>CM066034.1:920881881-922154381 GCA_033557465.1 Ichthyophis bannanicus
TTCCAAGAGGTTGATGTGCAATCGCCGCTCTTTCAGAGACCAAGGAGCTTGTGTGGTGAACCGGCGGAAGTGCGCTCCCCAACCCAAACAGGATGCGTCTGTGGTGAGGATGGCCTGATGTTGTGGTTGGTGGATACTCTTGCCCACAGAAAGGTTCGGTTGCACCGTCCACCAGCGTAGCTGCACCCGGACTTGGGGGGTCATTGGGATGCGGGAGGACAGTGACTGTGTGTGTTGATTCCAGTGGGTCTGTAGATGCCACTGGAGCAAGCGCATCCTCATTCGCGCCACTGGAATGACCGAGGTCGCGGCTGCCAGGTGCACCAGTAGGCGTAGAACCGACCGGGCTGAGGAGCTCGTGGATGTCGCTAAGCTGGGCACCAGCGAGGCGATCGCTAGCCCCCTGCGCTGTGGAAGGTAGGCTTTTGAAGACTGTGTATCGATGACCGTTCCGATGAACTCCAGCCGTTGGGAGGGACGAAGCTGGGATTTGCTGTAATTGATCACAAATCCCAGGGAGGAGATCAGGGCAGTTGTTGAAAACAGGGCCGCTAGAAGTTCTTGAATTGAAGGGGCTGAGATGAGCCAATCGTCCAGGTAGGGGAAGATGGCAATGTCTTGTCTGCGGAGGTGAGCCGCTACGACGGCCACACACTTCGTGAAGACGCGTGGGGCCGGAGATAGTCCGAAGGGAAGGACTCTGTACTGGTAGTGATATCCCATCACGTGGAATCGAAGGTACTTCCTGTGTGCTTTGTGGATGCGGATGTGCGTGTATGCTTCTTGCAGGTCCAGGGACGCTAGCCAGTCGCCGGTTTGGATCAGAGGGAGGATAGAGTTTAGGGAGTACATCCTGAACTTCTCCTTGGAGACAAATCTGTTCAATTTGCGTAGGTCCAAGATGGGGCGCACTCCGCCCGATCTCTTCGGAATGAGGAAGTACCGTGAGTAAAAACTGGTGTTGATCTCTGAACGCGGAACCTCCTCTATCGCGTGAGAGGACAGAAGGTGCATCAACTCCTCCGCCATGGCACGTTGCAGGTGAGGAGTCGTCTTGCTGACGGTTTGTTGTTCTGGTAGGGTGGCGCAGAAATCCGGATGCGGTATCCTTTGCAGATGATCCGTAGGACCCAGGAGTCTGAGGTGATCCTCTCCCATTCCGGCAGGAAAAATGAGAGGCGCCCCCCTATCCGGGAGGGGGGCTGCCCATAACTGTCAAAAGGAGGGGCCACCTTTGGCATTCTGCGTGGTGTTGCCCTTCTTCAGTTTCCGGTCCCGCTGGGACTGGCGCTGGTGTGAGGGCCCATGATAGGAGTTGGTCTTGTATTTTGTACTTTGCCACTTTCGGCTTGAAGGGTATCTCTTGTTGTAATTGTAGTATGATTTCCGTTGGTAGCTGTTCTTCTGAGAGCTACCGCTGCGTTCAAACCCCTCCTCTGCCAGGGTTTGCAGAGTAGTGCAGTCCTCTTTCATATTGTTCACTGTGTCCGTGACTTTCTCTCTGAACAGCGAATCCCCTGTGCAGGGAGCATCAGCAATCTTGTCGTGGGAGTCGTCCCTCAAACCAGATGCTCTCAGCCATGCCCATCTCCTGGCGGATATAGCTGTACCTGCTGTTCTAACCGACGTATTGAAGGCGTCAAAGGCAGTGCTTGCCAGGTGCTTGTTGGACTCAGACATGTCCGTGAGGGCGGAGGAGAATGAGGCCTGTGCTTCTTTCAGTAGAGAGGAGACGGCATTCTTGATGGATGTCATGCAGGCGTCCTGAAAAAGAACATGTTGAAACTGGTGGGCAGCGATTCTTGCACTAAGCATGGCTCCTTGATAGACTTTTTTCCCAATGTCATCAAGGAGCTTCTGGTCCCATCCAGGCGGGTTATTGGCGTGGGTGCAGGAGGATTTTACTCTTTTCAATGCAGAGGATATGACTATGGACTGGTGCGGTAGCTGTGCTTTTTCGAACCCTGGGGAGGGTTGAAGCTGATACTTCGAGTCCAGCCTCCTGGAGGTTGCGCGGCCAGATGCAGGGGTGGACCAGAGTCTCAAGTGGCTATCTCGTAGCTTGCAGTGAAGAGGCAGCGCATACGGGGTTTTTGGGGCAGCCAGGTACTTCATGACCTCCGGCTCTGCTTCCTCCGAGGCATTAGGTGAGGTCAGGGCTAAGGTTGTGGCTACCTTGTTGAGGAATTTAGGGTATGTCAAATTCTCTGGGGGTGGCGGAGGTCCCTCCGGTTCAGGAGAATGTCTGTTATCCGAGGCCGTCAACTCAGAGGCCGCAGACCCCACGACTGCAGCTTCAATCTCTTGCTCCTCGGCGGTGCTGTCTGGGGAGGGTGCTTCCGGAGACGGCAGTGGTTGTCTGTGCGTGGCCGGCTCTGTCATTCGCGCTGCTATGGGCACCACCACCTCCGGAGTAGAGGTGGGCAGGGGTGCCACTGACGCAGTTCGAGCGGGAGCCGTCTGCTGCACAAGCTGCGTGAGTAGCTGTAGGATGGCTGAGGAGTTAGATAGTTGTGAAGAGATGGAAGAGCTCCTGTGAGACCTATGCCGCTTGGATTTGGAGTGCCGTGAGCTGTGTCTCTTGTAGTGTCCATGGCTGGAGCCGGAGGCATCGCTGCTGCTGGAGCGCTCTTTTCTGCGTTTACCCTTCTTTCGCGGGCTCCGGGGATCGCCGCGATCAGGAGAGTTGCTGCCTTCCCTTTCCCGCCTCCTTTTCTTGCTGCTGGAGCCGTGCAGAGGTGCCCTGAGGCTCTCGGTGCCGATATCGGCTCTGAGCCGGGCTCTCGGGGTTGAGGAGTGATGACGCGGCATGTGGGAGGAGCTAGGGAGGCTGACGTAGTCTGAGGACTTCCCGGCGGCGCCATCTTGAGTTGCAGCATGGTCGGGAGGCACCGCATGGGCCGAAGAAGAGGGTGGCGAATGTCCCACAGCTGCAGACGGCCGGGCAGCATCGCCGATTAGAGGGGCCGCAGTCGCAGCATTGGCTTGATCAACGGAGGCTCCAGAAGCAAGGCAGGGGGTGGAGGCCCTGTTAGGCGCACCCCGGGCCTTAGTGGCAGCAGCGTGCAAGTCTGAGGAGCTGTTCAAGGCAGAGAGATGATCTCTCAAGGCATGTCCTCTGGCCTTCCGTGCCCTCGGGGACATCCTGGAGCAGTGGGAGCTTTCTTCGATGTTGTGTGTAGGGCCAAGGCAGCGTACACACAACTCGTGCAGATCGGAGCTGCTCATCTTCTTCCCACAGGGGCATTTTTTAAACCCCGGTTTGGACATCGTGGTGAGTACTCGATCTGAAGTATTCTGTAGTGTTGCAGGAAGTGGTTCTTTTCCTCTTTGCTGAAGAATTTCTTGCTTAGAAGTAGAGTGGAGAGCAGGGTCCGTCTTGCTGGCAAGGCGGAAGGAAACGAACTGGACAGGCTAGGGGCGGTCCAGGGAGGTGGGCTACCTGGGCACGCTCTGAAATCTGAGCTCTGGAGAGCACTTCCGACCTTGGCGCTGCCCGGACGTCACCAGGTGTGGCTGACACCATCCTGCAGTCCATGGAGAAGTAGAGTGACACGTGGAAAAAGCTTGCAAAGTGATGGCTCCATAAATCCTTTCCAACGCAAATGTGTAGAAGGGGTGTTGGTGTTCTTATAGTACATTTTTTATTTATTTGTTGCATGTTATTAATCACTTCCACCAACACTTGAGGTGACTTACAAAGCCGGGAACATACATATTTAAAATAAATACCCTACCTCACTTCAACCTCCAACTTTCATACTATGCAAACACATAAAATGACAAAACCTGCTGCCCAAACTATAAACATTATAATACCGCCTTACTCCTTCATTCTTCCCTAAAAGCCAATTGCCATAACCAAATTTTCACCTCCTTTTGGAAGTGAAAGTAATTTGCCTCCTGGCAAAGTTTATCGGGGAATTTATTCTAGCAACACAGCAATAGAACAGAAACTGCCCTCTTTCTAATCCACTGTAAATGTGATTTCCTGTTTGAGTAAACTCGCCACAGATCTTCAGAGACAGAATACAAATTGCACACCAGAGAGGCCCAGAATTAGCAAGTGCCCATGGTGCCAGATTTCGAAGGCGCTAAATACCCAGAACAAAAAGGAGCCTGATCTCACTTGTTTCAGTGTCCTGTGCATGTGCAGCTTCCAAGGCGCACTACTGTGGCACTATAACCCTTCTATTGCTCCTTTCTTGCTCTCCAGGTGTCAAAATCTCTGATAGCTCCCCCTCTCCTCCGGCTCTCTGGTCTTGCCAAAATCTTAAATCTAGCTCTGAAAGAGGATATATGAAATAAAGCTTTCACTCAAATATGAGGGAGATACAGCATGCTTCACTTTAAAAATAGAAATCAATACTTGAACAAATTGAGAAAGATACATTAGCAGTGAAATTCAACAGCGCGTTATCCCCTCTTGCAGAATCAGGCATGTGGAGGGTACGTGTGTGTGCATCATGGGGAGTGCCAAGGGGCTGTGTGTGTGTGTGGGTGTCATGGGAAGTGTTGGCGATGCATGTGGGTGTCATGTGGAGTGGACTGAGTGTGTACGCGCAAATGTATGTGTCATGGTGAGAGTTGGGGGTGCAGTTGTGTGTGTGTATGCACTGCTGTGCATTTGTCTTGGAGGCTCTGTGCATGTATGTGCATCAGGGCCTTGGTGCATGTGTGTTACTTTGGGGGGGGGGGCTGATTGCGTGTCTGCATTTTCTTTTGTCATCCTATACCTGTTCCTTTCCCTCACTTGGTTTGCAGCTTGCCGTGCTGTGAGGGCTTGTGTGCATCAGTGATGCTGAGAGCTAAACTATCGGTAGTTTAACTACTGGCAGGGTCTCCCAAGATGGACAGGTCTCAGCTGAGGTGCCAGACCAAGACAAACCACCCATCTGGGCAGCAGCAGAATGGGATAGTGTTGACGGCGGAGGATCACATTTCTGTGACAACGGCAACAACACCAAACTTAAACTGCGCGGAAGGAAGGCCCGGCAATCTACTTCTGTATCTTGCCATGAAAACCCAATGGATAGTTACAATAAAACAAATTGTGCTATAGTGCTGGAAGATGAGACCCCCAGGTCAGAAGGCACTCAACTAGCTACTGGGGAAGAGCTGAAGACTTCTCAGAGTAAAGCCAGCATTTATGATGTGGTTGGATCAAAGTCCTCGGGACGTCTGACTGCTGATGTAGCTGCGCATGAAATGAGAGTCAGAAGCTGTAAAGATGTCTTACGCATTGGAACATGGAATGTACGAAGCATGAACCAAGGGAAGTTGGAGGTGGTCAAGAATGAAATGGAACGTGTACAACTTGATCTGTTGGGTGTCAGCGAACTGAAATGGACTGGCATCGGGCACTTTGCATCAGATGATCACATGGTCTACTATGCTGGAAATGAAAGACAAAGAAGAAATGGTGTTGCATTTATAATAAAAAAGAAACTTGCAAGAACTGTAATGAAATACAATGCAGGCAGCAAACGCTTAATCTCTATTCGTCTACGAGGAATGCCTATCAACACAACTATAATTCAAGTATATGCCCCAACAACAGCTGCAGAAGAGAATGAAATTGAAGAGTTCTATGAACAAGTACAAGCTGAAATTGACAGAACATGCATACAGGATATCCTGATAGTCATGGGTGACTGGAACGCAAAAGTTGGCAACAAAGAAGAAGGCAAAGTAGTTGGAAAATATGGACTTGGCAACAGAAATGAAGCTGGAGAAAGACTGATAGAATTCTGCAAGACCAACGATCTATTCATATCAAACACCTTCTTCCATCAACACAAGCGGCGACTGTACACATGGACTTCACCCAATGGATTGTATAAAAATCAAATTGACTACATCTGTGGAAGTCAACGATGGAAAAGTTCTATAACATCAACAAAGACAAAACCTGGAGCTGACTGTGGTACAGATCAACTACTAGTATGCAAACTCAAGCTAAAGTTGAAAAAGAGCAAACCACTCATGAATGCAGCAAAATACGACCTTGAGAATATACCACTGGAATTTAAAGACTGCCTGCAAAATCGATTTGCTGCTTTAGATACAAATGACAGAGCTCCAGAAGAGTTATGCAATGACATCAAGAAGGTTGTGTTGGAAGAAAGCGAGGAGTCTCTACAAAAGGTGAAAAAGCAAAAACGGCCAAAATGGATGACGGAAGAAACTCTGAAAATTGCCCAGAAACGCAGAGAAGCTAAAGCCAGAGGAGAAAGAAAGACAATAACAGAACTCAACAGAGATTTCCAACGTGCAGCAAGACAGGACAAAGAAAAGTACTACAATGACGCATGCAAGGAAATAGAAGCAGAAACTATTAGAGGAAGAACAAGATCGGCTTTCCTAAAGCTACGAGAGTTAAAGAAAAAGTTCCAGCCTCGAATTGGAATGTTACAAGATGCTCAAGGTTCTATGTTGAATGATGCTGAGAAGATCAAGAAAAGGTGGAAGGAATATACAGTGTTTTTATATGATAAAGATCAAGTGGACCAACAGCCGTTTCAACCTGTACCTTATGATCGGGAACCATTGGTGATGAAAGAAGAAGTTAAAGCAGCATTGAAAGCCTTATCAAAGAACAAAGCACCAGGCATTGATAGCATTCCCATAGAAGTATTGCAGCAATCTGATGCAGCTGTTACCGTACTGACAAGGCTCTGCCAAGAAATATGGAAGACAACATCATGGCCAACTGACTGGAAAAGATCTGTGTTTATACCAATACTAATGAAAGGTGATCCAACTGACTGTGGAAATTATCGCACAATTGCTCTGATCCCACATGCCAGCAAGATTCTACTGAAGATTATTCAAAAGAGACTACAACCATACCTGGAACAAGAACTACCTGAAGTGCAAGCAGGGTTCAGGAAAGGGCCACACATCATTGCAGATGTGAGATGGATCCTTGAAAAGACTAAAGAACACCAAAAGGATATCTATTTGTGCATTATCGACTACAGCAAGGCTTTTGACTGTGTAAACCATGAGAAACTCTGGGCCACATTAAGAAGCATGGGTATACCAGAACACCTGATCGTACTCTTGCACAATCTGTACATTGATCAAGAAGCAGCAGTTCGAACGGAACAAGGAGAAACAGAATGGTTTAAAATAAGCAAAGGTGTAAGACAAGGCTGCATACTTCCCCCCTACCTGTTTAATTTATATGCAGAACAAATCATCAGAGAAGCAGGACTGTATGAAGACAACAGAGGTGTGAAGATTGGTGGAAGACTCATCAACAACCTTCGCTATGCTGATGATACCACATTACTGGCTGAAAGTGAAGATGATCTGAAACATTTGCTTCTCACAATCAAAGAACATAGTCTCAAAATGGGCCTGCACCTTAATGTAAAGAAGACAAAGATCATGACAACTGACATAATCAACAGGTTCATCGTTGAAGGAGAAGAAATTGAAATCGTGAACAACTTTAACCTACTTGGATCAACTATCAATAAAGAAGCAACAAGCAGTCAAGAAATCAGACGACGCATTGCTCTTGGCAGAATGGCTATGAAAGACCTAGATAAGATTCTCAAGAGCAGAGATTTCTCTATCCATACAAAGATTCAACTTGTTCAAGCCATGGTATTTTCAATAACATCATATGGATGTGAAAGCTGGACAGTGAAAAAGATAGACAGAAAGAAAATTGATGCCTTTGAATTATGGTGCTGGCGGCGAATACTGTGTATACCATGGACTGCCCGAAGAACAAACCAGTTGGTACTAGAGGAGATCAAACCTAAGCTTTCTTTAGAAGCTCAGATGACAAGACTTCGACTTTCATACTTTGGACACATCATGCGAAGAGAGAGATCATTAGAGAAAGACATCATGCTTGGCAAGATAGAAGGTCAGCGCAAAAGAGGAAGGCCAGCAATGAGATGGATCGATACAATAACAGCAGCTACGGGTACCAGTCCGTCAACAATGAGCCGCCTGACTCAAGACCGAACACAATTTAGGATAGCTATCCAGAGGGTCGCCATGAGTCGACTCCGACTCGACGGCACTTAACAACAACAACAAACCTGTTCCTTGTCCTCTTGCACTACTTTTTATTCCTATTCTTCATTGCTATCTCTTGCACTCTCCCTCTTTTTCCTGCACCCACCCACCCCTGCACTCTCCTTTCCCCGCTACCCAACTTTGCACTCTCTAGCCTTTCACTCTCTTTTTCCTTCTTCCTTCCTACACTCACTGTCTCTTCTTCTTTCCTCTAACTTTCCTTCTTCCCTTACACTCTGTCCCTAGCATAGCCCTTCCCTTGTGCCCTACCCCCTTCCTTCTTTCTAACCCTGCCCCTTCCCTTTAGGCTCCACCCCACTATCTACCTGGTCTTTCCTTCTAACCCCACCCATTAGACTTCACCCCATCACCTGCCCCTTCTCTTAGCCTCCACCCTTTCTTTCAGCCACCCCTGCTCTTCTGGCTGGCAGGACCTGGGGTCTCCTGCAGATCTCTTCAGGCTGCAGAGTCCTAGCTCTTCATGCTGACAGGCCTGAGATTTCAGTTGCAGCTGCTGCTTTGGATGGTGCATGAGGGAGGAGGGAAGCATACACATGCACAAATGTGGGTACGGTTTAGCACAAATTCTGTCAGTGACAGAAGCGAAATGCGCCTACAAATCAGGGCCAGTCTGTACACTAGGCAAACCTAGGTGGTCGCTTAGGGCAGCAGACTGGCCTGCCGCACCCTTATGCTGAGCCCAGCTATGCCGTGCCATGCTGCTGCTCCCTGCTGAATGAAGAGGCAGGCGTAGAGGATTTTGCAACCGGCCATAGCGCCAATATTTTTGCTGCAGTGTCTGAGGTGAGTTAAACCTCTAACACGTGCCCTGATAGTATTTTGATGGCACTGGGTGCTTTCCCTGATGCCTAAATCATCTTCTCAGATGATCAGGCATTGGACATAGCCCCCAATGCCATCAAAATAGGGAAATCAAATCCCTGGTGGCCCAGCAGCACCAATCTCCCCACCCGACAGTATTTTGATGGCATCGGGGACGATCGCGGTATCGGGTAAAGCCCCCGATGCCATTAAAATACTGTTGGGGGCCAGTGCCCAACAGAAAGTGACTACCTGGTGGTCTAGTGGCCCCTGAACACCTCCCACCCCAAATTAAAATAAAATAACCTGGTGGTCTAGTAGTCCTTGAACCCGTCACCCCAAATTAAAATAAAACAACCTGGTGGTCCAATGGCATACCATAGGTCTCCAGCACCCTCTCTTCTCCCAATATATCTCTGGCCCTCAGCCCCTTTCCCTCACAGTCCAATCCCAACTGACAAGGAGAGTGTTTCCTAGTTGCTTTTTTGTAATTCTGTTCAGCTTTTTTGCCGTCTTTGGCTGGCTATTTCTTGCTCCTCTTCTACTCTCTTTATCTTTTTAGTTTTGCCAAAAGTCTCTGATGAGGACCTTGTCAAAGGCTTTCTGAAAGTCCGGATACACTATATCAGGCATGTCCAACAGGTAGATCACGATCTACCTGTAGATCGCAGAGGGGTCAAAGGTAGATTGCCAGCTCCACTTGGCTCCTTCTCTCCAGCAGCTCGCCCCGTCACTAGGAGAGAGCTCGTGCCGGCAGGTCATCTACCGAGGGCTGGCCGCCGCTGCTGATCCTTTGCCTGTCTTTTTTTTGCCTGTCTTTTTTCCCTGCCTGTGGGAATCTTGCCTGCAGGTGTATTGGGGCGCTTGTTGTTTTCGTGCCAATAGTTTGTGGGTACTCCAGGGGGCTGCAGCCAACGCCCCGCAACAAGATGCCACAGGCCTGGCATCATACCTGGTCTGTCTCTCAGAATCACCCATTCCAGCCCCCGCCCCAACACCCCTTAGAAGTGTGTTATATGCCAGGCGATATCCATTCGCCGGAGCTTTACCTGAATACACTTACTGTATTAGTTGTGTCGTGTGCTGGTCGTTGGTCGCTTTATAGTTCGCTTTCATTAAACGTTTTCGGGCAGACACAACAAAGTGTCAAGAATTTAGTGATTTTGGCAAGCTTTTCCAATTTTGTTCTAACTTGCCTAAGATGCCTTGCCTTCAAATTAGTTCAAACCACTGTGACCTTTGCTTGCCTCTGCAATTTTACTTTCCCTAGCCTTTGCGTTGATTCTACACTGCAATTTTATTTCACCTAAGCTTTGCGTTGATTCTACACTGTGTGCAGAATGTATTAAATCGTGTGTGGTGGTATTTGAACTTGTTTGGCGGTATTTGATTTTATCTGCTTTGCTGGACAAGTGTTTTAAGTTTTTTTGATGATTGTTTGGTGGTATTTGATTGGTGTCAGTATGATGAATTCTTATTTTTACTTTTAGAAATGCATGTGTGGTTTTGGCATCTCCAGTCCTTGTATTGCACATCATACAGAGGTCTTCAGTTCCTGTTGATCTTTAATACTCTGGGACAGTGACAGTTTTGGACCAGATTCAGCCAGTGTTTATACTAACTTAGCAGATTTGGCTTCTTACATCCAGCTACCCCAGTATAACGAAGATGAGTGTTCCAAAGAAGAGCAAAACCTACCACTTTCATGACGAATGGGAAATGGACTACTTCTTCATCATGGTGAAAGACAAGTGTTGTTGTCTAATTTGTAATGCTCCAGTATCCTTGACCAAAAAGGGCAATCTGGAACGTCATTATAAGGCTCTGCATAGCAATAAGTTTGATGCTGATTTTCCACCCAAAAGTGAAATCCGTAAACTGAAGCTCAAAGAACCTAAATCAAAATTGGCTACTCAGCAACAGTTGATGGCAAAGCCAAGGTCACATTCGGTCAATGCAACCATAGCATCCTTCAAGGTCAGCAACCTGATCGCAAAGAAATGCAAACCTTTCACTGAAGGGGAATTTGTAAAAGATTGTTTTCTTGAAGCAGCTGACAATCTTTTTAAAGGATTTAAAAATAAGAAAGAGATCATAGCTGCTATTCAAGATGTACAATTGTCAAGAAACACCGTTGTGCGGTGAATAGAA
Organism: Ichthyophis bannanicus; assembly: GCA_033557465.1. Lineage (NCBI taxonomy): Eukaryota > Metazoa > Chordata > Amphibia > Gymnophiona > Ichthyophiidae > Ichthyophis > Ichthyophis bannanicus. The sequence continues at coordinate 920,892,895 of CM066034.1, forward strand.
AAGATGTGTGGAGACACAACTGAACAAATGTTGGAGGATGTTTCAAATTGTGTTGCTTTCTCATTCCAACTGGATGAATCTACAGACATAAGAGACATAGCCCAGTTACTAGTCTTTATCCGGATGGTTTTTGAAGACTTCAGTGTTGAAGAAGAACTATTTGGAATGATTTCTTTAAAAGGGAGAACTACTGGTCAGGAAATATTCATTTCTTTCCATTCTTTTGTGACAAAGTGTAATCTTCCATTGCATAGACTTCTTTCCATCACTACTGATGGAGCAAGAGCAATGATAGGTGAGGTTAATGGTTTCATAGCCCTCTGTAGACAGCATGACGAATTCCCAGATTTCCTTTCTTACCACTGCATCATTCACCAGCAAGTTCTGGCAAGCAAGAGACTCAATACAAAGACTGTCATGGACATCACTTTCAAAACTGTAAATTCAGTTCATGGAAAATCACTTCAAAGACGGCTTTTCAATCTTACTCTTGATGAACGGGCAGCGGAAATCATTTTGCACACAGATGTAAGGTGGCTAAGTAGGCACAAATTTCTGCAAAGATTTTGTGATTTGCTGAATGAAATAAGACATTTTTTGAAGGAGAGGGGAGATGACCAAGCAGAGCTGGAAGATGAGGAGCGGTTATGTGATCTGGCATTTCTCGCTGACTTTACAGGCAAACTAAGTGATATGAACCTTGAACTACAAGGTAAAAACAAATGCATTGGCGAGATGATGAATACAGTTTCATCCTACAAGAGCAAATTTGAGCCAATGATGACTGACCTTGCAAACAACACTTTTGATCATTTTCCTAATACGCAGGACCATCTGGGACAATATCCAAAATTTGTTTTTCAGAACAAGAAGTATGTGACAGAAATCTGTTCTGTTATCCAGGAATTCAAAAATAGATTCTGTGACTTCCAAAAAATTGGAACCGTTGTGGAGTACTTGTCATACCCATTAAAAGTAGATGTGGACATTAAAGAAACTGCAGCTGCTATCAGTAAAAATTAATCATTGAACAAGCCATCTCTTGAAAACAAAATATTAACCCTTAAAAATGACATTTTTCTCAAGACCCATGCTGAGCAAGAATGGTTTTGGAAGCTAGTGCCTAGAGACAAATTTCCCAACTTGAGAAGATGCAGTGAAGCTGTACACTCCTATTTTGGTTCAACTTATTTGTGTGAATCTGCACATAAATGAATAGCAAAAATTGCTTATCTGTAGAAATAGTTTGAGCCAATACCCAGATCCCAGGGACACTAAGAGGGCACAAGGGCAACCAATCGATGTATATTGCCCAGGGATCTGGGTCTTGACTCAAACTATTTCTACAGATAAGCAATTTTTGCTATTCATTTATGTAGTTAACTGAGTCACAACTATGTAAACAGCAGAATTATACATGGATGGTGACTGTATTTAAATAATTTATTACATAAGATTATATTTTTAAAAGGGAAAATTTAGGTCCTTGATGCAATATAGGGGATTGGCGTTTCAAGGTTTTCACCTGACATGACCCTTCCCCGACTAGTCTGAGACCTATTCCCTAAATGATACAGTATTTTCTGAATACGTGAGTGAGTTGAGCAATTTTTGTATTTGGAGTTGACGTTTACATTGCTCTATTAAACCCAATTGGAGATACGTTGTCTGTCACATTAAGCCATGACTATCTATATGTTCAGTAATTTTGTTCTTTATGATGGTTTCTACCATTTTTCCTGGTACTCACGTCAGGCTCACCCTGGAACCCTTGTTAAAAATTGGTGTTACACTGGCCATTCTCCAATCTTCAGGTATTACAGAAGATTTTAATGATAGATCACAGATTTCTAATAGTAGGTCTGCAATCTCATATTTCAGTTCTTTCAACACCCTTGGATGTATACCATTCAGTCCAGGTGATTTGCTACTCTTCAGTTTATCAAACAGTTGTAATACATCTTCCCGGTGTATCGATATTTCTTTTAATTCTTCCGCCGTATCACCTTTAAATACTACTTCAGTCATGGGTAACATCCCTATATCTTCCTCAGTAAAGACCGAAGCAAAGAATTCATTCAGTCTCTCCGCTATGGCCTTGTGCCCTCTTAGTGCCCCTTTTACCCCTCTATCATCTAATGGTCCAACTGACTCTCTCACAGGTTTTTTGCTACGAATGTACTTGAAAAACTCTTTATTACGTGTTTTTGCTTCCACAGCAAGCTTCTTCTCAAATTCTCTCTTTGCCTGCCTTATCAATGCCTTGCATCTAACCTGCCAGTGCTTGTGTAGTTTCCAGTTTTCGTCATTTGGCTCTTTTTTCCATTTCCTGAAAGATGCTTTTTTGGCAACAACAGCCTCTCTGACCTCCCCTTTAAACCAGGCTGGCAGGTTTTTGGACTTCCTTGCACTTTTCTTAAAGCATGAAATACAGCTGGTCTGAGCTTCCAAGATAGTATTTTTAAACAACACCTAAGCTTGATGTAAGTCTTTAACCTTTGCAAGTGCTCCTTTTAGTTTTTTCTTAACTATTTTCCTCATTTAATCATAGTCTCCCTTTTGAAAGTTAAAAGGTAGTACTGTGGATTTCCTTACCAATCCTCCTCCATTAATTAAATCAAACGCAATCAACCCCACATATTAAAAGGCAGTATCACAAGCATTAAACGAGGCCCAAGAACATCAACACATTTCTTACTAGGAAACCAGAACAAGCTGGACTGATATAGATCTATACACAGAAATTGTACACTAGCAAATCCCTCACCTAACAAATACAAAATATGAGACCAAAAACAAAATTAGAAATAAGCAGACAAAAACTGAACTAGAATCTCCAAGAAGTCAGACTCTGCATGCAGTGGAAAACTGGCAGCTACAGACAGAGGAATGCATTTCCTCCTGTACTGATGAAAACACGAAGACAAGCACACCGAGGTTCACAAATAATTTCACATGAAATGTCAAACCTCAATGTAGCTATAATTTTTCAATATAATTTTTTACACCATTTCTTTAGGCTGTGTGATAGTTTGTGAGATTCACATTCTTTTTTTTTTTTTTTTTAGCTGTATTGATTATCTAAAATATAATAACATCAGAAATACATATTTCCCAAAGCTGACATATTCCAATTTACTAAAGTCAAAATAAACTGCATTTTTATACTTTGGTTGTCTGAACATTTATTTTCCAAGTTGTGCTATGCCAATCTGTTTTCCTTTGTTTTCTAACTTTCTTTCCAGCATTCTCAGTCCAGTTTCCATTTTTCCTCCTGTATTCTTCCATTCCTCCCCTACATCTCTCTATGACCATGATCTTTCTGTCTCAGCTCTTTCCACAGTATCTTCTTTTCCACTTCTTGTTGTTATTAAGAGCCATCGAGTCAGAGTCGACTCATGGCGACCCTCTGGATAGCTATCCTAAATTGTGTTTGGTCTTCAGTCAGGTGGCTCATTGTTGACAGACTGGTACCCATAGCTGCTGTTATTGTATCGATCCATCTCATTGCTGGCCTTCCTCTTTTGCGTTGACCTTCTATCTTGCCAAGCATGATGTCTTTCTCTAATGATCTCTCTCTTCGCAAGATGTGTCCAAAGTATGAAAGTCGAAGTCTTGTCATCTGAGCTTCTAAAGAAAGCTTACGTTTGATCTCCTCTAGAACCGACTGGTTTGTTCTTCGGGCATAGTAACATAGTAAGCATAGTAAGTGACGGCAGAGAAAGACCAGCATGGTCCATCTAGTCTGCCCAGCAAGATGGCAAGAGTAGGTGCACCTGTCGCTCTGTGCAGGCCACCCCTCCCCATGTTTTTGTTTCTGTTTAGGGGTGAAACCACCACTCCATGTAGGACACCCTTATTTGTTCAGACGCTAGATAGTTCAGAAGTTAGATGGTACCGTTTATTTTGCTTTTATCCTGTTGCTGTAAAGGGATCCACTGTGTTTGTCCCATGCCGTTTTGAATTCCATCACCGTGTTTGCCCCCACCACTTCCATCGGGAGGGCATTCCAAGCATCCACCACCCTTTCAGTGAAGAAATATTTCCTGACATTGCCTTTCAATTTACCACCTTGCAGCTTCATGTTATGCCCTCTAGTTTTACAGCTTCCCCGTCTTTGGAAGAGGTTTGTTTGTTCATCATTTCTCTTTAAGTATTTAAAGGTCTGAATCATATCTCCCCTGTCCCTCCTCTCCTCCAAAGTGTACATATTTAGGTCTTCAAGTCTCTTCTCATAAGGCTTCTGACGCAGGCTCCAAATCATTTTGGTCGTCTTTCTCTGAACAGTTTCCAGTATTTTTACATCTTTTGCAAGATATGGCCTCCAAAACTGAACACAGTATTCCAAGTGAGGCCTCACCAGTGACTTGTACAGTGGCATAAGTACCTCTTCCTTTCTGCTGGTAATCCCTCTTTGTATGCAGCCCAACATTCTCCTGGCTTTTGCCACCGCCTTGTCGCACTGTTTTGTCACCTTGAGATCATCAGAAATAATCACACCAAGGTCTTTCTCCTGAACCGTGCATACCAACCTCTCACCCCCTATTGTGTACTTTTCCCTTGGATTTCTGCTACCCAAGTGCATGACACTGCACTTTTTCACTTTAAATCGTAGTTGCCAAGCATTAGACCAGTCTTCCAGCTTTTGTAGATCTTTCCTCATGTTATCCACTCCCTCGGGGGAGTCCACTCTGTTGCAAATTTTTGTGTCATCTGCAAAAAGACAGACTTTTCCATTCAGTCCTTCAGCAATATCACTCACAAATATATTGAACAGTGCCGGGCCCAGGACCGAATCCTGAGGCACCCCACTAATCACCTTCCTCTCATCCGAGTGAGCTCCATGTACCATCACCCTCTGTTGTCTGTCAGTCAACCAATTTCTAATCCAGTTTACTATCTTGGGACCCATCCCCAAGCTACTGAGTTTATTGACAAGCCTCCTATGAGGAACAGTATCCATGGTATACACAGTATTCGCCGCCAGTACCATAATTCAAAGGCATCAATTTTCTTCCCATCTTTTTCACTGTCCAGCTTTCACATCCATATGATGTTATTGAAAATACCATGGCTTGAACAAGTCGCATCTTTGTATGGAGAGAGACATCTCTGCTCTTGAGAATCTTATCTAGGTCTTTCATAGCCATTCTGCCAAGAGCAATATGTCGTCTGCTTTCTTGACTGCTTGTTGCTTCTTTATTGATAGTTGATCCAAGTAGGTTAAAGTTGTTCACAATTTCAATTTCTTCTCCTTCAACGATGAACCTGTTGATTATGCCAGTTGTCATGATCTTTGTCTTCTTTACATTAAGGTGCAGGCCCATTTTGAGACTATGTTCTTTGATTGTGAGAAGCAAATGTTTCAGATCGTCTTCCCTTTCAGCCAGTAATGTGGTATCATCAGCATAGCGAAGGTTGTTGATGAGTCTTCCACCAATCTTCACACCTCTGTTGTCTTCATACAATCCTGTTCGTACAGGGAGGCATTAGGTGGGGCCAACAGGGGTGCGAATAGCAGGGATAGACGTCCAATGTGTAATTAACTGGCAGTATTTATATGGGTCGGTTTACCGACACACCTGCCAAGTTCGTCTCATTGATTTTTCCCAGCTGTAGATTTTGTAAAAGGGCTCCTCCTGCTCTCTGTGTTGGTAAATACACCTGCACTCCTGCGCCTCCTTTGTCATCTTTTAGGAAAGGCTCCACGTTCGGCAGATCCTTTTCTAAAATACTGACAGAATTGTGTACGCCGCAACTTTGACATCTCAATTCCGGTCTCCATTTACTATCTAAAATATGCCTTCACATAGACATTTTGTAGATTTATCCAAATGTATCACAGAATTAAAAAATCTCGTTTCAGGGAACTAGAAGCTCTGAAGATAGTGAGCAGACATTATTGCAGCGGCAGCATCTCGAGAAGCTTCCAGCAGATACCTTTAGAACAAACCCAAAGGTAATTTATTTTTTCTTAACAAGTAGAACATTTAAAATCTCAGAAATTGTGGGTGTTTAAGGGGTCTCTAATTTTCAAACCTGTTTATTATCAGATTCTCTTTGATTAGAGTTAGAGAAGGATGTAACCATCTGTCCTTCAAAATCTTTCTTCACCATCCTGAGGGTTGCCAACTGGCTCCAGATGCGCCCGACAAGCTTGATCCAGTCCTAGGTTTACCCCATTGCATGCAGGGACATGTAGTCTTGCTTTTCTTATGGAGTGCAATGGAAAAAATCAGAACTACATGTCCCTGCATGCAGTGGGGTAAACCTAGGACTGGATCAAGCATGTCAGGCGCATCTCGAGCCAGTTGGCAATCCTAACCATGTCCTCAAAGGAAAATGCTGAGAAAAATATATATAGTGGAGCTGGTCTTTACATTATTAACCAGGGACATGTCTGTTTTGGGTCTCACAATTGCTACTACAAGAGTGATTTTGGTAGCTGCTATTCTAGGCAAAATACACCAGCTCAATCAGAGCTTACACTTGACACTGAAAGAACAGTGATGCCCATATCTGACTTCTCTGTAGGCGAGTTCCTCCCTGGCTCTCCAGATCTTCCAGCAGTCATAGCATGTCACACAGTTCCTCTCAAGTTCAGCAACACCTCCAACCGAGGCTCAGTTCTTTGGTATGGGCCCCCAACATTGCAGCCAAAGAGACCACTCCTGGTGCAAGACCATCGTCTCCTTGTTGACAATCCCCCTGGGGCTTGCAAGCATGGATATAACCCCTACTTGAGCATAGGGCTATAGTGGTGGCATAGGTTATGCATGACTCAATGGAGTCTCCACCAGTAGAGGCAACAATGACACCTGGCTTTCCACCATCTGACTTGCTTCTCCCCGAAAAAGGATTGCCCCTTCTGTCTCCATTATTGCTTTAGCAGGCAGAAGGGCCTCAAAGAAAATTTCACAATGCTCCAAAGAGCAGAAGCTGCTGGGGCCATTTGTGGGTCACGGTAGCAATAGATTGCCAGGAAGCACACAGCCTAGGAAAATTTCTACATTTCTTTATCTCCCCAGGCCCTGATCCACCCTAAAAATAGTTTAGTTGATGCTCTAGGACAAGTCTGCACAAGTTCAGCCTTTGAGTGCCGCAAACAGGTCAAGTTTTCAGGATATCCCTAATGAGCATGCATGAGATATTTGCACACAATAGATTTGCATACACACTACCTCTGCTTTATGCAGATGTATCTCATGCATATTTATTAGGGACATCCTGAAAACCCAACCTGTTTACGACTCTCGAGGACTAAATTTGTGCATCTCTGCTCTAGGAATAAGAAATTTCATCACTATTCTCTTCTTCCAGCTAAATCTCTCCGCAAGCCACAGCTATCAAATTCTGGAACTTCATTTTCACATAGGAGGCAATATTAGAAAGATCCTTCTGTGTGTAAAGGCCAGTTTACATGTGAAAATATAACATGGGGAAATTTTATAAGTATTGCACTGAGAAAACAGCACGTGCTTATGTATATAGGCATATGCATTGTGTACACTTATAGAATAAAAACACACATTTCAGCCTGTACCGGAAGCAGGTGTGAAGGTGTGTGGTTCTAGGAGCCCATGTTGCCTTTTTTCAAATAGGCACTTTTTGGGACTTCGCACAGAGAAACCCTATTATAAAATTACCCTCATGGTAACTCACAAAGCCTGCAATATACTTACGTTCTTTATGTCCTACAAGCACTGGTATAAAGCCGTTTTCTCCACCTACCACCTGCCACTCAAGCACACAGTTATCATTAGAAAAAAGCCGAGAGCGCACAGCTGAAAAATGAAGATTTCTGCCTCTGTCCCCACCTTTTCCTTCCTATAGCAAGAAAATGAACTTGATGTGATGTGAAAAATAAATCAGACTGTGACAAGTTACTGGGGAATAAAAAGGGCTTCACGCATGTTCTATCCTCTGAAGAAAGCGAGAAGGAAATGGGAAGGACAAACAGTTTCAGATAATGCAATTAAAAAAACCAGGAAGATAAGACCGGGCTATAATCCCTGAAAAAAATTAGCAATTAGATTAGCTGCCCAGAGAAACCCCATGGTTCAGTTCAGAGCCAGTCAGTCGTGTCAGAAAAGGGCTGAGCACTCGGCAGGGCAGGTTCTTTTTCATTTTTTTCTAGAGTTTTTATTTTGGCCTTCATGTCTGTTCCCCTATTGTACAGAGATCTTACAATAAACTTGCACTCTCTGAGACATAAAGCACATTTTCATTTGTCAGTTCCATGTTTTATTCCATTGGATGAGATGCAAGAGTATATCCATGGGCTTCAAGCTGGAACGCTTCCAAACAAAATTGATAAAATGCCTTTTTGCTCACCACCAGGATACACTTTGTGTTGCTTTCCTCAGAGCGCGGGCTTCTTTTCCTTTCAGAATGGGTTTTCCTGTTGAGCTTCATTCTTGACCAGGGCCCAAGGCACCTGTGATACCATTTCGCTTCTCTTCGGTGGAGTTAGTTAAAATTCTAGGCCTCTGAGCCAAAGTTGCAGAGAGAGTCCTGAAAATGAAGCAGGGGTGTCCCACTTCAAAGATCCAGGAACAGGTGGAAGGAGGGGGGGGGGCACTGAAGAATGAGAGAGAAGAGACTCCAAAAATATACCAGCAGTTAAGCAGGGCTGGTGTTAGTCACGCTGGGGCTCAGAAATTTGGAAGGGCATCCCAAAGCTTGCCAGCAAGCTATGCCTTTTTCACCTTTAGGTGGGCTTGGGGATCCTGGGCATGTGCCCTGTTTGCACCCTCCCTTAAAGCCAGCTCAGAAAACACAATGGCCCCTTGCGAAGTTATGGCTTTATCCTAGTCTCCCTTCTAACTCTCCCCTCCGGCCTTTCACCATTGCTCTTCCCTCTACAGCCCCTGCTCAACAGCGCTAAGATAGTGGCCCCCCAGCTTGCTGAACATTTACATTAAAGGTAATGGATTTTAACACAGCACACTAAACTCAAAGGAGCTAAAGCGACCTGTAAGACCAATGGCCTTACTATGCAGTAATTCCTTTCTACAGTTCTACCAGTTGACCTGAGGCAAGCTTTGCCCTGGAGGAGCACCGTGAACTCTATTACGCAATACCGCAGCAGCGAAGGACCCTCTGCCCACCCAGTCTGTGTAGCTGCCTCTGACCTTCAGACCTGTGCACGAACCTCGCATCAGCACTGCCTCAGATTCTGGACCGCCACACTGCGCAGTGCCACAGCCCCCTCTGGAATTTGTATAAAGAAACCCTTTTTCATGCCACGGCACTAAGCTGCCTTTCACTTTCTGTCCCTTGCATTCCGTCCGGAATGTTTAATCTCGTCTTTTCAGAAGGAGAACGGCAGCCACCTGGGCTTCGCTGTATACATCCACTGGATTTTCTTCTTTTGTTCCGCTGCTTGTTAATTTTTGGTTTGTTTGCTTAATCTCAGTTCCCTTTCTCCCGTACTTCGCTCCTTGTTCGATCCCCCTCCCCCTTTCTCGATCACATCGCCCTGGCATTCGTCCTGTGCTTTGCAAGACTTCTTCCAGCATTTCCTGCCTAATTCTTTTCTCCTGTCCTCCACCCTCCGATGCAGACTTCCTGTTTGCATGGGGGCACTTCCTCCCCCATGCAAACAGGAAGTCTGCATCAGAGGGTGAAGAAGTGGCAGGTCAAATGGAGCAGGGACAGGAAGAGCATCGCTGCGCCAGAGAGTCTGGGTAAGCCTGTGTTGCGGTTTAAGTGGCATTGCCACTGCTACAGATCCCAGCAGTGCCAATGGGCCACAACGGCAATGTTGGCGATCTAGTCGACCACTTAGTTCATCTATTGGGTAGCACTGGACCTGTGTATATGTATTTAACTTTCTCTCCACAATGCATTTCAAATGTATCATATGACACAAAGGCAATTCATTTTACAGCATGAAAAATTGCCAAGAAATTAAAGGCAGCTTGTAGCTTCCCTCACACCAAGACTAACACAGAAAAACAGGAGAGCTTCCTAGACACATCGCTTCAAATCCTGAACTTCTAAGCCAAGGCTTCTCAAACCTGCCCTGCGACCCCTCAGCCAGTTGGGTTTTTAGAATACCCACAATGAACATGCACGACATTGATATGCATACCCTGGAGATTTAGCACATGCAAATTAGTCTCATGTATATTCATTATAGATATCCTAAAATCCCACCTAGCTGTTCTAAGCATTCTGGGCCCGATATTCAAAGGGTATTTACATGGTTTAGAGCTCTTGAATATCCCCTTCAAAGCCAGCTATATGCCCCAGTGCTCTGTGGTTAGCATCGAGGCATGTTGGGGGCGTTTCAGGGCGGAGCGGATGCTGAGACTGCCACTAATCAGGTAACAACAATATTGCACCACTACCCAGTTAATGATCTGCTGTGAAAACTAGGACAGGTTTTGACTCACCTAGTTTTAGCCGCAGATGTTAACCTCGGCAACTCCAGGGCATGTGCAGTGATGCCAGATATTCAATGTCGTCACTGTGGCATTGAATGTCCAGTGTTAAGAGTCAGCAGGCAGGGCTATGTGCCATATCAACATCGGGCCCTTGGTGATTCGGCAAGTTGCTTTATCTCCCTGTGCCTCAGGTCTTTAAAGGATTGTGCTGTAAATCCCAGTTGGCTACTTTTATATTTTATTTTTTAATTTATAGTAGCCATTATATTACACATCCGATCATTTTTGAATGAAAAGAAATTGAAATAAACAGATACGGCAGGTTACAAAACCATTATTACGAACTAATTACAGACCACCAATAGTGGAGAGGGTGAGAAAATAAGAAAACCAGACGCATTTGCAATTGAAAGAGAGCACCGACTGACGCCAACGTTCCCAGTGCTTATCCCTCTGGGATTCCTACCTGGATATTAAACTCTTCTCTTGCTGAAAGAAAATCAATTAGCTGCTTAGGCTCAAAGAATAGAAACTGTTTATCCCCAAATAACAATAAACATTTACAAGGAAAACTTAAAGTCATGGGGCTCGATATTCAGCAGTGGCAGCTAGCTGCTGCCACCGCCGAACTTTAAACCTAGATATTCAATGCCGGGGTCATATCTGGCCCAGCACTGCATATCGGGGTTGCCCACATTTGCAGGAAGCGAACTGGGCAGTGGCAATATTGAGCCGCTGACCGATTAGTTTCCACAGCAAAAGTTAGGCCAGCATTTGCTGCGCTTTGCTTTCGCCGTGTAGCCACACCCAGGCAGTGGCTCAATATTTCTGCTGCCCAGTTATGGCTGGACACCACCCCCAGACTGCCGCGATGCTAAGCGATTAGCCTCAGTGCCTGCAGCAATGACATCCATAGACAGTCAGGAGCACTAACCATGTTAGTGCTGTTGAATATCCCAGCTAAAGGCAGTAACATGGTTAGTGGGTCTGCTAACTGCGTTACTCCCTTTGAATACCAGGTTCATAGTGGCTCCTAAACTCTGAATCCTTCCCTTAGCCCAGAATAGAAATCGGCTCTTTTGAGTATCTCGTGAGACATCAGGTAAAATTTGTATTCTTAAGCCTAGAAAACAAGCTGACATTACGAAAATATAATCTCAGGACAGCATTCCTATCGGATTCAAAAGCAAAGCAGGAGACCAGAGTTGTCCTTTTGGTTATAACGTCTAAAGAATTCTCAAGAAATTCAGTCAAATTTAAGTCCTTAGACTGCCCTACTTGCGATTCCAAGAAGGTTCCTAAAAAGAGTCCAACAAGTGAAATGCATTGAGCCCAGGTAATGGTGGGGTGGGAGGGGGGGACTCCTCCAACATCTTCAGAACCTCATCTAGATACCTGCGAACAATCTCCAGGGGATCAATTTAAGGACTTTTACAAAAAGTTCACCCTCTGGAATAAAATCTCCTTTTCTTTAATCTGAGCAGTACTCACAGTCTGGGTTGAATTCTCAGATGCTTCCACAAGTTCAACCTGGAGGAAGGCTGACTTAATGTCTGATCATGGTCAGCCACCTTGAGCACCACTTGCTCCACATCTGATTTCAACTTGCCAGCTATCTGCAGAGAGGAGTCCATACCTTGATAGCATCCCATAATGTTTCAAACTATATGATAGCAGATCTCTCCCCCATGAATGCTAATATAGCAGGAGGCATATTTCTCCCCTCTAATAGAGGGGAGGAAGTGACCGCAGGTGCAACCTCCACGCCTGATGCCAACGCCAAGGAAGAAACCATAGCAGGAGCCAAGCAAACCTCACAGGACATGCTGCTTCCTGGTCATGGCAATGCTACCCTCTTCTCTGGGCTCAACTATACCCCCCTCTATGCTGGTCTCTGCTCTACCACTCGCAGAGATCGCTGAACCAGAGAACTGCTCCCTCTGCAGCTGGTACCTGGCAAATTACTCTAGCATCTTCTAGCCCTTCAGTTGGGAGGGGTTCTCAGAGGTGCCGGTTATCTCCAGAACCTTCCCCTTTCTTTTCCCTCGCAGTTCTGAAGTCTGATCTCGTAACACGTCCAGTCCAGGGAAAAGAGAAGTCTCAAAGCATCCATCACAACCAACTACTCCCAATGTCGTTGTTGGACCTTTGGCTCATTTTAGATGTCCAGCACTACAAAATCCAAATTAATATTCTAACTTTTCACCTCAAAGGTGTGCCAGACACTTTACTTCTGTGCTAAATTACATAATTGCACTTCTTTTGAGCTAGGAATTTCTACATCTCCAGCTCAGTCTAAACCAGATCTGAGATCTGACATCATGAGGCTTTTCCCCCCTACTGTAGCTCCCTTCCTAGGATAGTCCAGATGTTTGTAGCAAAGGTCCTTGACCAAAACCCTGCAAGTGTGAGCCAATAGATGCCACCATTGCACAATGACTAACTCCCCACCCTCTCCCGGAGATTGCAATCCTAAAGACCAGAGCCAGGTCTCAGACCCTGGTCTCAGGATCCATCAGATCAGGCTCGTATCTAGGGTTTGGCAAAAAGGGCAGTTGTCTTATGCACAAAGAGCTTGGAAGAAGGAAAAATACTGTAGCTCGAAATGCAAGTACAGTATGGACGTGCAGTAAAAGAAAAGTCGCAAAGGATGCCAATGTACTTCCATCCAAGTTGGGGAAGGAAGAGGGAAGAGAGTGAAAGAGGACTCGGGATCATAATGGAGGAAGAGATATGCAGGGATACAAACAGGATTGTCGTCTTGGATGCTGAAATGCTTAGTTATAACTGTGGCTATAGCATGTTAAATATTATTTCTAAATGGAATGACTCCAGACAGGCATTCTGGAGTACAAGCTTGGACTGTGATGCTCTCAAGGAAGTCTAGATTTCCCCATGGATTGCACAGGGACTCCAACAGAGGTGACAGAAACCAAAACAGTGACAAGATTCAAGCATGCTTCCAAAAATATCACTGTAGATGAGAACAGCCTACCAGTGACCAAATCTATGGATTTAATTGTTCATAATATCCTCATGTATGTGCAAGATGGTGGAGGAGTATCCTAACGGTTAGAGTAAAACTGCCTAGCACCCAGAAGATCAAGGGTTTGATTCCCACTGGCACTCCTTGTGACCTTGGGCAAGTCACTTTACCCTCCATTGCCTTGGAAGAATAAGGCCTGGCAATCTACTTCCAGTGATACATTGCAAAGAAAACCCAGCGGCAGCTGTGTCACAAGGAGTCAGCACTGACTTGATGGCACTAAAAACCCCCCAAAAGTGCAAGATAAGAACTTACAGTGGAATGACTCAGTTACATAGCCATCTCCACGCAATAATGCCTAACTTCATTTCAATGTCGGACCCACTGGGGGGAAAAGGGCTCTATAAGTGGAGAACAGGGTCTTCTTAGATGCTATGGCTAACCACGTAGGGATACATTAGCACATCTTTAATGCAGTTAGAAGGAGCAAATATTCCTTTTTCAGGGGCACATCAGCACATTTTTGTGCAGTTAAAACATGCAGATATTCATGTACTCTCTCTCAGTCTCCTCCTTGTCCCCAGCACTCATTCTCTGTCTTAATATACTGCCTTGTTACCTTAAAAGCTTTGACACAGAAGAGTCTTGTGCAGCAAAGAGATGTGTCCCAATGTTCTCCTCTGCTCCCAGCACATATGAGCGCAAACCACTCTGATGTGTAAAGGAAGGGCGGTATAGCTAATTTTAAATGAGCATAAACGCTGTACTGCCTCACTCCACCTCCCTTTGACAATGTGCTTCAGGGCAGCACGCCCCTGATCACAGACTCAGAGACACTCATGTGTTGAAGGTGAGTGCCATGCACGGAAGGGTCTCCTCAAAATTCCCTCCGTCCTGATGCTGTATTCCTGGGTCCGTGGTGCAATAATAGTGACCGCGGAACCAGAAGCAGGCTTCCGATAAGTCAGTTCCTTTGGTTACGGTGTATTTGTACCACCATGTAAGATTATAAAAAGCAAGCACAAACACTGGTTAAAAAATATGCTCAAAGAGGATATCCGGTTTCTACAGTTAACAAAAGCTTAACTTAGGGGTTTACATGCTTAGAGTGAATTGCTGCTTTTGGATAAACCAGTTTCCCATATGGAAAACACAGAGGTTGATTCAGAGAGGGGCACGTCTGGGCTGTCTGAATGGTCAAAAGATAGACGGGGCTGTTGTGAACCTGATTCTGCAACCGTGGGAGCTATACGTTCCCATGGTTGCCGAATCAGGGCACTTGGATGGCCTGGCATGCCCCCTATACTGATGTTGGAGACATCCAGGGAATTGCCCGGCCAGCCTGCTCAATGCTCCTGCTGGTGTGTCGGTACCATGGCATCCCGCACCATGGCACCGGCATGTCCAGCAGGAGCGCCCAATGCCCATCGGCACAGTAAACCCCTCTCCCCACTGTCCGACCCTCGGCAGGGGCAGCCAGGGCCTGAATCGGGCAGCAGGACATCACCTGTGGCAACACACTATTATTGGGGGTCTGCGGGGCCCGAACTCCCCTGCACCTTCAGGGTGGAATAAGTTGGAGATGCAGCTGACAGCTGGTGGACATATAGGGCCATGACCAGAATAGGCCCTGTACATCCGGGTGCTTCAGCCCACACAGCACTCCCCACCCACCCTACCTCCATCCCGCCCCCTCCCACCCAGGGCTCCCCACACAAACTCTCTGCACATGCAGGGAGCCCTGAGGCTGGAATACCGTCCCTGGCCTCTTCGCAGGTTGGGCGCCCATGCCAGATATACAAACCCGCTATTCGGGATTCAGAATCTACCCCATAGTATGTGTCTTACCATTTTCAGTTAAAGCTCCCATAGGATCGGCCATTCTTTATAAACACTGGCAGATTCTAAACTCTCATGAATGTTTCAGTGATCATCGCAACACTGCATATAAGCGGGGTAAAAATATCAGTAATTTTGTAAGTCGGTCGGTTACATGTGGAACAAATGGAACGGAGACTATGGAACCAGCTGGGCATAATGCATACGATTTCTGTGAAACAGCCATTGAAGGAGAAATGTGGAGGTGTCCTTCAACTAGAAGACTGTTGAAAAATAATAACAGAACTACATGTTGGATTTCATATGGGATAGGCTGAACAAACAGAATGATGTGAGAAAGACTTCATCAGCGGTCTCGTTTGAATACAGAGACACGATCAGTACCCATAGTAGAACAATGCTTACAACACAAACATTCCTTTGCCTAACTGTAACGGAGAATTATTGACCACATCCCGAGTTTTTGGAGAGATAGTGATCGGGAGGCTAAATTAAATTCTAAGGAACAATTTTGGATTTTCAAGTATGCAAACTGTACATCCAGTTGGACTTAACCAACAGATCAACTGGCATACTTTGATTTAAAGCTCCCTCACTCGGGACATTTAAAAATAAGGTTTGGTCCTTTTAAGTTGTGAGCACAGTAAAGTGTTCGAGTGGTGAAAAGGATGCAACGGCCATTTTGAGAGTTAAACCTGAGTCAGTCCAGTAGCTCTGGGACATGGAATCATGAAGCGATTCATTATAAGTAGATCAATGCAACTAAACTGATACAGAACTGAAAAAATGTAGTTTGTTGTGTTGGTTTTGAGCAATATTGCTTTTGAGAATTATTCAGCATTGACAATTTTTAGTGAAACCTGGATATTTATTTTTGTATATTATAATAAAGTAAAAAGGATCTTGGGCAGAACTAACTTTATATTGGCGGGTATTTTTAAGAACTGGTCAGACAATAAAACTATTTTTCACAGGCTGGTGGAGTGTTATGGGAATTAAGTGCATGCTCAGTAGTGCACACTATTTCTTGAGAATGTGTACCTCTGACAAGTGGTGTGTACTGCTAAGTGTGCCTTCTGTGGGCTGAATGAAGGGGCTCACCGGGCCAGAAATGTCCTGCGGGTGTTGAGTTTCAAATTCTTGGCCTACAAAGTCTGTAAATTCTGTCCTTAACAAAGCTAGTCTTACCTTCATTTGTTAAAATCTGGCATAATTAGTGGTAGCAAATCTTAATGTAATATTTGAAGCTAAGTTATTAATGTGAACTCACAATAAAAACACAGTTAAAACAGCTGAAAATACAGTGGCTAGGTGGATTAGAAGTGTTAATGATTTTAGGGCAGGGTTACAACTAATAGTGCTATCCTCTAACAATTTCTGGAATTCTGCATTTCTTGGTCCTTGATATATTCTTTGATATATGATATTACAGTAGTCCAAATGTGGGAATAAAATGGCCCGAAACACTGTTTGGAAATTTTGTGCTTTGAGTAGTGGGCGTAAGTGTTGTAGGATTCTTATCTTGCTGTAGATCATTTTAGTGGTTTTGCTGATGTATGATTTTAGAAATCAATAAAGGAAAATGATTACACACCATAGTTAAATTTAGACTCTCTATCCAACCGCCTGGTCACTCAGTCAAAGATATTGATCAGATTCGTCTAAGAAGACCTGCCTCTCATAAAAACATAATACCTCTGATCCTACAATACACTAGAGTCCAGAAATTGAAATATCCTCTGTTTTAGCAGCATTTTCATTAATTTATTCACCATAAAGGTCAGACTAACCAGCCTGCAGTTTCCAAACTCATCCTTACTTCCGCTTTTGTGGAGAGGGACTACATTCGCCTTTCTCCAGTCCTCCGGGATTGCTCCTGACTCTAAAGATGCATTGAAAAGGTTGTACAGCAAGCAGAGCTGCCAAAACATCCTTAAGTTCCTTCATTACCCTCAGCTGTATCCCATCTGGTCCTTTTTTTCATTCATATTGAGCAGAAGGATGGCATGGAAAAGACACTACTACTATTTTGAGGTAAGGCATAGTCAGATATTTCCAACACAAAGGGAGTCATTTTATTAACTCTTCTCGCTTTTATAAGGACTTTAACAAAATTTCTGTAGGAATTAGGAACTTACGAATATAAGAAATGCCATATTGGGTCTGACCAAAGGTCCAGCAAGCTCAGTATCCTGTTTCCAACAGTGGCCAATTCAGGTCACAAGTACCTGGCAGGTTCCCAAAAAGTACACAGATTCCATGCTGCTTATCCCAGGAGTAAGCAGTGGATTTCCCAGCTCACTTTAATAATGATTTATGGACTTTTCCTCCAGAAACATGTCCAAACCTCTTCTAAACCCAGTTACACTAACAGTTTTTACTGCATCCTCCAGTAATGAATTCCAGAGTTTGATTATGTGCTGAGTAGAAAATATTTTCTCCTATTAGTCTTAAATGTGCTACACTGCAGCTTCTTTATGTGTAGATGTAAAGGTACGCGTGCTGTCAAGAAGGTGCATTCTTTTATGTGCTCTGCAGGCAGGAATGTTCACAGGCAGAACTGCAAGCTTGCACATTCTTTATAAAATCACACGCTTGCCCAGAGTGTACGCAGGTAGAATTACACCAGCTCTGAAGCGCTGTAAATGTCTGTAGCTTCAATCTAGCTGTGATTTCTGTCGATTTATCCTTAGTATTTTATTTATTTAGCTGTATTTATATACCACCTTTCGTCAGGTCAAGGCGGTTTACATGAAAACAGAAACAGCGCACTGGAGCAGTTAACATTTTATGAAGACACATAAGCGCCTGTCTTTACAAAATAGGCTAGAAATAGACGCCTGTTATAATATTATCTCCTAGATCTTTAAGTTACCACGTTAGCAGTTAGGTTTCCTCTTCTCTTTTTGTGCTTTTAAACCCTTCCCAAATTTGGATCATTTTGTTAAGTGGGAATATGATTCTAATGGAAATGATTGCAGGTAATTGTCTCCTTATCTCCTTTACTAACTTTGCCCTATGCATGGGCTGCAAATGACAGCAGCCTTCCCTTACCATTAGCCAGAACCGTACAGCAAATCATTACGGGACCCCAATACAGTACTTTAATGACATGAAGCAGCAAATGAAGGTGAACCTCACCATCAACATCTAGCCTGTCCCCGTGAAATTAGGATTCAGCTTCCTGGGATGGAAAATCCATCAGAATCATTTTTCTTAAATGCTTCAATTTCCAGGAGTCTCACGCACTACTGAACATCTGATGTATGATTTTTGCAAGAGTCTCGCGCTTAGATTGCTCAGTAGCAGGGACGTTCCAAGTTCTTCCTCTGCATTCCGGTAATTTCTTATCCTTTGTGCTTTCTGCTCTCTGTATGTTTGGCACTAAACAAGCTAAAGGATAGAGTTGAGAGAATGATCTCTCTCTTCAGTTTTGGTACATGTGGCTTTACCCAGCAGCTCTGGATCAGTTTTCAGAACATTTACCAAGTTCATCCATTAAAAATTCTCTGTATGTCAAGTCCTTTGAGAGCTTTCCTTATAATACGACTAGCATGGCCATACTGTGAGCGAAGCGCACTGTATAGTACGTACACCACCACCCATCTGTCTTCTAAGAGCCAGCCTGTCAACGTTGTCACACCACCCAAACCAATCTGACAGAGCTTTGGTATACCGGGGTCAATGCTCTCCAGTACTACCTTATTTGCTTTTTCAAAACAGCTCTGCCCTGCCCTTTCTATCAAACATTTACCCTTCTACTTTCCATCATTTTGCTAACTTAGATTTCAGGCCTCTCCAGATGACATGACTTGGGCCAACTGATCTGGACAAGGCAGGACAAAGTAGCCCCAAAAAATTAATTAGCAAAAGACTGAGATGGAAGGGGGTTCATCCCAGAAGGACTATGCATATAGGCCTCGGCGTTCTTTCTTCGCTGGATTGTAGTCCTCAGACCACAGCAGGGTTGGAACTACCTAGTTTCCTGCACCTATCAATCGTGTCCCACACCACCACCATCAGCAAATTTACATCATGCCACATCATCCTGTTTACATCCCACAGTTTTCTAGCACCGGCACACCCCACCGGGTGCTCCAGCCATGTCTTGCACATCAGAAGGTTCATATTGCCAAGGTGGCTCTCTATGTCCTTTGCCAGCAAAGTGCTGCCCCATGGCTACTGTTCTAGGTCTGGTGGCTCTGTGCAACCACCATTCCCTCCACCTTCAGTGATGTTAGTTCATCTCTTCTCCTGGAACCGTGCCCTCATGAGGTTCAGTCAAATAACTGCAAGGGTCACATAAGTGAGACAGAAGGGCAAACTGACAATAAGGAATTCTTTTTCTCTTTTTCAAGAAAATGGCTAAACATTTATCAATGATCCTCTCATCTAATATTTTTCAGAAGTTAACCCCTTAAGGTACCAATATCTGGAAAAATAGAACATAAAATTACGGTCTGCTGCTCATAAACAAACTGATTAGTGCATCAATTCAGACATCTTAAGGCCAAAAGAAAAACAACATTCCTTCAGGCAAATTCTGAAGTTTAATCTTGTAACACATCCTTAGGGTAGCACTTCTGCCCTCTTCTCCCTGCCCTTTAGAAAGGTAAGATGAAAGTTGTTTTTGCCATAATTTAGGACCTCTCCAGAGTCTTGATTAACGTCTGAGAGTCCAACTCTTCGGGATGAGAACCTGATGGGCTACGTGGGAGACTGTAGGAGAGTCAGGTATGTGATACCTTGAAGCACAGTCAAAATGTTAAAGAAAAAAATAAAATCCTACTGAAGAAGATGGAGTTTGCCTTAAGGTTATTGCAAAACACAGTATTTTAGCATTTTACAATAAGAGAGAACAATTCGGTCTCATTGCCATTTGAGTCACTAGGATAAAGTCAAAGGAGACTGAATATGTGGCCTTGGGCAAGTAACTCTAGCCTCCATTGCCTCGGAAGAAAGACCTGAGAATCTACTTCCGGTCACATCTTGCCAAGAAAGCCCAGAGGCAGAGGGGTCACCAGGAGTCAGAATTGACTCAACAGCGCACATTTTCGGTTTCCTATTCTCTTCATTTCTTTCCACTGCTGACACTTACCTGCAATATTCCACGAGGCTGCATGGGGATCCTCCAAGTGAGGTGCTGCGATAATACATTTTCAATCGTGATATTGCAGTGCCAGCCCCCCACTAGCAACACGTTAGGAACTTCATGGGAATAAGGTGATCAAATTTGCAGATGACACAAAATTATTCAAAGCTGTTAAAACCCAAGAGGATTGTGAAAAACTGCAAGAGCTGGATAAATTGGAAGACTGGACATTCAAGTGGCTGATGAAATTTAATGTGGATAAGTGCAAAGTTATGCACCTAGGAAAGAGCAACCCAGACTATGGTTAAACAATGCAAGGTTCCACATTAGGAACCACCACTCAGGAAACAGATTTAGGCGTCATTGTGGATAACATGTTAAAACCCTCTGCCCAGTGTGCAGCGGCAGCCAAGAGAGCAAATAGAATGCTAGGTATCATAAGGAAAGGAATAGAGAATAAAACAAAGGATATTATAATGCCTCTGTATCGTTCCATGGTGAGACCGCACCTTGAATATTGTGTGCAATTCTGGTCGCCGTATCTTAAAAAGGATATAGTGTGTCACCCAGCGCGTGACCCTACAGGTAGAAGCAGGGTATTACGCTGAGGCCTTGTGTTTAACCAGCCTGAAAAGGTGTAGAGAGCCTTGCTAGGCACTCTGGGATTTGTAGTTTTCACCAGCCAGTCAAAAGAATGAGTTGTGGACGTGTGGTAAGGCTTAAAGACAGGTTTTATTCCCCTTCCGGGAGGATTCTTTTAGTGGTAAAAATAAGGTAGACAGACCCACTTTGGGCACAAAATAAAGAAACAAACATGAACAAAAATTGCTTATCTTCAGCTTCTTAACACTCAATACAAAGGTATTTTAAACAGTCCTTTTCCAAGCAAACAAAACCTTTTCTTTGCTGCTTCAATGGTTAGCAACTTTTCCAAGCAAACAAAACCTTTTCTTTGCTGCTTCAATGGTTAGTAAGTTTTCACAGCTTGTTCAACACAGAGGCGATATCATCCGCGATTGTGAGCGTACAGTCCATGCATTCAATAAAAGGTTGGTCCCCTTGTACTTCACATTGCATATCTTCACTTTCTGCTTCTAACAATTCTTCCTTTGAAGAGCTAGGAATATTATTGAACAGTCTCTCCCTATCATACAGAGACTCTCTTTCTCCCTCTGTGAAAGTGTGTGAAAGACAATTACCACATTCACTGGAATATCTTGCCTGGGAGCCCTTCCAATGCTGATAACCATATGGGAAGTTATTGTATTCACTTCTCCCTCTATTAGAAGTAATCAGCTTACCTTCTGGCTCTCTCTGACTAAGGCTTCTCGGTACAGCTGCAGTCACCGGAGTAGAATAAGACAGAAGCATTCTACGGGTTTTGCCTTTTAACTTTCCCCCAGATATGTGAATATCTTCAGGCCAAAAGACTTTACCTTTCCTGTGCCTGTTGTTTGGGTAAGTAGCTTTCTCAGCCTTTCTCAATCTGGCTTCCAAACTGAATTCTCTGTTACCTTCTGGATAACCTTTGCTGAGCTCTGACGTCTCTGTACACTGCTTTCTATAACAGTCACCTGGGCTCTCTCTCTCAGCCTTGGAGTACAACCTTCCAGCTTTCCCAGCTCTCTCAATGGCTTCACTCCAACCCGGGCTTTCCCCAGAACGCCTTGGGCTCCTTGAATTCTCTGTAAAAGCAAAGTTTCTTAACTTTCCAGAAGTTCCTGTAGCTGCTGCATTCTCCAGTCTCTCTGTTCTACCAAAGCTGCTTGTTCTCGTTCTGCCTTCTCCCCTACTAACTGCACGTGAGTTAGGTTTATCTATGTGTGTCTCAACTCCACCCACTCCCAGCTGGCTTTCATCACTTAATGATCCCTCAGCCTTCCTGCTGCTTGGGCGTGTTTCTAAAGCTCGTGACCTGATTTGTTTGTGTTGCCTATAGCAACTTCCTGACATGTGTTTCTCTGAAGTGTCAGTGTCAGCTTCACTGCCTGCATTTCTGCCTATTTCCATGGGCTCTGTTGGATCCACTTCGTGACAAGTGTTATTACAAAAGGTACAGAAAAGAGCCACCAAAATGGTAAAGGAGATGGACAGATACCCCTATGAAGAGAAGCTTAAAAGGCTAGGGCTCTTCAACCTGGAAAAGAGACGGTTGAGGGGAGATATGATAGAGGTCTATAAATTAATAAATGGAATGTAACGGGTAAATGTAGATCAGTTGTTTACACCATCAAATGAAGTGATGAAGCTACAATGTAACCCATTTAAGACTATTAACCCTTTCATACCCGGTGGTTCCATTTGGAACCCAAGTAGTTTTCTTGTAAAAACTGAGTGGGGATTAAAATCAGTAAACATCAGAAGTAATTTTCTTACTTACTATTATCATAATAAAATACTATAATCAGTTTAGAGTCACTAACTTACTAGGTGGCGCCACTGGCCGTGCTTTTGTTTTGGTAGCCATTGTGAAATTTTACTGCAAGTTGCCTGTTCTAGTATTAAATGTTAATGTTCTGAAGGCTTCACTGCATTAGGAAAATTCTCTCAAGTCAGACGGGTACTGTTTTCCCTTTCTGCCAGTTTTATCACCATTTTTTGTTAAAACAGTTGTTGAATGAGACAGTTTTGTAGTTGTTCCATTTGGAACCATTGGTACTTAGTGGTTGTTAAATGTTACTGCAGAAAAGGTGGTTTGTAATACTTAGTGAATTTTACCACATAGCAGTTATTAAGATTTAAATTTGAAATGTATATGTTATCTGCTAATTAAGTAGTAATCTAGTAGTAATTCAGTTACATTCTGAAATTTGTTGAATGTTTGATGCAGGCAAAATGATGGATTGTGATATGCATCGCAGACAAAATAGAAAAGGAAAAATGGAATCTCAGCTTGTCTTGTTACCAGATGCTGACATTTCTGAACCTGAGTGTGATGTAGAGGATCCAGAGATGGAAAATAATATGGATGAGTTGAGCGATGATCCACTGAACGAATCAGAAGATGATCTTCCATTATCAACAGTTAGGGATCACGCAAAGCAGAAAGATCCTGATGTTGCTGGTGTAGATGATGATGATGATAATGTTCCATTGAACAGATTATTCAAAAATAAATCAAAATCAAAAGATGTAGTAATGTTTCAATGGAGGAGAATAAAGCCAAAAGTCACCTCCGATCCAATCTGGTCGGGAAAATTTTCTGATCTACCCAAGGAGGAAGAGCCTCCAATAAAATACTTTCACAGATTTTTTTCCACTGAACGTATTGAGCATATTGTGATTCAGACCAATTTACTTGCAGCTTAGTGTGTGTCCTCATTTAGAACAACAGTAGAAATCAAACAATACTGTGGAATGTTGTTGAAGATGGGCCTTGTTCCAATGCCCAGTTATAAATGCTACTGGTCAGAAGAACTCCGTTTTCCACCTGTTGCAGATGTTATGAGTCAAAATCATTTTACCGACATCAACAAGTGTTTGCACTTCAATGACAACACCAAGGCCGTCACTGACAGAAATGACCCTTTGTATGATAGATATTTTAAAGTTCGCCCTCTTGTGGATTTCATTCGAGAGGCTTGCCTCAAGGTTGAACCAGAAGAAAAGCAGAGCATTGATGAGCAGATGATACCATACAAAGGAAAAAAACCCTTGAGGCAATACCTTCCAAAGAAGCCTAAGAAACGGGGCTTCAAAGTATTTGCTAGATGCAGGGTCAGTGGTGTGACATATGACTTTCATTTCTATGACGGCAAGGCTCCTGTTGTGCAGAAAAGCTGTGGATTTCAACCAGGAGACTTTGTTATGAAATTATGTGAGACACTGCCTAGCACTCAGAATTTCAAACTGTACTTTGATAACTACTTCACTTTTCTGGAGCTTCAGCTGATGCTAAAGGAATAGAGCATCCTGTCTACTGGGACAATACGGTGCAACAGGATCAGAGGATGCATTATGAAAACGGAAAGAGAACTAAAGAAAAAAAGTCGAGGATCCAGTGATTTTATAGTTGATGGAAACTCTGGTTTGTCAGTAGTTTGTTGGTATGATAATTCAGCTGTTCAGCTTTCATCAACACTGAGATCAGTTGATCCAATTTCTATGATCAAGCGCTGGGACAAGAAACTGCATGCCTGTGTTGATGTTCCCTGCCCAGCTGTTGTTCGAGACTACAGTCAGAATATGGGAGGTGTAGATCTTCGATATGCTTATGGCTCTATATCGCACTGACCATCGCAGTAAGAAATGGTACCATAGAATATTTTACTGGGGCCTTCATCTTGCGGTTGTGAATGGATGGTTGCTTTACAGATGTCACTGTGAGCAGAAATATGTAACAAATTCTCGAGTGTTCTCACTCCTTCAGTTTGTTATCAGCATTAGTGAGTCGCAGATCAAAGAAAACAAGGTGCCGTCATCTGTGCAAAGAAAAAGAGGGCGACCATCAGAAGTGCTGGATTCTCCTGAATGAATGATCCTGATGACTCTCCTGCACCGCCAAAACAGAAATCATCTGTTCAGTCTGATCCAAACGCCAGCATCAGAAATGACAGTGTAGGACACTTTCCAGCTCACTCAGACCCGAAACAAGGGTGCAGGGTTTGCAAAGCTCATGTCAGGATGAAATGCATGAAATGCAATGTTTTCCGTTGCATTACAAAGGAAAGAAATTGCTTCCTCAATTATCACACTTCAGCAGTTTGAATAAAAACATTAAGAACTTTCAGTTTTATATATCTTGCCTACTTTTATTCTTTATATTGAGTTCTGTTAAGTCCCATTGGTGCCAAATGGAACCATGATATTAAACAATTTGGTAGTGAAAGGGTTAAGTGAAAATATATTTCCCTCAATGCGTAATCAAACTCTGGAATAGTTACTGGAGGATGTAGTAAAAGCTGTAAGTGTAGCTGGGTTTAAAAAAGATGTGGACAAATTCCTGGAGGAAAAGTTCATAAACCATTATGAGGACCCGGGAAATCCACTGCTTACCCCAGGACAAGCATTGCGGAACCTGTGTACCTTTTTAGGAACCTGCCAGGTATATGTGATCTGGATTGGCCACTGTTGGAAAGAGGATACTGGGCTTGATGAACCTTGGTCTGACCCAATATGACATTTCTTATGTTCTTAATGTTACTTACCTGTTGTTCTTAAGATTTTCCAATCCCGTTTCTCCTATTTAAACGTGCATCACAGCAGAGATGTGTCTCTTCACTCTTTCCCTTGTTTATATCTCCTTCTACCAACTGAAATCACATCATAGAGCTGAGAGCCAGGCCCACTGCAGCTGGTCCCCATGGAAAATACTTACTCTAGTCTTGGAGACTGGGCATCTCTGAAATGCTGACATGTCATTTTTATCCAGTTCTCACTGTATTTTCACCCACAAATTGTAAGCAAAGCTAACTTTTGAAAGTGGTTAGGCTTTCACAGTTGATACAAGACAGCAATAAGGTGATTTTAACCTGTTTGAAACAACCAAAGTCTTTCTCACTATAGGATCCCTACTCTTCCAGGTCCTTCAAAATCTAAATTTTTCTGAAATACCAGAAATACCAAACAGCAGAACGAAAATCATAGTACATGGATGAGATGCCTTTTCCAAAATAAAGTATTTTATACTGTGATGCAGCTTTTCTGAAATAAGTAATGTGGGGGAACAGGAAATCTCTGTGGGGTAGAGCTTGGCCACATGTTAAGGGCAGGCACTGGGGGAGCACTAGTCCGCATCCTACCCTCCAGCTCTCGCCAGCAGGATAAGGTTCAAACTGCCTCCATAAATGGGCAGCAGCCCTGTCAAGTCGATGAGGTAGGGACCCAAAAAGGGGAAAGGATCCAGGGAAGCTACAGCATAAAGGAGAGACTTTAAAGGAGAAATATTACAGTTTGAAAAGGCTTCATTGTCGAACTTAAAAAGAAGGATCAATCTATGAGAAAGCATCTCTAACTTTTCCATATTCTCTCTTCCCAGGAGGAACAGCCTCACACCTCAAGCCCTGGGATAGATGCAGAGCTTAGAGTTAGCAATTCAGGGTCATGCCAGAGATACAAACATAAAACCAGGCAAGAACTCATTATCTGTAGACATGACAAACGCAGAGTGATTCAAGGGTAAGCACTGGTGGTTCTATTTTTGTGGCTCTCAACACCTAATATGCAGGGCACGATTAACCCTTCGGCGGGCCACAGGCAAATACATCGTAAGAGACACCTAAACGGGGCCCCACATTGTTTATGTTTCTTAAACATTGATATATTGATATATATATATTGATATATTGATATATATATATATATATATATACCTCTTCCTCCAGTTTTACCCAGAAGCCAATGTGGACGCTGCACCATCCTCACAAGCCTCTCAGAACCCCCTTGACTGAAGTCAAAAGAGTTCCCAATTATGTCTTAAATTGTAAATAGTTACCCTGTTATCCAAGTTGCATTACCTGTTCAACTGTAAACACAAAGTACCATCGGAAATGTGTATTTTATTGTTCATTGTAAACCGCACTGATGCTGAATAGCGCGGTATAAAAGAGACTCTAATAATAATAATATTGCCCTTCACAGCAGCAGCAGAGAGGTTTACATCATAAACTCCATTAAAAAGAATCAAAGGAACTCCATTGTCAAGGACAATGCAGGACAGAGACTCACAAGCACTCAGAAACTGAGACATAGACAGTAGACAGAGAAGCAGAGCCGTGTGGAGACAGAGATGGGTGGTAGTGGTGATGAGTGGGTAAATTATTCAGGAAGGAGGTTGAAGGCTTTATGAAACAGAAGGGTTTTGAGTTGGGATTTGAACTTAACATGCAATGTTTCCATATGGAAGTCTGAGGGTAGGTTGTACCAGAGACTGGGACCACGGAAATAAAAAGCAGAGTGATGGGTGGATTCCAGACGAGCTTGTGAGGCAGAAGGGAGATGAAGGCGGTTAGTATGGATTGAGCAGAGGGCACGGTGTGGAGTATGAAGGATGATGAGGGAGGAGAGATAGTGTGGTGTGCCTGTGTGAAGAATTTTATGGACAGGTCTCAGGTGAGGTGTCAGACCATCTGGGCAGTAGCAGAATAGGACGGTGTTGGGGGCAGAGGTTCATATTTCTGTGACAACGGAAACAATGCTAGAATTACCTGCATGGAAGAAAGTCCTGGCAATCTACTTCCATATCTTGTCATGAAAACCAAATGAAGAGAGTCACAACAAAACAAATTGCACTATAGTGCTTGAAAATGAGACCCCCAGGTCAGAAGGCAATCAACTGGCTACTGGAGAGGAGTTGAAGACTTTTCAGAGTAAAGTCATCATTTATGATGTTGTTGGATCAAAGCCCTCGGGACGTCTGATTGGTGATGTAGTTGTGCATGAAATGAGAGTCAGAAGCTGCAAAGATGCCTTATATATTGGGACATGGAAATACAAAGCATGAACCAAGAGAAGTTGGAAGTGGTCAAGAATGAAATGGAATGTGTACAACTCGATCTGTTGGATGTCAGCGAACTGAAATGGACTGGCATCGGGCACTTTGTATTTGGTGATCACATGGTCTACTATGCTAGAAGTAAAAGACAAATGGTGTTGCATATATAATTAAGAAAAAACTTGCAAGAACTGTAATGAAATACAATGCAATCAGTGAATGCTTAATTTCTTTTCATCTACGAGGAATGCCCATTAACTCAACTATAATTCAAGTATTTGCCCCAACAACAGCTGCAGAAGAGGATGAAGTTGATGAGTTCTATGAACAAGTACAAGCTGAAACTGATAAAACATGCAAACAGGATATCTTGTTTATTTTATTAGGCTTATATACTACTTTTCTACCAATCAAAGCTGTGTACATTCAGGTACTGTAAATATATTTTTCCCTTGTCCCTGCAGAGCTCACAATCTATGTTTTTGTACCTGAGGCAATGGAGGATTAAGTGGCTTGACCAAGGCCATAAGGAGCACCTGTGGGACTAGAAACGACAGTCCTTCTGGCCCAAGGTTGCTGTCCTTTAGTGGGATTTGAATCCCTGGCCCTCTGGCCTGAGGTAGCTTGCCCCAAATACTAGGCCACTCCTCCCTCAAGGAGTGGTCTAGTGGTTGATAGTCATGGGTGACTGGAACGTAAAAGTTGGCAACAAAGAAGAAGGCAAAATGGTTGGAAAATATGGACTTGGCAACAGAAATTAAGCTGGAGAAAGACTGACAGAATTCTGCAAGACCAACAATTCATTCATTTCAAATACCTTCTTCCAGTAACACAAGTAGTGACCGTACACATGGACTTCACCCAATGGATTGTACAAATATTAAATTGACTGTGGAGGTCAACGATGAAAAAGCTCTATAACATCAACAAAGACAAAACCTGGAGCTGACTGTGTAAGCGATCACCAACTATAGTATGCAAACTCAAGCTAAAGCTGAAATAGAGCAATCCACTCATGAATACAGCAAAATATGACCTTGAGAATATGCCATCAGAATTTAAAAACTGTCTGCAAAATCGATTTGCTGCTTTAGATACAAATGACAGAGCTCCAGAAGCGTTAAGGGATGACATCAAGAAGGTTGTGTTGGAAGAAAGTGAGGTCACTACAAAAGATGAAAAAGCAAAAACAGCCAAAATGGATGACCCTAACAAACTCTGAAAATTGCCCAGAAACGCAGAGAAGCTAAAGCCAGAGGAGAAAGAGAGGCAATCACAGAACTCAAAAGAGGTTTCCAACATACAGCAAGACAAGGAGAAGTACTACAATGACGCATGCAAGGAAATAGAAGCAGAAACTATTAGAGGAAGAACAAGATCGGCTTTCCTAAAGCTATGAGAGTTAAAGAAAAAATTCCAGCTTTGAATTGAAATGTTACAAGATGCTCAAGGATCCGTGTTGAATAATACTGAGAAGATCAAGAAAAGGTGGAAAGAATATACAGAGTCATTATACAATAAAAATCAAGTGGACCAACAGCTATTTCAATCTGTACCTTATGATCTGGAACCATTGGTGATGAAAGAAGAAGGCAAAGCAGCACGGAAAGCCTTATCAAAGAGCAAAACACCAGGTTTTGATGGCATTCCCATTGATGTATTACAGCATTCTGATGCAGCTGTTACCATACTTACAAGGTTTTTGCCAGGAAATTTGGAAGACAACAAGATGACCAACTGGAAAATATCTGTGTTTATACCAATACTAAAGAAAGGTGATCCAACTGACTGTGGAAATTATCGCACAATCGCTCTGATCCCACATGCCAGCAAGATTCTATTCAAGATTATTCATCAGAGACCACAACCATATCTGGAATAAGGGTGAGGAACGAGAGACATCATCATGGATGTGAGATGGATCCTTGAAAAGACAAAAGAATACCAAAAGGATAGCTATATATGTTTTATTGACTACAGCAAGGCTTTTGACTGTGTAAATCCTGGAAAAGAATGACTTCCTGTGACTCCCAAATATAAAAATGGGAATGAAGTAGATACCACACCATTCACAGAAGATGATGTGTTAGAACAACTTGCAAAACTGGAAGTGGGACTGGATGGGATACATCCCAGGATAGTGAAAGTGCTCAGAGAGGTTCTTGCAGGGCCATTAAAGGATGTTTTTAACAGTTCCTTGGAAACAGGAGAAGTTCCTCAGGACTGGAGGAGGGCTGATGTGGTAACTCTTCACAAAAGTGGTGACAGGGAAAAAGTGACAAAGTACAGGCTGGTGAGCCTTACCTCGGTGGCAGGAAAAGTAATGGAGGCGCTCCTGAAAGAGCAAATAGTGGACTTTCTCAAAACCAACAGGTTGCATGATCCAAGGCAACGTGATTTTACCAAAGGACGATCTTTTCAAACAAATCTGATTGAGTTCTTGGACTGGGAGAACAGAGAACTAGATCAGGGGCATGCGATGGATATCATCTAACTGGATTTCAGCAAATCCTTTGATACTGTTCCTCATAGGAGGCTTATCAATAAACTCAGTAGTTTGGGGATGGGTCCCAAGGTGGTAAACTGGATCAGAAATTGGTTGACTGATAGACGACAGAAGGTGATGGTAAATGGTGCTCACTCGGATGAAAGGGGGGTGATTAGTGGGGTGCCCCAGGGTTCGGTCCTGGGACTGGCACTGCTCAATGTATTTGTGAGTGATATTGCTGAAGGACTGAATGGAAAGGTCTGTCTTTTTGCAGATGACACAAAAATTTGCAACAGAGTAGACTCCCCTGAGGGAGTGAATAACATGAGGAAAGATCTACAAAAGCTGGAAGAATGGTCCAATGCTTGGCAGATAAGATTTAATGCGAAGAAGTGCAGTGTTATGCACTTGGGAAGCAGAAATCCAAGGGAAATGTATGCGATAAGGGGTGAGAGGTTGGTGTGCACGGACCAGGAGAAGGACCTTGGTGTGATTATTTCTGAGGATCTCAAGGGGGCAAAATAGTGCGACAAGGCAGTGGCAAAAGCCAGGAGGATGTTGGGTTGCATACAAAGAGGAATTACCAGCAGAAAGGAAGAGGTACTAATGCCACTATATAAGTCACTGGTGAGGCCTCACTTGGAATACTGTGTTCAGTTTTGGAGACCATATCCCGCAAAGGATGTAAAAAGACTGGAAACAGTTCAGAGGAAAGCGACCAAATTGATTTGGAGCTTGCATCAGAAGCCTTATGAGAAGAGACTTGAAGACCTAAATATGTACACTCTGGAGGAGAGGAGGGACAGGGGAGATATGATTCAGACATTTAAACACTTAAAGAGTATTAATGAACAAACAAACCTCTTCCAAAGACGGGGAAGCTGTAAAACTAGAGGGCATAACATGAAGCTGCAAGGGGGTAAATTGAAAGGCAATGTCAGGAAAGCACAGTTACTTACCTGTAACAGGTGATCTCTGGGAACAGCAGGAATAAGTCTTCACATATGGGTACGTCGGTACCGACGGAGCCTGCGCGGGAACGCTCCCCAGCTTCCCAAAAAGGAAAGCTTTTGGGAGCATCCCACAGCGCCTGCGCGCTGCCTTCCCGCCTTTCCTAACCATCTCTCCTCAGTTCGAGCTTAAAGCTGAGACAATAGAGAGAGAGAGGAAAGGAAAGATAGAAAAAGAGATACAACTCCTAGGGGAGGTGGGAGGGTTGTGAAGACTTATTCCTGCTGTTCCCAGAGATCACCTGTTACAGGTAAGTAACTGTGCTATCTCCAGGAACAAGCAGGAATGAGTCTTCACATATGGGGACTCCCTAGCTAAGATGCCTGGGAGATCCCCAAGGATATGAGACCCTGGAGAGGGTTCTACTTCCTCCTAAGGATCTCAGGCATCCATCCAGGGAAGGAGGGTAGGAGTTGTTTAAGAATGGAACAGGTGTTTGAGGACAGCCTGACCAAACAAGGCATCCCGGCGGGAGTCCTTGTCCAAGCAGTAATGGGCTGTGAAGGTATGAACCGAGGTCCAGGTGGCTGCTCGACAGATCTGGTCGATGGACACAGAATTTAGATGAGCCATAGAGGTGGCCATGGCCCTCACATTATGAGCTGTGACATGGCTCTCCAGAGAAAGGTTCTTACTCTGGTAGGCGAAAGAAATACACTGAGCAATCCAACTGGACAGTGTTCTCTTAGAGACTGGAAGTCCCAAATGAGAAGGATCAAAAGCAACAAAAAGCTGGGAAGACTTTCTATGTTGCTGTGTCCTATGTAAGTAAAAAGCAAGAGCTCTTTTACAATCCAGAGTATGAAGATTCCTCTCTGCACTGGATGCATGAGGAGCTGGAAAAAAGACAGGTAAATATACTTCTTGATTAAGATGAAAAGGTGAGACCACTTTAGGCATAAAGTGTGGATTTGTCCTAAGGACTACCTTATCATGATGGAACCTTGTATAAGGTGGATTAGCCACTAATGCCTGCAGTTCACTGATGCGGCGAGCTGAAGTAACTGCAATGAGGAAAATAACCTTCCATGAAAGGAACTTCAAGGAGGTAGTGGCAAAGGGTTCAAAAGGTGGCTTCATGAGCTGACCAAGAACCAAATTTAAGTCCCATGCCACCGGAGGAGGCCTAATGGGAGGTTTAGTTAAAGTTAGGCCTCTCATGAATCTTGCAATGAGAGGATGAGAGGAAATAGGTTGTCCATTGATGGGCTTAAGGGATGCTGCAATAGCACTCAAATGGACTCTTACTGAATTTGTTTTAAGGCCTGCATTGGAAAGATGCAGGAAATAGTCTAACAGAGAATTTAAAGGTAGTGCTAGAGGGTCAAGACCCTTTTCAGCACACCAAATGGAAAACCTTTTCCATTTAAAAGCATAAGAACGCCTGGTGGAAGTTTTTCTGGAAGCATGGAGGATATCCTTCACTTGTTGAGAAAGATTCCAGTCTTGAAGGTCTAGGACTTCAGTAACCAAGCTCTGAGGTGTAGGGACTTGGGGTTTGGGTGCCACAAAGTCCCTTCCTCCTGGGACAGAAGGTCTGGAGCAGCTCCCAAGTCCAGAGAGGGGGCTTGGGAGAGATGTAGAAGTAGAGGGTACCACACTTGGCGTGGCCAGCGTGGAGCTATGAGGATCATAGATCCTTGATCCCTCTGGAGTTTGAACAGAGTCTTGGGAATCAAGGGAATGGGTGGAAATGCATACAGGAAGCCCTGACCCCAATGGAGGAGGAAGGCATCCTTGGCCTGAACTCCCTGACACGGAATTCTGGAACAGAACCGGGGAAGTTTGGCATTCCACGGACTTGCAAAGAGGTCTATGTCCGGGGTTCCCCATTCTTGGAAGATTCTGAGTACCTGATCCATGTGCAGGGACCATTCGTGTGGAAGCAGAACTCGACTGAGTCTGTCTGCCCAAGAGTTTTGGACTCCTGAGAGGTATACTGCCAGGAGATGGATTTGATGCTCTCTGGCGAAGGCCCACAATCTTAAAGCTTCGTTGCAAAGCGACAGAGAGCCAGTTCCTCCTTGCTTGTTTATGTAAAACATGGCTACTTGATTGTCCGTATGAATGAGGACTGTCTTGTAGCTGAGGAGGGTATGAAAGACCTTGAGAGCTAGAAAAACTGCTCGAAGCTCTAAGTGGTTGATATGAAGGGAGGTCTCCTGTGGGGACCAAGTGCCTTGAGTGGAGAGGTCCTGTAGATGGGCTCCCCAACCTGTTTGGGAGGCATCTGTTGTGAGGGTTGCTTGGGGCAACAACTGTTGGAAGGGGGACCCCAGCAACAGATTTTGAGTGGACATCCACCATTGGAGAGACCAAAAGAGATGTTTGGTGGTTGCTATTTGGTCTGAGAGAGCTCCTGAAGCTTGAGTCCACTGGGTGGACAAAGTCCATTGAGCTGCTCTCATGTGTAGGCGAGCATAGGGAACCACATGCACTGTAGAAGCCATGTGGCCTAGCAGTTGTAGCATCTCCTGGGCAGTTAAGTGGCTTTTTGACTGAATCTGGGAGGCTAACTGCACTAGACGTTGGCAACGGGCCTGAGGAAGGTAAGCCCTTGCAGTAATGGTATCCAACCAGGCCCCTATGAATTTTAGGGACTGAGTAGGGGTGAGCTGAGACTTTGGGAGGTTTACCACAAGTCCCAGATACTGCAAAATGCGCCTTTTGCGGTTCAAGGAATTCTGGGCCTCTGACTGAGATGGAGCTCGAATGAGCCAGTCGTCCAGGTATGGGAAGACAAATATTCCCAGAGTTCGTAGAAATGCAGCAACTATTGCCATGCATTTGGTGAACACTCTTGGGGCAGAGGCCAGACCGAAAGGAAGAACTCTGTATTGGTAATGTTTTCCTTGGAAAAGAAACCGTAGGAATCTTCTGTGAGAGGGATGGATGAGGACATGGGTGTACGCATCCTTGAGATCTAGAGAACAAAGCCAATCCTGACTTTGAAGGTATGGAAGGAGAGTGCCCAGAGAAAGCATCTTGAACTTCTCCTTGCATAGAAATTTGTTCAATTCTCTGAGATCTAAGATGGGTCTGTATCCCCCTGTCTTCTTTGGAATGAGAAAATAGGGGGAGTAGAACCCTGACCCTTGATGAAGTAGAGGAACTTCTTCTATTGCCCCTTGGGCAAGAAGGGTAGTTACCTCTTGACCTAAAAGGTCGAGAAGAGATGTGGGAGAATTTAAGTGTCTCACCATGGTGTGGGGAGGAAGGTCTGAGAAATGAAGCTTGTAGCCCTCTCTTATGACGGAGAAGGTCCACTGCTCTGATGTTATTTGCTCCCATCTGGGAGCAAAATGAGCCAACCTTCCTGGAATGGTGAGAGGCTCTGGCTGCTTTAGAGCCAGAAAAGCTAAGTTCTCTAGCATCAAGTCAAAAACCCTGAGGAGGTTGGGCCTGCTGAGCTGCAGCAGCCCCTGTAGGCTTACGCCTGGCCTGTTTAGGTTGCTGACGCTTAGTGGCAAAGCGACCTGTAGAAGATTGTTGGCCAGAAGTAGAAGGAAATCTGCCCTTTTTAAAGAAAGACTTTTTAAAAGGCTTTTTCTTGGCAGGAATGGAGGTTGACTTTGAAAGTCTATCCAGAGCAGAGTTTTCTGCATCCATTTGAGTGGCTTTTATCTGCCATTCTTTGCCAAATAGGTTTTCACCTGTACAGGGAAGATTTCCTAAGCCATCTTGAACCCAGGGCTCTAAATCAGAAGCCTGGAGCCAAGCAATTCTGCGAGCAGCTATGGCAATGCCTGAGGCTCTGCTGGCACCTTCAAAGGAGTCAAAGGCTGCCCTGTTGGAAAACTTTGAAATGTCTTGGGTATGCTTAAGCCAAATGGGGAATTCCTCCCTTTTATCCTCTGGAAGAAAAGGGAGGAAAGTGTGCAGTTTTTGTGCAACTTCCTTTAGAAACATACCCATGTAAAGGCTATATGAGTTGATTCTGGCAATAAGCATACTGGCTTGGAAGATTTTCCTACCAAAAGCATCCAAGGTCCTGCATTCTCTTCCTGGAGGAGCAGAAGAGTGTCTCTTTGTACTCTTTATCCTCTTCATAGCTGACTGCACCACAATGGAATGGTGAAGAAGCTGAGTTTTCTGAAATCCAGGACAAGGAGGGACACGATACATAGTGTCCAATCTACGAGAATGAGGAGAGAGAGTGAGAGGAGTCTCCCATAGATCAATCATGTGTTCATAAAGAATCTCACGAATTGGTAAGGTGACTGCCTCTTTAGGAGCTCTAGAATAGCCTAAAATATCCAATTTTTTAGCTCTAGGCTCTGATTCAGAAGTTACTGAAATAGAAAGTCCTTTAGCTACTTCTCTTATGAAGTCTTGAAAGGACAAATCCTCTGGAGGAGACATTCTTCTTTTTGGAGAAGAAGGCTCTTCAGGAAGGGCTATGGATACTTCAGGAGACTCGTCTGATGTATCAGAATCATCAGAGGAATCGAAGTATCGCCTGTCAGGGTGCTCTTCCAACGCTCGATACGCGTATCGAGCAGTATCGACATCGGGCGTCCCCGGTACCGGATCGGTACCGGTAAGCAGCCCCGGACAAGGAACCGCTGCAGCCGGTATCCTGGTCGATGTCGATGCAGTCGGAGCCGGTATCGGTGCTGGTGCCGGTACCAGAGCCGATACCGAGAACGGAGTTTGTTTCGGTACCAGCGGCGTCGCAGCTTGAATGAAGGCCGTAATAGCCTGCTGCATGGACAGAACATTGTGATCCATCGACGCCATGAATGCCTGGAAGTCGGTACCGGGAGATTGTGCCGGTACCCCAGAGCAATCTCCATCGATGTCAACCTGTAACCCCATAGGAGGAGCTTTGGAAGCCGGAGCTTCCCGCCGGGGTTGTTTGGCTGGCGCAGGGTCCTCGAGGGCAAGCCCGGAGGCATCTCGATGCTTAGAGGGAGATCTACCCTTCGAGGACCTGCTAGGTTTATGTTTGGTTACCTGAGATCCATCAGGAGAAGAAGACCTGGAAGATGTCGGTGCTACCGACGGTGCATCAGCGGGAAACAGCACATGGAGCTTGGCTGCTCGATTCTGTAACCCCCGTTTAGACATTAGAGAGCAGGACGGACAATCCGGAATGGAGTGTTCAGGACCCAAACATTTAAGACACCATTCATGGGTATCTGTAACAGAAATAGTACCGCTACACTTAGTACATTTTTTAAACCCGGAGGCTGGTTTTTCCATGAGGGAAATTTTCTTGTAGGCCCTGAGGCCCAAGAAGAAAATACACTAAGTGAAGAGAAAAAAGATTTTTATTTTTATTTTTTAAAGAAAGAAAGAGAAAAAAGACCAACGGTACCGGTCCGGAGTCGGGGAAGGCGGACACGCGACCAAAGAAATAAAATAAAATAAAGAACTTCTTCAGCGGTGACAGGGCTCGATCTGCTGGCTCCGCGGCAAAGAACGGAGGAGAGATGGTTAGGAAAGGCGGGAAGGCAGCGCGCAGGCGCTGTGGGATGCTCCCAAAAGCTTTCCTTTTTGGGAAGCTGGGGAGCGTTCCCGCGCAGGCTCCGTCGGTACCGACGTACCCATATGTGAAGACTCATTCCTGCTTGTTCCTGGAGATATACTTTTTCACTGAAAGAGTGCTTGGAATGCCCTCCCGATGGAAGTGGTGGGGGCAAATACAGTGACAGAATTCAAAATGGCATGGGACAGACACAGTGGATCCCTCTATAGCAACAGGATAAAATCAAAATAAACTTAACTACCTAATTTTTCAACAAACAGGGGTACCCTACACAAAGCGGTAGGTTCACCCCTAAACCAAGACATGGGGAGGCGTGACCTGCATGGAGCAGCAGGTGCACCTACTCTGCCACCTTGCTGGGCAGACTAGATGGACCATACTGGTCTTTACCTGCCGTCATTTACTATGTTAAACCATAAGAAACTCTGAGCCACATTAAGAAGCATGGGTATACCAGAACACCTGATCATTCTCTTGCACAACCTTTACATTGATCAAGAAGCAACAATTCGAACGGAACAAGGAGAAACAGAAAGGTTTAAAATAAGCAAAGGTGTACAACAAGGCTGCATGCTTTCCCCCTACCTGTTTAATTTATATGCAGAACAAATCATCAGAGATGCAGGACTGTATGAAGACAACAGAGGTGTGAAGATTGGTGGGAGACTCATCAACAACCTTCACTATGCTGATGATACCACATTACTGGCTGAAAGTGAAGACTATCTGAAACATTTGCTTAAAATGAGCCTGCACCTTAATGTTATAATATATAAAGTTATAATGTTCAAGGTTAAATGTTATAATGTAAAGCTACAAATAATCTTTGTAACATGTTAAGTTTTATGTAAACCGCCCCTGATCTCTGGAGGGGCGATATAGAAAAACACAACAAATTAATAAATAAATAAGTAAAAGGTAAAGATCCTGACAATTGTCAAAATCAATAAGTTCATCGTTGATGGAGAAGAAATCAAAATAGTGGACAACTTTAACCTACTTAGATCAACTATCAATAAAACAACAAGAAGTCACGAAATGAGACGATGCATTGCTCTTGGCAGAATGGCTATGAAGGATCTAGGCAAGATTCTCAAGAGCAGAGATGTCTCTCTCCATACAAAGATTCAACTCGTTCAAGCCATGGTATTTTCAATAATGTCATGTGGATGCGAAAGTTGAACAGTGAAAAAGATAGACAGGAAGAAAATTGATGCCTTTGAATTATGGTGCTGACAAAGAACACTGCGTATACCATGGATTGCCTGAAGAACAAACCAGTCAGTATTAGAGAAAATCAAACCTACGTTTTCTTTAGCTCAGATGACGAGACTTTGACTTTCATACTTTGGACACCTCATGTGAAGACAGAGATCATTAGAGAAAGACATCATGCTGGCAAGGTAGAATATCAATGCAAAAGAGGAAGGACTGCAATGAGATGGATCGATATAATAACAGCAGCTATGGGTGCCATTCTGTCAACAATGAGCTGCCTGATGAAGACCGAACACAGTTTAGGACAACTATCCAGAGAGTTGCCATGAGACGACACAGACTCGATGGAACTTAACAATAGCGTAAGAAGTTTGTATTGGATGAGATACTGAATGGAAAGCCAGAGGAAACAAATTAACATGGGTGCTATGTGGTCAAAGCAAGAGGGATGAGCTAGTAACCTTGTGGCGGTATTTTGGATGAGTTAAGCAGAGTGGTTAGTGAGGAGATGGGGAGAAAAGGGCAAATTGCCCTGTTATAAGAGAGGCCAAGAAAAGAACGTTTGGTAATTGAACTGATGTGCTCATGAAAAGGCAGAGATGAATCAAGAATGGCACCGAGATATTTCAAAGAAGGCGCTAAAAGGATGGGAGCTCCAGAAAGTAGAGGAGAAAGAAAAGGTGGGGCTGTAGATCCAGTCAACCAAGCTTCTGTTGTCTTCTTGGGGTTAAGTTCTGATAGCAGAAAAGGAAGGAGCAGTTAAGAAGCACTGCTGGACTGGACAACTCCTTCTGCGGAGGACACTGCACCAGGTACGAGGAGTATATACAGACCTTTGTGACTAGTAGCTGCTTGACTCCCCTCTCCCCACATTATACATCTGAAAAGGCTCCTCCTGAACATTTGGGTCCTAGGCACGTGCCTAGTTTTCCTATGCCCAGGGCTGGTGCAAGGGTATTGGACACCCTATGCAAACCTTCAGCCTTATGCCCTATTTTCCCTGAGATTTTAATGATCATACAATTGAGTTTAATAATCAAAATCTTGAGAGGGGGCGGTAGAAGTCAAACTAATTAAGAAGGGCGCAAAGATGAAGTTTTGCCAAGGGTGTTCATACCATTGCACCAGCCCTGATGCTGCCCGACCCCTGCCAATCTTTCACAAGTGCATGCTTCTAAAATCGATCTCCAAGCACGTGTCCGGACCTATATTCTGCATGTCTCCATTTCCTCAGACACTGACAGAGAAGTGTGCCTTTCGGGCCAGGAACAGGTTGATTTTAGATCACACTTACATGTGTCTACTGCCCTCCTATGACATTTCAGATGTTTTGATTTGTACGGCCCAGAGGGCA
The DNA here is from genome assembly GCA_033557465.1 of Ichthyophis bannanicus. Classification (NCBI taxonomy): domain Eukaryota; kingdom Metazoa; phylum Chordata; class Amphibia; order Gymnophiona; family Ichthyophiidae; genus Ichthyophis; species Ichthyophis bannanicus. The sequence continues at coordinate 920,932,197 of CM066034.1, forward strand.
CCTAAACGGTCTTTCTAAAATATGCCTTCATACGTATAACTTACCCGTCAATGTCCATCCCTGCTATTCGTATGGCTGCAGGCCCCCGAAAGAGTAGTTACTCACCTGTAACAGGTGATCTCCGGGAACAGCAGGATTTAGTCCTCACATATGGGTATCGTCGATACCGACGGTGCCTGCGCGGGAACGCTCCCCAGCATCCAATTAGAACGCTTTTGGGAGCATCCCACAGCGCCTGCCCGCCTTTCCCAACTGCCTCTCTCCAGTTGAGTTTTTAGAGCTGAGACAAAGAGAGAGAGCGAGGGAAAGGAAAAGAGATAGATAGAGAGATACAACTCCTAGGGGAGGTGGGTGGGTTGTGAGCACTAAATTCCTGCTGTTCCCGGAGATCACCTGTTACAGGTGAGTAACTATGCTATCTCCAGGAACAAGCAGGAATGTAGTCATCACATATGGGGACTCCCTAGCTTTAGGTGTCAGGGAGAGACCCCAGAGGTTGTGTGTCCCTGAGAAGGGCTCCACTTCCCCCCATGGATCTCTGGCATCCTACCAGGGATGGTGGGTAGGAGTTGATTAGGCATGGAACAGGTGTTTGAGAACAGCCTGACCAAACAAGGCATCCCGGCGGGAGTCCTTGTCCAAGCAGTAATGGGCTGTGAAGGTATGAACTGAGGCCCAAGTGGCTGCTCGACAAATGTCGTCAATAGACACAGAGTTCAGATGAGCCATTGAGGCTGCCATGGCCCTCACATTGTGAGCTGTGACATGGCCCTCCAGAGAAAGGTTCTTATTCTAATAGGCGAAAGAAATACACTGAGCAATCCAGTTAGATAGTGTTCTCTTGGAGACTGGAAGTCCCAAATGAGAAGGATCAAAAGCAACAAAGAGTTGAGAGGACTTTCTATGTTGCTGTGTTCTTTGTAAGTAAAAAGCTAGAGCTCTTTTACAGTCCAAGGTATGAAGATTCCTCTCTGCATTTGATGCATGAGGTCCTGGAAAAGAGACAGGTAGGTAGATCTCTTGGTTGAGATGAAAAGGCGAGACCACCTTAGGCATAAAGTGTGGATGAGTCCTAAGGACTACCTTGTCATGATGGAACCTTGTATGAGGTGGATTAGCTACTAGCGCTTGCAATTCACTAATGCGGCGTGCTGATGTGATTGCAATGAGAAAGATAACCTTCCAAGAAAGAAATTTCAAGGAGGTGGTAGCTAAAGGTTGGAAAGGTGGCTTCATGAGCTGCCCAAGAACCAGGTTCAAGTCCCATGCCACCGGAGGTAGTCTAATGGGAGGCTTAGTTAGAAGGAGGCCTCTCATAAATCTTGCTATGAGAGGATGAGAGGAAATAGGTTGTCCATTTAGAGGTTTAAGAGAAGCTGCAATAGCACTCAAATGGACTCTTACTGAATTTGTCTTAAGGCCTGCATTAGATAAATGGAGGAGATACTCCAGCAAAGATTGCAGAGGTATCGCAAGGGGGTTAAGACCCTTTTCCGAACACCAAATAGTAAACCTTTTCCACTTGAAAGCATAAGAGCATCTAGTGGAAGGTTTCCTGGAAGCATAAAGAACATCTTTCACTTGATGAGAAAGATTAAGATCTTGGGAGAGCTAGGCCTTCAGCAACCAAGCCCTGAGATGCAGAGACTGGGGATTGGGATACCATAACATTCCATTCTCCTGAGATAGGAGATCTGGAGCAGACCCTAACTCCAGGGAGGGAGCTTGAGAGAGATGTAGAAGCAGAGAGTACCACACTTGCCGAGGCCAATGTGGAGCTATGAGAATCATGTGGCCTCTGTCTCTCTGAAGCTTGAACAGGGTTTTGGGAATTAGGGGAATGGGTGGAAAGGCATACAGGAAGTCTTGACCCCAGTAAAGGAGGAAAGCATCCCTGGCCTGAGCCCCCTGAGCCGGAATTCTGGAACAGAACCGGGGAAGTTTGGCATTCCACAGACTTGCAAAGAGGTCTATATTCGGGGTTCCCCAAAGTTGAAATATCCTGGTCACCTGGTCTGCATGCAGAGACCACTCGTGTGGAAGCAGAACTCGACTGAGTCTGTCCGCCCAAGAGTTTTGAGTGCCTGGAAGATATACTGCCAGCAGATGAATCTGATGCTCTCTGGCGAGGGCCCATAGTCGCAAAGCTTTGTCGCAAAACGACAGAGAGCCTGTTCCCCCCTGCTTGTTCACGTAGAACATGGCTACTTGATTGTCCGTATGAATGAGGACTGTCTTGTAGCTGAGCAGGGAGTGGAACACTCGCAGAGCCAGGAAAATTGCTCTGAGTTCCAAGAGATTGATATGCAGACAACTCTCTGGTGGAGACCAGGTGCCCTGGGTGGAGTAGTCTTGCAGATGAGCTCCTCAACCCTTTGGAGAAGCATCTGTTGTGAGAGTTGCTTGGGGTAAGGGCTGTTGAAAGGGGGACTCCAACAACAGGTTTTGAGTGGACGTCCACCATTGGAAAGACAAAATGAGGCGACTTGTGTTTGCTATTTTGTCTGACTGACACCCTGATGCCTGGGTCCATTGGGTGGATAAAGTCCACTGAGCTGCCCTCATGTGGAGGCGAGCATACGGAACCACATGCATGGTGGATGCCATGTGGCCCAGCAACTGCAACATTTCTCGAGCAGTTAGATGAGGCTTCAGCACTGCCTGAGAAGCTAACTGCACCAAGCGAAGGCAACGGGCCTGGGGAAGATAGGCCCTTGCCCTTGTGGTATCCAGAAGAGCTCCTATGAACTCTGAAGACTGAGTGGGAGTCAGACTTGATTTTGGGATGTTTATTACCAGCCCTAAATACTGAAGGATACGCATTGTGCAGGATAGAGAAGTCTTGGCCTCTGACTGTGTTGGAGCTCGAATGAGCCAGTCGTCCAAGTAGGGGAAGACGAATATTCCCAGAGTGCGGAGAAATGCTGCTACCACAGCCATGCATTTCGTGAACACCCTTGGTGCTGAGGCCAGACCAAAAGGAAGCACCCTGTATTGGTAGTGCTTTCCTTGAAAAAGGAACCGAAGGAACCTTCTGTGGGTTGGTTGGATGGATGAGGACATGGGTGTATGCATCCTTGAGATCTAGAGAACAAAGCCAATCTTGATTCTGAAGGTATGGAAGCAGAGCTCCGAGAGAAATCATCTTGAATTTCTCCTTGACAAGGAATTTGTTCAATTCTCTGAGATCTAAGATTCTTGTACCCAGAGCTCTAAATCAGATGCCTGGAGCCAAGCAATTCTACATGCACCTATGGCAATAGCCGAGGTTCTGCTTATACACTCAAAGCAGTCAAAGGCTGCACGGTTGAAGAATTTAGAGACATCTTGGGCATGTTTGACCCAAGTGAGAAAGTCCTGTCTTTTATCCTCAGAAATGAAAGGACTTAAAGTATGTAAATTATCTGTGACCTCCTTTAGGAACATTCCCATGTAGAGACTATAGGAACTGATTCTTGCAGCAAGCATGGAAGTTTGAAAGACTCTACGTCCAAAAGCATCCAGGGTTCTGCATTCACGTCCTGGAGGATTAGAGGCATGTCTTTTTGCACTTCTAATTCTTCTCATAGCTGACTCCACCACAATAAAGTGGTGAGGAAGCTGAGTCTTATGGAACCCAGGACAAGGAGGGACACGATACATAGTATCTAACCTACGAGAATGAGGAGAGGTGGTAAGAGGTGTTTCCCACATCCTCAACATGAGATCATATAGAATCTCATGAATGGGTAAGGTAGCTGCCTCCTTAGGAGTTTTGGGATATTGTAAAATTTCCAACTCCTTGGCCCTTGGCTCTGTCTCAGGGGCCACAGTAATGGACAGGCCCCGAGCCACCTCTCTGATGAAGTCTTGGAAAGACATGTCTTCTGGAGGAGACATCCTGCGTTTAGGGGAGGAGGACTCCTCTGGAAGAAGCATCGCTGCATCGACAGAACTGTCAGAATCCTCAGATTCTTCTGAGGACTCGAAGTATCGTCTGTCCGGATGCTCCTGCAGAGCCCGATACCCGTACCGACCAAGGTTGGTACCGGGAATAACCGGTACCGGAGAATCGGTACTGGAGAATCGGTACCGAAGGGTGTCGGAGGACAGAGTACCGGCATAGCAGACACCGATGCCAATGTCGATGCTATCGGTACCGGTGCCGATACCAATACCGATGCTGGTGCCAGTGCCGGTACCGGTGGAGTTGTCTGTCGCGGTACAAGTGCATCGATGCCTCAAGGAAAGCCGCCAGACTGCGTTCCATGGTCAGAATTCTCTGGTCCATGGACGCCGCCAATGCCTGGAAGTCGGTACCGGTGGAAGCCACCAGTACCCCAGAGTATGGCACCAGGAGATCTGTCAAGGCCGAGCCATCTAGAACATCCTGGAACCCCGATAATGCTTTGGAAGCCGAAGCCTCCCGCCGGGGTAATTTTGCCGGTGCAGAATCCTCGAGGGCAATGCCAGAGGCATCTCGATGCTTAGAAGGAGATCTACCCATCGAGGACCGGCTGGATTTATGTTTAGTTACCTGAGATCCACGGGAGGAAGAAGCAGCCCTGGAAGACATCGATGCCACCAAAGCCGCATCAGAGGGAAACAGGGTACTGAGCTTGGCAGCTCGGTTCTGCCGAACTCTTTTAGACATCATGGCACAGGACACACATCACTCTGTGATGGAGTAGTCAGGACCTAAACATTTTAAACACCATTCATGGGTGTCGGTGACGGAAATGGTACCGCCACACTTTGTGCACTTTTTAAAACTTGAGGCAGGTTTTTCCATGTTAAGGAAAGTTTTTGGGCATAAGGCCCAAAAAGGCAGGTGCACCTGAAGAAAATAGAAAAAAAACAGATTTTTTTTTTTTTTTTTTTTAGAAATAGGGAAAGAAAGACCGGCGGTACCGGTAGAGCGTCGAAGAAGGCAAACGCGACCACAAAAAGAAATAAAGAAAAAGAAAATTCTTCTGCGGTGGCAGGAACACGACCTGCTGGCTCCGCGGAAAAAGAAGAACTGGAGAGAGGCAGTTGGGAAAGGTGAGAAAGCAGCACGCAGGCGCTGTGGGATGCTCCCAAAAGCGTTTTAATTGGACGCTGGGGAGCGTTCCCGCGCAGGCTCCGTCGGTACCGACGATACCCATACGTACACTCCTGCTTGTTCCTGGAGATCAGGTGTTCTCCAGGAGCAGCAGGAATCAGTCCTCACTTATGGGTGACATCGACGTCGATGGAGCCCCCATGCGGAGCAATTCCCCAGCTTTCTAAAAAAGCCTTTGGGAATAGTGCGCGCATGCGTGGTCCCCTTCCCGCCTAAAGGTGCCATCTTGCTCAGTCCAATGACATAGCTAAAAAACAGCACACAAAAATGTAAAAATAAACTATGTACAACTCCAACTCACAGGGGAGGAGGGAGGGTTGTGAGGAGTGATTCCTGCTGCTCCTGGAGAACACCTGTTACAGGTGAGTAACTACTCTTTCTCCAGGACCAAGCAGGAAGTCAGTCCTCACTTATGGGACTCCCCAGCTTCAGGCTACCAGGGACCCAGAGCTGAAAAATGAGCTCCCTCTAGCCTCCGCATCAGAGAAAGGATTTCACTGAAGCATACCTCTACCGGTAGCCCAACCAGAGGGCTGGAGGGTAGGAGTTGCCTAAACCTCAAAGAGATTCTGGAGCACTGCCTGACTGAAAGCACTGTCCCTACGGGACTCCTGCTCCAGGCAGTAATGGGCCGCAAAAGTCTGGCTTGAGGACCAAGTTGCAGCCCTACAGATGTCTACCAACGGTACAGAGCGGAGATGAGCTACTGAGGCAGCCATTGCCCTGACACGGTGGGCCGTGATCCGACCCTGCAGGGGAAGGTCAGATGCCCTATAAGCCCAGGTGATACAGTCAGCCACCCAGATGGACAAGGTACGCTTGGAGACAGGTAACCCCAAGTGATTAGGGTCAAAAGATACAAAGAGCTGAGTAGCCCTCCTATGCCCCTGCGTACGCTCAAGGTAGAAGGATAAGGCCCTTCTACAGTCCAGGGTATGCAAGACTGTCTCAGCCCGGCTGGCATGTGGCCTAGGGAAGAACGTTGGAAGAACCACCTCTTGGTTGAGATGGAAAGAGGAGAAAACCTTAGGGAGGAACTTAGGATGAGTCCTGAGGACTACCCTGTTCCTATAGAAGCGAGTGTAGGACCTGTCACAGACCAGGGCTTGAAGCTCACTCACCCTACTGGCCGAGGTCAGGGCCACAAGGAATAGAGCCTTCCAAGAAAGGAAGCGGAGAGGACATGTAGCCATCGGCTCAAAGGGTGGGTGAGTCAGTTGCTGCAAGACCACATTCAATTCCCACTCAGGGGCCGGTGGACGGATAGGAGGCTTGAGCAAAATCAAGCCTCTGAGAAACCTAGACACCAAGGGGTGAACAGACAGAGAGTGCCCCTCCACTAGTAAGTGATGAGCTGCTAGAGCAGAGAGGTGGACCCGAACCGAATTGGACCTAAGGCCTTGATTGGACAAGTGCAGCAGATACTGAAGCACTAACGGTACAGTGCAGGCGAAAGGATCCTCCTTGCGCTGCTGACACCAGATGGAGAACCTTTTCCACTTCAAGGCATAGGTTTTTCTGGTGGACTGCTTCCTAGAGGCCAAGACCACCTCCTCCTCTTCTCAGGGTAGGCCCCAGGGAGCCAACACTACCCTTGCAGCCTCCAGGCCATCAACTGGAGAGATTTGAGATTGGGGTGCAGAAGGGAGCCCTGATCCTGAGAGAGAAGATCGGGCTGCAGCCCCAGAGGTAGTGGTGTGTCCACGGCTAGCTGGAGCAGAAGTGGAAACCAGGGCTGCCTCTGCCACCTGGGAGCTATCAGAAGTACCGAGGCCTTGTCCTTTAGAATCTTGAACAAGGTTCGGGCCACCAGAGGCGTGGGAGGAAACGCATACAGGAGGCCCTGGGACCAAGAAATCAGGAAGGCATCCGCTGCTATCCTCAGGTGCGGTTGCCTGGAACAGAACCTGGACAGTTGCCGGTTCAGGGGACTGGCAAAGAGATCTATGGAGGGAAGCCCCCATCTCAGGAAAATATTCTGAACCACCAAGGGATGCAGTTGCCACTTGTGGGGTTGCAGAATCCTGCTCAACCTGTCCGCCAGGAAGTTTTCCTGGCCAGGGAGATAAACAGCCTTGAGAAACATGTTGTGTTTGAGAGCAAAAGAGCACAGGGCCTGTGCCTCCCGAAAGAGGAGGCTGGACCCCGTGCCCCCCCGCTTGTTCACATAGAACATGGCCACTTGATTGTCCGTCTGCACCAGAACAGACTGGTGAGCCAAGGTGTGAGAGAAGGCTTTGAGGGCTAGGCGAATAGCCCGAAGTTCTAGCAGGTTGATCTGCTGCGTGGCCTCCCATGGAGACCATAGGCCTTGAGTGCACCGTTCCAGACAATGTGCACCCCAGCCCTGCAAGGAGGCATCTGTCATCAACACCACTGTGGGGACAGGCACCTGAAAAGGCACCCCCTGTAGTAAGTTGGGGGGGTGTAGCCACCACTGTAGGGAGTTCAGGAATGGTTTGGACACCTGCACTTTGTCTGTGAGGCTCCCTGTGGCCTGCTTCCACTGAGTCCTGAGGCACCACTGTGCAGGTCTCATGTGGAGGCGGGCATTGGGGGTCACATGCACTGTCGATGCCATGTGGCCTAGGAGCCTTAGACAGAGTCTTGCGGAAACCCTTGGCAGGCATAAAAACTGGTTTGCCAAGTCTATGAGTCTTCGTGCCCTGTCTTCTGGCAAGTAAGCCTTTGCTTGCAGGGAGTCCAGCCACGCCCCTATGAACTCCAGGTTCTGGGAGGGGAGCAAAGTGGACTTTGCGAAGTTTATTACAAAGCCTAGGTGTTGAAGGAGGGAAACAGTTCGTAGGGTGGCTTGCCCAGCCTCCTGGCAAGTCTGACCCCTGATGAGCCAGTCGTCCAGGTAGGGGAAGACAAACACCTTGAGTCCTCAAGTAGGCCGCCACCACGGCCAGGCACTTTGTAAAGACCCGTGGGGCGGAGGTTAGGCCAAAGGGCAGTACTCTGTACTGGTAATGGTTTCCTCCCACAATGAACCTGAGGTACTTTCTGTGGTCTGGATGAATGAGGATGTGCGTGTACGCATCCTTGAGATCTAAGGAGCATAGCCAATCTCCCTGCTGGAGGTAGGGCAGAAGTGTTCCAAGAGTAAGCATCTTGAACTTTTCTTTCACCAAGAACTTGTTGAGGTTCCTGAGCTCTAGAATAGGCCTGAGGCCACCGGTTCTCTTTGGCACGAGGAAGTACCTGGAGTAGAAACCGTGCCCCTGCAGGCGAGGAGGTACAGGCTCCACCGCCTTGTCTAGAAGGAGACCTTGAAGTTCTTGAAGGAGGAGGTCTGTGTGTAGAGGAGGCCTGAGAGGCTCTCCAAATGGAGCATATAGCCTCTGTGGACTATGCTCAATACCCAAGCATCCCCTGTAATGGGTGGCCACCTGTGGGCAAAAAGGGCTAGATGACCTCCTGTGCAGGAATGGGGCAGAAGAGGTGGAAAGGCTATGCTGTGGGAGTCAAAAACCCTCTCCCTGCTGAGCAGGAGCAGGAGCCGGAGGCTTGGGGGTCTTCTGCCTAAGAGGCCCATGTCCCTACCCCTTGGCCTGCTGACCCTGCTGGGGAGCTGGGGAGGCCTGGTGCTGAGGGAAAGGTTTGTAGGCAGCTGCCTTTCTCGGGTAAAAGGGCTTTTTAAAAAATATTCTCTCTTATTAGACTTAAATAGGTTACCCTGTAACTTCATTGCATGTCCCCTAGTCTTTTTATTTTCTGACGACGTAAACAATCGATCTACGTTTACCCGTTCCACTCCATTCATTAATTTATAGACCTCTATTATATCTCCCCTCAGCCATCTCTTTTCCAGGTTGAAGAGCCCTAACCTTTTTAGCCTCTCTTCATAGGAGTATCCTTCCATCCCCTTTACCATTTTGGTGGCTCTTCTCTGTACCTTTTCTAATAACGCTATATCTTTTTTAAGATACGGCGACCAGAATTGCACACAATATTCAAGTACGGTCGCACCATGGAACAATACAGAGGCATTATAATATCCTTTATTTTATTCTCCATTCCTTTCCTTACGATACCTAGCATTCTATTTACTCTCTTGGCCGCCGCTGCACACTGGGCCGAGGGTTTTAACATGTTATCCACGATGACGCCTAAATCTTTTTCTGGGTGGTGGTTCCCATATGAACCTTGCATCGTGTAATCATAGTTTGGGTTGTTCTTTCCTAGGTGCACAACTTTGCACCTTTATTGTATACGATAAAAGCAACATTAAAATTAAAATGGCATCCACCCAACTAGTAAGCAGCACCAGAAAACAAAATTACGTGGTCAATAAATTCAAAATAAAAAAGTATTTTTCTACCTTTAGTTAAGGCATTTTATTTTTCTGTTGCAATTACTCCTCTCACTTTCTTCTGGTTACTTTGTGTCTTCGGCTAACTCTCCATTGTCTGCTGTCCATTTGTCCTTTCTTCTCTCTTCTAGATTTTTTCCATTCTCTCTCTACATCTGCTTTAACATACTGATCTTTCCCCTTTTGCTCTTTCCTCCATTTCTTTCTTTATTCCTTTATCATCCACTCAAATTTCACCCTTCCATCCTCAATCCCCAATACCCAGCCAATCGTAGATTTTTCTTCCCTCCCACACAAAATATCTTTTCCCCTCGCAATCCTCATTCTCCCAGCCCCATCCCCTTCTAGTTCTCCCCCAACATCAGTTCTAGTTCCAGCCCCACTCAGCATCTGCTCCCTTCTCCCATCCCCCCGTATCAGCCCATTTGCAGTCCTAGCCCCTCCCCCCCCATCGGCCATTTCCAATCCTGTCCTAGTCCCCCATCTGCCATTTCCAGTCCTATCTTAGGCCCAACCCCCCCCCCCCCCCGAAGAGCCTCATGCCTGTCTAAGCGGCTTCAGAGGGAGCCGGAGAGGCTCGCCCGAGGCCCCAACTCACCTCTGCACAGCTGCCAGCGTGAAGAGCGGCTTTTTCCCTCAAGCTGGCAGTTATGTTCTAGTGAAGCACGCTGAATGCCGGGAAAGGTTAGGCATGACGTTCACGCGGGGCTCCCTGAATCAAGGAGCCCTGTGCGAACAACATTCTCACACAATGACGGGCCAGCCCTGCTTAAGGCAGCAGCTTCTGGGGGGACAGAAAACAGCGGGATATTCAAAGCTAAAGAATAGATTCTGACAGCCAGGGGAGGCATAAGGCTTAAAGTCTGCCTAGGGCGTCAACACCTTGAACCAACTCTGCCTGTCGGGTCTCAACTATCAGCCTTTGAATGCACTCCCAAAAAATAAGTCTTGAGCTTCTCTTTAAATAAGAACATAAGATATGCCATACTGGGTCAGACCAAGGTCCATCAAGCCCAGTATCCTGTTTCCAACAGTGGCCAATCTAGGTCATACGTACCTAGCAGTTTCCCCAAAAGACACAGGTTCCGCAATGCTTATACTGGGTCAAGCATTGATATCCTGGGTCCCTTCTTAGTAATGGTTTATGGACCTTTCCTCCAGGAACTTGTCCAAACCTTTTTTAAACCCAGCTACACTAACAGCCTTTACTACATCCTCCGGTAACAAATTCCAGAGTTTGATTACACGTTGAGTGAAAAAATATTTTCTTTTTATTAGTCTTAAATAGTTTATCCTGTAGCTTCATTGCATGTCCCCTAGGCTTTCTATATTCTGATAACGTAAACAATCGATCTACGTTTACCTGTTCCACTCCATTCATTAATTTATAGACTTCTATCATATCTCCCCTCAGCCGTCTCTTTTCCAGGTTAAAGAGCCCTAACCTTTTTAGCCTTTCTTCATAGGAGTATCCTTCCATCCCCTTTACCATTTTGGTGGCTCTTCTCTGAACCTTTTCTAATAACGCTATATCCTTTTTAAGATACGGCGATCAGAATTGCACACAATATTCAAGGTGCGGTCTCACCATGGAACGATATAGAGGCATTATAATATCTTTTGTTTTATTTTCCATTCCTTTCCTTATGATACCTAGCATTCTATTTGCTCTCTTGGCTGCCGCTGCACACTGGGCCGAGGGTTTTAACATATTATCCACAATGACGCCTCAATTTCTTTCCTGGGTGGTGGTTCCTAATGTGGAACCTTGCATTGTGTAACCATAGTTTGGGTTGTTCTTCCCTAGGTGCATAACTTTGCACTTGTCCACATTAAATTTCATCTGCCATTTTGATGACCAGTCTTCCAACTTATCAAGATCCTCTTGCAATTTTCCACAATCCTCTTGGGTTTTAACAACTTTAAATAGTTTTGTGTCATCTGCAAATTTGATAACCTCACTCGTTATTCCACTTTCCAGGTCTTTTATGAATATGTCAAAAAGCAGCGGACCCAGCACAGATCCCTGGGGTACACCACTATTCACCTTTCTCCATTGGGAAAACTGTTTTCAAATGTTCTGCAGAATTAAAAGAAAAAAATACAAAAATGACTAAGAAATACATAATTTGTGAACACAAAAAACACTGCTAATATCAACAGTGAGCACAACCCAAGCTGAAAGCATGGACAGTGTCGTGTTTCTGGGGCTCCTCTAGGTCTTTCACTTAGCATCCTAGAGCTCATGGTCCTTTTTTTGTAATTCAGGCTTATGTCAGCTCACCTAATTGGGCAGAAAGGTGAAGTGTGGAGGAATGAACTGAAGGGCAGGCAGGATGAATGAGATCTTACAAATTTTGTAGACTGGTGTTTCATTAAGGGTGCAAAACGGAGAGAGATGTGATGGGATCCCGATATGCCTCTCCACATGGCACCACTGGGTGTGGGCAAGTCAGCCAGAACTCTTATTATAAATCTTTCATTACGAAGGCGAGGTGAGAGGAGGAATGGGGGAGGGCGGATGCATTAATGGAAAACTCACCTGCTCTGTTTGCTTTTCTGACTGGCTCACTGCTTTCCATTTAAAGATGGAGGTAAAAACGCGCTTGTTAAAGAGATATTACAAGAATGGGAGATGAGCACAGACAGACTCGTGAGGCACTGCACAGAGACAACTGGAGGAAATGGCGTGCTGTTTTTCACTACAATTAACAACATTTATTGAAGTATTTACTTCATGCTTTTTCCAGCAGAGGTTCAAGTGAGTTACATTCAGGTACAGTAGTGATTTCCCGTCCCTAGATTACTTCCCATCTAAGTTTGTACCCAAGGCAATGGAGGGTTAAATGACTTGTCCAAGGCCTCAAGGAGTGCCAGTGGGATTTGAACCCTGCTCTTTCTGAGCCGCTGCCCCCAACCACTAGGCTATTCTTCCACTCCATTGAAACAAGCTGAGACGTGCATATTCTAAGCATTGCATGAAGACCTGTTTTCCTGACTGTCGAACAAGAGATAGTCTGTGCAGCTCACAGCCACAATACAAGATGGCATAGGAAGAGTGAGGGAGGCCACAGAAAATTGCTTAAAACTGGATGTGCTAAGTGGGTGGGGTGTAGGTCAAACGTGGGGTTGAGCACTATGAGCAACTGTCCAAGTGCATGCAAGTGGGGAGGATGCGTGAGTGAGTAGATGAGGTGTGTGCCCGAGTACGGGTGTGTATACCAAGTGTCTCACTGTGTGGGTACTAGGTATGAGGGGTGCATTACTAACCCAGCGTCACTCAACATAACTGTTGGGTATGCCTCATGAAGTCCCCCTCCCATTCTCACACCATCACCACACTGGATAACAAAGGGAAGGGGGATTCCTAGATTTCAGTGTGTGGCGGTGATGTAAAGACCCTCCTGTGGCAACGGCTGCCCATTTAGAGCAGCGAGCTCCCTCTCCACCCATGGTATAACTTAGGCTGTTCTTTGTGGTTGAGCTGGGCCGCTGGTGGACCAATGGTGATGGAAATGTCCCTGGCACTCCTGCTCAGGAAGGACGCTACTGCAGCTTCCCTGCGTCCCCTCTACTGAGGGTTTCTCTTCTTTCTGCTCACACCATGTGGCTGCTCTCAAACAGCCATTCTATCTTTTTTTTTGGAAAGGATTTAGCTCATGCCTTTTTTCAGGAGCATCTCAACATGAGTTAGACAGTATGCCCTCTGGAGACAGGAAACTCCCTACTGTATCTCATTGCAAGTTTATATTTGAGGATTAAATGACTCGTCTAAGATCACAAGGAGCAGCGGTAGGATTCAAACCATGGCTTCCTTGGTCCTGAACCCACTGCCCTAACCATTACGCTACACTCCATAGAAGTGTTGAGCAGCGGCACATAAATAAGAACACGCAGCTCCACTGGCAAGGAGTCAGGGTTGACAGTCTCTCCACTAACTATGTCCACTACACCCTGCTCCTCCTCTTTCATGTTTCCTGTGCCACCATGGGCCCGAGCTGCCTTCTTCAACCAGCTGAGGCTGCGAATCCTGCTGGCCCTTCACGTCTTTCAAGAAATGCAAATGAATGGAAAGTCAGACTTCTAAATGGGCGCTCTCGCTTTTGCAAAATACATTGAAAATAACTGACTTGGAATGCACATTGAAATGAGCACCAGAATGTCCTATAGCCTCCGGCTAGTTTTCTGAACATATATCTCTGACACAGTACTAATGACTATGTCATACCAGTGGCAAAATGAAACTAAAAGAGTGATGAGAGGCACAAAACAAAGGACAAGATCAAGTGATAGGCACCGCTGATGGCCGATTTCAGTACAGTGGAAACATTTTCAGCAGTGATCAGAAGACACCATCGCTCTATAATCACTGTCATGCCATGTAGCTGATGGATGAACATAGATGCAAGGAAGTTTGAGCAGTTCTCCCCTCATGTTATCTGTCTAATGGCCATGCAACGTCTTTATCATCTGGGAAAACTATGTTCACTTACAGCTAGACTCCACTTAAATGAAATGGCAGGTCTCCAAACAGGGAAAATGTAATGTTCCAGAACCGAGACAAGTTTATACTTTCAGTTTCACAGTCAGTCTCCGTCATTTCCTTTTGAAGAGCTTGATCAGTAGTGGAGCCTGCTTTCTTCCAGACGCCTAACCTTTTGTTCCGTTGAGTCGACAAGCAAAGCCCCATCTCTGTCTCCCCCTTTTCCCTGAAAATGAACAGGGCAGTTAAGAAGCTATTCGCCCGCTCCTCCCCTCCCCCCCTGCTCCTCCCCTCCCCCCCCCCCATGCTATCACACTGGAGGTCAATGAGCCAAAAGGCTTTGACCTTTTCTTTCCATCTTTCCCTTTGGAAATCCAGTCTGGGTAATGATGACCCTTTCTCTGTTTTATTCAGGCTCCCATCTTCAACTGATCTCCCCAAGCTCATTCGTAAACAATCACAGCTGCCACCTTATCAAGAGAGCAAGGTCATGGCGTGCCGATTAGTAAGACGGTTTTGCTTTCCAGTGGTGACCTTCAGCACCTGAATAATGCATCACTTCTCCGACACTGACATGCACATAAAGGGAAGGGGAAGCACACTGGTTTGGGTTGCCTGCCTCATAGAACACTCTTTGGTCCTTTTAACAAAAATTCTCAAAGGCAGTAAAAACACAATTTATATTACTTATCCAGCCAGACCAGATTAGATGAAACGCCAACACCAACAGGGCTTGGGAGATTGTCTTTTTTGTTTTAGAAAAGAATGACATTCATTTTCCCCTTTCCCAAAACAGAACAGCAAAGGGGTACTATAATAACGCTTCTTCTTCCTGTTAATCCTCTTTTACATGCAGAAAAGGATTTTTATAATTCACATACATGTGTAAAAAATACACGTGCATAAAGCAGGTGCCTTTTATGTGATCTGCGCCGAGGTGTTCCCCGGGGAGAGTAATTTGGGCAGGGCAGAGACAGAGTTGCAATGTGCACGCATATTCTATACTAGGGGTTCTCAGTCCTTGGGACACACCTAACCAGTCAGATTTGCACGATAACCACAAAGAACAGGCATGAGAGAGATTTTCATACAACGGAGACAGTGCATGCAAACTGCTCTCATGAATATTCATTGTGGCTATGTGTCCCAAGGACTGGATTGAGAACCCCTGTTCTATAACATACTCCTGTACAGTGTAGAGTACAGACACACACATCTATACCTCTGAGCAGGTGTATATTTGTGCGTCGGCATTTCAGCGCTATCGGGACTGGTTCTGGGTGTGTATTTTACAAAGGTACTTAGGCAGTTATGTTGCCTTAAACAAACAGGTTTTTTTAAAATGGGCACCTTTTTGAACTTCTCACACGGGCGTCCTGACATAAAATTACACCCCCCCCACCCCCCCACATAGCCTTCCACAAGAAAGAAACTTGTTAGGATGACAGCAGACAAGAGTTGAAAGAAGACAGCAGCAAACATTTCCAGTGCAACGCAGCTTCCTTCGCTCTCTTCGAGACACCTGTTAAATCAGCAGGATGATTACAAGCTGCTCTGGGGTCTAATCCACAGAACTGTAACCAACAAGAAAAAGCTATTTTATTTCTCCAAGGTAGATCTAATTGCACAGGGGCATTCTGTATTTTGTTGTTTTTCCATCTGAGCAACTCGCCTGTACACACAAGCACTGGTTCCAGAAAACCTGCTGCTGGGAAAGGTTTTATCCTTCAATGGTTTCGTTCAGTGCTTGCCCACCGAGTGGAATAAATCCTATAGAGAGTTGGAAACCATGGCAGTATCAAATGAGACAGATGCAGCTCAAGAACTCAACTGGTCATCTTGATTTGCATTCTATTAATACTATTTTGAAATAGGACACATGTATTCTTTAGAAAGGGCAGCACTAGGGGAAAAAAAAAAGATGAGAGCCTGAAGATGCCGAAGTCAAAGTTACATCGACTAATCAGCAAATAAGAATTGTTAAGTTCTGGGAAGCATAAAGCTCCCGGAGAAGAGATTAGATGCTAAAATGGTATGTTCAGCTTTAGAAGACCCTAGTTTGAAAACACTAAGAGGTCTCTGGCTGGTCCGGGCCTTTAGAACACCATACAAAAACCATTCAAGAGCTCCAAGGGAGGGAGGGTAATAGCCATGCGTATCTTTGACATCTTCTGCTATTTCATGACAAAGGAACGCTGGCTTGGGAGGGGGCAGCTCACTGGCTTTCCAAGCTGATGGAATCAGCACTACAGCTGTGGAAATCTAAAAAAAGTGACCTTTAATAAACCTATAGGCGGGGCATCCTCGGGATCTTGGAGAATAATTAACAGCGGATGCAGTTCCCAGCACAGAAAGGGGCGGAAGTATTCTGAATCTGTGGCGGGGCTGAGGTACATTCCCCAGCAACTGGTAATCTGCAAGCACCTGACCCTCCGCACGTGCAGCTGCTCTCCTGACAGAGAAAGCAACACTTGGCTAGCATTCAGTGTTCTTAAAAAAGACAACAAAAGACCAGGAAGTCAATGTTCCAAAGGATTTATGTGCTTACATTTGGAAATTAACATGGCAAACCTTTTTTAAAATTTGGACGTAGACAATACAACCTTTGACTAGATATATCGATGATGTCCAGTCAAACGTTAGGGCGTGGTGGGCAGGGAAGTATTTTAGGGCCACGGAGCTAAAGGTTATGCAGATAATTACCCAGATGGCGCTATTTAAACGGATAGGTCTACTGAATGTCTGACAAAGGTAAGCGAATAAGTTATATCCACTTACCTATATGGGGTGGCAGGGGGGCTGAATATTGCCTCCGCCCAGTGTGCAGCGGCGGCCAAGAAAGCAAAGAGAATGCTAGGAATCATAAGGAAAGGAATGGAGAATAAAACCAATGATATTATAATGTCTCTGTATCGTTCCATGGTGCAACCACACCTTGAATAATGTGTGCAATTCTAGACACCATATCTTAAAAAGGATATAGTGTTAGAAGAGGTACAGAGAAGAGCCACCAAACTGGCAAAGGGAGTGAAAGGATACTCTCCTATGAGAAGAAGTTTAAAAGGTCAGGGCTCTTCAACCTGGAAAAAAAGACACTGAGGGGAGATATGATAAAGGTCTATAAATTAATGAATGGAGTGGAACGGGTAAATGTAGATGCGTTATTTACACCATCAAAAAGTAGAAGGTCTAGGGGACACGCGATGAAGCTACAATGTAACCCATTTAAGACTAATAAGAGAAAATATTTTTTCACTTAATGCATAATCAAACTCAAATTCATTACTGGAGAATATATCTTTATATCTTTATTTTGGAATTTGCTATACTGCTTACATCAGAAGACAAAAAGCGGTGTACAATACAAAAAAAGACTGCTGAGGAAATGAAGGATCACCAATAATCGACAGGACAGAAAGGATGGAGAGCAGAGCAAGAGAGAAGAGAAGGAGCAGGGAACTCTAGGGAGGGGGAGAGGGAGACTGAAAGCACACTGAAACAGATGGGTTTTCAAGGCAGTCTTGAAATGGGGGAAAAAGGTCTCAGACCGAAGGTTTAGGAGAAGAGAGTTCCAGAGGGAGGGGGCCAGGAAGAAAAAAGCAGCGGAATGCATGCGCTCAAGGTGTGCCTGTGAGGGAGGGGGAAGCACCAGCCGGTAATTATGGACAGGGCGGAGCAAACGAGGGGGGACATGGAATTGTAGGAGATCAGCCAAGTACTGAGGTGAGGAAGAGTGAATAGTACGGTCTGCGAGGGTGAGAATTTTATATTGCACCCTGAAACGAACTGGTAACCAATGCAGATGAACCAGAAGGGGGGGTGACATGCTCATAACGGGAGGAGGAGGTGAGAATGCGAACGGTGGTGTTCTGAAGGAACTGCAGACGATGGAGTTGGGAAAGGGGAAGACCAGCAAGGGAGACATTACAATAATCAATACGGGAAACAGCAAGAGACAAAAGGAGAGTGGTTAAGGAGGATGATGTAAGGAAGGGACGGACCGTGTGCAGCTGACAGAGGCAATAGAAGGCACAGCGAGAGACAGAAGAGATATGAGCTGAGAAGGAGAGGGAGGAGTCAAGAACACCACCAAGGTAATGGAACGAGGACACCAAGGGAATGGCGGTGGAAGCAAGTGAGGGGGCCAGAGACAGGGTTGGGGATCCAAAAGTAACCCAAGTGGCGGTAGACTTGAGGAGATTGAACTGAAGAAAGTTAGCAGACATCCAGTCAGAGATAGAAGACAGACAAGTGTTGAAGGGTGTAATATCAGCAGCAGCCGGAGCAGTGTGGTAGAGAAGATGATATCGTCTGCTGTCACAGAGCAGACTCACTAGCGGACCCTATGGAGATAGATGAAATAGCAGATCAGGAAGATACTGACGTTTGGGGAGAGCACATGTTAGAAAGTTGCCATGAGCAACGAAAGCAAATGAGGTCACGAGCTAGGGAGACACACCTAGCCAGCAGAGAAGCTAGGAGATTCTCACCTGATACAAATCAGCTGGGGGGAGGTCCTGCTCGGAGATACCTAGATAAGCACAGCTCACAAGCAGTTAGGCAGATGATGAAGATTGAGTCTAAGTCTCAGAGGGAGCCTAAGACTCAGAACGAAAGCAGAAACAGAAGGAACTGGGTGAACAGAGAGGACGAGAGAAGCTGGAGAGATAGCTGTGAAGAAAGCGTGTCTGACTACCACTTTGGAAGCCTGAACGGAGGTCTGAGTGAGTCCAATGAGTGCTTGAGTGAGAGGCAAAGACAGCTGGACGCAGAGAGTGAGATTGAGTATAACAGCCCAGGTTGGAACGGAGCCAGGAGGAGAAAGGTACAAGCCGAGAAGTTTTACTCTTATCCTAAGAGGGGAAGCACAGGGCTTGGCTATAGGAAACAGTTCATTGAAGTACAAAAGCCATATGAAGCCAGCTTAAGGGAAGCAGAGAAGCTTCACTACCCCTATTATAAGCAAGAGGAAGTTAAAGGCTTTTTACCTGCAGAAGTTAATCATTCTGAGAGAAACGTAAGGAACAGAATCTCAGAAAGGCTGCCGTTCAAAGCTCCAGCTATCCACAGGGTCCTGAGCCAAGCAGAGGCTAGAGGTGAATCAATTCCTTCTAATAGGAGTGCAAGAGAATATTTTAGCTTACCTACCAGGCACCAGCAGGGGAGAGGCTCTTACCAGCAGAACCCCAATGAATGTGGTAATAGCAATCAGTTTACTCTCAGAGAAAGGAAAGTACGTCATAGCCAAGACGGACTGTTTGAAAAGCTCCCACATGAGGAAGGTAAAGATGTGTTAATCCCTGCTGAAGAATTCATGCAATGTGAACCGTCTGAAGTGGAGAATAATGTTGAGCAGATGGACTGTAGTATTTCTGTGGCTGACAACATATTCTCACTAAGGTAAAGAGAAATAAGAAGCCTGACAGTGTGAAAGGAAGGCTTATTCCTATCTCTGCAAGTCTGTGTTTTGAATACATTTGTTTCTGGTTAAGAAGCTGAAAGGAAGCTATTTTTGGTTATAGTTTTTTCTTTTGTTATATGCCCAAGAAGGGTTATATTTCTTTGTTTTTGTACATGATAAGAAGTCCTTTTGGGAAAGGGAAATAAAGCCCTTATAACCTTACCATCGATTCCACGACTGATTTCTAACTGGCAGCACAACTACAACCACCAGAAGGCCAGTTATATTAAGGCCCCAGTGCAGTACCCTGCTTAACCTACAGGTGCGCAGAGGGGGCATGTGACACTGCATAATATGTGGAGATACCAGCCTGCTGTACAAGAAGGGCGAGAGGGGCCAGGAACATGTTAAAGAGGAGTGGAGACAAGACAGGGCCCTGAGGGACACCACAGGAAAGAGACATAGAAGCAAAGTGGAAGAAGGGGACATGACGTAAAAGGTGCGAGCCGAGAAAAAAGAGCCAAACCAGAGCCAAGGAACACCAGAGACCCCAAAGTTAGCAAGACGACAAAGGAGAGTACGGTGGTTGACAAGGTCAAACGCTGCAGAAAGATCTAGAGAAACAGGAAGAGTAATATCACCCCAGTCGTGTGCAACATGCAATCCGTTCAGAAGAGAAAGGAGAATAGTTTCAGTGCTGTGCCCAGGGCGGAAGCCAGACTGACGGGGGTGAAGTGCATTAGTAGACACAAGGTGGGCAGAGAGTTGAGTGAAGATGAAACGTTCAAGGATTTTAAAAAGGAATGAAAGATTTGAGACTGGACGCCAGTTAGAGAGAACAGTAGGATCAAGACAAGGCTTCTTAAGAAGGGGACGAACCAGAGCGTGCTTCCAGGAAGAGGGAAAACAACCAGTGGACAAAGAGGAGTTCAGCATAGTAAGGACCAAGGGAAAAGCTGTTCGTCTAGCCGGGTTTAAAAAAGGTTTGGACAAGTTTCTGGAGAAAAGGTCCATAAACCGTTTTTAAAAAGAACCCGGGGTATCCAGTGCTTGCCTTGGGACAAACACTGTGGAACCTGTGTGCCTTTTAGGGACCTGCCAGGTACTTGTGACCTGGACTGGCCACTGTTGGAAACAGGATACTGGGCTTGATGAACCTTGGTCTGACCCAGTATGACATTTCTTAAGTTCTTAACCCTAATGCTTTAGAAAACCTTGCCATGACACCTGTGATGAAGCAGAGGCCAGTGAACCTATGGAAATAGGAAAAATCACTGATCCCTTTAAAGAAAGTGACAGACCTAAAGTGCAGTTACTGCAAAGTGCAGCCAGAGGGAGCAAGCACGAAGAATCAGAGGGTAGGCTGACACACCCAAGCTTGGATGATGCAATAACTAACTCAAGGGATAATCAGACACACCTGGTCAGGGTGAGAGAAACCCTAACTGAGAAGCAGCTTTATAAGCATGGCTTAGACAGGACAGAAAGGGCAGCAGCAGCAAACGCAGAAGAGAGAGGAAGGAGACGGCTCCGAGGAGAGAAGGAGAGGCAGTTGGATATTCGGTCCTTACAGAGAAGGAACAAGTTCCAAGAGAAACAGTTCCACGCTCAAAAGCTCCAGGGAGAAGTCTTCAAGGAAGACAGAGAAAGGAGAGGGACCTGGAAAGTGCCTGGTAAAGAAAGTACCAGAGAAGCACAGCTCAAAGAGCAGAGGTACTTGCATACTTCCTTTCCTGACCGTGAGCTACAAGGAGTTTAGAGGTGGGTGCACAAGACTCAGCCCAGGAGTCTGAGAAACACAACACTGAACCGGGAACTGTGGCCAAGCTCTAGAAAGGCATGGAAGCTAGAGAGCCGTAGGTGCAGTAAACACAGCTGGAGAGAGGTTTGGGAACCTGTACAAAAAGTGCTAACTAAAAGTCCTGTTACCTGTTTTCCAGACCAGGTAGAGCAAGGCTGGAGAGTTTTAGAGAGAAACTCTGAAGTGAAGCCAGAATTACATGAGGAAAGCTCAGGGCCAGCAGATATATTGTCAGAACAGGAGGAGATGCAAATAGACGCTGCTGAACCCGATTCATTCTACCTGACTGTCTCATGGATTGTACACTTTGTCTAGCCGGGAGTTTGGAATCCTTGGCAGAAGTATAGCTCGCAGGATATACGTTAAAATACAGTTTTGATAAGCTAAAAGAAGAAGCTTGCTTTTGTTTGCATGAACTGGTTTGTTCTAACACCTGCATAGCTAATAAGACTGTGAAGCATGTCTAACTTTTGAATTCTGTAAATACCTTTTTTGAAAATCCTGAATGAGGTGAGAATCCTGTTTTCCTTCGTTGAACCTTTGTTTGTGCATTATGGGAATAAACCTTATCCTTTACCTTACACATGGCTTTCACAACTAATTATTTCAAGAAAGGGACTACTAGTACCAGAATGCATCTGGGCTAAGAAAAGTTTCACCCTTTGATGAAAACAATAATGTCCACCCTGACCCTTTAAGCACGTGGCTCGGGGGCTGGGGTTGCGACACACCGCATATGTCAAATTCAATAGGGCACAGAGTTGTTTTCTCTGCCTAAAATATATCGCTGCTTAGACCAGTGCTATTAGTTAGATTTTAGTCTTTGCCCATCTCCTCTTAGATTCTTATTCCTAGGTCACTTATCTCTATGGTCTTGATATATCTTTTGGTCTTTAATACTTTTTTGGGAATAAATGGTAATGGGTTTATTACTTCTCAACTGTGGTCCCAACAAGCTAAAACGTGCACATATATAGTGTGACAAAATGTGTGTTACCCCTTCCTCCATTTGCAAACTCTTATGTCTTTGGGTGGGGTGCGAGCAAAGTATTAGAAGAGAGATGATACAGTGTGTCTTGTTATGGTAGCAGGGGCTGTATGAGGCATCCTTAGACAGAACTATATAGAGATAACGAAGGTGGGGTGCTAGTGCTCTAGGGGAAGCACCTTTTGGCATATACACATTTTGTCCGCATGAATTCATCCCTCTAACCTCTAACACCTTGTACTTTTCCTTCCCCCATCCAACCGCTCTCCTGCTGGCCCCTCACTCTTTTCCCCTTCCATATTCTCTCACCTAGTTCCTTCTCCATATTACTCCCACGCCCGCCCTCCATGCTTCTTTTTGTGAAGCGCACTGCCCCTTTAAATTATGGCTGCCTTCTTTCTACCTCATTCTCCTCCCCCCCCCCCCCCCACCATCTAACCTTTTTGTTGCTGCAGGCTTCTCTTCTGCCTGCAGGAGATGGGATCCCTGTGTGGCAGGCAGAAGGGGGTCTTTGCCGCAATCGTCACCATCCTCTTCTGCCTGCAAGAGATGGGGTCCCCGCAGGCAGACAACTGCCGTCTTCCCTTAGTCTTTTTGCTGAGGATAAGAAGAGGCATGGTTGTTTGCGCGTTGCTTATGCATGCACAAAGAAACATGTGCATGAACGGACAAAACATCTGCTGGCCTGACCCTTGATAATAAGCGCTACGCTGAAGCAAAATGTGCCTAACGAGGGCTAAGGGAGGAGTTCAAGCTGTTCATACAGAGAAGCTTGATAACTTTCATGCCAGTAAACCAATCAGTGTTAAATCTGGAGAGGGGAGGTCCAGCATGGGTCTAGCATCTACCCTTTATCTGCCAAGGGAATGGTCACTTTTAATAGGCCAAAAGTTGAAAAGCATTTCAACTCTATCTATTTGCGCTGTTAGGAAGGTGGTCACAACCGTCATTTTAAAAAAGTCTTTCCCTAAATCCATTCTTCAGCTAACTGTGCTGTATTTATGCTTCACATGA
Source organism: Ichthyophis bannanicus (assembly GCA_033557465.1). Taxonomy (NCBI): domain Eukaryota; kingdom Metazoa; phylum Chordata; class Amphibia; order Gymnophiona; family Ichthyophiidae; genus Ichthyophis; species Ichthyophis bannanicus. The sequence continues at coordinate 920,955,282 of CM066034.1, forward strand.
GTTACTGTGATGCTTGCATGAGATGTTCATATGGTTTAGCTTTATGTATTCAATCAAAGTGGTTTACAATTAAAAAATAATCTAAAAGAAATTGAGAGATAAGAAAAAACACCAGCTTTCGTAATAAAGTCTACTAAAGTGGGAGAAGGGATATAGGCATGCCCAATGAGCTCGGCGTCTCAATCCGATACTTGGTGAAAGGTAGCACCATCTTCATTTCTGAAAGCCATAATGGGAGAGTGGCCAACAGAAGAGTATTCCAAACCCTGACATGTGAATATCACGCCAGGAATGGACCATGGATAAGAATGAATAAAAGAAGTTTTAATGCTTTTGGTTAACTGAACACTCAGACCTAAAACCAACTTCTTCTGGTTCAAAAATTAACTTCTTTGCTCAAGCAACAATTTACCCCAAGTTAACCAAGAGCATTCAAAGAGACCAATCCCTCAACAACAGGCCCAAAGATTCCCACAGTGATTTGGAGATACACTTTTCTGTAGGTAAATAGTATTCTAACCACATAAACTGGCCATCTGAGAAGTGCTCAGCCTGTGTGTGTGGCTGGAAGTACCCGTGGGCTTTGCCGCTATACAGGTAGTATGAAAACTCCCCCCATGAAAGACAGGCACAGTTATAGTGAGGAAGCAGACCTATCAGAGATGTTTCTGCTGAATTAGTCCCAATTTAACAAAGGCACAGTTCTTCCCAAATTAACTGGGAACAAAGAAAGTGATTGACAGTCCCTCCATCTCTCTCTCGTTTTCATAGTCATGCCCTGCCTTACAATCTGTTAAGTGCCATTTCTAAAGCACCAAATGGATGGCCCACTGACCATCTTCTCGGTTAAAATATAAGAACATAAGATATGCCATACTGGGTCAGACCGAGACACATCAAGCCCAGTATCGTGTTTCCAACAGTGGCCAACCCAGGTCATAAGTACCTGATAGATTCCCAAAAAAGCCAACCAGGAAGCAACTCACAATCACACACTCAACAGCACCAGTCCAGAGCGAATTGTAACCAAACGTTGTTTATTAATGATCAGGAGGGAACTCTCCAAAAACAACATCAAGCCAACACAGCCGTGTTTCGGTACCACCTTCAACAGCGGTTTGGCCTGTATAGGAGCTATTATGAACAAAAAACATGAACTAAAATGATCCATATTACATATTGATTCACATAAAATTTGATAAAAAATAAAGATAGAAATTAAACAATAACCCAAGTATAAAACATTTATGTAATTATGCCATCCTAAAGTGCAAACTAAAATCCTAAATGATAAAACCAATAAAATAACATAAAGGAATATAAAACCAGCATAAAAGAATAAATTAAAAAACGTAAAAAGTTACCGAGCACACTGGGCGGAAGGTTTAAATTTATTATCCACGATGACGCCTGAATCTTTTTCCTGGGTGGTGGTTCCTAATGTGGAACCTTGCATCGTGTAACCATAGTTTGGGTTGTTCTTTCCTAGGTGCATAACTTTGCACTTGTCCACATTAAATTTCATCTGCCATTTGGATGTCCAGTCATCCAGTTTATCAAGGTCCTCTTGCAATTTTTCACAATCCTCTTGTGTTTTAACAACTTTGAATAATTTTGTGTCATCTGCAAATAAAACTGGCCCTGTGCAGGCGGCATTCCTGCTTCCAAGCAGACTGTCCATTTACCAGACTGAAAAAAGCAACTGAGTTAAAATGATGTTGAATGGGACACACTGTAAAAAAGATTGTGCCATACCTCCTGAAATGGAAAAAGCAGAAAAAAATGTTTGTATACAATTTACTTTTTATTTTGGTTTGATACATGGAAAGGGAACTGTTCTTCCTTATCTGGCACACTCTCAAAGAGCTGAATACTCTACCACTACTATTTATCATTTCTATAGCGCTACAAGGTGTTCGTAGTGCTGTGCATGTATATGTAAGAAACGGGCCCTGCTCAACAGAACTTACAATATAATCAAGACAGACGACACAACAACTGGGGACTAGGTGAAAACTAGGGGAATGGCAAGATACAGATAGGTGATGACTAGGACAATAAAGGAATCAGGATCCAAAAGCAGCCGCCAAGAGATGGTTTTTTAGTCTGGATTTGAACAGGGCTAGAGATGCAGCCTGATGTACTGACTTGGATAGTTTTTTCCAGGTGTATGGAGCAGAAAGGTGGAAGGAATGAAGTCTGGAGTTAGGAGTGGCAGAGAAGGACGCAGATAAAAGGGATCCATCAGAGGAGCGGAGTTCCTGAGGAGGAGAGTATGTGAAAGATAAGAGAGGAAAGGTAGCGAGAAGCCGCAGAATGAATGCCCTGGTAGTTCAGTAGGAGAAGTTTGAACTGGATACGGAAATGGATAGGGAGCCAGTGAAGTGACTTGAAAAGAGGGGTTGTGATACTCAGGGAAGCAGTTTCCCGGCTAAGGGAGAGGGGATGAGAGGAGAGCTATGTGCAAAGCCACCTCAGCAATGCCTTGGATCACAGAGAAAATACATCTCAAATGACCTTCTCCTGATGAGCGTACACAGCGCTATACTGCAGCACTATATATCTGCAGAAGTTTTCAACACATCTGGCTTTTATAGCGCTACTGCATTACCATGGAAAGTACTTGTATATGCAGATTTCAATGAGAAATATAACTGTAACAGCTTCCAGCAAGGATAAAAAGGAACTTGGTAGGTGCAATGTTGGCAAATATGGTAAACACTACACTTTGGAAACTCAGGTGTGTTGTGTTCTTTTCTAGCTGTTATTGCCCTGTTGCTGTGCTCTGTGGAAAGCAGATGCATCCTGTGCTTATCAGCACACTCTTACGTTGCTTCCCAAATCTTTCCGGCAGTGCTTAAACCATCTCTACATATTACAAGCACTACAACGTCCTCTTAGCCTCCACAGTCCTCAGTGGAAGAATGCTGCCGTATAATGGGGAACAGAGGGCGACAGGGTAAAGGAAACCAAACAAAACTAAAGGAAGATAACACGCTTATAACCTCATCACAGAGGTACATGGGGAATAAACCGCTTGCTATTATGTCCCTGTCTGTCACACGCTACTTTGAACAAGGTGGAGCCAGGGTTGCCACTTGACCCAGGAAATCCCGATAGGCTGATCCAGTTCTGGTTTTATTCACTGCCATCTAAGGCAATGTTCCTACAAAGTTGCACCTGAGTCCTCTGCTCCCACTACCACCTATGGGGGGGGGGGGCGGGAAGCTGTGATAGCAGCAGCATGAACGGAAGATGTCTATGCAGCTCTGCAGGAACATTGATCTAAGGACACACATTCACCTGCGGGGGCATATTCCAAAGAAGTAAAGCAGTTTGCAGACCTGTCAACTGCTTTAATCTCATTAACTGGGATATTCGGCAGCCCATACCCAGTTTGTGCCACTGAATATCTCCTCCTAGGCCAACAGAATGCCCCAATGCTAACAGGCTAGCACTGGGGCGTTTCGGGGGCGGTGACACAGTGGCACTATTGAGTCGATGACCAGCTAACTAAAAAGTTAAAGGTAGGTCAGAAAAAAGGCTGGCTTAACTTTAGTCGTTTTAGCTATCCACGCTGACCGACTAGCTAAATCGCTATCTGGCCAGACCAGATATACAGGGCTGCTGGCCAGATATGGTCCCAAAGCAGCGATGGCCAATCACTTTAATAGTACTGGCTGCTGCCATTCAATATGCGCCCTTTGACCTTTCTGAGGGAAACTGAGAATGTGCAAGCCCGTACATGCAATACTACAAAACCAGAACTGGATCAGCTGTCAGAGAAGATCTAGGTCAGGTAGAAACTCTGTGTGGGACAAAAGATAGCAAACGTCAGTTCAAAGAAGACCTGGAAAGAAAAGAGCACAGATTTAGGAGATTAACATTGCCATCAAATTCATATTTCTGTTTAAGCATAGCAGAGGTTTTATGAGCAGAAAGGAGGAAATTCCCATTTGTGGTATGATTTACAGTCATGAAACCCAAGATGAGATGAGAATCTAAGGCTGGTGGTCTAGAGACAGTTACTGTATCAAGGAAGCTAAGAGATTCCTTTCTATCACACCACCATACAATGTTCTATTAAAATTACATAAGAAATATATTTAACCAGTTTTTTATACCGCTTTATCATTTTAGTCAAAGCTGTTTACATTGTAACTTAAACTTGATAGAGCATAGTTACTTATTTGTAACAGGTGCTCTCCTGGGACAGCAAGAATTAGTCCTCACATATGGGTGACATCGGCGCCAACAGAGCCCTCATGGAAGCATCCCCCCCCAACCCAGCTTTCAAAGAAAGCCTTTGGGAGATGCTACTACACATGTGTGGTCCCCTTCCCACCCAAGAGTGCCATCTTGTTCAGTCAGATGACATAGCTAAGGACATCAAAAATGAAAGAAGCAACTCCAAGCGAAGGAATGAGGGCTGTGAGGACTGATTCCTGCTGTCCCTGGAGAGCACCTGTTACAGGAGAGTAACTACACTTTCTCCGGGAACAAGCAGGAAGTCAGTTTCACATATGGGACTCCCCAGCTACAGGCTACCAAAATCCCAAAGAGAAAAAAATTCATGGTTGCCCTCAAGGGAAGCCAAGAGCAGGTGCAGACTGTAGTAAGAACCATGTGTCTAATGGAAGCGAAGTTCCGGTAGCCGGAACACAAAAGGGTCGGAGGGTAGGAGTTGCCTAGACCCCGAAAAGATTATGGAGCACGGCCTAGCTGAAGGCACTGTCCCATCGAGACTCCCTCTCCAGGCAGTAATGAGCTGTGAAGGTATGGACTGAAGACCAAGTGGTGGCCCGGCAGATGTCCACCATCGGGACGGAGTGCAGGTTTGTCATGGAGGCCACCATGGACCTGACACAGTGCGCCATAACCCAGCTTTCCAAGGGAGGTCTGCTCATAGGCGAGGGTGATACAGTCCGCCACCCAGGTAGACAATGTACGTTTGGTCACCGCCTCCCCCAGCCTACTGGGGTCATACGAGACAAAAAGCGGAGAAGCTTAACGGTGGCCCTGGGTATATTGAATGTAGAAGGACAGGGCCCTCTTACAATCAAGGTGTGAAGGACAGTCTCTGCTCTACTGGTGTGAGACCTTGGGAAGAATGTGAGAAGCACCACTTCCTGGTTGAGGTGAAAGGGCAATACCACTTTCGGAAGGAATTTGAGTTGTGTGCGGAGCACAGCCCTGTTTTTGTAGAACCTGGTGTAAGGTGCCTCTGCCACTAAGGCTTGGAGCTTGCTAACCCTGCAAGCGGAGGTAAGCGCAACCAGGAACATCACCTTCCACGAAAGCTATCGCAGGTAGCAGGTAGACAGGGCTCAAAAGGCTGGTGAGTAAGCTGTGCCAGTTCCAAATTGAGGTCCCACTTGGTGCCAGGGGGTGCACTGGGGTTTCAATAAAAGGAGTCCCCTCATGAAGCGGGTCACCAGAGGCTAGGCTGAGAGGGGTTTACCATCCACCAGGTGATGATGTGCCACCAGGGCACTGAAGTGCACTTTTACGGAGTTTGATTTGAGCACGGAGTGGGAGAGATGGAGAAGGTACTGCAGAACCAGTTGCACCAGGCAGGAGAATGGGTTAACTCTGTGCTTCACACACCAAAGAGAAAATCTGCGCCACTTGAAGGCATATGCTTTCCTGGTAGAGGTCTTACGGGAAGTCAGCAGGATCTCCTCTACTTCTCCCAAGAGATTGGAAGGGGTTAGGGTCACCCTTTCAGCAGCCACAGTCAGTGACAGGGACCTCAGGTCGGGGTGCAAGAGAGCCCCCCTCCTGAGACAGGAGCGCTAGGGAGCTCCCCAACGGGATGGGAGTCTCCACAGACAGACGGAGGAGTAGCAGAAACCAAGGCTGCCTGAGCCATTGAGGGCTATCGGGATCAGTGAGGCCTTGTTGCGGAGGGTCCTGAATAACATTTTGGGAATTAAAGGTGTGGGTGGGAAGGCCTACAAGAGGCCTTTCGACTACGAGATGAGAAACGCATCTATCGTCATCCAGGAGGGGTGGGCTTGCTGGGAGCAGAAGCGGGGCAACTGGTAGTTGTCTGGGCTGGCAAACAGGTCTATCCATGGCTCTCCCCGAGTGAAAGTGCCAGCTGGCCACTCTGGGGTCCAGCTGCCACTTGTGCTGCTGGAGGATTGTGCTTAATATGTTGGCCAGTGAGTTGTCCTGGCCTGCAGGTACATTGCCTGCAACAGTATGCCCTGTTGGACTGCATAGGAGAAGAGGGCCATCGCCTCGCGGCAGAGGGCATGAGACCCCATTCCCCCCTGCTTGTTCACATAGAACATAGCCACCTGATTGTTTATTTAGACCAACACTGGTTGGCGCCATAGGCAAAAGCAAAAGGCTCGGAGGGCTAGGCGTATCACCCGCAATTCCAAGAGGATAATCTGCTGGTTGCTCTCGTCCTGTGACCAGCTGCCCCGGATACGGAGTTCCTCGTAGTGGGTTCCCCACCCCAGCCCGGAGGCGTCCATCATGAGAACCCTTAAGGGGCATGGAGTCTGGAAGGGCATCCCTGCCTCAAGGTACTGGGGGGTTTGTCACCAGATCAGGAATTCCGCCAACTGGCGAGTCACAAAGACTGTCCTGGAGATGGCCTGTGGCCTGTGTCCACTGGTCCCGAAGACACCACTATGTGATCCTCATGTGGAAGCGGGCATCCGGGATGACATGGACCAAGGAGGCCATGTGTCTGAGTAGGTGCAGCAGAAGCCGAGCGGACACCGAGGGACAGTGTTGTATGTTCCAGGCCAGTGCCCTGAGGTGATCAGCTCGGTCCCCTGGAAGGAAAGCCTTAGCCTGGAGGGTGTCTAGTCTTGCCCCTATGAACTCCAGATACTGGATTGGAAGGAGGTGGGACTTGGGGTAGTTTATTATGAACCCCAGATGCTGCAGGACCTGGATAGTAATTGTGGTTGCCTGCTGCACTTCTAAGGCCGTGTCTCTCTTTATGAGCCAATCGTCCAGGTAGGGGAAAATAGACAGAGGAAGGTGGCCATGACTGCCAGGCACTTGGTGAAGGCCCTTGGGGCAGAAGCCAAGCCAAAGGGCAGCACCCTGTACTGGTAATGGCTGCCCCCCACCATGAACCTCATGTACTTCCTGTGGTTAGGGTGAATGAGGATGTGTGTGTAAGCATCCTTCAGATCCAAGGAGCATAGCCAATCTCTCTGCTGGAAGTAAGGCAGCAATGTTCCAAGGGAGCGCATCTTGAACTTCTCCCTCACCAGGAATCTGTTCAGATTGTGCAGGTCAAGGATGGGCCTTAGGCCCCCTGTTCTTTTTGGCACAAGGAAATACCTGGAGTAGAATCCCTTGCCCTTAAAATGGTGGGGAACTGGTTCTACTGCTTTGCCCTCTAGAAGACCTGACAATTCCTTCAGTAGAAGGTCCCGGTGAAGGGGAGACCTGGGGTGTTTTCCCGAGAAGAAAGAGGGAAGTGTCTGTGCCAGATGGAGGAGGTAACCTTCCTTGACCACCTGGAGTGCCCAAGATTCGGTGGTGATGGCTGGCCACCTTTGGGCATAGTAAATGAGAGTCCCCCTGTGATTTACTGACCTCCTTGGGGGCACCGAGGAGTGCATCTTCTGACTTTTCGGACGACACATAGCCAACTCCACCATGGAGATGTGCGGCAGCTGTGACTTCTGGAAGCCCGGGATCCAACGGAATCAATACATCGAGTCAAGCTGCTTGCTCATCACTGGCACCGATGCTGATGTCTCCCACATACAGGGCATTAGCCATTCCAGGATGGGAGGGATGGGCACCATAAGTGATTCCCTCGGAGGGGTCTCATATTGGAGGATTTCCAGGTCTTCTGTCTGAGGGTCCTCCTCCAATTCTGTTGGGAACGCTAGAGCCTTGCACATGTCCCTGACAAAATCAAGGAACCCCATATCCTCAGGCAAACACTGACACCAGGGCACCGAGGGAAGGGAGTCCGAGGGGATGTCATGGTGGCGATGGGTGTCCGGCGACTCCTCGTCCTCCATCTCCCACTCAGAATAGTCTGTCGAGGATGGCTCGCGGGCTCTGGGGCTGATCCCTGCCTGTGGCCCTCAGAGGCCCCATGGCTGGTGCTGAGCACACAGGCTGGGGAAGATCGCAGCCCCATGGAATGGGAACTGGATCGAGACCTTGGCCGAGGATCGACTCAAGGCCGCAAAACTTCGAGGATCAGCCCAGCTTCCAGGGATATCCTCGAAGTTGAGGGCCCGGTGGTCTAGGTGGAGGAACTGGTAGTACCAGAAAACAGCGCCTGCTGTTGGTCCATGAAGGCAGACAAACTGTGCTCCAGGGCCACCATTCTGGACTCCAGGCCAGAAGGTACCGCAACCATCATCGCAGGCACCAAGGGAATCGGGCCCAATGCTGGTTCACCCAAAGGGGAGTCCTCGACGAGGTCAGTCCAAGGTCAAGTCCTTTCGCGGGACTTTCGCAGGCCGTTCCTTCTCCGATCCCTTGGACGAGCGTCTAGGATTTTCGGATTTGGCTCAGGACTTACCCGGCCTGTTGAGGCCTTCTTCTTCTTGAGTTCCCTCGAGGGAGACCCCCTTCCTGAGGAACCACAGCGTCAGTTTGGGTCCATCAGGCTGCCCAGAGATTCCGTGGTTTCGGAGGAGGCTTTGGCATTCGGAGGTACTGGGGACTCCGGGAAAAACTTATCATGCTGCTGCTGGCAGCTCTTGAGGGCCTTGGTGGACATCTTTTTACAGAGACCACATGCCGTAGGGTTGTGGTCTGGTCCCAGGCAACGAAGGCGGCAGTCGTATGTGTCCATCAGGGACATTATTTTGGCACACTGATCACACTTTTTAAAGCACTGGTAGCCATGGGAGAAAAAAAGTATCCTAGCAAGGTCAAAGCTCGAGGTGCTGCCACTTGGAAAAAAGGCATGAACTACCAAGAAGAGAAGAAGGAAAAATCTAAGAACCCGAGACTCAATGCCGGGGTAGCAGGCTCGGGTGGCAGGAAGAGTATCGGTGCACAACTGGAAGAGAGCACAAAACTCAGGTCAAGAAAATCAACTTTTTCCAGTGAAGAGGAGACAGACATCTGAAGGGCTCCGCAGAGAGAAGGAGACTGAGCAAGATGGCACCCCTGGATGGGAAGGGGACCATGCATGTGTAGTAGCATCTCCCAAAGGCTTTCTTTTAAAATTGAGGAGATGCTTCTGCAAGGGCTCTGCTGTCACCCATATGTGAAGACCAGCTTGTTCCTAGAGAATGTGCATTAAACAGAGATATTGATAACTTAGATTCTTCTGAGGCACTGGAGGGCTAAGTGACTTACCCAAGGCCACAAGAAGTGCTAATGGGAATTGAACCCTGGTCTCTTGGTTTCCAAGCCAGGGCTCTAACCACTAGACTACTCCTCCACTCCTTACAGGGTCAGCTCAAGGTCCAACAGTGGCCAATCCAGGTCACTAGTACCTGGCAAGGTTTCCAAATAGGCACTCGGGTTCCACAATGCTTGTCCTGGGGTAAGCAGTGGATTTCCCGTGTCTTCTTTAAAGTTTAAAGATCTTTCCTCAAGGAACTTTTTTAAACCCAGCTACACTAACCGCTTTTACTACATCCTGCAGTAACAAATTCCAGAGTTTGATTACACGTTGAGTAAAAACATATTTTCTCTTATTAGTCTTAAATGAGTTGCATTGTAGCTTCATTGTGTGTCTCCTAATCTTTCTACTTTTTGATGGCATAAACAACTGATCTATGTTTACGCATTCCACTCCATTCATTAATTTATAGACTTCTACGATATCCCCCCTCAGCTGTCTCTTTTCCAAGTTGAAGAACCCTAACCTTTTATGCCTTTCCTCGTAGGAATATCCTTCCATTCTCTATCGTTTTGGTCACTCTTCTTTGTACCTTTTTTTTAAAATTCCGCTTTATCCCTTTTTAGATATGGCGACCAGATGTGCACACAACAATCAAGCTGCGGTTGCACCATGGAAGAAAACACAAGCATTATAAATATCCTTGCTTTCTCGGCTGCAGGTTTCAACATGTTATCCATAATGATGCCTAAATCTTTTCCTTGGGTGGTGGTTTCTAAGGTAGTACCTTACATCGTGTAAAGCGTAGTTACTCACCTGTAACAGGTGTTCTCCAGGAGCAGCAGGAATCAGTCCTCACTTATGGGTGACGTCGGCGCCGACGGAGCCCTCGCGGAGCAATTTTCCCCAGCTTTCAAAGAAAGCCTTTGGGAATTGCAGCGCGCATGCGCGGTCGTCTTCCCGCCCGAGGGTGCCATCTTAGCCAGTCAGATGACATAGCTAAAAAAGACAGCGTAAAAATATTTGCAAAACATAAGCAGACGATTGCAACTCCAAGGGGAGGAGGGAGGGTAGTGAGGACTGATTCCTGCTGCTCCTGGAGAACACCTGTTACAGGTGAGTAACTACGCTTTCTCCAGGACCAAGCAGGAAGTCAGTCCTCACTTATGGGACTCCCAAGCTCAAGGCTACCGGAGACCCTAAGCACAAAAATGAGCTCCCTCTAGCTCAGCAGCACAGAAGGATAGAATCTTCGCTGAATTATCACCCACCGGTAGCCCACATCCGGGATGGAGGGTAGGAGTTGCTCAGACCTCAAAGAGATTACGGAGGACTGCCTGTCCGAAAGCACTGTCCCTACGGGACTCCCTCTCGAGACAGTAATGGACCGCAAAAGTCTGGCTCGAAGACCAAGTAGCGGCCCGGCAGATGTCTGCCAGCGGAACAGAGCGGAGGTAAGCCACTGACGTGGCCTTTGCCCGAACGCAATGAGCCGTGACTCGACTTTCTAAGGAGAGTCCGGCCGCCCCATAAGCCCAAGAGATACAGTCCGCAACCCAGATGGACAGAGTACGCTTGGAGACCGGGAGCCCCAATTTATTGGGGTCAAAAGAGACAAAAAGCTGAGCAGCTTTACGGTGCTCCCGCGTACGGTCAAGGTAGAAGTTCAATGCCCTTCTACAGTCCAGGGTATGGAGGACCGTCTCAGCTCGGCTGGAGTGTGGTCTGGGAAAGAAGGTTGGAAGTACCACCTCCTGATTGATGTGAAAAGGGGAGACCACTTTAGGCAGAAATTTTGGGTGAGTCCGTAGGACTACCCTATTCTTGTAGAACCTAGTGTAAGGGGGATCAGACACGAGGGCCTGCAATTCACTTACGCGTCTAGCGGAAGTGAGGGCTATCAAGAACAGTGTTTTCCAAGACAGAAAACGGAGAGAACAGGTAGCCATAGGTTCAAAAGGCGGACAGGTGATCCGCTGCAAAACCACATTCAGGTCCCAGTCAGGCGCTGGCGGGCGCAGAGGTGGTTTAAGTAGAAGGAGACCCCGGAGAAACCTCACTACGAGAGGGTCATTGGAGAGAGGTCTGCCGTCCACCGGCACATGATGTGCTGAAAGAGCACTGAGGTGAACTTTGACGGAGTTGGACTTAAGTCCCAGATTAGAGAGGTGGAGCAAGTACTGCAAGATCACCGACACCGGGCAGGAGAAGGGATCCTGAGACTGTTGGGTACACCAGACTGCAAAGCGACGCCATTTAAGGGCGTAGCATTTGCGGGTAGAAGGCCGTCGCGAAGCCAAGACGACCTCCTCCACCTCCGCCGGCAGGAGAAGGGGAGCAAGGACTACCCTCTCAGCAGCCAGGCCATGAGGTTGAGAGACCTGAGGTTGGGGTGCAGGAGGGACCCCTGATCCTGAGTGAGGAGATCCGGTTGCACCCCCAGAGGGATTGGATCCTCCACCGCCAGTTGCAGCAGGAGCGGAAACCACGGCTGCCTGGGCCAGCGAGGGGCCACCAGGATCATGAAGGCTTTGTCTCGGAGAACCTTGAAAAGAGTCCGAGAGACCAGCGGGATGGGAGGGAAAGCGTACAGAAGGCTCCCCGACCACGAGATCAGAAAGGCATCCGCCGCCACCCGAAGGGGGTGTGGCCGACGAGAGCAGAAGCGAGGAAGCTGCCGGTTGTGAGGACTGGCAAAGAGATCCACCGTGGGGAGACCCCACTTGAGGAAGAGCTGCTGAACTACCAAGGGATCCAGACGCCACTCGTGCGGCTGGAGGACCCTGCTGAGTTTGTCTGCAAGGCAATTTTCTTGGCCCGGGAGATAAACTGCCTTGAGGAGAATGCCGTGACTGACGGCCCAAGAGCAGAGCCTCTGTGCCTCCCGGCAGAGGAGGAAGGAGCCCGTGCCCCCCTGCTTGTTCACGTAGAACATGGCAACTTGATTGTCCGTCTGGACAAGGACGGACTGTTGGGAAGTCAGGTGGGAGAAGGCCTTGAGAGCCAGGCGGATCGCCCTGAGCTCCAGGAAGTTGATCTGCTGAGCAGACTCCCACGTGGTCCAGAGGCCCTGAGTACGTGCCTCTTGGCAATGTGCTCCCCAGCCCAGGAGGGATGCATCGGTGGTCAGCACCCGGGTCGGCTGAGGTGACTGGAAAGGCATTCCGAATATCAGGTTCGGCTGCCGGAGCCACCACCGGAGAGACGAGAGCAGCGGCTCGGAGACGCGCACTAGGTCTGCCAGGCCGCCTGTGGCTTGTCGCCACTGCTGGCGGAGACACCATTGAGCAGACCGCATATTCAGGCGGGCATTGGGGGTCACATGGACGGTGGAAGCCATATGGCCGAGCAGTCTCAGGAAGCGCCTGGCGGAGACCAGGGGCTGGCTGCGAAAGCGGTCGGCTAGGTCCATGAGCCGTTGAGCCCTGTCGAGCGGTAGGTACGCTCTCGCCCGAGGAGTGTGCAGCCTTGCGCCGATGAACTCGAGATCCTGTGAGGGGAGCAAAGTGGACTTTGCGAAGTTTATAACAAAGCCCAAGTGCTGCAGCAGAGTCACCGTGCGGCACGTGGCGTTGGTGACCTCCTGAGCGGACGCTGCTCTGATGAGCCAGTCGTCGAGGTACGGAAAGACATAGAGGCCGTGAAGCCGGAACGACCGCGAGACATTTTGTGAAGACTCGCGGTGCGGAGGATAGGCCAAAGGGCAGTACTCTGTACTGGTAATGATTTCCTGCCACCACAAACCTTAGGTATTGGCGGTGGTTTGGGTGGATGAGGATGTGCGTGTAGGCATCCTTTAGATCCAAGGAGCATAGCCAATCTCCCTGCTGGAGGTAGGGCAGAAGGATTCCAAGGGTAAGCATTTTGAACTTCTCCCGCACAAGGAACTTGTTGAGGTTGCGCAAGTCCAGGATGGGTCTGAGGCCCCCTGTTCTCTTTGGTATCAGAAAATACCTTGAATAAAAGCCTTGACCTCTCAGGTGGTGGGGCACCGGTTCCACCGCCTGTTCCTGCAGAAGACCTGCTAACTCCTGAAGGAGCAACTCCCTGTGCAGAGGGGGGCGCGAAGGTTCTCCCGGAAAATAGGAGGGAGGGACCTGATGGAAGTGGAGAAGGTAGCCTTCTCGCACGACCTGAAGTACCCAGGCATCTGCGGTGATGCTGGACCACCTGTGGGCGAAGTGAACCAGCCGGCCTCCGGTGCTGGGAGGAACCAGCGGGGGGGAGAGGCTATGCTGAGCGAGTCAAAAACCCCCACCCTGCTGAGCAGGGGCTGGTGGTGCAGGCTTGGGGGCTTGCTGCCTACGGGACCCGTTACCCCGTCCCTTGGCCTGCTGGCCCTGTTGGGGAGCTGCAGGGGCCTGATAATGGGGGTACTGTTTGTAGGCAGCCGCCTTCCTCGGGTAAAAGGACTTTTTTCCCGAGCCCTTCTTTTTCTGGGAAGGGGCGGAGGTCTTCCTAGAAAGCCTGGTCCTGGTGAGAGTCTCAGTCTCAATTTGTGCAGCCTTTTCCGCCATGGGCTTGCCAAAGAGGTTTTCGCCTCGGCAGGGGACATCGACCAACTTGTCCTGTACCCAGGGCTCAAGGTCTGACTGAAGCCAAGCCTGTCGGCGGGCACCGATGCCGGCTGCGGCCACTCTAGCCGAGGCCTCAAAGCCATCATAGGCTGCTCGGGACATGAACTTTGAGCATTCCCGAATGCCCGTGGACAAGGCTAGGAACCTCCGCAAGGGCTCCTCGGAGAGACCAGCGGAGAATCCGGCTAGCTCTTTAGCCAGATCCCGGAGATACATGCCCATGTAGAGCTGGTAAGTCTGGACACGACATGCGAGCATAGAGCCCTGGAAGCACTTCTTGCCAAGGCCATCCAGGTTACGGGCCTCCCTTCCAGGAGGCACCGAGGAGTGCATCTTCTGGCTCTTAAGACGATGCATGGCCGATTCCACTACCATGGAATGGTGTGGCAGCTGTGCCTTCTGAAAGCCAGGGCTCTTGCGGACCCGATAGATAGAATCGACCCGCTTGCTCAGGACCGGCGAGGAGGCCGGACTCTCCCACATGCGGAAGAGTAGTCGTTCCAGCATAGGAGGAACCGGCACAGTAAAGTGCTCCCTCGCGGGAGAGTCATACTGGAGGGCGTCGAGCTCTTCGGCTCGAGGCTCCTCCTCGGGATCCGCAGGGAAGGCCAAAGCCTTGGCCATATCCCTAACGAAGTCCGAGAACCGGGCATCCTCCGGGGGGACTGCTTCCGAGGCTCGGACCCCGGTGAGTCCGATGGGACACACCGAGTCCGGAAAGAATCAGGTGACTCTTCCTCCTCAGACTCCCAGACCGACTCCGACGAGGACTCGGTGGGGTCGGCCCGGGCAGGGTGCGGCGCCAGCCGCCCCGACGTCGAGGGAGTCGGCGTCGGCGACCTCGGTCCCGAACGGGAGGCCGAGGGTGACCTCGACCGAGGATCGACTCGAGTTCTCATTGACTCGAGGATCGGCTCGGTCTCCGGGGTCGACTTGGACGTCGACGTCCCGGCGGTCGGGGCAGCGGCGCCAGCGAGGCCAGCGAGCAGTGCCCGCTGCTGGTCCATGAAGGCAGACAGTCTGCTCTCCAAGGCCGTCAACCTGAGTCCGAGCTCAGGTGACCCAGCAGCCCCCGACTCGGGCCCCGACGGCGTCGGGCCCGACGTCGGCTGTCGCGGAGGCGAGTCCAGAAGGACCACAGGACTTACCCGGGCAGGCATCTCCGACTCCAGGCGAGGTCGCTTCGGGATGTGTTCCTTCTCCAAGGACCCGGGGCGGCTGTCGGGGCTATGCGACCTGGCCCTCGCGGAACCAGGAGCGTCCACCGACGCCGCCCTCGCGGGTTTTTCCTTCTGACGATGGTCCCCGGAGGGAGAACCCCGGTCGGAGGAGCTCCGGCGACGGTCCGAGCTGGAGCCTTTCGACGCGGAGGCCTCCGACGAGGTCCGGGTACGGCTGGGGTCAGCGAAGATTCTCTCACGCTGATGCCGCCGACTCCTCAACGCCTTTGAGGACAGTTTGCTGCAGGGCCCACAGATCAGTTCCTCATGATCCGGGCCCAGGCAGCGGAGGCAAAAGTCGTGCGTGTCGGTTAGTGACATATTTCGGTCACACCGACCACACCGCTTAAACCCACTGGCAGCCATCGGGGGAAAAAGGGCCCCTGCGAGGTCAAAGGACCGGGCTGCCAGGGAAACCGAAAACGAAAGCTGACTAAGTCAGAAAAACCGAAAAAAGTAAGCGGACTCGAGACCGGCGTCGCGAGTCCGGGCGGGAAAACGATCGGCGTCGAACCGAAAGAAAAAAGGATAAAACAAAACAAAGAAGAAAATCAACTTTTTCGCGGGGACAAGACGGGGACGTCTGTAGGGCTCCGCGGAAAAAAGAAGACTGGCTAAGATGGCACCCTCGGGCGGGAAGACGACCGCGCATGCGCGCTGCAATTCCCAAAGGCTTTCTTTGAAAGCTGGGGAAAATTGCTCCGCGAGGGCTCCGTCGGCGCCGACGTCACCCATAAGTGAGGACTGACTTCCTGCTTGGTCCTGGAGAACTATAGTTTGGGTTGTTCACTATAAAATTCCCTATCAGAGTTCTAACCTCTTCAAATCAAAACATACACCTAGAAAAGAAGATTTAATTAAATTTCGCACTTATATTTTGCCTTTCCTAGGGGAAGTCCCCATCCGAAGAGGATCAAAATAATTGTAAAATCCCTTATTGCTTCTCACAGAATAATTTTATTTTTAGCTCATGCCTTTTAGTAGTAACGTTCAGGTATAGTAAGCATTTCCCTGACCCCGGAGGATTTACAATCTAAGTTTGTACCTGAGACCATGGAGAGTTAAGTGACTTGCCCTAAGCCATAAGGAGCATCATTGGTTTTTGACTCCTGGATTCCCAGACTGCTCCTCTAACCACTAGGCTATTCACAGCTCTACAAATAAACATAGGAAATCAAATTAGCTCTCTCCCCGCCCCCCTCAGGAGACAAACCACAAGTAGGGAAGGCATGCAGAGCATGGTTCACGGAAATCTTTCCAACTGTGTGAGTGAGTGCACAAATCTATCTATTTGTATCTACAATGACTGTGTGTATGTTTGTGTCTTGCCTTGTGAATGTGGGGTCTCTCTGAGCATGAGTATCTCTGCTTTGCATTTTTATTATCCTTTCGGGGGGGGGGGGTGTATTTGTATGAATGTTGATGTATTTGTATGTCACTGCATAAGTGCTTGTATGTGTGTGACTGTGTTCTTGCATGTGTGGGAATGCTTGTATGTGTCTGTGCATGTATGTTTGTGTGTCTGATCGAGAGAGGAGCTGTAAAAGGAGGGCTATTTGACTGGTGCAATTGCATAATTGCGGTGTTCCTGTGAGACAGTGTTAGTATGCTGCAACTATTGGAATTACTTTTCCTAGGGAAATGCATTGAGGGTTTTTTTCAGGAGGGAGGCTTCATTTCTCTTCTATCTCCTGCCACTTGCAGAAACTATACTTGTACAGCACCAGAATTTCCCCCAGTCACTGTTTCATAGAAGTAAAGACGCACTGAAAACACCTAGGGCATAGGAGCCATGATGTACTCGTCAAAGATAAAAACAAGGAAGTAGGAAAATAGTGAGATATGCCAATGAGCCACAAGATGGCAACAGTATAAATTAACATCTTTTTTTCTCCGTTTATGCACGACTTTCTGTTTTCAACATCCTACAAATCAAGTCATTGAGATGACAGAGGGGATCACTGCGAGCGTAGACAAGGCTTTTCTGCACATACAGATGCTGACCCCCGTCTGGTGTCGATTGGCTATTCTACAACACGGCATGCATACTTGGTACTATATTTCTGACATATGTGCCCACTGGTTTGGGATTCTCAGTACTGCCATGCCTGCAGCGCCTGTACTTTCCTTGGAGATGTACTGGAGCAGGAAGGATTGCGTGGCTCTTCAGTCAAGCACTATGTGTACTGTCTGGCTGCCTCTCTGTTGCCATGGAGGAGAGAGGTCATGTGAAAGGAGAATATCACCTTGGTATGACAGTAAGTGATCCTGTAGCTACAACCTCTTCTCAAGGTGATGCAAAACCCTCTCGCACTGAGGAGGCTTCTCTAGGGACATGTGCCCAGGAGGGAAGGGTTAGGATGGCCATTATAGTTGTTGATTCAATCATTAGGCTTGTAGATAGCTGAGGGCTGGTGGACATGAGGATCACATGGTAACATGCCTCACGCACCATCTAGACAAGGTTTTAGACAGTGTTGGGGAGAAGCCTACTGTCTTGGTATACGTTAGTGCCAATGACATAGAAAAGTATGAGAGGGAGGTTCTGGAGGCCAAATTTAGATTTTAGGTTGGAAGTTGAAATCCAGAACTTACAGAGTAGCGTTCTCCGAAATGCTTCCCATTCCACGCGCAGGACACAAAAGGCAGGCAGAGCTCTGGAGTCTCAATGCATGGATGAGACAATGGTGCAAAGAAGACAGTTTTGGATTTGTTAGGAAATGGACAACATTCTGGGTAAGGAAGAGGCTTTTCTGAAAGGATGGTCTACCACCTTAACTGGGATGGAACTAAGCTGCTGTCATTAACCTTTAAAAAAGAGACAGAGCAGCTTTTAAATTAGATAATAGAGGAATGCCGACAGTTGCCCAAGAGCGCATGGTTCAGAAAGATGTATCCTTGAAGGATACTAACAAAAGAGGGAAGTTAGGACATCCCGATAGAGAGGTTCCAATAAAGATAAAAGTAATCCAGATGTCCTTAAGTACAGAGCAGACAGAGCTGAAAGATTCCAAATTACACCTATCAACTTATAACCAGATTAATATGACTAAAATACAACCTCTAAATGCCTGTATGCAAATATTAGAAATCTAAAAAATAAGATGGGAGAGTTTAGAATATATAACACTAAATGAAAGGTTAGATATGATTGGTATCTCAGAGACCTGGTGGAAGGAGGTCAACCAATGGGACACTGTGACACCTGGGTACAAATTATATCGCAATGATAGGGTAGATCAAACTGATGGAGGGGTTGCGCTCTATGTTAGAGAGGGCATTGAGTCACATACTGTAGGATTAAAGTTTTTGCAGGAAACAAAATACACTGTAGAATTTCTATGGATAGAAATTCCATGTAAAAAGCGGAAGGCAACAGCAGTGGGGGTGTACTACCGTCTGCCTGGCCAGAATGAACAGATGAATGATGGAATGCAAAAGGAAATCAGGGACACTAACAAAAGTTACAACACAGTAATAATGGGTGATGTCAATTACCCTGGTATCGACTGGGTCAATGTCACAGCAGGACATGCTAGGGAGATAAAGCTTCTAGATGAAATAAATGACTGCTTCTTGGAGCAGCTGGTTCATGAACCGACAAGAGAGGAAGCTAGTTTGGACCTAGTCCTTAGTGGAACACAAGATCTGGTGCAAGAGATAATGTTGGGGCCACTTGGCAAAAGTAATCATAGCATGATCCATTTAATTTAATAAATAGAGTGAGGACGGCAAGGAAATCCACAGTACTACCTTTTAACTTTCAAAAGGGAGACTATGATAAAAATAGTTAAGAAAACAACTTAAAGGAGCAGCTGCAAAAGCTAAAGATTTACATTAAGCATGGTCTTTGTTTAAAATCAGATGTGTTTGGCATGATCCAAGGCAACATGGTTTTACTAAAGGATGATCAAGTCAAACAAATCAGATTGAGTTCTTTGACTGGGTGACTAGAGAACCAGATAAAGTTCATGCGATGGATGTGATCTACCTACATTTCAGCAAAGCCTTTGATACTGTTCCTCATAGGAGGCTTATCAATAAACTGAACAGCCTGGGGATGGGGCCCAAGGTGGTGAACTGGATCAGAAATTGGTTGACTGACAGACGACAGAAGGTGATGGTAAACGGAACACACACGGATGAAAGGAAGGTGATTAGTGGCATGCCCCAGGTATTGGTCCAGGGACCGGTACTGTTCAATGTATTTGTGAGTGATATTGCTGAAGGATTGAATGGAAAAGTCCGTCTTTTTCAGATGACACAAAAATTTTCAACAGCGTGAACTCCTCTGAGGGAGTGGATAACATGAGGAGAGATATACAAATGTTGGAAGAATGGTCTAATGCTTGGCAGTTAAGATTTAATATGAAGAAGTGCAGTGTCATGCACTTGAGATGCAGAAATCCAAGGGAATTGTGTGCTATAGGGGGCAAGAGGTTGGTGTGCACGGACCAGGAGAAGGACCTTGGAGAAATTGTTTCTGAGTATCACAAGGTAGCAAAATAGTGTGACAAGGCGGTGGCCAAAGCCAGAAGGATGCTGGGCTGCATACAGAGAGGAATTACCAGCAGAAAGGAAGAGGTGCTAATGCCACTGTACAAGTCACTGGTGAGGCCTCACTTGGAATATTGTGTTCAGTTTTGGAGACCGTATCTCACAAAGGATATAAAAAGACTGGAAGTGGTTCAGAGGAAGGTGACCAAAATGATTTGGTGCCTGCGCCAGAAGACATATAAGAAGAGATTTGGACCTAAATATGCATACTTTAGAGGAGAGGAAGGACAGGGGAGATATGATACAGACCTTTAAATACGTAAAGAGTATTAATGAACAAACAAACCTTTTTCAAAGGTGGGAAAGCTGCAAAACTATAGAGCATAACATGAAGCTGCTAGGGGGTAAACTGAAAGACAACGTTAGGAAATACGTTTTCACTGAAAGGTTGGTGGATGCTTGGAATGCCCTCCCAATGGGCAGTGACAGAATTCAAAACGGCATGGGACAGACACAGTGGATCCCTTTAATAGCAATTGGACAAAATCAACATAACCTTAACTGTCTCTGCTATCTGAACAAATAGGGGTGACCTGCACGGAGCTGTGGCTACACCCCTAAACAAAGGCATGGGGAGGGGTGACCTGCACGGAACGGCAGGTGCACCTACTCTTGCCATCTTGCTGGGCAGACTAGATGGACCATGATGGTCTTTATCTCCCGTCATATACTATGGGACCAATTTTCGAAGGCCTTTACACAGGTAACTTCCCTAGTTACCCGTGTAAAAGCCTTAGCCGGGATTTTCGAAGGGCACCTACATGGGTAGTGCCCTTCAAAAATCCCAGGCATGTTCCTAACGTGCCCAGATGCTATCCGCATAGCATCGGGGCATGTTAGGATCTTTCCGGGGTGGAGCAGGGGCAGAGGAAGGGGCTACACAGGTAACAGCAATTTTCGATGCTACTTGAGTAGCCTTCTGCACCTTAAAAATAGGTGAGGATTTTCCTCACCTATCTTTAAGGCGCAAAGGCTATCAGGTAGCATCGAAAATCACTGCTACCCGTGTAGCCTCTGGAGCTGCTGGCACATCCAGACCAAACCAGATTTTCACTTCTGCCAGCATGGAAGTGAAAATCTGGGTTAAGGGAGTCGGCGGGCAGGCTTGCCTAATTCAAAATCGGGCCCTCTGTTACTATATTAGTCAAACTATTTGTTTTATTTTATTTATTTAACAGTATTTATATACCACCTTTCCTTAAATCAAGGTGGTTTATATTGAACTCAATTTTATCAGCTAGTGGTTTACATTAAAGCTCCATTTTGAAAGCAACTATTTACATTGCAACAAAGTGTTTTAAGCTCTATAACTTATAATTAGATTATAAAAGAGTATTTTTGTAAATTTTTATATAAATTACTTAACTTATTTACAGTTAATTGTTTAACCTTAACTATCTCTGCTATCTCAACAAATAGAAGTGACCTACATAGAGCGGTGGATACACCCCTAAACAAAGGCATGGGGAGGGGGGACCTGCACGGAGCAGCAGGTGTACCTACTCTTGCCACCTTGCTGGGCAGACTAGATGAACCATGACGGTCTTTATCTGCCATCATATACTATGTTACTATGTAAAACACTATCTTGGAAACCCAGAGCAGATGTATTCCACACTTTAAGAAAAATGGAACAAAGGCCAAAAATCTGCCAGCATGGTTTAAAGGTGAGGCCAGAGAGGCTGTTGTAACTAAAAAGTCATCCTACAACATCCTACAGGAAATGGATAAAAGGAGTGAAATGACGAAAATGGGAAACAACATAAGCACTGACATGTTAGATGCAAGGCATTGATAAGGCAAGCAAAAAGAATTTGAAAAAAAGCTTGTTGTAGAAGCAAAAACACATAATAAAAACCTCTCAGGTACATTCTTAGCAAAAAAAAAACCTGTGGAAGAGTCAGTTGGACCATTAGATGATAGAGGGATAAAAGGGGTGCTAAGAGAGGACAAGGCCCTCCCTTATCTGATAGAAGATCACAAGTCAAGATAAAATCCAATACGTCTAGACCTTTCCCATTAAAATAAGGTTTTCCACAAGGCTCTGCACTCTCGGCTCTCCTCTTCAACCTGTACATACAGCCAGTATGCAAAATATTACAACACAACATTAACTACCACCTATACACAGATGATTTAATGATATACTCCACTCTCGACAAAGAATCACGACTACTCCGCCATCTCAGCCTGCATGACAGCAGTCACCGAATGGTTATCACAACGCAATCTGGAAATCAACTACAAGAAATCAGAAGCCCTCATAATCATGAAAGATACCACATTTAACCCCCCCCCCCCCCGACACCTTACCAATAGGAAACAGATCAATCCCAGTAAAGAGTGAGGTGAAATACTTAGGAATATACTTTGATCAGAGACTCACTTTCCAATCCCACATCAGCAAAACAACCACAAAAGTATATTACAAAATGAAGTTTCTGCAAAACCTCTGACCTTTACTGGAGCGCAACCACTTCCGCTCTGTATGTCAGGCGCTAATTACACCGCATCTCGACTATTTCAATCTAATCCTACACGGTTTACCCAAATGCTCAATCCATGCCTTACAACTGGCACAAAACGCAGCAGCCCGACTAATCATCATAACTAATAAACACGCCCACATCACCCCCATACTCGAATCTCTCCACTGGCTCCCCATAAGTTCACGTATAAAATATAAGGCGATAATGATGGTATTCAAAATTCTTCACGATCAATCTGCTAGCTGCTTAGAAAACTTAATCAGAAGAGTCCCAGACAACAGATCAAGGAGGACACAGCACCAAAATTTCCTTGCAACCTCTATGATACCTATGGGCACCTCTCAGAATGCACTACATAGAGTGTTCAAACTCTACTTACCATCCCTATGGAACTCCCTTCCATACCAATTAAGAGCAACCAATGATATTACAGACTTCAGGAAATACTTGAAAACACATCTATTTACTGAGTACTTCAACACCATACTACTGAAGTAATTGTATCGACTATTGCAGCATATAGACAATTGGTAAAACTCAGATTCTGTAAGAGCTCAAACTCCCGTGTAAATAGTTAAAATGTTACCCGTTATCTGTATGCACTGTTGATATTTGACATTGTAAATAGTTCTGGGGAAAAGTTTCATGTAAGCAAATTTATGTTCACTGTAAACCGCCTTGAGAATCTGAAAGGCGGTATATAAAATTGTTAAATAAATAAATAAGGCCATAGTGAAAAGACTGAATGAATTCTTTGCTTCGGTCTTTAATGAAGAAGATGTAGGGAAGTTACCCATGCCTGACATGGTATTTAAAGGTGATGTATCAGAAGAATTGAAAGAAATATTGATAAACCAGGAAGATGCATTACAACTATTTGATACACCGAGGAATAGCAAATCACCTGGACCAGATGGTTTATATCCAAGGGTGTAGAAAGAACTGGCATATGAGATTGCAGACCTGCTATTAGTAATCTGTGAACTATCATTAAAATCATCTGTAGTACCTGAAGATTGAAGAATAGGCAATGTAATGGCAATTTTAAAAGGGTTCCAGGGGTAATCTGGGAAACTACAGACTGGTGAGCCTGATGTCAGTACTGGGCAAAATGGTAGAAACCATTATAAAGAATAAAATTATTGAACATGTAGAAAGTCATTGTTTAATGACAGAAAGCCAACATGTATATAGCCAAGGAAAGTCTTGCCTTATTCATTTTTTTGAAGGTGTGAATAAACAGGTAGACAAAGGTGAGCCAGTCAATATAGGGTTTTTTTTATGAAGCGACAATAGTGACTACCATGCAAAATGTATGCCGCAGCTCTATTTTATTCAAAGGGGCCGCAGCACATATTCCACAAGGTAGCCACTATCGCTGCTTTGTAAACAAACCACCTAGTGTATCTGGATTTCCGGAAAGTCTTTGACATGGTTCCTCAGGAGAGGCTCTTGGGATAGGACAGTCATGGGATAGGAGGCACTGTACTATTCTGGATCAAGAAGTGGTTAAAAGATAAAAAGCAGAGACTTGGGCTAAATGGCCAATTTTCTCAATGGAGAAAGGTGAATAGTGGAGTACCCCAGGGATCTGTGCTGGACCCGCTGCTTTTTAACATCTCCATAAATGAGCTGGAAATGGGAATAATGAGTAAGGTGATCACATTGGTAGATGATACAAATTATTCAAAGTTATTAAAACACAAGAGGAGTGTGAAAAATTGCAAGAGGACCTTGATAAATTGGAAGTCTGGATGTCCAAATGGCAGATAAAATTTAATGTGGACAAGTGCAAACTTAAGCACTTAGAGAAGAACAACCTAAATTATGGTTACACGATGCAAGGTTCCACTTTAGGAACCACCACCTAGGAAAGGATTTAAGCATCATCGTGTATACATTGAAACTCTCTGACCTGTGTGAAGCAGCGGCTAAGAAAGCAAATAGAATATTAAGAATCATAAGGAAAGGAATGGAGAATAAAACAAAGGATGTTATAATGCCTCTGTATTGTTCCATGGTGCGACCGCACCTTAACTATTGTGTGCAGTTGTGGCACCATATCTTAAAAACGTTATAGCAGAATTAGAAAAGGTACAGAGAAGAACCACCAAAATGGTAACGGGGATAGAAGGATACCCCTATGAGGAGAGGCTTAAAAGGTTACATAGCTCTTCAACTTGGAAAAGAGATGGCTGAGGGGAGATAAGATAAAGGTGTATAAATTAATGAATGGAGGGGAATAGGTAAACATAGATCGGCTGTTTACTCCTTCAAAGAGTAGAAAAACTAGGGGA
Organism: Ichthyophis bannanicus; assembly: GCA_033557465.1. NCBI lineage: Eukaryota > Metazoa > Chordata > Amphibia > Gymnophiona > Ichthyophiidae > Ichthyophis > Ichthyophis bannanicus. Next base: position 920,979,720 of record CM066034.1, read on the forward strand.
ATCTCAATGAAGCTACAGTATAGCACATTTAACACTAATAAGAGAAAATATGTTTTCACTCAATGCGTAATCAAACTCTGGAATTCATTACCGGAGGATGTAATAAAAGCTGTTAGTGTAGCTGGGTTTAAAAAAGATTTGGACAAGTTATTGGAGGAAAAGTCCATAAACCATTATTAAAGAGGACCAGAGAAATCCACTGCTTACCCCAGGATAAGCATTGTGGAACCTGTGTCTTTTGGGGAAACTGCTAGATACGGATGACCTAGATTGGCCACTGTTGGAAACAGGATACTGGGCTTGATGGACCTTGATCTGACCCAGTATGGCATTTCTAATGTTCTCATGTTCTTATTGTGAAGCTGGCTGCTCACCCACTAACAGGTTCACACGATTACCATGATAGAGTTCCTTCAATGTCCACTAGACATGAGTGTGGCACAACCTTTTGAACATAGGTACTCAGCCTCCTGCAATTTGAATGATTTCATTTGGACTGAGTCCCCAATATTCAGCTCAGGCAAATCCCTTGCAGATAAGTTATATCATGACTTAATAGACTGCTTCTTGTGTCGGAGTTTGTCTGATAGACTTTGTACCACACAGGCCTCAAGTAGCTTGCTGGCTATTGGCAGAGATGTCTTCAGCCTTCTTGGCATCAGGCACTGTGCTGGGCTGCTATCCATATCCTCTGTTGATGTGTTCCTTTAATACAGTATTGCTGTCCATGGGTCTTCACCATCCCTTTTTGCTTTCTTGCACAGGTTCTTCACTATCTTCACAGCAGATTCATCTTTGCCATGAGCTTGTGGGTGCCTTGGCGATGCAGTAACATGTTCAAACCCCCGTTCAGCAGAAAACATTTCAAACTGCATGCAGGTAAACAGGGCTGGTGCTACCATTATGCAAACTAGGTGGCTGCCTAGAGCACCAAACCTTGGAGAGTGCCCCGAGATGGCCTCTCATCTCCTGTCCCCACCCTTAGTGCTGCTGCTACATCTCTCCAAGAGTGCAGCGGTGGCAATGACAATAAGAAAGGAACAGAAGGACAGCATGGAGGGAAGCTTCTGAACCGCTGTGTGCTCTGCTCCAAAAGTGCAGCCAGTCCAGCTCCACTGGCTCTGCAACACTCGACTGCAGCTTCAGCAGACATATCTGAGACCAGTTCAATGCCCCAGAAATCTGAATAGTGATCCACTATCAACAAGAACTCTTTCCCAGCAAAGTTAAATAAGTCCATGCTGATAGTTTGTCAAGGCTGCAACAGTATGTCATGTGACATCATCGTTTCCTTCTGCTGCAATTGCTCACGAGGTCTTTAATCTCTACCTTGCATGTTAGGTCAGTAAAGAATATCGCTGGCGAGCTGATAATATGTTTCATCACTGATGTGGCTTGAATGTATTTATGTGAAAGCATCTCTGATTGCAGTGATTTGGGCAGAGGTGGCTCGAGGGTGAATCCTACAAAATGTGTATAAGTTACCGTTACTGTACTACTACAGTGTGAATCCTACAGAAAGTATAGAAGTTACTGTTATTCTACAAATATTCTGTTCGATGTTTCAATATAACAACTCGCTACACCTGCTAAAATGTAAACCGCTTGGACCCGGTGGAAAGCGGTATAAAAGAACTGTTAAATAAATAATAAACACCTAGCCTCAGTCACACACTTAGACCCTCATCACACATAGACAGACCCTCACCAAGTACAGAATACGTGAGCAAAAACTAAAAATAGAAATATATTGACAAATATTAAATTGAAACCCCAAGAAGCCAAACTGCATGAAGTGCAACAGCAGAAAAACAGAAAGATGCATCTAAAGAAAGCATGTAACTTAAAAAAACTGATATGCTCCAATCAGTAAGTTGAAAATAAGACATTTATTTTTCTACCTTTCTTGTCTCACCATTTTATTTATCTAATTGTATTGGTTCTAGTCTTTGCTGTCTGCATCTTCTCTTAACTCTTTCCAGGTCTCAAATCCATCTGCTACTTCTCCCCTCTACATCCATCTCTGACATTGATCTTTTCCTTTTCAGCTTCCATGTAATTTTTGTTTTATTTTGTTATGCACTCAAATTTCTCTCCTTCATACCATCTTATCCTCATTCAGCTACTTTTATTAATTTATTTAACAGTTTTTTTTATACCGCCTTTATGCCAAGGTAGTTTATATGGAACAAACACAAATATTTTGTGATTGCATATAACTTAAGGGAGCTAACAAAACGTGTATTTATAGATGTTCACAGAGCATAATTGGGGTCATGGTGTGTGTAGTTAAGTTAATTCATTTGGACCAAAGTGTTCAATGTGTTTTTAATAGTTTCTTTAAGTCTTGAGTCGACTGTGCTGATCTGATAGCTTCTGGAAAGGCTCTATTTCTTGTTTGATGCATGGTCCTGGTCTTGAAAGAGGGGATGACTAGAAGGTGATCTGCTGATCTTCTAGGCCTTGTTGAGGGTGCTCTATTGATTATGTCTTCCAGGCAGGGAGCCGATGAGTTATGGATGATTTTATAGATAGTAGCTATGAACTTGTATTTTGTCTTTTGGGCTATCGGTAGCCAATGAAGGCTTTTTAGAGTTGGTGTGATGCGTTGCCTTCTTGAAGTTCCTGTCAGGATTCTGGCAGCTGTATTCTGTACTAGTTGAAGTGGGTATAGTGCTTGTTTTGGCAGCCCTTGATATAGTATGTTGCCGAGGAGATATGATGTTCTGAAGTCATTGTATTGGATTAAAGGTTGTAAATGCTGGAGAGATTTGAGTTTCATATAGGCTGTATTGGCTGATTTCTTGATGTGGGAAAGCATGTTGAGGTTATGGTCCAGTGTTATGCCGAGATATCTGACTTTGATTTTTATCATGATCTCTGTGTTTTGGAGCATGAGGAGGGGTCTCTTATGACCACAAGTGCCTCTGCCTTGCTGTTATTTACTGCTAGGTTAAGTTCTGTGAGGCAGTCTGTGATGGCTGTAAGGCAATCAGAGATGATTGAGAAGTCTGGGGTAAGAGTGAGGAAGGGTATGTAGAACATGATGTTGTCGGCATATAGATGAAAATGCATTTTGAATTTCCTGAGTATATTGCAAATAGGTTGAATCTACATATGCTGAATAGGAGGGCTGATAATAAACCCTGTGGTATGCCTTGTTTTAGACTGAAGTGGTTGGATTTGTCATGACCGACTTTTACCTGTAACATTCTATTAGTGAGGTAAAAGGTGAACCAATTTACTATGAATAGGGTGTCTACACCATGTTGAGGGCAAAAACCATGTTGTTGTTGATTGAGAGGAGCATGGGTATCGATGTTTTCTTGAAGTTGAGGATGAAGTTGTGTTGCCTTTTCAATTATCTTGGGTGAGGAATGGAATACTGGCAATTGGTCGATATAAGCTAGGGTCGGTCTGATCCATTGATGATTTCTTTAGGATGAGTCGTATTGATGCCTGTTTCAGGGCAGAAGGTAAGTGTCCCTGTGATAGGGAGGAGTGGACTATCTTCAGATTTTATCCAGGAGACTGAGCAGGGGTCCAGAGGGGAGGTAGTGGTATTGACACTTCAGATAATGTTGCTGAACTCTGTTTGATTAATCTAAAGGAGTCCCAGATGTGAATTTGCAGTGGTTTATTCTGCTTATGTAAGGAGGTTTTGAGCTTTGCTTGTTGTGAAGGTAGTTGGCCATAGTCTGGGGGTGTAGTTTGTCTTTTGGGTTTGAGGGAAGTGTTGCTGGGGGTCTTTGGTGAGAGTAGATACAATGGAGAAAAATTATATTGGACAGTTGAGGGATTCTATGATTTTGTTAGTGTAGTATTCTTTTCTGCTACTGTTAACCATATTGGTGTATTCTCGTTGTCTAATGTATTGTTTTTTGGTTGTTTCTTCTCAATCTGTCTGAGTTTATTTTATTTATTTATTTATTTATTTACTACACACTTATATACCGCCACTTCCAGCGATCAGCAGCGGTTTGATTCATCTTTGAGGGATTGTCAATCAAGACTTGGGGAGGGGGGGTAAATACATAGATCTGAGGTCACAGCACACATGGTTAGCATCTTCGGGGATGAATCATACATTTTTACATTTATATATACATATATACATATTTAAACATATAGCAGATTTAAAATTCACTCGCAGTTGATGGTCATAATTGATTGTAATGATATCAGAATAGGTGAGTTTTTAGCTCTTTCCTGAATTTGGTGATGTCCTTGGTTAGGCGCAGCTCACACGGGAGTTGATTCCAGATTGATGGCGCAGAGAATGAGAAGGCTCTACGACTCGTACTAGTTTTTACTGTTCTGATGTTGGTGGGGACTTTCAGGGTTCCCGAGTTGATGGTTTTTCTGTCCCTATTTGTAGGTTGCATGCTGATAAGTGAGGATAGGAATGATGGGGATACGTTGTTTATTAGTTTGAAGGTGGTCACTAATATCTTGTATTGTATCCTAGCTGCAATCGGAAGCCAGTGTAGCTCTATTAAAATGGGGGTAATGTGTTCAGCAATGCTTGTTCCCATTATGATCCTGGCTGATACGTTTTGGGCCATCTGAAGGATATTTAGTGATTTTTTAGGCAGACCTTGTAAGATGGCATTACAGTAGTCTAGGTGCGGTATAATGAGAGCTTGCGCTACCGACCGAAAATCACCGGGTTCTATTATTTTCCTTAGTGGTTGTAACACTCTCAGTTTATGGAAGATGGCTTTATTCGTTTTGCGTAGGTGTGTCTCCATTTTTAGGTTGCAGTCGAGTGTGACTCCCAGATATTTGATTTCGTTTTCGTGTTGTACGTGTTGTTGCATAGTGTGATTGTAGGGGGGGGGGGGGGGGTTGAAGTTTGGTTTACTGGATATGTACATGACTTCTGTTTTCTTATGGTTGATTGTCATGTTGTTTTTCTGTAGCCAGCCTAACATCTCGTCCAAGCAATTTTCGAGCAGTGTATATTGAGGGTCGGCAGTATCTAGTTGTGTATAAAGCATAATATCATCTGCATAGATGTGGTATTTAATATTATGCCTTTTGAAGATGTCGCAGAGGGGTAGCATGTAAATGTTGAACAGAAGTGCTGAGAGGGCAGAACCCTGGGGTATGCCCTGCGTTTGAGAGAAAGGTTCAGCTTTCTCCCCATTGAATTGTACTTGTGGCCTTCTGTTCGTTATGTATGAGGAGAACCATTTGAGGGGGGTTCCCTCAATTCCTATAGATTCTAGTTTGTTAAGGAGGATCCCATGGTGTACTGTGTCAAAGGCGGCAGAGATGTCAATGAAAATGAGTATAAACATTTTCTTTCTGTCTTCTAGGCCTTTGAGAAGGTTGTTCATTAGCGCTATCAAAAGCGTCTCAACTCCATGGTTTCTTCTGAATCCATATTGCTGTTTATCTAGAGTATCACAGTCATCAAGGTGCTCTTGAAGCTGTATGAGCACTGCTTTTTCTATGATCTTTGCGAGGAATGAAATGCTGGAGATGGGGCGGTATGCTGTCGGATCTTCCTTATTGAGAGAGTTGTTCTTTAGGATAGGCCTTATTATAGATTGCTTCAGTTGGTCCGGCATTATTCCTTGATTTAGTGACTGGTTTACGATGTGGGATATTTGCTGGTTGATCTCTTTTTTTGCTGCTTTGATCCATGCTGTTGGGCAGGGGTCGAGTGGGGAGGTGGTGGTATTTATAGAGGTTAGTATGTTGATGGTTTGTTGCACATCAATGTTGCGGAAAATACTCCACGTCTGCTTATTCTCCACCTCTGTACCTTGGCATTGTGTGTCTATATAGAGAGTGGGGTTGGCGGTAGTTAGCTTGCTTGCGTAGTGGTTTGCAAGCGTTTGTGGATTTATGTGGGTATCTTGATGTTCCGGTGTGGCTGTTTTGGTTAGTGATTTAACCAGTGCAAAGAGTTCCTGTGGTTTGTTGATGGCTTTGCTTAGAATGTTGGTATGGTGTATCCTCTTAGCTGTGTTTACTTCTTCCTTGTATTTTGATAGGAGGTTGAGGTACACAGATCTGAGCTCGATGGATTTGTTGTGTCTCCACCTTCTTTCATGTTTTCTAAGGTCTCTTTTCATTCTGGTCAGTGTTATGTTGTACCAAGGTTCTGATTTGAGTTTGGATGCGTTTGGTAAATGGTTCTCTTTAGGGATCACACAACACAAAAAAACTAAGAGCAAAAAGACGAAATCAAACCAAAAAGTACCTTGCTCCCAAAAACTATACAGTTACTCCAATAAACCTACAACCTATAATCCAACATATAATTCAATCTCAGGCTATTAATGACCTCAGATGGCACAACTCCACATTTGATGATAAATCACCTTAGGTGTTGTTAGACGCTCACATCACCGGTCATAGCCTACCCTACCTTCCAAAATCAAAAATACCAATATCTTCCATTAATTAAAGACACCCTAAACTTCAATCACGGGAAAAGTCTCAAATTATTTCTAAATCCAAAGAGCTAAAATGAAATCACTAAAACACATTCACACATTCACACTTACAAACTTCATTCACACACTAATCCTTAACATTAGAAACAGCGTCAATCCAATCAGCATACAACTTAAGTGAAAAGGCTGAACGCAGCCTAAATCAAATACTGGAGCGATACCTGCAATTATAATAGAAACAGTGAAAAATTCAAAAGTATAACAATGCCAATATTAAGCACTGAAAAACTTATCTTGCAATAATGAAACATCCAGCCAGGTCTCTAACTCCTCAATGAACGCTTCTCATGGTGAATTTCAACCTCCGACAGAGGAGCCATAGAACACGGGAGAGACATCCAAAATCCTAGTGTTATCATAAAGCTTTTAAATATGACTAAAGCTCGCTCGACAAAAGCCTTTGTTTCGCTGTTCACCGGCTTCTTCAGGAGCAACGTCATGCACAATGATAGCTACAAAAAATGGCTCCGCACCATCTCCCGCCATCACAACTTGGCGTGTGACGCGCCTGATAACATAGCCATACACCAATCAAAAACTCGTTCAAAACCATGACGTCAGTTTAAAGAAACAGACATAAAACACCATTTTTAAACACAAAAACTGCACAGTGACACCCTAACCAAATAGAGGCGCAAAATATCACATTGTTATACTTTTGAATTTTTCACTGTTTCTATTATAATTGCAGGTATCGCTCCAGTATTTGATTTAGGCTGCGTTCAGCCTTTTCACTTAAGTTGTACGCTGATTGGATTGACGCTGTTTCTAATGTTAAGGATTAGTGTGTGAATGAAGTTTGTAAGTGTGAATGTGTGAATGTGTTTTAGTGATTTCATTTTAGCTCTTTGGATTTAGAAATAATTTGAGACTTTTCCCGTGATTGAAGTTTAGGGTGTCTTTAATTAATGGAAGATATTGGCCTCTTTAGGGATCGCCATGGCCTGAATTCCGGTATCCCAGCTACTTGTTAATTCATTGAGGTCTGTTTTACCCAGGTCTATGTGGGATTTGATGTTCTTGATGAGAGATTCCATATTTGGCTTGTTAAATCTTCTTTGTTGGAGTGGTGGTCTTTTTGCCTTTGTGTCCTTGGACAAGGTAGGAAGCTTTATCTGCATATTGATTTGGTGATGGTCTGACCAGGGTAATGGTATGATCTCTATCAGAGGCTTCTCAACGTTGGCCTGCTTTCCTGCAGGTGCGAAAATCATGTCCAGTGTGTGACCCTTTTCGTGAGTGGGCTCTGTTATTAGTTGTTGGTACCCTAGCTGGGTCATAGCCTCCAGGAAAGTGTTTGCATGTGTGGCTGTCGTTGATGTTAGGTTTAGGTCTCCCAGTATGATCTGGAATTTTTTTGGTTGCGTTGAGGATATGTTTTCTAATGCTGTGGCAAGAATCTCGTGCTGTGGTGAGGGGGGTCTGTATATTAGGCAGATGGATACTGCAGTGTTTTCCACCTTTAGTAGGTCTATGTCTGTGTTTGAGTTCTGATATGTACTTATGAGTTGCAGGTTGTCTTTAGCTATTATGAGGATCCCTCCCCCCTTCTTGTGGGCTCGGGGACAGTTGTATAGGTTGTATCCAGGTTTGCTGATCTGGTTTAATATGGCTGCATCGGTGTTGGTGATGTTCTTGTCTGGTGGTTCTGAGTTTAGGAGAGAATCAGGGCAGGTGAGCTGTGTTGGATGGGGTCATGTGGCATCTTGTGGTGAAGGAGGCAGCTTTGTTAATCACTGAGTTCCAGGAGTGGATGAGGCTGTCCAAGTCCCAGCATCCAATCAAAGAGCTTTTGGAAGCATCCCACCACGCCTGCGTGCTGCCTTCCCGCCTTTCCCAACTGCCTCTCCTCAGTTAAGTTTTAAAGCTGAGACAAAGAGAGAGAGAGAGGAAAGGAAAGATAGATAGAGATACAACTCCTGGGGAGGTGGGTGGGTTGTGAAGACTTATTCCTGCTGTTCCCAGAGATCACCTGTTACAGGTAAGTAACTGTGCTATCTCCAGGAACAAGCAGGAATGAGTCTTCACATATGGGGACTCCCAAGCTAAGATGCCTGAAGTCCCAGCATGTCATAGGTTGGAACATGCTATCCCCCACAACACCAGGCATCCTGAGGATGGAGGGTAGGAGTTGAAGGAAGAAAGGTGCTGTGGAACAGCTAACCTAGCATAGGACTGCAGACAAGGAGTCCATGTGCGGATGATAATTATCATCAATGATATTGAAAGAAATATTGCAATATGGACCTCCCCTAACAGGATTACACAGTAGTAAAGAGGTTCATGGGATCTACTGGGGAACCCAGTAGAGGAACCTCAAGGAGGACCTCACTGTGAAGTGGAGGTAATAAACCTGTAGGAAAAAACAGTGGAGGTCAGATTCCTGAAAGGTAAGAGGGGACCCCGGTAATAACTGGGGTAGTACCAAAAACGGTGGGCCTTCAGCGGAAGGCTTTATGATAAAAGCCAAACTCTTTTGGTGACAGAGTGGCTCACCCTTGGGAGCAAAAAGAGAAGGTTGACCGAATTGGACAAACAGGCACAGTCCTTGTGGGAGGAAAAGGTATGGAAACCCCTTGTATCCCAAAAGAAAGGACAAATGCCTGAGGCGTTAGAGCCTGTGATTAGCTGAAGATCCGCAATGTCTCTCCTAACTGGAGTCAGCTAGGAGAGATACTGGAACATGGAGAGCTTCAGAGGTACCTAAACCTTAAGGTTATGGTGGAAGTTGTTAACTACCACAGAAGTGGTTGTGAGTGTAGAACCCCAAACATGCTGGATAGCATAGGTATGGGTAAAGCCCATCTGTCAGAATCATATAGCTATATGAGCCTCGACAGTCAGGTAGATAAATGCAGAATACATATCTACTGATAATAAAATATCTCGACAGATACATATATATATATATATATATATATATAGATATAGATATAGATATATATATATATATAGATATAGATATAGATCTTTATCTTTATCATAAAACTTTTTATACCGCCAAGACCAAAAAGGCATACAGCGGTGCACAATAAAACAGGCTACTGAGAAAACAGAAAAGAACGCCAATTATTCATAAAAGAGACAGCAAGAATAGAAAAAGGAGAACAGAGAAACAAACCAGTCAACTGTGGGCAGGGAGGGAAGGAACATCAAAAGCAACACAAAAGAGGTGAGTTATGAGGGAGGCCTTGAAAGTATTAAAAGACGACTCCATGCGTAAGGTTAAGGGAAGAGAGTTCCAAAGGCGGGGGCCGAGGAAGAAAAAAGCAGAAGAGCGTGTTGATTCGAGGTGAGCCCGGGAAGGAGGTGGGAGGAAAAGACGATTAGCGTGAATCGACCGAAGCGTTCTAGAGGGACAGTGAAAGCGCACCAAATCAGAGAGGTAAAGGGGAACACCAGTGTGCAGAGCTTTGTGAACGAAGATCAGAACTTTATATTGAATACGGGAAGGGATAGGCAGCCAGTGTAAACGAATAAGAAGCGGAGTGATATGAGCCGAACGTGAGGAATTAGTCAGGAGACGAGCAGCAGTATGGTGGACCAGTTGAAGACGACGAAGCTGAGAAAGAGGAAGGCCAGCCAAAGAAGCATTACAGTAGTCTAAACGAGAAACCACAAGAGAAAGAAGAAGTGTAGTCAGAGAAGAAAAGGCCGGATAGCATGAAGTTGACGCAGGGTGTAGAAGGAACGTTGAACAATAGAAGAAACGTGCTCTTTGAAGGTTAAAGCTGAATCCAAAGTAACCCCAAGATAACGCATAGTAGAAACAAGAGGAATAGGCCCGGCAGACAGAGAAGGAGCAAGAGTGGGAAGAGAAGCACCAGCAGTGAACCAGATGGCTGAAGTTTTTGACAGATTGACATGTAAAAAGTTGTCAGAAAACCAAGAGGAAACAGTGGCGAGACAGGCATTGAGGGGACCGATATCAGGGGAAAGAGGGCAAGTGTGGTAGAGGAGAATGATATCATCTGCGTAATAATACGCAGAGATACCGTGCTGTTGGATATAGATATAGATATATAGATATACGTATAAGAATATATCTATAGTGAGATATGAAAGGGCATAAAATACACACAAATGATAGACATAGACATCTGTAAGATGTATACTATAGATATGAATATATCTAGGCCTCTATATGGGTGTCTGCGAGAAGCAGACAGAGATATGCCTACAGAACGGTATTCACATAGGAAATGTGGAGAGGAAAGATTCATCTAATAACAAGAAGGTGGAACCTACTTGAGAATCTATTCCCACTGGTTATGAGCTACAGGGATGCTAGCTAGTGAAATAACCAGGACGGTTACGTGAAAAGCAGAGGATGAAATCAGTCTGCAGCCAGCAAGTCCCGAGTATTCCAGAACTCTAGCATGGTAAGTGAACAGAAGACGCATAAAAATGAGATACCATGCTGACCTGCTTGAGGGCAAAGAGGTATCATGTGTTCTTACCATGAGGACGAGCTGCAAGGAGAAAAGCATATTCCTGATTGGAAATAGTATGGACCAAAGCAGGGAATTGGCACTCCTTAAGCTTTCACGTAAGAGAAGGCCTATGTCCTTTATATTAAAAAGGAGATAGTGAAAAAAGGGAGAACCTTTCTAGTCATGGGAGACATGACTGAAAAAGCCTTTTTCAACCATCTAGGATAGCTGTTGGAGAAAAAAAACCCATGCTCTCTAGCAAGGGCCCATAGTGGAGAGCTTCTCTGTAGAATTGCAGAGAGCATGATGCAGGAGAATGAGGAGACAGAACTGGCTGTTGGAGAGCCAGTACCTATGTCAACTATGCTGCCAAACCCAGGGGAATGGAGATGGCAGAAAGAAAAGACAATCCAACAAGCTTGTAGTGAAAATATTTCCAAGACAGATGACAGCACTGACTTGGAGCCACTACTAAGACCAGACAGAATGTTAGTGGAGGACAAATCTGGTTGCTGGTGGACAAGAACCAGTGGTCCAAACATTAAGGCTCCTGCATTGGTAGCTGCTTGCCAGACAGCAGAAAGAATCTTACTGTTTAAAAACAGAAAGAACAGACAGAACAGGAGTAGAAAACTCTGGACATATCTGATGAACTGCCTCAAAGCAAGAATGAAAAAGAGGAGTCAACTCAGAGAGGAAAACTCCGCACTGGAAAAGTAACAAAACTAGAGAGGCTGAAGAAAAGCCCTCCAGTGAAGCAATACCGCTCTTACAGAGGAAAAGCTTGGTAAGAGGGTAAAGAGAATGGAGCTGAAGAAGACTTACAAGTAGTAAGTCTATAGAAAGGAAAAAAAAAGACATGCTGGCACAGGAAACTATCATTTGATAGTGGTTAGACCTCTTTCCCTAGCAGGAAGAAGAGGAGAACCCTGTGACCTATAAGCATGAACATCCTGACAGCTCATAGAATATAGAAAAAATGGATGTCTTTTGGGAAGAGATCCATGTCTAGGATTTAGAATGACAGCAGTGGATTGCCTCTATTGAGAAGAAGCAACTGCAGATTCTAACCCCAAGAGTCACAAGCATCTGATGGAGATTGATTAGAAACCCTGTGGTTGCTGGGTTTGCTGAGCCTGGTGAGAGGTTGAATTCTGCAGACCAGGACGATGCTTCCCTTGTTTGGGAACATCTGTATGATGGGCAGATGATGCATAAGACCTTCTTCTCCTATGGGAAGAAAGTTTGGCAGGACATTTCCTACCTACTAGGACAGAAGAAGGTGCAGAACAGCCCCTAGGAACAGGTAAGTCAGTGGACAACTGAGTAACCTGACGTAAAGACTCCTTGTTGAAAAGATTGTCTCCAGTGCAAGGAGTATGTCCCAGTCTTTGCTGTGCCCATTTGTCCAAGTCTGAAGCTTGGAACTAGGCTCTACGTCGTGCCCCTATAGTTATAGCAGAAGTCCTGCTAACAGACTCAAAAGAGTCTAGGGAAGCACGAGTAAGAAACCAAGAGATATTCTGAAGATGCTTAAGCAGTGAAGAATAGCCTGCACTCTTGGACTCTGGAAGGGAAGGAGTCAAAAGATGTAATTGCTTTGTGACCTCCTCAAGAGATAGACTCAGACTCATATAAAAAATATATGAGAGAATTCTTGCAGAAAGCATAGATGTCTGGAAGGTTTGACATCCAAAGGCATCTAGGTGTCTTAGACTCACGACCTGGCGGATAAGAAGAGTGCTTTTTCTTACTCTTTACCCGCCTCATTGCTGATTCCACTACTATGGAATGATGAGGAAGTTGAGTCTTTTGAAACCCTGGAGAGGGGGGCACCTGATATAAGAGATCAGTTGCTCTGGAAGGTGGGGGTACCCTTAAAGGTGTTTCCCACATTCCTAGAAGGAGATCCTGCAAGGAATGATGCAAAGGAAGCATTATGTTCTCCTTTGCTTTGGTAGAAACAGAGCCTTGTGCAGGATCATGTCCCGGGATAGGAATGGCAAGAGATCTTGCTATATCCAGGAGGAAACTCTGAAAAGAGGGATCTCCAACGGGAATTTCCTTTGGACAGGTTAGATCTGAAGAACTAGCCTGAGCATCGAAAGAGCTATCCAAATATATAGGAATAGAAGATCCTGCATGGTGCAGTGGTGAATCCTTAAGGGATGGTCGCCGGTACTGGCTGTCAGGAGCAGCGACCGTCAGTACCACATCGTCCATGCCAGGTATCAACTCCAAGCTTGGTATAGAAGGGAGCGATCCTGTTGAAAAAAGCATGGCAGGAGTTGGCCACGATGCTACTGTGGATACCGGTACCGATGCCAATACCGGTACCGATGTCGGAGCCGAGCCCGACACAGACATCGGAGCAGCCATCGGTGACACTTCAATCGGTACCGAGGTAACCGAAAAACTCCGGCCGCTATCCTCGGTACCGAGCCTCCGGTATCGATCGGTGTCGGTACCAAAGTGTATTGGTACCCAGTCTTCCAGACTAGAGATCGATTCCAAACTCGGCATCGAGGGCAAAGAGTCTGATGAGCGAAGCATGGAAGGCACCGACCGCAAGGGTAATGAGGACATCGGTACCGACTTCGGTACTGTGTCTGATACCAGTGGATGAAGGTCAACCAGTGGCAACTCAAACGGCCTCGGGGGAACCGAAAGTTGAGGATCTGAATCATCGGAACCGAGCCTTCGGTACCGCCGAGAGCCGGTACCAAGGTGAGTCGGTACCCAGTCCTCCAGACTGGAGAGCGATTCCAGACTCGGCATCGAAGGAAGCGAGGCTATCGATGCAGGTCTGGAGGGTACCGACGTCGGTGGTAGTATCGGTGCTGGTACCGATAATGGAAAGTCAGTCTGGAGAGTATCCACCGGTCCCGAAGGCACCGAGGACGCCATATGACCATCCCTGGTGAGGAGTGTTTCATCCAACACCAGTGCCGATGCCGGGGTATCGGTACTGCTCGAAGCGGATGCCACCACCGGACACGGCTCAGGTATGTTCTGTGAGGGGTGAACCCCAGGAACAACCTGAAACCCCTCAAACGCTTTGGAGACCGAAGACTCCCGCCGGGGTTTTGAAGCCAGTGGGCCCTCGAGGGCAAGGCCGGAGCCGTCTACATGCTGTGCATGAGACCTACCACTCGAGGGCTGGCTAGTCTTACCAGAATGTTTGTGGGTTACCTGATCCTGTGTAGAAGAAGAAAGGGACGGTGCCCCGAAGTTGGAGGGAAACCGTGTATCGAGGGAACCTCGATGTTGAAAACCTCTTCTCACCAAACCGTTGTCAGGACCCAAGCAGGTTAGACACCGACTTCGAGGGTCTAAAAATAAAGTTGTACCGCCACAGTTTGAACATTTCTTGGAGAAAGTGGCTGGCGATTCCATGAAGGAAAAAGAAGAGGCCTAAAAGGCCTAAGAAACCGTGAGACACTATGAAGAAAAAATATCCCTTGAAAAAGGAAGATTTTACAAGAAAAGAAAAGAAAACACCGGCGGTACCGGTGGCGTCGGGGAAGACAGCCGCGACCACAAGAAAACTAAAGAAATAAAACAAGAATTTTCTGCGGTGACAGGAGGACGTCCTGCCGGCTCCGAGGAAAAACGAAAACTGAGGAGAGGCAGTTGGGAAAGTCGGGAAGGCAGCACGCAGGCGTGGTGGGATGCTTCCAAAAGCTCTTTGATTGGACGCTGGGAAGCGTTCCCGCGCAGACTCCGTCGTTACCGACGTACCCCATATGTGAAGACTCATTCCTGCTTGTTCCTGGAGATTAATTTTATACCTTTTCGCTGAAAAGAATCCTACTACACCAGCTTCCATTGCACGAAGGACTTTCATCGTTAAGATAAGTTTCATGCCACGGCAGTTTTGTTAAATATTGTTTTGGACAATTGAGATCATATTCCTTGGTTTGAGTAAGTGGAAGGGCACGCATTCATGCGACTTTCTCCATATTGTTTCTAGGCCTGTTGGTCTTATAGAAGTTTGATTAAAAAGGAGGGCCTGCTATGAGAGAGGTACACCTCTCAAGGCAGGCTATCCAACAAAAAATTAACACACATTATATTGATTAGTTTATCACATAGGTGGATTGTTTATGAATCATTAGGAGGAAGTCGTTTTGATTTAGTAATCTATATTTGATGATTTCTTAGGGCTCAATTATTGTTTAGATGTCTTTGTATCTGGCACTGCAACATCGGTTCTAGTTATGATGACACAGCATGGCCTGGAAAACTGCAAAGATCATCATGCTAGCTGTGGAAACTGGAAGAGAACATAGAAAGAAACTCTAGGAGGAGAACATTTTTAAACTCACCAGAGAACCTTCCGATCTATGAGAAAAGAGAGGCCGTCAACTTCTTTCCAACGAACTGTCCTTCCAAATCCAAATTCAAATTTTCTGCCTCAATCCCACCAATCCAGTTTGAGGACTACTATATAAAAGAACAGACATCTACTGCTTTACTCCTTCACCCTGAAGAAAGCCACAGTATGATGGCTGAAACATCAGTTCCAGTTACGAAGACATAGAGGGTGCGATTCCGACATCGACCGATGACCCGGTGAAAAACGGTATATAAGCATGGCTAAATAAATAAATAAAATCAACATCCTGGCCCTCTTTGTGTCTGGTTGATACTGGACACACAGAGTTAGCCAGGATTCTGATCCCACGGAGTACGTCTAGCCCCGCGGGATCAGAATCGCGACCAGGCCAGTATGTGCAGGCTGGGACCCCGATTCAATGGCCTTGACCAGATAGCCCAGTCAGGGCTTTTTAATGGAGCCGCAGTGCCATGGCGTTCAGTTGCCATGGCACCACAGCTCCATTGAAAAGCTGCGATCACCAGCTGCCAGCTCAAAAAGTGCATTCCCCATAGCCCGACCCCCGATCTGACCTCCCAAAGCCTGAGTCGAGCCGCGGGGAATGTCTGCCCCTTCTAAGCCTGGGCCCACCATCCCCCACCGGCTAGGGGAACTTATTCCACCTCCAAGGTGGAATAAGTTCCCCATTCACACTGCCGGCCCCAGATGTAGAGGGCCGACATTGGAATCGACCCTGTACGTCCAGGGCTGATGACCGCCCACTGCCCACCCTAACACCACCCCCGATACGCCCCTTTTCTGCCCCTGTCTAACTTCCCCATACAACATCCATCCCCAGTATTCATGTTTGGAATGGCCCCTAGAATAACCAGGAAAACTGCAAATATCATCGTACTAGTTGCGGAAACCCATGAAAACATTGAACATAATGGACACATTGGAAAGCACCACTGGAATCTCATACAGGTTCTAAATGTGAGGATCAATGTTTTAAATTGTGGAGGAGCAGTCATGGTTAGACCAGCAGGCAAGTAGCACAGGTGGCGTTGAGTGCACCCACGCTGTTGTCATGCCATGGCAAGACCGTGTATACTGCGGTAACTTCTGGGAATATGCCCTTACGTGCTATGGATTTATCCACTATCGGCACGTTGAGTACAACAGCACAACACCCTTTAGTAAAAGGGCCCTTCTGTGTTTGTCCCATGCTTTCTTGAATTCTTGTCTCTACTATCTCCACTAGGAAGCTGTTCCACACAATTACCACCCTTTCTGTAAAAAACTATTTCCTCAGATTACTCCAAGTCTCAGGACCGTACCTAGCCCTGTGCAAGCGGTGTAGCCGCACAGGGCACAAAGACTTGGGGGGTGCATTTCGGTTGCCTGCTGTTGCCCTGCCTCCACAATTTTTCTTCTCTCAGTGGCAGCAGGGCAACAGCAGACAGCCAAAATGTGCCCTCTAAGCCTTTTTGTGGCACTTTAAGCAGATCAGTCCCTCCCTCCTCTGACATGACCCAGAGCAGGGAGGGACAGATCTGCTTAAAGTGCCGGTGACTTGCAGATTGGGAACGCGCCCTCTCCTCCACCTCCATCCAGCCGCCTTCTGCTCTTTCCCTGCTGCCGGTGCCGCTGTAGAGAAAACCGAGGGCAGGAGCAGCAGGGCAAGAGCAGACGGCGGCTGGACAGAGGTATGAGCAGGAGGGGGAGGTGCACGCTTGATGTGCTAGTTGCACAGGGCACAATTCTAGCTCGGTACGGCTCTCCTGAGTCTATCCTCTTTCACCTTCATTCTATGACCTCTCATTTCAGAACTTTCTTTCAATTAAAAGAGGCTCTCTTTCTGTGCATTTATGCCACAGAGGTATTTAAACACCTCTATCATATAACCCCTCTTCCATTTTTCTTCCAAGAGATCTTTAAATCTGTCCTCATATGCTTTATGAAGAAGACCACTGACATTTTAATAGCCACCCTCTACATTGACTTCAAAATGTTTATATCCTTTTAAAGGTTTGGTATCCAGAACTGCAAACAAATGAGGTCTCACCAGAGACTTTTAGAGAGGGACTATCACCTCTCCCTTCCTGCTGGCCATCCCTCTTCCCCTGCACCCAAGCACCCTTCCAGCTTTTGCCATCACCTTGTCTACCCATTTGGCCACCTTAAGATCATGAGAAATGATCACCCCCAGCTCCCACTCCTCTTTCATGGACAGAAGTGCTTCGCCCTTTAGACTGTACCGCTCCCTTGGACTTTGGCAGCTCAAATGCCTGGCCCTGCAGCACTGAATCTTAGATGCCAAATTCTCGACCGTTCTTCATGTCACTAGATTTCTCCTCATGTTGTTATCTATACCTTCCTGGGATATCTACCATTTTGCAGATTTTGGTATCATCCGCAATGAGGCAAACCTTAGCCGACAGCCCTTCCATAACATCACTTACAAAAATGATAAAGAATAAATGGAGCTGCGTTACAAGTTGCAACTCTATGAAGGCTTTTCTGGCTTCATTAGTTACTTGGGTCTCTATAGGGCTCATGGAGCGCACAATAACTCCAGGGCTACGAATCTGCTATAAGGGAACCAAGATTACTGGGGGGGGGGTAGGTGGGCAATGACTGAATGTGGCCATAGTAGTTCTACCAGTCCATAACAGCTCCATCTGGAGGATAATGTTATAACAAGCTGCCTATGTATAAAGGTCATATAGGCGCCTATTTTATAGACGGATTGTCTGGGTGTCTTTATAAAATATTAGGACACAAGTGACAGCAACTGAAGCCGTGGACACTTACCCTTGCTTAGAAGGAAGCAAAAGGTTCACATGCATTTTATAAATAATGAATGTAAATCCTGATTCTGCCCATGTTCCACGCAAAACTCTTCCCCTGAACACGTCTATGCACGAGTCGCGTAAACGTATGCGCCATCTTGTCACTGTGTGCACTTTTATGCGGATATCCTCTGCGGTAGTTTCATAAAATGCCCTTAAATGTGAAAAATTCTTTACAAGTTTACCTGAATCATGTTCTCACCCAGTCACATTCAGGACCGAATGGGATAAATGTTTGGCTACACGCTACAGATCTCAATCACACGGGGTCAAGGAGGCTCAGAAGCTATTAAGCAGGGATGCGTCATCTACTAATTCCTCTGCTTGCTGTAAATGGTCACAATTCTTGTATTTAGCGGATACAACAGAGAACATGATTACATAAATAAAATTTGAATGGTGCTAAAATCATTCGTTAATAACAACAGCACGGGCTCATACTTACTGAGAACATTTCATATTAAATCCACTTGAGGAAAGTCATCCTGAAACTCTCAGTACAACAGCTCATCATGAATCTGAAGCGGAGAGAGAAGGGGAGAGCAAAAATAAAGAACTGGTCAGGCATCGGCAGTCAACATTAGTTTTGCTCGAACTAAGCACACCCTTAATTTGGTTTGCAGTCTCGGTAAAATACTTCGGAAGCAACACTCCACTGTGAAGGCTAACATGACAGCGAAAAGCGACATTCCAGACCGATGCACTTTTGTCAGCAAAAACACTACATTGAAATCACCTCGGTATTTGACGTCAGTTCCGAGGTACCACCTTCTGAAAGATGACATCAATTCAGCATCTATTCAGCAACCTGCCACTGCAGCCAGAATGGGTGGGGGTGGGGGAGAGGGAAGAGCACATGCAACAGCTATTTGCAGAAATTAAATCAAAAGGATGGTGCGTTTCTTGGGTTTATTAGAATCCTACAGCACAGAAGATTTTCTTTGAAGGCACATTTGACTTTACCCTAGCTAACCTAAACGTCTGTGCACGGTTCGATGCTTTTGTGAACATAAGAGGGTAAAATATAGTGCCTGAATACAGGTTTCATTTAACACTCCATCAATAGAGTTGGAAATATACCTCCTTTAATGTTGCCAAGAAATTTGTGACACTGTTCAGAGGATCCCGGGATTTCAGCACATGAACGAAAGGCACAGAACATCTGCCGTCTACGGCTATACACCAGAAAGCAGCTTATGGGTCTATCTGCTGTCATTTTCTCTGCTTATAAATTAAATTTCTGCCTCACTCTGTACCTAAATGAACTTGAACAGGAAATGCATTTCAGGTTGTGTGAGTGCTCCAGCTACTCAAGGTGCGAGTACAGCAGGGCTGCTGATGTCATCAGTGGGTACCAGTTTCACAAGTTGCACAGGGCACAATTTTAGCTTGCTACGGTCCCGTGTATTTGCATTCACTTGACGAAGAGTTGTATGAGAAAAAAAGAGAAAATGATTCAAAAAGTTCAAAGCTAATTTCTCTGTGACTCAAAGCTTAACGGACAGCAGTGATGTGTCAGGATCCATCCAAGCTGTTGGGGGGTCATATGGTCGTACAGCAGCTCTCTCCATGAGGCCAGAGGGCAGCCGCAAACCCAGAATCACAGAATAAAGAATTCAAAATGAAGCGTTATTTTCCTACTTTTATGGATGAAGTACTAAAATACAGGGAGCTGTGACCTATGGACTCTGCCAAATTGAAATGCTGTTTTGAACATGGCGAGGTTAGGTTCAGAGTCCGGGGCAGGGAATCCCAGGCATTGAAAACTGTACCACAGGGAGGGTAACTGTAAAAGCAGGGAGGCACATAGCTGTGTAGAGGTTCGCCTATTTTATAAAGGAACATAGGCACCTAGGTCTCCCCGAAAGTTGCTGTTCTGAGGGAGGAGTAATTGCGCACCTGTGTGTGCTGCTAGGAACTGGCCTTTCTCTGTGTGTTTGATAAGATTCATGCAGAAGTGCCGATCCTGCTCCTGGCAAAGTCTACACATATAAAGTCCCAATAACACAAGCACACAATTCTCAAGCAAAACTAAGCAATAATTCTCTTTAACCCAATTTCAAAAAGTGTATTAAGAAACAGGGAGACCGTCAACAGGGTCATAGATCAGAACTTTCCTTTAACGATCTAATCTCATCTTAGTCCCTCCATTTCATCATCCGTCTCCCTATTTCACTTTTTTGCATTGCATTAAAAAGTCCTCCATCAAAGATTCTCATGGGTACTTATCTTTTCATCTAATCATGCTCCAAAGTGGCATTTTACAAATGACGTCCAGGTGCATTCCGGGATGTCCAGGCCAGAACGTCTGGAAAAACAAAAAAAAAGCAGACACATCCAAGCTGAGGCACCATTACAGGCCCGACATGGACTTCTGCAGAGGTATCTATATAGACCTCCCTGGAATAGTATTTCAGACCAAGGATGTCTAGGACTAGCCTAATGGTTAGCATAGTGGGCTAGGACCAGAGAAGCCAGGGTCTGAATCCCACTGCTGCTATCACTGTGATTGTGCTGAGCACTGGGGATGGTGGAGGGCAATCTTCTCTGCACCCTCTGGATGTTTTATGGCTAAACCCAACACTTTCTCGATGCCTAGTTGTGCTTGGGGCTTCTATAACCTTCGTCGCGACTCTGGACATCCAGGACATTTCTGAGATCAGGTGGCGACATCCAGGTTCTTTGGAACTCCTCAGCCACACCTCCACCATGCCCCTGTTCAAACATGGATGTCCTCACACTGGGGAAATCCACGGACCTGACTTCTAAAATGCCTCTGAAGATGTCTCTGTGCTTTGAATATCTCTAGGTCCATTTTCAGACATCCAGAGCACGAAAAGGGCTTCTAAAATAACCCCCCCAATCGCATGGACTCAATACTGTGTCTTCTAGCACCTACATTTCTGCCTGTTGTTGTTGTTGTTAAGTGCCATCAAGTCGGAGTCGACTCATGGCGACCCTCTGGATAGCTATCCTAAATTGTGTTCAGTCTTCAGTCAGGTGGCTCATTGTTGACAGACTCGTACCCATAGCTGCTGTTATTATATCAATCCATGTCATTGCTGGCCTTCCTCTTTTGCGTTGACCTTCTATCTTGCCAAGCATGATGTCTTTCTCTAATGATCTCTCTCTCTTCGCATGATGTGTCCAAAGTATGCAAGTCGAAGTCTTGTCATCTGAGCTTCTAAAGAAAGCTTAGGTTTGATCTCCTCTAGTACCAACTGTTTCTCCTTGTTCCGTTTGAACTGTTGCTTCTTGATCAATGTACAGATTGTGCAAGAGTACGATCAGGTGTTCTGGTATACCCATGCTTCTTAATGCGGCCCAGAGTTTCTCATGGTTTACACAGTCAAAAGCTTTGCTATAGTCGATAAAGCACAAATAGATATCCTTTTGGTATTCTTTAGTCTTTTCAAGGATCCATCTCACATCCGCAATGATGTCTCTCGTTCCTCGCTCTTTCCTGAACCCTGCTTGCACTTCAGGTAGTTCTTGTTCCAGATATGGTTGTAGTCACTTTTGAATAATCTTCAGTAGAATCTTGCTGACATGTGGGATAAGAGCGATTGTGCGATAATTTCCACAGTCAGTTGGATCACCTTTCTTTAGTACAGGTATAAACACAGATCTTTTCCAGTCAGTTGGCCATGATGTTGTCTTCCATATTTCTTGGCAGAGCCTTGTAAGTATGGTAACAGCTGCATCAGATTGCTCTAATACTTCTATGGGAATGTTATCAATACCTGGTGCTTTGTTTTTTGATAAGGCTTTCAATGCTGCTTCAACTTCTTCTTTCATCACCAATGGTTCCCGATCATAAGGTACAGGTTGAAACGGCTGTTGGTCCACTTGATCTTTATCATATAAAAACTCTGTATATTCCTTCCATCTTATCTTGATCTTCTCAGCATCATTCAACATTGAACCTTGAGCATCTTGTAACATTCCAATTCGAGGCTGGAACTTTTTCTTTAACCCTTGTAACTTTACGAAAGCCGATCTTGTACTACAATGACGCATGCAAGGAAATAGAAGCAGAAACTATTTGAGGAAGAACTTTTCCTTGTCCTGTCTTGCTGCACGTTGGAAATCTCTGTTGAGTTCTGTGATTGTCTTTCCTTCTCCTCTGGCTTTAGCTTCTCTGCATTTCTGGGCAATTTTCAGAGTTTGGAGACCGTCAACAGGGTCATAGATCATAACTTTCCTTTAACGATCTCATCTCATCTTAGTCCCTCCATTTCATCATCCATCTCCCTATTTCACTTTTTTGCATTGCTTTAAAAAGTCCTCCATCAAAGATTCTCATGGGTACTTATCTTTTCATCTAATCATGCTCCAAAGTGGCATTTTACAAATGACGTCCAAGTGCATTCTGAGATGTCCAGGCCAGAACGTCTGGAAAAACAAAAAAAGCAGACACATCCAAGCTGAGGCACCATTTCAGGCCCAACATGGACCTCTGCAGGGGCATCTATATAGACGCCCCTGGAATACTATTCCAGACGAAGGATGTCTAGGACTAGCCTAATGGTTAGCATAGTGGGCTAGGACCAGAGAAGCCAGGGTCTGAATCCCACTGCTGCTATCACTGTGATTGTGCTGAGCACTGGGGATGGTGGAGGGCCATCTTCTCTGCACCCTCTGGATGTTTTATGGCTAAACCCAACACTTTCTCGATGCCTAGTTGTGCTTGGGGCTGCTATAACCTTCGTCGCGACTCTGGACATCCAGGACATTTCTGAAATCAGGTGGCGACGTCCAGGTTCTTCGGAACTCCTCAGCCACACTTCCAGCATGCCCCTGTTCAAACATGGATGTCCTCACACTGGGGAAATCCACGGACCTGACTTCTAAAATGCCTCTGAAGATGTCTCTGAATACCTCTAGGCCCATTTTCAGACGTCCAGAGCACGAAAAGGGCTTCTAAAATAACCCCCCCTAATCGCATGGACTCAATACTGTGTCTTCTAGCGCCTACATTTCTGCCCGCATCCCCAGAAATTTTATAAGCCCCTACCACAGTGTGTAAAACACCGTTCTACACGCATGTAATGTTATGCCCTTAATGGTTGGACTTACAGTAGTGGCCTCTTGAGGGAGCAGCAATCTATGGCTCCTGGTCAAAAGATTATCACAGCAAAAACAAAAAGGAGAGAGGAGAGGAGAGGAGGAGGGGCATAATGACAAATGAAACTCTGAATAGCTGTAAATGAAAACCCCCCTGGTGATACGCCCCGGTAGGAGCTAGTGCTAATTAAGCTAGAGGCCCAAAGGAGGAGCCCACCACAACTGAAAAAAAACCCCACATGATGATAATAAATAGCATCAACATGCTCGAGCCCTTTATTGTAAAAGCCAGGTTTTTCCTTCAACCTCGCAAATGTAAAGCTCACTCTCTGACTAGTAGCCCAAGGGAATCTGCTTAGTGCCCTTAAAGATCTCAGATGCCGTGACTCTCTATTGAACAATCAAAATGAAAACCCAGCAAGCCCCACTTCCCTGTCAAATGCTGCCTAGAGACAAGTAAGTGGAGCTTGCAGGGAGGAGAAGAGAGTTAACAACTGGGTGAGAAGCTGGTTAAGCAACAGCACATGAAAAGTGTCTATGCTGGTAAAAGGAATCGGTGGGGAGCTCTGGGACTCGGCCTCAGCACCGATTTCCAACATCTTTATCAGCAAAACTACAGGGGGGAGAAAACCCAGGTGAATCCTGAAGAGCTGGCTTAAAACCAAGAAAGGTATAACTAGGAAGAACCAGGTGGAACTAATGGAAAAGTCAGGAAGTTTTCCCCTTCTCATAAACAAACTTGGGGAAATTTTCATTTAATTAATGCACCACACAAATATTTTCAAGCAAGAAAGCCCTGAGCTCCTTTCTGCTCACTGCTGGTGAAGAGGATGAAGCAGATGAGTATTCAGCAAAACAAATGCTTCTTCTAAGTTTGCACCAGCTATGGCTGGATTTTTTGAAAAGAAGTGCCCATCTTCTGAAAGCTCTCTCTGGTGGGTTAAAAGGTTGCAGGGCCAAATTCAATCATTCTCTCACTCATGCCGTCTTTTCTTACATAGCCAACTGCGTCTCTGATGTACCACCTGCTCAGCTATCAGGCTACAGCAGCCACTGGGACATCTTAGCTTTGTACATCGATTTATGTGTAATAGATGTGTTACAGAATGTGAAAGATGAATTAGCTGCTTATCCTGTACATGGATGACAGCAATATTCAAAATCTTTCTTTCGTTTCTTGAACACTGCTTCGAATTCCTCTCAATTGAGCTGAGATCAAAAGCTGATCTATGTGCATAGGTGGCAAAGACTGGGGGTGCTAAACTCAACATATATTACTTTTCCTTGGAGGTAGGAAAGCACCCACATCTATGTGGAATAAATTGGTGCTCTCGAGTCAGGCCCCTAAGGCCTACAGTCCATGGTACTAAAATCAGACAGATGGTATAGTAAAGTACTCCTTAGTTGGCCACATAGCTCAACCAGAGCTCAAAGGGACTGTTACTTCTGGAGAGAGATCTGCAACTGTGAGTATATACTTCTGGTAATTTTCTAAAAGGAATTCTTTGTATTAAAGCTAATTAATCTGTGAATCCACTTTTTTTTTAAATCAGTCAGGGCCTAGTAGCAGCAGTTTAAGTTTAAATTTAAAACACAGAGGAGAACTTTCTGGTTACATTTCATACCCAGCAGAGAGCTTGTAGTTTAAATTTCATAAGAAGTTAGAGCCTAGCAGCAGCTAAGAGCTATAATTTAAATCAAATCAGAATATAGCTTACCTCAGCAGCACAAGACGTGGTACTGTGTAGCAGCCCTCTTTTAATAAGTGTTATTTCCCTCCCTCCCTCCCTCCCTCCCCACCCCCACCAACCCCTGGGATAATCGTAGCTATATAGGTACTTACACATCTTAAAAGACATGAGGTGCTCTCAGGTGAAGCTCATTACCCAAATCAGTCATACACTAAGGACCTGAGATTAGTTAAGCTTCAGGTGAACAAGGTATATTACATGTATTAGGTACAGTTTTATTACTATAAATATCCATAGCAACCCTTAGTAAGTAAAGAACTTAGATCTAAACACAAACTTAAAACTAAGATGCAGACAGCAGTCCAGCAGCAGGATGGGGGCTTTCCAGTCTTTTGCATTGAGTGTCACATGTATGATTTTCTGCCAGTTGGTGAGAGGTCTTACGTGTGCACTAGGTGCAAGGAGCTCTTTGCTCTCAGGGAATGAGTCCGTTCTCTAGAGGCTAAAGTAGCAGACTTGGAAAGCATAAGACAGACAGAGAGGTACATAGACGAGACCTACAGGGATATAGTCCTGAAGTCCCACCTCCAGTCTGGCAGCATCCCTGTTGTCATGGAGGAGAGAGGTCACATGACAGGACAGCATCACCCTGGTGTGGCAGGAAGTGATCCTGTAACTAGGACCTGTCCTCCAGGTGATGTAAAACCCTCACGCACTGAGGAAGTTTCTCCAGGCCCATGTGCCCATGAGGGAAGGGTTAGGACAGCCGTTATAGTTGGTGATTCGATCATTAGGCATGTAGATAGCTGGGTGGCTGGTGGACGTGGAGGATCGCCTGGTAACATGCCTGCCTGGTGCGAAGGTAGCGGACGTCACGCGCCACCTAGATAAGGTCTTAGATAGTGCTGGGGAGGAGTCTGCTGTCTTGGTACATGTCGGTACCAATGACATAGGAAAATGTGGTAGGGACGTTCTGGAGGCTAAATTTAGGCTTTTAGGTAGAAAGTTGAAATCCAGAACTTCCAGGGTAGCATTCTCCAAAATGCTTCCTGTTCCACGTGCAGGACCCAAAAGGCAGGCAGAGCTCCGGAGTCTCAATGCGTGGATGAGACTCTGGTGCAGAGATGAGGGTTTTGGATTTGTTAGGAACTGGGGAACATTCTGGGGAAAGGAGGGGCTCTTCCGAAGGGATGGGTTTCACCTTAACCGGGATGGAACCAGGCTGCTGGCATTAACCTTTAAAAAGGAGATAGAGCAGCTTTTAAACTAGATATTAGGGGAAAGCAGACAGTTGCCCAAGAGCGGATGGTTCGGAAGAATGTATCTTTGAAGGATACTACCAAAAGCAGAGAGGTTCCACAAAAGAGTAAAGTAGCCCAAATGCCCTCAAGTATGGAGCAGACAGAGCTTAAAGATCCCAAATTACCCATGTCTAACAACAGCAAATTAATATGAATAAAATACATTCTCTAAAATGCTTGTATGCAAATGCTAGAAGTCTAAAAAATAAGATGGGAGAGTTAGAATATATAGCACTAAATGAAAGGTTAGATATGATTGGAATATCAGAGACATGGTGGAAGGCGGACAACCAGTGGTACACTGTGATACCTGGGTACAAACTATATCGTAATGATAGAGCTGACCAAATTGGTGGAGGGGTTGCTCTCTATGTTAGAGAGGGCATTGAGTCAGAAAGGATTAAAGTTTTGCAGGAAACAAAATCTGCTGTAGAATCTATATGAATTGAAATTCCATGTAAAAGGGGGAAGGCAATGGCAGTGGGGGTGTAATATCGAGCGCCTGGCCAGAATGACCAAATGGATGATGAAATGCTCAAAGAAATCAAGGAAGCTAACAAAAGTTACAGCACAGTAATAATAATGGGTGATTTCAATTACCCCGGTATCGACTGGGTCAGTGTCACGTCAGGACATGCTAGGGAGATAAAGTTCCTAGATGAAATAAATGACTTCTTCTTGGAGCAGCTGGTTCATAAACCAACCAGAGGGGAAGCCATATTAGACCTAATCCTTAGTGGAACACCAGATCTAGTGCAAGAGATAAGATTGTTGGGGCCACTTGGCAATAGTGATCATAGCCTGATCGCATTTGATTTAATTAGTGGAGGAGGGATAGTAAGGAAATCCACAGTACTACCTTTTAACTTTCGAAAGGGAGACTATGATAAAATGAGGAAAACAGTTAAGAAAAAACTAAAAGGAGCAGTTGCAAAGGTTAAAAGATGTACATCAGACTTGGCTGTTGTTGAAAAATACTATCTTGGAAGCCCAGACCAGCTGTATTCCACGCTTTAAGAAAAGTGGAAGGAAGTCCAAAAAACTGCCAGCATGGTTTAAAGGTGAGGTCAGAGAGGCTGTTGTTGCCAAAAAAGCATCTTTCAGGAAATGGAAAAAAGAGCCAAACGACGAAACCTGGAAACAGCACAAGCACTGGCAAGTCAAATGCAAGGCATTGATAAGGCAGGCAAAGGGAGAATTTGAGATGAAGCTTGCTGCGGAAGCAAAAATGCGAAGTAAAGACCTTTACAAGTACATTCGTAGCAAAAAACCTGTGAGAGAGTCAGTTGGTCCATTAGATGATAAAGGGGTTAAAGGAGCACTAAGAGGCGACAAGGCGATAGCGGAGAGACTGAATGAATTCTTTGCTTTAGTCTTTACTGGGGAAGATGTAGGGATGTTACCCATGACTGAAGTGGTATTTAAAGGTGCGGAAGAATTGAAGGAAATATCGATACATCGGGAAGATGTATTACAACTATTAGATAAGCTGAAGAGTAGCAAATCACCTGGACCGGATGGTATACATCCAAGGGTGTTGAAAGAACTGAAATACGAGATTGCAGACCTGCTATTAGTAATCTGTGAACTATCATTAAAATCATCTCTAATACCTGAAGATTGGAGGATCGCCAATGTAACACCAATTTTTAAAAAGGGTTCCAGGGGTGATCCGGGAAACTACAGACCGGTGAGCCTGACATCAGTACTGGGAAAAATGGTAGAAACCATCATAAAGAATAAAATTACTCAGCATGTAGATCGTCATGACCTAATGGGATTATTATTTACGAGGATGCGTTCAATCTACAACAAAAGTACTCATATTCAAATGTGTTATGTTGCTATGTGGCACTCTCGGTTTCCAGAGGTCTCAGTTGTCTTGTAGATAAGTCTTAAGACTCACGTCTGCCGGCAAAAGCCTTGATCACATCAATGACCTCCTATATAAAAGGAAACCTTTTTCGTGATTTTAAAAATTCCCCAGCCAACAGCACTTTAACAAACAGGATATCAGGGAGATTTAACTTATATACATGCTAATGCCTTTCTACTAGGTTATCTCCTGCTGGCTTAATGAGTTTAAAGGCTGCACTTAGCTGAACTTCTCCAATATATCCCGAAATTCGTGGCTTTGGCTAGACACCTTGTGTCTCCTAATGGGAGACAGCCAACATGGCTTTAAACAAGGAAGATCTGGTCTTACTAATCTGTTATGTTTTTTTGAAGGAGTGAATAATCAGGTGGACAAAGGTGAGTCGGTTGATATTGTGTATCTGGACTTTCAGAAAGCCTTTGACAAGGTCCCTCATGAGAGACTTTTGGCAAAACTAAAGAGTCATGGGATAGGAGGCAGTGTACTATTGTGGATCAGGAACTGGTTAAAAGATTAAGCAGAGGGTAGGGCTAAATGGCCAATTTTCCCAATGGAGAAAGGTGAATAGTGGTGTACCCCAGGGATCTGTGCTAGGTCCGCTGCTTTTTGACATATTCATAAATGACCTGGAAAGTGGAATAACGAGTGAGGTTATCAAATTTGCAGATGACAGAAAACTATTTAAAGTTGTTAAAACCCAAGAGGATTGTGGAAAATTGCAAGAGGATCTTGATAAATTGGAAGACTGGGCATCAAAATGGCAGATGAAATTTAATGTAGACAAGTGCAAGGTTATGCACCTAGGGAAGAACAACCCAAACTATGGTTACACGATGCAAGGTTCCACATTGGGAACCACCACCGAGGAAAAAGATTTAGGCGTCATTGTGGATACCATGTTAAAACCCTCGGCCCAGTGTGCAGCACCAGCCAAGAGAGCAAATAGAATGCTAGGTATGATAAGGAAAGGAATGGAAAATAAAACAAAAGATATTATAATGCCTCTATATCGTTCCATGGTGAGACCGCACCTTGAATATTGTGTGCAATTCTGGTCGCCGTATCTTAAAAAGGATATAGCGATTTTAGAAAAGGTTCAGAGAAGAGCCACCAAAATGGTAAAGGGGATGGAAGGATACTCCTATGAAGAAAGGCTAAAAAGGTTAGGGCTCTTTAATCTGGAAAAGAGACAGCTGAGGGGAGATATGATAGAAGTCTATAAATTAATGAACGGAGTGGAATGTGTAAACGTAGATCGATTGTTTACCTTATCAGAATATAGAAAGACTAGGGGACATGCAATGAAGCTACAGGGTAAACTATTTAAGACTAATAAAAGAAAATATTTTTTCACTCAACGTGTAATCAAACTCTGGAATTTGTTACCGGAGGATGTAGTAAAGGCTGTTAGTGTAGCTGGGTTTAAAAAAGGTTTGGACAAGTTCCTGGAGGAAAGGTCCATAAACCATTATTAAGAAGGGACCCAGGATATCAATGCTTGAACCAATACAAGCATTGTGGAACCTGTGTCCCTTGGGGAAACTGCTTGGTACATATGACCTAGATTGGCCACTGTTGGAAACAGAATACTGGGCTTGATGGACCTTGGTCTGACCCAGTATGGCATATCTTATGTTCTTATGTTCACATCAGGAGCAGGCTAGAGGATATGGCCTCTGCCTACCAGGAGAATTCCCAAGTTGAGGCCTAGTGTAGGGCAGCGGTTCTCAACGTTTTTTGTATCGCGACCCCTTTTACCATTGGTCAACTTGTGATGACCCCCAATGATAAAATCAAATGCGTCTCTCTTCCTTTACCATTAACGCATTGTCGCTGTAATCATTTGTTGAATTATTAATATATTATAGACCTTTGCAATATGTTTTTATTTATAAAATTTACTTATTTAAACCACAAAAATTAATCACAATAGCAAGTAACAATATTTGATTTCAAAATTATGATTCTGTAGTCAACGGTTTTAGTATGCTTTATTCAAAAAGACTGACGAAGGGCAATGGTGTGAGCTTTCTTGGCTTTGGCGATTCTGAGAGCCACCATATATGAAGCTTCAACAGCGGCTATGTTTTGCTGGTGGAACTTTCCGCCAAAATCAATCAATCAATAAATAAATACAAATAAAATAAATAAGTCTGCTTTTCTTGATTCCATCAGCTTTGTTCTTAAAATACCAAATATCCTTGCCTACAAAGGTGGGATGCTTACTGTCAAAATGCCGTTTCAGTTTGTTTGGCTTCATGGATTCCGCTGATAGAACTTTGTTACAAATAACGCATTGTGGTTTCTCAATCCCTGCTGAAAATATGGAGGTGAAACCATACCTTAAAAAGTCATCGCAATATTTTATTTTCTTGGTATTCTTCTCTCTGTCATTCATTTTCAATGGAGTCGATGGTGTTATATATTATATTACATAGAAAAATTAATTTTAGTAGGACCCATGTCCGCCATTACAAAACCGGAAGTGATCTAAATAAACGTCCCGAGGTGCATCGTTTCTGGTGAACAGGTAAGTAAGGATAGCCTAAGTAATATATAAATTGATTAAATTCAAAGTATTTGCCATTTTAGGCTTTGCGATCAAATTAGAACAATAAATTAGAAAAGAAATAATTCCTGTGTTTTGTCAGGCGACCCCTGGTAAATCCTGAGGCGACCCCCGTGGGGGTCCTGACCTACAGGTTGAGAACCGCTGGTGTAGGTAAAGTTACTGTTGTTCCCCAGAGGGTGGCCAACGGGCCAGTAACACTATTACCACTACAGCGCTACAAAGCATATGACAACTACACTGAAGCCAATCTATCACTTTTTTGAGCAGTAAATTGAACCCCTGTCCCCTTCCCCGGAGAACATTTTTTTCAACCCATCTAGCACTGCGCGATAGTGTAAAATGTCTGAGTTAGCAGCAGAAGGAGTGAGACAATATCATTTTCAACCAATTTAGAAGAGCACAAGTCTTACAGTATGTAAAAATCTGTATTCTTTTTTTGTTTTCAAATTCCTCAAAAAATTAAGCAGACCAGAATGGTGTCAAAATACTTCAGTGTAGAAGCGCCACCTTGTGGCCCAACTTCAACAGTGATGATTGTATTGTAATGTAAAATTCTAAATAAGCCGCAGTTCCCCCAGATGAGCCCCTAACACTCTATTCTTTAAAGTAAAATAAAGGCAACTAAAAGCCTAGGAACCACCCAATAAGGAACAGATCATTATTTTCTCTCTTTGAATTTAAAAAATTTGGTCCGAGGCCTTAAAATAAAGATTTTATTCTACAATTATTGTTCCTTTCCCTGAAAAGACAGAATGAGGCCTCATCAGAGGACAGCTGCTTTAAACAAAACTAAAATTGTCCAGACATAAAAAGCATTTCCTGCCACCAAATCTGAACCGAATCACTGATGCCAAAACTGCAGAAACTGAAATGTAAGCCTTGCAAAGCATAACACAGAAATAACGGGGGAGTGTCCAGCTCTGGCCCCCTCGTCCCCTGTAACAGTTAAATGATTACTGGAAAATAGGGACGTGCAGGCAAATGTTCATTTTATTTAGTTTCCTATGCCATTTATGGAGCTTTTCGTTTTATTTGGATTTTCTTTTTCATTTCGGGGTAATGTTGTCAGACTTGTGAACTACTGAGCAACAGCATAAGCTATTGACAACACAAGAAGAAAAACAACCAAACTTTTTGGGAGGGAGGGGGTGGTTCCTATCATTTTGGGTTAAAAGCAACATGGGAAGTGGTGTTTCATTTCCCATGTCATTTCAAACAAGTGCAAAGTCCTACGAGAAAATTGATTTATCTGTGTATGTCGATTAGATTCATTGAGGAGTGCAGCAGACAGCCATTGGCCCCATGCCAGCACCACCAGATGGCCATGAAGACAGCAGCATGTTAACACACAGCTCGAAACCCTGTTGTACCTAAATGAGTTCTTCAGATCTGGTTTCGGGATAAGTTGGACCTGGCAGGGACAAGAGCCCTGTCAGAAGAACGGTGACTAGATACAAAAATCTGGAGGTGATGGCAGATATGGACCATTAGGCCCAGCTACTCCACCCAGTTTCAGTCCTGGTGCAACGCCAAAGGCCATAGCGGATCTCTGGCTTTCCCCCCATTGTTCTGGGCTTATCCAAGGCTTTCTTAAGCTCCATTACCGGTTTCTCTTCACCAACTTCACCCGGAGGCCATTCCATACATCCACTATTCTTTCCATGCAGAAATGCTGCTCCAACTCGACCCTTTGGAAACTCGCACCGAGCTCCCTCCCTTTCCACTGCCGCATGGCTTTAGTTTCTTGCTCCTTATATCACTTTACTTTTCTTCAGTACTTTCTTCCTTGTTCACTGTTTTTCATTTTTTTATTATAGGTACATCCTTATTCCGATCGATATCATTATTGCTAAAGTCTACAAAAGGAAGAGACTGTAGTAGCTGGTGTGGATGGGCCAGGGCTGACACCAGACTTGGTGCATGGTGTTGGTGCCCTAGGAAGACCTTAAGCCTTACATCCCCCCTTAGCTATCAAAATCTATTCTTTAGCTTTGAATGCCCCGCTCTTTACCATCCTAGGCGACTGCTTTGTTTCCCTAATGATTGGGGGATGGCGCAGACTGGATAGGCCGTATAGTCATTATTTGCTGTCATTGTCTATCTTTCTTTGTGTTTATCCCATGTTTTCTTGAATTCTCTTACGGTTTTGACATCCATCACCTCCATTCAAAGACTGTTCTATGCACCCATCACCCTTTCCACAAAGAAATATATGTATACACAGGCATACTTAGATTTTAGTAAGGCCTCTGACACTGTTAAGCATCAGCAACTTATAAATAAACCAAATGCCCTTGGAATGGACCCTAAAGTGACTGAATGGGTAAGA
Source organism: Ichthyophis bannanicus (assembly GCA_033557465.1). Classification (NCBI taxonomy): domain Eukaryota; kingdom Metazoa; phylum Chordata; class Amphibia; order Gymnophiona; family Ichthyophiidae; genus Ichthyophis; species Ichthyophis bannanicus. The sequence goes on from CM066034.1 coordinate 921,012,632, forward strand.
AAATGGTTTAGTAAGAGGCACCAAAGGTAAATGGAGTTTACTCTGAAGATAGGAGCATTAACAGTGGTATGCCTCAGGGATCAGTCATAAGAATGTAAGAATTGCCATACTGAGTCAGACCAAGGTCTGTCAAGCCCAGTATCCTGTTTCCAACAGTGGCCAATCTAGGTCACAAGTACCTGGCAGTTTCCCTAGAAGACACAGGTTCCACAATGCTTATCCCTTGGTAAGCTGTGGATTTCCCCAGTCCTCTTTAATAATGGTTTATGGACCTTTCCTTCCGGAAATGCGTCCAAACCTTTTTTAAACCCAGCTACACTAACAGCTTTTACTACATCCTCCGGTAACAAATTCCAGAGTTTCATTATGCGTCGAGTATAAAAAATATTTTCTCTTATTTGTCTTCATTGCATGTCCCCTAGTCTTTCTACACTTTGATGGTATAAACAGTCAATCTGTGTTTACTCGTTCCACTCCGTTCATTCATTTATAGACCTTTATCATATCTCCACGCAGCTGTCTCTTTTTCAGGTGGAAGAGCCCTATCTGTTTAAGCCTTTCCTCATAGAGGAATCTTTCCATCCCCTTTACCATTTTGATGGCTCTTCTCTGAACCTTTTCTAATTCCACTATATCCTTTTTAAGATACGGCGACCAGAATTGCACACAATATTCAAGGTACAGTAGCACTATGGAATGATACAGAGGCATTATATTATCCTTTGTTTATTCTCCGTTCCTTTCCTTATGATTCCTAGCATTCCATTTGCCGCCTTGGCCACCACTGCACACTGGGTGGAGGGTTTTAACGTGTTATCCACGATGACACCTAAATCTTTTTCCTGGGGGGTGGTTCCTAAGGTGGAACCTTGCATCGTGTAAACATAGTCTGCGTTGTTCTTTCCTAGGTGCATAACTTTGCACTTGTCCACATTAAATTCTGACTGCCATTTAGACATTGTCTCCCAATTGTTCACAATCCTCAGATCAGGACAGCATGAGCAATGGATGTTAGCATAGAGGCACATTCTGGTTCCCGCACGTCCGGCCGCATTGGTCATGCAAAATCTGGACATGCAGGGGATGGACCCTATTCTGCGCCGCAGGGACGTCCGGGCGCTGCCCATATGCCAACAAGATCGGTGTACAAAGAGCTGCCCGTCCTGATGTCAGAACGCCAGGGGGTGTGGGAAGCATGGTGTTCCAGCGCCATGGCAACAAGCCATCTATCTGATGGCTCTGAATGCCATGGGCCATGTCTGTTCCTGCATGTCCTTGGACCTGCTCTTTTTAACATTTCTGTAGGTGATATTACTCAAGGTCTGTTGGGAAAGGTATGCCTTTTTGTGGAAAATACAAACATCTGCAATAGTGTAGACACTCTGGAAGATGTGGATAACATATGGAGAGATTTGGCTTGAAGAACGGTTGAGAATTTGGCAACTAAGATTTAATGCTAAAAAATGCAAGGTCATGCACTTGGGCTGCAAAAACCCAAGGTAGTCCTTGGGCAAAAGCTCCATTCATCCTGATTATAGGAAGTTACCGATGGGGCGAAGCACTGAACCTTGCAGGGATGCTTTGGAGGGGAAGACCATACCACCCCGCTCCTTCACCTTCACTGAGTCCCCAAATCAAGCAAAGAAAAAACAAAGGCATGTGGGAGTGAGATTGGAGAGTGGAGTGAGGGGAGCTGGCAGTGGAGACTGCGTCCTGTTCCTACCGGACTGATCCTGTGGAGGTGACTCTGTTGCTTGCAATCGGGCAGGCACGCCCGGGACAGTCTCTTCTCCTGAGGGGCCTTGAGGGTGTTTGATATCTTTGATTGCCCTGTGACCGCGGAGCGTGTCTGAAGGGGTGTGTCTAAAGGGGCAGGTACTGCCCCTTTGACGCCCCTTCGACGCCATCTTGACGTCTTGAGGTTGGCGTTATTGTGCCGTCTGTAGCAGCAAGTCTGTGAAGTGTTTGTTGCTTGCTTTTGTGGATCCTCTCTCGTGATAAGTACTGTTATTTTGTTTCCTTTTCTCATACTATGGGTAAGAGGAAAGCTAAACCGGGCAGCAAGAGTCCGGGGGCCGACTTTGGAGAGTCTAAACCAGTCGGCCCCATGGATAAACATCTAGTTGTTCTTCCTCCCCCCTTGGCTCAGTCTTCTCCCAATGGGGTTTCTTTGAGCCCCAACGGGAGATCTCCCCCTCCTTGCCCTGGGTCAGCTTTTTCTGCCTCTCCTAGATCCCTTGCATTGGCAGATCAAGATTTGAAGGGAGGGATGTGTATGCCCATGCCAGTTCAATGTTTAGTCCCGGAGGCTTGCTTGGAGCTTCCGGAGTTAACATCTGAAGCAGAAGTAACTTTAAAGGATTTGTGGGGTGCTTTAAAATGCATAGATTCAAAAGTGTCTGTGAAATTTAATTTCCTATGTACCTTTACCCAGGATGCTGTAGTAGCTCTACAGCACCTGGATAAAAGAGTAACAACTATTGACTTAGCTTTTTCCAAAATGGAATCTCAGGTGGTTCCTCTTCATTCGTTTAGTGCAGCCGGTATTAAAGATTCTTTGTTTCTACATTCGAAACTGGAATCGCTTGAAAATTCGTTGAGGGTGTGTAATCTTAGGTTTTTAAATTTTCCTCAGTCTCCATTGCTTTCTGCTAAGATTTTGTTAGACAAGTATCTTAAAGAAATATTGGCTATTTCGGATGTTATTGATGTTACCCAGATTTATTATATCCCCACATCTCTGAAAAAGGTTAACTTAGTGGAAGGTGAATTGTATGAGATAACCCCCTCTATTTCTAATCTTACTGCTTTTATTGAGGATTCCCATGAGATTATTTCCTTACGGTCTACCCTGCTGGTCACCTTTTCTTCTGTGGTGACTACGCAGCGTATACTTAAAGCATACTTTCGTGTGAAAGCTGTTAAGTTTTGTGGGCAGGTAGTCAACATTTTCCCGGATGTCTCAAGTGCCACCCAACTGCGGCGTAGGCAGTTTTTATCTTTGAAGCCTCGTGTAGCCGCATTGGGTGCCACTTTCTTTTTAAGGTTTCCCTGTAAGTGCGTCGTCAATTATGACGGAGCTTCCTTTATTTTTGTTGATGTGATGCATTTGGAGAAATTTTTGACGGATAAACAGGGCTCAGTTGGGGATAGGGTAGTTTGATTATAATTTTCCCCTTATTGAGTGGGCCATGTAATTGACCCTAGTTTCTATTGTACCTTTTGTTTTCTTTAATTATCTAAATTTTGCTCTCATGATGTGGACTATATCATTTGTGTTAATTGCCTTGATGTAATATTGACTGGTTGATGATTCTTGAGATTTTCTTTACTTGTATTTGATCTTTATATTTGGTGGAAAATAATAAATATATTTCACTAAAAACAAAGGCATGCACATTTCTGACAAACTGCAAAACCTTCAAGTAAGGATGTGCCCAAAAAAATCAGTACCCGCTCAATGAATGCCAACTTGCCAGTGATCAGGATTATTTTCTCTTGTTATTCCTGAGCGTACCTCCTTTGAACTATAGATCATGAGTCTGTTCTAGAACTTTCTTTCCATTCAGAGATTTGCTTTTTTGTGCACCTCTCATGCCTTTGAGATATTTGACTATATTTATCATAAGCCCTCTGGGGACAGGCAGATACTGGACCTCCTGTACCTGAACGTAACTCACCCTGGACTACTAGTGCAAAAGTGTGAGCTAAATGCGAATAAATAGTGCCATAGGTTCACGAGTACAATGGCCTAAAATAAAGAAACGTGACTCACTACTCAATGCTTTCAGTACTAACGAGAACTGTGCACGTCTATGGCATTTTTCCAAAGGGTTTTCCAGATGCTTTTTAAACCTGTCCACACAGTTTCCCAATCCAAATAAATGCATAGAAATGCCCCTTTAGTTTGCACTTAAGCTACTGATGCGATTGTGTATTTTTGGTACCGCTGGGAGGAAACCGAATGCTGTAAGCCATCACTGTCTATTCATTTTCATGGGGTCACAAAGAGATCGGTTAACAATCTAAGAAAGCAACCTTGGAATGACATTCTTAAAAGGGAAAGTGCTCCGGCTTAATTCATTTGCCTGTGGCATCGCTCTAGCCTGGTATGCCAGTAGGCAGAAATTATCTAATTTTTTTTGAAAGCCTCTGCGGCAGATGACACGGTTTCCAAAGTTCCCTTCTTAAACCCAAATTTTAGCCAATTGAGTGGCAACTCTCAGTGACCCTTTGACCCCTGCTCCACTTAAAAAGATGTCTTGGTGTGCTAAGTGCTTTTGCTCCCACCTAAGCACAGCAGGAAAAAAAGCAGAAAAAAGCCCGAAAGAGCTATAAAAATCGTACAACAGCACTGATGCTTTTAGGGTGCTAGGTTAGTAAAAGTGCATAGTTTTGTTTTCCTATTTTGTCTCTCGGTGGTCAAACCCTCACATATACCACCAGCCCAGGAATCCACAGAGGAAGCTGGACCTTTCCAGGCACAAGCTCAGTAATGCTAATGAAAACACGATTAATACCATGTGCAATGAATGGAGATGATGTCTGAAAAGGGTTTATTAGATACTTAGTAATCAGGATTTTGTGCCTTGCTAGCTCAGGGATTGTGCTGGTCTTCTTGCTAGACCCCTGCACAAGGATGGTGGGGGGTGGGGAGGAAAGGGCACCCTTGGTTTCGCTGGACCTCACAGCAGCATTCGGTATAGTCAATCATACTTTGTTTGATTGGATGGCTGAAGGCAATAGATCTGAATGGTACATTTGATCTTTGGTTCAGTTCCTTTCTGAGAAACAGATGCCAAAAGATAGTCCTGGGTTAGTTTGCTTCCAACCTTTAGACTCTTGCAGGGTCTTACCAGAAAGCTAAAAAAAAAGTGCATTACGACACGTGGCTGGGGCGGAGGGCGGCACCAGATTTGTTAGTTCTAGCTTGCTACGGTCCTGGACTCTTGTAGGCAGCATCCATCAGGGTTTTAACCTGTCATAATTTCTGCTCAGTTTGTTTATAGCACGGTGATGCAAAGTCATTCACTCGGCAGGTGTTTCATACTACGTATCTGCAGTTAATGTGTAGATTTGGTCCCCGTTTTTGTAGGCTGGAATGAGACCAAATGAATCATTTTGTTACACTGGCAGCTAGATGCTTTAGTGCCCATCAGCTGAATCTGAAAACAGGAAATAGGAGATTCTGTGGAGAATGTGACTGATCTTCAAATCAGACTGGACAGCTGCAGTTTAACCAGTTTTATTATGCTTTGTTGGAATGTATGTTTCATTGCTTTACCTGTTTTAACTTTTAATTGCTTCAAGCATTTGGGAAACATTGTCCATTAAGTCTAAATAAATGTTAGGAACCAGATTAGATATATGCCAGGATACTAAGGAATTCCAGAGAGGTTCTGGTTGGACCTTGAAAGGATGGGGGGGGGGGGTGATATACAGCAGCGGTAACTAGTGGAATTACAGCAGCTAGCCATCGCCGCTGAAACGAACACCCAGATATTCAATACTGGTTGCCATATGCAGTCACCGGCGTTGACTCTCTGGGTTAGCCATTGAAGCAGGAAGCTAACCGGGCAGTGGCGATATCGAGCCATTGCCGACTGAGCTTTTCCAGTGAAAGTTAGGCCATCCTTTCGGCTGCCTAAGTTTTGTCATTTAGCAATAACCAGGCAGCGGCTCAATATCGCCACTGCTTGGTTATTGCTGGGTGCCACCTCCGTTCCACCCAAGAAATGCCCCAGTGGTAGCCAGTGAGCAGCAGCAGTGGTGCCCGGGGATACTCGGAAGCACTAACCGTGTTACTGCCGCTGAACGTCCCAGTGACCACGATTAATGCAGGGAGGAGGTCTGCTAACTACGTTAATCGTGCTGAATATCCCTCTGATATCTTTAATAGAGCCTTGGACATGGGTGAGGTTCTGCAGGATTGGAGGACAGCTGATGTGGTCCCTCGTCACAAAGTGGCAAAAGAGAAGAGGCAAACTACAGCCCGGGCAAAGTAATTGCGCCGCTGCTGAAAGGAAGGATAGTGAATGTTCTAGAATCCAATCAGTTGCATGACCTTAAGCCACATGGTTTTACCAAAGGAAGATTGCACCAAAAGAATCTGATTGATTTCTTTGACTGGGTGACCAGAGAACTAGATGAAGGACATACGCTGGATGTGATAGATTTAGATTTCAGATACTGCTCCTCATAGGAGGCTTATGCAAAAACTGAGCAGCCTGGGGATTGGTCCCAAGGTAGTGAACTGGATCAGAACTTGGTTGACTGATGGGATGACAGAGGGTGGTGGTAAGGGGAATTCACTCAAAAGAAAGGAAAGCAAGTAGTGGAGTGCCTCACGGATTGGTCCTGGGACCAGTACTGTTCAATATCTTTGTGAGTGATATTGATGTTAACCGCTTAGCATTGGGGCATGTTGGGTTGTTCCAGGGCGGAGCGGAGGTGGCATCATTTGCTAATCTGGCAGCGGCAATATTGCACCACTGCCCAGTTAGTGGCCCGCGGGTAAAGATAGGCACAGCAAAAGCTGGCCTATCTTTACCAGTGGGAGCTAAACGGGCAGTGGCGTAATATTGTTGCTACCTGGTTAGCTTCTGGGGCATTGTTGGCTGTGTGGCAACCCCAGATATAGCCTAGTGGTTGGGGCAAGGTACTTCAGGCTGGAAGGTCGGGGGTTCAAATCCCACTAGAGGACAGCAACCTTGGGCCAGAAGGACTGGGGTTTCTAGTCCCACAGGTGCTCCTTGTGGTCTTGGGCAAGCCACTTAACCCTCCATAGCCCATGTTCCCTGTAAAATAGTTATCTCCAAGTTATAATGCCCTGTTCAATGTAATTTCAGTTTGTTCAATGTAAACCACACTGATGCAGAATAGCGCGGTATATAAGAGAATTAAATAAATAAATAATAAATAAAATAAATACCGGGACGCATATGACCCTAGCATTGAATATGCGGGGTTAAAGTTCAGCGGCGACAGCTATGCGCTATAGCTGTCGCAAATGAATATCGAGTCCTATATACATGTGGCTTTGTAGTCTGTGTGCGTGAGTCTCTGACCTGGAGGGGAGGAGCAGTCTGAATGGAACAATAGCCAGACATTCCATAAGTCTGGAAAGAATAATGAAATAAAACCAAGTGTGATATTATCTCTAACCAGTAGATGTCACTACTGACAGATTTCAAAAGAGTGGAATTTACCATTTAACCACAGAGTGTCAATGTCCCAAACAAAAGGCATTGCTGCACTTCTTCACCATTAGTAAGCAGTACATAAGCCAATAACAAACCGCACTACTCTATCAACTGGTACCTCAATACATAGCAATGCAGGCATCTACTTTTCTTTATAAATAGGGGTGTAAGAGTCCAAAAGTGCACGTTAAGTCTAGGTGCAAGCCTAGACTTTTAATGAATAGCATTTTATAATTTAAGTGCGTAGATTTGCATTCTGCCTATGATCCGCACAAGCTCCACCCATGAGCATGTCCACACCAAAAGTATGCTCCACTGGCGTGACATGTACTTACTGAATAACAACTCAAGCACATTCATAAAATCCCATCCGTGCATGCAAGTCATTGAAAACAGGTGATGTACACATATCGATAGTGTGTATCTTCACGCAGCTCCTTATAAAATTACCCCCTAGGTGTCACTATACATATATATCAATCATTAAGAGAGTTATACTGTTAAACACTAGGTGTCACCCTACACAGTGACCGTTAAGAAAGCTATAAAGTTTCACAGTAGAATTTACAACAGAATAAATGAAATAGACATCTGAATCACGAAGAACCAAACCAGTATCTTTAGGGGAGAGGCAGCAGAGTGGGTGGTGAAAGCATGCAGAGCATGCCTCATGGTGTTACATGTATATGTGTGTATATGCATGTATGTGTGTGTGTCTCTGCATATCTGCATGTGAATCTATGACTGGGAGGGTAGAGGGGCAAAGCAGAAGGAGAGTAGCAATTTTCTAGCCGCTGTGTTTTTATGCAGTAATACTGCATAAGTGTTATTTAATGTAATTTAGTGTAAAAGTTTAAATCAAAAGAGGTACGTATGGACATTTTTTATGAATGATTATTATTGTGAGTCCCACTTTTGTTATTGGTGATACTGTTTCTGCCATGAAATGCACTGGGCCACTTTTTGGGCTACTTCATTTCTCTGGAACTCCCAGTCTCATCTAGCCCATTTTTAAACTCAATATGTTTTGGGGGTTTTTTTCAAGTTTTACCCTTGTGCCACATTTGGTCTTGCTCAATTAAATTTTCAGAGCGTTCTTTTGCCCACAGATAGATAGATGGAAGGGCAGATATTCTGGACCCCCTATGTATAATTTCTTCCCAACAATCTGTTGGGGTAGAAAGAATAAACAGTTGCAAATATCTGCATATTTTATGAAGATTTCATCTCCCTTATCTCGCAGATTTATTGGCAGTAAATTGAGCTCATGTTGTGTTAACAGCAATGACTATGTCAGTCCTGGGTTTCCCCCTTGCATTTGAATACTTGTCCAGGTTTTCTTAGAGAACGTCTCGTACATCAGTAAAAGTGGAGAAAAATAGGACTGGCTCATCCTGTCACCATGGTCATCGAACCAACTGGTAACTGTGATCACGGCATTATGCCAACTATAAACTGTGAACATTATGTACGCTCACAGGCTGAATTCCCAATGTCAGTAAAGCGTTTGCCTTTTCAAAGCTAGATTGAGGGGCCCCATTACTAAAGCACTGGTAAAGGTCTGCATTTAGCTTTTGCTCTCAACACACGGTAACACACAGTACAAGCAACAGTCGTGCATTATTGGGCATGTGCCCAGCATGTCTACGGCAGTTAGCACACAGAACTGGCACACCAATGGCATTTGTAATTAGCACGGGTACACCCAGTGCCACTCACAGAGGTATCGTTAAGTGCAGCCACGCTAACTGGCACATTGATTGTGAGCACACGATACGTACCCCCGTGCTAAATGCAATGCGCTCACCTTGCCTCACTCCACTTCTAACCCACTCATTCGCAGCTCCATCACGCAATGGGCAATTAATGTATGTTTTATCCTGCCGTGGCCATCATGCCTGCATGTTACTGTGGTCCCCCCATGCTCACACAGTTACCATCCACTAAAGCACTCTTTAACCACACAGGGTACCTCATTAAAAGGGCCCCTAAGTCTGTGTAAATCTATAATGTGCAACCTATTTGGAAAAGCTAAGAGGTGAGGATCTGTAACTTCAAACACCTAATTTTTACATGAAAAATTTGTTGTACAAAAAAAAAAAAAATTATCTGCAAAAGTACAGGAAATGCCTGTGGCACCCTCGACGCATACTTTCATTATTCCCTTCTGCCAGCACCAGGGATTCTGCAAACCTCCTAACGCTCAGTGTACAGAGGCCAACCTGCCCTTAGATGGCACACCCATCTGTGTCCCATGACTGAGAAGCTCCGCCCACAGCGCACATACTATCTAAACAGATGAAAAGTGTGTGCGGAATTAAACACGGTCCATTAAATTAGAAATACCACGTCTGTCAGCTATGCAAATGAACACAGCTGGCTCCACATAAACTCAATTTATGACTACTAATGATTTATTGAATTTAAATAATGCACAACTTTCATCCTCGCCTACTGATTTTCTGCTGACAGTAACTCCTTAGACTATGCACCCTGGTGCTGAACCAATCTTTCCTCCCTTCAAGGAATAATCTCAAGAGGTGAGCCTCAAATTTATCATGCCAAGTTCCAAGGTTACATCAGCTGTCTCCCGAGCCCATCATGACTGATTACATTTTCAATGGTCACTATGCTCTAGCTTCTAAACCTATTTACAGCTTCATTTCAGTGTGCTGATGGCTTACATTTACTCCCTTTTCTTTTACTGAAGCCAAGAGTTGAGTTGATGTTGACTTGTTGTTATTTTCATACCTTGTGCCCTTTAGCTGTACGAGACAACACGCTATTCAATAGTTGCAAAGGACAAAGGACTCTCAGATTGCTTAACAGGAGGGGAGGAGTAGCCTAGTGGGCAGTGGACTGGAACCAGAGAAGCCAGGGTTCAAATCCCTCTGTGGTTCCTTGAGATCTTGAGAAAGTCACTTAATCCTCCATTACCTCAGGTACAAACTTAGATTGTAAGCTCTCCAAGGACAGCAAAATACCTACTGAACCCAAATGTAACTCACCGTAAACTCCTGAGGAAAGGCATGAACTAAATCCAGTACATTCAGAGAAATTCCTGATGACAATTCATAATTTAAGGGTCTCATTTGCTAATTTAAGGGTCTCATTTGCCAGCCCCCATTTTGCATGAAATAAAGCACATTTTAATAAACAGGCCCCATTTTGCGCCCTTATTACACATCAAATTGCATTTTTTAGCATGGGTGTGGGGGGGGGTAGGGCTAGCTAACGGGTTCTGCCTCGCATGTCCCCATGCAAGTAGGGCAAATTCACTTCTGCCATTTGCTGAGCCATTTGCTGCAATTAACGTCGGTGCACTATGTGCCACCCCCTGAGGTGGAGGGAACTGCACCCATGCTAATTGCAACATTGCCGGTTAACGTGCGCCAAAGATGCCCACGCTAACTGCAGTCTGAACCTTCCGCTCCTGAATGTCTAGTTTCCACTCCAATCTGTGCTAAGTGGTTGGCATGGGATTTTTCCTGTGGCCGCATATTAGCATGCGACAACAGCTACTGCGGCGCACTTAGCATGTGGTAAATCCCGCCCTAACCAATAACGCAATTTAGTAAACATGCCCCAGTGTCTGTAAACATACAGAAATTCAAAATTTCAGATGTTTTGCATTGTTTTTCACACACAGTCGCTTTGTAAAACGAACACTACAGAGTGTGAACTTCCTCTGAATGTTTAGTTAAATTTGGCATTAATGAGACGCTGCAACGCAAACTCATGTAAAGCAGCTCATTAGTGCCAAAAATTGTGAAAATGAGTACAGGAAAAGGGGTCCATTGGCCTCTCTGTACACTGAAGCAACTGGATTTAAAGGGTCCTCATGGCCCAAACTGGCAGCTTCCCAGACCTTCCAGGGGGACCTCGGATTTCCTGGTGGTCTAGTGGGCTGGGGCCCTGAAAACAACCCCCATCCCTGACTTGGAATATAAATATGGAAAAGCCCCCTCCAGCCAGCACCACTCCCCCTCTAGACCTTAACTCACCCAAGAGATCTGGGGGATGATGGGGGATGATGGGGGCAGAAGTGATCCCCAATCACTCCTGCTCCTGTGACTGCTGATGTCAAAATGGTGTCACCTTCTACAGTTGGAGGTGAAGCTGACAAAGCACTACCACAATTCTACCACTAGGGGTCAGGCATCACTATTTTGACAGTGGCAGCTGCTTGGGCAGGGGCAAGAGGGAACTGCTCCTATCTCCAATGTCCCCTGGACTTCATAAGTGAATCAAGATCCCAGGTGGGTAAGGGTGAGACCAGCCCCCATTTTTTGTTTGAAAAGGTGGGATCTAAAGGGGATGGGCCTTCTGGAAGGTATTTCCACATTTATGTTCATAGCTAGGGCTGGGAAGGCTGTCTGCGCATCCAACTAGGCCACCAGGGATTGTGGTCATAATAGGGAAGGTGTCTGGTGGAACCCTTGTTTTCACCATTTATTTTTAAAAGTTTTTATATTCCATCATTATAACACAAGATTATTAAAATGCTTTACAATAAAAATAGACATCGAGCAGAGTGGAAACAGGGCTAAAATATATAAAAGTACCTATCAGGTAAGAAAAAAAAGGCAACCTATCCTAACCTACAGCCAGCAGCTCTATACTTCAAATAGTTGTGCCATAGGTGATAAAAACAATATTAGCAATTTCTTCTGTCCATCAGAGCTGAAATAGGGTTATGGGGTCTGCTGGCCTGCCGGGGGGGGGGGGGGGCAGGGGGCCACCAATTCAAACCTTAAGAGCCCTTTTCTTTAAGTCACAGCCTTGCAAACGAGGGAACCTTTTAAACGGGTTTTTTGCACATTTTCATTATGTGATGTTCACAGCCATATAACATGCAAAACATTTCTTGTGGAATTTAACTATGATGCAGATGAGCCAGAAATTCATTTGCATCCTACAGCGAAATTTCACAAACATGGGAAAATGAGGCCCAAATCTAGTGGCCAGGCTACCTGGTGACATGTTAAAAAGCAGACTGCCACGCTGGGCAATGCCAGTCATGGTCATGTGTAGCACCCTGAGTTCAGTTTCCTGCTCTGAACTTCCTCTACGCTGCAAAGGCAGCGTTCACAGACCCCCTGGGAGAAGGGAGTAATATTCACCACACAACGGCAACATGCAGAGGCTGCAATGCCGGTTCGAGAAGGCATCACGTGCATGGGCTACATTACTGTAGGTTGGGAGGGGCTATAAAATGGTGGAAGGGGGAACCCTGGGTTTCTGTGAAAGTTGGTCCCCAGAATCAGTTCCTAGCTCGAACTTCAAACAAGTGGAAGCCCAAAGGAAAAGGATAAAGAGAAAACTTGCTGGGTCAGTTTACAAAAAGCATCGCACAGGGAGGTCACTTTTACCAAATGCCAGTGAGATCCTTTCAAAAAGGAAGTGGGGGCCTTAAAGTGTTCTCATGTCACTTTCTCCGTCTCTGCCCAACATATCTATAGTAGCCCAACAACCCAATTATCAACATCATTGGATGACTAAGAAGAATTTATATTTTAAAACAAAAAGAGGAGAATAGCCAGGCATTGGTAAAAGCCAGATGATAAAATTAAGGGGCCCAATATTCTGCAGCACATATCCGGTTAGCAGTACCCCTCCCTCCTCTATCTGTCCACCATCCACCTCTAGCCCACTATATCCAGCCCCTACCTTCCCATTACCAACTTTTCAAATCTCATTTTAGGATACATATATTTGAAGTCCATACTCGCTGAACCATTTAACTATGCTACTCAAGCATTCTGGGATCCTTGCAAACTCCTCCCCCCCCATCTCCCTTTCCCAAAGGCACAATTTATTGTACATCATCTGAATAGTAGTGTCTTTCCAAGCCAAAATTCTGAATTATCTGTCCCAGAATCAACACTAACTCACCCCTCACCTCACGACCAAATTCATCACTCCCATCAGCACCAACTCAGTGATGTGAGCCCTCGGAATCCAGACTGCCAAACATCTAACCTATGATGAACTTTCAAGAAAGCTGAAAGCTGGGCATGCCTCACTGCAACTTTGTCAGAAAAGGTTTTCAAGCTCCACCTTTCAGTGCCGCTTTAATCCGTGTCCTCTTCCATACTTGCGGTACAGCCCCAACTCCAAATGGTGATTAATGAATTTAGAAATGATCCAGACTGTAAGAGCACATTTTGATCTTGTTAAAAAAAACAACCCCCCCCCCCCTTTAATCTGTCCACAGGATGTTGTTGTTGTTAAGTGCCGTCGAGTCGGAGTCGACTCATGGCGACCCTCTGGATAGCTATCCTAAATTGTGTTCAGTCTTCAGTCAGGTGGCTCATTGTTGACAGACTGGTACCCGTAGCTGCTGTTATTGTATCGATCCATCTCATTGCTGGCCTTCCTCTTTTGCGTTGACCTTCTATCTTGCCAAGCATAATGTCTTTCTCTAATGATCTCTCTCTTCGCATGATGTGTCCAAAGTATGAAAGTCGAGGTCTTGTCATCTGAGCTTCTAAAGAAAGCTTAGGTTTGATCTCCTCTAGTACCGACTGGTTTTTTTCTTCGGGCAGTCCATGGTATACATAGTATTCGCCGCCAGCACCATAATTCAAAGGCATCAATTTTCTTCCTGTCTATCTTTTTCACTGTCCAGCTTTCACATCCATATGATGTTATTGAAAATACCATGGCTTGAACAAGTCGAATCTTTGTATGGAGAGAGACATCTCTGCTCTTGAGAATCTTATCTAGGTCTTTCATAGCCATTCTGCCAAGAGCAATGCGTCGTCTAATTTCTTGACTGCTTGTTGCTTCTTTATAGTTGATCCAAGTAGGTTAAAGTTGTTCACAATTTCAATTTCTTCTCCTTCAACGATGAACCTGTTGATTATGCCAGTTGTCATGATCTTTGTCTTCTTTACATTAAGGTGCAGGCCCATTTTGAGACTATGTTCTTTGATTGTGAGAAGCAAATGCTTCAGATCATCTTCACTTTCAACCAGTAATGTGGTATCATCAGCATAGCGAAGGTTGTTGATGAGTCTTCCACCAATCTTCACACCTCTGTTGTCTTCATACAATCCTGCTTCTCTGATGATTTGTTCTGCATATAAATTAAACAGGTAGGGGGAAAGTATGCAGCCTTGTCTTACACCTTTGCTTATTTTAAACCATTCTGTTTCTCCTTGTTCCGTTCCAACTGTTGCTTCTTGATCAATGTACAGATTTCGCAAGAGAACGATCAGGTGTTCTGGTATACCCATGCTTCTTAATGTGGCCCAGAGTTTCTCATGGTTTACACAGTCAAAAGCCTTGCTATAGTCGATAAAGCACAAATAGATATCCTTTTGGTATTCTTTAGTCTTTTCAAGGATCCATCTCACATCCGCAATGATGTCTCTCGTTCCTCGCCTTTTCCTGAACCCTGCTTGCACTTCAGGTAGTTCTTGTTCCAGGTATGGTTGTAGTCTCTTTTGAATAATCTTCAGTAGAATCTTGCTGGCATGTGGGATCAGAGCGAGTGTGCGATAATTTCCACAGTCAGTTGGATCACCTTTCTTTAGTATTGGTATAAACGCAGATCTTTTCCAGTCAGTTGGCCATGATGTTGTCTTCCATATTTCTTGGCAGAGCCTTGTGAGTACGGTAACAGCTGCATCAGATTGCTGCAATACTTCTATGGGAATGCTATCAATGCCTGGTGCTTTGTTCTTTGATAAGGCTTTCAATGCTGCTTCAACTTCTTCTTTCATCACCAATGGTTCCCGATCATAAGGTACAGGTTGAAACAGCTGTTGGTCCACTTGATCTTTATCATATAAAAACTCTGTATATTCCTTCCACCTTTTCTTGATCTTCTCAGCATCATTCAACACAGAACCTTGAACATCTTGTAACATTCCAATTTGAGGATGGAACTTTTTAACTCTCTTAGCTTTAGGAAAGCCAATCTTGTTCTTCCTCTAATAGTTTCTGCTTCTATTTCCTTGCAAGAGTCATTGTAGTACTTTTCCTTGTCCTGTCTTGCTGCACGTTGGAAATCTCTGTTGAGTTCTGCGATTGTCTTTCTTTCTCTTCTGGCTTTAGATTCTCGGCGTTTCTGGGCAATTTTCAGAGTTTCTTCCGTCATCCATTTTGGCCGTTTTTGCTTTTTCACCTTTTGTAGAGACTTCTCGCTTTCTTCCAACACAACCTTCTTGATGTTATTCCATAACTCTTCCGTAGCTCTGTCATTTGTATCTAAAGCAGCAAATCGATTTTGCAGGCAGTCTTTAAATTCCAGTGGTATATTCTCAAGGTCATATTTTGCTGCATTCATGAGTGGTTTGCTCTTTTTCAACTTTAGCTTGAGTTTGCATACTAGTAGTTGATGATCTGTACCCACAGTCAGCTCCAGGTTTTGTCTTTGTTGATGTTACAGAGCTTTTCCATCGTTAACTTCCGCATATGTAGTCAATTTGATTTTTATATAATCCATTCGGTGAAGTCCATGTGTACAGTCGCCGCTTGTGTTGCTGGAAGAAGGTGTTTGAGATGAATAGATCATTGGTCTTGCAGAATTCTATCAGTCTTTCTCCAGCTTCATTTCTGTTGCCAAGTCCATATTTTCCAACTACTTTGCCTTCTGCTTTGTTGCCAACTTTTGCGTTCCAGTCACCCATGACTATCAGGATATCCTCTTTGCATGTTCTGTCAATTTCAGCTTGTACTTGTTCATAGAACTCTTCAATTTCATTCTCTTCTGCAGCTGTTGTTGGGGCATATACTTGAATTATAGTTGTGTTGATAGGCATTCCTCGTAGACGAATAGAGATTAAGCGTTCGCTGACTGCATTGCATTTCATTACAGTTCTTGCAAGTTTCTTCTTTATTATAAATGCAACACCATTTCTTCTTTGTCTTTCATTTCCAGCATAGTAGACCATGTGATCATCTGATGCAAAGTGCCCGATGCCAGTCCATTTCAGTTCGCTGACACCCAACAGATCAAGTTGTACACGTTCCATTTCATTCTTGACCACCTCCAACTTCCCTTGGTTCATGCTTCGTACGTTCCATGTTCCAATGTGTAAGACATCTTTACAGCTTCTGACTCTCATTTCATGCGCAGCTACATCAGCAGTCAGACTTCCCGAGGACTTTGATCCAACCACATCATAAATGCTGGCTTTGTCCACAGGATACAGGAATAGAACTCTCCATCCACTCACTCTTCCCCTACTGAACACTTCCTCTTATTCCCCCCTCACCTTGCCCAGGCCTTATCTCTTCTTTTAACCACTTAATTTTCTTTTCCAAAAATTCCCCCAACTCCTCATATGTAGGAAGGACCGTACCAAGCTAAAAATGTGCCCTGCGCGACTAACGAATCTGGTTCATCTCCTCCACCCAGCCAAGTTCAGTAGTTCACTCTTTTGGAGCTTCCTGGAAGCCCAGTGATGATATCAGTGCCCCTTCTGTGCTTACGCCCTCTGTGGCTGCACCGCTTGCACAGCCCTTGGTATGGCCCTGTATGTATGTACGTGTTACTCCCACCATCCTGTCCCTATTATCCTTTCCTAATAATGTTTGTGCCGCCCAAAACATCTCCACAGGATTTGCCACTGAAAGAATGATCTCAGAATAATATTTCTTATCAACCTCCCAAACTGCATTCCTTACAGCATACCACTATCTCCATATGTCCTCTGATTTAACCCTCTTCCAATTCCTTTCCAACCTCCTTTTCTCCCTTTGCATATTCAATAAATGCTCTGACAGCCTAAACTTCTCTACCCTCCTCTTTTAACGTACACTCTTGCCATGGAGCAACTTTAGCCAAAGAAGCAACCACTTCCCTCCAAATTCCCATCATCTCCTCTTCCCCTCAACCTCACCCGTAATCTACATAATAATTTGTTCTGGAATTTGCTTTGGTCCATTCTTCCTCTAGCTCTCAATATCCTTCCACCAGTTTCCACCTTCTGCCTCATCATCAAAATTACTAACAGAATACACAATAACTGGCGATCTGTCCACAGTAAACCACACTTACACAACTGTGTTCCTAGCCAATCGCCCCATTCTTTTGGGCGAATAACAAGATCTAACACATGTCCTTTTATATGCGATGAAAGCTCAACCATTGCAACCCCACTGTCTCTAAACAAGCACTAAAATATTTAAACTTGGGACCTGTGAAGCCTAATTCTGGTAGGGGCACAAACGGGCTGTCCGGGTGGCCCCAAGCAAACTATCCCTCCTCCCTCCAGTGGCACATACATTACTACCAATCTCCCTCCCACATCTACCACCACCAACTAAATCTCCTCCAATACATATCCTCTTTCCGTTCCACAGACTACCCAGATGGCCTGCGGGGCTGCATGAGGCCCATAGCCACATCAAAATGTAAATTAATGTTCTCCAGTGCCCATAAGGCAGCAAACAACAAATGCATTTCACCTCAAATCCATATCCTCTTTCCGTTCCGCAAACTATCCCTCCTCCCTCCAGTGGCACATACACTACTACCAATCTCCCTCCTACATCTATCACCAACAACACAATCTCCTCCAATTCTTGCGTCTGTACCTTTTTTAAAATCCCTTTCTCCCAATAGATCACTAAAACCCTCTCCCCCTTTTATCCTTACATGACTGAGTCAACATTCCATATCCTGCCAGACACATTTCAGCTAACACCATCCTCTTCCTCCCCTAAACGGGTTTTAGTAACCACCAAAAACTCCTTCTTTCTTCTAAGACATCTACGACAAGCCCCCTGCTTGTTTTCCTACTGCTCATACATTTAATAGACCTCCTTGTAACTCCGCCCTCGCTTTTATCCCCTTTGTCTCTCTCCTCTCATTGAAATTGTAACCACGTTATCCCAATTTCTAGGCCACCATACTACCTTCCTTCCCACCCACCTGAATTTTCCCCTGCCCCATTACAATCTGCATTACTTCCCCCTACTCAGGGCTTTTTTTTTTGAGGGGATAAACGGTAGTACATTGTCCCGGCACCTTTTATAGTCCCTTCTAAAACTGACCCATGGTCCCCATGTATTAACGAAAGAGCCCTGCCTTTGAGTACTGGCATCTTTTTTTCTAAGAAAACTTCACTGCCCCTACTCGTCCTTTGGCAACCGCAAACAAACTTCTTCCCCACCAAATTATATGCACCCCACTGTAACCTCCACCCACCAATCTACTCTTGTGACCCTTGAAAGAGCTCTCAAAGGGGCCACTATGAGAGTCCCTTAGGAATGGCCCACTGCAGTATCCGGATCCCTCAGTTTAAACATTCATACCTGGAAATGACATCACTCTGTAGGAGGGTCCACACTAGCTGCAATGGCAGTGACTGAACACCAAAGTCCAGCCAGGTAGCAAACAGGAGATTTAGCTGAACTGGGCAGCTCCACTCTCTCTCCTTCAGTATCCTAGGAGTAGTTCTACTGAAGCAGGCATTAGGTCCCTCAGTTTAAATATTCACACCTAGAAATGGCATCATTAGGTGAGCAGGTCCACACCAGCCAAGATGACAGCCTATAGCAGACATTTTAGAAGCTCTATTCGTGAATTATATGTATGAAAAAGGGCATTCAGATGTGCACATCACAAAGACGTCCCAGGTACCATTTTAGAAAGCCAGGTATATGGAGGTCTCTGGGGTGAACACATTCATGTTGCACAGGGGCATGGTGGAGGTGTGTCTGGGGCACTGTGTAAGAGATCCATGTGTGCCCCCAATCTCAGAAACGGCCTGCATGTCTCAACCCACCAGCAGTCATGTCCAGGGATGGACCTAGAGCTATGCAAGTGATGCGGCTGCACAGGACGCAAGTACAGAAGGGGCACTGATGTCGTCACTGTACTTCCAGAAAGTCCAAAAAGACCAAATTCCTGCATGCAGCTGGGTGAAGGGGGCACCAGCTTTGCAAGTCACACAGGGCGCATTTTTAGCTTGGTACGGTCCATAGTCACACCCATGTGTATTCCTGCTCCAGGGCACGAATAGGCATCAAGAAAGCTCCCGCTACCAAAACACACAGAGTAAAGAAGAAGGTACCCGGATATCCCCAATACTTTTCACAACCGGAAAGAAAGACTGAGGGGAGACCAGGATTCTTGTGTTGTGGTGTGTGTGCCAATGCACATCTCTGACTGCAAAACAACAGGCAGACACGGGTATGTAGCATGAGACAGACGTCGCCATCCTGAATTATTGTCACCGCCATCCATTTTGGACACAAAGATGTTTCTAAAATCAGGCTGAAACCTGTATGTGGCTGGCCTTTTTACCTACAGGCCTGGATGTCCCAGATTGCACCCAGACATCATTTCTAAAATGTGCCTTTATCTTTATAGTGTTGCTGAATATGGATAGTGCAGCCAGCAGCAGCACTTTCTTCATACGGACGCTGAATGTCCAGATTATTTTTAGCTGTCGTGGCTGAAAATTGACCCGAATGGTCATAATTAAAGTTGATCCCCCAAGTTATTTTAAGAACATTTTTGTATTGATACACCAATGAATGACAATGAAAGACTCAGTCGGACCAGAGCGAGATAAGATTATGGCAAGCATCACTATCTCAAATCGTAATCAAATACCGCATAGTGCTACTGTTCTCAAATGTGCATAGCACTATCCAAATACCCTGCTAAGATATTTTGGGCAATCATAAAGTCCTTTTTCAGCTGAGGAAGACGGTTTTATTTGTACAGTACATAGTACACGATAATGTGCCAACAGTCACACTAGTAGACAGATTCAGTTTGCTTTTTATTGATTTCACTCAACACACTTCTTTTTAAAAGTTCAAGGAGAGGTACAACCTACCACCCCCACCAAAAAAAGTTTGTAAAAAAGGAACCCAGCAAGTCTAACTGTATGGCAATTGTCATCTTCTCAGTGGCCTGCAGAACTGGAGTTCCAAAATGCATAACAGGATATCTATTTTTTGTTTTACTTTTCTCCACAAATCATTCAGACCTAAAACACAATTTTAAGTTGCAGTGTAACAGTCAATCAAGGCCAAGTGGTATACACATTTCACAATGTTAATCTATACGATAGCCCCAAGATACAAAGGTTAGCCAAGCTCCACTCACCCACACATTACTAATGGGCAATCCTTTCATGCCACACGATGGCAGGTTCCTCCAGGTTTGCTAGGCGGCTGCTGCTGTTGAGTTCCAGCTGGCAGACTTAGAAATGTTGTCAGATGTATCAGATGGAGACAACATGAATCCATTGACCCTCACGAGTTCTGTGCAAGTACCCTAGGCACTTGTAACATTATTAATTTGTGAATCAAGAATGTACACAGGACTGCATGCATGCACTGAATATAGAAAGGTATAGGTGGTAAACAAGAGAGACATGATTTACGACCTAGAAAGAGGTGAAGGAGAAAGGAAAATGTTATGATACTCTAAATCTTGATCAAATGGGTCATAGATAATATTTCTCATGGCTGTCACATTAGTTTGGTTTACACAGTAATCAATTATGCAAATTAACCTGAGTTTTGGAACCAATATTTTTAAACCTCTCATGCATATTCATTGTGGATCTCCTGATAAAATAATCTATTTGAAGGCCAGAAGGACCAGATTTGAGATATGCTTATTTTGCCTTTTGAAATAGTCGGCAAGGTCTTACGCATGAAGGAAGAGATAGAGGGGTAGAAGAATCATACCGTTACTAACTGTATCCACTCAGAGACTCACTTAGGACTATTGTCCAAATTCATCAGCTATTTTAGAAGTGGCTTCACATAAGCAAGTCACTATTTTCTTTTCTCATATTTACCCTAACAAGTCCGTTCGTCTGCCTAGCCACAGAACCAACAGAAGAGATAGAAAGGAGCCAAACTGTCGCTTCAAGGTCAGAGGGCCATATGTACTAAACTTTTCGATATAAGGAAAAGGTTCACTGCCCTGAAATTCTCTCCCTCCAGATGTAAGATCTGAGTTGAACTATTTGTTTTTTAGGGAAAAAAAACTGAAGACAGGGCCTTTAGTCAGTTGTTTGATATTTGAGGGACTGTAGATTCTTTTTAAGGATCATCCATTATAAATATTGTTCAAGATTAGATGTGGTTTGGGTTACAAAGGAAAGAATTGTTTTGCTTTCATAGTGAATTATATTAAAGAGTTAGTAAATTAGGTGTCTAAGTGCCGCTACTTATACACACAAGTGCCAGATCTCACAAAACTAAACATTCAAGGAGAACCATTTAAGGAGCTAAGGTCCAAAAGTCAACATTTTTGCATTTTAAGGTGGTTTCAAATACCAAAGTGGTACACACAGTTGGCCCATCAATCACTCCTCCAAAGCCTATATCCAAGCCAGCAGTTAACTTACATGGGCCTCACAGCTGGTGCAAATGCCAAAGGGCAGTTTTTAAAAATATGGGCACACTGCTGATGGAAAATGGGAAATATATGCATATGTTTCATGCCTACCTAAGCCACACCCAGAACATGCCCTCTTCAAAATTATGCATGCTACGGTATACAAAGCTAATTTTCTAATGTTGCTGCTTAGCTGCACAGGGCCATATAGATGGATAAACCTGCTACTTACATATGCAAATACTGCGCAAGTCTCCTAAAACAGCCTACTGATCAAGATTTATCCTTTCAACAGCAAATCTCAACTATTACACGAAAGTCATATTTTATTTCAAGAGTCATTTGTTTAATCCATTCTCTTTTCAGTGTTAAGGTTTGGTGAATTCTAATTCACTCATTTGTTATTACACATCTAGACTATTGCAATTCTTTACTTCAAGGATCAATAACAGCAGGTGTTCGGTGACTGCAGATTGTGCAAAACATTGCAGTTAAACTACTTCATAAAGCAAGGAAATATGATCATGTTACTCCTCTACTGGCAGAAGAGCACTGGCTGCCCCGTCTCATGCAGATTACCGTTTAAAATATTCCTTAGAGTTCACAAGGTCTTTTCTTCAGGTTTGCCATTCTTTCTTTCTAATCTTTTAATGCCCTTTGCGCTTTCCCGTTTGTTGTACTCTTCTCAGCAGAATTTACCGACTATTCCCTCCTACAAAGAGATTAGACGGGAGCATATTTGTTGGTCCTCTTTTAGAGACATGTTTATTAAAGGTTAACGTGCTTTAAGTAATGTTAACGTATGTTAAGTGCTGCCACTGCCCATTTTAATGAGCGTTAACCTTTAGTAAACATGCCACATGCCTAGTTTTAGGTCCCACTCTTTTTCCTCAGACCAAAGACTAGAAAGCTCTTTGGACAAATTCAAATATAGACTTAAGAATTTTTATTTCAAGAAGGCTTTTAATCATTCTGCATAATCAGCTTTCTCTAGATGTTGGCGGTCTGGGGCCGTTGGTAAACCACTTTGAAATTCTAGCTGGCAGCCAGCACAGAGCCATATGACAGACTGCGCGGAACGATTCCTGCGCTAACTATACATTTGGAGCAGGATGGGGGTGGAGAGTAAGCATGGTGCGCTCAGCACTAAAGCACTATTAGTGGGGGGTTCACTTTGCCTGCTAACTGCATACTACATGATTAACGCAGGTGCACCTAATGTCACCTCAATAGGTGGAGTTACGTGCACCCGCAGTAATGCGGAACATGTCAGGAGACAGCGCTCCATGTTAACTGCCAGGGAAATGCTTTCCACACCCCAAACAGTAAATGTGGTGGTGCTTCGCCTAATCCGCCATAACTTTGGTGCTTTTGGTGTGTTAGGTGCAACACCTTAGCAATCTTTAATAAACAATCCCCTAAGTTTGAAGGGCAGTATATCAAATAAATGTGAAATTTTAAACTTGTGTGCATTTATATTGTTTATTAACTATTTATTTATATACATAGTTCATTTTATTGCTACTTTTTTTACTTTATTTTATTGGTTTAAAATTGATTTTGAACTGTAATCTGCCTTGTACAGATGAGAAATGTCAAATTTATACCCAACCCCTACCTAATTGCCTCTCCTCTTACTTCCTCGAGATAACATCTCAATATTAGCACACAACCTCACGGTACACATGTAACACCCTAATTTCTTAGCACTCGATCTCATTGTACATATGTAATTAGTTCAGTTTGTACCCCCCGTGTTATCCAAGTTCTTACCCCTGTTCTCTGTAAAGCCAAACATGTTATCCAAGTTGTTACTCCTGTTCTATGTGAAGCCAAACAGTCTGTTATGGTCATTTTGTTGTATGTAAACCGCGCTGATAAATAGGGCGGTATATAAGAAATTGTAATAAATAATAAAATAAATAAATAAATAAATAAATTAAATTAAAGCTTAATATTTTTCCCGCAGGCGCAAAATGGAAGAAATCCCTTAGTGCAGAGGCCCCATGCCAGCATGAAACACAGAGGAAAAGAGCAGGATCTTATTCTCTAACCTTTGCCAATAGATATCAAGGGTGTGCAGGCAAAAAATGTGTTTAGTTTCATTTTCTGTGTTGTGTGCAATTCATTTTGTTTCGTTTTAATAAATTTTCATTTTGTTTCATTTTGTTTTTATACATTTTCATTTCAAGGCAATTTTCTTAACTGAAGAGGTAGCTTTGTCTGTTGCCCAAACAAAAAACATAGCTGAAAGGTTACTAGAGGTTTCAGATGAAACCCCCCCCCCCCCCAAACTGGCTTTTTCCCCTCACAGAGACCAGTCTCAAACCAGTGACCTTTGGGTTACAATGTAGGCATTTCTAAGCGTTAGTCTAGCCAGCCTGCTCTTGCATTGGTGATGATCTTCCTTCATGTTTCCTGATTGGCCCGAAGTTTGTTTGATCAACAGCTCTATGGAAAATGCTAACTGGATTTTTTACCTTGTGAAGCTATTGACTCCTGCTTTTTCTTTCACCATTTTCTTCTACCAGAAATTCTGTGAAACCATATCCAAGTTTTGTCAGAGATATTTCTCAACCCTAATCGAGATCCTGTTTGTTCATCACTAATTGGACAATGAGGATCTAGATTAGGCTTGGTAAATGACTCTAATACAGCTACACTAACAGTTTTTATTATATCCTCCAGTAACAGAGAGGGATTTCTCAGCTTAGCCTTAAATGTGTTACACTGTAGCTTCATTTTGTGTAGCCTATCATTTGAAGGGATGAGGGTGGCCCCAGAGGATACATAAAATATCTATAGAAACACAATAAAAAAGGGCTCTGGGGGAGATGAGGGCAGATGCCCCAAAGTCCTTACTTGTATGATCATACCTGGAAATGCAACTCCACGCAAAAACTCAAAAATGCTAGTCTATTATAGAGGATACTTTTCTTTAAAAGCACCTTCATTATGTGTAATAAAAGAGGCAATACTGAGCCCAAGGTGATAAGCATTTTTTTTAAACACTGGCTGTTGCAGGTAAAAAAAAATTCAGATATTATTCAGAGGAAGTATCTGGATAGTAGCTGCCACTGAATCTTGGAGACAGCAGTGAGGGAGGAGGGAGTGTGCCTGTCAGTGTTATAATGCTGAGAGGATTCTTGCCTGATGATGGACGTAAAGAGGAGGAGCTGAAAATTGGAGGATTCTTACGAATGGTATAAAACGCAAAACTGAATCCTAGTCTTAGGCTCCGTAATCACTTTACTGCCACATTGTGCCTCTGTTCCCTGTTTTTTGGGCCAAACACCTGGAGAGGAGGAAGAGGACTGGAGCAACTCCTGGCCATGCCATAAAGACTACAGATGAGAGGTGTTTGCGGCCACTTAAACTGAAGCATCCTAAGAGATCTTTTCAGTGAATTCTGGAGGGCAAAGTCAGGACTGTGCACCAAACGAAGAAAAACTATAGGGGGCTACTGCATTCCAATGATTCTGGCTTGGAGAGTTCCCAGGTACTGAGGGGGGGGGGGTGCTACAGTGCCTGCAACTCATTCAGGTTTCAGAGGACTTACTGTTTGCTTCCTATAAAGAGAGGACAATGTCAAAGTTGCTGTTAACACAGACAGCCAAGGATCTGGACTGTGGCAGGAATACTGAGACTGTAAGCATGCAGAACACAGATTTTTTACTGGTGATTTATCTACTTTGAAGGAGTTGTGACCTTCTTATATCTTGTGACTGTATAATATATTTGAGTGAATCCAGTAAATTTTATTTTTCATTCAGACCAAACCTGTTGAGCCTGGACTGATCTTTGCTGGTTTGAAAGAGGAGGAGTGTTATCTGAGTACAATAAGCCTCCCAGGAATTCTCTGGTCCCACCCCAAGAACCTTTGCAAATCCCAGGATTCAGACTTTGCAGGGTTGGTCCAGCTGTGGAAATCTATACCTCCAGACTGTCTTGCAGCACTGCACACCAATGAAAAGGGCATACAGCATGGCAGGCGTTACACCAAGTACTTTTAGAGGGTAATTTTATAAATTCCCATGGAGTTGACATGTATAAGTATGTGCAGATTTGAGACCTATTTTACAAAGTGAAATACGCACATACTTTTACTTTATAAAATAGGAGCGTAAGTGATATAAAAAGATGCATCAACATACCTAAAGCAGGAGTAAATATCAGAGCTTAGATTTTTCAGAAACATGAGTAAATTTGTGGTTCACCCAAGCTTTGACCAAATTCCGCCCCTGTGCATGCCCCCACAACTTGCATAAAACAATTTGGCCAACGTTTATAAAGGGCTCCGGGGGTGACCCAGGAAAGTACATAGCAGTGAGTCTAATGTCTGTGCCAGGGAGAATGATGGAAATCATTATTAAGCATAAAATTACTGGACACACGGACAGATATGGTTTAATGAGACAAAGTCAACATGGATTTAACCTAGGGAAGTCTTGCCTCATCAATCTGCCCCATTTCTTTGAAGGTAGGAAACATGTGCAGAAAGGTAGGCCAGTTGATGTGAAGTGGTATTTCAGAAGAGATGTCTAGGAAGAATCTGAGATGTCAAGAGAAGAATGTCCAAAAACCAGGAGAGTGGCAGCCGTGCCTTCTGAACTCGCTCCATTTCTACTCTGAAAATGAACGTTTTAGTAACCAGTTCTGAAGACATGCCCCATGCAGATAGCAAGGCTGGATACATACATACTGTAGGTGTAGACCATTTTATGAATGCAGATGTTCCCAAATTGCAAGGCCTCAGAATAGGGCACTTGGACACCTTGGCCTGAGTAGATCAGTAGGGGGCGTCTATGTTATGAGACTAGCACATTCTATCCTGCCATTTCAGATACTTTGATGTGTGGTGGTGGACCAGTAACATGTTTGGAGCATATATTTATGGGCTAGTTTCTTTGGTCAGGAAATAGTAACTGTGGCAATGTAAGTGCATTTTGGTCTTCCCCCGGAAGCATTGCAGCCACAAAACAAGCACTTTTTTGCACTTTATTCATGGTCAGGAGCAGATATAGGCATGGACACTTCAACCACCAGGGCTTACATGCGTGTAGCATTCTGAAATCACACCACAACGTGCAACTCTGCTGTTCCACCTAAGGCATGCCTCCACCATGCCCCCGAGCTATATGAATGTTCTCACACTGGGTACGTAAGTACATAAGAATATAAGATATGCCATACTGGGTCAGACCAAGGTCCATCAAGCCCAGTATCCTGTTTCCAACAGTGGCCAATCTAGGTCATACGTACCTAGCAGTTTCCCCAAAAGACACAGGTTCCACAATGCTTGTATTGGGTCAAGCATTGGATATCCCGGGTCCCATTTAATAATGGTTTATGGACCTTTCCTCCAGGAACTTGTCCAAATCTTTTTTAAACCCAGCTACACATACAGCTTTTACTACATCCTCCAGTAACAAATTCCAGAGTTTGATTACACGTTGAGTGAAAAAATATTTTCTCTTATTAGTCTTAAATAGGTTACCCTGTAGCTTCACTGCATGTCCCCTAGTCTTTCTATATTTTGATGGCGTAAACAATCGATCTATGTTTACCCGTTCCACTCCATTCATTAATTTATAGACTTCTATCATATCTCCCCTCAGATGTCTCTTTTCCAGGTTGAAGAGGCCCAACCTTTTTAGCCTCTCTTCATAGGGGTATCCTTCCATCCCCGTCACCATTTCTGTACGTTTTCTAATAACGCTATATGCTTTTTAAGATACGTTGACCAGAATTGCACATAATATTCAAGGTGCGGTTGTACCATGGAACAATAGAGGCATTATAATATCCTTTGTTTTATTTTCCATTCCTTTCCTTAAGATACCTAGCATTCTATTTGCTCTCTTGGCCACCGCTGCCACTGGGCAGAGGGTTTTAACATGTTATCCACGATGACGCCTAAATCTTCTTCCTGGGTGGTGGTTCCTAATGTGCTTCGTGTAACCATAGTTTGGGTTGTTCTTTCCTAGGTGCATAGCTTTGCACTTGTCCATATTAAATTTCATCTGCCTATATACCTGGCTTTATAAAATGGCTCCAAGAACATCTCCATGATTTACTCCACCAAGTGTCCTTTTTCAGATGTCAAACTCATCAATAGAAGTTCTAAAATGCCCCCCAATTGTTTATTTAGACCAGTGGTTCTCAACCCAACCCAGTCCTCTGGCACTCACAGGCCAGTGAAGTTTCAGGCTATCCACAATGAATATGCATGAGATAGATCTGTATGCACTGCTTCCGTTTTATGCAGATCTCTCTCCTGCATATTCATTGTGGATACCCTGAAAACCTGACTGGACTAGGGGTCCCAGAGGACTGGGTTGAGAACCACTGATTTAGACTTTCAGAAAGCATTTGACAAAGACCCACATCAGAGACTCTTGAGGAAGTTAAAAAGTCATGGCATAGGAGGCAATGTCCTATCATGGATTGGAAATTGGTTGAGAGAGAGAAAACAGAGAGTAGGGATAAACTGTCAATTTTCTCAATGGAGGAAGATGAATCGTGGAGTACCCCAGAGTTCTGTATTAGGACCAGTGCTTTTTAACATATTTATAAATGAACTGGAATTAGGAACAAATGAGGTGATTAAATTTGCAGATAATTCCAAATTATTTGGAGCTGTTAAATCGCATGTGTATTGTGAAAAACTGCAGGAGGACTCTGGGAGACTGGGGCATCCAAATGGCAGATAAAATTTAATATGGACAAGTACAAATGCTGCATGTAGGGAAGAATAACCCAAACTCTAGATACACAATGCTAGATTCCACATTAAGAATCTCCAACCAAGAAAAGGATATGGGTGTGATCCTAGGCAATACACTGAAATCTTCTGTTCAACATGCAACGACAGTGGCCAATGAAGCAAACAGAATCTTAGAAATCATTACGGAAGGAATAGAAAATAAAACAAAGGATATCATAATGCCTCTGTATTGCTCCATAGTACAACCACACTTGAGTGTTGCGTGCAATTCTGGTCTCCACATCTCAAAAAAGATATAGCGGCATAAAGGGAAGAGTGACCAAAATGATAAAAGGGATGGAACAACTCTCCTATGAGGAAAGGCTAAAGAGGTTGGAGCTTTTCGGCCTAGAGAACAGATGGCTGAGGGGATCTGACTTGTCTCTTGACAACTTATGTATCAGCGAGACCACTTCGCTTGAGTCAGGAGGCGTTGTTGCAAGTTCCTTCTGTGACGCAGGTTCATAGGACTCGCCTTCGAGTGCAGGCCTTTTAAATTGCTGGCCCTGGTTTGTGGATCTCTATTCCGGTGCCTCTCCGTCAAACATGAGATTACTACATTTTTAGGATGCACTTGAAAGCACATTTCTTTAATTTGCATTGCTGTTTTAATGTTAGGATTGACAGGATTCAGTTATGGATATTGTATGTTTTCAGTGGAAATTGTTTATTATTTTATTATGTATGTCATTTATTTAACTTGCTCAGTAATTGCATGATGGGCATGTAATGACTTAATAAAAAATAAAACACAAAGATACGATCGAGGTCTATAAAATCCTGAGTGGAGTGGAATGGTTAGACACGAATCAATGGTTTACTCTTAAAAAATATAAGTACTAGGGGAAACGCCATGCAGCTACAAAGTGGTATATATAAAACAGATAGGAGAATTTATTTTTCTTTCATTCTTTGGAACTCATTGCTGGTGGGTATGGTAAAAGCAGGTAATGCAGCTGGGTTTAAATAAACGTTTGGACAAATTCCTAGAGGAAAAGTCCATAAACCGTTAAGGTAGCCAAGAGACAACTACTGCTTAGCCCTGGGGATAAGTGGCACAGAATTAGCTACTTTTGGATTGGCCACTGTTGGAAACGACATTGGGCTTCAAGAACCTTTAGTCTGACCCAGTTTGGCAGTTCTTATGTTCTTATCGTCTTAAGCGTGCATAAAAAAAATTCTTGCGCACATAACTTTGATTGAAGGAGAAAGTGGTATACAAATCTAGATAAATAAATAAACAGCATTCCAATTGTGTGAAACATACCCAAATATTGTGAATGATTTTTTTAAAAAGCTAAACCAAGTTTCTTTTTGGCCATGCACATCCCTGGTCTCTACTGGCTCTTTTTCCAGATATTCCTTTGGACTGTGAACTTCGTTAGTTCCTTCTCCTGGTTTGGCCTATTAGAGAGGAAGCTCCCTTAACTTCTCCCAGCGCAGGCTTGGACCCTCCCGGCCTCCCTCAGCACACTTCCCACGCTGGCACATCTTTTCTCTCTCAACTCTATCCTCTACGGTCCCCTCCAAAACCACAGAATGGAAACTCCCACAAAATTTCAATGAGTACAAGAGCACATCTTTATATAGCATACACGTTGTTGCTCTGAACATATAGTAGCAAGACTCCAGAAATTTCCACATTACACACACAGGAAAGCTTTGTGGAGACCCTGCAACAGCAATATGCACGCAGCAATTAATATCAATTAAATCAAGGGTGACCAAAAGCCCAGTTTTTTCATCCAATTTTGCAGCAATTTGTAGTGTCCAGTTCCAAGTTGTGACGAGACCATCCGGTTCAGCCTCCCTCCTACTGCTGCTGTAGTACCACCGTTGCCATGTCGCTTCCCTCTCCCTCTTTCCTCCCCCATCCCCTAATTGTCCAGTCACCTCTTCCTTAACCTTTTTTGTTGACGGAGAGGCAGCAGCAATATAACAGAGAATGATTCCTGCCATGAGGTCTTTGAGCCCATGTGCTCTAGAAGCTCTTCCACATCCTGCCCCCAAGGCAACAGGAAGTGTAAGTCAGGGGGCCGGGGTAGAGAAGAGCATCAAAGATTTCATGGCAGGCACCATCCTCAGTTAGTCAGTGGTGATGCTGCCGCCATCACTGCAAATGGGAAAAATGTTTGAAGAGAGATGCTGGACTTAGGGGGAGAATGAGGAATAAAATGTGGAAGATGCTGGATGGGATGGGGAAGAGGCGATGCTGACAGGAGGGAGAAGGTTCAGAGGGGAACAGACGATTCTTCCCCTCCCTCTCTTTCGGAGAGGTATCCGGTCAAGGTATTTAGAAATGTTGGCAACCCTATTTGATTGAGCCCTGAAGAATTCCCTAAACCATGGCTGACTTGCAAAGCATGGAGGTCATTTTCTAAAGTTTGAGTGCAACTGCTGAAATACTGAAGCAGGCAGTTTGGCTCATGTGGCCGAGTTACAGTGTCAGGCTCAAGTAGCACATTTGTAAGAAAGGGTATGAAGAAAGGTTTCTAACAAATTCAGGCTGCTAGCAAATGATTAGCATGTCATGAATTTAAACCAGATGGGAGGAACAATGCACTAAGCCAATAAGAGCAGATCAGCCTCTCCCCCTTCCCCCATCCTTTCCTCAAGGCTTTTGGAACAGATGTTTCTGCTAAAAGTTTATTTTGCACAAGCCTCGCTTGCCAAGCTTTAGGCAGGAATTCCTGCTGTTTATGTTTCTCATCGGTCTTGTAAACCAGAGAATCGAGCTACATGAGCCATGGTCAAAACGGGGAATACCATGTACAAGGTATGGTGGAAACTAATCCATAAAGAAAGAATACGTTTTCGCCAAGTAAGTTCACAACACCCGAGACCGTAAAGCCCTTCATAAGATTACACAAACAAAAATCAAAATCCAAGGCCATATCCATCTGTTATTTTGCCCCCTCGCCTTTCCTGAGAGGTGATTCTGCATGCCTAAAGATAGAGGGTTTCCTTCAGTTGCTAAATCCTGACCAGAGCCATTTTCGAAAAATAATTCAGAAGATTTGGTTTTCAGAGTCGCAGCCCAAAGACCACTCAAATTTTGTTTGCCCAACTCAAGGTCCAGTGAACAGTTACACGTTTGGTGGAGGAGGAGAAAAGCATACCAGAGGCTGGAGAGAGGAGACTAGTGGTGCTGTCTGGTTAAAGTGAAATGGTTAAGTCAGGCTGCACCAATAGCTGTACTGAAATTAGCTGGGTAAGTTATTTGGTTAACATAGGAGAGTCTATTCAGCAGCCCAACTAAACAGAATAAGAGGCTGAATGTCGGCCCAAATACAGTGTACAACAAGTGGGGAAAGCATGCAGAGCATGGCTTATGCAATTCTTTCCAATCCCTCTGCATGTGAATGGAAGATGGGGACAGATGTGGGGCCATGTGCAGAGACTCATTTGTGGGACTTCATCTGCATAAGTCAAAAGGGAAAGAAAAGCACTGTCATGGGGAAAAATCACATCGCTCATTGATAGGGCTGCCACTGGAGTGTGTGTGTGTGTATGTCTTTGTGGCTTTTGCGTTTGTCTCCAACCTTAAAAGGAAAAGAGGAGGTTGGTTCGAAAATAATAATAAAATGAAACCTTAGAAATCACTGGCAACGTATTTCAAAGGATGAATTGTACAGTTTAACCATAACATACAGTCCCTACTGTCCCAAGGCAGGAGGTACTGCTGCGCTTCTCCACCACTAGTTGGCAGTACATATACATACCAGTGGCAAAACACATACAGTAGTTCAGTCACTAGATTCTATCAGGCATAGCAGCCATTAAGAAAGCTGTATAGCTCAGTCACCAAGGAGCATGTTTACTAAGCTGGGCTAACGGTTAACACACACTTTTGTAACTAGGTCCCACAGTACAACATGGGACATAGTTACAAATAGAGCGTGCTAACCATTAGTCCAGATTAATAAACATATCTCTAGGTTATGCAGTAGAATTTACAACAAATAAAATGAATTCCACATCTGAATTGCAAAGAGCCAACCCAGCAGGGTTAGAAGGCGAGGCAGCACCGGGACAGGGCAGGAAGGAGATTGTAGGTTGCAGAAAGCATATGGAGCATGCCTCATGGAATTATTTCCAATTCCCATTTGTATAGATATATATGTGTGGGTTTGTCTGTCCATCTTATCAATGCCAAACAGAAAGGAAGATGCAGAGTGTTTTGTTAAATGAACATTGCAAAGCTTCTTTTTTAAAACTATTATGTAAGCTGTGTTGCAGGTTTTTTAAAACATATTTGCCCCTCTGCAGTTTCATTTGTGCTTGCTGTATTTCTGTAATAGTGCTGTAAGAGTGACCTCCCTTTCCAATGCCTAGCACGCCACAGGGAATCACAGAGTTCCTGGTGCAGGCTACAGCAACTAATGAGGCCCCAAGTCAAAAAAAAAAAGTCTACCCCTGTTTTATAAAACAATGCAAGGGTAGGAGATTGTAACTCAGCCAATGCTTGCCACCTAGTGGAGAATTTTATAGTCTTTTTCATGCATACATGGCCTTCTATAAAATACCAACTGGCTTAAAATACTTTAACCAACTAACTTACTTGCGAACTTTAGGCGAGAATAGTTACACCTGCTCCTGAGCAGATCTGTGTCCGCACCTGCGCTGAAGGCACAATTACTGCCACTTGGGCTAGCATGTTATATAGACATATAGCACCTATGTGCCTTTAAAAAGTGTCTATGTAGATGCCTACTGGGTCTCTTAACCTAAGCTATACGAAATGCACCACATCACGTTCTGGAGGGAATCAAGGCATATGGCACCTGGCCAAGGACTGTTGCTGTAACCACCAGGCTAAGGAAAATTACAAAATTAAGATAAATACCCTAGGACATTTGCAAATGAATGCCGATGGTGCTGGTTCCCATTAGAGACCGGTTCTGACTAAGCAGAAAACCCAAACAAGTCAAATGACACTCTCACCGATACACTGGACTGGCTCGGTTTACTAATTAACTGACACAAATGTTTAAGAAATCTAAACATGACAGAGCAGCAATACAAACAAATTACTTTATGTTTAAGCAAGCTGGAGAAACGTATGCTTCTAGCATAAACAACAGTCCTACTTTCCTGCCACATCTCCTGAGTCATCCCCCCGCCCTCCAAAACCAATTTGAAAAATTTAGCAGTAGTACTGGTACATTAGCGAGATCCTCCAGCCAAATTAAAGCCAACTCATCCATGAAGAGGTCCCCAATACATGCGAGACAGACAGACATGTCAGAGGCAAGGCTTGCACTGCTGAAACACACCAAACAAACAGCAATACACAACAGTCCGGCTGCTCTCTTTTCTTCTCCGTTTTCTGAATGGTGATGTTTGGCTTCCAAGATACACTTAGGCTCTTGGCCCACAATTTGATCTGCAATGCCCATAGCGTTTTCCAAAAAGTAGGGCACTCGGCCTTAGTTTCTCAGTCACATCTTGATGGGTCTTTTTCCTCTTGTCTGCTTATGAAACAATCTTGTGGAGGGAAAGGGGTATTTAGTTTGGTTTTCATTAAGGAAGCTAAACCCATTTAGTCTACTGAGAGAGTTCTTCATCCCTAGCTTTACGCTTATAATTCAAAACCCACATCTTTGGGGACTAGAAAAGGGGACTGTTACTTCTGGAGAGAGAAATTTAAAACACAGAAGAGAGCTTTCTGGTTAAATTTGGAACCCAGCAGAGAGCTTGTAGTTTAAATTTAATAGTCACTCAGGGCCTAGTATCAGCAAAGTACTTTTAGTTTAAATTTAAAACACAGAAGAGAGCTTTCTGGTTAAATTTAGAACCCAGCAGAGAGCTTGTAGTTTAAATTTCATAATAAGTCAGAGCCTAGCAGCAGCAAAGACCTGTAATTTAAATCAAATCAGAATATAGCTTAGCATAAAAGGCAAAACAGGGTCAGTACTCTTTGAGCAACAAATAAAGTCTTCTAGAGACCTTTACAAAGAGGCCTTCTACCTAGGGGGCAAGAGAACTGTGAAACATTTTCAATAGGTGTTAACACCAGGTGGCAGGTTGAAAGGCCATTTTCAAAGACTCCTTCTATCCAAGCAAGGACTGTTAATCACCCAGGAAGATGGTCATAGCTTACCTCAGCAGCACAGGACAGGGTACTGTGTAGCAGCCCTCTTTTAATAAGTGTTATTTCCCTCCCTCCCTCTGCAACACCCACCCACCCCTGGGATAATCGTAGCTTTATAGGTGCTTACACATCTTAAAGGACAGGAGGTGCTCTCAGGTGAAGCTCATTACCCAAATCAGTCATACACTAAGGACTTGAGATTAATTAAGCTTCAGGTAAACAAGGTATATTAAACGTATTAGGTACAGTTTTATTAGTATAAATATCCATAGCAACCCTTAGTAAGTAAAGAACTTAAATATCGAAACACAAGCTTAAAACTAAGATGCAGACAGCAGTCCAGCAGTGAGATGGGGGCTTTCCAGTCTTTTGCATTGAGTGTCACATGTATGATTTTCTCCCAGTTGGTGAGAGGTCTTACGTGTGCACTAGGTGCAAGGAGTTCTTTGCTCTTGGGGAATGAGTCCATTCTCTAGAGGCTAGAGTAGCAGACATGGAAAACATAAGAAAGACAGAGAGGTACATAGATGAGACCTACAGGGATATAGTCCTGAAGTCCCACCTCCAGTCTGGCAGCATCCCTGTTGCCATGGAGAAGCGAGGTCACGTGACAGGAGAGCATCACCCTGGTGTGGTAGGAAGTGATCCTGTAACTAGGACCTGTCCTCCAGGTGATGTAAAACCCTCTCGCACCGAGGAAGTTTCTCCAGGGCCATGTGCCCATGAGGGAAGGGTTAGGACAGCCGTTATAGTTGGTGATTCGATCATTAGGCATGTAGATAGCTGGGTGGCTGGTGGACGTGAGGATCGCCTGGTAACATGCCTGCCTGGTGCGAAGGTAGCAGACCTCACGCGCCACCTAGATAAGGTCTTAGATAGTGCTGGGGAGGAGTCTGCTGTCTTGGTACATGTCGGTACCAATGACATAGGAAAATGTGGTAGGGAGGTTCTGGAGGCTAAATTTAGGCTTTTAAGTAGGAAGTTGAAATCTAGAACTTTCAGGGTAGCATTCTCCAAAATGCTTCCCGTTCCACGCACAGGACCCAAAAGGCAGGCAGAGCTCCGGAGTCTCAATGCGTGGATGAGACAATGGTGAAGAGATGAGGGTTTTGGATTTGTTAGGAACTGGGGAATATTCTGGGGAAAGGAGGGGCTCTTCAGAAGGGATGGGCTTCACCTTAACCGGAATGGAACCAGGCTGCTGGCATTAACCTTTAAAAAGGAGATAGAGCAGCTTCTAAACTAGATAATAGGGGAAAGCCGACAGTCGCCCAAGAGTGAATGGTTCGGAAGAATGTATCCTTGAAGGATATTACTAAAAGCAGAGAGGTTCCAAAAAAGAGTAAAGTAGCCCAAATGCCCTCGAGTATGGAGCAGACAGAGCTTAAAGGTCCCAAATTACCCAGGTCTACCAATATCCAAATTAATATGAATAAAATACAGTCTCTAAAATGCTTGTATGCAAATGCTAGAAGTCTAAAGAATAAGATGGGAGAGTTAGAATATATAGCACTAAATGAGAGGTTAGATATGATTGGAATATCAGAGACATGGTGGAAGGAGGACAACCAGTGGGACACTGTGATACTGTCAGGGGTTCGTGACAGTTCGAAGCAGTGCAGAAAGATAAGTTTGCAGCTTCGTTTTCATATTGCTCTTATTGTATTGATACGCTATGGGGAAGGTCATTGATGTGAAAGGGCGATTGGGTTTTAAAGGTTGATGCAATTTATGTACCTTATACCATAGCCAGATAATTCTGAGACCTCCCTATAAGCAGATGGTTTGCTACGGAGAGTGTGTATGCTAAGAAGTAATGTTGTTTTTCTCTCCCGAAGTGGATTTACTCTGACATCAGTTTTGGTACGGTGGAGTGTTTTTTTGATAATAGATTTTCGCTCCAATAGTTGACCAGTTTTCCTTTTTGTTAATTTGCAGACAGACAGAATCCACACACGGGATGGTGTGACTCCACTTTCTCCTCCAACAATCTCTGTTGTATTCAAAACTCAGCTGTACGGCTCTTCTTCCGCCAGTCTCGCTGTGCTCACGTCACCCCTGTTCTCAAGTCACTTCACTGGCTCCCTGTTTCCACATCCAGTTCAAACTTCTCCTACTGGCCTGCAAGTGCATTCATTCTGCGGCTCATCACTGCTTTTCCTCTCATATCTCACTCTACACCCCTCCTCGGGAACTCCGCTCCTCTGGCAGATCCCTTCTATCTGTGCCCTTCTCTGCCACTGCCAACTCCAGACTTTGTTCATTCCACCTTGCTGCTCCATATGCCTGGAACTACCTGAGTCAGTGCATCGGGCTCCTTCTCTAGCCCTATTCAAACAAGGCTAAAAGCTCACCTCTTCAAGGTTGCTCTTGGGTGCTGATGTTCCTCACTCTCTTGTCCACTACTTAAGTGTACCCTACCATACTCTAGTCCCCAGTTTTGTGCTGTTTTTTTGTCTTGATTAGATTGTAAGCTCTGATGAGCAGGGACTGTATCTTACATCTTTATGTACAGCACGAGTATGCCTTGTAGCGCTATGCAAATGATTAGTAGTAGTATTGCTCTTTGTAATACATTCAGTAATGTGAACTGTCAACCACTACTGCTTCGTTCTCCACGCCGGAGTCTTGTTTTCTCAGGGATCTCCACATCTGCTGCTTGAACTCAAGCCCCACTGGAAGATACCGTCACTAACCTTGCATGCATCGGTGGAGGCGTGTGCCCCGGAAGCAGGGTTTTAGGCACCCTAGGCAAAACCTCAGCCTTCGCCCCCTCGCAATTAATTTGTATACCCCTAGTGCCTCCTAACCCCAAGATTTAGATTATTCTTCTCAATTGTAATCATCTCAACAGCATCTCTCCCAGAAGAATCCTCTAAAAACGTAAATTTGGACACCACAGTTTTAAACCTTACATTTTGTTAGTAAATGAGGCAGAAGTCAAAAAGCCACTTGCAACAGTAAATACTGTAGATTGTTGTAAATTGCCCGGTCTTCCAGCAGGTAAAAGTACATACGTATGATTCTTTGAGTTTGTGTGGTTGTTAGGACCCATTACATTGTAGCTGCTCTTTGCTGTCCCCCTCCACACCAGAAGCTGTCGCCCTAGGTGACCACCTAGCCTGCCTGGTGGTTGGACCAATCCCACCTGGAAGCAGTGTGCTCTATACTGCTACTCTGTGCATTTTGTCTAGCAAAAGGGTGCCGGGACTCATAGACAGAGCTCTTTCATGAATACATGAGAAGTTTAGCAGGCAACGAAAAAGCCCCGCTGCTACTTCAGCAGGTTTGCGAAGACGGGCATTCTGGGTGGCTTTTCCTGGAGGCATACGTATCTCTGAACCGACTAGCCATGGTGTTTTTTTCTTATTGATGTTGGCAAAGTTAAAGAAGATCTAGACCGCTCCAATTATGCTGTCATGTGGAGGGCCCTGCATTAATTCCCAGCTCAGCTCTTCAACTCTGTGAAGAATTTATAGAATAATACAAAGGCGCTGGGTTAGTGCCAGCAGCAGCCTCTAACTTTCACTCCACTTGCAATGTGAAAAAGGAAGACGTTTTGCTGTTCTCAAGGGCTCCAGATCTGCGATCTGTCAAGATCGAACTGCTGACCGGCCCTGCTTCTGCTCCCTGGGTAAGCCGGTAACATGCAGAGACGGTGTCCTAAACTCCACAGGCAGGTACCCGTAGTCACAGTGGCCCAATTTAGTGTCCATGACTCTAGAAAGAATCCAGCTGAGGACTGTCATCACAATCACTGAACTAAAGTAAGTTAGGAGAAGACAGAAAATAAGGGGGAGACGTCTCTGGATACCTACAAACAGGGCTGTACCAAGGACTGTGCGGGCGGTGTGGCCGCAGAGGGGGCAAGTATAGAAAGGGCACCGATATCACCACTGGACTTCCATGAAACTCAAAAAGAGTGACTTACTGCACGTGGCTGGGGTGAAGGGGGGGGGGGGCACCAGATTTGTTAGTCGCACAGGACACACTTCAAGCTTGGTACGGTCCTGCCTACAAATGAAGCCTCATGGCATCAGATTCTAGCCCTGATTGCAAGTAAGCTGGATGCAGAAAGCGGCAGGAGGAAAACTGCCGGGTCAAATAAATCAATAGAAAAAGAACCGTAAATATGCCCGCTACAGAACGTCTGCATACACTTCATCTCTATAGAATTCCAAACAAGAAACAGAGACATTTCCCAGGATTGCAAACTCAGTCTAAGCCCTGAGGGGCCGACATCACAATCACAAGACTGTTTTCCAAGCCTGAATTATGCAGACATTTGGAAAGAGTACAACAGCTTAATGATGTGATAAACGGATGCCAGCAAGACAGCTCCTCGGCCTTCCTATACATCCGTCTGCAAATGCAACACGCCACTAGTGTGCTGTGCATTGGGGCACCAAGATGCAACTACAACATATCAATTTATTCAAAAGCTTCCCCTCACTGTGTGTCTATGGAAAAAATTCTCAGTACAACATACAGTTTGAGTCCCATAAGAGGCATCATGAAAGTGTATCACCGTTCCTTCTTCATTGAAGCCACAGCTTTCTTTTTCTGGGGACACTGCAGAGTTTGTAGGCAAAGGACTCTAACCCATCACATGACCACGTCCCTAGACTCAGGCTACACATACAAAAGTACAGAGGAAACCACAGTCCGCGGCCCCAGGCCAGAGACTGTTGCAGCTATGTCTGGGCTAGATAGACGGGGTGTAAATAAACTGGAGGGAGTGGAGGAGGTGTGAATGAAAGTCAACAGTACCATAGCCTTAGAAGGGGCTGCTTTTCAATTTAAGTGGGATAAAAAGAGTTGGAGAAGGTGGAAACTGACAGACAAGTAAACAGTGCCATGAGTCCAGTTCCCAGACCAGGACTCTACACACTGGGCCAGTAGAGACTGAGGATGCTGTGGGGACAGTAGCCACAATCCCTACAGGCAAGGAAGTCCTGTCCACCACTCTGGCCAGGCTCAGGAACCACAACTGGAAGCTCCGAAGGGAACATGATTTCTGACCCGTGACACCGCTGAAATAGCTAAATTAAAAGAAAGGGGTTTGAGAAGGTAAAGGAAAGGATTTTTATTCAGCACAGGAGGGCAGAAGTTACAAACTCTTGCAGTGTAATATTATACATCAGTGGCTAACTAGGGGACCGATTTTCGAAGGCAGTTACAGCCCATGTTACCCGTGTAAACGCCTTAACTGGGATTTTCCAAAGGCACCAACATGGGTGATGCCTTTGGAAAGTCCCGGTCAAGTCCCTAAAGAGTCCAGATGCTATCCGCTTAGCATTAGGGCATGTTTGGGGCGTTAAAAGGCAGAGCGGAGGCGGGGAATGACGCTAAGCGGGTAGCAGCGATTTTCAATGCTGCTCGCTTAGCGCTCTGCACCTTAAAGATAGGTGAGGAAAACCCTCGCCTATCTTTAAGGCCCTGGGGCTAAATGGGCAGCATCAAAAATTGCTGCTACCCGCTTAGCCTCGGCGGATGCCGGCCCATGCAGCATGATCCAGATTTTCACTTTCTTCACCGCGGAAATGAAAATCCAGGTTAAGGGGTTCAGCGGGCGGCCTACATGAAAAGGCAGGGGCAGGGCTTGCAAATCATTGGCTTTCACTACTGGGTAAAGTTGACATACCACAATTATTTACAAGTATAAATAATAATATCACTCCAAAGTTGAAAGGGAGACATATGTATGCATAGAGAGATAGACTGATTGATTATGGGTCTGATATAATCATTTGGGTAGGATATGCGCCACATCGGTGCATAGTCCTGCCCGCCGAGCCCTAACCCCGGATATTCACGACAGCACTTAATATCCGGGGTCGTCACACAAGCCCCAGAGCCGCCTGGTTTAGCCACAGATTGCTACCCGGGCAGTGGTGCAATATCGCTGCTACCCGGTTATCGGTACTCCCCGCCTCCACTCTACCCTGGAACGCCCCATCACGCCCCGATGCTAACCGGATAGGAGCTTAGGGGACTTGGTAGGGGATATTCTACGGCACTACCATGTAGGTGCCATTGAATAGTCCCGTTTAAGGCATTTACAAGGTTTACTGGGCTGTAAACCATGTAAATGCCTATCGAATATCGGGCCCTATATATACAGTTGTGTTCAACATTATTGGCACCCTTCTCTTGTAGGTATGTTGTGTACAATATCTTGAGAAATAACTGGAAATATTCCAACTGTATGTCATAGTACTTTAATAGTAAGTTCAAAGGTATACAATAAAAAAATGTCTGTGCAATATATATATAGTAATTTCTGAGAAAAAAAAACAAAATATTACCTGGACAAGATTAATGGCACTCTTCACTAATATTTGGCTGCACAAACCTTAGCAGTGATGACAGCCTCCAAATGTTTCTTGTAGTCATCTATAATTTTCATACATCTGTCTGCTAGTAACTTCTCCCACTCTTCAACTGTGATTTGTTCCAGCTCATGAATATTTCCAGGATTCCTTTTACCAATGGGGAAACTGCTAGATACGTATGACCTAGATTGGCCACTGTTGGAAACAGGATACTGGGCTTGATGGACCTTGGTCTGACCCAGTATGGCATATCTTATGTTCTTATGTTCTAATGACAGATTTCAGCTCTTTCCAAAGATTCTCAATTAGACTGAGATCAGGACTTATTGCTAGCCAGTTTTAAACAATCCATTTTTTCTTTTTTAACCATTCTTTTGTACTTTTGGATATATGTTGGGGCCATTGTCCTGCTGGAGGACCCATGACCTTCGACCCAGACCTAGCTTTCTGACACTAAGTAGCACATACTTCCTTTAATACATTCCAGGCCTCCAGTTCGAGGCAGCAAAACAGCCCCACAACATTATGGAATCTCCAACATATTTAACTGTAGGAAGTGTGTGTTTTTTTTACTTATAAGCTTCATTTCTTCGCCTGTAAATGTATTGCTGTTCTGCATTGTCAAAGAGCTCAAGCTTGGTTTCATCTATCCAAAGAACATTTTCCCAGAAGGACTGTGGTTTCTCAAGGAGGGTTTGGGCAAAGATCAGGCATGCCTTTTTATGTCTATCTTTGAGCAATGGGGTCCTCCCTGGCCTTCACCCATGGAGTCCTTTGTTTAGTGTGCGACATATGGTGCAGGTTGAAATCACCACTCCAGATTGCTCCAGGTCAGCTTTGGATGTTGTACATGGTGTTTTTCCAACAGTTCGCACTAACCTTCAAAGACTTCTTGGATTAATTTTCCTCTTCCCACCACATCCTGGGATGTTCTTGACAGTTCCATGAGCAGAAAATTTCTTAATAAGATTGTGAACTATTGACTCAGAAATTCCAAGGTCTTTGGAGATATCCTTGTACCCCTTTGAAGGTTGTATTTGGTGATAATGGCTTTTCTGACAGTCTCAGGCAGCTCTTGTCTTCACCATTGTGAAAATGGAACATAAGAGCCATTTTCATTGGTTGATTCAAGTCATGTGAGTACTGACAATTGATCACCGGTACGTATAATTTTACTGCAATGGGAAAGTGGTTCTTCTGTTCAAACCAATTTGAATTGTTTATAAGGGTGCCAATAATCATGTCCTGGTAATGTCCCAGTTTTTATATTATTTTCTACTATTTCCTTTTTTAATTGATCTTGTTTTATTTGATTATTTTATGTGTCAAATATGTGTACATATACAGGGGTGGCCCAAGGGTGATGAGGAGCCATGTGCGGAGACTCATTTGCATATCCATTGGGCCTCATTTGCATATCCACTGGACCTCATTTGCATACATTAATTTTATTTTATTTTAAAATGTATATGTTGGCCTTCTAAAATTTTAGGCAGCTTTCAAAGGCGCCCTTCACAAGCCTCTTCTTTCTCTTGGCAATGACTTAGGGGCACGTCTACTAAATATTAATGTGCGTTAAGTGCCACTGCATCAGTAGAAATAAATGGGTGTTCCTGCACTTAACGCATATTAATACTGTGAATGCGCATTAACTTTTAGTAAACACGCCTCTTAATGAGTGTCTGAATACCATTTGCATGGACTGCGAGGATAAAGTAATACTACCAGATTTCTATATTACTATGTAGAAATATGAAGACAATAATTAAACTGGGAACCCCAAAAGCCAAACTTGGAATGTACAACAACACTGGAGAAATAAAACTATAAATTCATTTCCTCTTGTACTAAACAAAGCACAAAGATGTTTGTTATGCACATTTACCTTTGGTTTTTGGACATTTTGTTTTTCAGTTGTAATTGCTCCAGTCACTTTCTTCTGGTTTCTTCGTGTCTAACTGTCCATTGTCTGCTGCCCATTTGTCCTTTCTTCTCTCCTAGATTTTTTCATTCTCTCTCTACATCTGCTCTAAAATATTGATCTTTCCTGTTTACTCTTTCCTCCATTTCTTTCTTTATTCCTTTTTCATCCACTCAGATTTCACCTCTCCATCCTCAATCTCCACTTGCTCTCCCAATACCTGACAAATTGTAGATTTTTCTTCCCTCCCACACAAAATATATTTTCTCCTCTCCATTCTCACTCCTCCAGCTTCTTTTTATCTTTCGCCAGCCCCATCCCCCGGCGCATCCAGACAAACCTCGATTTTCACTTCCGCCGCCACAGAAGTGAAAATCTGGGTTAATGGGGTCGGTGGGCAGGCTATGCGCTGCCGCGGTTCATAGCCTGCCTAATTGAAAATTGGGCCCTTTGAGTCATGCAGTGCTTGAACTTTGGTGCTGAGCTCTTGGTTTCTTGCAAGAATAGTGTGAATGAACAGGCAATGTACAGTGAGAGCAGCATGGTCCCAGAACATTTCAGCTATTCTGGAAAGTAGTGCAGGAAGATTGCAGCAGCAGAGGAACACGGGAGCGACTTACTAATTAGGCCCCCTGCAGTTTTTTCTCCGTATGACTCAGTTGACTGCTCAAATTCAGTGGCATGATTGAAAAAATTCTACAGGAAAGGACAATTCTGTGCAAATTCTGCATTGCACACAATTGCACTAGGAGTAAGACCTCTTAGAAGCCCAGAAAAGTAGAAGGAACTCCAGGCATATTATTTTCTCTGAAATTTGGGGACTCTCTTCAGGGTGTCACTCCCTTCCGTTCCCCAAGCAAGTCAAAGAGGTAAAAGAGAAGCACAAAGCTCTCAGATAGCCTCTGAAGGGTGTGGGAATGCAGCAGGGTGTGGGAACTCTAAACTATACAATCAAACCAGCTACGCCTGTAAGCCCTTCAGTCACACAGTCAACACCGCCACAGACCAGCTGTCAGTCCTGTTTCACCTCATAGCACAAAGTTTCTTCAATATTTCAAGAAGCAATACTGCAGAGAGGTTGGTAAGACAGGTATATTCTTTTCCAGAGGTTTCTGGGATTTGGTCCAGAGTGCATACTCTTGATCATCATGCCTCATTTTTCTTCCTCTATTGTCTTAATGCTTATCAACTGGGCAAGTGCTAGTCAGCTAAGATTCCATGCACATAAGCGTACAATTATATCCACGATCTGCACTTGGGGGAGTGGGGGAAATACTGATGTGTGCAAAAAATAAGTAATTAGTTCTTACCTGCTAATTATTGTTCCTGAAGGAACGACAGT
The DNA here is from genome assembly GCA_033557465.1 of Ichthyophis bannanicus. NCBI lineage: Eukaryota > Metazoa > Chordata > Amphibia > Gymnophiona > Ichthyophiidae > Ichthyophis > Ichthyophis bannanicus. The sequence goes on from CM066034.1 coordinate 921,056,618, forward strand.
CCAGTCCCTTTACTTCTGGGTTGCGCAACCCTTCCAGCAGCTTGGAGGCTGAGCCCATTCTTTTTGAGGATGGTGCGGTATAAATACCACTGGCACCACCCACAGATCCCAGTAATCTAATGAAAAAGCAGACTTAACGGATAACCAAATTAATATCCTATAACAACACACACCTTTTTTTTTTTTTTTTTTACCTGTAGGAGGCAAGGAGGAAAAAGGGGTAGAGGGGAGGAGGAGGCTTACCTGAGCCTGCCATAGCCTTCCCCCACACTTGGTCTGTAGGACCCGTGCAAGAGACCCTTCCGCTTCCGCTTCGGTCCTGACATCGGTCCGCTGTTCTTTTCCTTCCCACGGGGAAACTCTGCCAAGTGAAGAACCTGGGTGGGAACAGGGACTGGACTGTCGTTCTTTCAGGAACAATAATTAGCAGGTAAGGACTAATTACTTCTTCCTTATCGTCACTCCAGTCCAGTCCCTTTACTTCTGGGATGTAACAGAGCAGTTCAAGCCCAGGTGGGGTTCGCTATCCCGGACCGAAGCACCGCATCCCCAAACCGAGCATCAGCTGCTCTCTGAAAATCAGCCTGTAGTGTTTGGTAAAGGTATGCAGCGACGACCAAGAAGCCACTCTGCAAATGTCTAGCGGCGGAACCAAGCTAAACTCCGCCCAGGAAGTTGCCTGCGCCCGAGTTGAATGTGCGTGCAGTCCTCCTGGAACCTGCTTCCCCTTCAGGATATAGGCGGAAGCAATAGCTTCCCTGATCCACCTAGAGATGGAAGCCTTGGCCGCCGCCTCCCCCTTGTGCGTTCCACCAAATTGAACGAATAAACGTTCGGACTTTCGAAAGGGCGCCGTTCGGGAGAGGTAACGCTTCAGCACTCTCTGCACGTCCAGAAGACGTAGCTTCTCGTCATTCCCCTCATGCCCTCCTGTGGAGAAGGACGGAAGTGAGACCGTCTGGTTCACATGAAAAGGGGAGATGACCTTGGGCAAGAAAGAAGGGACTGTCCACAACACCACCTTGTCCCTGAAAAAGGAAAGAAAGGGGGGCTGAGAGGACAGCGCTTGAAGTTCGGAGACACGCCTGGCCGAGCAAATAGCGACCAGAAAGACTGTCTTCAGTGTCAGATCTTTTAAGGAGGCTTTCTTTGCCGGCTCGAAAGGTTCTCTGGTCAAGGCATTTAATACTAGGTTGAGATCCCAAGGAGGGATCACCGATCTTTGCTGGGGTCGCAGACGCCTAACCGCTCTTAAGAACCTGGCCACATCGGAGTGGGCCCCTAAGGACTTTCCGCAGACCTTACCTCTATAACAAGAGATGGCCGCCAACTGGACTCGTAAGGAGCTGGGCGCTAGGCCTTTGTCGACACATGCTTGCAAAAACTCCAGGATCTCCGGGACAGAGGCCAAAAGGGGCTTCTTTCGATGCTCCGCACACCAAGCTTCGAAAATGCGCCAAACTCTCATGTAGGAAAGACAGGTCGAGCGCTTTCGTGCGCTCAACAAAGTTGAAATTACTGATCCCGAATAACCCCACTTCCGGAGCCGCGCCCTTTCAATAGCCAGGCTGTAAGCGAGAATCGATCCACGTGAGGCATCTGAACCGGCCCCTGCCTCAACAGATCCTTTCTGCAGGGGAGCCACCAAGGTCGATCGGCCGTTAACCTCACTAGGTCTGCATACCAATTGGTCTGCGAGGCCAATCCGGAGCTATGAAGATTACCAATTCTCAGTGGGCTTCCACCCGCTGCAGAACCCTTCCGATGAGAGCCAAAGGGGGGAACACATACAGGAGCCCCTCTGACGGCCACCTCTGAACCAGGGCATCTAAGCCTTCGGACATCCTTTCCTTCCTGTGACTGAAAAATCGGCTCGCCTTGGCTGTAGCATACGCGCCATGAGATCCATGATTGGGAGACCCCAAAGGGCTACTACCTGGTCGAAGACTTCCTGCGCTAGCTCCCACTCCCCATGGTCGATCTTGAACCTGCTGAGGTAATCGGCCGTAACACTGTTCGTTCCAGCCACGTGCTGCGCTGAAAGAGCCGCCAAACGAGCTTCTGCCCACTGTAACAGGCTGTCCGCTTCCTTCTCCAGGGAGGGACTGCTTGTTCCTCCCTGGCGGTTGATATAGGCCACCGCGGTGACATTGTCGGAGAGGACGCAAATTGCTCTTTGTCGAACTAGAGGCTCGAGTGCTCTGAGCGCTAAGGCTACCGCCCGCAATTCCAGCCTGTTGATGGACCACTGAGACTCCTCCATAGTCCAGCAACCCTGGGCGAACTGGCCCTCACAATGAGCCCCCAAGCCTGCCAGACTGGCATCCGTCGTCAGCAGAATCCACTGAGGGGCTTCGAGGGGCATCCCACAATCCAGGTTCCTTGGGCAGAGCCACCACTTGAGGGCCTTCTTGGTTCGAGGAGGGCAGGGCAGCTGCAAGGTTAAAGGATGATACTGATGGGACCAACGACGTAACAAAGCCTGTTGCAGAGGCCGCGTGTGAGCCCTGGCCCACGGCACCACCTCTATTGCTGCTGCCATGGTTCCCAGCAATTGAAGGTAATGCCATGCAGTAGGATTTCGCCTGCTCAGGAATTGCGAAACAAGAATCCTTAGGTCCATTGACCTCTTCTTGGAGAAAAACACTCTTCCTCTCCTGGTGTCGAACCTTGCTCTGAGATACTCGAGCTCCTGAGTGGGTATCAAGCTGCTCTTTACCCGATTGATGACCCACCCTAACCCCTCCAAGACTTCTACCACTCTGGCTGTAGCAGTGCGACTCTCCGCTTCTGACTTCGCCCGTATCAGCCAATCGTCCAGGTAGGGATGCACCAGAATTCCCTCCTTTCGCAGAGCCGCGGCTACCACCACCATTACTTTGGTGAAAGTCTGGGGGGCTGTAGCTAGACCGAAAGGCAGCGCCTGGAGCTGAAAATGACCTCTTGGCACCGCGAATCTCAAGATCTGTTGATGGGACCTTCGTACCGGAATATGCAAATAGGCTTCCGTCAAATCCAGAGAAGTCAGGAACTCTCCGCTTCTTACGGCCACGATGACCGACTTTAGGGTTTCCATTCGGAAGTGAGGAACCTTGAGACAGCGATTGACTTGCTTTAGATCTAGGATCGGGCGAAAGAATCCTTCCTTCTTTGGTACCACAAAATAAATTGAATATCGACCGGTGCCGCATTGGTCTACCGGAACAGGGACCACCGCTCCGAGTGCTATGAGCCTTGAAAGCGTGACATCTATCACTGCCCTCTTTACTGGAGATCTGCAGGGCGACTGAATAAAAGCTGGAAGTATTTGCTTTGCAAATTCGAAAGCATAACCCTCTCGGATCACTTCCAGGATCCATTGATCGGACGTGACCCGGGACCAGGTGGGAAGAAACTGCCTTAAAACGCCCCCCCACTGGCAGACCGCCCCCCTGGACCCCCGTTATCTCATTGTGGCTTTCTAGGTCCCGCGGAGGAGGAAGAGACCACAAAACCTCTACCCGCTCCTCGAAACCCTCTGAAGCTTTGAACCCTAGAAGGGAAGCGGCCCCTAGGAAAGGGGTTCGATCTGGCAGAGCGAAACCTCCGAGGATCCCTTGGCTGGTTCCGCATAGGAGCTATAGAACGACCTTGTTTCGGTCTGTCCTCCGGAAGCCTGCCTCTCTTAGATTCGCCAAGGTCCTTTCCTAACTTATCTAAGTCTTCTCCAAATAATAGTTTCCCCTTAAAGGGAAGGCGACTCAGGCGCGCCTTAGAAGAGGCATCAGCTGCCCAATTACGTAGCCACAAATACCGCCTAGCTGCTACCACAGAGGCCATGTTCTTAGCTAGGCTCCTGATGAGGTCGTACTGGCTATCCGCCAGGTAGGCCGCCCCGGACTCCAACCTAGCTGTGATAGCCTGCACGTCCCCTGAGGAACCCTCCGGTAGCTGAAGTTGCTGGGACCATCTCAAACAGGCCCAAGCCACCCAAGCCCCCGACACCGAGGCCTGTAAGGCGAGAGCACTAACATCAAAGGCTTGCTTCAGCAGCGTATCCAATTTTCTATCTTGAGAATCCCTCAGAGCCGCGCTACCCTCGACTGGGATAGTCGTCTTCTTTGTCACTGCTGATATCGCTGCATCCACTCTGGGCGACCTCAGCAGTTCTTTGTCTGGTTCCGGTAACAGGTATAGGTGAGTCATAGAGCGTACCCCCCTCAAACTTGACTCTGGTTGATCCCATTCCTCCTGGATCATCTGACGCACCACCCTGTGGACTGGAAACACCTTCTGAGACCTCCTCACGGCTTGGATCAAAGGATCCTCCAACTCTTCCTCCTCTGCTGGAGTGTCTGAGGTCACATTGAGCACTTTCAGGGACTCATTAATCAATGCCGGGAGCTCCTCTCATCAAAAAGCTCGAACTATGCGGGATTGATCCTCCTCTGGGATCTCTCCCTCCTCGAGCTCCTCATCATCATCGCCTAATTCTTTGTCCGAGACCTCCTCTTCCGGAGTGTCATGTGAAAAGGACGTGAGAAGCCCCTCGCTCTCCAGCCTAGCGCGATTGAGTGGGACCCCGGAATCCTGGGTGCTTGCCTTCGATGGTCTGGCCAACCCTCCTTCCTTCGCCGAGCTCGGCTCTCCTGCTCCAAGCCCCTGCTTGCGCATACAATAGGCCTTGTGCAGCAAGAGCACGAACTGAGTGGAGAAGTGGCCTAGTGGTTGGGGCAAGGTACTTCAGGCCGGAAGGTAGGGGGTTCAAATCCCACTAGAGGACAGCAACCTTGGGCCGGAAGGACTGGGGTTTCTAGTCCCACAGGTGCTCCTTGTGGTCTTGGGCAAGCCACTTAACCCTCCATAGCCCATGTTCCTTGTAAAATAGTTATCTCCAAGTTATAATGCCCTGTTCAATGTAATTTCAGTTTGTTCAATGTAAACCGCACTGATGCAGAATAGCACGGTATATAAGAGAATGTAAATAAATAAATAAATAACTCAGGAGAGAAGGGGTTCCCGGCACTCTCCTCCCCACCTGCCGAGGAGGGGAGGGACAGAGGAGGAACGGGCAAATCCGCGGAAGAAGGCGGAGGGGAATGGGACCCTCTTTCAACCTCCAGAGGGCCTCCTGACCCTTGAGAAGTTTGAGCCATGGACAAGTGGATTCCTTGTTCCACAGAAGCAGCCTCTGCAGCACAACTCCTGCAGATCCATGATTCTGAGGCAATACCCCTACGAGTGCCACAGGACGGGCACCGTGGTTTGCCAGTCATATCCCCTTCGGTGGCAAACTTTAGGACTACTGCTTGAATAAATAATATGCAAACTTTACAATAATTTAATTTTGCAGCAATTCCAGCAGGCCACTCCGAGTTCAACGCGCTCTCCCCTCTCCCAATCTGTTAACCGCCCCCCCCCCCCCCGCAAGGATTTAGAAACCCCAAACAAAAGGCAGAAGGAAATAAATTAAATAAAATTGAAATTAATTAAAATTAAAATTAGACTATGGTAAAAAAAGAAAAAAAGCAGTGATCTCTCCCAGTACTTGCAGTTTGTTGCTCCTAAGCAGCGCGTTGCTCCGAGGAAGCCAGGCACCCTCCGCTGGCTTGCACGTGGTAGGCCGCAGCCACGTGGAGTTCTAACCGGCGGTCGGCGACTCTGCTTGCGCTGCCGCTCAAGTCTTGTGCCCGCCGCCTGATTCGGCGCTGGATTCTGCGCCCTGGAGCAGCCTTCATCCTTCGACGCCCTGGGAGCTGCTGCGCCAGTCCGGAAGGCCGTGGGGGAGAACGCGGTGACGCCTCAAGCGTTCAGCCACCCGGAGGACTTTGGCGAGAGGCAGGGCAGGCTTATCGGAAGGTCCGCGGGGTGCCGGCCGACCTAGCAGGAGAAAGGAGACTACCCAGTCCTCCTCGTTGCTGCCGGTAAACCTCCTCCTCCGGGCTGGGAGCTCGGACACCGAGACGAGGAAGGATGGGGGGGGGGGGAGATTTAAAGGTGCAGTAACCTAAAAGGGGATCTCAATAAATACCTAAAAAAAAGAAAAAGAAAATTAAGGTAAATAAACTAAATCAAGAAATAAATGAATAAATGAATTAATAGAAGACTCCAGTAAGCTCTTGGCTTACGGAACCCTCCAGCTGCTTGGAGGCTGAGAATACTGGGATCTGTGGGTGGTGCCAGTGGTATTTATACTGCACCATCCTCAAAAAGGATGGGCTCAGCCTCCAAGCTGCTGGAAGGGTTGCACAACCTAGAAGTAAAGGGACTGGACTGGAGTGACGATAAGGAACAGAGAGGTATTGTGAAGTGATCATACCTGATAATCTCCAGACTGCAAAAATGATGTGACAAGTGTCACCTGGGGGCCAACCCAGCGCCTAGGGCACGGAGGGTTGGTCTGCCTGGGGATTCTAATTCAGGGAGTATGGCATGGCATTTGCTCCTGCAATGCCTTAGGGGAATAGTAGTCCCTTTTACCCTCTGAGAAAAGAAGAAATTGTAGTTGAGTGGTTTCAGGCAAATGACAAGGATTTATTTCCCTTTCCAAGAAGATTAAGTGCATGTGGAAAACTTAGGACAGTTGCCGTATAATTGGTGTGAGGAATACATTCAGGAATTAAGGTAACCAGCCTCTTTAGCTTCAGGCTTTAAAACGTGCAGTGCTCAGTACAAACAAAAGTAAACAACAGCTTCTCATAACAAAAGAAAATGTTCTCTTTTCTTCTACTGCTTTCCCAGCCTTCTTAATATATGGTTCAGCAGAGAGATTCAATATGGTCAGCAAGAGACAAAGTGCAATCCATCTGATTATCTGCTACGTCATTGATATCAGAGTCTATCTGCATCTCTTCTAAGTCAGTGTCAGCTGGGGGTGTCTGCAAGCTGCTATACGGCGTTTTAAAACAAACTTCTTCTCTGCCTTCACGTGGCTTCCCTTTGTAGCACTCTAACAAGCAAGGCTGTAAAGTACCATATATACTGGAGTTGCTGCTTGGGGAGCCTAATACTTCCTGGCAACTACAAGGAAATATTTTAAAACTAGGTTCAAACCTGGACAAGTTGTGAAGCCTACCTTTTTGCTTTAAAGAGGAAGGAATTCTCTGTTCTGCTGGGTCAGAAAGGGTTCCAAACACTGGTTGTGTTTTCTTGCCTTTTAGCTTATCAGCTTCTGCCTCAGACGTATAAATATTCTCATGCCAGTATGTCTCTCTCCCTGGAGCCTCTGAGTTTTCCCAAGCCAGCCTCTCAGGAGGTCTCTCCTTCCTCCTGCCTTTACTCGATGGCACCGGCCCTGTGCTGCTCACACCTGGCTTTTGGGCTTTGGCTTTCTGGGTCCTTACTCCTCCTTGACTCCTTTTGGTCAGCGTGCTCCCTTGCTTGATCCCCTGCCGGATCCCTTGCCTTTGTCTTTGCTCTTGTCCTGGCGTCTCTCCCTCGGAGCTTCCTTGGAACTCCTGTTCCATCTCTTCCTCCTTCCTCCTCCTTACCATTCCCCTTCCCCTTCTCCTGGTCAAATCTAATGACCACTTTTTATAATCCTGCCTCTCAGGGCTTAGCTCTGCCCCTCCCCCAACCAGGTGTTTCTTATTAACTCCTGAGCTTGGGGATACGTTACAGCATGGGTGTGCCTGTTCAGCTCATGACTCTTTTTGTTTACCTTTTCCTTGAAAACATTGAGCCATGTGCTCTGACTGCCTGTCAGTTTCTGAAACGAAACTCTCTTCTCTCCCCCTAGGCTCAGAAGGGTCTTCTACATGACACAAGACAGCGACCTGACCCAAATGTGTGCTTAAGGAGACCTCATCTGGAATAACTGTGTCCAGTTCTAGAGGTCATACCTCATGAAAGATCTAGAAAGAGTAGAGACAGCCCAGAGAAGGGCTACCAAAGGGGAGAACGCGGGGACCACCACACCAGCAAGGACTGCTGGAGTGGTTGCATGTGAGCATGAGCCCATGGCACCATCCCTGTTTGCCGCCATCAATCCGAGGAGCTGAAGATAATCCCAGACTCTGGGAGTCCGCTGCACACAGAACAGCGCCAGGCAATCCAGCAGTGTTTTGACTTTCCCCTATGGCAGGAAAGGTCTGTCTACTGAAGTGTCAAAATGTGTTCCCAGAGACTCCAGGAACTGGGAAGTCAATAGCTGGCTCGTTCCCCAATTGATCACACAGCCGAGGCTTTCCAAATAGGACACCAGTCGGGATGCCACCTGAGATGTTTCTCAAAGGGAACGGGCCCAGATGAGCCAGTCATCCAGATATGGAAGGACACAGATCCTTTGGCACTGCAGAACTGCTGCCATTGCTGCCACCACCAGGACCTTGAAGAACATCCTCAGGGCAGTGGACAGCCCGAAAGGGAGAGCAGCAAATTGATAGTGCAAGCCAAGCAAGGCAAAATGCAGACACCTTTGCTGATCAGCCCAGATCAAGATATGAAAATAGGGCCTTGGCCAGATCCAGAGAAGCCAAGAATTCCCCTTGGCACACTGCTTGAATCATGGAGCACAAGGTTTCCATCCAGAAGCACAGGACACATAAGTAATCACTGATCCCCTTGAGGTCCAGAATGGGCCAGAAGGACCTATCCTTTTTGGGCACCCTGAAATAGATGGACTATCTGCCCTTGCCCCGCTCATCCGGGAGGAAGGGCACCACTGCCTTTAGGTGCAGAAACTTGTCTGAGGTGGCTCACACAGTGGCACATTTGATTGCACACCCAAAAGGGGAACTGACAAAAACATCCGGAACTGGCTCTTTGCATTCCAGGACATAGCCGAGTCGAATGGTGTCTAGCACCCAGCGATCCTTGGTAACCCATGTACATTCCTGAATGAATAAATAAATAAAAGGCAAAGCCCATCTCCATCTGGAGGGACCAGAGAACGGGCCCCCAAACCTTCATCGTGCAGCCCGGGAGGGTCCTCCTCTGGAGGGTACCCTCGGCCCATGTGGTCCATGAAAGGACTGAGAACATGCCCGAAGCCCAGAAGCAGAGGGAAAGAAATGATTTCCAGATGACGACCCTTAGGGATCTAGCCAGCTTGCCTTCAGTAGACGGGCAGAGGCTGACAAGAAATGGGCATCAGCCTGCTTCACAAGCCCCCTGGACTTGTCTTCCAGAAGGCGGTAAGATTTCATCTCGCCCAGGTCCTTCACCAGCTTCTCCAATTCGGCTCCAAAAGGAAGCTTTCCCTTAAAAGCCAGTTAGACCAACCAGGCTTTGGAAGATGAATCTGCTGCCCAGTGCTGGAGCCAGTTCCAATGCCGTGACACTGTCATCAGGAACCATCTCTGGCTGACAAATGTACCAGGTCATACATAGCAATAGAAAGGAAGGCTATAGCTGACTTCAAAAGAGAGGTAGTAACATCTGGCAGAAGAGACTGAATCCACCGGAGCAAGGCTCAAGATGTCAGTTTGGCACAGACCATGGCGAACTAGCTCTTCAACAACAAATCCACCTTATTTATTTAGCTAGGCTTATATACTGCTTTTCTCTGGGACAAGGCAGTGTACATTCAGGTACTGTATATTTCCCTTTCCCCAAAGGGCTCAAAATCTACATTTTATTTGTACCTGAGGCAACAGAGAGTTAAGTGGCTTGCTCAAGGCCACAAGGAGTGCCTGTGGGACTAGAAATCCCAGTCCCTCTGGCCTGAGGTTGCTGTCCTCCAGTGGGATTCAAACTACTGGCCCTCTAGCCTGAGGCAACTTGCCCCAACCACTAGGCCACTCCTCTCTCAATCATGGTCCAGAAAATCCTTTAAGGATGATCCACTTTCCACAGAAATGGTGGTTTGGTAACCACTGCGACCTGAGAATCCACATTGGGAATGCCAAACCACTCAATGCACTCCTTTTATGGGAGAGCTTAGATCTTCTAACACACCCTTAAGTCCCTTAGGCAGGAAGTTGGGAGAGTCCCACCATATCCTTGATCACATATGGGATAGGGAAGACAGTAGTGAATTTCTGCACCCCTTGAACGAGCGGATGCACCTTCAGCTCCTGCTCCGTGCCAGAAGCATCCATTAAGGTCAAAGTGGATGAGACCCTAGCAATCAAAGCCACCAGCTCCTCCTTCTGGAATAGGTGGATCACACCAGCCTCTTCACAATCTTCTGAAGGAGAGAATATTTCTTCATCCACATCAGAGTCCAGTACTGAAACATCTGAATCCAAGTCATAGTCAAAATTTCAGACAGCTCCCGGTTGTTCCCTATCTCCAGGGGGACACCCCAGACCAGGGACACTTAGCCATCGGCAATTAAACAGGGCTTCCACTCTTCGCTTGTCCCACATGAGACTGTGCCTGGGGGCACCCAGAGACCACAGGTTCTGAATTTCCATGTCAGAAGTACCAGGTTTGCTGCAAAAAAGGAAAGAACTCCAGAGAGGACAATCTGGAGTCTGGAAGCGCTCCTCTCAGAAATGACTCCCCACATCAGGGAACACAGCTGTCACAGACCCTCCTAGAGAACAAGGAATGGCTCACAGCACGGTTGCCAGACCCTCCAGCTAGCTGGATATCCTTATCCATAGTGCCATCCGTCACCTCCTACCCTGAGGCAGGTAAGGCCAAAGTAACTGCATCCCCCAGCTGAGAGAAGGGGAGCAGAACCTTCCGGGATGATTCAGAAGCTGCCATGCAAGAAGAGCAGAGACCAGAATCCAGAGAAGAGGCACTTCATTTGCCACAACACAAACAACGTTTCCTGGAAGAAGACATAGAGAGTTAAGTCAAGTATCACAACAGCATGCGCAAAGATCACAGCTGCCAGAAGGTGCATGTTAACTGCACTTTTACTATGGCATACATTACAGGTGCTAGGGTAGGAATGTGCATTGGAGCTGCTTGGGCGACACACATGTACAGACTGCACAACCTTCAGGTATACAATAGAAGAAAACGCTACTAACCTGTGCAGAAAACGGTGGGAAATCCCCATATTGTACCAACAGTCGTCACAAGTCTACTCCAAATTGTGCCCCACACAGATGGAATTGGGACAATGACGAGGTCAAACCTTGGTAGTCACCCCCTGAGAACACCAGGCAGAGGATCCATGCCGGGTTCAGCTCTACCCCCCTGATACTGTTTCAATGGCTTTTGCAGAACTGTGTTTAAGGTGGCTGGCAGGCAGATCCCTCTGAGAGCCTTCTGCAATCTTCGGGAGAGAGCAGGGGGGAACAGAAGAGAAAGGCTAGGAGGCAATGAGAGAGTGTGAGGCTTCTACACACTTCCAGATCCTTCCAATTTTGGACTAATCAACAGGCTCTTATCATGAGAAGCACGTGAAGCTGAACCAATTTTCCCTTCTCCTATGGCTACCGAAAAGATTGCAGTCTAGTGGAGCCTCCCATGTCGCGCTCAAGTGGGAGAGTCCAGAGCTGTACCTAACTCTGTAGGAGCTGTGCAGCTGCACGGGTGCATTTAGGGTCGACCACCAGCCTCAGCTCCCTCCCATCCTGCCAACCCTTGCACTACTGCCGCTCTTCCTGTTCCCTTGGCAGCAAAATGGACCTCCAATTCAAAAACTTCACTCGGGACTTTCCGACTCCATGCTTGCATAGCTGGCCTGATCACTCCCTCCTTTGGCATATGCTAGTGTGTTTGTTTTTAATTGGAGGGCCACTCTGCTGCTGCAACCACTGCCGCCAAGAGGACAGGAAAAGCGACAGTGGGGCAAGGGCAGCCGGTCAGGCAGCGCGGGGGAGGGGGCCAGCTGGAGATGAAGAGGTGTGGGGTAAGAAGAGAAGATGACATGTGTATGGGGGGGATTGCAAGTTGCACAAGTCGCATTATGGCTTGGTATAGTCCCAAGAGTCGCCCTCAAAGTGGTTGTTCACAAGCATTTAATCAATCTTTTCCTCTCAATCTGCTGGAGACAAAGAAATACTGAAGGCTAAGGCAAATAGAGGTACGGGAGTGATGTCATTGACTCTGTCTCTCCAGGAATCTGCTGGTAGTAGAGCATAACTCACATATCTGGACTGGTCTAGCAGGACCATATGAAATTAACTTTAAAGCAGTTCTCGCCAGAGCAAGGAAAAAGTTACTGTATATTTTTGTCTGGCATTTCTACAGCCCAAACTGATTGCACACCACAGCTTTGTCCTTGGCAATGGTAAGTTGACTTTGAAGATTCTTTTTCTGCCAGCAGCGGCTCTACCATCAGTAGAAATTAGCTCTGTAAATTCTCCCAAGACAAACTGAAATTTCATCCCTCCCAAACACCCTCACCTTCCTTTCCCAACCCCTAAAGTCTCACACACTGAAGATGACGCTCTTCAGATTAGGTCAACGCTAGTCTGCTGATGAATTCAACTTGGCCACAGGCTGCTGTCTGAATGACATCACTCCAGCTTCCAGAGGCAGCTCCACTCTGCATGCACAGCACGGCTCTATTTTTAGCTGTGTGTAGTTCGTTCACACAAGAGATTTTTCCAGAGGAAAACATCTGTCTGAGTCCATCAATAATGCAAACTGTCTTACATAACTAGAACAGAGTGCATGCTTAAGTCATTCCTTGACCTTTGGAAATACGAGAAAAGAAAGACTGAAGGTGACCATTTCTTACTTTGCTGCAATATGTGAACTGTAAAACTTTCTTCTGGACTCTAAAATAGTGACCATTCACTTTTATGGCTTTTTTATGGGAGGTGGGGAGATTTTTATTATTTTCTGTTTTATTCAAATGCTTCCTTTCACAAAAGCAAAACACGATAATTATCAACAAGAATCACATTGAATCTGAGTGTATAAGATATCATCATACACTGGAAACGGAAAGGAACATCTCATTAACACTAGAAGCCCCAAAAGGAATTTTACCTAGAAACCCCAAAGTGCGTCAATTGACGCATTATCACGATGTCTGCGTTTAGCATGAAATGCAGATGTGAATTAATGTGGTTACTTATTTGTTAAATACGTGCAGTATGTGGCGTCATTACATGACATCATCGTGTGTTTATTGTTTGTAATGTCGGAGTAAAACTGTGAACAGTGATTGAGATGCGCCACCTAGTGGGAACATGAATTTATACCTAGAAGCTCCAAAGAACGTCAGTTGACGCATCCAAGACAATTGAGTGCGTCAACTGACGTACTTTGGGGCTTCTAGGTATAAATTCATTTTCCCGCTAGGTGGTGCATCTGTCATTAATTTTCAATGCACATATTTGAACATCTTGACCTTGCTAACAAAGTCATGGAACATGACTGACATGGTTGCAGCAGTGGTGCTGGTATACAACTTCGAAGATGCATTTGTGTCAATTGATACACTTTGGGGCTTCTAGTGTTAAGTAATTTAAGGTATCATTAAGTTTCAATATCAAGTCTAGATATGCTTTTATTGTGTTACTAGACAGGTATTATGCTCATATAGGGATATGTTTACTACAATGTGCTACGGTAGGATATGTTAAGCCCCAAAGTTTGCAATGAAAGTAAAGCCTTGCATGTCCCCCTGCAGTTACCATGGGAAAAAACACCTCAACACGCTAAACTGCAGGTGCACTTCCAGCCAGTCATAAAGGTACCGATACTAACATTTCCGTGCTCCACTGATGCCCGCGCTAATCACAATGTGCCATCACTGCCCACTCTCTGCCCCTAACTGGCACCAAGCATTTAGTGCAGGGTTTTTATATCACGCTGCAGTGTGGTAACAGCACAGCACAAATAGGTGCAGTAAACCCCACACGGACCATTAGTGCACTTTAGTAAACATGCCCCGCAGTGTAAATAAAGGAAGTAGGCCTTTCACACGGAAATGGCTTGTTTTAAAATTGTCAAGACTATCTGGGCTTGATTTTATAACAGGACACCTACGTGAGAATTTGCTATTCAGAATTCTGATCAGGCAGCAGCATCGGCAAACCAGTGAGGCAGGCTCAGGGTGCAGAAGCTCCAAGGCCATTCGAGCCCGCCTCAGTGTTCACCTCTTCAGAGCCGTGAGAGCATTTCCTTTTGCTCCCTCGGTTGTGCTAAACTTCAAACACTGGCACTGCCATGTTTTAAAAAGGTAAACGGAAGCACTTCCTCTTTCTTGCTGTTTCTTGTGTGTACTTCTACAAGCAGATACCATGGGGAAGCTTATAAAATATCTTTTCCATGTGTAAAAAAGCCTTCCACGCAAAACTTTACTCCATATAAAAATAAAAGTATGTGCCTAATGCCATTTTGTGTTTATTTTACCTGTGGCGAATAGAGGTATTCCCAGAGCACAGATTGGGCTTCCTAACAAAAGTAGGCCTATGTTAAATACTGTAGGTTGTAGACATTGGAAATGAGATGGTTTGCACAGGAAGTCGGCATCAAGCAGCGGGAGAGTGGCAGAAGCAAAAAGCCCTGCTGTGCTCTCTGCCGACTTCCTATGCAACAGGAAATTGGCATCAAGAGTCAGAGAGGAGTGGAAGCAAACAGCCCTGCAGCACCGGAGCTTGAAGGTAAGCTCCACGAGGCGGTTTGCGACTATTGCTGCCACTGTCAGTTCTAGAGAGGAGCGACAATGACAGCAATGGATGCCCCCAGAAGGTTGAAGCTCTAGGCAACTGCCTAGTTTGCCTAATGGTAACACCGGCCCCTGGGTTCCCTGATTCCTAATCCTCCCCTCATGGGAGATACTTGCATGACCTGCCTCCACTGTGTACAAATACATCTCATTCATATCATTAGGGATAGTGTGAATACCAGTGGTTTACGGCAGGGCAGGATTGCAGTTGGACACCCTTGTCTTAGAGGTAATGGGATAACAAGCCACCTAACATGTGCAGCAGGAGGCCACATAAATAACATAACTTTCCCTTTGATCTTTGCCACACAGGAAGTACACAATCATCTCTACACCGGTTCTTTAGTATGCACAGACTTCCCAGGTTTAAATGCATACACAGGTAGTCCACTCAAATACACTCCATGTTCCCCCGGATATCAGATCCGTAAATACCACTACTAGCCAACGAGCATTCTCCTACGCGGCCCCGTCCATCTGGAACCAACTACCACCGGAGCTACGAGCTGTCAAAGACCTTATGGAATTCAGAAAGAAGCTCAAGACACATCTTTCCAGTGCCAATACAGTCTGTTATAATCCCGGGGATTGAAATGATACCACCCAATGAAACATGGTGGCAGTTTATGTAAATAAGTAAATATGTAAATATGTAATGTCTGAATCAATATGTAATGTCTGAATCATCCCCATATGTCCTCCCCACGTGTGCTGTGCTTTCTCCTCCAAATCAATGTGTGTATATTTCTAAATTTTGACATGATTGTACAAACCCGTTTTTCGTTAATCAAACCGCTACTGATCGCTGGAAGTAGCGGTATACAAATGTATGCTAAATAAAATAAATAAATAAATGTATTTAAACCTGTCTGCAGGTAAGTCCGCAGGTAAGCGCTTCCACGGTGCCGGCCCTGGAACAGTGCTGCTCAAACTGGATAAACTTACACACATACAGAGCGTGTGTATAAATGTTTACGCAAAGCCTGGACAATTCTACACGGATGGCTTTTAACATTAACCTCTTTGCATTTTATCTGGCTGTTTTGCTTTTTTTTTTTTTTTAATTCTATCAATCATGAACTGCTCTCACTTGGTGTAGTTAACAAGTTGTATTCAAATCTGGTGCAATGGGGTTTTTTCAATCCTTAGCAATTTAAAGTTCCAATTTTAACAAATTAGTTTGATGCCTTTGCTACTCTGATCTTGTGAATATGGTTGGTAACACCAAGTAAAACGAATAGTCTTGGTAAAATATGTATTTTTAAACTCACCACTCCGCCCATTCAGGAAATACTGGATTCAGACCAACGTTCTAAGGTTTTATTCATAAAATTACCATCACTACTGTTGCTTATTTGTGTAGTGATATACGGCACATGCAGCGCTGTACAGACACATGTAATATTAGTTATTAAGTCTTGGTAATTAACTTTACATAAATTAAGAATGTTAATCCCTATATAACTTAGGCTTTTATTTGCCCACTTAGAGGGAAAATTAAATCTGGCAGAGCTCAATTGCTCTTAAGATAGTGAAATATTCAATGGCTGTTACTTGGAATAACTGATTTTGATTTACTATACATATGGAGGTCTTCGAGTAGACTGGGTAACGAGATCTGGGGATTTGAATCAGAAGCATAACATCAGTTACGTTTCGGTCCGATTTTAGCAACTTGGAGGTTCCCAAAATGGAAGGCCACACTTGTGGCCGCAAAGATGTCCCCTCTATAGACACTGGGGACATCTATCCTATGCAATTTTGCATGCAGGGAAGTGCATCAGTATGCCGAACGTTTTCATTGTCATCATGAAAAGTATAGGGCATATCAGAGTACCTTCTTCTCTATGCCCTCCACATGTCTAGATGGTAGAATCAGAGCTTTTCTGATGCCTATTCATGCTCTGGAGCAGGAATAGACATGGGTGGTCCCGCTAGTGAATGGGGAACCGCTTGCCATTTCTGAAATCGGGAGAACATATCCAGTTTTCCCAGAATGCACCCAGTCACACTTCTGTCGCGCCCCTTTATGACCTGGACATCCTTATGCTGGGGATGTCTATAGAACTGGTTTCTAAAATGTCTCCAGGGACGACTCTGTGATTTGGGCATCTGTGTGCCCATTTTCAGATGTCCAAGCACAAACAGGGCTTCTAAAATAGCCCCCGTGTCTACCATAAGAATACACCACTTATCTCTCTCTTCCTCCTAAGCCAAACTTGAACCATTCACATCAGCAACATGGCCTTTGTTGACAGAGGACAACGCAACCTTAGGTGATGCTGCTCACTTCTCCTCCTTTTCCTCCTGCCAGACCAATCAGCATGGGAGGGGGATAGAGAATAGGTGAGCTAAAGTGGGACTGAAGGATGTGTTAAGAAAGAGGGGCTTGGAGATGTGTGACTAAAGAGGTTGGGGATTTGAGGGTGTGGAAGGGGCGTGAGCACTGTGTGAAAATGAGAATTGGATAATGGAGGTGTGTGTAAAATAAGAGGGAAGGGGGATGTGGGTATATATTTTGACACTGGGGTGAGAGAGAGGGCATCTACATAGTAACATAGTAAATGATGGCGGAAAATTTGTTATGAGTCAATGAAATCTTAATCCAAACTACAAAACCTCATCAGAATCCCAAACTAAAGTCCATTATTATACAGAATTCTGATATGTCATCCTCTACTATTTTTGTCGGAGTTAGTCAGCCCAGTAGACAGGAAATCCTCTGACCACCACTGTGACTTCTCCTTTTTTTTATTATTTGAGAACACTATTAAAAGTGCAAAGTTTGTACTTAGCTTTGCTCGCTGAAATTTTACAGACAAGTAACTCCAACTTGAAAGAATGCCAGAAATCAGAAATGCCGACGTGCCACGTTTCGGGTGCTGCCAAAAAAGACCTTGCTACTCTGCTTCAGGTTCGTCTAATTCTGGTATACAGCCAAAGCTTCATTGCCCAAGATGGAGGAAACATCTTGCTTTTACTAGCCCCGGCGTCTGACGTCATTGATGACTAAACACAGCTAACATTCAATCAGAAACAAGATCATTGCAACCAATAGGGGAATCCCACTGACAAGGGAAACCCATAGCGTAAAAACCAATGATCCTTTATGAAAATCACAGATTAGATGATCGTATGCCAATCTACTTGTGCATTCAGTCCTCTTGGTGTAACTGTGTCCAAGGAGAAAATCCAGAGCTGTTCTAATGTCTGTAAGCGTTTTTCACGTTCTCCTCCCCTCGGATCGTTAGGGACATGATCCAAGACTCGCCAACGAAGTAATTCCAAAGTGTGATTAAAATACACAATGTTCCACCATCGGAGCTGAAATTTTCTTCGTCCATAGACAGGAAGCATGTTCATATAGCCGTGTCTTGATTGAACCGTGTTTAGTCATCAATGACGTCAGATGCCAGGGCTAGTAAAAGCAAGATGTTTCCTCTATCTTGGGCAATAAAGCTTTGGCTGTATACTAGAATTAGATGAACCTGAAGCAGGGTAGCAAGGTCTTTTTTGGCAGCACCCAGTCCTAACCCCCCCCATCACCCCATTTTCAGTCTTAGCCCCCCATCACCCCATTACCAGTCCTAACCCCCCATAGCCCATTACTAGTCCTAACCCCTCCATCAGCCCATTTCCAGTCCTAGCCCCCAACATAACCCATTACCAGTCCTAAGCCCCCATCAGCCCACTTCCAGTCCTAATCCCCCAATACCCCATTTTCGGTCTTAGGCCCCCCCACAGCCCATTACCAGTCCTAACGCCCCCATCAGCTTAGGGGTTAGGACTGGAAGTGGGCTGATGGGGGGCTTAGGACTGATAATGGGCTATGGGGGGGCTAGGATTGGTAATGGGCTGGGGGGGTTGCTAGGACTGGAAATGGGCTGAGTGGAAGAGGGGCTTGAACTGCAAATAGCTGATGGGGAGGGGGGTTGGAATGGAAATGGGCTGTGAGGGGAGGGAGTTAGGACTGGAAACAGGCTGAGTGGGGGGGGCTAGGACAGGAAATGGGCTGATGGAAGGGCTAGGATAGGACTGGAAATGGGCTGTTGGGGGGTGCTAAGATGGGAAATGGGCTGTGGTGGGGGCTTGAATTGAAATGGACTCATGGAGGGGCTAGAACTGGAAGTAGGCTCATGGGGGGCTTGGACTGGAAATGGGCTGAGTGGAGGGGAGCTAGGATTTGACATGGGCTGATGTTGGGGCTAGAAAAGGACTAGAAATGAGCTGATGGGGGGCTGGGATTGGAAATGAGCTGATGGAGGGACTCGGATAGGACTGGAAATGGATGGGGAGCTAGGACAGGAAATGGGCTGATGGTGGGGCTAGGACTGGAAATGGGCTGATGCAGGGACTAGAAGGGAGCGGATGCTGGGTGGGGCTGGAACTAGAAGGGAGCTGATGTTGGGGAGGATTAGAATAGGATGGAGCTGGGATAGTGAAATGGAGAGGGAAAAATATTTTGTGTGGGAGGGAAGACAAATCTACAATTGGCTGGATATTGGGAGAGTAAGTGGGGATTGAGGATGAAAGGGTAAAATATGAGTGGATGAAATAGGAATGAGGAAAGAGCAAAAGGAGAAAGATTAGTATGTTAAAGCAGATATTGAGAGAGAATGGAAAAAAAACTAGAAGAGAGAAGAAAGGACAAATGGACAGCAGACGATGGAGAGTTAACAGAAGACACAAAGAAACCAGAAGAAAGTGGCTGGAGCAATTGCCACTGAAAAAAAATGCACAAAAGGTAGAAAAATCTCTCTTTATTTTGAATTTTTTAACTGGAATATGTCAGCTCTTGGAAATGTGCATCATTAACGTCTGCGCTTTGTTTAGTAGAAGAGGAAATTAATTTCTGGTTTTATTTCTACAGTGTTGTACATTCCAAGTTTGGCTTTTGGGGTTCTCAGTTTAATTATTGTCTTTCTGTTTCTAAATTGTGATTCCTTGTTTGGTGATGGTCTGTTCTACATGTGTAACTGAGCTGAGGTATTCTGTTTATGTAATTCCTATTTGACATTGCCACTTGTTCTCTTTCCCCAGTAGGTCATGTATTGTTATTCTCTGAAATGTATTGGTTTAATATTTGCAGTGTTGCCTTTTGATAGGTAGGGTATGGTGCTTTTTGAGTTCTGGTAGTGCTGTTAGGATAAGGCGGGTTTGCTATGGGTTCTAAATGGGCAGTGTTTGTAGTAGTTCCTAATGTGCCTGGCGGTTGGTACTGGATTATAGTAATGTAGAAATCTTTTAGTCTTTCTTTATCCATATACTCATTAAGAGGCATGTTTACTAAAAGTTAGTGTATGGTAACATTATGCAAATATTTATGCAAATGAGGCATCTTATGCAAATGAGGCCCCGCACCGAGTCTCCGCACATGGCCCCGCACCCCCCTTGGGCCGCCCCTGCTTCCAGTCATACCTTGCCAAGAAAACCCAGGGGTTGCTGGGTCACCAGGAATCAGTACTGACTTGATGGCACTTAAAAAAAAAAATACTGAGTGTGGCCACTGAGGTTTCATTTCCTCCAGATTTTTCTCTTTGAAGTTTTAAGGAGAACTCAGTACTGGTCATTACTTTGGGCCTGATATTCAGTGCCGGTGGCTCACACTGCTAACGAGGCTAATTGCCAGCGCTGAGCCGTAAACCCCGAAATTCAATGCTGGGGTCATATCTGGCCCCAGCATTGAATATCCGGGATAGCCACTCTTGCTGATCAGTAACCGGTCAGTGGTTAGCAGTATGCAGCAGAAGTTAGGCCAGAGTTACCTGTGCCTGGCTTTCACCACATATCACTAACTGGGCTACGGTTCAACATCACCACTGACCGGTTATCAGCGCCTCCTCCGCTACACTTCAGGATGCCCCCGAGACGCCCCAATGCTGAAGTTAGCATCAAGGTGTGTAGAACTGGCAGCCACGGATATTCAGCAGTACTAACTGTGTTAGTGCCGCTGAATATCCCGTTCACCGGGATTAATGCAGTTAGCACCTCTGCATGCCCAAAATCTGTTAAAAAATATTGCCCATCAAACTGTCTGCTGGTTTGCCACAGTAGACCTTACCAACGTCAGCTGTGATATCTTACAAGACCAACACATAATCCAATACCCAGGCCCATGCCTTTATCACATCTATAATAATCCCCCCCCCCCCTAAGTCACCACAGTTAGTGAGGCTACTGTCCAAAAAAGAAAAGTCAGTCTCCAGGTTATCCCAGCTTTCCTGGAAGCCTAATGCAAGTCATACCACTGCTCTGGGAGCAACCCTGGCTCCATGCAGTTTCCCTGATAACGGTTATTCCTTGAGTACTGCCAAACAGTCCAGGGATCCTGCCCTAGTGCGGTCAGAATCCTAAGATGAAATTTCAAAACAACCCAGCAACAGAAGACTTTTGAAGTTAAAATGATTTTAAAAAGTCAGTAGGGAAGTGTTTTATTTATTTACATTCTCTTATATACTGCGCTATTCTGCATCAGTGTGGTTTATATTGAACAAACTGAAATTACATTGAACAGGACATTATAACTTGGGGATAACTATTTTACAGGGAACATGGGCTATGGAGGGTTAAGTGGCTTGCCCAAGACCACAAGGAGCACCTGTGGGACTAGAAACCCCAGTCCTTCCAGCCCAAGTCAACCACTACATATACGCAGACGATATCATGCTCACCCTACCGATAAACACAAATAATCCCACCTACCAAAACTTACTAGACTGTATCAGTGAAGCAAATACTTGGCTAGAAAATAATAACCTCAGCATCAACCTAAAAAAAACTGAAGCGATGTTCGTATCAAGAAAACCAGACACTACTCTCCCTGAAACCATAACAATTAACAACACAATAATCCCAGTTAAAAAAGAAGTAAAATACCTAGGCATCATAATAGATCACACACTTAGTATGCTCCCTCACATAAAACAAACAGTGAAAACCATATTCTATAAACTTAGGACCATTCAACACCTACGACCACTATTAGACACACATGACTTTAGATCTGTTATCGGCACACTCATCACCCCACACTTCGACTATTGTAATAGTCTACTTATCGGCCTCCCTCTCACAAATACTAATATACTCCAACGAGCTCAAAACATCTGTGCTCGAGTAACAGCAAAAGCCCGCCTCACTGACCACATAACTCCCATCCTCGCCGAACTACACTGGCTTCCCATAAATAGTAGAATATCGTACAAAATACTCTTAACCACATTTAAACTTATCAACGGCATCTCACCCTCACATCTAACCACCCTGATACATGCTCCAAAGGAACTTAGAACCTGCAGGCAAAACGCAACCCACTCACTAGACATAAACAAATCCATCCGAAAAACAAAAAAACCCACAAGCTCAAGAGCATTCTCATACGCAGCCCCCACCCTATGGAATAAACTTCCGCTCAGCCTCCGCAAAATAAAAGATCTCCTGACATTCCGGAAAGAACTAAAAACATATCTGTTTACAGAACACTTTATAAATCTTAATGAATCCCCTCCATCCCGCACACTGCACCTCCCTCCATAACAATCCTCCTTAACCACAGATCAAAAAGCCTCAAACCTCAATACACTTAAGAAAAAGCAATCCTTACAAACTATGATTAATAATGAATGATTAATGTAAATAGTTACAACATTACTAGCCAATGTTAATTGTACATAGTTATGAAAAGTTCATGAAAAGTTAAATGTACATAGTTATGAAAAACACTGTTCCATGTAAAACCATGTTCATTATATGTTAAATGTAAACCGCCTTTGATCTTTGGAAAAAGCGGTATAGAAGAAAAGCATAAATAAATAAGGTTGCTGTCCTCTAGTGGGATTTGAACCCCTGACCTTCTGGCCTGAAGTACCTTGCCCCAACCACTAGGCCACTCCTCCACTCCAGTTTTCTTCTGAGGTAATGGAAGGTAAAGTGACTTCTCCAAGGTCACAAGGAGTGCCAGTGGGAATTGAGCCCTGGTCCCTGGGATATGAGGCTGTTGCTCTAACCACCTGGCTACTCCTCCACACTTGCTAGAAAGGACTTAAAGAGCTGGGATTCCTATCACATTATAAACCATATATTTTTACTTCTTTGCCACCTTCAGATCACCCAAACATCTCTCCTACTCCTTCCACCCCCTTTTCCTTCTTCATCTTTCCCCCAAGGCTGTTATCAGAATGCTTTCTTTTTTTTATAATATATTTATTGAAAAATAACAGCTACATACTCAAGGCACTGTGGCGCAAATTGGGCCCACCTGGTGCGCACGCTCTATTAACAACTGTCCACAGTCCTCCCCGAGCGGCAGAGACAGCAGCAGACATGTTTACAAATAGCTAAGTACAACATTCTAAAATTTTTCACATTTTTCTTTTTTTGGAACATAAACAAACCAGCCCCAGACTCAAACACAACCGCACCTCCCCCCCCCCCCCACCCCCTTCCCCCAGGCAACAAATCTCACATGCTAGCCAGACCCATCTTAGTTACTCTACCATTCAACCAATAGCAGTACTCCTCTCCCAACCCGCCAACCCCCCTCCTGATCTTTAACCATCCTCTAATCCATTCTCACAGTCACAGCCATATGCTTGGATCCACCGATCAAGCACCCACACCCCCACTCTACAGCATCAATAACTCGTTCCTTGCTCACGGGACCAGGGTCGCGATATACTCCTCCCATAGCGCCAGAAAGGCGGCCATCCTGGTCTTGACCCCACGAGAGGCCATCCGTTCCATCAGCATCAGCCCATGAAAGCAGCTACGCCATTCCCAGTATGAGGGGGCACCACCATTCCTCCAATGTTTAAGGATTGACTGCTTCCTCACCAGACATGCCTTCCATACCAGCAGTCTCACTGTCCTGTCCCTGGGTAAATGGCGATCCAGAGCATCAAAGATAACAAGCTCTATGGTCACCCCCACTTGCTGCCCCAACAAAGTGCTCAAATAGTCCTGTATACATATCCAGTACCGCTGGATCTTCATGCATGTCCACCACATATGTGCCAAGTTGACCAATGGCCGGGCACACCATGGGCAATGACCTCCATTGGTGATTCCACTCCGCAGAGCCCACAACAGAGAGAAATGGGCCTGACAAAGTCCCTTAACCTGAAGCTCCTGCAGGCGGGCCATCTTCACTAAGCCCAGAATATAGTCCAGACACTTTGATATAGTTCAAATGCCCAGCGAGCCTCCTCAAACAGGACATTGACTTGATCGAGCAGGAATATGCGGAGGAGGGCTGGATACTAGATAAAGAATTTTATCTTCACCTCCACCAACGTCTGGCACACTCCCACATAAGCCCTGCCGTTTCTGGCTGAGGTGCAGTGAGTAATCTTGAAAAATATTAATCCTGTGTCCCTCATACTGAATCAGCCCCTGGTCCCGCACAGCCCGCAGCACTTCATCTTTCTATACAAAGTTTAAGAAGTGGACCAATACAATCCATAGGCACTGATCAGTGGCGCAAATTGGGCCCACCTGGTGCGCACGCTCTATCAACAACTGTCCACAGTCCTCCCCGAGCGGCAGAGACAGCAGCAGACATGTTTACAAATATCCACGGAGCTCCAATTCTTTTACTGATTCCGGTATACCGATAAATCATAAGTTATTTCTGCGACTTCAGTTTTCTAAGTCATCCAGTTTTTCAAAGTGTTTTGCCATTGTGTCCTTCAGAAACCGGATCTCCTTCTCTGCTTCTGCCACGACATCCTCACCTGGGACAGGCGTTGCTTGACCTCTTGGAGCCGCTTTCCAAACGCCTCAAAGGCCTTCGCCATAGAGTCCAGTTTGTCGGTCATAACTTCAAACTTGCTGGCCAACGCTGGGTATGGTCACTTCCTCAACAAGCACCATCTATGCAGGGAAGCTTGGGGAAGCAGGGGCCTCCACCATCTTGAGGGCTGTCAGCGCAGGTTTCTCCTCGCGCTGTGCTGATTTCATCTCCCAAGCCTATACTCAGTGATATCTGAGTGGTGTTAGAGCTCTTCATCCTTTGATCCAGGGGGGTCAGGTCAGTATAGCAGCACAAAATCGGGTTCCAGGAGGGGAGCAACCCCAGAGAGAACGCAGCACACACATCTGCTCTCCTTCAACACATCACGTGATCTCATCAGAATTCTTTTATGATTCGCTTATATTCTGGTATTGCCATCTTTCGCTGATACTGTCCTGACCGAGGATGAAGATTTTAACCTTCAAAAGCTAGTCAAAAGATGTATTGAGTTAGTCCAATATAAAGGTATCACCTTATTTTTTTTCTTTTTAATTTATCAACTATTCATGTGCATAAAAATTATTTCAAGACGATGATGTTTATGAACTCTTAAAAACTACAGAAGTCTTTTCACCGATTTAAGCAGCAGCTCATGTTTATTTATTTATTTAGCTGTATTTATATCCCGCTTTTCACCGGGTCAAAGATGTGGAACATTGAACGAGGGGGAGGAGGGACAATAATCAATTCTAGGGTATGTGCCGTCACCAGGCGGGGCAACATTTATGATTTTGACAAATATTGGGACGTAGACATAGACATTGAGCTACAGTCTCATTGGTGGGTGTTTGTTTCTGGTCTGAGGTATTCCTGGAATATTGTGGTTTTTAGCTGTTTCCTGAATGATAGGGGGTCTTTGTTGTTTCTGATGTGGTTCGGTAGAGAGTTCCAGATGGATGGTGCATACAGTTCGAAGGCTCTGTTGCAGGTTCGTTGATTGCATTTTGTCCTTTTGTGGGGGATGGTGAGGGAGTTGTTGGTGGTTTGTCTGGTTGCTTTGTTGTGGGTGGGTCGGATCAGCAGTGTGCGGAGTTGGGAGGTTTGGGTTTGGTTGAGAGCTTTGTGGGTGAGTAGAGCAGACTTGTACTTGATTCGTGCTTCCAGAGGGAGTATGTGTAGCTCTCTTAGAATTGGGGTGATGTGGTCCTGTTTTTTTGCTGATTGTATAATCCTTGCTGTGGTGTTTAAGGCAGTCCAGAGTGGGTTGGTATGGGTGGCCGGGAGTCCATGGTAGATTATATTGCAGTAGTCCAGATGGGGGAGTGTTAGGGCCTGCATCACTATTCTGAAGTCTTGTGGTTCGAGGAGAGGTTTGAGGCGTTGCACTGTTTTAGCCTTGTGAAATATTGTAGCGGTAGTCTTTTTGATTTGTTGTTCCAGTGTGAGTGCTTGGTCTATGATGATTCCCAGGTATCTTATCTGTGGTTGTATTTGTATTTGAGTGGTCCCAATGCTGAGGTGTGAGGGTGGCGTGAAGTCCAGGTCTTTTGTTACTATGAGGGCCTCTGTTTTCTTTATGTTGATGGATAAGTTGTTTTCTTGTAGCCAGCTGGATACTGCTGTGAAGCATTCCGATAAGTGTTTGTTTGATGGGTTGGAGGTTGTAATTGGTGCATAGAGCATTATGTCGTCTGCATAGATGTGGTAGTGAATGTTGTGTGCCTGTATGATTGAGTAGAGTGGTTGCAGATAGACGTTGAAGAGCATGGCTGATAGTGTGGATCCTTGAGGCACTCCTTGGTGTTGCTGGAAGGGGGGGGGAGGTTGATGAGTTTGTGCGGATCAGTTGATGTCTATTGGTTAGGTATGAGCAGAACCATTGGAGTACAGTATCTTTGATACCAATTGCTTGTAGTCGGCGTATGAGGATGTTATGGGAGATGGTGTCAAAAGCGGCTGATATGTCTAGAAAGATCATGGTATTTCCGGAGTGTTTGACTTGGGTAACTATGATGAGGGTGTTCATTAGTGACGCCATGAGGGTCTCGACTCCATGGAGTGGGTGGAAGCCGTGTTGTTGTGGGTCCAGTATGTTGTTGGTGTCCAAGTGTTCTTGGACACCAACATCATGTGATTTCACAAGCTGATATACAGCCCTCGTTTTCCTTTAACTCCAATGTTGGTCCATTAAAAAAGGTAATCTCCAGGAACAACAGGAATGAGTCTTCACATATGGGTATCGTCGGTACCGATGGAGCCTGCGCGGGAACGCTCCCCAGTGTCCAATAAGAAAGCTTTTGGGAGCATCCCACAGCGCCTGCGTGCTGCCTTCCCGCCTTTCCCAACCGCCTCTCTCCAGTTCTTCTTTTCCGCGGAGCCAGCAGGTCGTGTTCCTGTCACCACAGAAGAAGTTCTTTATTTTTCCTTTATTCTTTTGTGTCGCGTCTGCCTTCTTCGACGTCGGACCGGTACCGCCGGTCTTTCTTTTCTTTCTTTCAAAAAAAACCCGCTTCATCTCTACTGTGCATTTTCAGTTTTTGGGCCCTAGGCCTAAAAATTTTTTCCTCATGGAGAAGCCCGCTTCTGGGTTTAAAAAATGCACAAAATGTGGCGGTACTATTTCTGTCACTGACACCCATGACTGGTGTCTAAAGTGTTTGGGACCTGACCATTCCATCACGGATTGTATGTCCTGTACCATGATGTCTAAGAGAGGTCGGCAGAACCGAGCAGCCAAGCTCAGTACCCTGTTTCCCTCTGATGCAGCTTCGGTAGCATCAACGTCTTCCAGGGTCTCCTCTTCCTCCCATGGATCTCAGATAACCAAGCATAAATCGGGCCGGTCCTCGAAGGGCAGATCTCCCTCCAAGCATGGAGATGCCTCCGGGCTTGCCCTCGAGGATTCCGCACCGGCAAAATTACCTCGGCGGGAAGCTCCGGCTTCCAAAGCATTATCTATGGGGTCACAGGTTGACATTGATGGCTCGGCCTCGACAGATCACCTGTTGCCGTGTTGTGGGGTACCGGTGGCTCCCACTGGTACCGACATCCAGACTCTGGTGGCGTCGATGGATCAGAAGATTCTGACCATGCCGCGCACCTTAACGGCTTTCATACGGGCTGCGACGCCTCCGGTACTGCAACAATCCCCGTTGCTGGTACCGGCTCCGGTACCGGCATTGCTCCCGGTACCGGTACCGGCATTGCTCCCGGTACCGGTACCGACTGCATCGACATCGACATCGACTTCGGTGTCGACTGCAACGGTACCCTGTCCTATGATGCCCATCAGTACCGAACCGGTACCAATTACTCCCGATGTCGATCCCACTCGATACGGTTATCGGGCTTTACAGAAGCATCCAGACAGGCGATACTTCGATTCCTCTGAGGACTCTGATGAGTCTGAGGGTTCTGTAGAAGCATCGATACTTCTTCCTCAGGAGTCTTCTTCACCTAAACGAAGAATGTCTCCTCCAGAAGACTTGTCTTTTCAAGACTTTGTTAGGGAAGTGGCTAGGGGCCTCTCTATCACAGTGGCCCCTGAGTCAGAACCCAGAGCCAAGGAGTTGGATATTTTACAATATCCTAAAGCTCCTAAGGAGGCAGCTACTTTACCTGTTCATGAGATTCTGTATGATCTCATGTTGAGGATGTGGGAGACACCTCTCACCACCTCTCCTCATTCTCGCAGGTTAGACACCATGTATCGTGTCCCTCCTTGTCCTGGCTTCCACAAGACTCAGCTTCCTCACTACTCTATTGTGGTAGAGTCTGCCATGAAGAGGTTAAAGAGTGAAAAAAGACACTCATCTAATCCTCCAGGGCGTGAATGCAGGACCCTGGATGCTTTTGGCCGAAGGGTTTTCCAAGCTGCTATGCTAGCTGCTAGGATCAATTCCTATAGTCTCTATATAGGAATGCTTCTAAAAGAAGTCACAGATCATCTGCAGACTTTAATCCCTTTCATTTCAGAGGATAAAAGACAGGAGTTTCTCACTTGGCTCAAACATGCCCAAGATGTCTCCAAATTTTCCAACCGTGCAGCCTTTGACTCTTTTGAGTGTGTAAGCAGAGCTTCGGCTATTGCCATAGGGGCACGCAGAATTGCTTGACTACATGCTTCTGATTCGGAGCTCTGGGTCCAAGATCAATTGGGAAATCTCCCTTGTACAGGTGAAAACCTTTTTGGTAAGGATTGGCAAGCAAAGGCCACTCAGATGGATGCTGAAAACTCTGCTTTGGATCGACTTTCAAAGTCTACCTCTGCTCCTGTTAAGAAAAGATTGTTTAAAAAGACATCTTTTTCCAAAAAGAGAAGATACTATCCTGCTTATGGTCAGCAGGCATCTTCTGCAGGTCGTTTTGCTGCAAAGCGTCAGCAACCACCTAAACAGGCCAAGTCAAAGGCAGCTAGACCTTCCACGGCCCAGCAGCCTCAGCCTCCTCAGGGCCTTTGACTTGCAATTAGAGAACTTAGCCTTTCTAGCTCTGGAAGGACCAGAGCCCCTTACCATCCCAGGAAGGTTGACTTACTTTGGTCCCAGATGGGAGCAAATCGCAGCAGAGCAATGGACACTCTCCATCATAAGGGACGGGTACAAGCTTCATTTCTTAAGCCTTCCCCCTCACACCATGGTGAAACAGTTCAATTCTCCAACATCTCTCCTCAACCTTCTAGGTCAGGAGATTGCCATCCTTCTTGCCCAAGGGGCAATAGAAGAAGTACCTCTTCTTCAACAAGGCACAGGGTTCTACTCCCCTTATTTTCTTATTCCAAAGAAAACAGGGGCTACAGACCCATCTTAGATCTCAGAGAATTGAACAAATTTCTATTCAAGGAGAAATTCAAGATGATTTCTCTCAGTGCTCTGCTTCCATACCCTTCAGAGTCAGGACTGGCTTTGTTCTCTAGATCTCAAGGATGCGTACACCCATGTACTCATCCATCCAACTCACAGAAGGTTCCTTCAGTTCCTTTTTCAAGGAAAGCACTACCAGTACAGGGTGCTTCCTTTTGGTCTGGCCTCTGCACCAAGGGTGTTCACGAAATGCATGGCAGTAGTAGCTGCATTTCTACGCACTCTAGGAATATTCGTCTTCCCATATCTGGACGACTGGCTCATTCGAGCTCCATCTCAAGCAGAGGCCAAGACTTGTCTAACCTGCACAATGCGTGTCCTTCAGTATTTGGGACTAGTAATAAACATCCCAAAATCCAGTCTCACCCCTACTCAGTCCCTTGAGTTTATAGGGGCTTTGTTGGATACCACAACTGCAAGGGCCTATCTTCCTCAGGCCCGTTGCCTACGCTTGGTGCAGTTAGCCTACCAAATACAGTTAAAACCCCTTTTAACTGCTCGAGAAATGTTACAACTCTTAGGCCACATGGCATCCACTGTGCTTGTGGTTCCATATGCTCGCCTTCACATGAGGGCAGCTCAATTGTCTTTGTCCACTCAATGGACTCAGGCATCAGGTTGCCTGTCAGACAAAATAGCAAACTCCAGTCGCCTTTTTTGGTCTCTCCAGTGGTGGAAGTCCTCTCAAAACCTGTTGCTGGGTCCCCTTTTCAACAATCACTTCCCCAAGCAACCCTTACAACAGATGCCTCTCCAATGGGTTGGGGAGCTCATCTGCAAGATCTCTCCACCCAGGGCATCTGGTCTCCACAGGAGACTTCACTACACATAAATCTCTTGGAACTCAAAGCAATTTTCTTAGCTCTCAGAGTGTTCCACTCCCTGCTCAGCTACAGGACAGTCCTCATCCACATAGACAATCAAGTAGCCATGTTCTATTTAAACAAGCAGGGAGGGACTGGCTCTCTGTCGCTTTGCAACGAAGCTTTG
Source organism: Ichthyophis bannanicus (assembly GCA_033557465.1). Taxonomy (NCBI): domain Eukaryota; kingdom Metazoa; phylum Chordata; class Amphibia; order Gymnophiona; family Ichthyophiidae; genus Ichthyophis; species Ichthyophis bannanicus. The sequence goes on from CM066034.1 coordinate 921,086,709, forward strand.
CGACTGTGGACCTTCGCCAGAGAGCATCAGATTCATCTTATGGCAGTATATCTTCCAGGCGTTCAAAACTCTTGGGCAGACAGACTCAGTCGAGTTCTGCTTCCACACGAATGGTCTCTCCACAGGGACCAGGTAGCCAGGATTTTTCGAATTTGGGGAACCCCGGACATAGACCTATTTGCAAGTCCGTGGAATGCCAAACTTCCCCGGTTCTGTTCCAGGATTCCGTGTCAGGGAGTTCAGGCCAAGGATGCCTTCCTCCTTCACTGGGGTCAAGACTTCCTTTATGCCTTTCCACCCATTCCCCTAATTCCCAAAACACTGTTCAAGCTTCAGAGAGACCGAGGTTCTATGATCCTCATAGCACCACATTGGCCACGCCAAGTGTGGTACCCTCTACTTCTGCATCTCTCTCAAGCTCCATCCCTGGAGTTGGGCTCTGCTCCAGATCTTCTCTCCCAGGAAGACGGAACGTTGTGGCACCCAAACCCCCAGTCTCTCCATCTCAGGGTCTGGTTGCTGAAGGCCTAGACCTTCAAGTTTTCCATCTCTCTCAGCAAGTCAGAGGAGGGAGGGACCAGACCTGCTTAAAGTGCAGCAAAAAGGCTTGGGGGCACATTTTGGCTGCCTGCTATTTTCCTGCCAGCGGCGGCAGGGCAACAGTAGACAGCCGAAATACGCCCCCAAGTCTATGCGCTCTGTGTGGCTGCACTGCTTGCACAGGGTTAGGTATGGTACTGTTTGCACACCAAGGAACTAAAAGACAGCAAGAACCAACACCACAATTTATAAAACTAAATTATAATTCATTTTTATTTTGTTATAAACTGCAATATGGTTCTTGCTTTTTCTTTTTCAACATATATTTTGTATCCACAGTAGGTGCAGAGCAGAACTCAATATTTAAAAAAAAAATCTGATTCTTATCATCTCAATAACAACAACCACCACTATTCTCCAGTATCAGGCATATTGTAAACTAATAAAAAACCCTACAAGAAAGAGCAAACCTACCATCCCATATCATATCAGCACAAACTTCCAAAACTCACATAAGGAGCCCTTCCAAAAAAAGCATCACTGCAAATACTACAGTGGGCCCTGGAACATCCATACACCTATTTGAAAAGCTGAACAAGTCAAATTACTACAGTATAGTATAGATCTTTATATACAAACTCCATGTTAACAGAACATCTGACCTCAGTCACACACGCACAACATCGACCTTCACCAAGTACAGAATAAGTAACCAAAATCTAAAGTAAAAATAAAAATATGTAGACAAAATTTAAACTGAAGCCCCAAGAAGCCAGAGTCCACATGCAGTGCAGCATCAGATAAATAAGAGATGCAGTTCCCCAATACTGTGTAAAATATAAAAATAGCACAAAGTCCAATCACTAAAATTAAATAAAATTATTTTTTCTACCTTTGTTATCTGACCATTTTATTCTCTGATCATGCTGGTCCCGATCTGAGGCTTCTGCTTTCCTGTTTTCTCTTAGCTCTCTTTCTGTGGTCTATGGTCCATGATCCATGGTCCATTTGCCATTTCTTATCTCTTGTTTTCTTCACTTCCTTCCATCAGCCCATTTCCACTTCCAGTAACCTTCCCTAGTATCAGCCCCCTTTCCAGTCCTCCCCTCCCAGTACCTTCCAATGTCAACTGCCTTGCATTCCCACAACTGCCACTGGTGTCCATTCCCTTCCAGTCCCACTCCTTCCCCAATGTCCAGCCCCTTCTAGTCCAAATACCAACCCAGGTATGAGCTCAGGTCCACTCTCAGTGCCACCCACAAGTCAGCTCCTTTCCAGCCACCCTACCCTCTGTCCATCTCCCTTCCAGTTCCATTTGCATGTCAGCTCCCTTCCAGCCTCCTCCCTATTACCCAGCCACCTACCACTCCCATCCCCAAGTGTCAGCTCCCTTCCAGTCCCCCTTCAGTACATCCCAGGTGTCAGCTACTTTCCAGCCCTCTCCTTCCCCTGGAAGACCCTCTCAGTATCCGTTCCCTTCCAATCCTATTCTACCATCCCCATTTGTAGCCTTAGCCCCTAGTTTTCTTCCAGGGCCAGCAGCACTCTCCTCCTCTCCCCCATAAGCCCATTTCCAGTCCCAGTCCACTTCCAGTCCTATCCCCTTTATCAGCCCACTCCAGTCCTAGCCCTCCAATCAGCCCATTACCAGTCCTAACTCATTTCCAGTGCTAGCCCCCCATCTGCCCATTACCAGCTGTAACCCTCCAATAAGTCAATTTCCTGTCCTAGCCCCACCATTTCCAGTTCTAACCCCCCCCCCCATCAGCCCAGTTCCAGTCCTAGCCCCCCCCCTCCAACCCAGGGAAATTGAAAAAATAATTTAAAAAACCCCTCTGGCTTAAGAAGCCGCTGCTGCTGCCGCTCCAGGATTTCCTGTTTCCCATCAGCGCCAGCGGGCTCAGCTTTAACATTGCCGAGGTTAAAGGAAACAAACACTCTCCCTTCGCAGCTACTCTGCAAAAGCTGAACCGGCACGGAGAAGAAACGGGCAAGGCTCTCTGGGGAGGCGGGCGGCTGCGGGGCTCTTCATTCTGTTGCTGCTGGAGTGGCAGAGGCAGCTGCTTCTTAAGCCAGAGGTTTTTTTATTATTTTTATTTTGAAGGCCGAGTGAGGCGGTCTTTTGGGGGGCAATTTTACCACCCCCAAAAAGTTGCCACCTGAGGCTACCGCCTCATTCGGCCTCATAAAAGGCTTCAGAGTCCTGCCCTGTTGAGGCATTCCTAACAGGGGCTCTATAGGTCAAACAACGGTAAGGATTTGAGGGTTTATTTTTATTAAATTGCTAGCTCTCTGATTGGGAGCTCTTAAAAGGGTTTTGGTATATTTTTAAAGCAAAGTTACATTATTTTTGGTGCTTTAGTAGAAATATTTTCTTTAGTGGTAGAGATTTTAAACTCTAGTAACCTTCTCAGCTTTTGGGAACTGCTGAAACCTAATCAAGTGTTAGTTCCCTCCCTACCCACCCCAACTCCCACCCACCCCTAGAAAGCAGTCTTGCTTTATAGGGCACTTCCCCTTTAACAAAGCACAGGGACTTGGAACAGCACATTTTGAATATAATTAAATAGATTTAACTGCTTTTCTCTGAAAGGACAGCTGGGAAACCGGCTGGTACTTTAGTGGATCTCTCTCTTTTGCTGTAACAGATACATAAGCTCCACGAACAGAACAATGGCTGGGAAAAATTGTATCGCTAAAGCTGTTGCCCCCATTACAGCTTCTGCCTCTGTCCAGACAGAGGTCCCAATGCCAGATGAAGGACCGGTTCCATGTGCAGGGTGCCTGCATGCTGAAGCTCTGAGGAAACAAGTGGAGGAACTCAGAGAGGAGGTGGCGAGGCTGAGGAGCATTCAGGACAGTGAGTACATTGATGAGATGCTTCTTGCAGCAACCAAGCTCTCCAGCAGAGGAGAAGATGGGTGCCAACGGAATGACGAAGGTTGGACACAAGTCACAAAGGCCTGTCAATCACCAATCCAACTTCTCCAGCCCCAGCTTGGAGAACCATTATGCAGTCCTGGAAGTGGAGGAGGTGAAAGCATCCCTGGAAAGGGAAGAACCAGAGCTCAAGTACCCCAAAGTTGCAGAATCAGTGACCACAAGGAAGCGAAGGATAGTGGTGGTTGGTGACTCTCTTCTGAGGGGTACTGAGGCATCCATCTGCCAACCAGACTTGATGTCCACAGAGGTATGCTGTCTGCCTGATGCCAAAATCCAAGATGTTACGGAGAGTTTGCTGAGATTCATCAAGCCCACTGACTATTACCCAATGTTGCTAATCCATGTCTGAACAAATGATACTGCCAGGTATCCCTCTGAGCGTATCAAAAGTGACTTCATGGCTCTGGGACAGAGGGTGAAGAAGTTAAGTGCACAGGTGGTGTTCTCTTCAATCCTCCCTGTTGCGGGTAAATGCCAAGGCAGAGAGGCTCGCATCCTGGAGATGAATGCATGGCTGCGTAGATGGTGTCATCAAGAGCGTTTTGATTTCCTAGACCATGGGATGCTGCTCCAAGGATTGCAGAGCAGAGATGGCATCCATCTGTCCAAGAAAGGTCAACGCATCTTCAGTAGTAAACTGGATAATCTATTGAAGAGGGCTTTAAACTAGATTAGTTGGAGATGGGTGAAGAAAGCCCCGAGGTAAGTGAAAGCCCCCAGGTGATACATTAAATACCTTTTTGGAAATGGGTAACAGGGGTAACATATGAAAAGCAGTGTGTATAAATGCCCGTAGCATGGGAAATAAGATCCCTGACGTTGAAGCTTTGGTGGGAGTGGCCGACTTAGATTTAGTGGCAGTTACAGAAACATGGTTCACAGAAAACCATGACTAGAACGTAACTATACCTGGCTATACTTTATTCAGAAAGGACAGGGTAGGAAGAAGGGGAGGAGGAGTGGCACTATATGTAAAAAATACTATTAAAGCTTTGGAATTACAGACCTTAAAAGGGAGAGAGAAGGCATTGTGGGTTAAACTAGAAAGATGGAAAGAGAAATCTATTTGCATTGGCGTGATATACAGACCTCCCTCACAAGAGGAAAAGGTGGACAGAGTTAATTGAAGACATACGCAGCATTGCTAAGAAAGGGAAGTGCTACTGATAGGGGATTTCAACATGCCAGATGTTGACTGGCACATTCCTGCTGCAGTATAAAAATAGAAGTAGAGATCCTGGATTCTCTACAGGGAGAACTATTCAAGCAATTGGTAACAGACCCCACACATGAAGGGGCCATACTGGACTTGGTGCTTACCAATGGTGAAAGTGTTTCTGATGTTATAGTGGGAGATCATTTTGCATCCAGTGATCACCAGATGGTGTGATTCAGTATTAGGACTAGGGCTGTTAGAATCCATTCAAAGGTGAGGGTCTTAGACTTTAGGAAGACTAACTTTGCCAAGATCAGCCAATACTTCAGGGAGTCGTTAGCAGGATGGGAACAGCTGGGGGATGTAGAAAAACAGTGGGCAAAACTGAAAGGGGATATTTTAAGGGCAACCAACCTTTTTGTTAAAATGGTAAATAAAAGGTAAAAGGAAAAGGAGACCGCTATGGTTTTCGAAAGAAGTAGCTGAAAAAGTGAAGAAAAAGAGGGAGGCCTCCATGAAATACAAGAGATCACAGAGAGAGGAAGACAAGCATCTATATTTGGAAAAACTTAGAGAAGCCAGCAAAGTAGTCAGGAAAGCAAAGATTCAAAAAGAGGAGGAAATAGCCAATACAATAAAATGGTGGGATAAGACATTTTTCAAATATGTTAGTGAGAAGAGGAAGGGCAAAAGTGGTATTGTCAGACTCAAGGGTGAAGGGGAGGAATATGTAGAAGCTGATGAGGATAAAGCAGAATTGATTAACAAATATTTCTGTTCTATGTTCACAGATGAAGAACCAGGAGCAGGACCTCAGAAAACACCCACAAACAGGAACAGAAGCGAGGGACATCTTGAACAATTTTCAGAAGACTGTATTAGTGGGAAACTAGCTCAACATAAAGTAGACAAAGTGATGGGACTGGATGGGATACACCCTAGATTACTGAGGGAACTTGGAGACGTTCCAGCAGCTCCACTGACTGACCTTTTCAATGCCTCATTGGAGTCGGGATTGCCAAAGGACTGGAGAGAGGCTCACAAAAGCAGAAGTAAGGATGTGGTTGAAAACTACAGGCCGGTTAGTTTAACTTTGGTGGTGAGTAAATTATTGGAAACGCTGCTGAAAGAGAAAATAGTGAGGTTTCTGGAGTCCAGCGGATTACAGGATCCGAGGCAGCATGGATTCACCAGAGGCAGGTCTTGTCAGACAAATCTGATTGATTTCTTTGACTGGGTGACCAGGGAGTTGGACCGAGGGAGAGCCCTAGATGTGGTGTATTTAGATTTCAGGTGACTTATAAACAAACTGAGCACCCTAGGGATGGACCCTAAAGTTACTGCTTGGGTTAGAAATTGGTTGGGTGGGAGGCAACAAAGAGTATAGGTAAATGGAGCTCACTCTAAGGAGAAGGATGTTACCATTGGTGTGCCCCAGGGATCTGTCCTTGGTCCGATTCTTTTTAACATCTTTGTTTGTGATATAGCAGAAGGGCTGTCGGGTAAGGTTTACCTCTTTGCGAATGATACCAAAATCTGCAATAGAGTAGACACCCAGGAAGATGTAGATAACATGAGGAGGGATGTAGCTAAGCTTGAAGAATGGTCTAGAATTTGGCAGCTGGGATTTAGGTCATGCATTTGGGCTGCAGCAATCCAAGGGAGCAATATAGTATAAGGGTGAAGTACTTTTGTCCACTAAAGAAGAGCGGGACCTAGGCGTGGTTGTGTCTGAGGATCTTAAAGTAGCTAAACAGGTAGAAAAGGAAATGGCAAAAGCTAGATGGATGCTTGGGTGCATACAGAGAGAAATGGCTAGCAGAAAAAAGGAGGTGATAATGCCTCTGTATAAGTCTTTGGTGCGACCTCATTTGGATTATTGTGTGCAATTCTGGAGACCGCACCTTCAAAAGGATGCTAACAGGATGGAGTGGGTGCAGAGGGTGGCTACTAAAATGGTTAGTGGTCTTCATTATAAAGCATATGAGGACAGACTTAAGGATCTTAATATGTACACCTTAGAGGACGGGCGGGATAGAGGTGATATGATTGAGATATTTAAATACCTCCGTGGCATAAATGTTCAGGGAGAGAGCCTCTTTCAATTGAAAGCAAGTTCTGCTATGAGGGGACATGGGATGAGGGTGAAGGGGGATAGATTCAGGAGTGATATGCAGAAATATTTCTTTACAGAAAGAGTAGTGGATCCGTGGAATAGTCTCCCAGTGGAGGTGGCAGAGATGAGGACAGTAACTGAATTCAAAAAAGCATGGGAAAAACACAGATGATCTCTAAAGGAAAAAAGGGGCGTGTTGTAGTTGTTGATATGGAAGGACAGATTAGATAGGCCATGTGGTCTTTTTCTGTCGTCATGTTTCTATGTTTCTATTATAGAGCCGCCCTGAATACAGAGGCATTATAATATCATTTGCTTTATTCTCCATCCCTTTCCTTATGATTCCTAGCATTCTATTTGCTTTCTTGGCCACAGCTGCACACTGCAGTGGGTTTCAACGTGTTATCCACGATGATGCCTAAATCTTTTTACTGGGTGGTGTGGAACTTTGCATCGTGTAACCATAGTTTGGGCTTGTTTTTTTCCTAGGTCCATAACTTTACATTGTCCACAATAAATTTCATCTACCATTTGAACGTCCAGTCTTTCAGTTTATGAAAGTCCTCTTGCAATTTTTCACAATCCTCTTGGGTTTTAACAACTTTGAATAATTTTGTGTCATCTGCAAATTTGATTACCTCACTCGTTATTCCAATTTCCGGGTCAATTACGAATATGTTAAAAAGCAACAGATTCAGCACAGATCCCTGGGGTCAGGGGCGGCTCAAGGCAATCTGCTGCCTGAGGCAAAGGATGAGAAGGCACCCCCCCCCCCCCGTAGTGGGGGGAGAGGCTTTCTCAAAACTCCAGTCAAGGACTGAAACAAAATGAAAAGCCGATTAGATAATATGGAGGAAATGTAAGATGTTCGCATCCCAAGAAACTAAAAGAAAGAGCGAGAACCACAGGACAGTTTATAAAAGTAAATCATAACTCATTTTTATTTTGTTGTTATAAACTGTGTTATGGTTCTTGCTTTTTCTTTTTGAACATATATTTTGCATCCACAGAACCCCCTCCCTCAATAGTGGGTGCAGAGCAGAACTAGGACATTCACCCACAGAACTCAATATCTTAAAAAAAAAAATCGGATTCTGATTATCTCACTAACAACAACAAACATTCTCCAGTACCAAGTATATTGTGAACTAATACAAAACCTACAACAATGTTACTGAGGATTTATGGAGCAAATCTATCATAACATACCATATTTATAGAGCAAATCTATCATAACATACCATATCAGCACCAACTTCCAAAACTCACATAAGGAGTCCATCCAAAAAAAGCATCACTGTAAATACGGCAAGTGGGCCCAGGAACATCCATACACCTATTTGGACAGCTGAACAATTCATATTATTACAGTACAGATCCCTACATACAAACTCCATGTTAACAGAACACCTGGCCTTGGTCACACACTGAAAACACAAATTCTCACCAAATACAGAATAAGTGACCGTAACCTAAAAATAAATATATGTAGATAAAAATTAAACTGCAACCCCAAGAAACCAGATTCTGCATACAATGAAATACCAGAGAAATAGAAAGAGATGCATTTCCATGTACTGTATAAAATATAAAGATAGCACCAAGTCCGATCATTAAATTAAAAATAAAATTCTCTTCTGACTTTGTTGTCGGACCATATTATTCTCTAATCATGTAGGTCCCAATCTGAGGTTTCTGCTTTTCTCTGTCTCCCAGTGCCCCCTCCTGTCTACTTTCCCCCAGGGACAGCACGAGGGTGATGCAGGGCCATGCGCGGAGACTCACTGCGGCATCATTTGCATTCATTTAGTATACTTTATTTTAAAATGCATATGGCACCCATCTAAATTCCTAGGTGGCTTCCAAACATACACATGCAGTTTAGTAAAACAGATGTTACAAAAACAAACAAACATAGTAACGAAACGTTAAATATGATTAATGAAAAGCCACTTACACAGCTCCCCCCCCCCCTCATCAAACCATTATAAGTATCTGCACATCAGATTTATTTTCTATGATCAGGGAAGATAAACTAATCCTGGTAGCCGTGAATTCAAACGCTGGAACGGATCGTGCTAGAGCTGGAAAAGTCCAGAACTCAGCAGCAGAGCAGCTATCAGGCTACTAAACATAATTAAACTGAGACATTCCCTTAAAATTTGAAATTTCCTTGAATAAAATATTTTAAAATTTCAGTCTGGCAGCATAAAAAAATCCCACAAAACTGCAAATCTCAAAAACAATTCATATTCCAGAACCCCCCCAACCAACATTCTACATCAGAACCCAGAGTAGAGAACCTGTAGAGCATGCAATGTCGGCAGAAACTAACATAATGGTTCAACGTAAGTAGCGTGAGTGCAACTAATGTGCCACATCAGGGAGTGGCCTTAGTTGCACCGGCAGCTGTTTTGCCACGCTGAAATGTGGTAGCTCCAGGGGGATATAACTGCCTCCCTACATTAGCCTGCATAATTAGTTATCAGAGGATACAATAAAAACTGTTATGGTTCTCACTTTTTCCTTTTGAATATATATTTTGCATCCACAGAAACCTCTCCTTTGACAATGGGTGCAGAGCAGAAGCAGGACATTCACCCATAGAATTCAATATATTAAAAAAAAAAATCTGATTCTGGTCATCTCACTAACAAACATTCTCCAGTACCAAGCATATTGGGAACTAATATAGAATCCTACAAAAGTCACAGAAGATCTACAAGGCCAAATCTACCATATTATACCAGCATAAACTTACAAAACTCATACAAGGGGCCTACCCAGGAAAAAGCAGCACTATAGATACTGCAGCGGGCCCTAGAACATCCGTACACCTATTTGAAAAGCTGAACAAGTCAAATTACTACAGTACAGATCCCTACGTACAAACTCCATGTTAACAGAACACCAGACCTCAGTCACACACTCAGAACATAGACCAGGGGTCTCAAACACGCGGCCCGCGGGCAGCATCTTGTGCGGCCCGCGAAGCACTTACCGGTGTCTAAAAAAAAAAAATAAATCCAAACTTGCCGCCGCAGTATTAGGCGTCCCGCGGCCCCTCTGCCTGCTCTGAGTCCTCTCCTCCCTGCAGCATCAGCTCAAAAAGTGGCGGCTTTCAGAGCCGCGAAGAGAGAGAGTTTCTCTCGCGCGGTTCTGAAGAGCAGCGAGTCTTCAGAACCGCGCGAGAGAAACTCTCTCTCTTCGCGGCTCTGAAAGCCGCCACTTTTTGAGCTGATGCTGCAGGGAGGAGAGGACTCAGAGCAGGCAGAGGGGCCGCGGGACGCTTAATACTGTTGGCATTGGGATCAGGGACTGACTGCTGCCAATAGTGGCTATGTTTTAAAAAAATAATAGTCCCGGTGAAAAAACTGACACTACTCAAATTTCTCTGTGGCTGACTATGTTGTCTGTGTGAGTTTGCCATTGGTTCATAGACCCATCTGTCTGTTCATGCAACTAATAGTGAGCTCATCATTTTGGAAAATAAAAGAAAAACACAGTTTTAAGAAAAAAGGTAGGAGAGTCTATAAACATCAAAATAAAAGGCTTGTGCAACAGCTGGTGTAAAAATGGCCAGAGTGCACATGAGCTCTTTGGTCATATCATCAGTGCAAGACTTGGGGATCCTCTCCCATTGCTCCTGAAGTAGAGAAAAAGCAAGCAACTAGCCAGAGATGTCATTCCCAAATCCCAGAAACAGAGAATGTAGTAACACAGGGCCAGGGATCCCTTCCCTGGGACCCAAAAAGAGACAGGATGAATGAAGGAACCAGAGATCCTCTCCTCACAGAAGAATAAAGCGAGCATAAAGCTGGATGCCACCCTTTGAACAGCATAAAAGGAAGATCGTGAGTATAGGATCAACATAAGCAGAGAAGGAACATGGGGCAGAAGAATCCTCCCCCCAGGACCTTGAAGGAGAGAAACTGCACAGAACCAAAAGATTTCTCTCTCCAGACATCAGGAACAGAGAGAACAGAGAGCTAGGAAATCCCCTCCTTAGGGTTTTCAAGCAGAGAATGAACACAGGGCCAGAGATTCGAGCCACAAAGGTGAGAGCATCCCCCTCCATGTGACCAGAAAAGATATGGGAGTGGACACAGGCCCAGGGGCCCATTCTCCATGATTGTTCCCTTACATACAAGAGGAAATCAATTTATAGTTTTATTTCTACAGTGTTGTACATTCTAAGTTTGGCTTTTGGGGTTCCCAGTTTAATTGTCTTCCTGTTTCTAAATTGTGATTCCTTGTTTGGTGATGGTGTATGTTCTGCATGTTTACTAAAAGTTAGTGTATATGCAAATATTTATGCAAATGATGCCCTTATGCAAATGATGCCATTATGCAAATGAGGCCTGCGTCTTGTGCGGCCCCCGGGTTACTCTACAAGTCCTCATTTGGCCCTCAAAGCAATTTGAGTTTGAGACCCCTGACATAGACCCTTACTAAGTACAGGATAAGAGACCACACTCTAAAGTAAAAATAAAAATATGTAGACAAAAATTAAACTGAAATCCCAAGAAGCCATACTACACGTGCAGTTCCCCATATTGTGTAAAATACAAAGATCGCGCAAAGTCCAATCATTAAATTGAAAATGAAATTATTTTTTCTTCCTTTTGTTGTCTGACCATTTTATTCTCTGATCATGCTGTCCCGATCTGAGGCTGCTGCTTTCCTCTGTCTTCTCTTAACTCTCTTTCTACAGTCTCTAATCCATTTGCCATTTTTTGTTTTCTCCTTTTGTCTTCTTCACTTCCTTCCATCTTTAATATTGATTTTTTTTTCCTTTCAGCTTTCTTATATTTATTTCAGTCTCTCTGTCCACCCAGATTTCATTCCTTACAAACCACCCATGCACGTTTGAGGCTGCTGCTCATGACCCCTTCAATAGGAAGTGTGCATTGAATGAAGCAGGACAAGCAGGCCACAAGTGCAGATGTGGTACTGGAAGGTCCACCGCTGTGCTGACATCGGTTTGCTCTGCCACTCTCTTGATGGACAGTTGGGTGAGAGAGGAGGAAAGGAGAGATGCTGGACCCCTGGGGGGGGGGGAAGAGGAGATGCTGGATACCTGGAGGAGTAGGGAAGGGAAGGGGAGATGCTTGACTCCTCATGGGAGGGAAGGAAAGGAGAGGGTGGTGCTGGATTTTGAGAGTGAGGTAGGAACCAGAACCCTGAGCCACCCCAGGAAGATGGGGTGGGAGGTGAAGATGGCTGGAGGTTCGCCTAGGATGGCAGATACCTTTGGACTGGGCCTGGGCAGAAGATAATCATGAAATCTTCTAATTTTCCCCATCTTGTTTTTGCAACAACTGTTAATGCCAGTTCTCCCAACTCATTCTAAGCCAGGGGAAAACTACAGTCCACTGGCCATGAATGACCCTGCATCTTTTAAACAAAAAAATAATACAAAAAAATCAATATTTCAGCCCACCAGCACTGCCTCCGGGTCTTCTGGTAGAAGCTAATTTTACTTTGTTTTCATTGTGGACCTGATTTTCAGATTCACCACTCAGAGTCTATCAGAGGGTAATGAACCCAGAAGTCAAGCCAACAGTGAAAACAGAAAAAGTCAAATTAATAGATAGGCTATTGCATATACTTGTAGTGTGGGTCCAGCTAGCAGGGACATGACTTGCCACTCCCCATAGCGCCTCCTGCAGCTCCAGCATGGTAGCTCTCTTTTCAACCCCTTCCCCTCTCCCATTCTTTCCTGAATGGGCAGCAGGAATTGAGATAGCAGACCATATGCTCTTCTGTCGCAGGGGGGCCCGACTGCTGTTTTGATCTGTGCTCTAAGGTATCTCACAAGGAGCAAGACAGCGGTCAAGCACCAAGCAGCAGAGAAGTGAGATGCAGCCAGAGATCATATTACACAACCCTTCCTTACTGCCACATGAGATCTCAGTTCAGAGCACCTAGAGCTATGAATACTTGCAGCTAATGCATCTGGGGAAAGGAGTTCAATGGTACGCATTGGGTGGAGTATGTGAAAAAGGAGTTATGGGTGGAAGGGAGGTTTGGGTTAAAGAGGAGCTTTGAGGAGTGAAGGAGTTTGCAGGTCATTGGGGAGGAAGAGATGTAGAAATTACAATAGCTGGAAAGGGCACATTTATGTTACTATTGTCTGTATGTATCTTTCCCAAGGCTCCTCATCTATGGGCATTCTGGTCCCAACACATACTTTCCTGGCGTGGCGTATGTGGCTCTGGTACCTTGCTGGACAGACTGGATGGATCATGCTGGTCTTTACCTGCTGTCATTTCACACTACCATATACCTCAAACAGGTACAAATAACACACATGAAATAAACGTTTTTCCAAAGGAGAGAATGCTGTAGAACAAGAGACCACAGGTGAGGTGCAAGAGAGCAGGACCTTTGAACAACATCAGAAAATATGGAGGAATAAAAAGCCACAAATAGCTCTGTCCACTTGAAAGTTGGCAAAAAGAAAGGGGGGGGTTTAAGTTTCCTGATTTTAAGACTTATCATACTGCTATTCTTTTGCATTATGGTGCGGAATGGCTTGACGAAACCTCTGATTCGCCATGGCTTGAAATGGAAAAAATACTTACGAAACCATTTCAGTTGACAGTATTGCCTACTTTGAAAGCACCTCGTTCAAAATTAGATGTCTCCCTGTTAATAAGTACTGCTAGTGCCATGAGGGAGCTTGATGTTTGCTGTACATCCCCATACTCTGCCTCAACAAAATCCTCATTATGGTTCAATCCATTAATAAAGAAAAATGGTAGGAAATCTTTTTGGAAGGGATGGATAGAAAAAGGAAATTTACTGTATAGGTCAAGTGCTGAGAGACGGAGCAGTCGCAAGTACCTGATATCAACTTTTGGACTATCACCATCGCAGGCTCGAAAAATTGGTTCATTGAACCTGACACAGGATACTCCCGGTCCCAAGGGATTTGTCCACCTTTGGACTTGCTCTCCTTATGTGAAGAGGTTAGAGTCAATGGACGAATTACATCAAGGTATTTATTATAGTTTGTTAAATGAACATAAAGGCCGTGTCCTTTTGGGGTTATATAGAATTTGGGAGTTTGAAACAGGCATTGTCAGGGATAATATCAAGTGGGAATCCTTCTGGAGATGTCAGATGCCCACTCGATCCAATAACACAGTTTCAAACAAGCAAATGTTGGCATTGCTCCATCGATGTTGGGACCCTGACACACATGATATATATCTTCCCCCCAGTCAAGGCTTTCTGGGATGAGGTTTGTAATTACATACGTAAAATCTTCAAATTGAATATGGAGATATCCCTGGGAATAGTTGTGTCTGCTCAATTGATTTAAATAGTGTCCTTTCAAAGTATGACAACCTCCTACTTGACATAATGCTTTCAATAGCTATACAACATATTTTGAGCAACTGGAAAAATTCTGTTGGCCTGAATGCCACATTTTAGTGGCATTCAATATGTTTAACACACCACCCTATCCGCATGAACTAATACTTAGATACAGCAGAAGCGTACATGTCTATGTCCACCCCAAATCTATAAATGTGGCCCCCTGGTGACGGCCCTACCCTATAAAAGATTGACCCCCCCCCTTTTTGTTATATGTTACACCGCTTTGACCCGGTGAAAAGCGGTATATAAATGCAGTTAAATAAATAAATAAATAAATAAATAAAGATGGAGGGCGCTGCTTCCTTATCTTCTGGCAATATACTTAAAGTTGAGAGGATATGGAGAATACTTGATAATTTTTTATCTGACATATAATGATTGTGTTTTTTAAAATTTTATATTTATTTATTCTACATTGAAAAATTGTAATTGTAATGTATTTAATATATTCTTGAAATTCAAAATAAATTGGGGAAAAAAAAGAAAATACTTGCCCTTGGAAGGGGCAGCAGAGGCATGGAACAGCCTTCTAGTAGAAGTGGTGAAGCTGAATTCATGGAAACATGGGGAAGACACAAGGGTCCCTACTTGCAAAGTGAGGGGAAAAGCCAAATATTGGCTAAGATTCACAACACAGCACCAGAAATGAAAGTGGACAGACTAGATGCATTATGGTTCCTGCCTACCATCGCAATCCACATTTCTGTTTAAGGAGTAAAGCTTTCAAAAGCTAAGGGCAAATGGTGCCCTTTTAATTGGAGTGACTTAATACACCTACCAAAAGTTTGGTAATCTGGATCGATTCGCAGTTGACTTCTAAGGAGTAGGTCAAATATGTAATTGCTGCTGCTTTCATTAAAATTGAGGCCCGTAAGAAGATATTCTGCATCCTGGTGATTTTTGTCATCTCCTGTGGCTTATTATTTTAAATGGAATTGACTACTGTAACTCTATTGCTGGGGTTCCCTGCTATGACCGTGAAAGCCATAGATCAAGTACAAAATACCATGGCCCGGCTGCTTACAGGTGTAGGGAGAAAGGAACATATTACCGCGCATCTGGCAGCCTTATTATAGAAGATAATTTTATAAGGGGATGCTAGTTAAAAGCACTAAGTTAAGCCTATTTTATAAAGACAACTAAGCGCCTAATTCTCTTCGTAAAATATTAGCGTGAGCAGCAAACACTGTGCCTTAAGTTAAGGCATGAACATTTACGCCAGCCACCATATATGCGCATGAATGTAGTTTCCACTTAAGTTACGCACGTCCAAATAAAGTTACCCCCATATTGACTACAGAGTTGCTCACAGAATGCAATTCAAAGCATGTACACTGATTTTTAAGTTACCTAAGCTTGCAGGCTGTAAGTATTTGGAATAATTACGATGTTTGTAACTCCATTTCTTGCTTTACCATTATGTGACTATTTCCCTTTTGGCAGTTACATTCTTGACAGCTGCCAGGCTATTCATCCCCGCTGCTTTTGCTTTCTCCATCGCAGTCTGGAACTCGTTACCTGTCACCTTCTGTCTTCAAGATGATTATCTACAGTTCAGAAAAGAGCTTATGCCGTTTTCTTTTGCCTGGGCTATTAGCTGTCTGGGTTGAAATAGCAGTACTGTTACTTACTTACAGATTTCCAATTTGTTTAAATGTTTTGTCTGGTTATGTGTTTTTATAATAGTTGTTTGATGTATCCTTTTAGCCCATTCTTTGACTGTATTGGCAGACTTAAATACCTTAAATAATCTGCTTACATTTGCGTAATCACTTCTGTCACACGCACTTGAAGCAACTTAAAATAATCAAGTGTCTCATTCAAATATTATACATATGAAAAGAAAATATTACAGCCCAATAAATTATTGTCATTAACATCCTCAGCATTCCATAGCCATATCAAACAAGACAACACATTAGCTAAATCATACATTTTATCCTCTACCCTAAGAATATTCTCCCAATAAAATCCCTACTGAAGGCCAACATGTTGCCAATTTTATGCACTGCTAAATAAGGAAAAACAAACATACTAATTAAAAATTAAAGTCCTTTCTAAACTAGAGTGAAACTGCTACTCTCTCCTCCTCCATCCTAAATTATTCAATTATGGCATACTGGTCAAGGGCAAAATACCAGAATAGTGATTTCTGTCTCTGTATTCATATATTTGCATTATCTTTTTATGGTAATGACTGGAAAAGAGGGACTAGATATATTTACTACTTAGTTATGCAAAGTTAAAGCTCCCTAATGTATCAAGAGCTGCTTTTAACTACAACTGATGCAGCAAACATCCTTTCCAATCATAGTGGAGTGGAGGAGTGGCCTAGTGATTGGGGCAAGGTACTTCAGGCCGGAAGGTCAGTGGTTCAAATCCCACTAGAGGACAGCAACCTTGGGCTGGAAGGACTGGGGTTTCTAGTCCCACAGGTGCTCCTTGTGGTCTTGGGCAAGCCACTTAAACCTCCATAGCCCATGTTCCCTGTAAAATAGTTATCTCCAAGTTATAATGCCCTGTTCAATGTAATTTCAGTTTGTTCAATGTAAACCGCACAGATGCAGAATAGCGCGGTATATAAGAGAATGTAAATAAATAAATAAAAATATAACCAGGCAAATCCAAGATGAGTGAAAGCAGCCAACATGGAGGGTTCATACTCTCACAGATCACAGCAATGAAAACGAGTCAAGGTACTTTGCAAGAGGAAGCTAGTTTTTAAAACATAGTATTAGCCTTCCAACAAATCGTGCATCTGCTAAAGGAACCAAGAACCTCACGAACAGTTATTAAAATTACCAAAGCAAACTCGATGCTACTCTCTTGTTCCATTTACACAAGAGCCTTTCTGTGCCAGCAATGTTTTATGAGATCTTGGAACGTGCACATTAATCCAAATGACTATGTCAATATGCAAAACAAATCCAGCAAGTTTGGTGCGAACAGTCTGGTACTGGAGGGCTTTCTGCAGTTTGCTTATAAGCATTGGCAGACATCGAGTCTTCTCTCGTTGTAATCTGAACTTCACAAGAAAGCTCCAGAGCTATGCATAAAGTCCAACGAAGCCACTATCAGAGTGAAGTAGAGCACGGCACAACGCTGCACACTGCGTGCTGTTAATGGCTAATGCACGTTGCACAAAAATCAGACACTTTACAACAGGTTTTTGTTTCTTGTTGGTACAGTTTAATTATTTTGTAATGCAAAGGCGAGGGGGTGAGGTGAGGTCACGTGCTAATTTTTGTGTTTCCTGTACCTCTGTGCGAGGGCTCTTTCGCTCTCCTTGCGATTCTTCAAATAACCTTTCAGACATAAATTTCAAGATAAATGACCCTATTTACTAACCTGTGCCAAGGTTTTGCAGTTACAAAATTAACACATAGTTAATGGTATTCCCAACAGTTTCACATTCAGTTAATACAGAGAATTTTTAATGTATCTGAACTAAATGGTATTCAGTAAAACAAATATAGATATCCTTTTGTCTTTTCAAGGATTCATCTCACATCCATGATTCCTCACTCTTTCCTGAATCCTGCTTTCACTTCAGACAGTTCTCGCTCCAGGTATGGTTGTATCTCCACTCAATGATCTTGAGTAGAATCTTACTGGCATGTGCGATAATTTCCACAGTCAGTAAGGTTACCTATCTATTTATTTATTTACATTTTCTTATATACCGCGCTATTCCTCATCAGTGCGGTTCACATGGAACATATAACATACGCATTTCACAAGGATGATCCGCGTTTACAATTAAACAGGTGGTAGAACTTGGATTAAGAACGAGGGTAACCATTTACATCTGTGCAACAGTGATTGGGAGGTCCATTTGTGCTACGTTGATCAGCTCGATGTTTCGGTTCTAGAGGAGCTGTTATCAGGGTAATGCAGTAGGAAGAGGTGATGTTTCAGCACCTTTCTAAACTGTGCAAGATCAGTGATTGCCCGGATGCTGGATGGGAGGGTGTTCCAGCATCTAGGCGTAGAGAACCTAAAAGCCCTGTTTGCTGTTGCCTAGGTACAATTGGTTATTTCTTTTGGGACTACTAGCTTATTGACTGCTGTTGACCTTCTAGATCTATTGGAGGGGTTGAGCTGTATGAGTTCAGATAGGGATAAAGGGGAGAAGCCATGTATGATTTTGAAAGTCAGTATTAAGTTTTTGAAAGTGAGTCTGCCTTGTATGGGAAGCCAGTGCAACCATTTCAAGATAGGTGTCATGTGATCCCGGCTAGATGCCCCTTGGAGAACTCCTGCCGTTGAGTTCATCGCCAGGTGTAGGGGATGCAGAGTGGCTTTAGGGAGCCCATGGAGTATGGCATTTGCATAGTTAAAGTGTGGTATGATTAAAGATTGATAAACTGTCTGGAAATCATCCGGTTCAAGTAAGGATCGAAGGTGTCTGAGTGTTCGGATTTTATGGTATACTGCTCTTGCTAAATTACATATGTGAGTCTTCATGTCTAGACGCTGGTCCAAGGTTACTCCAAGGTATCTGATCGAGGGTCTGGTAATAAGTTCTGCTTCCTTGACCTTCAGGTAGGGTGGAGTGTTGAAGTTTGGATTTCTTGTGATGTATAGGACCTCTGTTATTTTATGCTGGATTCGTAGGTTTAACCATGGGATGCTGTTTAACCATGGAATGCTGTTCCAAGGGTTGCAGAGCAGAGATGGCATCCATCTGTCCAAGAATGGTCAACGCGTCTTCGGTAGTAGACTGGCTAATCTACTGAAGAGGGCTTTAAACTAGATTTGTTGGGGATGGGTGAAGAAAGCCCCCAGGTAGGTGAAAGCCCCCAGGTAGGTGATACATTAAATACCTTTATGGAAATGGGTAACAGGGGTAACATATGGAAAGCAGTGTATATAAATGCCCGTAGCATGGGAAATAAGATCCCTGATGTTGAAGCTTTGGTGGGAGTGGCTGACTTGGATTTAGTGGCAGTTACAGAAACATGGTTCACAGAACACCATGATTGGGATGTAACTATACCTGGCTATACTTTATTCAGAAAGAACAGGGGAGGAAGAAGGGGAGGAGGAGTGGCACTATATTGTGGCGCTCGAGCCCCTACCAGGCGGCCGCCTAGTAGGGACGGGTAGCCACCTCTTATCTTTTCCTAAGCTTGTAGTTGTGTGAGGAATAATGAGCCAAGTGGTTTATCAAAGCGCACAGGAATTTATTCAGCTTCCTTGCTGGTAAGTGGATACAAATTCTTCAAGCACATTTATTCTCCAGACAAAAGAAAAATAACGGATAACTTCTCCAGTAAACAAATGTCCAAAACAGAGTAACAGCGAATTCAACCATACAAGCTTCTGCCCCAGTCTTTCACTGTTTAACGTTTCTGCACATGAAGGAATATGCCCTTCTTTTTAAAACTCTTCAAACAGGCTGTCAGCTTATTCAAGGCCATTGCAAATACCAACAGTTTCAGCTGTTCAACCCCAACTGAGTTACTGCCGATAAGCTTCGAAGGAAAGATTCTTAGGCCCTTTTAATTATATGACTCCTTCTCTCCTTTTTTTCAGCTTCAGAACTACCTTCACACCTATAGTAGCGTTCTTAAGGTTCAACTGTTTCTGGCTTACCCTAATTCACCTTAGTGCATGCATCACATTCCATCTCTGAAACACTGGAAGTTACATCACCCTCTTTGGCTTCAACCTCTATGCTCTCAGCTGAGCTATAGCAGGGTTCTGCTTGGAAACGCTCAGGAACTTTCTGTTTTAAAGTTTTCAACAGGTCAAACAACCTCTCCCACTTTCTTGCCCTCCCTTCTCTGGGCAGGTCTCCTATGGGGTGTTCTTGTTTAACTTTCCTGGTGAAACATTTCTTTCTACGCTGTGTTATCTGGGGTACAACAGTTTCATCAGAGTCAGAACAGGAAACCCACTTTGAAGGCCTTACTGCCTCCCTTCTCCTACCTTGGGATCTTGGTGCAGTATTCTCTTGGTTGGAACTTCGGCTAGTCAGGACTCCCTCTGCCTCAGAGTAGGGCAGAGACTTTTGGTAAAACTTTCCCGCTCTCTTGCCAGGGTAGGTGGTTCTCTCCCAAGAACCTTCCCTATGTCCTCTGTGGCTACTGTGCTGACTATTGTGGCTTCCTTTGTACCTTCTTTGGCTGCCTTTATAGCTGTTCCTTTCTCTGCTGCTCCCTTTGGCTGCAAAGCTCCTTTGTCCTTTGGCTACAGGGTTGTTCTCTCTGGACCTTCTGGAACTTGGACTGGAACCTGAGCTGCAACTCCCACTTGGACCTGGACTGCAACTCCGACAACTGCCACTGCAACTGCAACTGTGTCTCCAACCGTGTCTCCCCCTGTATCTCCAACCGTGTCTCCCCCTGTATCTCCAACCGCGTCTATCTCTGGTGTTTGTTTCCTCCAATTTAAACATTGAACAGGGCAACTCCCTTCCTGGCCCTGCCCATCTGTACCTCCCACTCCTATCTATGGTTGACCTGGAGTGTGGGTGTGGCTTACAACTAGGTCTGCCCTCTAGGTTTCTCTCCGGGCTTCTGCTGTGGACTATGTGATCCTGTGTACCCATCCCCCGCAAAGAGGAAAAATTCTTCTTCTCTTCACTTTTTCGTGGCTGGGCTGCACTCTCCTTACCACAATATGTAAAAACTATTATTAAAGCTTTGGAATTACAGAACTTAAAAGGGAGAGAGGAGGCATTGTGGGTTAAACTAGAAAGAGGGAAAGAGAAATCTATTTGCATTGGTGTGATATACAGACCTCCCTCACAAGAGGAAGAGGTGGACAGAGAGTTACTTGAAGACATACGCAGCATTGCTAGGAAAGGGGAAGTGCTACTGATAGGAGATTTCAATATGCCAGAAGTTGATTGGCACATTCCTGCTGCAGGATCATCTAGAAGTAAGGAGATGAAGTAATTAGATCTTACCTGCTAATTAGTGTTCCTGAAGGAACGACAGTCCAGTCCCTTCACTTCTGGGTTGCGTAACCCTTCCAGCAGCTTGGAGGCTGAGCCCAACCTTTTTGGGGGTGGAGCGGTATAAATACCACTGATGCCACCCACCAACTCCAGTAATCAAATGAAAAAGCAGAATAAACGAACCTCTGTAACCAAATTATAACCCAAAAACTTAACCCCGAAGGGGAAACAACCATTAAACTTTTTTTTTTTTTTTTTTCGGAATAGGTAACAAAAAGGGGGGGGGGAGGAGAGGGGGAAGGCGCCGTAGAAGGATTGTCCGATACTGCTCGCGCCTGCCTTCACCTGGCCTCCCTCACCTTGATCTGCTTTCCAGCTCGGTACGCCACTCCGCCCTATAGGCCTTCAGGTCCGGCATATCCGGGTGGGATCAGGGACTGGACTGTCGTTCCTTCAGGAACACTAATTAGCAGGTAAGATCTAATTACTTCTTCCTTATCGTCACTCCAGTCCAGTCCCTTCACTTCTGGGATGTACCAGAGCAGTTCAACCCTGGGTGGGCTCCGGCAGGCCGGACTGAAGAACCGCTGCACTCTGTACGTCTAGCCTGTAGTGCTTGGTGAAGGTATGCAGCGAGGACCAAGTTGCCGCCCTGCAAATATCCAAGGGGGGAACGAGACCGAACTCCGCCCATGAAGTAGCCTGAGCTCGGGTGGAATGTGCCCGCAGCCCCACCGGGACCTGCTTTCCTTTCAGGATGTAGGCGGAGGCAATCGCTTCCCTAATCCATCTGGAGATGGAGGCCTTGGCCGCCGCTTCCCCTCTGTGAGGACCTCCAAACTGGACAAATAGCCGGTCTGATTTCCTAAACGAAGCTGTTCGGGAGAGGTACCGCTTCAAGGCCCTCTGGACGTCCAGCAGCCGAAGCCTGCTGTCCTTATCTCCCGGACCCCCGGATGGGAAGGCTGGGAGCGTGACTGCCTGGTTTATATGAAAGGGAGAGATGACCTTGGGTAGGAAGGAAGGCACCGTGCGTAGGACCACCTTGTCCTTCAGGAAGGCCAGGAAGGGAGGTTTGGAGGACAGCGCTTGCAACTCGGAAACCCGTCTGGCCGAGCAGATCGCGACCAGGAAGACTGTCTTCAAGGTTAAATCCTTCAGGGAAGCCTTCTTTACTGGTTCAAAGGGTTCCCCTATCAGTGCATTAAGGACGAGATTGAGGTCCCAGGGGAGGATGACCGCCCTCCTCTGGGGGCGCAGACGTCTGACCGCTCTCAGGAACCTGGAGACGTCCGTGTTAGTCCCTAGAGGCTTGCCGCGGACCTTCCCCCTATAACACGAGATAGCCGCTAGCTGGACTCGTAGAGAACTGTGCGCCAGACCTTTGTCAAACCCTGCTTGCAAAAATTCCAGGATTTCCGGGACCGAGGCCGAAAGGGGCTTCTTTCGACGCTCCGCGCACCATGCCTCGAAAATGCGCCAGACCCTAATATAGGAGAGACAGGTAGAGCGCTTCTTTGCGTTCAACAGCGTTGAAATCACTGCACCTGAATATCCTCGCTTCAGGAGCCGCGCCCTCTCAAGAGCCAGGCCGTAAGCGAGAATCGATCCACGTGCGGCATTCGCACCGGGCCTTGTCTGAGCAGGTCCCTCCTGCAAGGCAGTCGCCAGGGCTGGTCGGCCAGCAGCCTCACCAGGTCCGCGTACCAGGGGCGACGAGGCCAATCCGGGGCTATGAGGATTACCAGACCCTGGTGGGACTCCACTCGTTGAAGAACCTTTCCGATCAGCGCCCAAGGAGGGAATACATAGAGAAGCCCCTCCGCCGGCTACTTCTGAGATAGAGCATCCAGACCTTCGGACATTCTTTCCTTCCGTCGGCTGAAAAATCGGTCCACCTTGGCTGAGGAGAATCTCGCCATGAGATCCATAACCGGGGACCCCCATCGGGTCACTATTTGGTCGAAGGTCGATTGCTCCAGTTCCCACTCCCCGTGGTCTATCGTGTGCCTGCTGAGGTAATCGGCCGTGACATTGTCCGTGCCTGCTACGTGCTGCGCCGAAAGCGCTTCCAGGCGGATCTCCGCCCATTGGAGGAGAGTTTCCGCTTCCTTCTCCAAGGCGGGGCTGCTGGTGCCGCCCTGGTGGTTGATGTAAGCTACCGTGGTTATATTGTCGGAGAGGACGCGGATTGCCTTGCTTTGTACCCGGGACTCGAGTGCCCTGAGCGCCAGGGTGACGGCCCGCAATTCCAGTCTGTTTATGGGCCATTGAGATTCCAACGGAGACCATCGCCCCTGGACAAACTGGTGCTCGCAGTGCGCCCCCCAGCCTACCAGGCTGGCATCGGTTGTCAACAGCACCCACCGGTGTGGCTCGAGGGGCATCCCGCGTTCCAGGTTCCGTGGGCACTGCCACCAACGAAGGGATCTTCTGGTCCTTGGAGCGCAGGGTAACTGTGTCGACAGGGGATGGAGTTGCGGAGACCACCGCCGCAATAGAGCTCGCTGTAATGGACGCATGTGGGCCCTGGCCCAGGGTACTACCTCTATAGCCGCCGCCATTGTGCCCAGGACCTGAAGATAATGCCATGCTGATGGGGATCGCTTGTCTAGAAACCGCGTGACCAGTAGTCTTAGGTCCCTGGCCCGAGTTCGGGACAAGAACACTCTGCCCTTGCCGGTGTTGAATCTTGCGCCGAGATACTCTAGATCCTGGGAAGGAGTCATCTTGCTCTTTGCTCTTTGCTCGGTTGATGATCCACCCCAACTCTTCTAGGAGATGAACTACTGTGTCCGTCGCCTCGTGACTTTCCTCCTCTGACTTTGCCCGGATCAGCCAATCGTCTAGGTACGGGTGAACGAGAATTCCCTCCTTCCGAAGGAAGGCCGCTACGACCACCATCACCTTGGTGAAAGTCCGTGGAGCCGTCGCTAGGCCGAAGGGAAGGGCCTGGAATTGAAAGTGGCCCGCTGGCACCGCGAATCTTAGAAACCGTTGATGGGATTCCCTGACGGGGATATGCAAGTAGGCCTCTGTCAGGTCGAGGGACGTCAGGAACTCCCCGCTCCTTACGGCTGCGATGACTGACCGCAGAGTTTCCATCCGGAAGTGTGGAACCTTGAGGCAGCGGTTGACCTGTTTTAAGTCCAGGATTGGCCGGAAGGCGCCTTCCTTCTTTGGCACAACGAAGTAAATTGAGTATCGACCCGAACCGCACTGATCTGGAGGTACTGGAACCACCGCCCCGAGAGCAATTAACCGAGCGAGAGTTGACTCCACCGCTGAACTTTTTGCCAAGGTACCGCAGGGGGACTGAACAAAGGCTGGAGGTATCTGCTTTGAGAATTCGAGAGCGTAGCCCTCTCTGATCACTTCTAGAACCCATTGATCCGACGTGACCCGGGACCAGGCGGGAAGAAACTGCCTTAAGCGTCCTCCAACTGGCAGCTCTTCCCCCTGGACCCCCGCGACTTCACTGTTGTTTTCTAAGGCTCGAGGAGGAGGAGGAGGAGGCTGCTCCAAAACCGCGGCCTGCTCCCCGAAACCCTCGAAAGCCCTGACCCCTAGAGGGAAAACGCCCTCTGGCAAAGGAGCTGGATCTGGCTGAGCGAAACCTCCGGGAGTCCCTCGGCTGGGAACGCGCCGGGGGCGGGGGACGGCCTTGTTTCGGTCTATCTTCCGGGAGCCTGCCTCCCTTGGACTCGCCGAGATCCTTTACCAGCTTTTCTAAATCCTCGCCGAACAACAGCTTCCCCTTAAAGGGGAGTCGGCTCAGGCGTGCTTTCGAGGAGGTATCTGCTGCCCAGTTCCGTAACCACAGATATCTCCTGGCCGCCACCACTGAAGCCATGTTCTTAGCTAGGCTTCTGATGAGGTCATACTGGCTATCTGCCAAGTAGGCTGTTCCGGATTCCAATCTGGTCGCGTTGGTCCGCACCTCGCCTGCGGAGCTCTCGTCTGCCTGAAGCTGTTGAGATCACCTTAAACAGGCCCTAGCTACCCAAGCTCCGGAGACCGAGGCCTGCAAGGCGAGGGCGCTTACATCAAATGCTTGCTTCAGGAGAGTATCCAACTTTCTGTCTTGAGGATCCCTTAAGGCTGTACTGCCCTCGACTGGGATAGTGGTTTTCTTAGTGACCGCTGACACCGCCGCATCCACCCTAGGGGACTTCAGTAGCTCCTTGTCTGTCTCCGGGAGAGGATATAGCCGAAGCATGGACCGGACCCCCCTTAGACTTGACTCAGGTTGGTCCCATTCTTCCTGTATCATCTGTCGTACCACCCTATGCACAGGAAAGACCTTCTGGGATTTCCTAATGGCTTGGATCAAAGGATCTTCCAACGCTTCATCCTCTGCCGGCGTATCCGAGGCCATATTGAGGGCCTTCAGAGACTCGTTGATCAATGCCGGTAGCTCCTCCCGACGAAAGACTCTAACTATCCTGGACTGGTCTTCCTCTGGAATCTCCCCTTCTTCCAGCTCCTCTTCATCCTCGTCAAGGTCCTTATCCGAGGGCGACTCCTCCAGAGACCCCTGAGAGAGGAGCTCCTCTTCAGACACCCGGGGGCGCTTCGGTGGAATGACGGAATCCGGGTTGCTCGTCCTCAGGGGCCTGGATGGCTTGACCCCCAATGCCGGGCCGGCCTCTACTCCTGCCCCTGAATTCTGCTTACGTAAGCAATATGCCTTGTGAAGTAAGAGGATGAAATCCGGGGAGAAGAAGTCCCCTACTCCACCCTCCCCTGCAGTGGGGGGGGAGGGGGGAGGGAAGGGGCAGGTAAGTCCGAGGACGTTGAAGGAGGCACTTGTGACCCCCCCTCCCCGCCAAGGAGATCGTCAGACTCCTGGGAGGGATGGGTCATGGCCAGATTAATCTCCTGTTCCGCTGAAGCCGCCATGGCGGTACAGCTCCTGCAGATCCCTGTCTCTGCGGATGTACCCCTGCGTATCCCACAGGAAAGGCAGCGCGACTTGGTGGACATGACCTAGAGCTGAGCCCTCTGTTGTCAGCTCTCCTGGTCCTAATGGGGAGGGTCTGTCCTTACTGTGGAGATAGCTCACTCTCCGGTCATATTTACCCCAAAGAATTACCCCAGGAGGGAAACCAAGACCTATTAGCCTTAGAGACAAAAATAAAG
This sequence comes from Ichthyophis bannanicus, assembly GCA_033557465.1. NCBI lineage: Eukaryota > Metazoa > Chordata > Amphibia > Gymnophiona > Ichthyophiidae > Ichthyophis > Ichthyophis bannanicus. Next base: position 921,112,902 of record CM066034.1, read on the forward strand.
AAACACTCTAGCCGAGTTAAACCCCCCCAAAATTAAACCAGGATACTAGCAATAAAACTAGAAATAAATTTTAAACGCAAATTAAGGAAAAAGTAAAATTACAGCCCTAAGCAAATAGGGGTACTTGCGGTTTTTTTTTTTTCCTGTTTCTCAGGGCTGGGCTAGCTTCAGGGCCGCAGCAGCGGTGCCCACCCGTTGGCTCCACACGTGGTAGGCCTCACCACGTGGAGCCTGAACGGGGGATCCTGAGACTCTCCTCTCGGATGATGGCTGAGTCTCCCGCTGCCCTCCGGAGCGAAAAGCTTCTGCTCCCGATGCAAGTCGCTGCTCCAAAGCTCCCCTGCGGACCTCGAAGAGATCGTGTGTGGCCGCCGCGTCCTTCCGATCTCGGACGGGTCTGGCTGTGCACGCGGTCCCGCGGTGCTGCCTCTAGCGCTCAGCCTGCCGGAGGGCTTCGGCGCGAGGCAGCAGATGAGGGTGAGGAAGGCGCAGGAATCTGTGGTCTCTGCAGCAGAGAAGGGCAGAAGGGCCCTCCTCAATGCTGCGAGCAGCGGCTCTCCTCCGACGTTCTATCCGGCGGGAGGGGGGGGGGGAAGGAGCAGGAGCAATTAAAGGGGCAGAGCTCTAGAAATTAAATTAACTCAAATTCAATCAAAATAAATTCAAATAGAAATAAATGCATAAATAAATGAATAAATAAATACAGTGGAATCAGTGAAATAAAGGCAAAGAAGGACTCCAGTAAGCCCTAGGCTTACGGAACCCTCCAGCTGCTTGGAGGCTGAGATTACTGGAGTTGGTGGGTGGCATCAGTGGTATTTATACCGCTCCACCCCCAAAAAGGTTGGGCTCAGCCTCCAAGCTGCTGGAAGGGTTACGCAACCCAGAAGTGAAGGGACTGGACTGGAGTGACGATAAGGAACCTGGATTCTCTACAGTGAGAACTATTCAGGCAATTGGTAACAGACCCCACACGTGAAGGGGCCATACTGGACTTGGTGCTTACCAATGGTGAAAGTGTTTCTGATGTTGTAGTGGGAGATCATTTTGCATCCAGTGATCACCAGATGGTGTGGTTCAGTATTAGGACTAGGGCTGCTACAATCCATTCAAAGGTGAGGATCTTAGACTTTAGGAAACTTTGCAAAGATGGGCCAATACCTCAGGGAGTCGTTAGTGGGATAGGAACAGCTGGGGGATGTAGAAAAACAGTGGGCAAAACTGAAAGGGGATATTTTAAGGGCAACCAACCTTTTTGTTAAAATGGTAAATAAAGGTAAAAGGAAAAAGGAGACCGCTATGGTTTTTGAAAGAAGTAGCTGAAAAAGTGAAGAAAAAGAGGGAGGCCTTCATGAAATATAAGAGATCACAGAGAGAGGAAGACAGGCATCTGTATTTGGAAAAACTTAGAGAAGCTAGCAAAGTAGTCAAGAAGGCAAAGATTCAAAAGGGGGAGAAAATAGCCAGTGTAATAAAATGGGGGGATAAGACATTTTTCAGATATATTAGTGAGAAGAGGAAGCGCAAAAGTGGTATTGTCAGACTCAAGGGTGCAGGGGAGGAATATGTAGAAGCTGATAAGGATAAAGTGGAATTGTTTAACAAATATTTTTGTTCTGTGTTCATAGATGAAGAACCAGGAGCAGGACCTCAGAAAACACCCAGAAATAGGAAAAGAAGCGAGGGACATCTTGAACAATTTTCAGAAGACTGTGTTCATGAGAAACTAGCTCAACTTAAAGTAGACAAACCGATGGGACCGGATGGGATACATCCTAGAATACTGAGGGAACTTGGGAGACGTTCTAGCAGCTCCACTGATTGACCTTTTCAATGCCTCGTTGGAGTCGGGAGTGGTGCCAAAGGACTGGAGAGAGGCTCATGTGGTGCCTTTACACAAAAGCGAAAGTAAGGATGTGGTTGAAAACTATAGGTTGGTGAATTTAAGTTTGGTGGTGAGTAAATTATTGGAAACGCTGCTGAAAGAGAAAATAGAGAGGTTTCTGGAGTCCAGCAGATTACAGGATCCAAGGAAGCATGGATTCACCAGAGGCAGGTCTTGTCAGACAAATCTGATTTCTTTGACTGGGTGACCAGGGAGTTGGACCGAGGGAGAGCCCTAGATATGGTGTATTTAGATTTCAGTAAAGCCTTTGACACTGTTCCTCACAGGCGACTTCTAAACAAACTAAGCACCCTAGGGATGGACCCTAAAGTTACTGCTTGGGTTAGAAATTGGTTGGGTGGGAAACGACAAAGAATACAGGTAAATGGAGCTCACTCTGAGGAGAGGGATGTTACCAGTGGTGTGCCCCAGTGATCTGTCCTTGGTCCGATTCTTTTTAACATCTTTGTTAGTGATATAGCGGAAGGGCTTTCAGGTAAGGTTTGCCTCTTTGCGGATAATACCAAAATCTGCAATAGAGTAGACACCCAGGAAGGTGTAGATAACATGAGGAGGGATCTAGCTAAGCTTGAAGAATGGTCTAGAATTTGGCAGCTGGGATTTAATGTTAAAAAATGTAAGGTCATGCATTTGGGTTGCAGCAATCCAAGGGAGCTATATTGTATAGGGGGTGAAGTACTTTTGTCCACTAAAAAAGAGCGGGACCTAGGCGTGGTTGTGTCTGATGATTTTAAAGTAGCTAAACAGGTAGAAAAGGTGACGGCAAAAGCTAGAAGGATGCTTGGGTGCATACGGAGAGGAATGGCTAGCAGAAAATAGGAGGTGATAAAGCCTCTGTATAAGTCTTTGGTGCGACCTCATTTGGAGTATAGTGTGCAATTCTGGAGACCGCACCTTCAAAAGGATGTGAACAGGATGGAGTCGGTGCAGAGGGTGGCTACTAAAATGATTAGTGGTCTTCATTATAAAGCATATGAGGACAGACTGAAGGATCTTAATATGTACACCTTAGAAGAAAGGCGGGATAGAGGTGATATGACTGAGATGTTTAAATACCTCCGTGGCATAAATGTTCAGGGAGAGAGCCTCTTTCAATTGAAAGCAAGTTCTGCTACGAGGGGACATGGGATGAGGGTGAAGGGAGATAGATTCAGGAGTGATATGCGGAAATATTTCTTTACAGAAAGAGTAGTGGATCCGTGGAATAGTCTCCCAGTGGAGGTGGTAGAAATGAGGACAGTAACTGAATTCAAAAAAGCATAGGACAAACACAGAGGATCTCTAAAGGTAAAAAGGGGACTGTTGTAGTTGTTGATATGGAAAGACAGACTAGATAGGCCATGTGGTCTTTTTCTGTCATCATATTTCTATGTTTCTTCAGTACTGATATGAACACAAATCTTTTCCAGTCAGTTAACCATGCTGTTGTCTTACAATACTTACATGGATCTGCCAGGAAGTATGAAACAGCTGCATCTGTTTGCTGTGATACTTCAATGGGAATGCCATCAATTCCTGGTGCTTTGTTCTTTGATAATGCTGTGTTTTATTGATTACAGCAAAGCCTTTGATTGTGTAAATCTTGAAAAACTCTGAGCAACATTAAGAAGCATGGGTATACCAGAACACTTCATAGTTCTGATGCACAACCCTTACATTAATCAAGAAGCAACAGTTCAAACAGAATGGTTTAAAATCAGCAGCAGTGTAAGACAAGGCTGCATACTTTCCCCATACCTATTTAATTTATATGCAGAACAAAACATCAGAAAAATGGGACTGTATGAAGGCAACCGAGGTGCGAAGATTGGTGGAAGACTCATCAACAACCTTTGCTATGCTGATGATACCACATTACTGGCTAAAAGTGAAGACGATCTGAAACATCTGCTTATAAAGACGAAGGAACATAGTCTTAAAATTGGCCGACACCTTTATGGGAAGACGACTAAGACCCCAACCACTGGAAAAAGCAATCACGTCATCCTTGATGGAGAAGAACTAGAAATAGTAGACAACTTTAAACTGCTTGGGTCAATAATCAATATAGAAATGACAAGCAATTAATATAGCCAATGACATCTAGACAAGATGCTTAAATGCGGAGATGTATCTCTAAATTCAAAGAGTTGATTTGTCCAAGCCATGGCATTTTCAATAAATGTCATATGGATGTGAAAGTTGTACAGTGAAGAAGACAGGAAAAAAAAATTGATGCCTTTGAATTATGGTGCTGGTGAAGAATACTGTGTATACCATGGACTTCCCAAAGAATAAATCAGTCGGTACTAGAGAAGATCAAACCTACACTTTTTTTAGAAGCTCAAATGACAAGACTTTGATTTTCTACTTTGGACACATCATGCAAAGAGAAAGCTTATAGAAAGACATCATAATTGGCAAAGCCAAAGGTCAGTGCAAAAGAGGAAGGCCAGCAATCCAATGAATCAACACAACAACAGCAGCTAAGGATGCCATTCTCTCAACAATTAGCTGCCTGACTGAAGACCAAACACAGTTTAGGACAGCTATCCAGAGTAGACATCAACTCGACAGCACTTAACAACAACAACAGCAACTAAATGGTAGGTAATGCAATACAGTTACCTATTCGTTTTGAGGTAGCATTAAATGCACAGCACCAACTTCTGCATTAACCGTTAATGCGCGGTAACTACTTCTGCATTACTTGTAAGACACAATCCCTGCCCATTCCACATTCCCTTCCGCCTCAGCCATTAACAGGCTTTGTTGTTGTTAAGTGTCATCAAGTCGGTGCCAACTCATGGCGACCCTCTGGATAGCTGTTCTAAACAGAGACATCCTCCAGCAATAAATTCCTTAGTCTGATTATGCCAGGGCTTAACAAACCATCGCATCTGATCACCATGGCAACTATTAAAAAAAAAGGGAAAAATTGGACCTGGCGCCTGGGGCTCAAAGCACATTTGCAGTAGCATGGAGAAGTGCGGAAGTTCTGGAGAAGGCTGCAATCGCGGCCGAGCCTAGCAGTGTTTGTCCATGGACATCCCATCTCTCACAGGCACAAGTGCTGAAAAAAGGACAGCCAGGAACAGCAGCGTCTGCCCATGCCTGCGAAAGAAGGCTAGAGACAGGGGGAGTTTGCTGCACAGAAGGCTGAAGAAATGGAAAGGGCCAGTAGGTTTTCGCAAATAATAAATGGTGGGAGAAATGGAGGGCAGGGGTGAGTGCAAAGGGAGAGGGACAGAAAAAGGGTTGAGGTGGGGGGAGGGGAAGGAAAAGGTGCAAGAGACTGGAAGATGAAGAGAAATAAAGGGCACAATGTGCATGTGCAAAAGGGCAATCCCTCTCCCACCACACACATGGGCACCCCAGCCCTAGCACCACACACAGGCAGCCCAACTCCACAGCACACACATACACAGGCATTCCACACGCATACATGTAGCTTAAAGGGTCAGTGGGAGTGGTAGGAGAGGGAAGAGGAGTAGTGGGGCCACTGCCTTTTATTGGAACTGTGCAGTGGACCATTAAGATCCTGATTTATTAAGCTTTTTCCCATAGAAAATGAGAAAACAGTCTTAAGTAAATCAGGTCCCAAAACCTAATAAAGTAAGATGATACATCTTTTTGGGAGGCGGGGCATGCACTGTGACTGAGGTTCCAGCAGCTGGCTCCTAGATTTTTAGGCTGGCTCCTAAATTCCTAGAAAATTTGTCAAGGCCTGGATTACACATGGAATTAAAAATATTTGCTCTGATTAGTCTTAAATGTGATACATTGTAGCTTTATTGTGTGTCCTCTAAGTCTTTCTCCTTTATGAAGGAGTAAAAAAAACTATCTACATTTACTCATTCCACGCCATTCATTATTTTATAGACCTCTATCATATCTCCCCTCAGCCATCTCTTTTCCAAGTTGAAGAGCCCTAGCCTTTTAAGCTTTTCCTCATAGGGATATATTTTCTTCCCATTTATCATTTTGGTTGCTCTGCTCTGTGCCTTTTCTAATTCTGCTATATCCTTTTTAAGATATGGTGACCAGAACTGCACACAATGTTAGAGATGCAGTCAAAACATGAAATAATCCAGAGGCATTATAATGTTCTTTGTTTTATTCTCCATTCCTTTCCTTGTGATTCCTAGCATTCTGTTTGCTTTCTTGGCCGCCACTGCACACTGGGAAACAGATTCAGATTTCTCCAAGACCAATACAGCCAATAAACTGCTGCCCAACAGAACTAAAACTTCTCAAATGGAAAAGACAGAGGTACAAAAGGAAAATCAGGACACGAGACCAGTCCCTCAAGATGAAGAAATGTGCAGCACCATGGAACAAGTACCTGCTCCCCGACCACCTGTGGCTTGTAAGTGCCATAATGAATAGGGGAAGGATAGAGTATTCACAGGCACTTTAAAAATAGTCATATATTTAAATGACAGATGACCACACACACATCAGGCAGATCCGGATCAAGAGGAAAGAGGCCAGCAATGGGAGTGCAGTTTTTATGAAAATACTAGCTAAGATAATGTTACACCAGTTGTTCTCAAACAGTGTGTCATGACAGAATACACAGGAACTGTGTCACGGAGCTGCCGCATGCAGGGGCATAAGACTCAGTGTACACCTGAGAGGCGTGCCGTGGCGCAGGTGCACGTAGCAACAGGGGCAGGAGGTGCTCCTTCTCCATATCATAACACCTGTGGCTCTTATGATTTCAATTCTGAGTGAACTTAGCCAGAAATGAAACCACATGAAGCATCACTTGCTACTGCAGCTCAGGGAAGGAGCACAGCTCGTCATGCAACAAGTAAGTACGCCGGGACTCGTGCGGCCGCATCTGCACATAAGAGAGTTGGGGCGGGGAAGAGAAGAGGGGAGCGGGGAGATACTGCACTGTTGGTTGTTGGGGGGAGAGGGGAGGGATGAGGGGATAGGGAGATTCTGGGCCATAGTGGCAGAGGGAACAGGATAATGCTAGGTTAAAAGGTAGGGTGAGGAGGCTACATAAGTGGGTCAGTAGCGAGAGACAGAGGAGATGTCAGGCTACAAGGGTGGAGGGGGGAATTGAAAGAGAGAATAAACGGGGCTTCATAGGTTGGTGAGTGGGGTGGGAGAGAGAGAGCATAGATGCCAGGGTGGCTGACTGGGTGGGTGGGAAAGAGAGACAAAGGGAAGTTGTTGGACTACATACACTGGTGTGTAGAAAGGGAGAAGGGGAAGATGCTGGGTTACAAAGGTCAAGAACGTAAGAACATAAGAAAAGCCAAACTGGGGCAGACCAAGGTTCATGAAGCCCAGTATCCTTTTTCCAACAGTGGCCAATCCAAGTTTCAAATACGTGGCAGGTTTCAAAAAAGGCACACAAGTTCCACAATGCTCATCTTGAGGTAAGCAGTGGATTTACCAGGTCCTTTTTTTTTTATAAACTTTATTTATAAACCACCAACATAACATCCATAAGCATCATACAAACATCTCCAAAGGGGGGGTGTACTCTGATCCCCTCCTGGAGAACTTTCCATATACAAAGGACCAGGTGGGACTTGTCATGATGCGGGCACTAATAAAGTTGGTTTTAAGAAAAGAAATCCTGCTTTAGAAGAACTAGATGTGCAGTTACCCCCAGGCACAGCTAGAGGGAGCAGGAACAGACATACTGGACTTAATGAACCTAAGCTCACTGATCACCTGCAGCTGAAAGGGAACCAGGAAGTCAGCAGTAACGGTTCACTTTATAAGCCAGAGCAGAATGCTTCTGGACAGCAGTGGAAGAATAAGCAGTGGAAGAATAAGCAGTGGCATAAGCAGAGGAGGCAGTGGAATGAGCATATGAAGCAGCAGGAGCTGAGGAAGGAGGAGAAAGAGGAAGAAGGAACTGGAGCTGGACTAGAAGGAGAAACAGCAGAGGAGCCTGGAGGCTATCAAGGACATAAGCCTGATTGCTGTGGAAGAAGCCAAGCTGGAAGCTGGAGGAGAAACAGACCTCACAAGGTGGGAAGCCAGAAAGCCCAAACTGAACCTGTTGTGCAAGGGGAGTTTGCTGGAAGTTGCTCCAAGGTGAGAGGGTCTGCCACGCCTAGTTCCTATACTCTGCCTGTTTGTAACATAGAGAGAAGAAAGCTAAGAACCAGAGAGGGAGGTTCTGACAGAAGCTTATCTCTAGAGGATCATTGCCCAGTTTCACCTATTCAGAGGGAAAAGCATTTTTATAAGCAACGGAAGTTTTTACTCAGTGAGCTCAGGTATGAGGCATTGAACATTAACTGTAAGAATTGTACTGCTAAAAGCTATGCTAAAAGAAGTATTCCTTCTAAGAGAAACAAGAGTCCAGACTGGTTCACTAAACTACCGCCAGCCTTAAGAGTCCCTGGTTATGTGAATATATTAAATATGAAAAACACTCCACTTCAAACTATTGGCTATTAGACAATATCAGCAAATTATTGGTCATACGTAGTCTCAGATCAAACTTGCGCTTATGATCACATTTATTCAGTGAAACATAAATAGCGCTTGATGACATCAATGACTACTAAGTATTCTTTTTCTCATGCTGATGTGTAGATAAAAATTCTTAGTGCTTATTCTTGAAATCGTTTTTTTCTTTTTATCTATTTGTGTGCCGAAGTTTTAAAATAATCTGTAAAAGCTTATGAGGCAGAACAAACTTAGCTTGCTCTATGCTGTTCTCTTCTGTTCAGCTTTCAACACTTCTCCTTACGCCTCACTCATTCAGCGCCTTCGCGTGTTACTCCTATCCGGAGTTCCTCATGAAGTGATTGCTAATAGTTGCTGCCCACGTTCCTTATCAGACGTTCTGATTTTCTTGTTTCATTTTCTTCCTCTGTCAGGCTTCCTCTGTGAAGCCAAACTCCCAATTTGTAGATTACCATGCTGGAATAGACAGGGACAGTGAAAGCCCTTTGAATCAGTACAGGGGAGAGGAATTGATGGAAGTGGATTCTCCCAGCACTATTCCCTCACCTTTGCCTGAGGAAATGGAATGTGATTGGTGCACTGCCTATGCTCCAAAGTATGTATGCTCCACAGAAGAATAAATGAAATATAATTTGATGTTTATTATACTGAATATTACTATGAAGAAAACCTGCTTTAAACTGTGAAGTAACAGTTAACTAGCCAGTGAATATTGGTACCTTTTGAAACAAAGGACTGTTTCTGTTATCTAAAATACCTCTTAGTTGAACCTTGCTTTAAACGGGGAATAAAAGCCTTTATTACCCTACACTTGGACTCTTTGTTCTTTAACAGCGCTACCTAGTGGCGTATAATCTTTGTGTCACCGGGAACCGAGTGACAGACTTTTACAATGTATATCCCCCCACCCCCCCACCCTCCTCTCACCCCTACTCCCCCCACCCAGAGCCACAGACCATCAGCTATCCATTGCGACCTATCCCTATAACTACATTCCTCTCAGCTCTCTCCCTCACCCTCTCACTAAGCCTCCATCAACTACCTTCTTGCAGAATTTCATTATGACAGCGAGCTCCCAGACTGTGAATATAAGGCTCCCAAACCAGCATAAAAGCTGCCCACCGTTTGACACTGCCCCGCGCCATCCATCGCTCCGTTAACATTAATTGATGGAAGCCATTTCGCCACTCCCCAAAAGTAGGGGAATCGCGCTCCCTCCAGAGATGAAGAATCAGCCCTTTCCCCACCAGACAGGCCTTACGCAGCAGTAGACGTTCCCCTACTCTCGCAGGGACTGGAGGGTCAATCCAATCCAATACCACAAAGGGGCCCGTCCATCGCAATCTCTGCCTCAACAACCCACTTAGGAACGCACAAATCCGAGCCCAATAAGCCCGAAGAGGCCGACATTCCCACCCATATGCAACAAAGTCGCCAATCCCTCCGAGCACTTAGGACAGCGACCATCAGTCGCTAAATGGCTACGCAGTGCCCACCACGGTGAAAAGTGCGCCCTAGTTATACACTTGAATTGTACCTCTCTCCACCTCGCTCCAAAGGCAATTTTCACTATCCTTTTCAAAGTCATATGAACCGTTCCAGGAAGCACCTCTCTACCCAATTCCACCTCCCAAACATCCTCTACCGCCCGATAATCAGGGACTACCCCCCACCCATCTAAACAAATCTTTAATTCCGAGATCGTCTGTGGATTGTCCCCCCCTATTCCAAAAAATTCCATGATCTGAGCTGACCGTTCTATTAGCAGCGCCTCTCTTGGCAAGGAGGACACGTAGTGAGAAACTTGTATATAAGCAAAGTAATGTCGAGAAGACAAATCATATTCCCGACTCAACGTCAAAAATGACTTACACTTTCCTAATGGGTCTACTAAATGTCCTATATTCCTTATGCCCCGTTCGCCCCAATCCCGAAAAATCGCCGTCTCAGATCCAGGAGTAAATTGCACATTCCCTTGCAATGGTAGCCAACTGGATGCGCTCCAAGATGTATGCTAAATCACATTTAGTTGCCGCCAGGTTCATTACCAGGTCCTTTTTAATAATGAACAAGTTCCTTTCCTCCAGGAACTTGTCCAAACCTTTTATAAACCCAGCTACAGTAACAGCTTTTATTACACCCTCTGATAACGAATTACAGAGTTTGATTATGCATTGAGTAAAAAAATATTTTCTCTTATTAGTCTTAAATGACTTACATTGTAGTTTCATTGCATGTCCCCTAGTCTTTCTACTTTTTGATGGTGTAAACAACCAATCTACGTTTACCCATTCTACTCCATTCATTAATTTATAGACCTCTATCATATCTCCCCTCAGCCGTCTCTTTTAAAGGATGAAGAGCCCTAACCTTTTAAGCCTCTCCTCAAAGGGGTATCCTTCCATTTGGTGGCTCTTCTCTGTACCTTTTCTAATTCCACTATATCCTTTTTAAGATACGGCGACCAGAATTGCACACACTATTCAAGCTGCTGTCGAACCATGAACCATACGGAGGCATTACAGTATCCCATATATTATAACATAATATATTATAATATACTGAAGAAACTTGGGGACATTCTAGCAGCTCCACTCACTGACCTTTCTATGCCTCTTTGGAGTCGGGGGTGGTGCCAGAGGACTGGAGGCATATGTGGTCCCTTTACACAAAAGCAGAAATAAAGATGTCCTTGAAAACTACAGGCCAGTTAGTTTAACCTCAGTGGTGAGTAAATTATTGGAAGCTCTGCCGAAAGAGAAAATAGTGAGGTTTCTGGAGTCCAATGGATTAACGGATCTGAGACAGCATGGATTCACCAGAGGCAGGTCCTATCAGACAAATCTGATTGATTTCTTTGACTGGGTGACCAGGGAGTTGGACCAAGGGAGAGTCCTAGATGTGGTGTATTTAGGTTTCAGTAAAGCCTTTGACATTGTTTCACAAAAGTGACTTATAAACAAACTGAGCATCCTAGGGATGGACCCTAAAGTTACTGCTTGGATTAGAAATTGGTTGAGTGGGAGCCAACAAAGGGTACAGGTAAATGGAGCTCACTCTGAGGAGAAGGATGTCACCAGTGGTGTGCCCCAGGGATCTGTCCTTGGTCCGATTCTTTTTAACATCTTTGTTAGTGATATAGCGGAAGGGCTGTCGGGTAAGGTTTGCCTCTTTGCGGATGATACCAAAATCTGCAATAGAGTAGACACCCAGGAAGGTATAGATAACATGAGGAGGGATCTAGCTAAGCTTGAAGAATGGTCTAGAATTTGGCAGCTGAAATTGAATGCTAAAAACATAAGAACATAAGATATGCCATACTGGGTCAGACCTAGGTCCATCAAGCCCAGTATTCTGTTTCCAACAGTGGCCAAACTAGGTCATATGTACCTAGCAGTTTCCCCAAGAGACACAAGTTCCACAATGCTTGTACTGGGTCAAGCATTGATATCTTCGGTCACTTCTTAATAATGGTTTATGGACCTTTCCTCCAGGAACTTGTCCAAACCTTTTTTAAACCCAGCTACACTAACAGCCTTTACTACATCCTCCGGTAACAAATTCCAGAGTTTGATTACACGTTGAGTGAAAAAATATTTTCTTTTATTGGTCTTAAATAGTTTACCCTGTAGCTTCATTGCATGTCCCCTAGTCTTTCTATATTCTGATAACGTAAACAATCGATCTACATTTACCCGTTCCATTCCATTCATTAATTTATAGACTTCTATCATATCTCCCCTCAGCCGTCTCTTTTCCAGTTTAAAGAGCCCTAACCTTTTTAGCCTTTCTTCATAGGAGTATGCTTCCATCCCCTTTACCATTTTGGTGGCTCTTCTCTGAACCTTTTCTAAAATCGCTATATCCTTTTTAAGATACGGCGACCAGAATTGCACACAATATTCAAGGTGCGGTCTCACCATGGAACGATATAGAGGCATTATAATATCTTTTGTTTTATTTTCCATTCCTTTCCTTATCATACCTAGCATTCTATTTGCTCTCTTGGCCGCCACTGCACACTGGGCCGAGGGTTTTAACATGGTATCCACAATGACGCCTAAATCTTTTTCCTGGGTGGTGGTTTCTAAGGTGGTACCTTGCATCGTGTAACCATAGGTGGAGTTGTCCTGTCCTAGGTGCATAACTTTGCACTTGTCCACATTAAATTTCATCTGCCATTTGGACGCCCAGTCCTCCAGTTTATCAAGGTCCTCTTGCAATTTTTCACGTCCTTTTGTGTTTTAACAACTTTGAATAATTTTGTGTCATCTGCAATTTTGATCATCTCACTCATTATTCCCATTTCCAGGTCATTTACGAATATGTTAAAAAGCAACGGGCTCAGCACAGATCCCTGGGGTACTCCACTATTTACTTTTCTCCATTGAGAAAATTGGCCATTTAGCCCTACTCTGCTTTCTGTCTTTTAACCAGTTCCTAATCCACAATAGTACACCGCCTCCTATCCCATGACTTTTTAATTTCACCAAGAGTCTCTCGTGAGGGATCTTGTCAAAGGCTTTCTGAAAATCCAGAAACTCTATATCAACCGGCTCACTTTTGTCTACCTGTTTATTCACACCTTCAAAAAATATAATAGATTATTAAAAAAAGATTTTCCTTGGCTAAATCTATGTATGGCTTTCTCCCATTAAACCATGACTATCTACATCAGTGGTTCCCATCAATGATTGGTGGGTGGGTGGACAGAGAGAAAGGAAGACAATGGGAAGATGCCAGCTTACATAGGTTGGGTGGTTGGGGGCGGGGGGGGGGGGAAGAGAGAGAAAGGGGGGGGGAGAGATGCCAGGCTACATGGGTGAATGGGTAGGTGGTGGGGGGGAGGGGGACAAAATGAGATGGGAGATGCTGGCTACAAAGGATGGCTAGATGGAGAGAGAGAAGGGAGTTGCAGTTCTATAGTGGTGGGTGGATGGGTGAAGGAAAGGGGTAGATACTGGAAATGATGTAACTGGAGCCATTCCCAGGAACTGTCAAGGAGACACAAGTGAGAGGAGAATGGCAGGTACAAAGGGTAGAAATGTTGCAAATGGGGAATGGGTGAAAGATAGAAAGGGAGCAAGTGACCAGAGAGGGAGTGCGAGAGGGAAAATGGTAGCGCTAGAGGAGATGGACTAGGCAGGAGATAGAAAGTTCATCGGTAAGTAAAATTGAAAAGGAAGTGATTGAGGACTAGAAGGTGAAAAAGAGGGTGAAATCTGAGTGGAGAGAGACACGGGAAAGAAAGAAAAGCGAATGATCAATACGTCAGAGAGGAAGCTAGGAGGACAAAGGATAAATGGACAGCAAACACTGGGAAGAGGAGGCAGATGTTTCTCCGTTTTGTTCAGTACAAGAAGAAATGCATTTCTATTTTCGTTTTCCACTGTTGCAATACCTGCCAAATTTGACTTCTTGGGATGCCCAGTTCAATTTTGCTCTGCATATTTCCATTTCTACTTGTGGTCCCTTATTCTGTATTTTGGTGAGAGTCTGTCGGCGTTTTGCATGTGACTGAAGTGCGGTTGCATTAGTGTGTAGTTTCTGTAGAGATCTGTAGTAGTCCCACTTGTTCTGTTTTACTAGAAATAGGTGTATTGTTGTTCTATGGTGCAATGTAATATTGGTAGTGCTGCCCGTTCTTTGGTAGGGTTCTAGCTGTCTGAATCATAGGAATTAGTACTGCTATGGTATGGCATATTTGCTACATATATGAATGCTGAATTTTTGCAGGTTTTGTGTTAATTCATTATGTGCCTGGTAGTGGGAAGAGTTATGTTGCCGTTACTCAAATGACGTTTGAATCAGAATCTTTTTTGTATGACTATTTCTATGGAGAAATGTCCTAGTTCTGATCTGCACCTGTTGTAGAGTGTTTGTGGATGCAGAACATGTTTACATCACTGTGTCAGATGAAAGGACCATGATTTATTTATTTATTTAACATTTCTTATATACCGCGCTATTTGTCATCAGTGCGGTTTACATTGTAACAATAAAACACATTGGTCAGATAATTTGACCTTCGTTTACAGATAACAGGGAAATAACTTGGAGTTAAACCAGGGGAAACTATACACAATCTTGGTAACTATATGTTGGTACATATGTCAGTTCTATGCAGTCATATAGGATAGGTATGGGGTTGTGAGGGCAAGGGGCGGGAAGGAGGAGGGATAGCCAGAAGCTTAAAATGTGTAGTACATATGTGAGCATCGTCCATCAGGTGTGTCCTGATGGAAAAAAGGGTTGAGAACCACTGAAATATTTTATAACAGGCCGTCAAACTTGTGCAGCAGGTGTGCACATAAGTTGTGCCAGTTTTGTAGGGGAAAATACGCAAATATTCTCTGAATGTTACCCCAGGAAAGTGTCGCACACATTTACAACTGCGATTCAGCACACACAAACTTCCCAGATTATTTTATGTGCATGAATGCTAACTCCGGCCAACCCAACCCCTAGAAATACCTCTACTTATGTCAGAAACTTGTGCACATACAGGGTTATACATATGAGGCTCATTTTATACACTGAGGGCCCGATATTCAAAGGCATTTACACGGTTTACAGATCTGTAAACCGTGTAAATGCCACTTTATGGGATATTCAGCAGCACTAACACGGTTGGCGTTGCAGAATATCCCCGATTATCTCCACAACATGCCCCAATGCTAACCGTTTAGCATTGGGGCGTGTTGTGGGCGTCGACAGTTGCTAACCTGGTAATGGCGATATTGCACCGCTACACGGTTAATGACACATGAGTAAAGCTAGGGAACAAGAGAGGAGCGTAACTCTTGCAGAATCACAGGGGAACAAACGGAGCAAGAGAGGAGAGCAGGTTTGGAACAGACTGCTTTATTGAAGATGGTCCCATCTTCAATAAAGCAGTCTGTTCCAAACCTGCTCTCCTCTCTTGCTCCGTTTGTTCCCACATGAGTAAAGCTAGGCACAGCAAAAGCTGGCCTATGTTTTACCCATAGGAGTTAGCTTCTGCGGCCTTGGAGGCTGTGCGGTGACCCCGGATATTGAATGCCAGGGCCACATATGACCCCAGCACTGAATATCAAGCGTTCAAGTTCACCGGTGACGGCTATGAGCCATAGGGGTGCACAGCCTTCACTATGGAATATTGGGCCCTGAAAGTCCAAGGCAGCGCCTATTTTAAGTCCATTTTATGAAAGCACCTATGTTCCTTTATAAAAACAGATCTCAGAATTAGCCCCATGAGTGCACAAATTCTCACACAAATTTACGCTTGCTCCAAAGATGGTGTAAATATGCGCAAACATCAGCACTATACCCCAGGGAATGGCTATGCACAATTTTTTCTACACACATACTTATACAGTACATGCATATATTGCTATTTAGTTTTGTAAAAGCCCTCAGAGTGGAAAACAGGGAAAATCCTTTCTAAAATTACTTCCATGTTGTCCACGCAATTTTATCCAAGACGTATTTCTTTGCATAAGATGCTGCTTTTTAAAAACAAAATGGTAATGCTTTCTAAAATTACTCCAATGCCTTTTATGAATTTTGTAGATATTTTGCTTTCACTATAGCCATAACATGCCACAGTGTCAGCAAAACAGGCCACGTTTGGAGGGAATAACACCGTCTATGCCAGCCAGTGAAATTGCAGTAAAGGAAGCCAATGCTATACTTGACCAAACATGCTCTATGACGTAGTCAGCTTCAATTACAAGCAGCCACTTAGGAAGGGGGAATATGCAAACCCTTACCGATGTGCATAACATCAAGGTTTAAGAAGACAGATCATGCAACCCATACAGCCTTGCTGGGCAGACTGGGTGGGTCATTTCGGTCTTTATCTCGGTCATCTGCAGTATTACTTGCGGTCTCCTCAGCCTTCAGCACTAATGATCTCGTATCATTCAGACCTGCCAGGTTACCCAGTTCTAAGAGGGAGATTCTAGGCCAGTCCTGGATTTCTGAGACTCCATCATGATGGGACCTGCAATACTGTTTTCTATGGCTTGAGTCAAGGACTACAAGTACCACACTCATCTTGGCTGCAGCTTTTGCTGCATTCACAAGCTTCAGGGCTGCCTGGGGCCATCACTCCTTCTCCTCCAGGTAACTTTGTTTGAATTATTTACAATAGTTTAAAGTAGTCAACCATTAAATTTGTTTCAGACTAATTGCAATTAAACTTAGCTGGAAGGGTTCAATGAGAAAGACAAAAAACGCCACTGAAGGTTGAACATAAGTGGACCAATGTGATTCAGTGTACAAGAATCTACGTGTGGCTAGAAGACAACTTAATGAAAGGGGTGTCTGGCGGATAAAAACAAAGATTTCTTTGAGAAAATTAAGACGCCAAAAGGTATTGTGGCCAGACAAATAAAGATGCTAGACGTATCTAGTAAAAGATAGTCCAGGTTGGTGGCACGTCATAGCCATGTCTGGAAGGGATGGTTTGTGAGCTTGTTAAGAATTTTATGCTTCTTTTTATTCCCTATAGGAATTTGGAAATGAATCTGGAACCTCAGTATTTTTGAAGGCATCACATTTCCCTTGCTCGTGTACAGAGGACTTAGAAGTCCTTGACTTGCTAATCTGGATTAAAGAGGTGCTTGATGCCATTAAGACTTGGAAGGGCACAAGAGCGAATGACTTCATTACTGAATATTATAAGCTCTCTCTGGATTATTATTCAACTTATACATCCAACCCATCTGCAATCTACTAAAAACTGGAACATGCACTTTCATCTCTAAGCAGATGATATTGTATTTTACATGCCATTCAATACCACCAACCCAAATTTCACGATCATATCTGACGCCTTTACCGAAGTTACAAACTTCCTTGCAGACAAACCTCACAGTAAACAAAAACAAAACAGAAGCCCTACTCATATTCAGAGATCAGGAATTTAAGCCTCCAAAATAGATCATAACGCATACATCAGAAATATTAATACAGAAAGAAATCAAAAATCTAGGTATAACCATTGACAGCAGCCTCAACATGTGTGCACACATTAAAAATACAGCAAGAACAGCTTACTGGACGTTGAAGCTTCTCAATCCTTATGACACTTGCTACAGTACAATTATTTCAGATCTGTAGTGCAAGCCATCATCACACCCCACCTGGACTATGGAAACATTATATATCAAGGTCTCCCCAAACATGCACTATATCCGCTACAGCTAGTACAAAATACTGCTACCAGAATACTAACAGCCAGTGCAAACCAACAACACAACTCTAATCCCGAAAAGTCTACACTGGTTTCCAATCTCTCAATGGATAAGACACAAAGCCATCACCACAACATTCAAAATCCTTCACAACCTCTCAGCACCCTGCTTCAATGCTCAGATCACAAATGCATCCTCTACAAGACCAAGAAGAGCTACAAACCAGAATTCTCCTAATCATTCTTCCACTCAAGACCAAGACCACACAAAAGACAGGGCGTTTTCACTGTATGCTCCCATAATTTGGAACTCCCTGCCTGAAGCCATCAGAGCTGCATAATCAACTAAAGATCTGAAAAAACTACTAAAAACACACCTGTTCAGGGAGCACTATGGACCTTATGACAATACCTAACTATAGCTTTAGTACTCATATAATATCATGATCAGTCGTCCGAATCAACCTTCCACAATTATCCTCCTCTGTAATACAAGGCCGCATGAGACGTGGGACCTCATTTGCATAAATATTTGCATAATGTTACCATACCCTAACTTTTAGTAAACATGCCTCTTAATGAGTGCATGAATAAAGAAAGACTAAAAGTTTCTACATTACTATAATCCAGTGCCAACCGCCAGGCACATTAGGAACTACTACAAACAAACACTGCCCATTTAGAACCCATAGCAAACCCGCCATATCCTAACAGCACTACCAGGACTCACAAAGCACCATACCCTACCTATCAAATGGCAACACTGCAAATATTAAATCAATACATTTCAGAGAATAACAATACATGACCTACTGGGGACAGAGAACAAGTAGCAATGTCAAATAGGAATTACATAAACAGAATACCTCAGCTCAGTTACACAAGGAATCAAAATTTAGAAACAAGACAATTAAACTGGGACCCCCGAAAGCCAAACTTGGAATGTACAACAACACTGTAGAAATAAAACTATAAATTAATTTCCTCTTGTACTAAACAAAGCGCAGACGTTATTGATGCACATTTCCCAGAACTGACATATTCCAGTTAATAAATTCAAAATAAAGATATTTTTCTAACTTTTGTGCATTTTTTTTCAGTTCCAGCCACTTTCTTCTGGTTTCTTCGTTCCTTCTGCTAACTCTCCATCGTCTGCTGTCCATTTGTCCTTTCTTCTCCTAGCTTTTTCCATTCTCCCTCTACATCTGCTTTAACATATTAATCTTTCTCCTTTTGCTCTTTCCTCATTCCTATTTTCATCCACTCAAATTTTACCCCTCCATCCTCAATCCCCACTTACCTGGCCAATTGTAGATTTGTCTTCCCTCCCACACAAAATATTTTCCCCTCTCCATTTCACTCTCCCAGCTCCATCCCATTCTAATCCTCCCCCAACATCAGCTCCCTTCTAGTTCCAGTCCCACACAGCACCCCCTCCCTTCTAGTCACTGCATCAGCCCATTTTCAGTCCTAGCCCCCCATCAGCCCATTTCCAATCATAGCTCCCCCCCATCAGCCCATTTCCAGTGCTAGCTCCCTCCCCTCACAGCCCATTTCCATTCCAAGCCCCCCTCCCCATCAGCCATTTGCAGTTCAAGCCCCCCTTCCACTCAGCCCATTTCCAGTCCTAGCAGACCCCCCAGCCCATTATCAGTCCTAGCCCCCCCATAGCCCATTACCAGTCCTAACCCCCCCATAGCCCATTACCAGTCTTACCCCTCATAGCCCATTACCAGTCCTAAGCCCCCCCCATCACCTCATTTTCAGTGTTACCCCCATCACCCCATTTTCAGTTACCCCCTCATAGGCCATTACCAGTCCTAACCCCCTCCCCCATCACCCCATTTTCAGTGTTACCCCATCACCCCATTTTCAGTTACCCCCCCTCATAGGCCATTACCAGTCCTAGCCCCCCCCCCATAACCCATTACCAGTCCTACCCCCCCATAGCCCATTACCAGTCCTAACCCCCCTCCCACCATCAGCCAAGGTAGATTTTAAAAAAATTTAACAGTTAAATAAATAAAATAAAATGTTTCTCAGTTTTAAAAAAAAGTGCCTAGAGACTTCATGAGTTGGTGAGCAGATTTTATGAAGAGTGGCATATACAGCTTTGAGGTCAGGACACAGAACTGCTGCCGCAGTATTAAGCGTCCCACGGGCCCCTCTGCCTGGCAGAGTACTCTCCTCCCTGCAGCATCAGCTTCAAAAGCGGCGGCTTTCAGAGCCGCGAGGAGAGAGAGTTTCTCTCGCGCGATTCTGAAGACTCTCTCGCTGCTCTTCAGAACCGCGCGAGAGAAACTCTCTCTCTTTGCGGCTCTGAAAGCCGCCGCTTTTGCAGCTGATACTGCAGGGAGGAGAGGACTCTGCCAGACAGCGGGGGCCCACGGGACGCTTAATACTGCGGCGGCGGCAAGTTTGGAATTTTTTTTTTTTTACTCGCCGGTGCTTCGCGGGCCGCACAAGATGCTCTTGCGGGCCGCATGCGGCCCGCGGGCCGCGTGTTTGAGACCCCTGCTCTAGAAGAAATATTATCTTGCAAGTCCTTCAGAAATTTGGTGAGATCAAGGTCAACAGCACCTTGAACCTCATCAAACCCACCCGGAGAACCCCGAGACAGAGCTCTACCAGTCAAGTAATAAAATTTAGAAAGGCCAATGGAATCGGCCGAAGCCAGCCCCAAAACCTCTCTAAAATACTTACGCAAAAGTATTTCTGCTGAAAGCAACCAACAATGAGGAAAATTCAACATCCTAACATTTTTAACACGTAGCAAATTATCATATGTTCCATTTTGTGGTGCAAAACTAAACTATCTTTTATATGAGACACATTCACATCTTTAAGGGCCTGACATTGATTTTCACAATTAGTGATCTGTTTAGAAATAGCCTCCACCTTACTATCCACTTCAGAAACTTCTGCTGTAATCTCCGAAGAGAAACTGCAAAGTTGCACAACAGTAGGTACTAAGGAACTTTCAATGCGGGTAACCACTTTCCAAATATCAGCCAGAGTTACCTGCTCATCAGGCACCAAACTGGCTGCCTTTGGAACGGGTACCCATACCACAGGCTTCAGCTTTTCCCCTGTTATCACCGGGGTACTCTGCTGAAACCGCATACCATCTGAAGTGGATAGAGGAGGAGATACATAGACTGGAGGAGAAGGTGGTGTCCGGTCTGGAGAACTCAAAGACACCGGAGAGGGCCGGAGCACCAGAAATTCAGGGTCAAGTGTGGTATCTAGACCAGAAAGTACCTTCACATGTTTGTCCATGGGGCCCACCGCAGATGTAGCTGCCACAGCCGGCTCGATCTTCTTCTTACGTTTCCCCATCACCAAACGATGACAAACCAGGCTCTTTGCTCCTTCGTTGCTCCAAGGGGCTCTCAAGGGGCCTGTAACGCCCCTTGTATCTAGCCCCTTCTATCGCTGCCCCAACTAGCGCCTATTCAGAGAACCTTTAAACAGGTCCCCGATGACGTCGGGACCGTCGGAGCAGGTGCCTGCCTCCCCGGACCTCTGCGCCGGCTCTCTGCTCTCTCCCGAGGCAACTCTCACCACTGCTCCGAATTTCAACAGGTCCCCGATGACGTCGGGACCGTCGGAGCAGGTGCCTGCCTCCCCGGACCTCTGCGCCGGCTCTCTGCTCTCTCCCGAGGCAACTCTCACCACTGCTCCGAATTTCAACAGGTCCCCGATGACGTCGGGACCGTCGGAGCAGGTGCCTGCCTCCCCGGACCTCTGCGCCGGCTCTCTGCTCTCTCCCCGAAAGGGGATATTTTAAGGGTAACAAACGTTTTTGTTAGACAGGTAAATAAATATAAAAGAAAAATGATGCTGCTATGATTCTCAAAAGAAGTAGCTGAAAAGGTGAAGAAAAAGAGGGTAGCCTTCATAAAATACAAGAGATCACAGAAAGAGGAAGACAAACAGAGAAGCTAGGAAAGTAATCAGAAAAGCAAAGATACAAAAAGAAGAGGAAATAGCCAATGCAATAAAATGAGGGGGCATTTTTCAGATATGTTAGTGAGAGGAGGGAGTGTAAAGGTGGTGTTGTCAGACTCAAGGGTGAAGGGGAGGAATATGTAGAAACTGATGAGGATAAAACAGAATTGCTTAACAAATACTGTTGGGGCATGGGAGAAGAGAAACCCCCCAGCGTTAAGATTCAGTGATTGTAAATTAGAGACTGTGCTGGTTTTTTACTTTCTGTATGGCTAGCACTGGAATGCAATGTCACATCATTTACCTTTCTATAATAATTCAATAAACATTATTTTTGGATCAGCCCCAACCGGTGTGGCTGGGTGCTTTGTTTGCCAAGATTCTGATGAGAGGTAGAGAGGCTAAGGGAATTGGAAACTTGCCTGTTCTCCTTCCTTCCTCTATCTGCAGAGAGACCAAGTCATATGCTTTAGAACTGTGACACACGTGACTGGAGGGGGATCTTGCACAAATGCAAACTCCCCTCCTCTCATGTATTTCAAGCCGATCTATTCCCTTCTTCTCTATATCTGGGTTCCCCAAAGCACTGTCTATTAGCTGTGCACACTGCAGGTCTGAGAAAAGAGGCATGTGCTCAAGCTCTTCTGGGTCCCAGCCCCTCCAGCAAGAAGTGTGCAATGGAGGGGACCGGACCCAGAAGAATTTGAGCATGCATCTGCGCTCAGAGGGCCTGTGGCATGCCCAGCTGCTATACAGTGCTTCAGGTAACCAGTAAGAGGTAGGGCAATGGCAATGGTTGGGGTAGAGGTGGAAAAAAGAGATGCTGTACATGGAAGAGAGGGGGCGCGGAAGTGCTGGACATCTCATAAGGTATGAGAAGAGAAGGGAAGGTGCTGCTGGCCACCTGGGTAGGGGAACTGAGGTCAAAGGCATGCTGGAGGAGAAAGAGTGATTGACTGAAGTTAGTGAGATGGTATTGATGGGGGGGGGGTGGAGTTTGTGTGCATAAATGTATACTCCTGAAACTCTGATGGAAAAACTTTACTCGCTGACTTTCAGTCTCACTCACCGGTGCAGTAATTTCCTTCTTTGGAATGGGCGTCTCTTTGCATTTCTGTGACTGTTAGAAAGCACTTGGGAGCCTCATGAAGCATTTGGTGGTTTCCCAGCTCCCAACTACGCCCCTAGGTCAAAAGAAGACGTGGACCAGGATTACACAAATTTATTCATTAAGGGGGTCATTCTGAACCATAAATAGCAGGGATGGACGTCCCAACGCACCCCCACTATTTGTGCCGGCTTCAGCCCCTAACTTTCTCGCTGGTGGTGCAAGAAAGTTAGTCGAGGGCGGGGAATAGGCAGCCCGGGAGCGGAGAGTGGGCAGTCACTGATTCTAATGTCAGCCCTGTACGTCCAGGGCCCACGAAATGGCCAGGGAAGTTATTCCACCTCCGATGTGGAATAACTCCCCTGGACATTTTTTTGTTAAAATTTGGGGCACGGATGGGGCTGGGGGGTCTAGGGGACATTCCCCGCAGCCCAATCCTGACCTTCGGAGACTGGATCAGGGTCGGGCTGCGGGGAATGTGCAGTTTTGGTCATCGGATGGCATCACGGCTTTTAAATAGAGCCACGGTGCCATAGCAACATGATGCCACGGCGCTGCAGCTCCATTTAAATGCATTGACTGAGTTAGCCGGGTGCAGTCCAGCACGTGCAGGCTGGACAGAATCGCTAGATATGCCCCACGGGATCAGAATCATGATTCCCTCTGTGCGTCCGGTTCAGACCGGACGCACAGAGGGGATGGACATGCGAGACAGAATCGGGCCCTAAGGGATTACCATACCTCATTTTTGAGAGTATATTCAGTTAACAGACTAAGATCACTGAATAGTATTGGTTCAAAATTTTAACCAGAAATTCAGTTTGGGTAACCCAGCTCAATCAATGGTCTATTTCTCTCTCCTCGGATCCTTTAATAATGATTTTATTGGGGAACTGAAGCCATCGAGCAAGGAGGCTGATACAGCTATGAAGCGTTACGCTCCTCCTGCTGGCTGGGGGAGGGGGGAGAGAAGGGGACACCTGCTGAGCAACTGCAGAAGAAAAGCCTGGGGACTGAGGGAGAAAAAGAGAGAGCCCCACACCCAAGGCGGCTTGTCGCAGAGATCTGGCTTTTTGGAACCAGAATAGTTTGGGAGTCCCAGCTTGCACTTCAACCTAACTTGAATGTGTAGCTATGCAATACACACCGCACTCCCACCCCTTCCTCTCCACTTCAAGCTCCTCCCCCATACCCCTATCACATCTCCCTCACCTAACTTCCTATGTAGTCCCTCCTTGCTCTGCAATGCCGTCTACTCTGGCTCTTTCACCTGTCGGCCCCTCCTTTTCCCTCATCCCGACAGTTTTCTCTGTATTTGACCTCTCTCTCTCAAATATCTCAGTTCTCCCAGGCCCAAATGTTTGGCACATCGCTGCATCTTGCTCCATATATTAAACAGGAGCTTCTGTACACATGAGAATTACCAGTTCCAGCTCTTCCACGCTCTCCTTGTGTAAATACCGTAAAAAATATTGTTTCAATTTATACCACAATACACCCAGTGAGATTGTTTTGTTTTTAACTCGGTCAAAATGTTGTCATATCTCATCCGATGTACACTGAACCCTAGTCGCATTTTATGAATCACCAGGGGTTCAAATATTAAGCATATTGGGGAAACGTCACCTTGCTGCTTATGTACAGTAAAAGACAGGGCAGGATTTCAAGATGCTACGTGAAGCCTCTGTTCTTGCTTTCACTTGAGAGGGATCCACGTCGCACCAGTGTCCCACAAAGAAAAGGTTCGCAGCACATTAACCTGGCAGAAAATGCAGCAATAGATCTAATAGAGCGATATACCAGGGTCTAACAAAACAAGTCATACACTCACTGCAGATGGTTCAAAATACAACAGCACGAATCATCAACGGAACCAGCAAAACTGACCACATTACACCAGTATTGCATCAACTACACTGGCTACCAATTCAATCACGGGCCAAATTCAAGACCATACTAAACATCTTTAAAATCATTCATCACACCTCTCAGCGGATGTGCTCGACTCACTAATCGTAAAAGAAACCTCCCCCTGCTCTAAAAGAACCAGAAACAAATACACGATCAACATCCCTCCTGACTACAGAAAGAGCAAACAATCAACCTCCAAAACAGCATTCTCCCTAGCTGCACCACAACTCTGGAGCTCCCTCTCCGAAGATATACGTGCAACTGGAGACATTAAAGACTTCCGTAAAAAATGTAAAACCTTCCTGTTCACAGAAAGCACAGTTACTTACCTGTAACAGGTGATCTCTGGGAACAGCAGGAATAAGTCTTCACATATGGGTACGTTGGTACCGACGGAGTCTGCGCGGGAACGCTCCCCAGCGTCCAATTAGAGCATCCCACCACGCCTGCGTGCTGCCTTCCCGCCTTTCCCAACTGCCTCTCCTCAGTTAAGTTTTAAAGCTGAGACAAAGAGAGAGAGAGAGGAAAGATAGAGATAGAGATATACAACTCCTAGGGGAGGTGGGTGGGTTGTGAAGACTTATTCCTGCTGTTCCCAGAGATCACCTGTTACAGGTAAGTAACTGTGCTATCTCCAGGAACAAGCAGGAATGAGTCTTCACATATGGGGACTCTCAAGCTAAGATGCCTGGAGGAGTCCCAGCATGTTGCGGATCAGAGAAGGCCATGCTATGCGACAGAACCTCAGGCATCCTGGGGATGGAGGATAGGAGTTGAACTAAACAGATATGCTATGGACCAACTGGACCAAACAGGACGCCTAGAGAGGAGGCCCTGTGTAGATAATATCTAGTAGTAAAACATTGAACTAGAATTTAGCGATATGGACCTCATCTTGAGGTATTGTAAAAGGTTTATGGAGGTTCATATGGGAATGCTAATATGAACCAGCAGAATACCCTCAAGGAATACTTCAATATAGAGCAGAGGTAATAAATGTGCAAAAGACAGGTTGAGGTCAGAACCTTTAGGGTGAGAAAAGTCCCAGCGAAGACTGGGGTAGTTCAATGGGGCAGGACTTTTGCGGGAAATGCGGAAGTCCCTATTAGATAAACCTGAAGTCCTTTTGACCCTAAAGAGACATAGTTCTTATAGGAGAAGAGGGGCTTTAAAGACCCCTATATCCGATAACAAAGAAGGACAGAAGTATGAGGCATTGTAGCCTCCTAGTTACTGAAAAAATTCAGGATGTCCTTCTTAAATGAAGTTACTTAGGAAAAAAGATGGTACATGGAGGACTTCAGATGTACCTAAACTGAAGGTCATGGTGGAAACCTTTTAACTACCACAGGGAAGTGGTTGGTTACGTAGAATCCTGAACATGCTGGAGTAGCATCGAAAAGGATAGTGACTATCTGTCGGGGCCGTATAGGAAAATATATATATGTATATAAATATATATGAACCTAGACAGACAGATAGAAAGAAATATATAGTGTAGTGAGGAAAGCCCTCAAGAAGAGATGGAAATAGGGGAAAATCCTGTTGGAGTAAATAACACTGCACTGACACACAGGATTTTCAAGTCAGAAATGAAAAAAACACAGCTCTCTGCTGAGCTCAGGCCACACCTCAGCTCAGAGGAGGAGACAGGCTTGTTCACTGATTGGTCACGCCCAGGGGAAGGTCAGGGAATGCAGGGAAGTGAACCCTTTTTAAATCCTCAAGCAATGCAGAGAGAGGGAAGAGAGGAGAGAGAGACGAGAGAGACGGGAGAGACGGGAAGCAGTTCAGGAAGGAGTTCAGGAAGAACGGCCAGAAGGATAAGCAAGCTAGAACCTTGGAGCAGAGCAGAACCTGGGAGCAGTTTACTCACAAATAGGTCCACTATGGAGTGGAGGAGTGGCCTAGTGGTTGGGGCAAGGTACTTCAGGCCGGAAGGTTGGGGGTTCAAATCCCACTAGAGGACAGCAACCTTGGGCCAGAAGGACTGGGGTTTCTAGTCCCACAGGTGCTCCTTGTGGTCTTGGGCAAGCCACTTAACCCTCCATAGCCCATGTTCCCTGTAAAATAGTTATCTCCAAGTTATAATGCCCTGTTCAATGTAATTTCAGTTTGTTCAATGTAAACCACACTGATGCAGAATAGCACAGTATATAAGAGAATGTAAATAAATAAAATCACAGCATGCTTGGAATCAATGTCAGAATGGCTCAACAATCAAAGCCTTTTCATAAATTACAAAAAATCTGAATTGATGCACATCACCAGGAGCACTATATTCTCACCGCCGGACTCAATAAAAATCTTTGACCATACCATAAGCAACAAACGAGAGGTCAAATACCTTGGAGTCACCTTTGACCAGCAACTCAGCTTCCAGCCTCACATCAAAAAGACAACCAAATCAGCCTACCACAAACTCAGAACGTTACGCAACCTCATACCACTGCTCACTGACAATGATTTCCGAACTATATGCCAAGCCATAATAATGCCTATTTTAGATTTCTATAATGCAATTTATCAAGAACTTCCAAAGAAAACAACTCTCCCCCTACAGCTGGTGCAAAACACTGCGGCCAGAATCATCACTGGAACAGCAAAATACAATCACATAACCCCCACGCTCCATCAACTACACTGGCTCCCTGTTGATGTACGCACCAAGTACAAAAACAAAATAATAATCTTTAAAACATAAAACAACCTCTCTCCAGCAACTCTCCAACCACTGATCAGGAAGACACCCCCAACTAGAACAAGAAGAGGAGCAGACAACAACATCCTAGAGACTTCACTAAACTTCAGGAAAGCAAACCAATCCACCTGCAATAGAGCCTTCTCCCTGTTCACATCACAGCTGTGGAACGCCCTCCCCACATCAACACGTGAACTCAAAGACCTAGTGGACTTTAGAAAAGCATTAAAAACCCACCTTTTCCTAGAATACTTTGGAACTACCCCAGTAGATGATGATTAATAACAAAATGGACCATAAAACACTACTACAGTTCCTGTATATAGTTAGTAATTGTTAATTGCTTGTATTACCCCTATTTAACCTCCAAGTTGAATAACCCTGTTTGATGTAAAGCTCGCTGCTATAACTGTTCCATGTAAACCGCCTTGAATGTATGATAAGGCGGTATAGAAGACCTGTTAAATAAATATATGCCCCAAGATGCACTGCATGGGGCCAGGTACCGCAATTTTTCAAGATGGTGGGGCAAGAATGGGAGCACATGGGCAGTACTCCCGCTCATTTCTGAAGGTACCTGGAGAGAGGTTCGGGGCTGCTGGGCTACCAAGGATCGTTTTTACTTGGGCGGATGGGGGGTGGAATTGGGGCTGCTGGGCCACCAGGGATTTGCTTTCTGCCAGGGGCAGTGGCCCCCGACAGTATTTTGATGGCATCGGGGCCTTTCCCCGATGCCTGGGTCATCTTTGAGATTTCTCCTCAGATGATCCAGACATTGGGGAAAGCACCCAATGCCATCAAAATACTGTCAGAGGGGACATGCTAGTTGTTTAAGCCACCTCAGACCCAGGTGCAAAGATACTGGCATTAAGACTGGTTGCAAAATCCTCTATTTCTCTTCATCGAGCGCAAATGATATTTGCATACAAATTTATTATGTGTAGCTCATTTGCCTATTATTTAAATATTCCTGGCATTAATTGTGCGCTAGTTTTTCCATCATTGTTTTCGTGTGCATCCATCTCTTTTCTGCATTTGACGGTAGCAGTAAGTGTGCTTAAAAATGCCATTATCTGTAGTTAAAGGCCACACATCGGCCTCATTAATTGTTATGAAAAATGTCACCTTCCTTATCATCCTGCTAGAACAGTCCAGACAAGTGGGATGTACCAAAGCTACAACCCCACTGGGCGCCTGAAGCACAAAATAAAAGGGGGGATTAGGTTAGTAAAGACAGTCCTGAGACCCCAGGTAATCCAGCCAGCGTGCCCTCGGTGGACGGACGAAGGCTGATGAGAAGGGGCACCAGCCTGCTTCACAAGACCCTTGGACCTGTCTTTCAGAAGGCAGTAGGTTTTGTCTCGCCTAGGTCCTTCACCAGTTTCTCCAGTGGCTCTAAACAGAAGGCAACCAGGTTTTGGAAGACTTACTCAGTGCCGGAGTCTAATCATTGCCATGACACCATCGTCATGGCACCATCCGTGGCCGCCAAATGTACCAGATCATACATGGCATCAGAAAGGAAAGCCGTAGCAGACTCCAAAAGAGGAGAAATACCATCTGGTGGAAGAGAATGAATCCACTGTAGCAGGGCTCGAGACATCAGGTTGATACATATCGCCAGCTGCAGAATAGCTGCCACCATGGCGAACTGGCTCCACAACCACAAAGCCACTTTACAGTCAAAAAAAATCCTTTAAGGCCAATCGGCCTTCCACAGGAATGGTGGTCTGTTTGGTTACTGCCATGACCTACACATCCACCTTGGGAATATCAAACCACTCAATGCACTCCTCCTCTGGGAGAGGGGAGATCTTACACACCCTTAACCCTTTAGGCAGGGAACTGGGAACGTCCTACTCCAACCTGATCATATCCTTGATCACATCTGGAAATGGGAAGACAGTAGTGGATTTTTGTATCCCTTGAAGGAGCGGGTGTATCTTCGGCTCTTGATCCGTGTCGGAAGCATCCATCAAGTTCAAGACGGATGAGACTCTGCCAATCAATGCCGCCAGCCATCTGAATCAAAGTCATAGTCAAAATCTTGGACAGCTTCCAACTATTCCCCATCTCCCAGGGGGGCGCCCCACTCCAGGGATTCTTAGTCAAAGGCAACTGAACAGGGCTTTACTTTCCAAATGCTCCCCATGAGACTGCACCTGGAGACACCTAGAGGTCACAGAATCTGAATTTCCATGCCTCAAGGACCAGGCCTGCTGCAAAGAAAGAATTACAGGGAAGACAATCTAGAGTCTGGAAGCTCTTCTCTCAGAAATGATCCCCTCAACAAGAACATAAGATATGCCATACTGGGTCAGACTGAGGTCCATCAAGCCCAGTATTCTGTTTCCAACAGTGGCCAATCTAGGTCATACGTACCTAGCAGTTTCCCCAAGAGACACAGGTTCCACAATGCTTGTATTGGTTCAAGCATTGATATCCTGGGTCCCTTCTTAATAATGGTTTATGGACCTTTCCTCCAGGAACTTGTCCAAACCTTTTTTAAACCCAGCTACACTAACAGCCTTTACTACATCCTACGGTAACAAATTCCAGAGTTTGATTACACATTGAGTGAAAAAATATTTTCTTTTATTAGTCTTAAATAGTTTACCCTGTAGCTTCATTGCATGTCCCCTAGTCTTTCTATATTCTGATAAGGTAAACAATCGATCTACGTTTACCCGTTCCACTCCGTTCATTAATTTATAGACTTCTATCATATCACCCCTCAGCCGTCTCTTTTCCAGGTTAAAGAGCCCTAACCTTTTTAGCCTTTCTTTATAGGAGTATCCTTCCATCCCCTTTACCATTTTGGTGGCTCTTCTCTGAACCTTTTCTAAAATCGCTATATCCTTTTTAAGATACGGCGACCAGAATTGCACACAATATTCAAGGTGCGGTCTCACCATGGAACGATATAGAGGCATTATAATATCTTTTGTTTTATTTTCCATTCAACAGGGGGCACAGTTACCACAGACTTCCTAGAGGACGATAAGTGGCTCACAGCATGGTTGCCGATGCTCTGGCCAGTTGGATATCCTTATCCATAGCGCCATCCATCACCTCCTGCCCTGAAGCACCCAAGGCTGGATTAATCACATCCCCCGGCTGAAAGAGGAGGAGCAGGCCTTCCAGGGACAATTCAGAAACTGCAATGCAAGAAGAGCATAGTCCAGAATCCAGAGATGAGGCACATTGCTTGCAACAGGTCAAACAACATTTCCTAGAAGAAAAACAGAGAGTTAAGGCAAGCATCACAACAGCACGTGCTAAGGCTGCAGTAGTGCAAAGGTGCGCATTAACTGCATTTTTAATGCGCTAGGGTAGAAATGCATGTTAGTACTGCTTAGGCAGAACGCATGTACAAACCGCACGACCGGCAGGGGCACAAGAGGAGAAAATGCTACTAAGAAGTGCAGAAAATGGTGGGGAAACCCTCACACTGCACCAACAGTCATCAGCAATCTACCCCAAATTGCATCCCACACAGACAGAATCAGGAGCCTCCAACAAGGAAAATGATGAGGTCAAGTCTTGATACTCATCCCCTGAGATCCCCAGACAGGGGATACAGGCTGGGCTCAGCTCTACTCCCACGAAATGGTTTTACAGGCTTTGCAGCACTGCGTTTAAGGTGGCTGGCAGGCAGATCCCTCTGAGAGCCATATGCAATCTTCAGGAAAGAGCGGGGGGGGGGGGGGGGAGGCTGCTGCACTCTTTCAGAACCTTCCAAATCCTTCCAATTTTGTGGTTGCTCAACAAGCTGTTATCATGAAAAGAGCATGGAGATGAACCATGTCACACTCAAGTGAGAGAGAGCCATCCTCAAAGTGGTCTGTCAAACGTTTTTATTAATCTTTTCCTCTCAATTTTCAGATTTTCTTCAGAGCGGAGAAAATCCATCCACCATCTTCTGATGACTGAGGCGAATAGAAGTATGGGAGTGATGTCATTGAAACCTGGGCTTTTCATTGGTTTTATATCAACCAATCTGTTGGTAGGGGAACACAACCCATTTGTCTAGACTGGTCTAGCAGGACAATATGGAAGCTTGGTTTTGTGATGAATTTAAAGTCTGGGTAGTCTCTAGTTGGCAATCAAGTTAATGCAGTAATCCGCGCTATTTATGCCACTGTCCAGTTGCATTTCTACAGATTTATAAATTCTTTCATCATTTATTTTGTGTCATTATGTCAGTTGTGTAGGTAAGGAATCAGCCACACAAAAATCGACTGCAGGATCCAAGGCAGACAAGTTAAGTGAGGAGGGTTTTGGTGTTTATCCAATAAACACTCATTTTACTTCTGTACAGTGGAGATATTTTATCAGTGTTTCCGTTAAAACCTAAAATCAGAAGCCCTATTTTCATTTTATTTTGTTTACTTCAGTTTACTATTTAATGTACTTTTATTTTATTTAATTTTGCTTTAGTTCTGTATTTATGCATTTTGAGCTCAGGGTTGTTCTGTTCTTGTCATGTACTTGCTGCCTGCAATCCACCTTGTACCATCTTCGGCAGAAAGGGCAGACTATACATATTTAAACTCAACTTACTGTGCTGCAGTACCCAAAAGTAAAAAATGGCATACTATCAGCCATCCCTTTTATTCCATGCTACAGAAGATAAGGGAAGAAAATAACGCTATTATTTTACAGCCCTGTCATCTAATATTTTTATACATTTTGAACACATTCTTCTCTGTAGAGAGACTTTATAACAGCGTTGAAACTGAAATCAGTAGTTTTAACAAAGACCCTTATAAAAAAGGAGAACTGTAGGATATACATTCGGTGTTTTCTTCATTGATAATATTTCGGAACGAACAATAGTCAGCTAAGCTTCGTCACCTCCCCTACCCAGGCTAACAGTGGCCCTGGTCAGAACAGAGAGAACCTGACTTTTCAGATCATTAGCTATGTCCTGCAGAATGTTTTATAGGCACCAACTTCCTTTGGGCGCCTATAAACTTTAAGCGTGTGCGACAAGGTAGAACTAGCTAGTTTCATAACTTACAAAGTAATGTGTAGATACGGCCTAAAACTAGAGCTGCCCTTATACTCACCCCTATGCTTTCATTTGCAGTGATTGTTCTTTTCACTGTGGCCTCACCCATTCAAAATACAAGGCGTCTGAGGAGAGCAGGGGAATTCTATCGAGCCCAAAATAGAAGGTGTTTTGGTATCTCATTCTACTTCCCCCACCTGCATCTTTACCCATACAATAATCTGGGTTCAGCAGGTGCCTGCCCCCCCCCCCTCCAAGGGCTGAAGAGGATCAGCAGAAGCACCAGCAAGAATTCCTTGATTGCCTAATTCTAATTAGTACATCACCACTTTCTCTTTCTCGGAGCACTTGATGTATCGCACCACTGATGCAAGTACTAAAGTACATTAAATGCAAGGAAAAGGCTTCATCATTTTTCTGACACTTCCATTCTGAACCAGGATCAAAGTCTGGAGTCTGATTTTGTTTCCTTTTTTTCCCTCCTAAAACCGCATGATCTAGCAGGGAATATTTTGCCTGGTATCTGGTTCAAGCTCTACAGCTCTGCAAACAGCAGCCCAAATGGACGATTTCATCTGGAAAACTCAAGGGTCCAGGCTAAGCATTGTTTGACCGCCTCCCCCCTTTCCAATGGCAGATCAAGACCTGAATAGCAAACCTGCATCTTGACCTTTTCAGGAAACTGAGCTAGAGAGGAGCTATGTAGGCACCTATGGAGAGCAAAGATGTGGACTTCAGGACAGTTACCCACCACGAGCCTAGCTATTCACCTCAGGAGTTAAGGTCTCTTTCACCTGATAGTATCAAGAGGAGGAGATCAGAAAGAAAACACTATTATCACTTCTCAGCTTGACATTACCCACTTCAGTCTTGTTGCTTTCCAAAGGTGCTTAATCTATGAGACAGAAAGCAGGGTAAGATCAAGGGCAAGAAAAACTCTTGAGCCTTGAGATCACCCATTCAAACGGTCTCTTCCAAAGTCTACATGAACACAGTGAAAGTGAGAGCACAGGAGGACATAGAGTCCATCCGTTACCTCTCCCCCTCCCTGTACACTCCCTCCCATCTGCAGTGAAGAATGCAGCCAACCACAGCCCCTAGCATGGCTGTCCTCAACTCCACTGGGTCCTTGGGACTATCTACATTAGTTGCACCCCAAACCCTTTCTCCAAGTTCCTCCACTTTTCTCCAGAAGAATCCAAGGGGTAATCGCTCATCATTCTGTCTACCATCAAATTGGCGCTGCAACTCCTGCAAACACAATGGCTTTCATTTGGGGTTTTGCTAAAATTATCTTACTTCCAGCTCAGGCTTTTCGACCCCCCCCCCCCCTCAGCAAGAGACAAAATATAGCTTTCAAATAACACATGGCTCCCAAAGGGGTGAATTGCATCAGAAATTGGTTGACTGACAGACGACAGAAGGTGATGGTAAATGGAACTTATGAAAGGAAGGTGATTAGTGTGTGCCCCAGCAATCTGTTCTGGGACTGGTATTGTTCAATGTATTTGTGAGTGATATTGCTGAAGGACCGAGTTGAAAAATCTCTATTTTTACAGATGACATGAAAATCTGCAACAGAGTGGACTCCCCTGAGGGAGTGGATAACATGAGGAAAGATCTACAAAGCTGGAAGAATGGCCTAATACTTAGCAGTTATGATTTAATGCAAAGTGGTGCAGTTTCATGCACTTGGGAAGCAGAAATCCAAGGTGAGAGGTTGGTGTGCACGGATCAGGAGAAGGACCTCGGAGTGATTGTTTCCAAGGATCTGAAGTTGGCGAAACAGTGTGACAAGGCAGTGGCCAAAGCCAGGAGGATGTTGGGTTGCATACCGAGAGGAATTACCAGCAGAAAGGAAGAGGTACTAATGCCACTGTACAAGTCACTGGTGAGGCCTCATTTGGAATACAGTCAAACCTCAGTTTTCGTATGCCCCAGTTTTCGTATGCTTCGGTTTTCAACGTCTTTTTTCATTGAGATTTTTGTCCCGGTTCTCGTACATCGGCTCGGTTTTCGTACAATTTTAAAATGGTCTGTTCCAGGGGGGGGTCATTCAGTAAAGTACAGTAATTAGCTTGTTTTTGCGATCCAGACCTCTTTGCTTTCGGCGATCCTTTGAGAAATACAGTAGCAAGAATCAAGGAGTGAGAGTGTGGCTGATCTGATGCTTCCGACATGCTTTCAATTAGAGGACTCCCTGCTGATGGCGAAACTTTGATGGGTCTTCCAAACATGCCAGTCCTGATGGGTCTTCCAAACTTGCTGCTGAGCATTTCTTCCAGCTTGCAATTTGTTTTTGAAAGGGAATCGGAGGTGGGTGAGAGAGTCGGAGATCAGATTACAGTGCTGTATCTGTGTGTGTGTGTGCTGTCCTGTGACGATCGGGCAGGTGAGAGAAGTGACAGGAGCTGTTCTACTGGCTGGCTGAGACTCCAGGGGCCCGTGCTGCTGCAGCCATTGCCACATGGCTCTGGAACGCATGCTCAGCTCTGTGTTCCAGGTTGCCTGAGCGGGAGAGTGGTGTTTCCGATGGCTGTGGCTGGTGCCTTTACTGGAGGCTTTTTTTTGTGGATCCTTCTTGTTTTTTTCTTTTTTTTTTAAATTCCTGTGCCAGTAAAAGACAAAGAAGGGAAGTAACCCCGGATAGGGCCTTGATACCTGAGGTCCTTGGGGGATTCCCCTTCCAAACAATAACCTCTCCTCCTCCCTCTCCCCTCCTCACCGTCTTCCATATGCCAACAAGAGTCTTCAATAAAGGTAAAAGTGATGTTAAATGTTCATTTAACCATTTCATTAGTCATTTATATTTATTTCTCATTATTTTCTCTATGAAAAATATAGTTATTCTCTATAAAATGTATTTTTGTGAATATTTTTGGGTGTCGGGAACGGATTAATTGGATTTACATTATATCTTATGGGAAATACGAGGGCCGTTTTTTTTTCAACCTCCGATCGCTCCGTGCAGACGCTACGCGGGCAGCAGAAAGCGGGCATGCGCTGTAGGCGACTGCGCAGCTCTTGCACTACACACTCCGCCATTGTTGACATTCAGGCGTCAGTCGGCGTTGTGCTACAGCCACGTAAACATGTCCACCATGATTGATGCTCCCTCCAAGTGTGAATTGCGAAGTGTGATTCGTTTTCTACAGGCTGAAGGCCATAGTGCTGCAGAAATCCATCGGAGAATGAGTCGTGTGTATGGGGAAAACTTCATGAGTGATGGTGTTGGGCCAAGGACGCAAATCTGTCATTTCAGATGACCTGGTGCAACGAGTTGACAGAATGGTTAAAGAAAACCGCAGATTCACCATTACTGCTTTGTCTACGGAATTTCCAGAGGTTTCAAGGTCTGTTTTGTACTCTATTGTTACTGAACGGTTAGGCTACAAAAAACTTTGTGCACGTTGGGTCCCAAAAATGTTGACGGACGGCCACAAAAGCGCTTTCAAACCAATGAGGACCTTCAAACCAACGTCAAGGACTACTTGAATTCATTGGCGGCAACTTTCTTTGCAGAGGGTATTGAAAAGCTTGTCCACAGATATGACAAATGTCTCAGTCTCTTCGGTGATTATGTCGAAAAGTAACCGTAAGTGTACCAATCTTTTGGTAATAAAATTATTGTTTTATATGAACTTGTCTTTTATTTATAGCCTATCGGAGGTTGAAAAAAAAACGGCCCTCGTATTTCTTCAGTTTTCATACGTTTCGGTTTTAGTCAGACTTTTTTGAATGGATTAATCATGAAAACCAAGGTTTGACTGTATTGTGTTCAGTTTTGGAGACCATAACTCACAAAGGATATAAAAAGACTTGAAACGGTTCAGAGAAAAGCGACCAAAATGATTTGGAGCCTGCGTCAGAAGACGAATGAGAAAAGACTTGAAGACCTAAATATATATATGCTAGAGGAGAGGAGGGGAATTATGATACAGATCTTTAAATACTTAAAGGGAATTAATGAACAAATAAACCTCTTCGAAAGACAGGAAGCTGTAAAACTAGAGGGAATAAGATGAAACTGCAAGGGGGTAAACTGAGAGGCAACGTCAGGAAATATTTTTTCACTGAAAGGGTGGTGGATGCTTGGAATGCCCTCCCGATGGAAGTGGTGGGGGCAAACACAATGACAGAATTCAAAATGGCATGGGACAGACACAGTGGATCCCTTTATAGCAACAGGATAAAATCAAATAAACTTAAAACTATTTCTTATATCTCATCAAATAAGGATAACCTACACGGAGCCGTGGTCCCCCCCCTAAACAAAGGTATGGGGAGGGGTGACCAGCATACAGCAGCAAGTGCACCTACTCTTACTGCCCTGCTGGACAGACTAGATGGACCATGCTGGTCTTTATCTGCCATCATATACTATGTTACTATGTAAACAGAAACTAATAACTCTTTCATCCAAAGGATGGGTGGGAGGGACATGCTGCCAGCGGCCAAGAAGAATGTGAAATCCTCCCTGGCCAGCACGTTTGTCAGCACGTGCAGGCTTTTAAAAAGTTGTCCCTGCACCTGCCAGGATGGCCGGCCTTGCCCAAACACCCTCTCTTTTTCGTCTTCCCCTCCCAGATTTGCTGCTGCGAGAAGGATGAAACCGGGAGGATTCGCCACCAGCCATGTAAATTTCAGCTGGGCAGATGAGTGACCAGCCTTCCTTCTCATGTAAACTGCATTTTATGGTTAGGGGGTGGCAGAGAGTTTTATTTTGGGATTATGATGTTGTGTTTTGGTATGTGATTGTATGCCCTGCTTTACATGATGTTTTATGTTATTGTTGCTTTTTGTTATGAAATGTTCATTTGTATGCCACCCTGACCAAGGTGCCTTGCTAGGTAGGTTATAAATATAATAAAGAGTTTTGTCATTAGTGTAAATGAGGTCTGACAATAAATAAATCTAATCTGCACAATCTGTTTTCCCTTTCCAGTACAGTAGATCACAGTTGATGTTTACACCCCTGTAGCTTAGGATCCTCTGTGCCAACTCGACGCTTTCAGGACACATGTCACTCTCACTGTCTTCACCACCTCCACTAGGAGGCTGGTCCATGGTTCCACTACCCCACTTGAAGATATTCTTTGTAATGCTAATCCCGAGTCTGCTGCCTTCGGACAGAGCAATTATTAAAATCAGAGACTAAGAAATTCTTCTATTTAATAGAGTACAACCTTCAAACATAATAGCAGGGCCGGCTCAACCGTCAGGCAAGACTAGGCAGTCACCTAGGGCAGCAATAAGCGGCAGCAGTCCAAGCAAAATAATAAATCCTAACAACCCCACAAACCCAAAGAACCATCAGCGCATTTCTTTACCTGCAGGGAGGGAGTGGGCCCACCCCACATGCAAAGTAAAAGTATGATATATAATTATGTCTTTTACAAGATTGTTGGGGGTGGGAAACAATACTGAAGGTTTTACAGCACTCAGTACTCTTGAAGCAGCCCTGAAGAAAAAATAATAATGTTAAGACACAGTAGAAGATGTACTAGCAATCTGGCAAATGGTTCACCTTGCACTAGTCTTGGGTTTAGCCAGGATATAGAAGATGGGCAAGGGCAAAGACAAAGGCATAGGGACAAACACCTGGATTAAGTGTAAATTATAGGGATAATATTCAAAACCTTATCCAGACAGCCAACGGAGAGGCTATCCGAATAAGGGTATTCAGTGGTCGTATCCAGACTGTGCTGTTAAATAGCTCCACAAACCACCCAACACTATCTGACTGGTGCAGGGGCAGTCGGTGGGCACAATGACGGTGGTACTCTCCAGTGAGTAATTTTCAGTAAGTATGTATCTGGATAAACTTAGGCTGCATGAAAAGAGGGCTGGATAGCAGGCTAGCTGAAGACCATGCTCTCCAGATATGTGCTGGCACATATCCGGATAGTGCCTTCAAACCCGAAATTAAGCAGCAACTCCTAACTGGATACTGACACAGAATATCCCACTGATATTTAAGGGCCACGACTGACCGCTGCAGCGTTTGAATATCAGCTCTTTTGAAAATCGAACTCTATATATACAGATGAATAAGTCATGTGGATCAAATCATAGTTTGATGGTGTGAAGCAAGCTAGTCCTGGAGCAGTATGAGTAAATGGAAAGCTGGTCACCATAGAAATTAAAGGCTTGGGAAAAGGGCCAATGGGCTTTTCCATGCTCCTTGAACTCTGGGAGTGAGTTCCAGAGTGTGGGAGCTACTCCTAAGAAAGCTCACTGGCGAGTGTCACATGTGATTTCCTTTGAAGAGGGTACAGTTTGGGTTGTTCCACTGAGATGACATTTAGTGGCAAAGGTGTGTAGAGGGCTAATTTATTCTTTAGGTATTCCGGCACATTTTGTTTGAGGGTCATGAAAATCAGAGAGAGTTTTAACTTTGGCCCTGTAGGCTACTGGTAACCAATGAAGTTTTTGTAGGAACGGTGTGATGTGGTCTTGCTGCTTGCAGCCGTCTATCTATTGTGCTACAGCATTTTGAATGAATTGGAGCTGGTGTAGACTCTTTGTGGCCTGACTAATATACAAGGCATTACAGTAGTTTAGTTGTGATTTTATCACAGTATGGACTACAGTGATCTCACTTGTCTTTTCAGTATATAGAAAGAGATTCCATAGTTGCCGCAGAAGACAGTAGCAGGTTTTAAAGGTTGTCTGAATTTGTGGTCTCAAAGTAAATGAGTTCAGTAGTATCCAAAGATTCCTATCCCATATTTTAGGAACAATTATAGAATTAACCCCAGGGAAAAGTAGGTATATATATTTATGTTCTTTCTGAGGCAGCTATAAGGGTGTGGGTGTGTTGCAATAAGAATAGCTAAGTGTATGTAAAATGTGCACAAAGTACCAATCCCATCCCTACTCCACCAATTTTCTATCCCCAGGAACAGGCCTGGTCCAACCATCAGGCAAACTAGGTGGTTGCCTATGGTGACAGCTTCTGCCAAAGAGCAGGGCATCCAGATCTAAGCAAGACTATTACAGTCAGGGAGGGCGTAAAGCTTAAGGTTTGCCTAGGGCATCAACACCTTGAATCAACTCTGGGACTGACTCTGTCCAGGAATGTGTAGACTTATAGTGTCTTGCATAAAAGTAGGGACTATGCTTCTGCGCATCTACTTTAGACATGCAAATGCCCTGCACAATTTTAGCAGTCTAGCTGGGCATGTAAAATGTTGTCGTACATGCTCAAATCCCTTTTAAAACTTGTCCCCGTACTGGCTTCAGTATCTACCGAACCGGCTTCCGATTAGCCTGCTGCTTCATCTTACCTTCTACAATTCTTCAACAGTGCACTATCACTTTAAACAGGTCTCAGACACTACGGCCCTAATTTTAAAAAAATAGTGAAAAGGTTTAAAGAAATATAGGGCCTGATATTCAAAGGTATCTACATGGGTTAAAAACCTGTAAGCCGTGTAAATGCCGCTATAGAAGGATATTCAGTGGCACTAATGGGATTAGTGTGCTGAATATCCACCAGTTCCGCCGCTACACACCCTAATGCTATCCGTGTAAAATCGGGGTATGTTGTGGGCATTCCGGAGCGGAACGAGGTGGCACCCATGGCTAACCGGGTAACGGTGATATTGAACTGCTGTCCAGTTAGCGACCCACGGGTAAAGATAGGTGTGGGAAAAGATGGCCTATCTTTGCCTGTGGGAGCTAACTGGACAGCGGCTCAATATTGCCACTGCCCAGTTAGCGTCTGCGTGGTGTGGAGCATTGAGGCAGATACGGATATGGCCGGATATGGAGCCGGCACTGAATATCCAGGGTTAAAGGTTCAGCGACGACGGCTATGAGCTTTAGAGGTGCACAGCCGTCACAACTGAATATCGGGCCCATAAGACATAACAGGTGATAAGTAACAATAGGGAAGGAAGGTCTTTCAAAAGATTTTCAAACTCCCATTTTAATCGCACAAAATGGGAAAACGCCTTTAGTGTGTGCTGCCCATTTAGATTATGAGAGCCTTGTGAGGCGGCATGGGAAAGGAAACCTAGGAACCCTGTTATAGGCATTAACTATTAGCGTGGGTTCTGGTGCGCTGAGACATGCGTTAACAGTTAGCATGAGGCCATGACAATGTGGCCGGATTTATTGATTTATTTAACAACTTTGTTATATCACTATATCTACATGTAAAAGCGGTGTACAATTAACTTAGGTTAAGAAGTTTTACGTATAACTTAAAGAGTAATTTAACGTATATTAACGAGCATTTACAAATAATAAGAAACAAACTGAGTTTCAACTTACAGTGCAAGAGGTTAAACACCCCTACATGCAGACTATAACTTAACTAACATCAGGGAACACTAGGTAAATAAATATTAGGTGTCAGAATGGAAATATTCTGTGAAGAGGTGAGTTTTAGTTTGCGGCGGAATTCAGTTATAGTTGTTGATGTTTGTATGTCCAGAGGGAGTGAGTTCCATATGGAGGGTGCATATAGGAAAAGGCTCGATTTGAGGTAGAGTGGTTGCATCTTGTTTTCAGGGACGGACGCTTCTTGATGTGAGAGTGGCAGCTTAATCTTTAGTCAAAGGTTATTCCTAAGTATGTGACTTCATCCTTAACTTGAAGAGCTATGTCAGCCAGTGATTGGGGGAGTAAATGTTGGGTTCTTTGTTATGTGGAGTACCTCTGTGTTACTACGGTTAATAGCAAAGTTGTGATCATAGAGCCATTGGAAGATAGCTTTGAAGCATCTTACTATTGTGGGTTGCCTGTGGAGAAAGATGTTTATATTAAAATATCGTTGGTGTAGAGATGATAAAGAATCTTATGGTTCTGGATTACTGTACTTAGAAGTTGTATGAAGATGGTAAACAGTAGCAAGGATAGGGCAGACCCCTGTAGTAGGTCTTGGTTCTGCTTATAAGGGTGTGAAGTGAGCAGCCCTATTTTTACCTGTTGGTAACGGTCCTCCAGGTACGATTGGAACCACTGTAGTTTTTTTCTTTCTTAGACCAATTGAGTGAAATCACGATAGAAGGTTATGGTGGCTTATCGAATCAAAGGCAGCAGAGATGTCTAGGAAGATGAGTAGAAATCCTTGTATTGGCTTTTCTGTTCCTTTGATTAAGATGTTTAGGAGAGAGTTAAGTAGGGTTTCAGTGCTGTGGAATGTTCTAAAACCATATTACTGTCAGTCGAGGGGGGCATGGGAGTTTATTTATTTATTTATTTATTTAACAGTTCTTCTATACCGCTCTATTTTAGATCAGAGCGGTTTACATTTAACATCAACTATACAACACAAGGAACTTTGAGTTGTATTTACAATAAACAGGGAGATCAACTTGTAAGTAACTGGGGGAAACTATGTACAATTCTTAACTCTATACATTGTATCACACAGGTACATGAATTCAGGCAGAACATATATACATTTAATTTACACTGGGGTACATTCTGAGAGATCAGTTGATTATCCTTTTTCATGCTGAGTCTGATTGTTTACTTGTAATGAGAGATTGTCTGGGGGGCCATATGTATGGTTACTAAGGCTAGATTCAGGGTAGTATGTAGTGAACAGGTGCTGCTTTATTGCCTTCCTGAAGTGGGTTAGGTAAGTGATATTTCGAATAGAGGTAGGGAGAGCATTCCATGCTCTGGGAGCGTTAAATCGTAAAGGGCCCTATTTGTTGTTGTTCTTGTGCATTTTGTCATTACTTTTGGGACCTCTAGGGTGTTTTGCATCATGGTTCTTCTGTTTCTGTTCTGTGGTACTTTATGTATCATCTTGCTGAGGGCTGTGGGGGTCAGAGTGTTTGAGGCTTTGAAAGTTAAGGTTAGAACTTTGTGGAGGGTTCTTGCTTGAACCGGTAACCAATGGAGGTTCATCAGTACTGGCGTTATGTGCTCTCTCCGTGAAGCCCCTGTTAGTACTCTTGCAGCAGTGTTCATTGCAAGCTGGAGAGGAGCTAACGTTGCTTGAGGGAGACCGTGTAGAATTACATTGGCATAGTCGAAATGAGGTAATATTAATGCCTGATAGATCGATCGGTAGTCGCTGAAGTCGAGTAGCGGTCGGAGATGTTTTAAGGTCTTTATTTTCATGTATACTGTTTTTACTGTGTTTTTTATGTGAGTTTTCAGATCCAGGTGTTGATCCAGTGTAACGCCAAGGTAGCGGATTGTGGGTTTGGTTTTCAGTTCTGTGTTGCCGATTTTTAAAGAGAGTGGAGGGGTGAAGTCCTGGTTCCTTGAGATGAAAAGGACATCTGTTTTACTGTAGTTGATTCTCATGTTTTGTGTGCTGAACCATTCTGCTACTGCCTCAAAACATCTTGTTAGAGGGGAGAGGTCCGGTTGGTTAGTCCTGAATGGGATGTATAGGAGGATGTCATCTGCGTAGGCTAAACAGTTGACCTTGAATGAACGTGCTAGGGCACATATGGGCTGCATGTAGATGTTAAACATCAATGCAGATAGTGACGAGCCCTGTGGCACACCTTGGTTTTGTAAAAATGGTTCGGAGGTTGTGGAGCCTGACCTTACATGTTGCCATCTATTAGTCAGGTATGACTTGCACCACTTTAGGGCTGTTCCCTGAATTCCTTTCTCGCTGAGGCGTTGTATGAGTATCTTGTGACTCACCGAGTCGAAAGCCGCCGCAATGTCGAGGAATATGAGGGCGAATCCTTGATGAATTTTGTCGGTTCCAGAGACTAGATGGTCAAATAGGTTGGTGAGGAGGGTTTCAACCCCATGTGCTTCTCTGAACCCATGCTGGGAGGGATCCAGTGGGGCTTCAGTATCAATATGCTGTTGGATTTGGCGCTGTACTAACTTTTCGATTATTTTGGCAAGCATGGGGATACTTGAAATTGGTCTGTATGATTCCACTTTCGATGGGTCCAGCTTGTTATTTTTTAGCAGTGGTCTGATGGATGTTTGTTTCAGACTTGGTGGAAACGATCCGGTTGTAAGAGATTGGTTTATTAATTCACTCAGATATTGGCTTAAGTCACATCGTAACTCCTTTATCCATAATGCAGGGCATGGGTCATTGGGTGCGGTAGTAGGGTTGATTGCAGCGATAGTGTCTTCAATCTCTCTGCGTGATATTTTTTCAAATTTGTATAGTGGTGATGGTTGGGGCAAGGTATGCTGAGAGCTGTTTTCCGCGGAGTTCGAGGTTGTACCAGCCTGGGTCACTTCAGGTTGAAGGTAGTTGGTTGCAGATGTAGTAGTCTGGACCATTTTTGACTGTAAATAGTTGGAGTATGCCTGGGGGTGTGGCATCTGTGACTGGTCTGCAGGAGGTTCTCTTATGAGAGATTTCACTATATTGAAGAGGTCGTGGGGCTTGTTTAGTGACCGCTTCAAGATGTCGGAATGATATTGTTTCCGCTTTTTTGTTAATTCATCACGGTGTACTCTTAGATGAGCGATGTAAGTATCTTGTGCAACCGTAGAGTGAGACCGACGCCATCTTCTCTCTAGCCTGCGCAGGCACTTGAGTGAGTCTCGGAGGTCTT
The DNA here is from genome assembly GCA_033557465.1 of Ichthyophis bannanicus. NCBI lineage: Eukaryota > Metazoa > Chordata > Amphibia > Gymnophiona > Ichthyophiidae > Ichthyophis > Ichthyophis bannanicus. The sequence continues at coordinate 921,156,607 of CM066034.1, forward strand.
TGGTATACCATGGTGCATGCTCTCGTTTCTTTGTTGTTGTTTTATTTGTGGCTGGTATGCATGCAATGGTCTTGAGGCTCTCGTCCCAGGTGGACACCAATGCATCTAGGTCGTGTGGTATGTTGTTGAGGAGTGGGAGGATCTTCTCTCTAAGCTCTTCTTTATTAAAGGGGCGGAAGCGCTTCAAGGAGGGTTCGTGGGCAGTGTTGGTTTTGTTGGAGTTTTTATTGTGTGTGTTAATAGGTATCTGGAATTGGATCAGGCTGTGGTCGGACCATGGCACAGGAGTTATGGTAGGTGGTATTAGTGGGGTGGTATCCTTATCCGTCTGCGGGGCAAAGATCAGGTCAAGTTTGTTTCCCTTGACGTGGGTGGGATTAATGACTAGTTGCTCATATCCTAGATCTTGTAACGCTTCTAGGAAAGCAGAGGCTTGAGATTCATGTAGCGTAGGCAGGTTGAAATCACCTAGGATCCAGTTCTGGGATCGTGGTCTGTTTGAGTTGCAGGCGAGGCCCATTATCGTTGCAAGATCCTCTGAGGATGGTGTTGGTGCTCGGTACAGTAGGTTGATCGTGCAGGTGTTATTTGTTATGGTGAGGGAGTCCAGGTGGGCTGTGCTGGTTGAGTTGCACATCTGGAAGCCTAGGCAGGTTTTGACAAGAATGAGTGTTCCTCCTCCTCTCTGATTGGTTCTATGGCATGTGTGGACTGAAAAAACCTGTGGGTAACATCTGGTTGATGATTGCGTTGTCAGATTCTGATAGCCAAGTTTCTGTGATCATGATGATATCAAGATTATGGGTTGTGACCAGATCGGTAATTATTGGCCATTTTGTACGTATTGACCTTGCGTTGATGAGTGCACACTTCAGGGCTTGATGGTGTTGCTGACGGTCCAAATGTGACTTCTTGAGATGTTGAAGTGGGATGTGTAATAAATGTGAGTAAGGCGTGTCGTTGGGTTCTCTTGGGAGGTGTTGGTGATTCTCCGTCCATCTTTTCCCGTCACTGTGGAGTATCGGGATGTGGTTAGTGTATGTGTGAAAAGCTTGGGCTGTAAGGGGGATCCAGGAGGCTAGGTGTAGACATGCCAAGGCTAGAAATGGGTGCATTTTGTGATGTTTTTGTGAACTAGTATGTGAGATGTTTGTTGCTGGGTAATTAGTGGGACCGGTATTGACTATTGTGCTAGCTATCCGCAGAGTATAAACTTACTGTCTGGCGATGAGTAGGTATTTGGAACAATGTGGCAGCGTATAAGACAGGAATAGTACAGCATCGAGCAAGCAATGAAGCACTGTGTCCGTCAGCGGATAATGAGACAATGTGACACTCAGCAGAGAACAAAACAGAGTAATATACTGCCAACAGTAATAATAAGTTCACACTTTTGGGTAAGGATGAATTACTGGCGACAGTAATGAGGTATGGCACAGTTGTCAGTAGTAGGATTAGCACTGATGCATGGAAATGGGTTTTTGGCAACAAAATAGCAGTTGAGTGATACTAGCAATAGTATGAAATTAGCATTGATACATATAATGTAAAATCTGGCAGTAAAGTGCTACTGGCTACAATAGTAAGATTAGCAGTGATACATGCGAATGTATTATTGGTAACAAAATCAGGTCTAGCAGTTGGGTGATACTAGCAATAGTATGGAATCAGCACTGAAACATGTAGATGTAAAATCTAGCAATGTAAAATACATTGACACATGTAACAGGCAACGGAGTTACTGGGTAAATATTACACATCTTATGGCATTTCGTAATACTTGCGGTTCAGGAAAGGGAACAGAGACAGCTGGAAATGTGTCCCAACTAGAAGTAGATCTTGTTGCTTCTTGGGGTTTTTTCGATGTGCCACCGCCTAAGGGCCACGCCAAAGGGCCCTCTGGCGAGGCCCTCAGGCGCGGGCCCGCCAGTCGCGGGCGCGCCTGAAGGCGCGAAATTTAAAAGTCCCTTGCTGGGCCCGGATTGGGCGTCGGGAGTCAGCAGGCCCCTGCTGCTGCCGGTGGCTCGATCCCCGGGAAGGGGAGAGCTGCTGGTGGTGGTGGGGGCTCCTGGATGTCGGCGCCTGAAGGCGCGAAATTTAAAAGTCCCTTGCTGAGCCCGGATTGGGCGTCGGGAGTCAGCAGGCCCCTGCTGCTGCCGGTGGCTCGATCCCCGGGAAGGGGAGAGCTGCTGGTGGTGGTGGGGGCTCCTGGATGTCGGCGCCTGAAGGCGCGAAATTTAAAAGTCCCTTGCTGGGCCCGGATTGGGCGTCGGGAGTCAGCAGGCCCCTGCTGCTGCCGGTGGCTCGATCCCCGGGAAGGGGAGAGCTGCTGGTGGTGGTGGGGGCTCCTGGAGTTGATATAATCTTGCATCTGCAGTTGTACTGCTTTTAGGATGATCTTGGCAATGAAAGGAATACTGGAAATGGGTCTTTAGGAGGCTGGGGATGCTGGGTCTGATGTGAGATTTTTTAGTAGCAGTCTGATGGAAGCACACTTAAGGTTTTTGGGCATATAGCCTAGAGAAAGGGATGACTGCACTATGTTGAGTAGGACTGGGTTGAACTCATGCTTAGTAAGTTTGACCCAAGAGACTGGACATTGGTCAAGTGGCGAGGTAGTAGTGTTGAGGCTTGAGATGATGTTTTCCAACTGTTCAGCAGATATAGTGTTAAAGTTTGACCATGTGTGACTGAAGGAGTCATTGATCGATTCAGGTGCCTGCAGGGGAGTTCTGTTGGTGGAGGCAGTTAGCTTGGCTTGGAGGAATTGAGCCATGTCATATGGGCATAAGGTAATATCTATTTTCTTCGAGCTGGGATTATTTATTAGTTGTTGTGCTATATCAAAGAGTTCTCTGGGATGATTTAGAGAGGCTCTAATTAGTTTAGTGTGGTACTCTTTTTTAAATGTGTAAGTCAATGAGCAGTATTCGCTTTGAGCTTGGTGGTCTGGGTCCTTAAAGCGTGTCCATATGCATCCCATCTGTCGGCGTTTACACTTTAGATTCTTTAGCTCTGGTGAGTACCATGGAAACTAGTGTTGTCTCCTGATGGTGTTTGTATTGTGGGGTAATATAGAATAAATTGAAATGACGTTGTTCCAGTCGGTGATTAAGGAGTCGAGGTCAGCTGGATCTGAGTGAGCCAGTGGGAGGATTTCATTTTAGAATAAATTCTTATTGAAGGGACAAAATCTACATGCATGGTGTGATGATGAATTGGTGATTGCCGTGTTGGAGTGCAGAGGTAAGAAGAAAGTGATCATGTTAGGGTCTGACCATGGCATTGGAGTGTTTTGCTTAAGTGAGGCAAAGTGTTGATAGGGCCAGTTGGCTAGAGTAAAGATACGGTCTAAGATTCCTCCTTTATAGTGAGTTGGGCTTGTGACTATTTGTTTGAATTGGAGAGCTTCCATGGCATCGAGAAAGGAGGTGGATTGCTTGTTGGATGTGGTGGGTAAGTTGAGGTCACCTAGCAGTATGAACCATTTGTCTGCAGGGACTATTGGCAAATGCTTCTTCGATCAAGGGTGAAAGGCTGCAGGATCTTGCTGAAGGTGATCTGTTCGTTAGGCAGATTGTTAAGTGCATGCTGGAAATCATGAGGAAGTCTAAGTCATCTGTGGAGCTAGATTTGATGGTTTTAAATTGGATGTCGTCCCTAGCAATTACCCCTCCTCCTCTCTTCAATGTTCTGGAGTAACTGAAAAGGTGGTATGATGGAATGGTAAGCTGGTTAATCAGAATGTTATCAGACTCATTAAGCCATGATTCTGTTATGCACATAATATTACCAATAACTGTCAAAGGTGGATTGAGAGTGCAAGTGGGCAAGTTAGGGGCAGAGAGTGGGAGGGATGAGAACCTTGCAGTTGGCGGACCCACGCTAATTGCAAGATGAGCAATTAGTGCAGATGCATTTTCCACCATCTCCATAGGTGGAGGTAAGTGCACCTGCACTAATTATGGCCCAGTTAGGCCAAGATGGACCACGTTCCCTGTCAGAAATATGCTTCCCATGACCGATAGTGAACATGGTGGTGTTGCATCTAATGTGCGACAGTTTTGGTGCTTTCTGTGCATTAGATGCAACACCATGGTACCTTTTAGTAAAAGGGCCCCTAAGTAGGGATCTTGGGCGAGGAAACCAAAGGCTGTCCTGGAACAGCAGAAAACTTGCAGACGGTCCTGCTCGGGGGCTGGCAGCTGGAATACCCCTTCGGTGTGGGCAGAATAAATGAACAGATTTCACGGGACAGATGGTCTTTTTTTGCTGTCATTTACTATGCTGCTGTATCTGTCCCCCATCGTGACAGTTCATTGACTGAGAACAACCCACATGTAAAAAGACAGCAGAGATCCAGAATACAAGTCCAACTAGTGCCAGTCTCCAGAGCACGGCTTGCATGCGTTCCTGCTCCAACACTCTGGCAGCCCTGAGATGTCAGGTGGCACACACTTGAGGACCTGTGTCCTGGAGGCAGCCAGAGGATAATATTTATTTAAAATAATTTCTGGATTGTTGCTTCTTCAAACAGAGCACACTCCCTCCACCCAGCCTGTGCCCAGCCTCATGACTGAGCCAGCGGCTGCTCTTGCCAATTCACCGCAGCACACTGGCATCTCTGCAAACAAACCCATGCATCTTATCTTCCAGTATTTGTTTTTAAACAGCAGTTCAGTGCAGTAAAAGATAAAAAAAATAAATCCATCTGAGTTCTCCATCAGCATGTGTGTGTATTTAACATTAAAAATTAAACAACTGGCTCAAAATCTTGCTTCATGAAGGGGGGTAGGGGGTGGTTCAATGTCCTTGACAGATGTACGGTTTTATTGGTTTATACTTGCATTAAAGCTTTTGAATACTTTAATAATAAAAATGATTGAAGCATAACAAATTAAAGAAGTCAGTCATACTCGCACACTACCAGATTTTGAACCCAAGTATATTTAAACCACAGTTTCTTTCAGGTGCCAGGCAGGCAGGGTTGCTGTAAATATAGTACATGCCCTAGGCAAACCTCTGGTCTTGCAAACCCCTCAATTAACTTTCAAGCCCCTAGCCCCCCTCCCCTTGAGATTGTCATCATTAAACTCAACGATCATGATCAGCCAACACTACCCCTCTCAGAACAATTCAGCATAAGGGTGCGGCTGAATTTCTGGGGGAATAACCTGGAGCACAGTTCTTTTCAGACTCCAGAGCAGTAGGGTGTCCGGCTTTAGCCGTTCCCTTCCACCTCGTCCGCAGGGAAGAGGAGAGGAGGGGTGAGCCTGGAGCAGAGCAGATAACAGTTACTCTGCTCCCTAATCCAGTCCCTCTTTGCCTATTGCTCCTGGACCTGGTGCCCCCACTCCCCTCCCCTGGCTCCACAGTTCCACTTCACATTAAACCCTGCCTAAGGGGAGATTGTTCCAAAAATCATTTCACCCATGTATATGGGCTATTTGACTATTGCCTGCCATCCCTGCAGGAGAAAAGATGGACTGATGAGTCTTTGAATCAGTATGACTGTCAGATCTTATTACTTTGCTGTGACGTCTTGCCACACACTGCCCTGCTCAGAAACTGCCACCCTAGGCTACTGCTTGGTTTGCCTAATGGTTAAGTCAGCCCTGCAAGTAGGATGCCTATTAAACTGAGTTTACAGAACCAAGTATGCAAGCCATCTTTACTACAGGAATCCAAAACTCAAATATAAGCTTTTGCAGGATATGGAGCAGGGATGGTTCACAGCTCCTTAGTAACAAGTCCAATTACTTCAAAGGACTCAAAGCAGGTCAAGGATTTCAGGTCCAAGTAGGCATGAGACGAGTCACCGCACAGCAGTCACAAAGAGATCCAGTCCTGTCCAGGCGTAAAGTGACATACAATTGCATGCATGCATGCATGCATCTATGTATTTTTACTGTAGGCGTTGCCAGAGGCACGTCTGGGCACACATGGGCGGAGTCACAAAGTATGCACAGATTATGAAATTCCTCAATTTACATACATATTTCCATAATCTAAGTGTTGGCATTTGCACCTGCTCTCGGGCACACGTAGTAACTGTGCCTGGAATGTAGCCACAATTTGTGCAGGATTTACGCAAGCATTTTATAAAGACAAGTAAGCGCCTACTTGTCTTTTTAAAATAGTCGCCTGCCAACATACTTAACCTAGGTGCCCTGTTACACATTTACCCTCACACTGCATAAAATGACTGCCTTTATTTTTTTGGGCCACGGATTACTCTGTTGCTTGGCTAGTGTCATGCCATACTATGTGATATGTTCATATAAAAGCAACAATCAGATGTGTTTTAGTGGCATCTCATGCTGAAGCTCTGTCCCATGATGCCGTGAGACTGTCGGCAACAAACAGAGAAAGGTTTTACTAGACAGTGAGGCCCACAAATACAGAGCCAAGTGGAATCGGAATTGGAAATTCATAATTTCCGATTCCAATTCCAATTCCGATTCATAAATTCATAATTTTGAATCAAATTCAAAATACCAACCCTAGTTACCGTTTAATTATATAAAAGTATTTCAGGTTTTAATGTATTGTTTCACTCTGTTGATCATGTTATGATGTAATAGTTCAGTTCTATGTAAACCGCCTTGATTCACAAAAGGCGGTAACAACTACAAATAAATAAATAAATTTGACAACTTAACAATGAGATGAATTTATTTAGACAATGTCGGTGACCACACCTGGGTATTGTGGAAGACGTTTGCCCAGGTAACAAGATATATGAAATATCTGAAATAGTCAAAAATGTACAGTAGCTTCTTGTTCTTTCAAATGCTCACCTCAGCGGACAGTACATTTTAAAACAAAGTGGATTAATGAGCTACAGGGCCATAAAGGAATCTCCCAACCACTCGTCAGAATTCCACAGCACCCTCTCATTATGCTCACTTACTGCTAATTTGTCTATGTGACAGGAGTACAAAAGATGGACACTAAAAGGTAATTTTATGAGGGCATGCCTACTTAAAGCTGCCTCTGTTAAGCCCATTTCATATGGACAAGTAGGCGTCTATTACCATAAGTGACCTAAAGTGTGCCTACCCTGCAGGCACGGATACAGTTGTGGTCAACATTATTAGCACCCTTACATTTTAGGTATGTTGTGTACAATACCTTGATAAATAATTGGAAATATTCCATCTGCATGTCATCATAATATTTCAATAGTATGTCCAAAGGTATACAACAGAAAAAAAGAAGTCTGTGCAACTTAGACGTAGTAATTTCTGAGAAAAAAATAAAATATGACCCGGACAGGGTTAATGACACCCTTCACTAAAATTTGGTTGCACAACCCTTGGCAGTGATGATAGCCTCCAAATGCTTCTTTTAGCCATCTCTACGTTTTGTACATCTGTCTGCTGGTAGTTTCTCACACTCTTCAACTGCAATTTATTCCAGCTCATGAATGTTCCCAGGATTCCTTTTACCAGTGGCAGATTTCAGCTCTTTCCAAAGGTTTTCGATTAGATTGAGATCAGGATTCATTGCTGGCCAGTTTAAAACAGTCCATTTGTTCCTTTTTAACCATTCTTTTGTACTTTTGGATGTATGTTTTGGGTCATTCTCCTTCTGGAGGACCCATGACCTCTGAACCAAACTTAAGTTTTCTGAGACAGGGTAACACATTTTGTTCCAAAATACCTTGGAAGTTCTCTGACTTCATGATTTCTTTAATACGTTCCAGGCCTCCAGTTCCTGAGGTAGCAAAAAGCACCACAACATTATGGAACCTGCATCATTATAGGAAGAGTGTTTTTTCCTTAAAAACTTCATTTCTGTAAACGTATCGCTGGTCTTCATTGCCAAAGAACTCAAGTTTGGTTTAATCTGTCCACAGAACATTTTCCCGGAAGGACTGTGGTTTCTCAAGGTGAGTTTAGGCAAAGATTGGGTATGCCTTTTTATGTCCGTCTTTGAACAGGAGGGTCTTCCTTAGCCTTCACCCATAAAGTCCTTCTTTGTTTAGTGTGTGGCATATAGTGCTAGATGGAATCACCACTCCAGATTGCTCCAGGTCAGCCTTAAGCTCTTTGGATGCTGTACATGGTGTTTTTCCAACAGTCTGCACTAACCTTCAAAGACTTCTTGGAATAAATTTCCTCTTCCCAAAATGTCCTGGGAAGTCTTTGACAGTTCCATAAGCAGAAAATGTCTCAATAATATTGTGAACTGTAGACACAGGAATCCCAAGGTCTTTGGAAATGGACTTGTACCCCTTTGAAGTTTGGTGATAATGGCTTTTCTGACAGTCTCAGGCAGTTCTCGTCTTCACCATTGTGAAAATGGAACAGGGAGTGAATGTGACCATTTTAAACATTAAAGCCATCATTCATTGGTTGATTCAAGTCAAGTGAGTGCTGACAATTGATCACAGGTGCGTCTAATTTTACTGCAATGGGAATGTGGTTCTTCTGTTCAAATTATTTATAAGGGTACCAATAATCATATCCTGGCAAAGCCCCAGTTTTTATATTATTTCCTACTATTTTATTTTTTAATTGGTCTTGTTCTATTTGATTCTTTTATGTGTCAACTACATGTGCATATATAGTTCAAAGCCATTCACTGGCCACTTTTTTTTAGGAGATATTGGACATTAAGGGGTTGAACTGCAAGGGTGCCAATAATGTTGACCACAACAGTACTTACACTATCCCTAGAAGATGGTATATATGTCTGCGCCTACATTTTGCAAGTACATACGTAGATTATAAAATCCTACAATTTACATATGTATTTGCCTCCTCCGCCCACGTTCTGCCCAAAATCCACCCATGTGCACACCTGCTGGCAAAGGATGCATGTTGATGCCAAAATGCATATACTCTTGCACCGGTCAGTATTTTATAACAGGTCATTTACACACGTATTTGGCTATATTCGCGGAGGAATGACTTTATAAAATTACCCCCCGTGTGTTTTATTGCTAGAAAATATGCAAAGCCTTTGCTGTGGTTCAGAGTTAAAATCCTCGACTGTAAGAAATGGCAAAGGTGGTCTTGCAGTCAAAGAAAGTCTTGCAGTTCAACTGGATCACTCTTTCCCATGACCCCAGAGAATCTCCAGGGAACTTTTAAAAGTTGATGTTGATTTGTCTGTTTCTTTCTCCTCTGCTTTCCATTTTATTTATTCTAACAACTCCATCCTTGCAGTGACTTTCTTTCAGCTAGGGGCCCAGCATCAGCACCTTTGGACTCTAAATCCAGCCACTAGGTGTTGCCATTGTACAGTGACTGGAGCTCCCTCTCCCCAGGGGCTGTGGGAACTGCTTCTTCAACATCCCCAAGGAATCAAATCCAGGTCCTCCACTGGGCAGCGCTAAAATATCCCGCTGAGAAGCAGACTATGAAAGCATGTTGGGAAAGCCAAAACAAAAAGGCACCAGCACAGACAAGAAAGTGCTTTCATTTTATGGAAAATGCAGCTTGCATTGAAATTATTCAAACTACAAACAAATAGCAATAACTGATCCTCTGGTTATTTTGTCATTTTTGTTTTATTGTACACCAAAAAAGTACTTATATGATCTCTTTTTAACAAGATTTTCCTAAGTTTCCCGGCCCATTATCTCAGGTAACAAGTGCTGTGCAGTGTGTACAGGGATCGGTCATTGCTGAAAGGTGATGCCTAGTGGCTAGATTCAGGGTCCATGATTGCAGGGTTCTGGAAAGGAGTCCTGGTGCATGGACCCTGGCCAAGGACCATCACTGCAATGGGCAGTTGCCAAGTGTATTGGAAGTAGAGGATATAAAACAGGGGGTCAAAATCTCCAGGGAGCTGTGAATGAAGGCTTATGGTCTGGTTCTGAATGAGCTGGAAGTAGAATGGGATAGAAACAGACAATTAGGTTAAAAAGCAACAAAAAAACCCAAAAAATCCCAAAATGATACACGTCCTAAAATTACTCCAAGGCCCAAGTGAGTGACAAAGGTATCTAGGAATAAATTAGGTGAATCTTGGAATAATGAAGAAAATCCACAGCCGTTTCCATTATTCCACTATACACGTCCAACCAACAGCTACAATACTGTACAAAAAAAACAAGACAGGCAGGTAGGCATGTGATCTGTTTATTTTTCCAGGGACAGTGTGCAAATTATTTCAGTTTTGTGGTGACACAAAGTAGGAGGGACCACACAGGACAAAGGTCTCTTCGATTATCCCAGAATGTTACAACACAACCACATGCGAGTTCAGCCCCACCTATGGGCCAATTCCATCTGAACGCTAATCCTAAACCCTACACAGCCTGAGGGCCCAGACAGTATTAAGAACTCCTAGTTTAGAGATAAAGGTGAATCAGAGGCTTTGGAAAGAAAGGTAATTTAAACACAAACGACATTTTGCAGCCCAGTTCAGAATGCAGTGAATGTAGGAGCTGTTCGTTACACCCCATATCTGCTTTCATTACTGAGTAGTGACATGAAATTACGACTTCCCACTGCTATTGTTTCCCATGAAAACAAATTACGTGAAGTACAGTTGCTTCTCAGTGCAGAGGTAATGTTAGCATGGGTTCCCATCTGAGCGGTATGGTATTTTCCATGCCACTTGAATCCTTTTTCACTGAGCTCTCCAATGAGAATGAGTTTCCAGTACGCTCTACTTCCATATCAATCAGCCTAATGGAGGAGGGGCTAGTTACAAACATATACCTGGGTATAAATTCCGAACTATACTTATCTTCTATAAGCATGTGTCAAGAGTGCTTCAAATAGCTCTCTGAAGAGGAAATTCTTCTTTAAAATCCCCCTCCCCATCTCTTAAAACATTCAAAAAATTCACTCTTCTGCTTGGTCACTGTGGTACAGATTTACGTCCAGGCACTATGCCTCCTATTCAGAATGAAAACAGCCAAAATCTTGACACCTTCAGACTGTTCCAAGTAATTAACTGCTAGGTTTGCAATGATGTTTAACCGCCAGACAGCTGTTCACAGACCAAGAGCAGTCTCTCTCCTCTGACGCCCACATGCCAAACAGGGTTAATGACGTTCCTGCCTCATACAAATAAAAGAGAAAAACAAACACTCAGCTTTGCCTATTTGATCTTTAACGATACAAAGTTCCATGCTAACAAATAGAGGTCTTAACTAAACAGGACCCTATCTATGGCCAGCCTATGCAAACATCATAGGGAAATACCAAAAGGTAAATAGTATGTGATATAAGTTTTGCTCCAATGCTCATCAGGTGAAGGGAAGCAAACTCCAATAATCACCTGAAATCATATAGTACAAGATGAACTCTATGGCCTGTGGGCTGGAATCCCGTCCTCCCAGGGCTTAAACAGCCAGAATGACCTAGCACTGAAAGATCCTTTGATTAGGGTGGGCCAGGATAGCAAGGGAGACGGAGAGCCTAAAACTCTCTGGATAAAACCGGATAAACGACTGAGTGGCAAAACTAAAGAGTCATGGGGTAGGAGGCAGTGTACTATTGTGGATCAGGAACTGGTTAAAAGACAGAAAGCAGAGGGTAGGGCTAAATGGCCAATTTTCCCAATGGAGAAAGGTGAATAGTGGTGTACCCCAGGGATCTGTGCTGGGTCCGCTGCTTTTTGACATATTCATAAATTACCTGGAAAAGGAAACAACAAGTGAGGTTATCAAATTTGCAGATGACACAAAACTATTTAAAGTTGTTAAAACCCATGAGGATTGTGGAAAATTGCAAGAGGATCTTGATAAATTGGAAGACTGGGCATCAAAATGGCAGATGAAATTTAATGTGGACAAGCGCAAAGTTATGCACCTAGGGAAGAACAACCCAAACTATGGTTACACGATGCAAGGTTCCACATTAGGAACCACCACCCAGGAAAAAGATTTAGGCGTCATTGTAGATAACATGTTAAAACCCTCCACTCAGTGTGCAGTGGCAGCCAAGACAGCAAATAGAATGCTAGGTATCATAAGGAAAGGAATGGAAAATAAAACAAAGGATATTATAATGCCTCTGTATCGTTCCATGGTGCGACTGCACCTTGAATATTGTGTGCAATTCTGGTCGCCGTATCTTAAAAAGGATATAGCGTTATTAGAAAAGGTTCAGAGAAGAGCCACCAAAATGGTAAAGGGGATGGAAGGATACCCCTATGAAGAAAGGCTAAAAAGGTTAGGGCTCTTTAACCTGGAAAAGAGACAGCTGAGGGGAGATATGATAAAAGTCTATAAATTAATGAACGGAGTGGAACGGGTAAACATAGATCAATTGTTTACGTTATCAGAATATAGAAAGACTAGGGGACATGCAATGAAGCTACAGGGTAAACTATTTAAGACAAATAATAGAAAATATTTTTTTTCTCAACGTGTAATCAAACTCTGGAATTTGTTACCGGAGGATGTAGTAAAGGCTGTTAGTGTAGCTGGGTTTAAAAAAGGTTTGGACAAGTTCCTGGAGGAAAGGTCCATAAAACATTATTAAAAAGGGACCCAGGATATCAATGCTTGACCCAATACAAGCATTGTGGAACCTGTGTCTTTTGGGGAAACTGCTAGGTACGTATGACCTAGATTGGCCACTGTTGGAAACAGAATACTGGGCTTGATGGACCTTGGTCTGACCCAGTATGGCATATCTTATGTTCTTATAAGGATGGCAGTAGAAAAATAAATGTGGCGTTAATCCCTAGAAGGTTTCGGTGAAGCTTTGCAATCTACTGCAGAATGGTTAGAAGGATCATTTGTTCAAAGTCTGGAGCGCGAGTTACCAAGAGAGGAAGCTAAAGCATAAGCAGCAGTATCTAGACATGGCTGTAAAGGTGAAGGCGAAAAATTAGCGCTCATAGAAGATACTAGGGATCCAGAAGGAGAAGGCCAGGGAAGAATACATGAAAATGGATGGCAGCATCTATCTATTTATTTAGACAGACTTGTATACCACCTTATCCTTCAATCAAGGTGTTCACGTCACATCACAACTGGAGGGTTACAATTAACATTAGGGTAGATGTAAACATTTAGACAGTACAGTTACACAACAGCATTTAGACAGTACAATTAAAGGTAACATTTAACCTGAGGGTATTTAATAACGTGGTATGATAAACTTGTGTGTATGGATAGGATGGGTGCGTGTTTAGTTGGCGGGGTAGGTGGTATTTCAGTTTGGGTATGGGATGTTGCCTGGATGCTCATATGTTTCTATAAATAAATATGTTTTGAGGTCTTTGCGGAAGTCTTTGAGGTCATCTAATGCGCTCAGGCTCGTTGGGAGGGAGTTCCATAGTGTGGATGCCAGTAGTGATGGTGCTCTTTTTGAGGTTGTTTGTTTGGTTTTGTGATAGCCTGCAGGTGTGCCGATCATGTTGTTGTTATTGGTTCTTCTTGGTCTGTTGCTGCTGTCCCTTGTTATGACGTTTTGGAGTACGTCTGCTGAGAGATGGTGAATGACTTTGAAGATGATCATGATTCTTTTGTATTTAGCTCTTGTCACCATTGGGAGCCAGTGCAGTTGCTCTAGGATGGGAGTGATGTGCTCGGTCCTTGGTGTGTCTGTAATGATGCGTGCTGTGGTGTTTTGTACCATCTGTAGTGGGTGGAGTGTCTGCTGAGGTAGGCCTTGATATAGTGAGTTTCTGTAATCAAGCAGTGGTGTGATGAGTGCTCTAGAGAAGTAAAGCAAGAGAAGAATGTTTGGTTAGGAGAAGAAGAAAGGGCATGGATGGGATTGTAAATCAGAAGTGAAGATGAGTGATGCAAGAATGGTTATTAGCTGAAAATAGCTGAAAGAAGGGTTGCAGAAGGACTATAATGAGCTGGAGTACACATGATATACAAGTAAACACCACCCATCTATAACTGGCTGAATGCAAACTGGACAAGGTGATAAGGCCAGATGGACTGCATAGTAAGATTCTGAAGGCTCTGAGAGAAATTTTGGCAGCTCCATTGATGGTCTTGTTCAGTTATTACTTGGACACAGTCATGATGCCAGATGGCCGAAATGAGTAGATTTCATTCCTCTGCACAACGTTGGAGTAGAGAAGAGGCTGCTAAGTACATGTCAGCTGGCCTGTCCTCAGTGGAAGGCAAATGAGTGGAATCCACAGGCAGTGGAATGGGGTGGGGTCACTGGGGTCATAGCCATACCAATACTTTGCCCAACACAGCATCAGAGTTTGGGAGGAGGCCTGGAGATTGGTTTTATTTGACTTCCAACTAAAAGGATTCTCCAGTGCCCCTGGCTAAATGGACAGTGGAGTACCTAGGATCTAGCAAATTACAGCATAAAGATGGGATGGTTTTACCAAAGGGAAATTACATCAAACATATCTAATACTTTGACGAGGCAAAAAAAAAAGAATTAGGGGTGAGCATGGGATGTCAAATCCACATTTCAGTAAGGCTTGTAACACTATGCCACATAGGAGACCCACAAAGTGGGCAGCCTGCAATGGTAAACTGAAGACTAGTTGAATGGCAGACAAGAGAGGGCAATGGTAAACTTACTCTAAGTGAAGAGGATTACCAGTGGCTACCTCATGGATCAATCTCAATTCCATCTCTGTTCAACATTTTCATAAGTGATACTGTGGAGCAGCTAATAAAAACAGGTTTTCTGTAGGTGACACCATCATCTTCACCAAATGAAGAATCATTCAAGAATTTGGAAACCAATTCAGCGTGACAGAGTTGAATCATGCATTTGAGGTGCAGAAATCCAGGAAAGCTGTACAGTTTGCAGGGAAGGGGATCTACTGATATGCCACCCACAGGAAAGGTATCTTAACAAGACTACATCTGACAATCTCAAGGTTGCCATACAGTGCAACAAGACAGTGGCCAGAGCTAAAGGAATGCTAGAGTGCATAGGAATAGGTATTACCAGTACAAAAAAAAAAAAGATTATAATAGATCTGCACAGGTCACCAAGGTAAGTTCTCCTCTAGAAGTTACATCACCAAAAGCATTAAAGTAGAGGCACTCCAGAGAAGAGCTACCCAATTGCAAGATAAACCACACTGCATGAAATGCGACTTGAGGATCTAAAGATGTACATCCAAGAAGAGAGAAGGGGATGGGATAAAAACATTCAAATACCTCAAATGTGTAAATAAAACACGAAATACAACCATGAAGAATTGATATTCTATAACAAGACATCATGATATAAGAATAATAATGTATTGCATTATAAACCACTCTCTCAACTCGAGTCAAGAGGCATAAATTGTGCTCAAGCAGGAAGGAGAATGGTGGCCCAATGAAGAGGAGAGCCCAGCAACCCAGTACTGCAAGGACAGAGGCAGAGCGCAGCAATGTTACTTACTTTTAACAAAGTCACTGCACCGCCTCCTGCCAGCTTTCTTTAATTCTATTCCGCAGCTGAAGAAGCACTTAAGTAGCCTAAATGGTTAGAGCAGTGGACTAGAACAAGGGAAGCCAGGTTTGAATCCCACTGCAGCTCTTCATGATCTTGGCAAGTCTACTACTACTACTGAGCATTTGTATAGCGCTACAAGTCGTACGCAGCGCTGCACAGACATGTAAGAGACAGTCCCTGCTCATAGAGCTTACAATCTAGTCGAGACAGACAACACAGAAGGTGCAGACAGGGATAAATCTAGGGGGAATGGTAAAGAAACAAGATGATCAGGTGAGTCAAGATCCAAAAGCAGCAGCGAAGAGGTGAGTTTTCAGCCTGGATTTGAAGAGGGTCAGAGAAGGCGCCTGGCGTACAGACACAGGTAGTTTGTTCCAGGTGTAAGGTGCAGCAAGGTGAAAAGAGCGGTCTGGAGTTAGCAACAGAAGAGAAGGGCACAGATAGAAGTAGTTTGCCAGAAGAGTGAAGTTCCCAAGGGGGGGGGGGGGGGGGGTAGGGAGAGATAAGAGAAGAAAGGTAGCGAGAAGCTGCAGAGCGAATGCACTTGTAGGCCAGCAGGAAATGTTTGAACTGGATGCAAAAACGGATAGGGAGCCAGTGAAGTGACTTGGGTATGACGAGTCACTTAACCCTCCAATGGCTCAGGTACAAACTTCCATCGTAAGCCCTCCGGGAACAGGAAAATACCTATTGTACCTGAATGTAAACTCGCCTTGAACATCTGAGGAAAGGTGGGAGCTAAATCCACTTCCCCCTTTCCCTTCCCTTCCACTGTTGGGCTGAAGTCTCACAATAACAGTGATTAAATCACGCAGCTGTTATCATGAGACAACGGCCTGGCAGTGGGAGATGCGGTGCTTAAGTGCTTCTTAAGTTGCCAGGCAGCTTCGAGAAATTTAACTATAGAAAGCTGGCAGGAGACAGCATGGCAACTTTAAGAGTTCAGCAGCACTAAGGCTAGGGGAAGGGGAGGGAGAGACATCCCCCTGCCATGGGAGGCTCTCGGCAAAATTTTGCTTTGGGGGCCGCTCATTTGAACTTATATCACTGACTCGAGTTACAGCAAAGCTCAATGGAGAGAGGGAAGGTAGATTAAAGAGCAACAAAGAAATAGTTCCCCACAAACAAGAAGGTAAATATGAACTACTCAGTCCCTTGGGGTTCCGGGGTCAATTTCTGTATAGGAAGCGGTTTGTAAACTGGCAGAAGAGCGGCTGCATGCTGCACAGCTGACCTCGCAGAATTCCTATGAGCAAAATCAATCACTCCACAATACTACTGGGGCCAGCTGTTTTGTGCATCACGCTCCCTACCACACCGGCAAGACCAAGAGAGGCCGTGGCTGGGACCAAACAAAGAGAAAAAAGCAAAACTCTTTTGCATGTGCCCCCTTTTGCTCTGTCTGGGATTTTTTTGATGGCGAAGGAGGAGAGGAGACTCAGATTACAGAAGAGACAGACTTTTCATGGCTACTCTTATGTTCCCACACAGACACACACATCATTTTAATGGGCCTGTGGAGGATCCCTGTCTTCCAAGAGTTTGTATTTTGTCATTTCTAGAAGGAAAGCCGTGCATGGCTAGAGATGGGTAATTTAGTGCACACAGCTGAACTCCGGACCTTTAAACCAGATGTTTGCTTACTAGTTGATAAAACCAATACTGACTGTCAAAGCCAATCTACATCTTTTTTGTAGGTTTAATATTTATATAAACTGAAGCCCGACTGTCACTTCTCTACAGCCTCCAAGACCCTAAGTAACTCAGACTCACTGGGGCAAGAACAATGGCACCTCACGACTTAAAATGAACAACACTTAAGTTACCGGCATCAGAAAAGAAATGCTACCGGACACCAATATGTCTCTATTAAATAAACCCGCACAAAGCATAATAAGGGTGGGAAACGCGGCCAAATATCAATATTTCTACCACAAAATTTTAAAAGCAGGGAGGTTTTACCACTTAGATGAGTACTGATAAAGTTACTAAATGAAACGACTTCAAGAGCACCAGAAAATTAGGTTTGCAGGGAAAGGCAACTATACTAATCTACATGGTTCTTAAACGACACATGAGACTGACGAATATTCCTTCTGTACAGCCTGAATATTAGAAGTGTTTGGGATTCTCCAGGACTAGGGTTGTACAGATGCAGTGGTAGCAGGCAAAGTGATGATTTTTTATGATGATCCGCATTTGTATCAATCTTCAAGATTGGCAGCTGACATTTTAGATATTTATTTATTTATACAAAATTTATAGTCCGCCAATCTGGAAATTCTCCGCGGACTATAACAGCACATTTCAAATATAAATAAATCATACACATACATAAAAGAAAAACATATCAATCCAAGACACAGCGGCACAAAACACAAATAACAGTTAAGAAGAGCTTGCGTAAAAAAAGACCCCTTCAATTGCTTCCTATATCCAACAAATCAGTCCCCATGAGCAATGGCAAAGGTAACTGATTGCACAGCAATGGCCAATACTTCTGTCAATACTTCCTGACTGCATCACTGACGTCCTCCTCCACTGATGTAGAATTCCTTTTCTTTTTAATGCTTTTAAATTTAATTTTCTGTTAAAGCTCCACATGTACATTAAGAGGTTCAAATTAAACATGAAAAAAGAGTAATGTGCCTTCAAATGTAAACAATTGCTTTTTAATGGGCACCACTGTGAACAGGTTCTCTAGTGGTGGGACCGACCCGTACAGCCAACCAAAGCATTAACTCTCCAGACAAAAAATGTAAAAAAAAGTGAAAGGACAAAATCTGTTTTCACACATCCTTAACGGAGACAAACTCTTGCATTATGTTTTTCTCTCTCAAAGATATGCAATACTAAACAGGAAGGATCAAAACCTCATAAACCTTTATATCATCAGTTCAGCTATTCTGAATGATGCTTTAGAGACGCTTACATTAAAATGTGAAAGTGCCTGGTTCTTTTAACTTTGCAAATACTTATCTTCCATTCTGCATTTCAGATGTTATTACAGAGTATATCCCTCAGTTATATTTGCAAAATCTGGCCGACAATAAAACAAGCAATACACAGAGATAAAAGTGCACACAAAACTTGGTTTTGAAATAGCTTATTGTACTACAGAACTAATATATTAATTTTGTAATTAGTTAACATGAAGCCTTTTTACTGAAGTACGTTAAACAATTAATGCCCTGCTAATGCAACAGCTTGACACTTAATGGTGCGCTCAGCTGCCCAGCCTCTCACCACCAGACCGATCAGGGAGCGGGAAAGGGAGTGCTCCCTGCTCCCCACTGGATCAGCCAATCAGCCCAGCAGCAGCATAACATTTAAAACTAAGGCAATCCAGCACCTGGTGAGCCTGTGCCTGAGGGCCTCGCCAGAGCACCTATTGTCATGCTCCTTAGCCATCAACCAAGGACGGGGATTATCCGCACTGCTCTCCACCCCGTTAAGAACAGGAACAGCATTCACATCACACAAAGACAAGCCGAACCATAGACACATCCTCGCCAACCGAAATCCTAATCCTCAACAGCAGACAAACTGACCATGCTATCCCTATACTACTCACTATTTACCATCACACCCATATTCACTGAATACATCTCCTATACGCCCCCTCATACTTACACCTCCCCCATACTCACACCACATGCAAACCTACAAAAGACCACTACAGGCACAACAAACCTCACAACACACCATGCCTCATACAACTATTATGCAAAAACAATAACACCTTAACTCCCTCAATAACAGCACTTGCCATACGATGTGCACTAATAAACGCCCGCTCAGTAAGGAACAAAGTACCCATCATAAAAGACCTCTTCATAACACACCAACTCAACCTGCTCTGTATAACCGAATCCTGGCTCACAGACATGGACACGCTGCTTATGAACCAACTCCTACCAGACATTCACCCTCTTTCACTGCCCATGCACAGAGTAAACGGGAGGAGGGGTGCTAATCATAACAGACACATTTTCACTTCTGACCTCTCTCCATGGAAAGCTCAGAAGAAACAGACATCCTGACCATCACCAACAAACAACTGACAATCTGCCTCGTCTACAGGCCTCCAACCACTGCTACCTCTGACCTATCTCACTTAATTGGAAAATTTCTAGAACACATCAGAGTGGCGAAAGACCTCATCATCCTGGAAGAGTTCAACCTTCCCTCAGCACAGCCCAAACATGCCTCAAACCATACCTCGAAAAATCCATTCAATCCCCCACAAACAACAAAGGCAATGCCCTCGATGTGATTTTTACCAACATACAAAGAATCCACACAAACACACCCCACTCAATATGCCACCACGCCATGCCCTGGTCAGACCACAGCCTAATCACCTTCCTCCCCCAATTTAATGCCACTACAAACCCTTCCACCCAGCAACAGCCAAACAGAATGCTCAAATGCTTCCTCAAGGAATCCTTCCTAAGGAACATACTGCCACAACTTGAAAATGAGACAATGGACCCTAATACCCTCATAACAAACTGGAACTCCATCACTGAAAGAACAGCAACTACCACTGCAAATACAACCTCCGCAACAACCAAGAAAACCAGGGCACCATGGTACACCCCTGACCTCCGGAAGCTAAAAACTCAACTCTGAAGACTGGAAAGAAAATGGAGGAAAACCAACCTCAACTTGGACAAACACCTCTACACGGCCCTGATGATTAACTACTACAATGCCATCAAAAGTGCAAAATGAAACTATCACTCTAAACTAACACTAGCTCTCTAAACAGTCCAAGACAATTATTTGACATTATTAAACAGCTCACAAAACCCCATTTCAACAACCAATCGGATCTTAACATAAACCATCAAACTCTAGCACAACACTACAAGCAACTCCTCCCCCACCCCAACTCCCTGCCTTTCCCCCCACCATCCAAACCTTCACCTCCAGCACCCCTTGAACAATCCTTGCCTCCATCAGCAAAGATAACATTACAGCCTTAATCATATCACTCAAAACCACAACATCCCCCTCAATCCATGCCTGGTCAGCTGGACCAAAGCAGCCAAATAGGAACTCAGCCCCATAATCACAAAACTCACCCAATCTATACTTCAAGAATGTCTGAAATTATCCTCCATCCGCCCTACCCTCAAAAAACCCAACCTCGACTCAACGGACCAGGTTTCCTACAGACCTATCGCCAGTCTTCCATTCATAACAAAAGTCGTTGAGAAAGCAGCACAGCAGCAACTCCAGGAACATATTGATAAGAACAACCTCCTCAACCCCCAATAGCCAGGCTTTCATCAGCTCCACGGTGTAGAAACTCTGATGGTCTCACTCAAACAACTAATAAAAGGAACGCAGAACAAACACAGGGATACATCATGATATTCCTTGACATATCAGCAGTAAATACAGCAGCTTTTGATACAGTAAATCAGGAGAGGAGGAAAATCAGAGGTGAAATTGCAGGACTCAAAAGTTCTGGAAACGGATTCATGGAAAGTGACATTGAAAAAGCGTAAATGCTAAACAAATACTTCTGCTCTGTTTTCACTAGAGAAAATCCTGGAGAAGGACCACCTGTGATTGACAGATATACAAATGGGAATGGAGTACATGCCATACCATTCACAAAAGATGATGTGTTAGAACAGCTTGCAAAACTGAAAGTGGACAAGTCTATAGGACCAGATGGGATGCATCCCAGGATACTGAAAGAGCTCAGAGAAGTTCTTGCAGGGCCTTCAAAGAATGTTTTTAATAGATCCTTGGAGACAGCAGACATTCCACAGGACTGGAGAAGGGCTGATGTGGTACCTCTCCACAAAAGTGGTAATAGAGAAGAAGTGACAAACTACAGACTAGTAAGTCTTACCTCGGTGGCGGGAAAAGTAATGGAGGTGCTCCTGAAAGAGCGAATAGTAGACTTCCTCAAAACCAACAGATTGGTAAAACCATGTTGCCTCGGATCATACAAAGTACAATCTTGCCAAACAAATCTGATTGAGTTCTTTGACTGGGTGGCCAGAGAAATAGATCAGGGGCATGCGATGCATGTGATCTACCTAGATTTCAGCAAAGCCTTTGTTACTGTTCCTCATAGGAGGCTTATCACAAAGCTCAACAGCTTGGGGATGGGTTCCAAGATGGTAAACTGGATCAGAAACTGGTTGACTGATAGACAACAGAGGGTGACAGTAAAATGGAACTCACTCAGATGAAAGGAAGGTGATTAGCAGTGTGCCCCAGGGTTCGGTCTTGAGACCGGTACTGTTCAATATATTCGCGAGTGATATTGCCGAAGGGCTGAATGGAAAAGTCTGTCTTTTTGCAGATGACACCAAAATTTGCAACATAGTGGATTACCCTGAGGGAGTGGATAATATGAGGAAAGATCTACAAAAGCTGAAAGAATGGTCTAATGCTTGGCAGTTAAGATTTAATGTGAAGAAGGGCAGTGTAATGCACTTGGGAAGCAAAAATCCAAGGGAATTGTATGCGAAAGGGGGCGAGAGATTGATGTGCATGGACCAAGAGAAAGATCTTGGTGTGATTGTTTCTGATGATCTCAAGGTGCCAAAACAATGTGACAAGGCGGTAGCAAAAGCCAGAAGGATGCTGGGTTGCATACAGAGAGGAATTACCAGCAGAAAGGAAGAGGTACTAATGCCACTGTACAAGTCACTGGTGAGGCCTCACTTGGAATATTGTGTTCAGTTTTGGAGACCATATCTCACAAAGGATATAAAAAGGCTGGAAATGGTTCAGAGGAGGGCGACCAAAATGATTTGGAGCCTGTGTCAGAAGACTTATGAGAAAAGACTTGAAGACCTAAATAAGTACACTCTGGAGGAGAGGAGGGACAGGGGAGATATGATTCACACCTTTAAATACTTAAGAGTATTAATGGACAAACAAACCTCTTCCAAAGACGGGGAAGCTGTAAAACTAGAGGGAATAACATGAAGCTACAAGGAGGTAAACTGAAAGGCAATGTCAGGATGTCAGGATGTCAGGTGGTGGATGCTTGGAATGCCCTCCTGATGGAAGTGGTGGGGCTAACAGCGACAGAATTCAAAATGGTGGGACAGACACAGTGGATCCCTTTATAGCAACAGGATAAAATCAAAATAAGCATAACTATCTCTTATATCTGAATAAATAGAGGTGACCTACACGGAGCTATGGGTACACCCCTAAACAAAGGCATGGAGAGAGGTGACCTGCACAGAGCAGCAAGTGCTCCTACTCTTGCTGCCTTGCTAGGCAGACTAGATGGACCATACTGGTCTTTATCTGCCACCATATACTATGTTACTATCAAATTCTTCTTCAACGCCTGGAATTCAGAACACCGTACTTCAATGGTTTGAATCTCTCGCGAACAGACAGCAACAAATAAAAATTAGTCACAACATATCCACCCCATACAGACAGATACAAGGCATACCGTAAGGATCCACCATATCCCCATTGCTCTTCAACATCTATCTACATCACTCTGCCAAATCATCAGAACCCATAACATCAACTTCCACATCTACATGGATGATATCATGCTCTCCGGACCATTCAACCATAATCATCCCACCAATACAAAACTCACACAATGCTTCGAGAAAATATCACAATGGTTAGAAAGAAACAACCTGACCATTAACTATAAAAAAAAAACCTGAAGCTTTTTTCATCACAAAAGACATCAGCTTCACTCCACTGGACTCCATCACACTAAACAATACCAAAATAAAGATACAACCTGAAATCAAGTATCTATGAATTACACTGGATCAACACACCTTTCCTTCAAATTGCAAATACAATGCACTGCAAAAGCTGTCTACCACAAAATAAGAACCCTTCAACGACTACGACCCCTTCCTTGACCTGCCAAACTTTCGCTTGGCATTCCAAGCCCTAATCCTGGTGCATATGGATTACTGCAATTCCATTTATCAGGGCCTGCCGCACTCTACCCTGATCCCCCTCCACACAGCTCTGCATACTGCAGCATGCACCATCATGGGAACCTCAAAATAGGATCACTTAACACCCATTTTTAAACAACTGCACTGGTTCCCACTTACCAGCCAGATCAAGTACAAGATGCTTCTGATAACACATAAGGCAATCAACAGCAATCCTACATCTCACCTTCGCACACTGCTCCAAATACCACAACACAACTATGCAAGACAACAATCTGCTATGAACACCTTTATCATCCCCCACACAAGAGCAAAATCAACCCAACAAGCCTGCGCGTGAACCTTCGAAATGTATGCACCATCAGTCTGGAATGCTTTCCTAGACCTACAATATGTACCATCACAGACCTACCCACATTCCGAAGATGCATGAAAATCCTTCTGTTCAACAAACATTTTATCCCCGCCTCCATAAAACCCAACAACAACGGTAAACAATAACACAAGAAAACCAAAATTGATACACTATGCTCTACCTAAGCTGACCTCAGATAAATAATGATAGACATCTAGAACCATCTACTTTACTGTGCATAGTTTAACTTGTTACCTGTACATAGGTTTATTGTTCAATAAAAAATCCTAACCACCTTTCATTGCAAATTGCCTTGACCATGGTGAAGGCGATATATAAACCTTTCTAAATAAAGAAATATTTCCTGTTTTAACTGAAAAAAATGCGGAATGGGGTAGGGCCTGGTTTGGACTACACCTTTTTTCTTAACGTACAGTATGGTACGTGCATTAACTGTCAACATAGCAGAGAGCACACTGCAAGCATATAATTTTCTAGAAACTAAAATCTCTAAAGAGAAATAACTCAAAGTTTTCTCTTACTATTGGCATAGATTCCCTTTTCCTTCTGGTGCTTGAGGCCCTAGATTCTGTGCTAGCATGTTAAAATACTAATACTACCTTATTGCTCGCTGGGTGCACTAATACACCCAGCGAGCAATGAGGTAGTCACACCGAACGGTGCCAAACCAAACCATGCATACCATGTAAATAGCAGAATGTATATAGTCAGCACTTTTGTAAATAAGCCTCTTCCCAATGACATGCACACCTGGGCCAGGGTCTCGATCCCCAGCATGTATACAGTTACCCGATTTTGCCCAAGTTAGATCACCTGTTCTACTGTAAATGCTGCACAGCCTAGGCCGCAATGTATAAATTATTGTTGTATGTAAACCGCGCTGATTTTAAATAGCGTGGTATAAGAGAGACACTAAATAAATAAATAAATAAAATAAAAGAGATTGGTAGATTAAAAAAAAAAAAAAAAAAAGGCTGAGCCTTAAACCTCCTTACTGATTCTTTTGCTCCAGAAAATCAATTTACCTTCAGCTAAGATATTTCAGGTTCTTGATACTAAGTTTGTATGCTGTAGAGACACATCTTAGAAAGGCCATCCAGCTGGTGGCAGGGACACGCAAACAAAACATGTGAAACACAACCGATTTTAGAAAAGATGACGTGTGCATGCATAGGCCTTCTGAAATATCCACTCCCCCGTCTGCGAATATATGTGTCTCGGCCCACAGGGTTTGCACGTGCACGCGATAGAAAATGAGGTGCTGCATATATAGAGTACCCATAGAACACAGCAGCCAAGGAGATGTTCATGAGCGACATAAAATACAGATACAGATTTTGCCTTTGTGTATATGTGCATGTGACCCAAATATGGGCATATGCTCTCCCCTCCCCTACGGGATGTTTGCATACGCCTACGCTCTGTGTTCTGCACAGTACAGAAGGATGGCCACCAGACAGCATTTTTCCCAAGGCAAAGACCCTGATGCTATACTGCCTGGTGTTGGAGAAGGCGCAGTAGAGCTGCTCCACCCTCCACGATGGCACAGACTTCCTCATGCAGCAGAAAGAGGGGTCTGGAAAATGATCCATTTGTCCCTAGAAAGGCAAGACCACCATATCATACCCAAAGACCCAGCTCACAGGGGTCACTTAGCTAATGGCAGACAACCAGTGTGCAGGCAGGGAAGTAAGGTAGCCAAGATGGGATGATGCCCTCTGAGGGTCATGAAAGAACATCAGCAGTCAGAGCAATCAAGATTTTGTCATAGTCTCATAAACACAACTACAGAAGTACAATCTCAATCCAGCAAGGAAAGTAAGCATATACATACAAGTAGAGGAGTGACAAGAGAAATGAGGCATGAAACTGGCAGAATATGGCTAACAGATGGTTAGGGCACTGGGATTTACAGGTAGTGGCAGATGGATATGTCTGAAAATGCTATGGGTCACCAACTGGCAAGGCCATGTTTGCAGTCACCCCCCCCCCCCCCACCAGGTCAGGACACATGCAGAATGCAGTGTGCAATGGTTGCAGGCAGTGCTGGCACAAAGAACCACAACAAAAAGAAAGCAGCCACACTGTGGCCAGATAGTACCCAACCACAGATGACAGTCATCAGCAATGCACATGTGTTGTGCTGGGAACCAGGATGTCAGAAGAGAGGAGTGGAAGCTGTGACCTGAACCCTGTACCAGGGCCCCCTAATGACCACGTGCTATAGCCTCTGTACAGCTGGACAGGGCACATCTTCAACCCAAAGGCAACAGAGTGAAAGAGATCAGGTGGATAGAAAATGGAAAAAATGATGAAATGAGTGTAATGTTAAGCATGAGGTCTCTGCTTATCGCTAGCAAACAAACACTTCCATATCCTCCGAGATCTGGAATCACTAAAGGTGAGATTCAGGGCCATGCAGAGGATGTGGCCCTAACTGCTGCAGTGCCACTTGTGGGAGATGCAATGGCAGCAAGGTAAGTCATGCCACATGTGGCACAGATGTCATATTTAGGGAGGAGACCCTGGATCACCATCTTGCAATGTGCAAGGCCAGGAGATGCATGTCAACACCATGCATCCGCAACATGGAGTGCCCCTACTGAAGCACCAGATGCACTGCCACAGCTGCCAGGGCATAGTCCAAAATGGTGGCAGGTAGCATAGAGCCCTGCATGGCTTCTGCCATATGACAAAGAGAGGGCCCAAGGTGTGCCCAAAAACACATGGTATCTGGACATATATGATGGCAGCGAGGTGACCAGGGAAACTAGACTACAAAAGCCCCAGATACCCATGCAGGTCTAGAAGGCCAAGATGCTGAAAAGAAGGCTTTTTTTAAATTTAGAATTGCTTTATTAAAAGCAGCAAATGAGCCAAATATCACCCACCGAAATCAATGAGAGACTAAATAAAAACAGTAAATAAAATGAGAAAACTCCAAAAAGCATGCAGATAAAAGGACAGCAAGAAGGAAGGGGGGCAGGTTCCAACTTACAAGCCCCCCTCCCCCCCCCCAGAGGCACCATGGGATCTTCCTGCTCCTCTCTGGCCCAACAAGTGCTAGGAACCCATGGGTAGCAGTGCTGGACACAGGGCAACCTGTCTGCACCAGAAGACAGGGGATGGGGTATATCCAAGCTCTGAAAAATGTTGGGCCTACGGGTTTTTTTTTTTTTATTACATTGCTAGCTCTCTGACTGGGAGCTCTTAAAAAGGGTTTTGTGTATATTTTTTAAAGCAAGGTTACTTTCATTTTTGCTGTTTTAGGGGAACTTTTACTTGAGCACAGTAGGTTGCTGAACTCTGTAACCTCCTCAGGTTCAGAAACTGCTAACACCTAATCAGGTGTTAGTTCCCTCCCTACCCACCCCAACTCCCACACACTCCTAGTGAGCAGTCTTGCTTTATAGGGCACCTCCCCCTTTAACAAAAATCACAGTGGATTGGACCAGCATATTTTGAATATAATTAAAGAGATTTAACTGCTTTTTCTCTGAAAGGACAGCTGCGAAACCGGCTGGTACTTGGTAGATCTCTCTCTTTTTCTTTAACAGATACCTAAGCTCCACAAACAGGACAATGGCTGGGAAAAATCGTATTGCTAAAGCTGTTGGCCCCGTTACAGCTTCTGCCTCGGTCCAGACAGAGGTCCTAATGCCAGTTGAGGAACCGGTTCCATGTGCAGGGTGCCTGCATGCTGAAGCTCTGAGGAAACAAGTGGAGGAACTCAGAGAGGAGGTGGCGAGGCTGAGGAGCATTCAAGACAGTGAGAAGTACATTGATGAGATGCTTCTTGCAGCAACCAGGCTCTCCAGCACAGGAGAAGATGAGTGCCAACAGAATGTCGATGGTTGGACAAAAGTCACCAGAGCCTGCAAAATCACCAATCCAACTTCTCCAGCCTTTGAATTGAAGAACCATTATGCAGCCCTGGAAGTGGAGGAGGTGAAAGCATCCCTGGAAAGGGAAGAACCAGAGTTCAAGTACCCCATAGTTGCGGAATCAGTGACCAGAAGGAAACGAAGGTAGTGGTGGTTGGAGACTCTCTTCTGAGGGGTACTGAGGCGTCCATCTGCCGACCAGACTTGATGTCCAGAGAGGTATGCTGTCTGCCTGATGCCAAGATCCAAGATGTTACGGAGAGTTTGCCGAGACTCATCAAGCCCACTGACTATTACCCAATGTTGCTAATCCATGTTGGAACAAATGATACTGCCAGGTATACCTCGGAACGTATCAAAAGTGACTTCATGGCTCTGGGACAGAGGGTGAAGCAGGTAGGTGCACAGGTGGTGTTCTCTTCAATCCTCCCTGTTGAGGGTAAAGGCCAAGGCAGAGAGGCTCGCATCCTGGAGATGAATGCATGGCTGCGTGGATGGTGTCTTCAAGAGCGTTTTGGTTTCCTAGACCATGGGATGCTGTTCCAAGGGTTGCAGAGCAGAGATGGCATCCATCTGTCCAAGAAAGGTCAACGCATCTTTGGTAGTAGACTGGCTAATCTACTGAAGAGGGCTTTAAACTAGATTCGTTGGGGATGGGTGAAGAAAGCCCCCAGGTAAGTGAAAGCCCCCAGGTAGGTGATACATTAAATACCTTTATGGAAATGGGTAACAGGGGTAACATATGGAAAGCAGTGTGTATTAATGCCCGTAGCATGGGAAATAAGATCCCTGAAGTTGAAGCTTTGGTGGGAGTGGCTGACTTGGATTTAGTGGCAGTTACAGAAACATGGTTCACAGAAAACCATGACTGGGATGTAACTATACCTGGCTATACTTTATTCAGAAAGGACAGGGTAGGAAGAAGGGGAGGAGGAGTGGCACTATATGTAAAAACTACTATTAAAGCTTTGGAATTACAGAGCTTAAAAGGGAGAGAGGAGGCATTGTGGGTTAAACTAGAAAGAGGGAAAGAGAAATCTATTTGCATTGGTGTGATATACAGATCTCCCTCACAAGAGGAAGAGGTGGACAGAGTTAATTGAAGACATACGCAGCATTGCTAGGAAATGGGAAGTGCTACTGCTAGGAGATTTCAATATGCCAGATGTTGATTGGCACATTCCTGCTGCAGTATCATCTAGAAGTAAGGAGATCCTGGATTCTCTACAGGGAGAACTATTCAGGCAATTGGTAACAGACCCCACACGTGAAGGGGCCATACTGGACTTGGTGCTTACCAATGGTGAAAGTGTTTCTGATGTTGTAGTGGGAGATCATTTTGCATCCAATGATCACCAGATGGTGTGGTTCAGTATTAGGACTAGAGCTGTTAGAATCCATTCCAAGGTGAAGATCTTAGACTTTAGGAAGACTAACTTTGCGAAGATGGGCCAATACCTCAGGGAGTCGTTAGTGGGATGGGAACAGCTGGGGGATGTAGAAAAACAGTGGGCAAAAATGAAAGGGGGTATTTTAAAGGCAACCAACCTTTTTGTTAAAATGGTAAATAAAGGCAAAAGGAACAGGAGACCGCTATGGTTTTCGAAGGAAGTAGCTGAAAAAGTGAAGAAAAAGAGGGAGGCCTTCATGAAATACAAGAGATCACAGAGAGAGGAAGACAGGCATCTGTATTTGGAAAAACTTAGAGAAGCTAGCAAAGTAGTCAAGAAGGCAAAGATTCAAAAGGAGGAGGAAATAGTCAATGCAATAAAATGGGGGGATAAGACATTTTTCAGATATATTATTGAGAAGAGGAAGGGCAAAAGTGGTATTGTCAGACTCAAGGGTGCAGGGGGGGAATATGTAGAAGCTGATAAGGATAAAGCGGAATTGCTTAACAAATATTTTTGTTCTGTGTTCACAGATGAAGAACCAGGAGCAGGACCTCAGAAAACACCCACAAATAAGAACAGAAGCGAGGGACATCTTGAACAATTTTCAGAAGACTGTGTTCGTGAGAAACTAGCTCAACTTAAAGTAGACAAAGCGATGGGACCAGATGGGATACACTCTAGAATACTGAGGGAACTTGGGGACGTTCTAGCAACTCCACTGACTGACCTTTTCAATGCCTCGTTGGAGTCGGGAGTGGTGCCAAAGGACTGGAGAGAGGCTCATGTGGTGCCTTTACACAAAAGCGGAAGTAAGGATGTGGTTGAAAACTACAGGCCGGTTAGTTTAACTTCGGTGGTGAGTAAATTATTGGAAACGCTGCTGAAAGAGAAAATAGTGAGGTTTCTGGAGTCCGGCGGATTACAGGATCCGAGGCAGGATGGATTCACCAGAGGCAGGTCTTGTCAGACAAATCTGATTGATTTCTTTGACTGGGTGACCAGGGAGTTGGACCGAGGGAGAGCTCTAGATGTGGTGTATTTAGATTTCAGTAAAGCCTTTGACACTGTTCCTCACAGGCGACTTATAAACAAACTGAGCACCCTAGGGATGGACCCTAAAGTTACTGCTTGGGTTAGAAATTGGTTGGATGGGAGGCGACAAAGGGTACAAGTAAATGGAGCTCACTCTGAGGAGAAGGATGTTACCAGTGGTGTGCCCCAGGGATCTGTCCTTGGTCCGATTCTTTTTAACATCTTTGTTAGTGATATAGCGGAAGGGCTGTCGGGTAAGGTTTGCCTCTTTGCGGATGATACCAAAATCTGCAATAGAGTAGACACCCAGGAAGGTGTAGATAACATGAGGAGGGATCTAGCTAAGCTTGAAGAATGGTCTAGAATTTGGCAGCTGGGATTTAATGTTAAAAAATGTAAGGTCATGCATTTGGGCTGCAGCAATCCAAAGGAGCAATACAATATAGGAGGTGAAGTACTTTTGTCCACTAAAGAAGAGCGGGACCTAGGCGTGGTTGTGTCTGATGATCTTAAAGTAGCTAAACAGGTAGAAAAGGCGACGGCAAAAGCTAGAAGGATGCTTGGGTGCATACGGAGAGGAATGGCTAGCAGAAAAAAGGAGGTGATAATGCCTCTGTTTAAGTCTTTGGTGCGACCTCATTTGGAGTATGGTGTGCAATTCTGGAGACCGCAACTTCAAAAGGATGTGAACAGGATGGAGTCGGTGCAGAGGGTTGCTACTAAAATGATTAATGGGCTTCATTATAAAGCATATGAGGACAGACTTAAGGATCTTAATATGTACACCTTAGAGGAAAGGCGGGATAGAGGTGATATGATTGAGATGTTTAAATACCTCCGTGGCATAAATGTTCAGGGAGAGAGCCTCTTTCAATTGAAAGCAAGTTCTGCTACGAGGGGACATGGGATGAGGGTGAAGGGAGATAGATTCAGGAGTGATATGTGGAAATATTTCTTTACGGAAAGAGTAGTGGATCCGTGGAATAGTCTCCCAGTGGAGGTGGTAGAGATGAGGACAGTAACTGAATTCAAAAAAGCATGGGACCAACACAGAGGATCTCTAAAGGTAAAAAGTGGACTGTTGTAGTTGTTATGGAAGGACAGACTAGATGGGCCTTGTGGTCTTTTTCTGTCATCATGTTTCTATGTTTCTATGTCTCAGACACACAGGCCACAGTACCATGGTGTGGGCCAGGGGACACAGACCTATCTGCACTGTTTCAGCAGTCCAAATACCTTGACACCTGCTTGAGGCAGACAAACACTGTGTTCTCTCAGTGCTGCACCAATGGATATAGCAAGTGACGAACATCACTGAAAGCTGGTCAAGTCTGCCTCCACCTGCTGGCAGCAGGACATGTATAACTGACATACCCTGGCAGGGTTGTACAGAAGTTTACCCCGGATCAGTCAAGGCACCTCTCAGTGATGATACATGCGTTTCTGTTGACTGTACTGTAGTGTTCCTCTGCCTCTATATGTGGCAACATGATGAGGGTCAGTAGCTAACATCTTAGTGGGTAACCTCTATCACCTTGATAGGTGGGAAGGAGGAGAGGATACATATTAGTATATTGCACCAGGATGTTTCGTGTGCTGAGTGGGCACTGCAACTCCCACTATACAGTGAAACCTCCAAGCATGTGCATGTCTAAGTGATGGAGAGGGCTGATGTGGGGTTTATCTAACAACCATCCACTGTCAATATCTCCACTCTCGAACCTCTCATAGATGCCAGAGTGGGTGAGGATGTAGGAGTCATGGCAAAAACTTGGGGAAGACATCTGTTATCTCCTCCTGTTCATTGCAAACCACTTGCATGTTGAGTGAATGGAATGCCTTCCTGTTGCTGTAGGTGGTCTCCCTATGTTGTTGGGGCCTGAAGGCCACATGTGTGCAAATCAATGAGCTGCAGTACTGATGGGAAGCGGGCCACCTCATGGAACTGAATCATGGTTTGCTGCCTCTGCTGTATGGTCTGAGGGAAGGCTACTGTATGTATTGTGCATTGTGAGTGAGACAGCTGACTGACTGGGTTCCACAATAGTGGACAACACAGACTGGAAACTGCCAATGGCTAGGAAAGCCAGGGCCAGGTAGGCAGGCATGGGCAGGCTCCTCTGCGTGGTGGAGTGGAGGAGTGGTTCTAGTTCCTAGTATAGATGGAGGAAGACTACTTTGTCAAAACGGAACTTGGTGAGGCAAGATCATCCATGAAGTCCAAGAATTGGGTCCTGGGCCTCTAGACCTTCTAATATGGGTGCCTCCCAACAGCTCTCCTGGGCTTCTTGTGGGCCTCAAGCTTCAGGACCAGCACATGCAATGTATTCATCTTATCCATGGCTCCTGCCTCCCACCACCAACACCCACAGCATGGCGCATGCACCTGCACACACACAGACAAGCTGCAGGGAACCACACAGACACAGAGGCTGCAGGACACGCTGGGCCGAAACATAGACAAGTAGCAAGGAACTGGGCAGAGGAGAGAGTGATGCAACAAGGGCTGGGAAGTGTGTTACAGGGGGGGTTTCGGATCGCCACAGCTGGGGTAAGAGAGGATGGGGGAGTGGGAATCTAATGAGGTCTTGGAAAGGGGGTGGAGGGTAGACTGGAGAAGGGCACAGGATACACTGCAGAGGAACAAACAATAGATCAACAGACACCGATGTGGACAGAGGCAACAGTCAGACCAATAACTTGCAAGCCAAGCTCCTCCAGTCACCACTGCCACAAGCAGTCCCAAGAAACAACAAAGTTCCTTTCTTATTTGTGATTTACAGCAGATGTAGATCGGCACAATAAAAAATACATCTTGCATCTCTCCGGCCTATGTGAGGTATGTCATGGACACGTAGGCACATGCACTGCACAGGTTGTGCCCAGATACGTGGCAATTGACATGCTGGGCATGAAAACATGCATTTCACAGCTTTTCTAAAATGAGACATGGGCTCGACTTCCATGTTTTTCTGGCGCTGCATTCACATTTAAAACGCAAACAGAGCTTCTAAAGTAACCTCCTCATTGTTTTGCTGGGAACCATTACTTGTGTTCCCTTCATAACCTACCCACTCCACTGGCTGTTTTTCTTATATATGGTCCCTGCTTGTTTAAACTGACCCCCATCCTCAGCACTGAGTTCTGTCCATGGGAGATGGGATCCCCTCCAGTTCTGTCCATGGGAGATGGGATCCCTATGGGAAGATAGAAGTGGTTTTGCTATGATTGTGGCTGTCTTATGCCCCATATCATTGTG
Source organism: Ichthyophis bannanicus (assembly GCA_033557465.1). Taxonomy (NCBI): domain Eukaryota; kingdom Metazoa; phylum Chordata; class Amphibia; order Gymnophiona; family Ichthyophiidae; genus Ichthyophis; species Ichthyophis bannanicus. The sequence goes on from CM066034.1 coordinate 921,189,830, forward strand.
GGAGGGGGGTTGGGGTCGTTTTTTTTTTATTAAAAGGGGTAAAAGAAAATCCCAGGTGCAAGGTGCAAATTTCTGGTCACCATGGTGACTTAGCACCTGGGATTTGTTAAGCCCTGAGTTATAAAACCATTTCTAAACATTTGGGGCTCCAACCATCCTCTCAGTGACTCCATCATCCTGCCACAATCACCCCAAGAACAAAGCAGAATAAAATCCAAGAAGTCGCAAGGAATCCCAGACTATTATCTAAATATCTGCAGGCCTCTCACTTTGGCTTGTGTAAAGGCTCATGCATCAGTTACTAGGAAAAACCATGAAAGGGAATGATTCCCATGGGAGGATGGCTAGGAAGAAACCAGTACTTTCTCTTAGAGAACATTGCTGCCTGCCTTAGTTCACCAAAGAGCATTTCAATGATCCCAAAGACTTCTAGAATTATGTTCTCTAGACAGATGAGTCAAAAATCGATTTTCAAATACAAAAATAAAATGTCTTGTTTGGTAAAAACCAAAACACTGCTAACCTCACCCCGACTGCTAAGCATGGTGGAGGAGATTTCTCGATGGGAAACTGTTCTGCTGCATCAGGACCTGGACGGCTTACTACTATTTACTAAACAATTCTGCTTTATATCAGAAAATTCTAAAGGAGAATGTCAGACTGTCTGTCTGTCCGTGAGCTGAAGCTGAGCCAAAGGTGGATCATGTAGAAAGAAAATGACTCTTCTTGCTTGAACCCCATGCATTGGTATCCCCACATTTGTAAACAATATACACGTGACCATCCCATCTACCATCATCCTTCCATCTCCCAGAAGTTGGAGACACCCTCCTCCACCCCCAATACCCCACGTAAATTTATTACAGAATGGCTGATGAAAAGATTTTGTGCTTTGGACTGGCCAAGTCAGAGTCCCAGCCTAAATCTGACTGTGATGTTATGACAAGAGATGAAGCGAGCTCTACTGCCAAGGAAGCCGTCCTGTCACTGAGATAAAACAGTTCTGTAAGGAAGAATGGGTCAAATTCCTCAAGGGCCATATGAGAGACTCATCAGCAGCTATGGAAACAGCTAGTTTAAATTACTACTGATGAAGCACCATTTACAGAATGAAGGTCTCACCTAATTTATCCTACAAAAAGATCTAACAGTAAGTATCCTTGTGTGAAAAAATATCATAATAATCCTTTTTATCTGACTCACTTATTCAACGGGGCTTATTCTTCTCTCTTATCGGTGTTTAGATTAGGTTTTTAGTATGAATTGGACTAACATACAGACAATCCTACGAGGTTCGCAGAGGCCTGGATGTAAATACCAGCTACATAAGCAACTGCCTAGAGAGCCAAATTTTGAAGGCATCGAATACTCAAGCAAAAGATGGGTCTGCTTACTTTAGGGCCATGTGCATGCGTTGTTTCAAAGGGCCATTACTGTGTCACTCTGGCTCTCCAGTCTTTGGGATCTCTGACACCCCCCCCCCCCCCCCGGAACTTCTGTCTGGTCTTTCCTATGTGCGTCAAGTTCTTAATTCAGAGTTAGGAGGGCGTGACTCACAGGGAGATTAAGAACCCAGCAAGTTGTAGGAGGGAGAGAGGCCCGTGAAGACAAAAGTCCTTCCAAGGCAAGCCCGGCAAAGGAGTTCTCAAGTAGGAACTTTAAATGGGGCTGGAGGAAGTTCCTGGAGAACCAGCTTGTGGAGATTTAACAAGCTGGGATAGAAGTAAGCTGATTTTGTTTTCCCTGAACTGCTTTCTGGCCTGTGTTTTAAAGAAAACCCCTTCCCAGGGAGGAGCCAAAATGTTCGCAGAGTTGTTGGATGCAAATCGGAGTCACTCTGGATTTTTACCTTTACAATTTTTCTTCGTGACAATTTGCTTTTCCAAGGAAGGGAAAAAGACAGCAGCCAAGAGCTCTAAGGTTGCTGTCTCGAGCCAGGAGTGGTCCAAGGGGGGTGTAGGGCCTTGTACGGAGATTCACTGTGGGGCCTTATTTGCATAAATAGTTGCATAATGTTAACATGCGGTAACTTTTAGTAAACATGTCTCTTAATGAGTGTCTGGATAAAGAAAGACGACCAGATTTCTACATTACTATACTCCAGTGCCAACCGCCAGGCACATTAGGAAGTACTACAAACACTGCCCATTTAGAATCCATAGCAAACCCGCCGTATCCTAACAGCACTACCAGGACTCATAAAGCACCAAACCCTACCTATCAAAAGGCAGCACTGCAAATAAACCAATACATCTCAGAGAATACCAATATGTCTCCTACTGGGGAAAGAGAACAAGTGACACTGTCAAATAGAAACTACATGAACAGAATACCTCAGCTCGGTTACACATGCAGAACACAGACCATCACCAAAGAACAAGGGATCACAATTTACAAATAGGAAGACAATAATTAAACTGGGAACCCCAAAAGCCAAACTTTGAATGTACAACACTGTAGAAATAAAACCAGAAATTAATTTCCTCTTGTACTAAACAAAGCGCAGACGTTAATGATGCACATTTCCAAGAGCTGACATATTCCAGTTAAAAAATTCAAAATAAAGAGAGATTTTTCTACCTTTTTGTGCATTTTTTTTTCAGTGGCAATTGCTCCAGCCACTTTCTTCTGGTTTCTTTGTGTCTTCTGCTAACTCTCCATCGTCTGCTGTCCATTTGTTCTTTCTTCTCTCTTCTAGTTTTTTTCCATTCTCTCTCTACATCTGCTTTAACATACTGATCTTTCCCCTTTCGCTCTTTCCTCCTTTTCTTTCTTTATTACATTTTCATCCAATCAAATTTCACCCCTCCATCCTCAATCCCCACTTATTCTCCCAATACCCGGCCAATCACAGATTTTTCTACCCTCCCACACAAAATATCTTTTCCCCACTCATCATCATTCCCCCAGCCCCATCCTCTTCTAGTCCTCCCCCAACATCATCTCTTTTCTATTTCCAACCCCACCCAACATCCGCTCCCTTCTCCAATGCCCCCACATCAGCCCATTTCCAGTCCTAGCCATCCCCCCCATCAGCCATTTCCACTCATATCTTAGCTCCCCATCAGCCCATTTCAAGTCCCCCCATCAGCCCATTTCCAATCCTAGCCCCCCATCAGCCCATTTCTGGTCCTATCCTAGCCTCTCATCGGCCCATTTGCAATTCTAGTCCCCCATCAGCCATTTCCAGTTCTATGCTAGCGCCCCTCCTCTGAAGAGCCCTGCTTCTGTCTGAGCATCTTCAGAGGGAACCGGGGAGGCCAGCTCACCTCTGTACTGCACTGAAGTGAAGAGCAGTGTGTTCCTTCACTCCCACTGTGTTCTGGTGAAGCACGCTGAGTGCCAGGAAAGGTGAAAGGGCATTTCCTGTTTCCCGGCACTCAGTGCCCTTCACCAGAGCACAGCGGGAGTGAAGGAACAGGTTGCTCTTCACTCCAGTGCTGTGCAGAGGTGAGCTGGGGCTTCGGGCCTCCCTGGATCTCTCTGAAGCCAGCCCTGCAAACCGAGCAGAATGAAGTTCACACAGGGCCCCATGAAGCACAGGGCCCTGTGTGAACAACATTCTTACACAATGGATGGGTCGGCCCTGCCTCGAGCCCTACTCAACAGACTCTGGATTCACACTTACTTCCATATTTGGGGCAAAAGACCATGTGTGGGTCTCCTGCTGACCGGATCACGATTGGTGAGGTCTCTGGTCTTGAGAGCATAATGCCTCTGAACCCATGTCAGCATCCTGTCCTCCTAAGTGAAACCTCGGTGACCACAGAGCTTGGGGCCCAAGAGGAAATAGCACATGGCCCCGAGGTGAGCTTCTCAATAGGAAGCAGGGCCCTGGGTGAAGCCCCGGTGGGAGGCTTCTCCTTAGCCAGAGGATCCATGATTGGAACGTCAGATGCAGATTCACCTCAATGGTGGGATGCCATAGAATGGGGATGTGGCAATCTCGTCAGATGCGCAAGAATCCCTACAAACAATCTAGGAGCTACTTCTAAGAATGGACAGTGCTGTGAAACGATGTTCAACAGACTTTCATGCACTAGTTTCAATGGTTGCCGTCTTAACCCAGAAACAAGACAACTATTAAAGAAAGGCAAGAAAGGGGAAGAGCCTGGTTTCTGGTAAAGATGGATGTGTAAGAGCTGTGCTCCGGGGGGTAATGGGCAAGAATCCTGACTTCTGCAGTCTTTAATAAAATAGTTTCTACCTACACTGATGTCATTTGATCCCAGATACGTCAGGCCCCAAGCTGACACGGCTGGATTACCAAGTATCTTAAAATGCCAGCACAAAGAGAACCAAAACAGAACCTCTCTCTCCTCACAAGATGGCGGTCATCCAAGATTGTCCTGAGACCTTGCAGGAGCTCCTGGCTGAGATTCAGGCAGTCAAAGACTTGGTCAAATCTAATGGAGAATAGCTGTGTGCAATGTAGGAAGATATTAACGCTTTGAGAACTTCTTTTGAGTCAATTACGGCTCGTTTGGAGAAGGTAGAGAATGTAGTGGCATCACATGGGGAAAGGCTCAAGGCCGCTGAGAAGCAGGTCAAGCTGATACGTTCATTGCAAAGAGAGGTGGAAGACGGTAACAATCACTCTCGGAGGAACAACATATGAATAATAGGAGTTCCTGAGGGAGGTGAGTGCCCTGATATGGTGTACATAAGATACATAAGATATGCCATACTGGGTCAGACCAAGGTCCATCAAGCCCAGTATTCTGTTTCCAACAGTGGCCAATCTAGGTCATATGTACCTAGCAGTTTCCCCAAGAGACACAAGTTCCACAATGCTTGTACTGTCCTTTTTTGCAGGCCATGATTCCAGGTGTGTTAAAGTTGCAGTTTGCCATGCCATTCGAGATCGAGCACGCCCATCGAGCGCCTACTATGCCCGTAGTCGCGGGCAAGCGTCCACACCCAATCATCTTGAAAGTTTTACGTTTTCAGCAAGTATCGCAAATAATTATAATGGGAGCAGCCAGAGCACTTTCAACTTTGGAATATCAGGGACAAAAACTCCTGTTCTTTCCGGACTTTGTGAAAGTAACGGTGGATCAGAGAGTTTTCTGGTACTGCACCCATGCTTGTTACAGCTGCAGGCCCGTTTTGGGCTGCTCTACCCTGCCCGCATGAGAGTCACGCTGCATAACCAGACCAAGATTTTTGATGATAGGAGTCGGCGGTGAAATTCACTTTGCAGCTCTTATTTGCTAAAGTTCTACGGCGCTTTCTATCATGGGTGTTCGACTGGTTTGAAGTCATGTAAAGGTGACTTATCCACGCAGAAGTGGCATTTAATCATGCAGTATTGCTATACACTGGGATATCCATTCTGTCTCTTTTGAAGGAGCTCCAGGGTACTATCCTGGTCAAGATGTTTCTCCTGTTGTTTTTCTCTTTCTTCTTTTATGTTATTTATTTATTATTTATTATTTTATTTACATTCTCTTATATACCGCACTATTCAGCATCAGCGCGGTTTACATGGAACAGAAACGCTCAGTACAGTTAACATGTATGAGTTTACAGATAACAGGGCAAGTAACTTAGATAACAGGGGTAAACTATTTACAAAAACTTGCTACATAAGCTTGTAAACTATTTACAAATATTGCTACATAAGGTTGTATGATCATGAATTCTATAGAAACAAATGCACCACTAAGGGTTAGAGAATCTTTCTTGGCATGTTGTTGGGAAACCATATATTTGCTTAGTGGGTTGCATCTCTGTCTCGGTGGGTGAGGTTGGGTTCTATGAGGTACTTATTGAAAAGATGGTACTTGAGGGCTTTCCTAAACTGCGTAAGGCCCTTAATAGCCCGGATATCTGGAGGTAATGCGTTCCAGCATCTTGGTGCGCTGATACTAAACGCCCTGTTGGCTGTTCTATGTTGTTTGTGATGTCTATGGTGGTTGAGAGAGTATTGGGGCTTGAAAGAGCAGGATGGCCCTTATTCATTAGGCTGGGTCTTCTAGGTCATAAACTGATTGAACGAGGGCTGCCCTGCCATGCTGCTCTGGTGTTCTGGGTTTTGAGTTCATTGGCTTTACTCTTATTGTGGGAGGTGGACAAGGCGTGATATTTTAAGTGACAAAGAAATGGGAATGTACTAGGTCATTTTGCCCTCCGTGTCTGCCTTGTCCTGGTGGGCTCACCCGCTAAGTTTTGTGTGTTATATAGCCCCCCTGGGTTTGGTGGTTTTGGTGATTTGTTTTTCAGAATTTTGTGTTCTTATTGTGAGCGATCATGTGCAGGGGTCAGGGCTAAATTGTGTCTCTTTTTGTTGGGTTTTCTTTTTTGGACTATAACTGCAGCTAACACTGAGGGTGTTTAAGATGTTGTTCTACAATGTAAAACTATATGCTACAATTTAGTATGTTTTTGCAACATTTAACTGTCAATCTTTCTGTATTGTCAGTATGTCTTCCTTTAAGATAATGTCCTTAACATTCAGTGAAACTAACAATCCCATTAAGAGGAAAAAGATTCTTCTGTACAGTAGGAAAGAAAGTGCTGACATCTTACTGTTACAGGAGACACACTTGAATGTAAAGGAGTCGTTAAAACGAGATATAAAACCCTTTTTCAGCTGCCCATCATAAGAAAAATGGGGTAGCCATTTTAGTGAGGAAAGCTTTATCCCCCATGGTTATTCAAACTAGGTCTGATACCAATGGGCGGTGGACAATGGCTGTTATTAAAATTGGATCCACTGAACTCGCCTTAATTAATATTTATGCTCCTAATATTGTTTGCCCTACTTTTCTTTTGCTCCGTTGCGGCCTTGGCGCAGGAGGTGTCCAGATATTCAATCTCGTGCTAGACCCATTGGTGGATAGGAGTCCAGTGAGAACCATTAGGGTTCCCAAGGCTCACCCAGTTCTTGTATCTCTAATGCAGGAATTGAGCCTGATAGACATATGGCGGTTGCAACACCCTACAGATAAAGGATTCACTTTCTTTTCTCCTCCTCCTAATTCGTTATCACATATAGACTCTTTCCTAGTCTCCAAGGGACTTTGTTCTAGAATTAGTGAGTCTAATATTCATGCGGCTCACATCTCTGATCATTCCGCAATCTCATTCGCCCTATTTGACTCAACGAGCTATCAATCTCACTCATGCTGGCAATTTGATAGGACTCTTCTAGCCAGTCAGGAATTTCGCGAGACCATCCTGGTGGCTATAGAGGAGTATTTTCAATTTAATCTACTTCAAGACTCCTTGGGGTGGGCGTGGTGGGAAGGCTTTAAGGCTAGTATGCGAGCCACCATTACCAGTTTTGCTATAAAGCAGGCCAAGCAACGCAAAGCAGAACTTGGTGCACTACACAAGCAGATTAAAGCGGGAGAACGTATTTTATGCCAGAAAACTGATCCTAATATTTTGATAAGATTGCAGCGCCTTAGATTTAGATATAATTCGATTTTGACCACTGAGGCTTCACAAAATATTCAAGGGCAGAAAGGACGATATTACTTGGAAGGTAACAGAGCTGGACGGCTGCTAGCTAACTCGTTAAAGGGTCATAAGGAAGCTTCATGTATTACAGCTTTAAGGGATCCTCAGGTGCAACAATTGATTGTCAAGGACCCCGACATTGCAGAGACCTTTTGCCAATTTTACGCTCAGTTATACTCCCCAGAGATAGATTTCACTGTGAAGGAGTTTGATAGTTTGCTAAATAATATTCAAAGGCCGGTGTTAGATCAAGAAACTGCTGCGGGACTGGATAAGCAGATCACAGTCATAGAAATTATTCAGGTTATTGACGCCACGCAAGGTGGCAAGGCTACCGGACCAGACGGCCTTCCGGCTGAATTCTATAAAACCTTTTCCAAAACCTTAGGGCCATACCTTCAACAATATTATAGACTTCTTCTGGACAATGCAGCACAGACCGGAGCTTTTGCCTCTGCAAACATTGTTGTTCTAGAAAAACCTGGGAGGGACCCTCAGTTAGTTAGTAACTATCGGCCAGTTTCATTGTTAAATGCAGATTATAAAATCTTTTCGACCATCTTAGCTGATCGTCTCTCCAAATTGATCCCTTCTTTGATTCATCCTGACCAATAAGGCTTTACTGAAGGATGCTCCACAGCCAATAATGCCAGAGTGCTTTGTCACATTTTGGAAGGTGCAGGGGAAACAGAGGACCCTCTTGTGGGACTCTCACTAGACGCAGAGAAAGCGTTTGATCAGTTGGAGTGGCCTTTCCTGTTTGCTGTTCTGAAGTGGTTTGGATTTGGTGAGGGTTTCTGCAATCTAATTAAACTTATGTATGCGAGACCGAGTGCAAAAATGTCTGTGAATGCGACTCAGTCTAAAGAATTTCTTCTAGGGCAGGGTACCCATCAGAGTTGTCCTCTTTCTCCCATTCTCTTCAATCTGGCCTTGGAACCTTTAGCTTTACTGATAAGGCAAAGCCTCGCGGTTAAAGGCGTTTCTATTGCTGACATGGAAATTAAACTATCTGCATATGCAGATGATTTGCTGCTTTTCACCTAGCTCCATACCAGTCATTTTAGAATTGATAGATAAATATTCAGGATTGTCTGGCTATAAAATTAATTGGTCAAAGTCTGTTGCCTTTCCCTTGAATTCAAGAGTATGTAGGACTGATATGGAGGATTTTCCTTTTGTATGGGAGCCTAAGATGGTGAAGTATTTGAGAGTTCACTATTGCTACCCACTTAGTGTAACCCTACAGTACAATGAAGAAGAGATCCTATCTATAGTTCGTAATATAACAGCAAAGTGGTCGCCGGTCTATCTTTCTTGGTGGGGTCATCTTGAAGCTATAAAAATCACTATCACTCCTAAAGTGAATTATATATTAGAAATGCTACCAGTCTTTCTTACAAGCAAAGTTTATTGTCAAATTGAAAGGACTCTGGTTCAATTTCTATGGAAAAATAAACCGCCTAGAATTGCTCTTAGGAAACTCAAATCTAAAAAAGAAGAAGGGGGGGGGGGTGAATTTCCCTGACTTTCAGGCCTATTACTGTGCTTTTTTGCTGAAGCAAGGTTCACGATGGGTGGAGGGGGCCGTAGGTATGCATCCAGTATGGCTTGAACTAGAAGAGAGATTAAGTGCTCCTTTCCCCTTAAATTTCCTTCCTGGCATGGTGTCTATTAAGAGGTTGAAGTATCATAGGGTTATATCGGACACTCAGAAGGCTTTTCAACAGTTAGGCAATCCTCCTTAGGAATTGCATCTGCTATCGAAATTAATACCCATCTGGCATAGTCTTTTTTTAAAATTAATCAAAGTTCATTCACATGGCAAGAATGGTTTGGCAGGGATATTTGGAGCATTGGCCAACTGATAATGGATGGTAAGTGGAAACCTTTTTCCGCTTTACAAAGTGAATTGAGTTTGCCTAAATCCCTATACTTTCAGTGGATTCAGCTGAGGCATTGTATAGAGAAATCCCAGTTGGATATTACATCGTTGTCTAACGAGTGGGAGTTGATGAGTAAGATAGTCTCAGTACATCTGACCTCTGGGGTGGTTTCTCACTATTATAAACTGGTGGTTCAGAACAAACAGTTCTCAGGCCATTGGTGTTCAACGAATATGGGAACATGACACTGGGGAAGTTCTTTCTCCAGAAATTTGGAAAAAATTCTGGAGTAAGATAAACAGGGCTTCTCAGTCTGCCTCTGTCTCACAAGCTTTATACTTCTTTGCGCATAGAGCGCACTTTACTCCGGTAAAGGTTGCTAAATGGGATAAGGCAGCTGGGAATGAGTGTTGGTCTTGTCGGGGAGATGTCGGCACTTTGAGGCATGTAGTGTATGATTGCCCTAACATTCAGTCTTATTGGGTTTCAATATGGAATCGCATTCAAGAGGTGCTGGGATTCTGGACCACTCTCTCCTGGTCTGTGGTCGTTTTTCAATCAGCAATTGGCATCTCGTCGTTACAAAGGGCTTGTCGGTTTTTATTTGACTTCATGCTGGGAGTGGCCCTACATCTCGTTATTTCTAACTGGAAACATACAGCAGAGCTTAGTTGGCATGAATGGTGGAACCGCTTGTGCTTATGCTGCAAATATGAGCAAATGCCATGGTGTGGTAGATCCCTCACACCCTCCACTTTTCCCAAGTGGAAACCCCTACAGAATCACATCTCTAAAGCACTATATGAGATATAATAAGGGGTTATTAGTCAAATCTTCTTGTTTCTTATGTAGTGGAGTGTATGAGGTTCTATAGCCCTTGTAGGGCTTCAGCTGTTTTTTTTTTTTTCCTATAGCCCTTGATGATCGCATGATGGGAGAGACAGGGTGGGGTGGGCTGTGAATAGCTTTTTCTTTTCTTGTTACAGAGAAGTATTATGTAGTTTGATTTATTGTAATTTGGTTTTCTTTTCTTTTGTATTTGTTGGAAAATATAAATAAAGAAGTTAAAAAAGAAAGGCACGAAAAGATTAACAATATAGAATCCTGGGCTAAGGAATCTAAAGAGGCTATAGCAGCCTTAATTAAAGATAAAATGATTATTCATCGGAAGATCGAGGCTTTTGAGAATCATTCGCAACATTTAATCTGAGGATTTTTAATCTTTCCAAAATTTGCTGGGCTTCCTCCACTTGATGCCCTTAAGAAGTATCTAGTGGACATTTTGTATATTCCTGAGTCTAACTTACTTCCATTAAATTTGCCAGTTCAGGCATCTGGGTCAGTAGCATCTCCTAGTGCTTTGGACGTATCTGCTTGCTGGAAACTTCTGAACTGGTGGTTCAACAGCGATTGATTTTGTTGGCTTCTTTTGTGTTTGAACAAGATCTGAATATGATCCTTCGCTTATTTTTTCAGCGAGGTAAAGAATGGTCAGAGAATTTGGATTTATCTTGATGTGGCATGTGTAACTCAAGAACGGCACAAGCTGTTTCTGGCTATGAGAAAAAAGTGTGCTGATTTAGGAGCTACCTTCTTATTACATTACCCCTTTAAATGCATAATTAGGTGTCTAAATAGTTATTATGTCTTCTTTGAGCCTGATCAGCTCTGCTCTTTCTTAGATTTAAAGAAATGTGTTCTATGTCCTTGAACAGTATTGAAACAAGTAAGAGTGCCTGAGGATTTTTGCTTGGCCTGCTTTTTCTAACTTGCTCTTTTTTCTTTATTAATATACCCAACCTAATTTGCTCTTCCCTCTTAAACTGTGTACTAACTGGATGGCCTGAATGTGTTTGAATTTTGCATGTTTTTTGTGCTTCAAGATTGCCTGCTTTATCTTGTTATATTCAGTCCATGTTTCCTGCATTTCTTGTTGTAAACTTGAAAATTCTGATAAATAAAACTTAAAAAAAAAAAAAAAGAAGAAGAAGAAAACCCCTTCCCACCATATGCCACACTACCACATACGGTGACAGCTTGGGAATTTCCTCTAACCACATGACTGAGGGCAAATCCACATCCCTCCAGGGATGGGCCTCTACACAGGTCAGGATTTTTTTTGTTTGTTAGTATAGGTTAAGCCAGTCTGTCAACAACAAGCTGCCTGACTGAAGACCGAACACAATTTAGGACAATTATCCAGAGGGTTGCCATGAGTCGACACCGACTTGACAGCACTTAACATAGGTTAAGGGGGTTAGCCTCACCCTAGTTAGGGAGCCTGAAGAAGGTATAGTCAGTGTCGGATAGGCAGGCTTTGTTTTGGCCACTAGAGGCCACTAATAGTTTGCTGGAGCTGGAATACTAAGTTGAAGAAAAGGAAGTTGTAGTGGTGTTGCAAGAAACCAGTGACAAACCAGGATAGAGCAGATCCTCCAGTTTCTGGCAGAAGGGCAGCAGCAACAACAACAGTATCAGCAGCAACAGCAAACGTCAGCAGCAGTTTCAACACACCCTGCTGGAGAAGCAGCAACAACAGCAGCAGGTCACAGAAACTTATTTGAGTGCACGGGGAGCTACAGAAGCGTTCCCTAGCTCAGCTGACCCAGGCCCAACAGAGACAGCAACTCCACCCTCCAATGCAAGTGCTTAAAATGATGGCAGAAGATGAACTTTGAACAAACCACCCGCATGGCCGGGTGGCTGGAAGCAACTTGGACTACCTAGTTGAGAAATCTGCTGATGGGCAGCAATCACAGTACATTCCAGGATGCCAACCCAGATGGGCAAGCTACATATGCAGCTGTTAAGGCCGCCATACTGGAATGGGCCAGCTGTACCCCAGAGGTCTACCACCAGTGATTCAGGAAGGGGAGGCTCCAGATAAAAAAAGAGAGCCATCAGAAGTTCTATCGGTTGAAGGATCTCGCATGGAAGTGGCTGCAACTGGAGGGAAAGACAGGGCCTGAGATAGCAAAGATTGTGCTATTGGAGCAATTTTTGGAGGGCTTGACCACCCTGATGAAACAGTGGGTACGTTAGCATCCCAAGCTTACACTGGAGAGTTCACTGGAAATAGCTGAGGGGTATCATGAAGCCCAGCCAGTGACTGAAGCGGACAGTGAGAAGGGGAAGAGGTCACCCATCAGCTCAGGAGGATGGAAGGGGAAGCCGGAATGGATGTTGGCTCCCGTGTTCCGACCCCCAAAGTCACTTCCTAGGTGAGTGCATGGCCCCAGCCATGACCCCTTTACCTGTTTTAGGCGTGGAGCCTGGGGACGCTTTGCTGGGGAATGTCCCCTGGGTACAGAAGCACCCATGGATGTCAGCCACACACTTGCACTTTTATGGACACTCCCCACCCGGGGCACAGAACTTTTGATTCCAGTGGAGCTCGAAAGAACCGGCCTCCAGGCCTTAATAGGATCCGGGAGTGTGCAGACTCTCATTCGCCAGGAAACCATAACACAATTTGAAATTGATTATGCAAAGACGGTAACACTGGCCTGTGTACATGGAGACCAGAGGCAGTACCCAACAGCATAGGTCTCACTTAATACTCCAGCAGGGCAAGCTTCTAACCTCTGTCATGGTGCTGCCCTAGCTCCTGTATCAAGTGGTGATCGGCTGACACTACCTAAACGTCAGAGCAATATGGGCCTGGCAAACTGACGGTTCCGCTAAGTCAGGCCAGGAAGATCTGGATCTATATGTTGAGAATCCTAAGCCTGCTAAGTCCCTGAATTGGCATCACTGGGAAAATCACAGGCAAGGCAAGAAATCACGTATGTATCGAAGACACAGTCCAAAGACGTGATGTAGTGGAAAAACAAAACTTTATTAAATCGTAGACCTATTACCAACTCGACACAGGCCGTGTTTGCTCAAACCTTCGTCAGGGGTTGATCAGGTAAGGTACTAAAACATAAAACAAATAAAAACATAATAATAAAACATTGTGGCAGAACAGATGACTAGATCTTGATCAATAAACCACATATATGTACATCAATAACATAAATATCATAAAAGATACATATACAAATCATCTTACCACCCATAAGGATAAAATAGTGCTAATAACAAAACTAAATAAATAATAAAACCAAATCTTAATCAACTGATAAAAGATTATATGACTAAAAATTCAGATCAACATCAAATAAATAAATATATAAATAATTAAAAATGTTAAGAAAGTAAGGGGTGTGACAAGCAAGCATGTTAAATAATAAATACCTCAATAGAGCAGAGAAAACACAGCAAGCAATGGTCCTTTATAGAAGGTTATACTTGTATAGCTAAAATAGATCATTAACAATTAGATGGATGAAACTTATAATAAATATCTATATTACTCATTAAAGTCATAGAAAACAACTTAATGCGCAAGTAGAGAAAGCTACATCCCCCCAAAGAGTACACAGTACTGCGTTTCAGGGATCAATAATGAGCATGCGCCGGCGTCTCGGAGAGGTGGGGAGGCTGGTATGATTGATTTCATTTTCTGGCAGTCTACTCAAGCGTTGAAACAGGGCATGGAATACATATTTGCCCGAAACGCAGTACTGTGTACTCTTTTGGCAACTGCTGCTGCTGTTCGTCTTATTTGAAGTTCAAAGAGGACGTTTTTGAAACTGCTACCGAAGTTAAAAGAAACGCGGAGAGATAAGTAACATTTTTCAACTTCGACCTCGTATATACAATATATATTTTTGTTCCTTGGATTGATTGCCTAGGCTGGTGGCTGAGGCAGGATGCCGAGACCGCGGCCGATCTTCCAGTTCCATTTTACCACTTCCTGAAGCCTTTACTCTCTTCACCCATCGTCCAACGGTGCTCCTATCTACCGCAAAACTTCCATACACAGCACACAATAGTGTGTGAATGTTTCTCACACTTTCTTTCTCCTCCACCAGGAATTCAATGACAGCTCACTGTTTGTACCGTGTGTCACTCACAGACACCATTTGAAGGATCACTACCGCCTCGCTATTTGTCGGACGACTGTAAAATTACACACGTGTCCTTTGAAGTTCCAAGTTACTGCTCTTTCAATTTCACACCTCTATCTTCGTTCTGGACTGAGAAAAAACATGTGGGGCATTACTTTCTGAGCAACCCTCGTACATGCGTTCTTGTAAAATGACTCCAGGTGTGAAAGTATATGCGATGACAGGAGGCCTCTTATGCGTGTAGATTGCCATATAAGTAAGTATAGCACAGTTACTTACCTGTAACAGGTGATCTCTGGGAACAGCAGGAATTAGTCCTCACTTATGGGTACGTCAGAACCGACGGAGCCTGCGCGGGAAAGCTCCCCAGCTTCCCAGAAAGGAAGCTTTTGGGGCCTCCCACTGCACATGCGCGCTGCCTTCCCGCCTTCCTGACCAGCTCTCCTCAGTTCGAGTTTATAGCTGAGACAATAGAGAGAGAGGAAAGGAAGATAGATAGAAGATACAACTCCTAGGGGAGGTGGGTGGGTTGTGAGGACTAATTCCTGCTGTTCCCAGAGATCACCTGTTACAGGTAAGTAACTGTGCTATCTCCAGGAACAAGCAGGAATAAGTTCTCACTTATGGGGACTCCCTAGCTAAGATGCCTGGGAGATCCCCTCCCAAGGGTTCACCATCTTCATATGGATCTCAGGCATCCATCCAGGGAAGGTGGGCAGGAGTTGTTCAAGTATGGAACAGGTGTTTGAGGACAGCCTGACCAAACAAGGCATCCGGCGGGAGTCCTTGTCCAAACAGTAATGGGCTGTGAAGGTATGAACCGAGGCCCAGGTGGCTGCTCGACAGAGCTGATCTATGGATACAGAGTGAAGATGAGCCATAGAAGTGGCCATGGCTCTCACATTGTGAGCTGTGACATGGCCTTCCAGAGAAATGTTTTTACTCTGGTAAGCAAAGGAAATACACTGAGCAATCCAATTGGAAAGTGTACGTTTTGAGACTGGAAGTCCCAAATGAGAAGGATCAAAAGCCACAAAAAGTTGGGAAGACTTTCGATGTGGTTGAGTCCTGTTGAGGTAAAAGGCGAGAGCTCTTTTACAGTCTAGAGTATGAAGGTTCCTCTCTGCACTGGATGCATGAGGAGCCGGGAAAAAGACAGGTAGATATACCTCTTGATTAAGATGAAAAGGCGAGACCACTTTGGGCATAAAGTGGGGATTCGTCCTAAGGACCACCTTATCATGATGAAACCTAGTATAAGGTGGATGAGCCACTAAGGCCTGTAGTTCACTGATGCGACGAGCCGAAGTGACTGCAATAAGGAAAAGGACCTTCCAGGAAAGAAATTTCAAGGAGGTAGAGACCAACGGTTCAAAGGGTGGCTTCATCAGCTGACCCAGAACCAGGTTTAAGTCCCATGCTACCGGGGGAGGTCGAATGGGAGGTTTGGTTAGAGTCAGGCCTCTCATGAATCTTGCAATAAGAGGATGAGAGGAGACAGGTCGTCCATTTATAGGTTTTAAGGATGCTGCAATAGCACTCAAATGGACTCTTACTGAATTCGTCTTAAGGCCTGCATTAGAAAGATGCAGGAGATAGTCTAGTAGAGAATTCAAAGGAAGTGCTAGAGGGTCAAGACCCTGCTGAGCACACCAAATGGAAAAGCGTTTCCATTTGAAAGCATAGGAACGCCTCGTGGAAGGTTTCCTAGAGGCATGCAGGATATCTTGCACAGGTTGAGAAAGATTGAAGTCATGAAGGTTTAGGCCTTCAGTAACCAAGCTCTGAGGTGTAGGGACTTGGGGTTCGGGTGCCACAAAGTCCCCTCCTCCTGAGACAGAAGGTCTGGAGCAGCTCCCAGGTCCAGGGAGGGTCCCTGGGAGAGATGCAGAAGTAGAGGGAACCACACTTGGCGTGGCCAGCGTGGAGCTATGAGGATCATCGACCCGTGATCCCTCTGGAGTTTGAACAGAGTCTTGGGAATCAAAGGAATGGGTGGAAAGGCATATAGGAATTCCTGACTCCAATGCAGGAGAAAGGCGTCGTTGGCCTGAGCTCCCTGACACGGAGTCCTGGAACAGAACCGGGGAAGTTTGGCATTCCACGGACTTGCAAAGAGGTCTATGTCCGGGGTCCCCCATTCCTGAAAGATTCTGCGTATCTGGTCCCTGTGTAGGGACCATTCGTGTGGAAGCAGAACTCGACTGAGTCTGTCTGCCCGAGAGTTTTGAACTCCTGGAAGGTACACTGCTAGAAGATGAATTTGATGCTCTCTGGCGAAGGCCCATAATCTGAGAGCTTCGTTGCAAAGCGACAGAGAGCCCGTCCCTCCTTGTTTGTTTATATAGAACATGGCCACCTGACTGTATGAACTAGGACAGTCAGGTTGACAAGGAAGGAATAGAAGACTTTGAGGGCAAAGTATATTGCTCGCAGTTCCAGGAGGTTGATATGAAGGGTGGTCTCCTGAGGAGACCAAGAGCCCTGAGTGGAGAGGTCTTGGAGATGGGCTCCCCACCCTATTTGGGAGGCATCTGTTGTGAGGGTTGCTTGGGGCAACAAAGGTTGGAAGGGGGCCCCCAACAACAGATTCTTGGTGGATACCCACCATTGGAGGGACCAAAACAGACGTTTTGAGGGTAGTATTTGGTCGGAGAGCGCTCCTGATGCTTGAGTCCACTGGGTGGCCAAGGTCCATTGAGCTGCTCTCATATGAAGACGAGCGTAGGGCACCACGTGCACCGTGGAGGCCATGTGGCCCAGAAGTCGCAGCATTTCCCGGGCTGTCATGTGACTGCTGGACTGAGCTTGGGAGGCCAAGCACAGCAGACGTTGGGCCCTGACCTGAGGTAGGTAGGCCCTTGCAGTGGTGGTGTCCAACCGGGCCCCTATGAATTCCAGAGACTGAGTAGGGATGAGTTGAGACTTGGGAAGGTTTACTACCAGTCCCAGATACTGCAGAATGCGCCTTGTGCGGTCCAGGGAAATCTGGGCCTCTGACTGAGATGGAGCTCGGATGAGCCAGTCGTCCAGATATGGGAATACAAAAATTCCCAGGCCTCTTAAAAATGCGGCTACGACTGCCATGCATTTGGTGAACACTCTTGGAGCAGAGGCTAGACCAAAGGGAAGTACTCTGTACTGGAAATGTTTTTCCCGAAACAGAAATCGAAGATATTTTCTGTGGGATGGGTGGATGAGTATATGTGTGTACGCATCCTTGAGATCTAGAGAACAAAGCCAATCCTGACTCTGAAGGTATGGAAGGAGAATGCCCAGAGAAAGCATTTTGAATTTCTCCTTGTAAAGAAATTTGTTCAATTCTCTCAGATCTAGAATTGGTCTGAAACCCCCTGTCTTCTTTGGTATTAGAAAATAAGGGGAGTAGAACCCTGTCCCTTGTTGAAGAAGAGGAACCTCTTCTATTGCCCCTTGGGCAAGGAGGGAAGAGACTTCCTGACCCAACAGGGCCAGGAGAGATGGGGGAGAATTGAACTGCCTCACCATGGTATGAGGAGGAAGGCTGGAAAAATGAAGTTTGTAACCCTCTCTGATGATAGAGAGGGTCCATTGCTCTGATGTAATTTGCCCCCATCTGGAAGCAAAGTGAGCTAACCTTCCGGGAATGGTGAGGGGCTCTGGTTGTTCTAGAGCCAGAAAGGTTAAGTTCTCTAGGGGCAAGTCAAAACCCCTGAGGGGGTTGAGCCTGCTGGGGTGTAGCAGACGCCGCAGGCTTGGACCTTACCTGTTTAGGTTGCTGACGCTTAGCAGCAAAGCGAGGCTGAGAAGATTGTTGGCCAGTATTTGTGGAAAATCTGGTCTTCTTGTAGTAAGGCCTCTTGAAAGACTTTTTCTTGGTAGGAGTAGAGGTAGACTTAGAAAGTCTATCTAAAGTAGCATTTTCTGCGTCCATTTGAGTGGCTTTAATTTGCCAGTCTTTACCAAATAAGTTCTCACCTGTACAGGGCAGATTCCATAAGCCATCTAGGACCCAGGGTTCTAGGTCAGAGGCTTGGAGCCAAGCAAGTCGTCGGGCTGCAATGGCAATGCCCGAAGCTCTACCGGCACCCTCAAAGGAATCAAAGGCTGCTCTGTTGGAGAACTTAGAAACATCTAGAAGCTGTTTCACTAAAGAAATGAAGTCCTCCTTTCTATCTTCAGGGATAAAGGGGGCAAAATGCTTTACCTTTAGGGCAAGTTCCCTTAGAAACATGCCCATATACAGACTGTATGAATTAATCCTGGCTATAAGCATACTAGCCTGGAAGATTTTCCTACCAAAAGAGTCTAGGGTCTTACATTCTCGCCCTGGAGGGGTAGAAGAGTGCCTTTTGGTACTCTTAATCTTTTTCAGCGCAGACTTCACCACAATGGAATGGTGAGGCAGCTGAGTTTTTTGAAAACCAGGAGAAGGAGGGACCCGGTACATGGTGTCCAACCTACGAGAATGAGGAGACAATGTTAGAGGAGCCTCCCATAAGTCCATCAAGTGTTCTTGAAGGATTTCATGGATAGGCAGGGTAACTGCCTCTTTAGGAACCTTAGGGTATCCTAAAATATCCAATTGCTTTGATCTAGTTTCTTTCTCAGAGGATGTAGTAATAGAAAGTCCTTTAGCTACTTCTATAATGAAGTCTTGAAAGGACAAATCCTCTGGTGGAGACATTCTCCTCTTTGGGGAAGAAGGCTCTTCAGGAAGAACAAGAGAGAGCTCATCAGAGTCATCAGAGGAGTCAAAATCCTCAGAGGAATCAGAGTATCCTCTATTCGCTTCCAACGCACGATACGCATACCGGTCGGTATCGACATCGGGCGTACCGGGCATGGGATCGGTATCGGGTGAAAACCCGGATCCGGCATGCACCGATCTGCGTTTGGAAGACGATGGCCTCGGTTCCGGTATGGAAGCCAGTACCGGAACCGGACCCGGAACCGCTGGATGCGGTACCGAGGGCGTCGCAGCCTTAATGAAAGCCAGGATGGCCTGCTGCATGGTCTGAACAGTATTGTCCATAGACGCCACTGCTGCCTGGATGTCGGTACCGGCATGGGCCGGTACCCCAGAGCAGTCTAACAGGTGATCGGTCGAGGCCGTGCCATCGATGTCAACCTGTAACCCCATAGATGGTGCTTTGGAAGCCAGAGCTTCCCGCCGGGGTTGTTTGGCTGGGGCATGGTCCTCAGATTCAAAATTGAGAGCCTCTCGATACTTTGAAGGAGATTTGCTCTTTGAGGACCTGCCCGAAGAAGGTTTGGTTACCTGAGATCCATCCGGAGAGGAAGACCTGGATGACTGTGATGCTGGATTATCTGAAGCAAACAGCACATTGTTGGCCCGGTTCTGCAAACCACGTTTAGACATCTGGGAGCAGGATGGGCAGTCCGGAATGGAGTGATCAGGCCCCAAACATTTAAGACACCAGTCATGGGTGTCTGTAACAGAAATAACAGCACTACACTTGGTACACTTCTTGAAACCAGGAGCTGGTTTCTCCATGAGGAGATTTTGTGTAGGCCTGAGGCCTAACAGAAGTCACCAAGTTGTGCTAAAAAATAAAAGCTTTTTTTTTTTTTTTTAAGAAAGAAAAGAAAAGAAAGACCGGCGGTACCGGTTTCGGTATGGGGAAGGCAGGTACGCGGTCTAAAGAAAGAAAGTAAAACAAGAATTTCTTCAGCGGTGACAGGAACACGACCTGCTGGCTCCGCGGAAAAAGAGAAACTGAGGAGAGCTGGTCAGGAAGGCGGGAAGGCAGCGCGCATGTGCAGTGGGAGGCCCCAAAAGCTTCCTTTCTGGGAAGCTGGGGAGCTTTCCCGCGCAGGCTCCGTCGGTTCCGACGTACCCTTAAGTGAGGACTTATTCCTGCTTGTTCCTGGAGATAAAATTACTCTCCACATGCAGCCTTATTTTAACAGACCACTGTATGTCCACTAAAGCAGAAAAACTGTAAAGCACTGTTTCCACATAGCCCGAAACATGAGTTGCAGATGGTGTCCTGCACACGAGTAGCGTCTTTAAAGGCTATTTTGTGCTCACGACAAAATCCTTCCCCCATAAAAAATTATCTGATCACGTGCTTGATTCTGTTTCTCCTTTCTGCTGACCTACAGGAGGGTTCAATACCTAAACCATCTCATAATTGGATCCTGCTGTGAGCCAGAGGCACGGGTGGGGAGGGAGGTGAACAGAAAGGAAACGCATTCTTAAAGTCTGATGCATTCGAGGGGTCCCTCCCATTTGAAGTCTATAGGAAAATGCTCAGCACATCTGGCCCTCTGTTTAAAATTAGAATATCTGGTTACTACAAATAGCTAGGGTCAGGACTGAGCATTAGCTGTGAGTTTACCTAAGGGCCAAATGAAGTCAAGTCCTCTTATAAAGCGAAAAAAACTTTAATCAGAAAGGCCAAGGATGGACCAACCCAAAAGAGTGAGTGTTACCATCCCCAGTGAGCAAGATTTTTCAGGCGGTGTATCTGGGGTATAAATCTACACATTCTGAAATAACATATTGCTTTGCAAATAAAAACAGCAACTTTGGTGCTTCTGCGATAATATAGGAGCTGCATGAGGATAACTTTCAAGGAAACACAACCTGACACCTACGGAGATAAGTACAAGCAGACATACACTCCCTTCTCCGAGGGACACACACAGCTCTGTTGCTCATGTGCTCATGCAGTGAGTGCCCCGTCCCCCGTCTCGGCATTGCTCCATCATCAGGGAACCAAATACTGAATAAGGAACCATACCTTAGAAAGAGAACTGTGCAGACAAAAACTGGACTGGAAACTCCCAGAAAGCTGGATTCTGCATGTGGTGCAATTTTTTTTTTTTTGTGCCATCAAGTCAGTGTTGACTCCTAGTGACCCAGCTACCTCTGGGTTTTCTTGGCAATGTATCACTGGAAGTAGATTGCCAGCCTTTTCTTCCGAGGCAATGGAGGGTAAAGTGATTTGCCCAAAGTCACAAGGAGTGCCAGTGGGAATTGAACCCTTGATCTTCTGGGTACTAGGCAGGTGTTCTAACCACTAGGCTACTCCTCCACTCCAATACTGCAATACTAAAGCCAAAATGCATTTCTTCCTGTATGGAACAAAACACTATTGGCTCTGTTGCCCTGAATAAGCTTGATCTTAGCAGATCTCAGGAGCTAAGCAGGGTTGGGCCTAGCTAGTGCTTGGATGGGAGACTACCTTGGAATACCAGGTACTGTAGACTTACTGTGTGGAAGAAAGGCAGCACACCACACTTTCACATCAGATGCTAACACCCACTTCCCAAAGTTGAGAGTCAAGTCCATAAAGCAATGCAACATGATATTTTCAGACCTTTGTCTTTACTTCTTGATGTGTTTATCTCCCTTTATTCCTTTCCTCTTCCTTTCTTGTAAGCCCATTTCGGTTTCTTTTATATGCTTTCTTTACTCTTTTATTTGTAATTCATATTTTCCTTCATTCACATTTTTTTATTCATTGAAATTTGCTTCATTTCCACTCCCCTCTCATTTCTGTAGTTCCTTCTGCTATCCTCTCACAGATTTTCCGTTAGATGTTTCGGTCCTGCTGCCCTCGCTTCTCTTGCTGATCCCATTCCCCGGAACTATTTATTCTCTGTCATGTAGTTTCCATTTTACTTTTGTTTCTCTTTACCAAACCCTAGTATTTACTACAGACCCCTTCTCTCCTTCCCTTCTTCTCACACACATCTCACTCTCCCTCTTGCTATTACACGCGTCACTCCCCAACCTTTTTACACACACAGCTTATTCCCACACACCGCTCACCGCCTCCTCCCTGACACATACACCCCTCTTCCCTCCCTTTTCTTCTCCATCTCTATCTCCTTTCATTCTCCCCTTCTCTCTCCCTTATCTGGCAGCACTCCATATCTCCCCCCACCACTCTTTATCTCACCCCTTTCTCTAATTTCTCTACCCCCACACCCTCCTTGCAGGCTTATCTCAGACACCTCCACCCCACCCACCCAGCACCAGCGCATCTGAAGCCCTTCTCAGACCAAGAACCCCACACCCTCACTGTGCACTCAGCATCCTTCTCCTTGGTCCCTTGACACACACACCGTAAATCTGCCTCACACATATCCCCACTGCAGCAGAGTCTCAGACATCCCCCCAACCCACACACACCCCTACTATCTTAGGTATCTCCCCTACACAGCTCACATGTACCTTTCCTGCCCAAAACACCAAATCCACACACACTCCTACCCTCCCAATATCCACCCATATACACACTCTTCCCCAGAAACCCCTCAGTTTTCACACAACCTCCGACACCCCACCCCAGCTCCCTGAATTGAACTCTAAAAGGGAATCTCATCCCTGAAAAGCACTCTGAAGGGGGCCCCACCCCACCTCAGACCTTAAAACTAATAGTCGGCAGCAGCAACAGCATGTGAGGACCTGACACAAATTTATGTCTCAAGCAGGAAGTAGGAGTGGGAGGAGACAAGGAGTAGGCAGACAAGAGTGAGACCGCGTAGCCACGCAGGGGCTCAAATGTACTATTTATATTTATTTACCAGACACTGAGCTGAGTCTGAATGGAGTATGAGACACTAACCTTGCAGCGACAGCACACGGCACAGGGTTCAGCTGGGTGGGAGAAGTTGACAAGAGACAGATGGATCCAAACAACACTCTTGGTCACTTCTTTGAGCGATTACCTTAGGAGACAGATGGATGACAGAGCAGGTAGGAGGACCCAGAGGAGAGAGAATGGAGCCGGAGGTAGCTGCCACTGCCAGTGGGCTGGTGAGGAGTTCTGCCTTGGCATAGGTGACAATAGCAACTGGCGTGTTGAGAGCCACCGAGAGGGAAGCTTAAAATGGCCTCCGCAGACTCCTTCAGCCAGCTATACTAGATGTGGTTGCTGGCACATATGTAGGGCAGCTCTAATCAGCTAGCTGTGTGGGCAAGAGGTGGAAAAGGTGCTGGTAATTCCACACTGGTGCATACCGCCTGAATAAAAACCCTACTCAGGACTTGCGGGGGGCAATTTTATAACAGGTCATATGTGTGAAGTCTTATCTCTAGCCTATCTTATAAAGGCACATAAGCACCTATGTATCTATCAAACTACCAGCACTAATCCAGCAAAAACAGCAGCTAAATTGAAGACGTGGACATTTACACTGGCTTAGGAGCAGAGTAAAACGTTAGTGGGTAAAGGATATATGTATTTTACAAAATAATGTGCTTAATTGTGTCTCGGCCTGTGCTCCACTCAAACTCTTCCCCTAAACATGCCTATCGGCACTTAGAGGTACGGACCTACTGTGCCACACACACACTTTACACAGGATCCTGAAGTACCAGGAAATGCCGTCAGAGACCAAGAAAATGTGGCAGAAAGAGACAGAAATATTTCCCATCGTATTGGGAGCCACAGGCTTGATAAAGAAGAATTTCCAAACACATCTTGATAAACTACACATACCTCTTCCGAACTCCAGAAGGAAGCTAGTGGCCTGCCCCAATCCAACATTCTGATTATTAAATTCAATTGTAATCATCTCAACACCATCGCTCTCCAAACAATCTCAAAAAATATATATCTGGACATCATGGGCCCGATATTTGAAAGGCAGCCCAGTAAACCGTGTAAATGCCTCAAAGAGGATTATTCAATGGCACATTTAGGGGTATGTTTACTAAAACCCCCGTTAGGTGCGCGCCGCGGTAGTCTGCAGGATGCCATATAAGGAGTGGGTGGTCCGGTCAAAAATAGCAAAACGGGATTAGCGTGTGCGCTCTTGTGCGCGGCGCGCTCTTGTGCACTGCACACATTAGTGCATGAGTAACGCGCGCAGGAAGCATAAGCAGGCGCGCTGATGTGCAAACAGAGGAACAGGGCTGCAGTACAATTGTGAAGACACTGACAGATGGTGCAGGGGTCATGGGTTCAATCCCCCACTGTGCCCAATGAATAAGGCTGGCTGAGGCACTACCATTTATGTGTAATATTGCATTATGAGGCTTTTTAATTTTATTTTAATTACTGCTGCTAGCAAACGCACTCTCAAAGCGCTGTAACATAAGGTGCTGCATAAGGCATCCCATAAGGTACCCCAGAGGGCACATTTTAAAGTGCACTGTCCGCCACGGCACCCTACAATGTTGCATAAAGGGTGGCGTATAGGGCGCCATATAGGGTGCCCTATGAGGCACAGCAAGGTCATAGCACTGTTTTTGATGGCAGCACTGTGCATTTAAACGCATGGAAATCATAAGTAGGTGCGGTGAAATGCAAGGAGGAACAGCAGTGTAGCACAATGGTTAAGGCACTGACTGATGATACAGGGGTCATAAGTTCCATCCCCAGTGTGCCCAATACGTAAGGCTGGCTGAGGCATCAGCTTTGACATGTACGTATTGTTTCCTGAGGCATTTTATTTGTATTTTAATTATTGCTGCCAGCAAACACACCCTCACGTGCCGTAACCTAAGGTGCCGCATAAGGCACCCTATAAGGCACTCCATAGGGCACATTATAAAGTGCAACTGTCCGCCACGGCACCCTATAATGTCCCCTATAGGGCACCCTATAAGGCACTCCATAGGACACCTTATAAGGCACCTTATACGGACTGGCACCCTATCAGTCGCTCCATAGCATACTGTATAGTGCACCTTATATGGACGGTAACCATAAGGTGCCCTATAGGGCGCCCTATAAAGCGCCCTCTGAGGCACCTTATGGGTATAGTACGCTGAGGGTGTTATTGCTGGCAACACTAATGTACTTTAAAAATAGATAATGCTTTGGACAGCCCTATCAAATAACCCCACTGTGGGTTTGAACCCATGACCTCTGGCTCCACTGGTAGTGAAGTAACCAGTGGGCTACAGCTCTCTAGCTGCTAGCAAACCCCTGGCTGGCTGCAGAAGGACTGCAAGTCACCACACAAACAGTCTGCTGTGGTCACCAGGATAGGGTTAACCCACCCATACCCATGATGCACTGCACATGCAAATCAGCAGTCTACAGATGATCACAAGATGGGGTATGCACCCCCACAGCACCTCGGCCTGGTAGGGGGAACTGACCGTGTGTGGTACTGGCACAGAGTAGCTACACACCGTCACATTGTGCAGGTACTGCACTCACCCTGAGGGTGAGGTGGGGCGCCCAGCACCAGGTCCTCAGCAGAGATAGGCCATGCTGCAGGTCCCCAGCAGTGCTAATGTGTGAGATAGGTAGTTTCTGCTGACACACCTTGGATATATCTGTATGTCTCAGTCAGGTGTAGCCCCTATGGGCCCCTAGGAGGATTATGTACCACCACCCTTCTCCTCCTCCAGGGCTAAGGGTGGTAAACAGGGTCTCCCACCAACAGATCCACATTCTACCTCCCTGCAATGGTGGCAGTAGAGGGGACCATCAACCCCAGTCCTGCTGGGGAACAGACACCCTACAGGGCAGTCAATGCAGCTCTGCACACATCCATAACACAATAGCAGACAGACATTAGGCCTGGATATCCTAAGCTGCACCCCACCACTATCTGATATTCTCCTTCAGCAAGCCTTCAGCCGCTGCACCCTGCAAGGTGCTCCATCAGGACACATACCAGCTGCAGACAGTCTGCTAGCTAGTCCATAGTGCATGTTCCTGGTGGAAATGCGTGCACCCAGAACTGGGATGTCAGCATACACACCAAGCAGATAAGTCATTGACTGGGCCCCAAAAGGAAACCCATAAATATCACATGAGAGAAATACTATATAGCACTATGGGGGTGCCTAGCCATGCTGTGGTCACTGCACAGTCAGGGTGAGAGTGATCTCCCAGCAGGACATGCTGTGGCCACCCTGTCTGTGCAGGTGGTGGCCGGGCACTACAATGCCCCAGCCAGTGTCCTATGCCCTGTGCAGATGCATCCTGGCCAGGCCACCCTGTCCGGGCTATACCCATGGTACCTTGCTCCTCATTATGCACATTGGCAGGCCAATACTGGCAACAGTGCTGGCAGTGTGGGCTGTGGAAGGTGTTTGCAGCCACCACACACTGGATAGACAGACACACACTCCCACACCTATGCCAGCATTGTGCTACTCTAGAGGTGTTTAGCAGCCCTGGCCACCACACCAGTCCTGGGCACAGTGCAGGCATGGATATGGTACGCAAAACTGTTGGGGGTCACTCCCCAGGGTGGTAAACACTGTCAGAGACCAGACCTGAAGCACACTCCACAGACAGCAGAAAGGTTGCTATGATGGAGCTCAATCAGCAAACTGTGCTTAACGTAGGAATTGGTATCTGCCAGTAATCATAGCAAACGTTTGATAGCTGTGTACCATATTCCCAGGTGTAGGGTGGCATTGCTAAGGTATGCAAGGGCTAGTATTGGGAGATGCACACAGGGCCCAATGTCCTGCCTCTACAGGAGGCATTGGCTAATGGAGCCTGTGGGTGTGGGTGTGGGTGTGTCTGCCCCTGTTGGCTGCTGCTTTACGGCAGAGGTTCCCAACTCCAGTCCTGGTGTGCCAAACACTGTTCGGGTTTTCATGCTGTCCCTCATGAATATGCATGAGATACATCTGCATACCATGGGGGTGGTGCATAGATATGCAGCACAGGCATCTTTATTAGAGGCAGCATGGAACCTGAATGGTGTTTGGCCCTCCAGGACTGCATTTGCGAGACTCTGCTCTAGGTAATGCGCCTGTATATGGTGTCTTTGCTCTGTAGGGTAAAATGTAGGTGTTTTGGGCATGTTTACGTCATCTGCAATAAAGGTTCTGTCTGTATTAGCACATTGTAGTATTGGGTAAAATATGGGGACTGGGTTGGCAGGCACCATAGCTGGGACTTGAACCTGTGACCTTCTGCCTCCAAACACAGTGGTTATGTGCACTGCACCACCGTGTTGCCACAGAGACAGTGCATTCCCTGGTGATACCATGACTGTTTGTCCGGCAGGGCCTGTCTGTTGCAGTGCATGGCACCCACCTACACAGGGCTAGGCCATGGTCTGCTCTGGGCAGCTGCCACTGCCCCCTCCACCAACAGTACCCCTCCGCCACCATGCTGACATGGCCTTATATTGGAGACAGCATAAAACCTGAATGATTTGTGGGCCTCCAGGACTGAATTTGGGGGACTCTGCTCCAGGTAATGCGCATGTTTCTGGTGTCTGTGCTCGGTGGGGTAAAATATAGGCGTTTGAACCATGCGTATGTTCTCTGCAATAAAGGTTTGTCCTTACTATCACGGTTTGGTAGTGGGTAAAATATGGGGACTGGATTGGCAGGAGCCCCAGCTGGGACTTGAACTTGTGACCTTCTGCTCCTGAACACACTGGCTGTGCTCACCACACCACACCGTTCTCACAGAGACAGTGCAGTCCCTGGAGATACCATGGTTGTTTGTCAGACACAGCCTGTCTGTTGCAGTGCATGGCACCCACTTATACAGGGCTAGGCCATGGTCGGCTCTGGGCAGCTGCCACTGCCCCCCTCCACCACCAGTACCCCTCTGCCATCATGCTGACATGCCCTTCTACTGGTGGTGCTGGTGGTGTGCAGTCTCAAGCCATCCAGTGTGCAGGTAGGTGGCTGCCTATGGTGCGTGTTCTGGGGTAGGGGTGCCTGCATAGGCATCCACGCTTCCCCCCAACACCGCCTGCCAATGTTCTGTGCCCTTGGGGGTACCTGCTGGGTACTATCCCCTGTGACACTGTGATAAACACTCTCGTGCCCATGTTGGGCCCTCATTAGTTGCTGTCTGGCTGCTGTTCAGTTTCAGCATTCCTAAGTGCCATCTAGGCATCTGCCTAGTCCACACTGTGCCCCAGCTGCACCACAGCATGTGCCGCCTGCAGCCCTCTGTATCCCCTTTCCCAGCATCTGTCCAGTTGCCCATTCCGACATGCCCGCCCTGCTGTTGTGGAACATGTGCATGCCATAGGAAACCTGTCCAATGGAGAGGGAAACCCTGATCAGTGCTATTTCACTGTGGGATCATTCACGTTGTATGGGGACGGAGCGTAGACCCTTCCAAAATTCATATTTATTTTTTGGGGCTTTCTTGGGAGTGTTTTTTGATGTTTCCCATTACTATCACTATTGCCCAGCTTAATTATAATTTTTTTTATTTTGTTGGGGTTCTTTTCAATGTTTATTTGTACTTTTGTACCATGCACATGTATCACACTTATCACTTTTTTTAGGTTTCCCTGGTTTTGCTGTACATTGCTGACAGAAATGGTTTCTCTTCCCTTTAAATCGGCTCTAACGCGAGGTTTTCACCCGCGGTATTTTTTGCCTCGGATTTCAGCCTCATTAATGTGCGGGGAGCCTCTCCCCTCCCACTCTCCACCCATTGACCCCTTCTCTCCGCCCCTGGGGAGCCTTCCTCCGCCCTCCGGGAGCCTTTCCCCGCCTTCATCGCACATTAGCACGCCGCGCACATGAGTGCCCCGTAACGCGACATTAGCGTGCGCTACGGTACCTTAGCGCACGCTAACGTGCGCAGCACACATTAGCGCAGTTTAGTAAACATACCCCTTAATGCCATTGAATATCACCATTTATCGCAAAGAAAACCTATCACTCCAACACGCTCAACAAGGCCCTCAACCGACCCAGGGAACTATTCGAACTGGTCAAATCCCTCACGAAGACTACTCAAGAACCAATTTCATACAGGGCAATGACAGCCCAAACGTTGGCAGACCACTCAACCCTACAGCCAATGTCAGACGCCATCAAGCACCTGAACCAGACACCCAGAATCTGTCAATGACCAACATTCTGCAAACACCCAACACCCCGGAAAGTCCTACACAATACCAAGAATGGACCACTTTCAGGAGCGTAGATGACAAGCAAATATTGAACATAATCTCCAGCTTAAAAACCACCACCTCCCCACTCGACCCATGCCCTGCAGCCTGGGTAAAGGGCATAAAACAGGAAATTGTTCAATATATCACACACATTGTGAACCAATCGCTTTGGCAGGGGTTAATGCCAACGCAACTCAAAAAATCCATCATACGACCCATCCTAAAGAACAAGACTCTTAACACGAAAGACCCAACATCCTACCGACCGGTGTCAAGCATATCCTTCCTGGCCAAGATCATTGAAAAGGCAGTACAAATGCAACTGCAAGATCACATCGATGACAATAACGCTTTGGACGTCCACCAGTATGGTTTCCGACAGCATCATGGCGTGGAGACCCTCCTACTGGCCCTACTTGATAAGCTTCTCAAAGGACTGGAAAACAGAAGCAAAATGTTCATGCTCGTTTTCATAGACATATCAGCCGCCTTTGATACCGTACATCACCCCACGCTCCTAAACAGACTCGCTTCCATAGGCATTAGAGGTGCCCCTCTGAAATGGTTCGCCTCCTACATAAACAACAGAATGCAGCAAGTCCACTTCAACAACGAGAAGGCCGCAACTTTCCCCCAAACCCAAGGCATACCTCAAGGCTCGGCCCTGTCTTCCCTCCTCTTCAACCTTTATCTACGGCCAGTTTGTAAAACATTCCAGGAACACCAGATCAGTTATCACATCTATGCCGATGACCTAACGCTCTACACTCAACTTGATGTAGACAACCCGAACATCAGTCAACTGGAAAAATGCCTCAGTGAGCTACAATTCTGGCTGCAACAGAATAACATGGCCATTAATCACAAAAAGACCGAAGTGATGTTCATTTCCAGAAAACCAGATTTCAACCCACCACCTACAGTCACCATGAACAATAACGTCTACGCCACAAAGAGCGAGCTAAAATACCTGGGCGTGACACTGGATTGCAACCTAAAGATGGAAAAGCATCTCCGAATTACCAATCGAGCCATTTTCCACAAAATAAAAGTCTTGCACCCACTACGTAGCATCATAGAGCACTCAGATTTTAGGACCGTTGCACAAGCCCTAATCATTCCTCACCTGGACTACTGCAACGCCATACTACAAGGGTTGCCTAAAAAAACCCTCAACATCCTCCAAATGGCGCAAAATGTGGCAGCTAGATTAATCATGAGGAAAGGCCTGAAGGAGCATATCACACCAATTCTAATGGACCTACATTGGCTCCCCATCACTGCACGCATACAATACAAAATCCTAATCACCACATTCAAGCTCATTCATAATATAGCACCCTCGTTTCTCAACGCCCTTATCACATTGCAGCCAAATAACAGAAGCAGAAGAACCACACACCTCAATACCTTCATTGTTCCGGCTAGCCTGAGAGCTGTCACTGCAACCACCAGCAACCGAGCATTCTCATTCATAGCGCCACTGCTATGGAACCAACTACCATGCGAATTGAGAGCAATCAGTGACCTGTTGGTATTCAGAAAAAAGCTAAAGACGCATCTTTTCCAGACACACTTCAAGCCCACATAACCTCTTTCACCATGCACAAGGAAAGAGCACTACGCATCAAACACCTATAGACTCCGACAACCTGTAAATATGTACATACATGTGTAATCAATGTCTTGCAATCAAGTGTAAACCTGTAATCTGAATGTTTGTGTCCTGTACTGAATCATTATGTATATTTTAATCCATGGCCTGTACAACCATACTGTTATATATAGCAAACCACTGCTGATCGCTGGAAGTAGCGGGATATAAGTGTACACTAAATAAAAATAAATAAATAAATTATGTGCCCTAAACGCCCCAATACTAACCGGTTAGCATCGGGGCTTCTTGGGGATGTTCTGGGGCAGAGTACCACTAACCAGGTAGCGGCAATATCGTACCGCTACCTGGTTAGCAATCCACTGCTAAAACTAGGCCAGCTTTTGGCTTGCCTAGTTTTAGCCGCAAATGCTATGACGGTAGCAATGCAATATCACCGCTACCCGGTTAGGCTCTGCAGCTGGTTTCCCTGGGTGCCAAAACTGGATATTCAATGTCGTCGCCACGGCATTGAATATCTGGGGTTAGGGGTGAGCGGGCAGGCCTATGTGCCGCAGTAACGCATAGCCTGCCTGGTAGAATACTGGGCCCCACACTTTTAAAATATTGAACTTTATTTCGTAAATGTGTTCATAATAAGGGATATTTTAAAAAGTCATTTAAAAGTATTATTTGCGTATTGCCCATTCTTCCTGCAGGTAAAAGTAGGAACTGATGACTCTGCGTTTGTGTGGCTGGCAGGACCCATTCCTTTGCTATGACGGTTGCTGCCCTCTCAGAAGCTGTTGCCCTAGGCAATCACCTAGTTTGCTTAATGGTTGGGTTGGTCCTGCATACTGGCATATATTCAACAACAGTCCAGTCTAGCATTAGTTCCATAGAGCAGGTGGCTCAAGGGTATCTAACACCGTAGCCTAGGTAAAACTTCAGAAGTCTAATGTCTCCCCTTCCCTTGCCTACCCCCACCATATCCAGCATCCCCCCTTCTCTTCCCTAACCTCCCCCCCCCCTCCCGTCCATGCCCAGTGGGGTAACTGACCTGGGCCCCGCGCTTTGATGCTCTCCTCTTAACTCTGGCTGATGGGAGGATAGTAGTGCTTCTGCCGTGCTGCTGAATCTTCCTCTGTCAGGTTCGGTCCAGCCACACAGACTACAGACTGAAGCCGGTAGTGGACGAGACAGTCACTGGTAAGAAGCACTGGCAGAAGTGGGAGATGTTTCAAAGGTATCATGGGGAGGAAAGGTTACATGGGATCTTGTCTCAGGCCTTGCACCCCTCCCATGTTTGCATTTTATATATATATATATATATATAATACACGCATACCCCTATCCTATGCAATGTCCCAGAGCCTCCTGTTTAGCATCATAGGCCATTTCCGACATCCCAAAACAGCTCCCTGATAACAGATCGTGCCGTCACATGTTAAGTACTTCAATGCAGGATGAAGAAAGAGACAGTGCCAACCAGTTGCAGGTAAGAAGGGAAACATTAAAGGTCCTGCAAATAACATGTGTAAAAAAAACCCCATGATTATACAGGGTTTCTACTCTGAGAACCCACAGACAGGCCACGTCATAGGCAATGCAAGAACATTATCCCCCTTCCTTTACACAAAGGACTTGACCTTTCCTCTCTCTGCTGCATTTAGGGTTGAAATTTTAGAACGCTTAAATGGCGATTCCCTTCTAGTAATGCTGAAAGTGTCTTCAGCATACTCACCCTCCACTCCAGACACTTGGCAGTCTGGATATATAAATGAATGTAAAAACAAAAACAAAACACATATACACTTAAAAAGCTTAGACGTTTTCTGGAAAACTGTAGAAGTTTCAGAAAAACCGCAGCTCTGCCATGCTTAATATTAGCCCCCAAACTGGTTTACAAGCATCTAAACAACTCGTATACCCCAGCTTACGATCCAAAACACCTCTTAAAAGTTGGAAGGGAAGAAATGAAAAAGAAAATTGGTTTTCCTCCATATTCAACAACGTTAACCTCTGGATAACCCCTTAAGCATTCAGAGATCAACAGCGCCCTTCAGAGAGCATTGGCACATGCAGTAAACGGGCATGTATTCGCTTTCCAGTGCCAAGATGCCGGACAATCAATCACATCTTTACAAACGTTCACTGCTTCCAGTCACATTATAATCAAAGTAAAAGACAATTATATCTGTATGAACTCAGTTCCTGCACATGGCTGGGTTTGGCTTGAAATCTATTCCTAGGGCCATTCTGTATACCTGAGAAGCTGGTCAAATTCGCCCATATTCAGCCTCTGTTGGCGTTTCACCGAGTGGCTATCCTAAAAAGAGAGTTCACAGTGAGGACAATCAGGATGGAGTTTATTCTGGTAGCAAGCAGGATCGCTGATAGAGACAGCTTTACAATAAGGGCCCATCTAAATGGGAAAAATAAACAATGCGACTGCCCTATAGCCAAGTGGTTAGCAGAAACACAGTGTCCATGCCAAGTCTCAGAGCCAAAATCCCTGCTATGCTTAGTCTGCCAGGCAGGTCCAATTCCTCTCCGCTAATCAATACTTTGCAAAGGGCTCATTTGCAAAAATACATCAAAATGCATTAAGAATGTAACTTTATCAACTGGTGCTGAGTTCACGTGTGTTTCATATGCCTACTTTACACCTGCTTTATAAAGTCAAGAACATAAACTTTGCCATACTGGGTCAAACCAAAGGTCCATCAAGGCCAGGATCCTGTTCCTTGGATTGCCCACTGTAGGAAACAGGATACTGGACTTGATGGATCTTTGGTCTGACGCAGTATGACATAGTTTATGTTCTTACGTAAACAACGTAAGTGCAAAAATACAGGTGAACGTTAAAGCATTATTACTTATACCACGTCTATGTTTTGCAATTGCATGCATAAACTCAAGAGTTTTATAACCTACGCGTTAATTCCATCCATGTGCACACCCACAGCGAAAGTGCACGCAATGTAAACTAGGTGTGTACTTTAACACGAGTCGGTATTTTATAAGACACTAATGACACACAGAAATGACAAAAATACTGCAATTTATTCACGGAAATGTAGGGAACTCCTTATAAAAATATGCCAAATGCCTGCATCACCACTTCAAGGGAGTCATTTTATAGAGCTTTTTCTGCATATAAAGCCTTTTCTACACACAGAATAGGGTTATTATAAAACTGTGTGACTGCGTATGGCATTAAAAACACACTGCAAGCGTGCACCTACTGATTTCTGCACTCTCTCTTCACGGGCATTTCAGGAACAGCGGCAGAGTTGCGATGCGCGCACGTATTTTATCAGATATGCACGCACATAGTAAACCCCATGGATTTACATCTTCTTCAGAGCAGGTGTACTTCTGTGCATCAGCATGTGTGCGCCACTTGGGCTGGATCTGGTAGCCTATTTAATAAAGACACACAGGCGCCTATGTTGCCTCTATAAAATAGGTGTCATTTTGAATTTATCACACGAATCTACTGTCATAAAATCAGGCCCAAATCCATTAAAGTAGAATTAGCGGGCATGCGTTAATGTCAGATGTTTTGCATTAAATGCAGATTTTGGCACGATACTGTTATTCACTAATCGGTAGTCCTGTCCCAGAATGGTAAGGCAAACATCTTACAGAGCACACACTAAGGGGTATGTTTACTAAAGTGCGTCAGCTGGAATTTGCAATGCTATCGCGGGGGTTGTCATGCCGCGAAGACAGCTAGCGTGCGAGAAATGCAGCTACCGTGGGCCCTTTTCCGCGGTACCCGCATTTCCCACACAGTGCAATAGCTGCTCTTCTTACAAGCTTCACAGATGCAGCAATGGGTTTGCGATAGTTGTATCGGCAAAACTGCACTCCCGCAAAGCCTACGTTTTCTCCACGGCATCTGCAGGGGAAATGCTGGGAACGCCCCCTGCAGATTTTTGCAGCTATCGTCTGGCCCATCACGGCCTAGTAAACATACCCCTAAGTACAGTTCTTCTGCTTCTAATCCCATGTTTTAACCATCAGGCCAATACTCATCTAGAGCTGTTTCCCATTCCTTGTGATGCCTACCGATTCTTAATTCCCTGGCTAGCAAATGTTCCTACCCCTAGGTCTAGCTCAACCATGCATGACTTTCACACTCTATACAAATGGCTGGAAACATTCTGATTGCAAGGATGGCCAAATGCTTACATTTGGCACCTGATGCCTGTGTCTAGGTCCAAGAGAGCAGCTGCCATCAACAAGCAGGCAGGAGAGAAGGCGGAGTCAGGTGGGAGGGCAGCTGCTATCTGTGAGCAGGTAAAAGAGAAACCGCCTTACAAGAGAGAAAGCTGCCTCCGCTATCACTGGGCTGTTCTGGCAATCTGCCACCAAAGCGGAGAAGCTGAAGGGGTTAAAATAGGAAGGACAGAGGCAAGGTGGGAGCATATGAAAGAAAAAGTATTAAAAAGCAATCTAGACAAACATTTTGTTCTTTAAAAAGAAAAGAAAAATTGTGATTACAAAACATGTCATAAGTAGGATTTCTGATTACGTTTAAAAAACAAAAAACCAAATATGTGTTTGTACAGCCACCGGATAATCGCCCCTTCTCTTAATACTCTCTCAGCCCTCCTTGCGCTTGCCCTGCATCTGCCATTCCTGTTTTTGTGTCTCTTACAAGCTGACAACGTCTCACTTGCACAAAAGTGTGTGTGTATTTCATTCAGTTAAATAATGTACCGAGCATCAGTACAGGTTCCGCAAAAACAACAATTTTAGACACGTTTTGCTTGAGCAATCGTGCCTATTAAAGGCGTCTGCGCATGAACAAACCCATGAGTATAGATGAAGATGAGACCAGCACCCTACAGCTACACAACCCAATCACATGTATACAACCCCCTAGCCACCACTCGCATACCCCTCGCCATCTAGTGGCCATACCCCTCGCCATCATGCAGTCCCATCCACCCAGCAAAGAGCATCTATCTGCGATGCTTCCAGCATGTACTTTACAATTTGTTTAACTCAATGTTTTGGGGTTTTACTTTCCTTTACGAAAGTATATAATATGTAAACAGCAGGCAAACAGATCAATTTACACACCAGGAAAATCCCCAATCCCAGCATTTTATTACACTAATTATCATGTCTCAATGTTTGAGCCCTCAGAGAATCTCCAATTAGACAGAAAATAGATGCTTACATTTACAATATATAAACATCTAAAACCAACTATAACAAGTTGAAAACTGCACACATATAGTCTTACAAAATTGTGAGTTTCCCTTTCCTCTATCAGCAAACTCATCTACGTCTACTGAGGGACTGGGTGCGAACCCAGGCAGCAGGGTGTCTGGGCCCTGTATTTTGTATAGGAGGCCCTGTATCTGTGTCTATCTTGAAAGAGCAGTACAGCGTAACGCAAGGGTGGCATGTGTGAGTGTGTATGTATAATGAGGGAGGTGTGGTAGGGATGTGAATGTGTATGTAATGTTTTTGTTGTTGATGTCAAAGGGCGGTATAGAAAGAATCCAAATAAAGTAAAATCATAGGGAGTGCATGGGGGCTGGCGGTGTGCATGCATGTGTGTGTCATGGGGAGTGTTGGTGGCTATGTGCGTATGTGTGTCTCTCTTTCTTTACTCACTCTCCTAAGCTTCTCCCAATCTCTCTCATGACCCCCTCCCAGGCTTCCTACAATCTCTCCCCCCTCTCATGACCCTTCCCTCCAGGCTTCCTAAAGTCTCTCTCACTCTCATGATCCCTCCCCCCAAGCTTTCTATCAAATTTTTCTCATGCTCCCCAGGTTTCACCCAGTCTCTCTCCCAAATAACCCTCCTTAAGGCTCCACACAGTTTTTCTCCATCATACGCCCTCCTCAAGGTTTCACGTAGTCTCTCTCTCTTTCATGACCCCTTAGGCATCCCATAGTATCTTTCTCGAGCCCCACACCCCAGGCTTCACCCAGTGACTCTCTCTCTCATCCATTCCAGTAGTTGGATGCAGCTCTTTAAAAACGGCACGGTGCACATTTTCCCTACCGCGATCAGCTCTGTGCACAGTTGAGCCCCACACTGGAGGACATTCGGGTGATCTCCTGGTTTCAAATCTCGTCAATCCCCTCCTGCCCCAGCAGCAAGCACCCCACCCTGCCCCAGCAGCAAGCACCCCACCCCAACACTCCCAACCCCCTCAGCATTACCCATTCACTCTGATTCTCCCCCACAGCAAAAACTCCCTGATCAGCCCCTCAATCCCACGCCCAGTTGTTAGCATGGGTTCCTGGTGCTTAGTGTGGAGCAGGGGCTATCCCCAGTCTCTCCTGCTCTGTCAGAGTCCCAAGTTCAAAATGGTGCCCGTGACCCTTAACAGTACCACCACTAGTGATCCAGCTGTCAAATAAGATACCCTAGTTAAAAGTTGGTTTTAGGTATTTATAAATTGTAAATTTAAGCATTTATTTTCCAGCTAATCAGGGATTCTCCGAGGGCGCAAAAATTGAGATAGATTTACTAGTATCACTGAAACACCAGGATTGATTTCCCTGGTAAGGAAAGTGATCTTGTTACTATTGTAACATCTGATACAATTTTGTCAATAAAACTGAGTTAAAAAAAATTGTAAAATACATGTTGGAGATGCTCTTCATTTAATGGATGGAATATGCATTTGAGTTTGGACTGCATGGGTATTAACTAGATGGAGAGGGGTATGCCCTTACTTGACAGCTTGACCCCTAGTGCTAATACCTCAAGCATACAGCAGGGATCATAAGCACCATGTTGAACTTGGGACTCTGATGAAGCAGGAACCACTGGGGATTTCTCCTGCTCCCCACCAGACACCAAGAACCAGAGGGATGGTATCAAGGGTGGGGAGGGCTTGCCTTGGGGATAGAGATGATCAAGAGCTTCTTGGTTTGTGGGGAACACACATCAATGAGTGGGTGTCTGGAGTTGCTAGGTAATATCAAGAGTGGAGGGGGGGGCTATCCAGAATGGCTGGGTAATGTCAAGAGGTACAGAGTGGATAGGTGATATTGAGGAATGTTGGGAGGGATATTGTTGATGTTGGAGAGGCTGGGAGGGTGTTGACCTCAGCCTCTGCCCCTTCAAACAGGCACTTAAGCATGTCCCAGGGCAGGTGTAAAAGCCAAAGTACAGAATTTCTTTTTATATTTGCATGTATTCTCCCTGTAAAATGAGGAATATATGTCAATATTTTAATCCTGCTGAAACAATTCCCTCTCCATGCCCTAACCAGATTTCCTTGCAATCTTTGCATGGTGTGGATCACCACATGTAAAGTATAGTTACTTACCTGTAACAGATGTTCTCCAGGGATAGCAGAAATCAGTCCGCACATACGGGTGACAGTGGCGCCAACGGAGCCCGTGTGGAGCATTTCCACAGCTTTCAAAAAAAGCCTTTTGGACATGCTATCACGCATGTGTGGTCCTCTTCCCGCCCAAGGGTGCCATCTTGCTCAGTCAGATGACATAGCAAACGGAACTTAAAACAATATAAGATCTAAGGGGAGGAGGCAGTGTGTGAGGACTGATTCTTGCTTTCCCTGGCCTGTTAGAGGGGAGTAACTATGCTTTCTTCAGGAACAAGCAGGAAGCCAATCCTCACCTAT
Source organism: Ichthyophis bannanicus (assembly GCA_033557465.1). Lineage (NCBI taxonomy): Eukaryota > Metazoa > Chordata > Amphibia > Gymnophiona > Ichthyophiidae > Ichthyophis > Ichthyophis bannanicus. The sequence continues at coordinate 921,228,174 of CM066034.1, forward strand.
GGGACTCCTTAGCTCCAGGCTGCTGAGGACCGAACCATAACAGCACCACCAGCAACCTGACAGGTGATCGTAAGTTGAAGAAGGTGAGTCCAGACCAATGTTCCCTCTAATTTTCTGTAGGCTGTGTGCGCATAAAATATCAGCTGTGCAGCTTTTGAAGGAAGGTTACATTTTTGTGCGCCACATGATGACACTCGGAGTTATATACTTTAAAATTTGACTGCACGTCAGAATACAGTATGTACACCACATTGATTTTAATCAAATTAAATGAAAATAGACAATTACTAAATGAAGCGGAAAATTTCTAGTAATTACAATCACAACTTTTAAATTTTAAGACGTCTGTGTTGTCTTCTATCAGAATCAAAACTGTAATTTTTGTGCGCTCTGTTGTAAAGTATGTGCGCTCGCTTGGCGAGGTGTGTGCGCGCGCACACGCGCACAGCTTAGAGGGAACAGTGGTCCAGACCCTCGTGTCCAGCAACAACTTCATTCCAGTAGCTTGAACACAGAAGGGTCGGAGGGCAGGAGTTGACTATACCACGAGAATATTGCGGAGTACTGCCTGCCCGGAGGCACTGTCCCTGCGGGACTCACTCTCCAGGCAGTAGTGAGCTACAAACGTAGGAACTGAAGACCATGTGGTGGCCCTGCAGATTTCCATCACCAGCACTGAACGGAGGTTGGCTACTGACGTGGCCATAGCCCGCATATAATGTGCAATAATCCAGTGCTAAAGGGAGAGGCCAGCTCGCTCGTAGGTGAGGGCAATGCAGTCCGCCACCCAAGTGGACAGAGTTTGCTTCATTACCGGGAGCCCCAGCCTACTCGGGTCATATGACACAAAGCTGAGGAACTTTGCGATGGGCCCGAGTCTGCTGCAGGTAGAAAGACAGGGCCCGCTTACAGTCTGGTGCAGGGGTCTCAAACTCCAGTCCTGGAGGGCCGCAAACCAGTCAGGTTTTCAGGGTATCCCTAAAGAATGTGCATGAGATATATTTGCATACAATGTGGGCAGTGCATGCAAATATATCTCATGCATATTCATTAGGGATACCCTGAAAATCTGACTGGTTTGCGGCCCTCCAGGACTGGAGTTTGAGACCCCTGGTCTGGTGTATGCAGTATGAGTTCCTCCCTGCCGGCATCAGGCCATGGGAAGAAGGTGGGCAAGACCACCTTCTGGTTGAGGTGGAAGGGGGATACCTCCTTGGGGAGGAATTTAGGGTGCGTGCAGAGCACCACCCTGTTTTTGTGGAACCTTGTATAGGGTGGATCCACCACCAAGGCCTAGAGTAAGCTCACTCTCCGAGTGGATGTGAAGGTCACCAAAAAAATTCTACTTTCCAGGTAAGTGGCTAGGGGCTCGAACGGCAGTCTGGTGAGTTGGGAGAGTAACACATTCAGGTCCCATTCTGCCACAGGGGGGGCGGAGAGGGGGCTTTGATAGCAAGAGGCCCCGCAGGAACCTGGAGACCAGGGGCTGGCTTGAGAGGGGTTTTCCTTCTATAGGGTGATGGTGCATGGCTATGGCGCTCAGATGTATCCTCACCGAATTTGACTTCAGACCAGCATGCGAGAGGTGCAGTAGGTACTGCAGCACAAGTTGCACATGGCAGAAGAAGGGGTTCTCTTCTCTCTGCACACCAGGCGGAGAATCTTCTCCATTTGATGGCATACGCTCACCTGGTGGAAGGTTTCTGGGAGGCCAGCAGGATCTCCTCAACTTCCCCTGGGAGATTTAAAGTGGCCAGGGCTACCCTTTCAGCAGCCATGCTGTCAACGTTAGCGACCCCAGGATGGGGTGCAAGAGAGAGCCCCCCTCCTAGGACAAGAGGTCTGGGTCCCGACCCAGTGGGACTGGGAGTGCCACCAACAAGGAAAGCAGCAGAGAGAACCAGGATTGCTGGAACCATTTGGATCACTGATGCCTGCTCGCTCTGGACCTTGAAGAGGGTCTTGGCCACTAAGGGAGCTAGTGGAAGGCATAAAGGAGGCCCTCTGACCATGGGATCAGGAAGGCATCTGCCACCATTCTCTCCAGGTGTGGCTGGCGTGAGCAGAAGTGGAGTAGCTGCGTGTTGTCTGGGTAGGCGAACAGATCCATCACAGATCTGCCCCAAAGGTGGAAGAGTCTTTGCACCACCCTCGGGTTCAGAAGCCATTCGTGTGGGTGCAAGACTCTGCTGAGCTTGTTTGCTAAGCAACTGTCCTGACTCAAGAGGTATACCGCTCATAGGAGCATTCCATGGCACACAGCGAAGGAGAGCAAAGCAACTGCCTCCTGACAGAGGGAATGTAAGCCCATGCCCCCCTGCTTATTTACATAAAATATGGTGACTTGGTTGTCCGCCTGGATCAACACAGGTTGGTCGCACAACAGGTGGCAGAACGCTCACAGGGCTAGGAAGATGGCCCTGAGTTCCAGGAGGTCGATCTGTAAGAGTGACTCCTTTTGAGACCAGGTGCCTTGAGTGCAGAGTTCTCCGCAGTGCACCCCCCACCTGAGGAGGGAGACATCTGTGGTCAGGACCTTCTGTGGAGCAGGCGCTTGGAATGGCATCCCTGCTTGGAGGTGGGGTAGGGACTGTCACCAGTTGAGAGAGACCGCCAGCTGGTAGGTGATCCTGACCCTGTCCCACAATCTGCCCGTGGCCTGAGTCCACTGAGAGCAGAGGCACCATGGGCTGCCCGCATGTGCATGTGGGCTAGTGGCATGACGTGGACCGCTGAGGCCATGTGACCCAGTAGGAAGAGGACGAGGCGAGCCGATTCTGACTGGTGAACCTGCACCTCTCCTGCCAGTTGCACAAGGAGTGGAGGAGTGGCCTAGTGGTTGGGGCAAGGTGCTTCAGGCCGGAAGGTCGGGGGTTCAAATCCCACTAGAGGACAGCAACCTTGGGCTGGAAGGACTGGGGTTTCTAGTCCCACAGGTGCTCCTTGTGGTCTTGGGCAAGCCACTTAAACCTCCATAGCCCATGTTCCCTGTAAAATAGTTATCTCCAAGTTATAATGCCCTGTTCAATGTAATTTCAGTTTGTTCAATGTAAACCGCACTGATGCAGAATAGCACAGTATATAAGAGAATGTAAATAAATAAATAAGACGACATGCCCTTTCTTTGACCTGTAGTGTGTCCAACTGGGCCCCTATGAACTCCAGGTTTTAGGCTGGAGAGAGGTGCGATTTGGCGTAGCTGATGACGAACCCCAGGTGCTGAAGGAGGCAGATTGTTCGCCCTGAGGCCTGGCTGGTCTCGAGGGCCATGCTGCTTCTGAGGAGCCAGTCATCCAAGTAGGGGAAGATGAAGGCCCCTTACAAGCACATGTAGGCGGCCACAACCGCCAGGTACTTAGTGAGGGGGCAGGCCGAATAGAAGTACCCTGTACTGGTAGTGCTCTCTTCCCACCATAAATCTTAGGGATTGTCTGTGGGAGGGGTAGATCAGGATATGAGTATACACATCCTTCAGGTCTAAGGAGCACAGCCAATCTCCCTGCTGGAGGAAAGAGCTGCAGTGTTCCAAGGGACGGCATCTTGAACTTCTCCCTCACCAGAAACTTGTTCAGGTTTTGCAGATCCAGAATGGGCCTGAGGCCCCCAGTTCTTTTGGGGATAAGGAAATACCTGGAGTAGAAACCCTATCCCCACAGATGTCTGGGTACAGGTTCTACCGCCCTGTCCTTGAGCAGGCCTGTGAGCTCTGAGATGAGCAAGATCTGGTGAAGGAGAGGTCGCACCGGCTCTCCTGGGAAGAACCCTGGGGGTGTTTGCTGGAACCAGAGGAGACAGCCCTCCTTTATCACCTAGAGGACTCACTGGTCTGTGGTGACCCCGGCCCAACCTGTGGGCGAAGAGCACCAAGCAACCCCCTATGGACTGGGGAGGATCTCCCGGGGGGGGGGGGGAGGCTCTGCCTGGGAAGTCAAAAGCTCCCCCCAATTTGGGTGGGAGCTGGGGGCTGAAGCTTCTTGAGCCTTTGGCTTTCTCTGCCCATGGCCCTGATTCTTGGGCTGAGGGCCCTGCTGTTGCTGCCCGAGAAGGGTTGGTAATGACCCTGGTGAAGAGACACTTTCTCCTTGGGAAAGGTGGTCTTTCCCGGATGGTTTCTTTCGGGGAGAGTCGAGGTCTTCCTCGAGAGCCTCTGCCTAGTCACGACCTTGTCCTCAGTCTCTGCCTCCTTGTTGGCCATGAGTTTGCCAAATAAGTTTTCCCTGGAGGACTTACTACCTGCTTGTTCCTGGAGAAATAGCATCTTTCTAAAATCGCTTATTTGTACATGTAGATGATCTATATGTTTAGAAGTTGCTATTTGCAAATGAAGATGCTTCTAAAATATGGGCCATGATCTGATAAGTACACATATATGATCAATTACATAAAATATGAACACGTACATAATCTGTACCTAAAAGCCAAACACATACATGAGGATAAAGTAAAATAAAACAACACTGAATACATTCCTTGTCCCAACATCTAACAACACTTCCCATTCCCTGAGAAATCAGCGCGGCAGCCGCTACAGCCGCCGGTGGGCATAAATACTTGCATTGGATCAGAAGGTACAGTGCCTCCCCTGCCAATTTTCATTGTCTGGGAGGAGGAGAGACGGGGGCTACATTGCCTCAGCCCCCACATCCCAGTAGGAGTGGAGGAGTGGCCCAGTGGTTGGGGCAAGGTACTTCAGGCCGGAAGGTCGGGGGTTCAAATCCCACTAGAGGACAGCAACCTTGGGCCGGAAGGACTGGGGTTTCTAGTCCCACAGGTGCTCCTTGTGGTCTTGGGCAAGCCACTTAACCCTCCATAGCCCATGTTCCCGGTAAAATAGTTATCTCCAAGTTATAATGCCCTGTTCAATGTAATTTCAGTTTGTTCAATGTAAACCACACTGATGCAGAATAGCACGGTATATAAGAGAATGTAAATAAATAGAAATAGGTCAGCTCTGCCCCTGAGACACAGTCCTTGTAAAGGGACAGATTGGCAAAGAACTTTCGTGACTATGAAATTCTTGGTCTTAATCAGAAATTCCAAATGTATGAATTAATTTCATTTATGAGAAAAAAGCCGTCTGATGTTGGACGAGATGAGAAACTATTGGAGGCATAAGTTAAGGATTCTCACAGGTCAATCCAGTACTGTTATCCAGCCTGCCAGCGGCGCTGAATTTACTGTATATGTGCTGCGGCTCTTTTACCATTCTCATGTTATCCAGATAGTTAGCCGCAGAGCGGACGCAATATCGCCACTACCTAGACAACTTGCCACTCCATCCCATCTCCCCCCACGTGCCGCCCCAACACTAGCCAAAGAGTGCTGCTGAATATGCTTGCAAATCGTCTTGCCACTCTTTATGATGCTGTTGAAGATTCACAGCTACTAGCAGCATAGGGAAATAACTGAATTGCAGCAGTCAGAATCCTGATAAAAACAGATGGTCTGATAAAGGGACTTATTTGTTTTGTTAGGGTTTTTGGGAGGTGGGGGGGTGGTATTTTACTGCCCTGAATGAGTCTGACCTCAGAAGCTAAGCAGGGTTGGGCCTGGCTAGTATTTGGATGGGAGACCACCTTGGAAGACCAGGGGCTATGGACTTACCGAGTAGAAGGAAGGCCTGACAATCTACTTCTCGTTGCACCTTACAATGAAAGCCCAGGGGCTGAGTCACTAGGAGTCAGCTCTGACTCAACAGCACACACACACACCCTTACATTTTGAACTAGATCCATAAGTTTCATAGGCCAGTGGGAGAGGGGGCAGATAAGTCTCTGGTCTTGTAACGAAACAGAAAACTACGGGCACACTACAGATAGATCATTTGGACCTTCAGAACTGAAGTGTGCCCATAGCTTTCTGTTTTGTTACAAGGCAGAGACTTATCAGCCCCCCCCCCTCGTATTATTTTGGTGTCTAGCTTTTACATGTAGAAAGCCCATCAAAACTGATGGGGTACAATCATACCTCCCCCCCCCCCCATCACTCACCCCAACATATGTCCCTATTCCCCCCCCAAACAGGAACTTAATACTAAACCTGGTCCCCACCCCCTGCCTCAGCACCCGCCTTCCACTCAACTTGAAAAAAAGAGTTTGGTTCCCTAAGGAGACCTTGCTCCCCCTCTTTACCACAAGGTGTTTCAGCTATGATATTCAAGACAGCGTCAGCTCAAAATGTGGCTCGCCTGTTCCCCAGCATCAACTACAGCATGCATGCAATGCAGAGAGCAGGACAAAGAAAAACACCACGATCACAGAGTGAACGACCTTTTATATATCCTAAAAATGTGATTGCTCTGGGTCCGGGAGAAAATGTACACAGAAATAGTGAACAGATAAGCAATTTTGTTTTGGAATGAAAAAGTGCAAAAATAAAGACAAAAATTTAAAAACAAAACATAAAACCATCAAATTCTAAAGACATTTTTTTTTGCCCTGGCTTCTAAAAGTTGAGGAGTTGGCACCCAAGTTCTCTTTTCTTTCCATCACACACACACTCAAAATATACATGATCTGCTTTCAAGCTGCAACTCAACACATGAATACCCAAAACAATAACTTTACCTCTCCTTACCTATTTATAGAAACCTCAGTCCTGGGAAGGTCCCTAGGCACTATAGGCTGAATGCAAAATTAATGTGCTTCATTCCGCATTCATCCAAAACCAAACCAATGCAATCTGCAAAATCTTGCAAAAACACAATATTCTTCACAGCAGGAGTAGTCCAATAATATCCTAAATCCACAAATACCCACTCCTACGATTATCATGCCACTATCAAAAAAGGCTTATTTTCTGTAATAACTTACATTTTTAAAGAGATCCTCAGTCTGGGGATTAGTGTGTACCACAAACACATCATAAAGCCCTTAACACTATCATCGGTCTCTACCAAAGTGCTGTTCTTCAAGAATATTTAATAACTGCATTTAAAATCACTTCTCTTATCTTCAAAGTTCCCAACATGAATTCATGTTTCATGCTCACTAGAAGCCCTGCTTCAGGGGAATATTTAATAATAACATGTTCAACGTTGCTTCGTACTCAAAGATCATTCGGCGACCAACTGCCGGAGACTATCCACTTTTCCAAAGTCGCTCTTTGCAAAATCTAAACATATTTTTATGCATATCAAATTATGCAAAATGTTTAAGTAATTGCACCACACAATCCCTCCCGAATCTTAAAAATTGTGTGATAATATTTTCTAACACTCAACACTTGCAGTAAAACCTAGCTCTCGGCTGCTCTCTAGAAAAACACAGGCATCACATGTATCCTATCAGCATCATAGATCCCAGGACGCTTCTTGAGAAACACGTGAGCTTGTTCACTCAACGCCAAGTTAAACAGCCGGAAACAAAATCAGCGGTGTACTGCTGTACATGAAATGCAAGAGGGGGAAGGCGGTGAGAAAGTGGGGGTGGGGCTCATAGACGTGAAAAAGATCACTTTTAAGTTAAGCCAGAAAATGAGGCATCCATCCAAAAACGTGAGAAAAAGTCAGACAGAAAACCCTACAACTATTAAACAGGATTATAAAGGTCTTCCATATGTTAAATTGTCTAAAATGGGACCATTTTCCATATGGAGGGAAAAACACATTCCAGCTGGATTTAACACCACCTTGGAAATATACCAGTGGGCCCTACAAGGATTCAGCAAGTTTTTTTTATACTCCAGGAAGCAGACACAAAAATAAGTTGTCTTCTGATCTTAAGAAGAAACAGATTTCATTTCGATCAGGAAACGTGATTTTTTACTCAGAGTTCCAGGATGTGTCATGTTATATTTATTTTCTTCAACGAGTTCAACTAAACTTGGTTTACTATGAAATACATCAGTGAGGTTCATCATAATAAAAGACAGATCAACAAAAATACAAACACATTAATTGAAATACAACAAACCAGAGACAGGCAACTTTCAAAACATCTGTAAGGGGTGGATAAATCACTAAAGCCTTGTGCTCAGTGACCTTGTGTGCTAGTGACCATCAGCAAAAATATGACCTGTTGTCAAAGGAAAGCATGGACTAGACAAAAAGAAAAAAAAATAATAATATAAAAAAATACTAATACTACTGTCGGTATCTGGAATATACAGTAATATTTGCATCGGTTTTATATGTTATGCTAATTCATACAGACCTCGGCTTTTTTATTCCCTCTCTAATAAGTTTGTTAACCTACAGCTGGTTTTGCTGTGGATAAATACACATTTTAATTTTTTCTTGTAAATTCCTTTTTTTTTGCAACTCTTTTTTTATTTCGACCAACTGAAAAAGTTGACATTATATTGCATATCAAAAAACAGTCATTTTATTCTAATTTTTATTCAGGAATGGTGGTATTCGGTGCCCTTGGCAAAATTTCAGCCTTACGCCCCTTGAGGTTTTGATAATCAAACTCAAGCATCATCCTGATCATCCCAAGACAATCCTGTAAATATGCGCAACTGGACATCCTCGTTCTACATTTTGCTTGTGTGTATGCGTATGGTTGTGAGGCCCTATCATTTTGCTTTTACTGCTGCTGCTCTCCGTCATCCCTCAGAAGCCGACACCTAGGCAATCGCCTAATGGCTGACCCACCCCTGATTTTATTGTCTGAAACGATTTATTTGTTGCACACTGCTCTGAATTAGCTTTGGCCACAGAAAATGGAATATAAATGATAAATAAATTAAGAAACAGCACAAGCACATCCCCGAACACAACACAAAAGGGTTTTCTCGTATAAATGTCAGTGGAGTAAGAGGACGTTAGTTAAGATGTAAAGCTTTTGCTGCTTGTTATATTTAGGGCTGGACGTGAGAGCCTTTTAGTTACCTCGGAAAACGTGAACCAGAATCACCTCGGCATTCTGGGGAGAAAGCCAGACAAGCTCCTTGCCCCAAAGATTTTCCATCACTGCCCCCTACAAGCTCCCTGCTGAAGTCCCAGAATTTAAACAAAAAAAAAAAAAACCACTAGGCAGGGCATATATGCACTCTTAAGAATAAAGCATAATTCAGAAGCATAAAAGCCTTCAAAAATATCCACTAAGCTTGTTCCTCAGAATCACGTCTTCTTTTTTCCTATATGTTCTTCTTTCATTTGCATCTTGTCTTAGGGCTAAACAGCAACAGCTTTCAAACATTTCAAAGTAACTGTCATCTCAGAAATTATTTTCAATAAAGGAGCGGGGTCTTAATGATTTTATTTAATTGTCAACTGTTTTTCTTTTTTAAAATTGCTTATTTCAGCCAAGCATACCCCCAAAATGACGAAACCCAACACTTTATCCCCCCTTATCACCAGGCCTAATTATGCATTTGCCGGCAAATGAATAATTACACCCTATTCAAAGGCAATTATGCATTAGTCTGATAGTGCTTAATTATTCATTCATAAGGGACACTCCCAGATTCACCAATAAAACACCCATCAGATGCGGAGCAGTAGAGTTTTCACCTTATAACTCAACATGCAAAAAAGATTCCATTCAAATTCTGGTCTAACATCAGTAATAACGCCATCAACTTCCTCCACTGCTAAACCTTGTGCATCATATCACAAAACCCTGTAAAAGCATACTCAACACCAGAGCCAAGTTGAGGAACTCAACCTGCACCAACCCTACCTATGAAAAATTAGCACTGTAAATATTCTAACACACCAGCAACCTCCAGTTGGAAAAAAAAGAGAACAAGCTGAACACAGAACCAACAGGAAGTGCTTTAATACTAATTCCATGGGCTGGGCTGCTTCAGTGTGACATTGCTGCAGGAGCAAACAAAAATGCTCCTGCAGTTGTGCTGCACTGAAAAAGTCCAGCTCAGCTTTATTAAAAATGCTGCGGGCCAAGGTGCTTTAGTTCAGCAGAGCCGCGGGAGCAAATGAAAATGCCCCCTTGGCTGCACCATTACTTCTTGAGCTAAAGAAGCCGCCGGCCGTCGTTCCACCCCATTCCAGCACAAATTAAGCCCTGGGCCTATCCAGTCTGCCCTTCCATACCAACTACTACAGTCCCTTTTTATCTTGATTGCCCATCACATGAAGGGAAGGGGAATGGGCCGGGTATGGCGGAACGTGAGAAAGTAGAGCACATTGCAGTTAGTATGAACATTCATGCCACATGTCAATGTGGCCATTAGCACGGGTGCAGACAGTGGTACCTTTATGGGTGCACTCATGTTAAAATACACCACACAGGGTGCACGACTGCGCATTAACTTCAGGGAACATGCTGGTGATGCCTCAAACAGTTACCACGGAGGCTTTGCACTTAACACGTTAGGTTTTCACACTAAATGCACGTTACATGCAACACCGTAAGGGACTTTTTAAGGGCCCCAGAGGGGTATGTTTACTAAACCACGTTAGGGTTTGGTAGCTAATGCGGCGATATCACAATGGCTGCAAAAGACATGCTAACTGTAAGGAGTATGCACAGCATTTCTCCAGGAGATAACGCACAGAAATTGCATTGAGTGCGGCTCCACAGAACCGTGGATGCACATACCACCACCCATTGAGGTGGTGTCATCTGCACCAGCGCTATCTGCAGCTGGTGATGCCCTCGGTGAACGTGCAGTGCAGACACACCCACTCTGTCAGGTAACGAGAGCTATGCAGATACACAGCGATTTTCTACACTGTTAACATGGCCCGATAACATGGTAGATAGCATGTACTATCAGGTAGCGCAGCTTGACCCCCTATCTGGCAGCACATGTTCCTGCCTGCACTGAAGACATACTGGGACATGAGTTGCCATCTAGCGTGGGGCATGACAGCGCAGGACAATTCTCACGCTGACTGTGAATCCTGCCTTTGGGTCGCGAGTGGGCGGGATAAGGACGGAGAGTGGTGAGGTCAGAGCGGTTAGCACTAAGTTCACATTGCATGCTGGTTGCATTAGCGCAGGTTCACCTCCTAACGCTACCTCAATAGGTGGAGTTAAGAGCACCCACCTTAATATAGCGCGTGTTAGGGAAAAGCGCTGCCAGAGAAATGCATTCAACGCCCCCTACAGGTAATGCGCCATAGTTTCGGAGCAACACCTTAGCTCCCTTTAGTAAAAGACCCCCTATGTAAAAACAAAAGTGCTGATTCACTGATTGTTCAGCTGCTCATTTCACGCTAATCAACAGTGGCCCCAGTCCAGAAACGGAGCAGAAGTTATTCAACTGCGATTTTATATCAAATCAAAAACCTTGCTAAGAAACACGCACTTTCCCCAACACATATGAACTTTCATGATGAACGGCACGTTTTCCCCCGTTTCTTAGGACACCACCATCCTCAAACGTCACTTTTTCGAGATGCAAGAAGCATTACTACTCTTCACCAGGATCACACTTCTTTGCAGTAAAACTCATCGCAAAGGACCTACAATTCACACTATAGTCCCCAAAGAGGACGGGGATAGATCTTGCATAAATTTGTCTTTGTTTTTCCAGCTGCAGCCGACCATTAATAAAACTAGTGCGGACTTCCTCGCTCACTTACCACTGACAGACAGCTGGGCGTCCAGGACTCCGGAATACAACCGATCAGCGATTCCTCCGAAGCAAACGGATCAGAAGAGCACCAAAAACGACGAACAAATGATGGCTCTCCGCACAGCCCCAGCCTTTCCTCGACCACCTCTTGCCACTGCGATCGAAGAACTCTACCAAGCAGCACCCCAGCCAGGAACCCCGAGCAGCAGTGCCCCGCCCCTTCGCTCTCTCGCCCCGCCCAGCCCTCGACCCCGCCCACCTCCAAACCCGACTCCTCCGATCACTCCGAGAGGAGGCGTGTCAGCGAGCTCGACGGGGGCAGGGCTGCTAAGGTTTAGTTCCTGTAGCCCCTCTGTCCATCCCTCTAGCGATCTGAGTTGAGTGAAAACACAAAACGAGTCACCTTCAGCATTGTGTTGAAGAAGCAATACAAAAAAATAAATCAGAATAAAGCAAAGAAGGAGTAGTATGCCCAAGTTATATGAGGGCCTTTATTAAACCTGCATCTGAGCAAGGGGCGCCTGTCTTCCATAGTTCATGCTTCAATAAATCGATTATGGAAGGGGTGCATATATACTTTGTATACGTTTTGCTAATAGAGACCAACATGCTCTGGACAGCAATAGTCCAAGAGTATCCAGGGCTGACTCCAGAGGTGAGTCAAGGTGTTGATGACCTAGAGCAAATCTTAAACCTTATGCCCTCCCCAGCTGTCAGAATTTTATTTATTTATTATTATACATTTGTATACCGCTACTTCCAGCGATCAGCAGCGGTTTGTTGTTTAGCTTTGAATGCCCTGTCCTTTGCCACGTCAGCCAGGGCTTTGGGCCTCCCCGACTCCTTTTGCAGTTGATCAGATGCAGGGCCCCGTCTGGTGTGGGGGAGGGGGGGACAACAACTGGGGGCTAAAATGGAACAGGGGGCTAGAATGGAACAGGGGGGAACGGTGGACTAGAATGGAACGGGGGGCTAGGGCCTAGAACGGGAACAAGGGGGGGGACAAGACTGGAAATGGGCTGATGTTGGGGGATGGGAGACTGGGATTGGAAGGGAGCAGATGCTGGGAGAGACTGGAAGAAAACTGATACTGGGTGGTTAGGACTGGAAATGGGCTGGGGATAAGGGACTGGGACTAGAAGGGAGCTGATGCTGGGAGGGACTAGAGGAGGACTGAAACTGGGGGTTAGGAGTGGAAATGGCCTGGGGATGGGAGACTGGGACTGGAAGGAAACTAAATGCTGGGAGGGACTGGAGGCGGACTGATACTGGAGGGGTAGGACTGGAAATGGGCTGATGCGGGGAGATGGGTGAATGGGACTGGAAGGGAGCGGATGCTGGGAGGGGTTGTAAGTAGAAGGGACTTAATGCAGGGAGAGGACCAGAAGGGGGTGGGGCTGGGGCTGGCAGGAGAAAAAAAGAAGCTGGGGGAATGAGGATGGAGGGGTAAAATATGAGTGGATGAAAAAGCAATAAAGAAAGAAATGGAGGAAAGAGCAAAAGGAGAAAGATCAGTATGTTAGAGGCAGCTGTAGAGAGAGAATGGAAAAAAACTAGAAAAGAGAAGAAAGGACAAAAGGACAGCAGACAATAGAGAGTTAGCAGACGACAAGAAGAAAGCGACTGGGGCAATTGCAACTGAAAAATAAAATGCCCAATCATCAAAAGGTAGAAAAATATTTTTTTTATTTTGAATTTATTAACTGGAATATGTCAGCTCTGGGAAATGTGCATTGCTAACATTTTGTGTTTTGTTTAGTACAGAAGGAAATTAATTTATAAGGTTTTTTTCTCCAGTGTTGTACATTCCAAATTTGAATTTTGGGGTTCCCAGTTTAATTATTGTCTTCATATTTCTAAATTGTGATCTCTTGTTCTGTGTTTGGCGACGGTCTAAGTTTTGCATGTGTAACCGAGCAGCAGTATTCTCTTCATGTAGTTTCTATTTGACAGTCCCACTTGTTCTCTTTCCCCAGTAGGAGATGTATTGGTATTCTCGAGAAGTATTGCTTTAATATTTGCAGTGTTGCTTTTTGATAGGTAGGGTTTGGTGCTTCGTGAGTCCTGGTAGTGCTTTTATGATATGGTGGGTTTGATATGGGCTCTAAATGGGCAGGGTGTATAGTACTTCTTAATGTGCCTGGCAGTTGACACTGGAATATAGTAATGTAGAAATCTGGTAGTCTCTTTATCCTCACTGTCCATACAAATGGTATTGAGACACTCATTAAGAGGCGTGTTTACTAAAAGTTAATGCACATTCACAAATGTTAATGTGCAATAAGTGCAGCAACACCCATTTATTTCTATTGGCGCAGTGACACAATGCACATTAATATTTAGTAAACATGCCCCTAAGTCATTGCCAAGACAAAAAAGAGGCTTGTGAAGGGCTCCTTTGAAAGCAGCCTAAAAGTTTAGATGGGCAACCCCGTTAGAGGACAGCAACCTTGGGCTGGAAGGATTGGGGTTTCTAGTCCCACAGGTGCCCCTTGTGGCCTTGGGCAAGCCACTTAACCCTCCATTGCCTCAGGTACAAAAACATAAATTGTGAGCCCTGGTGGACTCAAGCTAAGGGACAGGGACAGAGTCACCCACCAATTACTGGAGTCCCTCACCTGGTGGCAAAGCTTGCGCCACCTCCAGGCTGGAATGCCTTTCCAGGCACCCGCACCACATAGGACCCTGACAACAGATGCCTCCCTCCTGAATTGGGGACCGGTGCACGCAAGGCAGCTGGTCCCAGGACGAGTCACTCTTGCAGATCAACCTCCTAGAACTCAGGGCAATCTTCCTGGCCCTCAGAGCATTCTGCCACCGCCTGTGGCACCGACATGTGCTGATCCAGACGGACAACCAGGTTGCCATGTTTTATATCAACAAACAGGGGGGCAGGGCTCATACTCCCTCTGCCAGGAGGTGGTGGCCCTCCTCTCCTTCGCAGTGTGCAACAGCATGCTCTTACAAGCGGTGTATCTGCCAGGCCAGGACAACTGCGCTTGAACCTCAGGGTAACAAAACAACTCTTCCATCACTGGGGCAGGCCTGTGATAGACCTATTCGCCTCCCCGGACAATACGCAGCTACCTCGTTTTTGCTTGCACCAACCACACCCAGGGAGAGTGGCGACAGATGCCTTCCTGCTCCCATGGTCAGAGGGCCTACTCTATATGTTTCCACTGACCCCCCTGGTTGCCAAGACCCTCTTCAAGGTCCAGAGTGAGTTCCCTCTGCTGCTTTCCCTGTTGGTGGCAGTCCCAGTCCCACTGGGCTGGGCCCTGGACACCCTGTCTCTCCTGCACCCCAACTTGGGGTCGCTGACACTTTCAGCGTGGCTACTGAAAGCATAGTGTTGGCCCCTTTCAATATCCCTGTGGAAGTCAAGGATATCATACTGGCCTCCCGAAAGCCCTCCACCAGATGGGCTTACGCCTTTAAGTGGAGGAGGTTCTCCACCTGATGTGTGGAGAAGGAGGAAAATCCCTTCTCCTGCCATGTGCAACTGGTTCTTCAGTACCTACTACACCTCACGCACACTGGGCTGAAATCCAACTCAATGAGGGTGCATTTGAGTGCCATAGCCGCACACCACCATCCTATAGAGGGGAAACTCCTCTCAAGCCAACCCCTGGCCTCCAAATTCCTCTGGGCCTCCTGTTATCCTCCAGCGGCAGAGTGGGACCTCAAAGTGGTGCTCTCTCAGCTCACCAAACCACCGTTCAAGCCCCTGGCCACTTGTCACCTTCGGTACCTGTCATGGAAAGTGGTTTTTCTGGTGGCCCTCACGTCTGTTCGTAGAGTGAGCGAACTCTAGGATCTGGTGGCAGATCCACCATATACAAGGTTCTACAAGAACAAGGTAGTGCTCCACACGCACCCCAAATTCCTCCCGAAGGTGGTATCTCTTTTTCACCTCATCCAAGAGGTGGCCCTCCCCATCTTCTTCCCACAGCTTCATGCTGGCAGGGAGGAACTAGTGCTTCATGCACTGGATTGCAAATGGGCCCTGTCCTACTTACAGCGGACTCAGGCCCATTGCAAAACGCCTCAGCTTTTCGTATCATATGACCTCAGTAGACTGGCGCTCCCCGTGACTGTGACCTCTGTCCACTTGGGTGGCAGATTGTATTACCCTCACCTATGAGTGAGCTGGCTTCTCCCTTGAGCACCGGATCACAGCGCATCGCGTGAGGGCGATGCCCGCATCGGTGACGGAGATCTTCAATTCATACGTTCGCAGCTTACTACTGCCTGCAGGGACAGTGCCTTTCGGCAGGCAATACTCTGTAATATTCTTGGGGTGTCGGCAACTCCTGCCCTCCGACCCTTCTGTGTTCAGGCTACCAGAGTGATAATGTCGCTGGATGCTAGGGTCATGCAGAGTCTCTCAGTGGGGACTCACCTTCTCCAACTCACGGTTAACCAATTGGTCACCGTTGGTGCTGTCGTGGTTTGGTCCTCAGCAGCCTTGAGCTAGGGAGTCCGATATGTGAGGACTGACTTCCTGTTTGTTCCTGGAGAAAGCGTAGTTACTCACCTATAACAGCAGGGCAGCAGGAATCAGTCCTCACAACCCTCCCTCCTCCCCTTGGAGTTGCCTCCCTACCTTGTTTTGTTTTATTGACGTCCTAGCTATGTCATCTGACTGAGCAAGATGGCACCCTTAGGCTGGAAGGGGACCACACATGTGTGGTAGCATGTCACAAAGGCTTTGAAACCTGGGGAAATGCTTCGCACGGGCTCCATCAGCGCTGACGTCACCCATATATGAGGACTGATTCCTGCTGTCCCTGGAGAACACCCGTTACAAGTGAGTTACTACACTGTCTTTGGGTGCTTTGCGCCTTACTCAGCTGCTCTTAGGTGTGCAGTTTTCTGAAATATTGATCTGCTACATATAATAATCAGTACTCAATATCTGTAGGCAGCAAAAATCAGTTCTTTCATATTCAAGCACCGGTGCTTGAGTGTAGAAGCTGCAAAGTGGTCTGCTCTTTTAGGAAACATGCAGTTTTATATAATGGTTGCTCCACTGCACTAAGAGGGCAATACATGTATGTATTTTACAAAAGTTCCATGTTCAGTGGACCTTTTGTAAAATAGGCTGGAAATTCTGAATATCCCAACTAGGATGTTCCACTTCCAACCTCGACGCCCTGAAAATAGGGCTGCCTATATATAACCTATTGTTTTGTAGCTCGTGGGTGGCAAACCTAAAACTTCAGCAACAGAAAGCTTCACCTCTCTCCAAAAACGCCATGATACTAACTCTAGTACAGCAATAAAACAAAAAGAGGCTCTTAAAATGCGTAGAAAATAATAAGGATCAAGCAAAAAATAGCTCTAACTAAAACCAAAGGAAAACCTATAGCAACGTTGTCACCATAAACCTAATTAGAAAACATTCATTTAGAGAAGCCAAGAAAGGTTTCAGCAGTCTGGCTGCACAAGGTCATCGGTATAACCAGGACTGCAGCTCTCAAAGAAAGCTGCCAGTTATACAGCTTCCCTCATGGGAAAAGACAAATATTCTTGTCTGCATAGGAAGAAAATAGTTGGAGTGTACATCTCAGGCTTGTTTGGCCAGTCGTTTAGTGCCTAATTTTTAAGCGAATACAGACATTGCTTGTGCTCACGTAGATTGATATTGCACACGTAAACTCAGAGGTATGCACACACAAGCAATCTGCAAAAACAGTAGGCGCACAATCACAAAACAACCAAAACATTTTCAGTTCATCCGAGACCAATGCGATGGAAATCTTGGTCGTACACATGTCTAGAAAATAGTATTAAATATAGGAGCCGTTTTACTAAAGTTTGCTATGAAGTTAGCGCGGGTTTCAGAGTGCAGTTAGCACAGGTGCAATTACCCCCACCTCGATAGGTGAAGCTATCTGCACCCAGGGTAATTGTGCCCCTCATTACCATACTGCACCGTGCATTACCTAACCCCTGGAGGATAGTGTGCTGGCCTTGCACTTAACACACTGCAGTTTTGAATGTTCTTGGCACGTTAGTGCTATACATTTACATTTCTTCTCTTTCTCTTTCACCTCAAGTCACAGACAACGTGGGAGTACGTAAGAAAGGAATATAAGCAGGAAAGGTTTGACAAACGTTTACTGCGTGCCCGTGGATCACACAGGCAATAATAATTGCAGGCGGAACTGCTGCTGACAGTTGTGATTCGCAGCTCCTAAACGACATAATAGGCAACTCTGTCGCTCTGCTGCACCCTCCAGCTTGGGGAAGCTAGTCTGGTCTGGCTAAACATGGCTGTTGTGCAGGGAACTGGTTTGATGTTATTGAAAAAAGAAAGACAAGATAACGAGACGGAGTCAGCGGTGGCCTCCACCTTCTGCTCAAGCTATAGTGAGGACAAGGAAGCAAGTTCAAAAGGCTTGGTGACAAATAGTTCCAGGTCGGTGACCTGGCATGACCTAGCAGAAAATCCCTACTGCACAGATCAGACATGGGAAAATACCACCGGCCCGGATCAACGACTATTAAGATAGTGTGAAAACGAAAAACAAGAATACTTTTAGCTTTCTGTGCAAAATTGCCAGAAGTCTGAAAAATAAGACTGTGTAAATGCAGAACAAGGTTCTTATAAAGCTAAAGGCTTTTATGTGGACTGCATGTAGGTGTTCCTGGGAGTGCAGTTCTGGCAGGTCTATGGTGAGAATCTATGTAAAAAAATAACCACTGTGGGCCTAATAATCAGAGCAAGTTATGCATTTCCTGGCAGATGATTAAGCTTGTGTATTTGTCAATTTTTAAAACTTATTCAGATGATACTGAGACTTTTAACTCACTAAATGGTTGGATATTATTCATGTAAAAAGGGGCTTTATTAAGGGAGCTTCAGAGGCAGCATCAGAAACAATCCATTTAGAGGTGCTATTCAGCTACTAAACTGATGTTATCTGTTTATTTTAAGCAGTTTGTAACCCACCCATCTCCCTACAGGCCTAATATAAATGAATAGAGATATTCAGCCGCTGCTCAGTCAGCTTCCAAAGCAAAAGGTAGGACAGTTTTTGCTGCGCCTTAATTTAGCCATACGTGGGCAGCGACTTAATATTCATGCTAACCAGTTAGTATCGGGGCGTGTAGCAGTGGCACCCGGGAATATTCAACGATACTTACTGTGTTGATCCATTTGAGTATTGGGCCCCTATTGGTGTTGAGTGTATATATGACGTTGTGTCAGAGCCAGCGCTTAACATTAAATTATGGCCGTGCTGACTGAAAATCAGCCCCTGTGATACCGTCCAAGGTACAAAATTTATATGTTGGATTCCATAGAGTGAAGAAGGATACAAATTCTGTAGGAACAAAGCTTCATTCTGGAATCTCTATGGATAAACATTTCATGCGTCAGGGGGAAGACCGCAGTGGGAGCTTAATAACATCCATCCGACTGGGATGATGGAACAGATTGTAAAATTATAACAGAAATCAAACAGGCTACCAAATGTGGAAATACAGAGTAATGGGTGGTTAGTTTTCTAGACACTATAAATGACTGCTCCATGGCGTCTAAAAGCTACACTGAGAGGAAGGTCTACTTGTCACTGAAATGCAGCATCAAGTGCAGTGATTTTCGGTGGCAGCCCCTGTGGATCCCCATCTTTTTTTTTTTGGCAGGTAGCACAGACAGTTGTCAATCCTGCCTTCTCCCCTCCAGGGTCTCTCAGGGAATCACTGTGACCAGGAACAGAACATTCCTATTCGTAACCAGGAATAAGAAATTCTCCCCCCCTACAACTTTGAAGGTGAGAGATGCGGAACTACCATGTAAATCATCAATTCGCTACCTGGGAGTAACCATCGACCAAGAACTGACCTTCAAAGATCACATAAAGCAGACCGTTAAATCCATTTACTATAAATTAAGAACGCTGAAACCCTTAAGACCACTACTCGCCCCCAATGACTTCCGAACAGTCTTCCAAGCCCTTATAACACCTCATTTTGACTATGCCAATATCATCCTACATGGTCTACCCAAGAGCACCCTCAACCCACTCCAATTGGCGATGAACTCAGCAGCCCGCATCCTCTGCGGTACTTCCAGTAGAGACCACATCACCCCCATACTAACAGAGCTTCACTGGTTACCCCTACAAGCCAGGATAACTTACAAAGCACTTCTGCTATCCTTTAAAGCAATTAATCAAATAGCCCCACCTTCCCTCTCATCACTTATTATCAACACCCCCACGAACAGACTGAGAAGATCCGCAGCCGCCAATACTCTTGTCGTACCAAAGGAGTACACTAAATGTAACCAAACAACCAGAGACAAGGCCTTCACCTTATTCGCTCCAACTTGCTGGAATAATCTCCCTCCTCATATCCGATCAATAAAAGACCTCTCTCAATTTAGAAAGGCCCTCAAACACTACCTATTCTGTCATCATCTTTTAGGCCCTAACCCTACACCTCCTTCCCCCATCTCACAAATCACTCACACAGCCTCTGACATTCCAACAACATAGTCATAACAGAACACGACCTAGATGCTCTGCACACCCAAAGTTACGACCCAATTTAACTGTAAATTTCCAGAGGTAATATATCTTTCTGTATATAGCTTGTATATAGTTTACCATGTTGTCTCCAAGTTACTGACCCTGTTATAATGTAAGCAAAAGACCCTGTTATAATGTAAGCAAAGGACTGTTCTAATGCGAAATTTGTTATCTGTAAACCGCGCTGATACCAAAGAGCGCGGTATATAAAAACTGTAAAATAAATAAAAAAAAATAAATAACATGGAGGCCGTTTCTTTCTTTATAACATTGGCAAAATTCGTCCCTTCCTTTCTGAACACAATATAAGACCCTTATCCATTGTCTAGTTGCCTCCTGTCTAAACTATTGCAACCTCCTCTTCGCTGGTCTTCCTCTGAATCATCTCTCCCCACTGCAATCTGTTCAAAACTCAGCTGCATGGTTAATCTTTCACCAGTGTGTCTATGCTCCTGTCACCCATCTTCTCGAGTCACTTCATTGGCTCCCTGTCCATTTCCACATCCAGTTCTAACTTCTACTACAGGCCTATAAGCGCCTTCCATTGGCTGCTCCTCACTACCTTTCCTCTCTTATCTCCCCCTACACCCCTCCTTGGGACCTCCGCTCTTCTGGCAGATCCCTTCTATCTGTGCCCTTCTCGTCCACTGCCAACTCCAGACTTCGATCTTTTGACCTTGCTGCTCATTATGCTTGCAACAAACTACCCTGAGCATTTGTGTTGTCACTACCTGAGTCAGTACGTCAGGCTCCATCTGTGGCCCTCTTCAAATCCAGGCTTAAAACTCACCTCTTTGAGATCCTGATCCCCCTAGTCTTCCGTGTTTCCTTACCATTCCCCCAGATATACCCCAGTCCCCCGTTGTTGTGTTGTCTGTCTTGACTAGACTATAAGCTCTTATGAGCAGGGACTGTCTCTTACATGTCTCTGTACAGAGCTGTGTACGCCTTATAGCACTATACAAATGATAAGTAGTAATAGTAATGACAAGTGAGCAGGTTATTTGATGGGGAGACTGTGTTCTTGTGATGGGACTACACTAGTTTTTCTGTTGTGCACTCTCCTTTTCCTGTTTTTTTTTCTCACAATCGGAGGCTGGCCTCAAACCAATAATCTTTGGGTTAAAAAGCAGCTAGCTCCATCTTCCCTTACTTTCTAACAGTAAGAGCGAATGCAGTGCTCCATGGGCTGCATCTTGAAGCAATGACCATCAATATCAAGGCACAGCAGGTCACAGGACATAGGAGTTGTTGACCAAGGCCTGGTCGTTAGGAGACAGGCAACGCCACAGCATGCTTATAGGAAGGCTGCAAGTCTTTTGCTTCCATTGACTGCTTCCAATCTGCTAGCGTAATTTTAAAAAGCATTTGGAGCTGGGTGGGTTCCGTGATCAGGGCCGGCCCGTCCATTAAGCAAGAATGTTTTTTATACAGGGCCCTGCGTTTCAGGGGGCCCCGCGCAAAGAACATTCTGCTTTAAAAGTAAATAAAAAAAAAAGCTGTCTGCTGCCGCTGCCGCCGCCGCTGCAGCAGCAACGGCAGAATTGAATATCCCGCGGGGCCCCCCACTGCCCGACAGAGCCTGCCCTCCCTGCATCAGCTCCGTCTCTGCAGTCGCACCGGCTTTCAGAGCGCGAAGGGAGACTAGTTTCCCTTTCGTGGCTCTTAAGAGAGCCGCGAGGGAGAAACTCTCCTTTTGCGCTCTGAAAGCCGGTGCGACTGCAGAGACGGAGCTGATGCAGGGAGGGCAGGCTCTGTCGGGCAGTGGGGGGCCCTGCAGGATATTCGATTCTGCTGTTGCTGCTGCGGTGGCGGCGGCGGCGGCAGCGGCAGCAGACAGATTTTTTTTTAATTTTAAATTTTCCCTGGGCTGTTGGGGTGGGAGTTAGGACTGGAAATGGGCTGATGGGGGGTTAGGACTGGTAATGGGCTATGGGGAGCTAAGTCTGGAAATGGGGTGATGGGGGGTTAGGACTGGTAATGGGCTATGGGGGGGGGGCTAAGACTGGAAATGGGCTGATGAGGTTAGGACTGGAAGTGAGCTGATAGGGGTTAGGATTGGTAATGGGCTATGGGGGGGGCTTAAACTGAAAATTGGGTGATGGGGGTTAGGACTGGAAATGGGCTGATGGGATTAGGACTGAGAGTGGGCTGATGGGGACTTAGGACTGGTAATAGGCTATGGGGGGGGGGCTAGGACTGGTAATGGGTTGGGGGGATTTCTAGGACTGGAAATGGGCTGAGTGGAAGGGAAGGCTTGAACTGCAAATAGCTGATGGGGACGGGGGCTTGGAATGGAAATGGGCTGAGGGGAAGGGGAGTCTTGAACTGCAAATAGCTGATGGGGAGGGGGGCTTGAAATGGAAATGGGCTGAGGGGAAGGGGAGTCTTGAACTGCAAATAGCTGATGGGGAGGGGGACTTGAAATGGAAATGGGCTGAGTGGAAGGGGGGCTTGAACTGCAAATAGCTGATGGGGAGGGGGGCTTGGAATGGAAATGGGTTGTGAGGGAAGGGAGCTAGGACAGGAAATGGGTTGATGGAGGGGGCTAGGATAGGACTGGGAATTGGTTGTTGGGGGAGCTAAACATTTAAACATCTCAATCATATCACCTCTATCCCGCCTTTCCTCTAAGGCAGGGGTCTCAAACTCAAAATTGCTTTGAGGGCCAAATGAGGACTTGTAAAGTAAAGACGCGGGGCCTCATTTGCATAAATATTTACATAATGTTACCATACAAAGCGCAGACGTTAATGATGCACATTTCCCAGAGCTGACATATTCCAGTTAATAAATTCAAAATAGATATTTTTCTATCTTTTGTGCATTTTTTTCAGTTGAAATTGTTCCAGCCACTTTCTTCTGGTTTCTTTGTGTCTTCTGCTAACTCTCCATCGTCTGCTGTCCATTTGTCCTTTCTTCTCTCTTCTAGTTTTTTTTCCATTCTCTCTCTATATCTGCTTTAACATACTTATCTTTCTCCTTTTCCTCCTTTCTCATTCCTATTTCATCCACTCAAATTTTACCTCTCCATCCTCAATCACCACTTACTCTCCCAATATCTGGCCAATTGCAGATTTTTCTTCCCTCCCACACAAAATATTTTCCCCTCTCCATTTCACTCTCCCAGCCCCATACCATTCTAATCCTCCCCCAACATCAGCTCCCTTCTAGTTCCAGCCCCACCCAGCATGCGCTCCCTTCTAGTCCCCGCATCAGCCCATTTCCAGTCCTATCTTAGCCCCACCATCAGCCCATTTCCTGTCCTAGCTCCCCCCCACTAAGCCCTTTTCCAGTCCTAGCAACCCCCCAGTCCATTACCATTTCTAGCCCCCCCATAGCCCATTACCAGTCCTAAGCCCCCCAACAGCCCACTTCCAGTCCTAACCCTCCCATCACCCCATTTTCATTCTTAGCCCCCCCATAGCCCATTACCAGTCTTAACCCACCAATTAGCCCACCTCCAGTCCTTCCTAACCCCCATCAGCCCATTTCCAGTCCTAACTCCCCCCATCAGCCCTTTTCCAGTCCTAACCCCCCTCCCCTCCCCCATCAGCCCAGGTAAATAAAAAAAACCCCCTGGCTTCTGCTGCTGCCGCTGCGGCAGAATCAACTGTCAATTAAAAAAAACCAAAAACCTGGCTTCTGCTGCTGCAGCCATGGAAGCAGCAGAATCAGCTGTCCCGCGGCCGCTTCTCCTCTGCCCGGAAGAGTCCTGAGTCTGCTCCATCAGCGGAGGGCCTTTCAAGCCGCGAACAGAGTATTTCCCTCTCGCGCGGTTTGAAAAGTGAATAGGCTTAAGCCGCGCGAGAGGGAAATACTCTCTTCACGGCTTGAAAAGCCCGCCGCTGATGGAGCAGACTCAGGACTCTTCTGGGCAGAGGAGAAGGGGCCGCGGGACAGCTGATTCTGCTGCTGCCATGGCTGCAGCAGCAGACGCCAGGTTTTTGGGTTTTTTAAATTGACAGTTGATTCTGCCGCAGTGGCAGCAGCAGAAGCCAGGGGTTTTTTTTTGTTTCCCTCCATTGCGGGCCACACAAAGTTCTCTCACGGGCCGCGTGTTTGAGACCCCAGATCTAAGGTGTACATATTAAGATCATTAAGTCTGTCCTCATATGCTTTAAAATGAAGACCACTAACCCTTTTAGTAGCCACCCTCTGCACCGACTCCATCCTGTTTATATCCTTTTGAAGGTGTGGTCTCCAGAAATGCACACTATACTCCAAATGAGGTCGCACCAAAGACTTATACAGAGGCACTATCACCTCCTTTTTTCTGCTAGCCATTCCTCTCCGTATGCACCCAAGCATCCTTCTATCTTTTGCTGTCGCCTTTTCTACCTGTTTAGCTACTTTAAGATCATCAGACACAATCACGCCTAGGTCTCACTCTTCTTTAGTAGACAAAAGTATTTCACCCCCTATACTATATTGCTTCCTTGGATTGCTGCAGCCCAAATGCATGACCTTACATTTTTTAACATTAAATCTCAGCTGCCAAATTCTAGACCATTCTTCAAGCTTAGCTAGATCCCTTCTCATGTTATCTACACCTTTCTGGGTGCAGGGCCGGCCTGTCCATTGAGCAAGAATGTTTTTTGCACAGGGCACCGCGTTTCAGGGAGCCCCGTGCAAAAAACATTCTACATCAGCCCAAGTAGATTAAAAAAAAAACGGCTGCTGCTTCCACTGCCGCCGTGGCAGTGGCAGAATCAAGCGTCCCGCCGCGGGGCCCCCCCCGGCTCGGTAGGGTATGGTGCTTTGTGAGTCCTCGTAGTGATGTTAGGATATGGCGGGTTTGCTATGGATTCTAAATGGGCAGTGTTTGTAGTAGTTCCTAATCTGCTTGGCGGTTGGCACTGGATTATAGTAATGTAGAAATCTTTTAGTCTTTCTTTATCAATACACTCATTAAGAGGCATGTTTACTAAAAGTTAGTGTATGGTAACATTATGCAAATATTTATGCAAATGAGGCCCCACACTGAGTCTCTGCACATGGCCCCTGCCTGGGTGTCTACTCTATTGCAGATTTTGGTATCATCCGCAAAGAAGCAAATGTTACTCGACAGCCCTTCTGCAATATCACTAACAAAGATGTTAAAAAAGAATTGGACCAAGGACAGATTCCTGGGTCACTCCACTAGCAACCTCCTTCTCCTCAGAGTGAGCTCCATTTACCTGTACCCTTTGTCGCCTCCCACTCAACCAATTTCTAACCCAAGCACTAACTTTAGGGTCCAACCCTTGGGTGCTCAGTTTGTTTATAAGTTGCCTGTGAAGAACAAGGCTTTACTGAAATCTAAATACACCACATCTAGGGCTCTCCCTCAGTCCAACTCCCTTGTCACCTAGTCAAATAAATCAATCAGATTTGTCTGACAAGACCTGCTTCTGATGAATCCAAGCTGCCTTGCATCCTGTAATCCGCTTGACTCCAGAAACCTCACTATTTTCTCTTTCAGCAGCGTTTCCAATAATTTACTCACCACCGAAGTTAAACTAACCAGCTTGTAGTTTTCAACCACATCCTCACTTCTACTTTTGTGTAAAGGGACCACATGTGCCTCTCTCCAGTCCTTTGGCACTACTCCTGACTCCAACGAGGCATTGAAAAGATCAGTCAGTGGAGCAGCTAGAACGTCCCCAAGTTCCCTTAGTATTCTAGGGTGTATCCCATCCGGTCCCATTGCTTTGTCCACTTTAAGTTTAGCTAGTTTCTCACGAACACAGTCTTTTGAAAATTGTTCAAGATGCCCCTCACTTCTTTTCCTGTTGTGGGTGTTTTCTGAGGTCCTGCTCCTGGTTCTTCATCTGTGAACACAGAATAGAAATGTTTGTTAAGCAATTCCACTTTATCCTCATCAGCTTCTACATATTCCCCCCCTGCACCCTTGAGTCTGACAATACCACTTTTGTCCATCCTCTTCTCACTAACATATCTGAAAAATGTCTTATCCCCCATTTAACGGCATTGGCTATTTCCTCCTCTTTTTGAATCTTTGCTTTCTGACTACTTTGCTAGCTTCTCTAAGTTTTTCCAAATATAGATGCCTGTCTTCCTCTCTCCGTGATCTCTTATTTTTTTATGAAGGCCTCTCTCTTTTTCTTCACCTTTTCAGCTACTTCTTTCAAAAACCATAGCAGTCTCCTTTTTCTTTTACCTTTACCATTCTAATAAAAAGGTTGGATGCCCTTAAAATATCCCCTTTCAGTTTTGCTCACTGTTTTTCTACATCCCCCAGCTGTTCCCATCCCACTAACGACTCCTGGGGTATTATCCATCTTGGCAAAGTTAGTTTTCCCTCGCTTTTGAATGGATTTTAACAGCCCTAGTCCTAATACTGAACCGATGGAATGAAGATGTGGAATGAGGAGGTGGAGCAGTAAAATTGAAGATGAGAAAGGGGTAGAAAAAGTACTCTGGCAATTTGAAAAGATCTTCCTTTATTGTTCAGAATGTAGAATTAGTTGTTATTATTTCAGAAAGGAATATGAAGACTTTTTTTCCAGGCTTCTGAATGAACGATTGTATTTTAAAGATTTGTACTGCAGATGCTGATGAATAAATGCATTTTAATGATTAATTTTAAATGATTATGAGAAATTGTATTTATGATGAATGTGATGTGTCTGAATTTCAATTATGAATGCATAGTTATGGTCTGCTCTGATTAATATATATTATAAAGGGAGAATATAAGAAACAGCAGATTAAAGATTAACATTAATAAAAATGTGGAGGAGAGGGGGAGAGGGTGTTGGTAGATGAGTAGAGATGATTTGAAGGGGAGAAACAATGGCTCAGGGTTGGGGCTGAGAGAGACAAGAAAGAGTGAGACAGAGATAGCACAAGGTGGGAGATTTCAGAAATAGAGACAGATCACAAAGGTTTGAAAGAAAGTGGTGGCTCGTGGGGGGGGGATGTGAAAGAGACTAGTGATACAGGGTAGGGATGGTTTGATAAAAGAGAGACTAGTGGCATAAGGTTTGGGGGGTTAAGAGAGGCAGTGGGAATATGATGTGACTGACACGCTGGTCAGAAGTGTCGTTACCTCATGTGGGAAGATGTTTGTTAGCTCTCCTTCAGCCCTTTTGGATGCAAAGTGGTCCTACCGAAAATTTAGTGTAGACCACTGATCTATTGTAAGGGGTAATGGTGAAAGAACCCTTTGGAAAAAGTGATTACAAGGTAATTAAAATTGAGTTAATCACTGGTGGGATAATAAATAATATTACTGCAGTAACATATACCTTTAAAAAGGGAGTTCAGGGGCAGCAGAACACCTTTTTTGTTTGAGAGGACCAAACTAGTTTTCATCTCTTCCCTGCAAGTTCCTCAGTAACTGATGAGATTCAGAATAAAAGGTTGGCTGAGCCAAGACCACAGTGGCTGACTGATTACATAAGAACATAAGATATGCCTTACTGGGTCAGACCAAGGTCCATCAAGCCCAGTATCCTGTTTCCAGCAGTGGCCAATCTAGGTCACAAGTACCTGTCAGGTTCCCAAAAAGGTACATAGATTGCACAATGCTTATCCTGGGGTAAGCAGTGGATTTCCCTGGTCCTCTTTAATAATGGTGTATAGACTTTTCCTCCAGGAACTTGTCCAAACCTTTTTTAAACCCAGCTACACTAACAGCTATTACTACCTCCTTTGGTAAAGAATTCCAGAGTTTGATTATGCATTAAGTGAAAAAAAATATTTTCTCCTACTAGTCCTAAATGGGTTACCCTGTAGCTTCATTGCGTGTCCCCTAGGAGTAAACAACCAATGTGTATGCATTCCACTCCTTTCATTAATTTAAAGACCTCTATCATATCTCCCCTCAGTAGTCTTTTTTCTAAGTTGAAGAGCCCTAACCTTTTAAGCCTCTCCTCATAGGGGTATCCTTTCATCCCCTTTAGCATTTTCGTGGCTCTTCTCTGTACCTTTTCTATCAGCTATATCCTTTTTTAAGATACGGTGACCAGAATTCTGTTGCCTATATGGGACACTATGACAAAACAAATAAACTGGTTTAAAGGAAACTAAAAGGAGCAGATATAAGGATTAAAAATCTGTATGAGGCATGAAGATTGTTTAAAATGCCACCTTGGAAGTCAAGATAAGATGTATTCAACAAATTAAAATGTCAAAGGAAGGGCAAGCATCTTCCAGGATGTCTAAATAATGTTTTGAAAAAGGTTATTAAAGCCAAGAAGACATCCTTTAAAAAATGGAAAGCAGGAGCCAGTAAGTTAAATAGGAAGATGTATAAACACTGGAATTTAGATATAGAGCATTAATAAAGCAAGTCAAGAGAGAATTTGAGGAGAGATTTGCCAAGAGGTAAGAGCTAATATTAAATACTTTTTAATTTTTTAGTTGTTATTATTTTTATTTTCTTAGCAACTGTCCAGCATCCACAATCCCAAAAAACATAAATCATCACCAACCCTGCAACACTCCAGTCCCATCCTTAAATTGCTACTAGTTCTCTATCCTCTCCCACTCCTCCCCCTTTCCAAAACTCTTTCATTTCTCTATAATATATGTCCCTTCAAAGACCACAAGTTATCAGTGTCCCTGTTTAATGTACATCACCAATGCGTGGATGAGACAATGGTGCAGAGATGAGGGGTTTGGATTTGCTAGGAACTGGGGAACATTCTGGGGAAAAGAGGGGCTCTTCCGAAGGGATGGGCTTCACCTTAACCGGGATGGAACCAGGCTGCTGGCATTAACCTTTAAAAAGGAGATAGAGCAGCTTTTAAACTAGATATTAGGGGAAAGCCAACAGTCGCCCAAGAGCGGATGGTTCGGAAGGATGTAACCTTGAAGGATACTACCAAAAGCAGAGAGGTTCCACAAAAGAGTAAAGTAGCCCAAATGCCCTCAAGTATGGAGCAGACAGAGCTTAAAGATCCCAATTTACCCATGTCTAACAATAGCCAAATTAACATGAATAAAATACATTCTCTAAAATGCTTGTATGCAAATGCTAGAAGTCTAAAGAATAAGATGGGAGAGTTAGAATATATAGCACTAAATGAAAGGTTAGATATGATTGGAATATCAGAGACATGGTGGAAGGAGGACAACCAGTGGGACACTGTGATACCTGGGTACAAACTATATCGTAATGATAGAGCTGATCAAATTGGTGGAGGGGTTGCGCTCTATGTTAGAGTGGAAATTGACTCAGAAAGGATTAAACTTTTGCAGGAAACAAAATCTGCTGTAGAATCTATATGGATTGAAATTCCATATAAAAGGGGGAAGGCAATGGCAGTGGGGGTGTACTATCGAGCGCATGGCCAGAATGACCAAATGGATGATGAAATGCTCAAAGAAATCAAGGAAGCTAACAAAAGTTACAGCACAGTAATAATAATGGGTGATTTCAATTACCCCGGTATCGACTGGGTCAGTGTCACGTCAGGACATGCTAGGGAGATAAAGTTCCTAGATGAAATAAATGACTGCTTCTTGGAGCAGCTGGTTCATGAACCGACCAGAGGGGAAGCCATATTAGACCTAGTCCTTAGTGGAACACCAGATCTAGTGCAAGAGATAAGGGTGTTGGGGCCACTTGGCAATAGTGATCATAGCATGATCGCCTTTGATTTAATTAGTGGAGGAGGGATAGTAAGGAAATCCACAGTACTACCTTTTAACTTTCAAAAGGGAGACTATGATAAAATGAGGAAAACAGTTAAGAAAAAACTAAAAGGAGCAGTTGCAAAGGTTAAAGACGTACATCAAGCTTGGGTGTTGTTGAAAAATACTATCTTGGAAGCCCAGAACAGCTGTATTCCACGCTTTAAGAAAAGTGGAAGGAAGTCCAAAAAACTGCCAGCATGGTTTAAAGGTGAGGTCAAAGAGGCTGTTGTTGCCAAAAAAGCATCTTTCAGGAAATGGAAAAAAGAGCCAAACGACAAAACCTGGAAACAACACAAGCACTGGCAAGTCAAATGCAAGGCATTGATAAGGCAGGCAAAGAGAGAATTTGAGAAGAAGCTTGCTGCGGAAGCAAAAACGCGAAATAAAGACCTTTTCAAGTACATTCATAGCAAAAAACCTGTGAGAGAGTCAGTTGGTCCATTAGATGATAAAGGGGTTAAAGGAGCACTAAGAGGCGACAAGGCAATAGCGGAGAGACTGAATGAATTCTTTGCTTCGGTCTTTACTGAGGAAGATGTAGGGATGTTATCCATGACTGAAGTGGTATTTAAAGGTGCGGAAGAATTGAAGGAAATATCGATACATTGGGAAGATGTCTTACAACTATTAGATAAACTGAAGAGTAGCAAATCACCTGGGCCAGATGGTATACATCCAAGGGTGTTGAAAGAACTGAAATATGAGATTGCAGACCTGCTATCAGTAATCTGTGAACTATCATTAAAATCATCTCTAATACCTGAAGATTGGAGGATTGCCAATGTAACACCAATTTTTAAAAAGGGTTCCAGGGGTGATCCGGGAAACTGCAGACCGGTGAGCCTGACGTCAGTACCGGGAAAAATGGTAGAAACCATCATAAAGAATAAAATTACTCAGCATGTAGATAGTCACGATCTAATGGGAAACAGCCAACATGGCTTTAGACAAGGAAGATCTTGTCTTACTAATCTGCTATGTTTTTTTGAAGGAGTGAATAAACAGGTGGACAAAGGTGAGTCGGTTGATATTGTGTATCTGGACTTTCAGAAAGCCTTTGACAAGGTCCCTCATCAGAGACTATTGGAAAAACTAAAGAGTCATAGGATAGTAGGCAGTGTACTATTGTGGATCAGGAACTGGTTAAAAGATAGAAAGCAGAGGGTAGGGCTAAATGGCCAATTTTCCCAATGGAGAAAGGTGAATAGTGGTGTACCCCAGGGATCTGTGCTGGGTCCGCTGCTTTTTGACATATTCATAAATGACCTGGAAAGTGGAATAACGAGTGAGGTTATCAAATTTGCAGATGACACAAAACTATTTAAAGTTGTTAAAACCCAAGAGGATT
Organism: Ichthyophis bannanicus; assembly: GCA_033557465.1. Lineage (NCBI taxonomy): Eukaryota > Metazoa > Chordata > Amphibia > Gymnophiona > Ichthyophiidae > Ichthyophis > Ichthyophis bannanicus. The sequence continues at coordinate 921,259,200 of CM066034.1, forward strand.
GTGAAAAATTGCAAGAGGATCTTGATAAATTGGAAGACTGGGCATCAAAATGGCAGATGAAATTTAATGTGGACAAGGTTATGCACCTAGGGAAGAACAACCCAAACTATGGTTACATGATGCAAGGTTCCACATTAGGAACCACCACCCAGGAAAAAGATTTAGGCGTCATTGTGGATACCATGTTAAAACCCTCGGCCCAGTGTGCAGCGGCGGCCAAGAGAGCAAATAGAATGATAGGTATGATAAGGAAAGGAATGGAAAATAAAACAAAAGATATTATAATGCCTCTGTATCGTTCCATGGTGAGACCGCACCTTGAATATTGTGTGCAATTCTGGTCGCCGTATCTTAAAAAGGATATTGCGATTTTAGCAAAGGTTCAGAGAAGAGCCACCAAAATGGTAAAGGGGAGAGAAGGATACTCCTATGAAGAAAGGCTAAAGAGGTTAGGGCTCTTTAACCTGGAAAAGAGATGGCTGAGGGGAGATATGATAGAAGACTATAAATTAATGAACGGAGTGGAATGGGTAAACGTAGATCGATTGTTTACGTTATCAGAATATAGAAAGACTAGGGGACATGCAATGAAGTTACAGGGTAAACTATTTAAGACTAATAAAAGAAAATATTTTTTCACTCAACGTGTAATCAAACTCTGGAATTTGTTACCGGAGGATGTAGTAAAGGCTGTTAGTGTAGTTGGGTTTAAAAAAGGTTTGGACAAGTTCCTGGAGGAAAGGTCCATAAACCATTATTAAGAAGTGACCGAAGATATCAATGCTTGACCCAGTACAAGCATTGTGGAACTTGAGTCTCTTGGGGAAACTGCTAGGTACATATGACCTAGATTGGCCACTGTTGGAAACAGAATACTGGGCTTGATGGACCTTGGTCTGACCCAGTATGGCATATCTTATGTTCTTATGTTACAATGTAAACCGCTTTGACTGAAATGATAAAGCGGTATAAAAAACTTGTTAAATAAATAAAATAAAACTATCAAAACCATTCAAAACAGGTACACAACTTCTGCTCAGCAAATGTCTAAACTCTAGAACCTCATCACCCTTAAACCATTAGCTTTGACATCAATAAATACATGACAATCTCCTCCAAAATTCCTCCATTGTGGGTGCCTCTATTTGCTTCTAAGCTTTTGCGATCACAAGCCCAGCAGCAATTACCCCAAAATATATCCTTTTTTGTTTCTCCTCTCTTTAAATTTTGCTCTTTATCATTCAACAAGGCCATTTCCCCCTGAGCGCCATAGCTGCGCACCACCACCCTATAGAGGGAAAACCCCACTCAAGTCAGCCCCTGCTCTCTAGGTTCCCCCAGGGCCTTCTGTTATCCAAGCCTTCTCTCTGCCCACCAGCAGCGGAATGGGACCTCAACATGGTGCTCTCTCAGCTCACCAAACCACTGTTCGAGCCCCTGGACACTTGTCACCTTTGGTACCTGTCTTAGAAGGTTGCTTTTCTGGTGGCCCTTATGTCTGCTTGTAGAGTTAGTGAACTCCAGGCTTTGGTGGAAGATCCACTATGTACATGGTTTTACAAGAACAGGGTAGCGCTCCGCATGCATCCCAAATTCCTCCCGAAGATGGTATCTCCTTTTCATCTCAACCAAGAGGTGGTCCTCTCCACCTTCTTCCCGTAGCCTCACGCTGGCAGACTGGAACTAGTGCTTCATACACTGGATTGTATATGGGCCCTGTCCTTCTACTTGCAGTGGACACAGGCCCATCACAAAGCTCCTCAGCTTTTTGTATTGTATAACCCCAGTAGACTGGGACTCCCCATGACTAAGCAAACTCTGTCCACTTGAGTGGCAGACTGTATTGCCCTCACCTATGAGTGAGCTGGCCTCCCCATTGAGCACTGGATCATAGCGCATCGCGTGAGAGCAATGGCTGCATTGGTGGCCAACCTCCACTCAGTGCCGGTGACGGAGATCTGTAAGGCCACCACATGGTCTTCAGTTCATATGTTCTCAGCTCACTACTGCCTGGAGAGCGAGTCCCGCAGAGACAGTGACTTTGGCCAGGCAGTACTCCATAATATTCTCGGGGTGTAGGCAACTCCTGCCCTGTGACCCTTCTGTGTTCAGGCTACCGGCATGATAGTATCCCTGGATGCTAGGGTCTGTAGAGTCTCTCATTGGGGACTTACCTTCTACAACTCATGGCTATATGATTGGTCACCATTGGTGCTGTCATGGTTCGTTCCTCGGCAGCCTGGAGCTATTGAGGACTGACTTCCTGCTTTTTCCTGGAGAAAGCGTAGTTACTTTCCTGTAACAGGTGTTCTCCAGGGACAGCAGGAATCAGTCCTCACTACCCTCCCTCCTCCCCTGAGAGTTGCCTCCCTACCTTGTTTTAGTTTTTACTGCCGTCCTAGCTATGTCATCTGACTGAGCAAGATGGCACCCTTGAGTGGGAAGGGGACCACGCATGTGTGGTAGCATTCCCAAAGACTTTCTTTGAAAACTGGGGAAATGCTCTGTGTGGGCTCCATCAGTGCCAATGTCACCCATATGGGAGGACTGATTCATGATGTCCCTGGAGAACATCTGTTACAGGTGAGTAACTATGCTTAAAAAGCAATAGTCCTAGTAGGGATCCATGGGGTACTCCACTCTTCATTGCCAGTTTAACCCTACTCTCTGTTTTCTTTCTTTTGATCAGCTCTTTATCCACAATAGGACAATGACTCCTATCCCATGGCTTTTTAATTTCCTCAGGAGCATTTCATGAACTACTTTGTCAAAACGTTTCTGAAAATCCAGATGCACTGTGTCAACTGGCTCAAATCACACTTTCAAAAATGGAGCAAACTGGAGATAGGAGAGAACCCCAGACCAGAAATGCAGTCTAGCAGTGCCAGCTTAGGGAGCCCAGGTGGGGTTTCCTTGAAGATTGAGGGACACTGAGAAGATCTCTTTAGGAAAGTTGGCCCCACTCCTCTCTGGTGAGGCCATTGCTGCTCACCAGGATTATATAAACCAGCCTCTCTGCTGTGCGGTCACGAGTTCATGACTGAAGGGATATGCAACCAAAGCAGGGTGCCCCTTCAGTGCAAATTCAGGGCCAGTTTGATGCTTTGAGTCTGGCTACTATTCTTCTATTTGGTTGGTGAAGTGAAAAGAAAGAACAGGAAGACTTGTCTCCAAAGTGAGTTGCTCTATGGATTAACACATGGTTCAGGTAGGTTATGGATCAACACAAGGGCAACTGGGACTTAGAACTAGTAAAGAAATCTCTTCTTTTCTTTCTTGGGCATCTTTGAGCTCCATATTAAGGACTCTACCTCCACATCTGGCTGAAAACCTGACCAAAGACTTGGGTGATACTTGGGCACACAGGGAAACTTCCCAACTTGGTACCTTAACAAGACCCTTGGAGGATTGTACTACTGATATAACTGCTGTGCCATGTCCTAAGATTATTTCTTTCCTGAGGGACTTGAGCATGGATCAGGAGTCTCCAACCCTACAAATGTTACTTTGTGAGACATATAAAGGTCAATTTTATAACCCCTGTGTAGGCGTTCCTGTACATATGTATGCGACATATTTTATAATGTGAAGCCTGCCTTTATAAAATACCTGTGTACCAATGCACCATATGCTAGACACATCAGTTATGCCTGTCCTAGAGCAGACATAGCTGGCGGTATCTAGATCAGTGTAAGGATGAGTGTACGTCATAATATTGTGTAATGTATGTGTGTCCCTCAAGTCTGTGCCCACGCCACATCTCTGTGAATGCCCCATGTTGAGAGTGACTCAGAGGGCACTTCCATGCCAGCTTATAGAGTGGCTCCCAAGCAAATGGTGAGCAGAAGTGGCCATTCATTTGCACAAGTTTGGGAAAATCCGAACTCGTGCAGGTAGGGGTCGTGGATCTTTCCGCAGCTTCTTTATAAAATCACTCTTATGGTGTCTAGTATCCAGAACTGAGACTTTTTTATATGGGACATTAGAACAAACTATTAAATTCTCAAAAGAGAGAGTTGCTAAATTTTCTGACTATGAGCTGAGACTGTCCCATTTTGAAGAAAAAATCTGTAGAGTGGAATCCCAGGTATCGATCCTGCAGGCTGCTAGGACTTCACATATTAAGATGGTTTTTACTTGCATACTCGGGGAGAGGTTGGAGAATATGTTAAGAGCTAAGAACCTACGGTTTTCGAATTTTCCTAAAACTCATTTGTTGTCTCCTCTGATTTTGTTAAAGAAATAGCTTCTTGAAATACTGCAACTTACTGATGTGAAATCTAAAAAAAATTCTACGTTTTATTATGTTCCTTCTCAAGTTTCCTCTTCTGGAGAAACAGAGGTAGTTCAGGGGGTGGAGGGTGTACTGTATCTAATATGAGGATTTAACTAATTTCTTAGAATTGTCTTCTGATAATATCCCCACTAGGACTACTTTATTCATTTCTCTAGTTTCAAAGATGGATATGATACATATACTGAAGGCTTATTTTGTGAGAAGGATGTTGACTTTTGTGGTCAGCAGATTACTTTATTTTCCAATGGTTACAGAGGGAGACGATTCCTCCAGTTTAAGTCTTGTGTGTTGGCACTGGGTGGTTCTCTTTTCATATGTTTCCCCAGGTAAGTGCCTAATAACTTACCAAGGTGTTAGATATTGCCAGTGCAGGGGTCTGGGCATGCGTTGTTTAGGTTGCATTGTCTACGGGCGCTGTAATATTCCAAGGCTTCGTGGCATAACATTTTTAATAAGGCACTCAACATCTTAGGGCTCTAGATCAGAGGTTCCCAACTCCAGTCCTAGAGGACTAAACACCATTCAGGTTTTCAGGCTGTCCCTAATAAATATGCATGAAATGCATTTGCATGCACTGCCCCCATTGTATTCAAATGTATCTCATGCATATTCATTAGGGACAGCCTGAAAACCTGAATGGTGTTTGGCCCTCCAGGACTGGAGTTGGGAACCTCTGCTCTAGATTATTTCTCGATCTCAAAATAGAATAAATAGTTTGTACAAAAAATATCCAATGTCTCTGGGAATTCCTGCTATCCAGACAGCTCAGGTACTCAGCAAATACTGCCTTGGTAGTGTACAGGCTCCTCCAGATTATAATCAACAGAAAACCCCAGCCAGTCATTGCAACTTGGTTATTCCAAAGAGTTCAAATAATGTTTAAAAGTGCTTATAACTCGCTGGCTTTCATTAGTTCTTTATAAACAACAGGGACGCAAATCATAAGCCAGAGCCAACAACTAAATAAAAACATTCAAACTAGTCTGTCCTGGGCTCCGAAACCATTCAAAACTTTCATGGCTGCAAAATTGAGCTGGTTTGGGTTTACTAGACAGCTTTCTCAGTTTGGGCTGGCTGGCTGCCCTCCTGTTCAACAGGGCAGCCCTTCCTCCTCAGTCTCTGTCTTGGAGGTATTTCATTTCCAGCACACCCCTTGTTGGGATCAAATCAAAATATTAGAAATAGCTCAAGTCAGAAGTCCCAGTTGATCCTACTCCTCACTATTGTGTAAACCCATACTCTTTCTGTATTTGCTTGAATAGGGAAGCCTTCCACCCACACCTCCCCTAGATATTCACTATAGCTCTGTGTGTACCGGTAAAAAGATTGAGCAGGTCCACTCGCAAACTTTGGCCACTGGCTTCCTGATACTCCATCTCCTCAGGTAACCCACCAGTTGGTTCAGCTACTTCCAGCTCCATAGGTTTAGGTACTTCCTGGATTGTATATAGCTCATGATGAGACTGATCCCAGGGAGGAGCTATGTATGCTGGTCTTTGGGGGTGGCCAGAAATACTGCTCATCTTCCCAAGGAGGTATGTCAGTCCCAACCTCCTTCTCGGGCCCCTGGGACCCACCCAATCACAGGACCCACCCCTTTGCTCTACATTCTGGCCTTTCTGCTGAGGGTTTTCTAAACTCTGGCCTAAATCCTTTATAGCTTTTCCAACTAGGGCTTAACCTAGGTCTCTCTTCCACTTGGCAGGGATGTTTCTGACCCTCATATGCTCTTGTAACCGGGGACACCTGGAGGGTGATTCAGAGCTGGGCACATCCAGGCTATTTGGACATCCAGAAAATCAACGGGGCCAGTTTGCACCCGATTCTGCAATTGCGGGAGCTATAAATTCCCGCGATTGCAGGATCAGGGCGCTTGGACGGCCTGGCGTGCTCAGTATTCTGAATGCGGAGACGTACAGCAAGCTGCCTGTCCCCACTGCTCAATGCGCCAGCTGGTGTGCCGGTTCCCTGGCGTCCCGTCGCCTTAGCACCAGCACGTCCAGCTTGAGCTCCCAATGCCCGACCGCAGACAAAGAACTTTTCCCCACCACCCGACCCTAGGCGGGGGCACCCAGGGCCGTAATTTGGTGGCGGGACACCTCCCGCAGCAGCATGATGACTAAGGGGGATCTGCAGACCCTGATCACCCCCACACCCAGCATTTATTCCACCTTGGGGTGGAATAAAGCGGGCATCCAGCGCTGCTCTGTGGAACATATAGGGCCGTGACCTGAGTAAGCCCTGTACGTCCGGGTGCTTCAGCCCACCCATGCTCTGCCCCTTGTCTGCCTCTGTCCTGCCCCTTTCTGCACTGTCCAGCACTCCCAGCACAAACCCTCTGTACGTGTGGGGAGCGCTGGAGATGGACGTACAACCCCACTATTCGGGGATTGGAATCTACCCCTTGGTGTTCTTTTCCCTAAAGAGGACTCAGGCAGGCCATCCCTGCCACAATATATTTATTCTCCTTCCCCGATAGTGTAGGCTAAATGCATTTTTTAAATTTATTTATTTAATCTTTTATAACCACAGAAAATCTTTAATTGCTAAGTTTTGTGTATTCTTATTTGACTAGTACTGTATTTTCGTTGCTTCCTATTGTTACTTTATGTAAATATATTTGAAATTTATTAATAAAAATAAATGGAGCAGATTAGAGAGGCAAGACTTTCCTTGGCTAAATCTGTGTTGACTTTGTCCTTTTAAACCTTGCCCCTCTTTGGGGTATGTTTTCTAATGTCAGCATGTGTTAAGTGCCTGGAGCTGTTTTATTTCTATGGGTGCAGTGCACATTAAACTTTAGTAAACATGCCCCTTAGTGTTCAGTAATTCTTTTCTTTACACTAGTTTGTACTGTTTTGCCCAGCACTGGCATCAGGTTCAGCAGTCTGTAGTTTCCTGGATCACCCCTGGATCACTTTTTAAAAAGTGGCATTAGTTTGGATGCCCTCCAGTCTTCAGGTACTATAACCAATTTTAATGAAAGGCCACATACAGTATTGCTAATAGTATACAATATCTGCAATTTCATTTTTGAGCTGTTTCAGCACTCTGGGGTGTCTATTGTCCAGTCCAGGTGCTTTGCTGTTCTTTAATTTGTCAGTTTAGCCTATTATATCTTCCTGACTCATTAGGATTCATTTCAGTTCCTCCAAATCGCCACCATTAAATGTCATTTCTGGCATGGGTAGTTCTCTTACATCTTCCTGAAGCAAAGAATTCATTTAGGGCAGGGGTTTCAAACCCAGTCCGCGGGGAACCCAAGGCCAGTCAGGTTTTCAGGAGTCCCACAATGAATATGCATAAGATAGATTTGCATACAAGGAAGGCAGAACATGCAAATCTATCTCATGCATATTCATAGTGGGCATCCTGAAAACCCTAACGGCCTAGGGTTCCCCGAAGACTGGAGTTGGGAACCTCTGATTAGGGGTATGTTTACTATAATGTGTTATATCAGTGCACAGCAAGCCCAAAGTTTGTGCAGGATTCTTGGGGACATGTCTGGCTTGCCTTCCTAAGTTGCCGTGAGCAGATGTGTCTCACCACACTAGCCAGCAAGCACATTTAAAGCGGGCGCGCATATCATCACCCATTGAAGAGGCACAATCGAAGCAGAAAAGAAAGAAGGGTTTCTCTGTAGTAGGACAGTCCATGAACAAAAGTGCAGAATAAAAAGGGGCCACAGCAAATGAATCACAGATGTTCTTCAGTGGAGGTTTTATTAGAAGGACCCGACTCGGAGGCGTTTTGGCGAGCACGCCTGCGTCAGGGTCTGGATGATCAGTGACCAGGGCTGGGCCCAAATAATCTGCAATGGTCACACCCGCCTCTGCTCAGCTTGCCCCTCCTCCATCCACGTCATGAACGAATCGCAAGTCTGACAAATGAGGGTAAAAGGCTTCTGACATAAAAGGAGAGAGAGTTTTTAAAAGTTAACTATCCTGTGATATCAGCCATTTGCACTTTGCCAAAAATTCATAAGTCTGTACAAAATGCACCAGGAAGGCCAATAGTTAGTGCTATTGGTTCAGTCCCTGAACCACTTTTGATTTTTACTGATGACTTCCTATGTCCCTTTATTCCACTTATCTTTGTTTTAGTATGTGACTCTTCCTACACGATCCAGTGATTACAGGACTTTGTATTGGGTGGAGATATTATCCTAGTGACTCTAGATATAGAATCGCGGTATATGAATATTCCACAGGGCAGGGTGATGAGGTTTATGAATTTTTTTGTAATACATTTTTTGTTTTATATTTGTGAAGCATGTGGTTGTTTCTATATGGTTATGCATTGTATGTATGTATGTATAAGTGCATGGGTATGTTTGTATATTTGTGTGTATCTGTATCAGTTTTGTCTTTCTGCTTATCTGTGATCGGGAGAGGAAAGGAGAGAGAGGGGCACTTTGAAAGGTGCATCCTTATGCACCGTGTGACAGTGAATCAGTGTATGTATGTTGCAACTGTTGGAACTGCTTTTCTCATAGAAATGTATTGGAGTTTTTAAAAAAGATTGGGGGGGGGGGGGGTGTGTGCGATTTTCTTCAGTCCTCCACCACATGCAGCATATGAACTTCCTCCAGTCCAACTCCGCCCTTCCAGTAACTAAGGCAACCTTCCCATTGGCTGGACCCTACCAATAGTTTTAATGCTAGTTACACTGGAAGCAGGTAGGACAGGTTCAGTCATACAGGGGGCCTGCAGACTGAGGTTCTAAACTCAGAAAAAGTCCAGACACATTAGTCATCCTTCTACATTCTGGGCATCAGTTGAATCCTGAAAAAAACCTGACAGTTGATAATCTTGAGCTCCTGAGTCTTGCATACATCTCGAGGGCCCCCCCCCCCCCCTTTAACATTTGGACCCAAAGTATGTGCCTAGTTTGCCAGTGTTTTACTAAGGTCTTTCCCACAGAAACAGATATTAGTTGCAACCAATAAGGAAACTGTATGATTCAGTAAGTAGTTTTCACAGTAAAATTAACAATAAGAAAATGAAATGTAGATGAGAATGAGTAAAATGCATTCCTATCCACAGCAGAGAATATATACAATGCTTGTGTGTGTGTGTGCGTGTGCATGGTGTTCATGTGTCTGTGGGAAATAAGCTAGGTGTGGTGAAGCAGTTCAGTGGGGTTATTTTTTGTGGATGGGACAAGTTATAGTAGTTGCAAGGGGCTAGTTTTGGAGGTAAGGGCAATAGCTGTGGTAGTTATTAGGGGTGGGGCAGTTTGCGTGGTGATGAGAAAGTTGTGAAGGGAAATTTTTTGTCTATGGGGCAATTTCTGAGATGATGGGGCAGTTGTGATGGGTTACTCTGGGGGATGGGACAGTTTGCAGAGTGGTGGGGCAATTGCAGGGAGTAGTATTTGAGGGAGGGGACAGTTGCATGGGTGTAGATTTTGAGGTTGGGCGGTTTGTATGGTAGTGGAGAGGTTGCAGGGTATAGTTTTTGGGGTGGCGGGGCAGATGCAGGGATAATTTTTGGGGCTGTGGTAGTTTACATGGTGGTGGGGCAGCTGAGGAGGAACGCGCGGCAGCATTATGAACAGGATAATGATAAAGGAGAAGTAGGTGATGCAGTTTACTGGGAGGCAGCAAAGTTGGTCATGAGGGAGAAGATTATTGCTTATGTGGCTGAAGTAAAGAAAAGAATGGAAGGGAAATCTCTGATGTGGCTGCAGAAGCTGGGACCATGCAAGATGCAGATAAACAAACATATTTGGCAGAAAATTAATGACTTGCTGGATGAAAAGGGAGGCTACAACAAACAGCTATACAAATATGGGCTACAGTGGAGTGGCAACAAAGTTGGAAAACCAGAAGCTCAAAAACAGTAATTGTGGAGATCAAAGGGGCAAGGGGGATGCATGAATAGGATGGAAGAGGGGGTAATGGAGCGATTCGTTCAATTTTATCGAAGTCTTTATGTTCCAGGACCCAGCCACAGGAGCAATAAAGCAAAATTCCTTTATAGCATGGCATTGCCTTGTGTTAGTGAAGAACAATTATGTTACCTGAATGTGTCCTGTACCGTTGAGGGAGTTGTAGGGAGCTATTAAGAAATTGCAATTAGCTAAATCTCCAGGACCGGATGAGTTGGGCCTGGAATTTTACACAATTTTGAGTGACTTAGTGGTAGAACCCTGCAAAGGATGGAGAGAACAATCTAGGTGAAAAGGAATCTGGAGCATGCGCCAGACCATGGCCCATATCATTGTGCTAAACCAAGACATTAAGGGCCTGATATTCGAAAGGATTTATCCGGTTAGCAGGACCTGCTAGCCGAACAAAATCCTGCCGAGCCCAAAATTCAGCGGCACTATTTGGAAAATGCTGCAGAAGGTTTCTTCTGACCGCCCTGGCACTATTCAGTCTGCGGGTGGGGTGCTACTTACCTGCATATAGCTGCCGGTTAGTGGCAATTTTCAGTCTGCTAACTGGATAAGCAACTGCATGAAGTTAAGCCAAAATGAAGCTGCAGCGGCTGAATATCACTGCTGTCCGGATAGCCACTGTGGTCAGAGATGAAACTGAATATTCAGTGCCTGAGGAGACCCAGATTCCAGCACTGAACATCCAGCTTTCATTTTAAAATGCTGCAGCTGGCGCTTTAAACAACACTAACCGCGGAGTCTGACTATTGCCTCTAGGATTATAGCAGTGGTGTTGACTAAGTGGCTGGGTCATATCATACTAACTTGGTGCATGTGGACCAGGTGGGATTTGCCCCAGAGTGTTATGCCTCGACAAATCTTACTAAAGCACCAAATAGATGGACAGTAGGATGCGGGCGCGATCTGAGCTAGTTTGGATGTTAAGAACGTATTCGGCAAGATAGTGTGGGAGTATCATTTCTGAGCGTAGTCCTTATTTGGTATTTCAATGGAGCCCACAGTGCAGTTGCTGATCAATGGTAAGCCTACGGAATGCTTTAGGTTGCATTGAAAGACACAGTAGGCGTGCCCTCTCTCCCCACTATTGTTGGCTTTATCCATAGAGCCCCTGGCTTGTAAGCTAAGAGCTGAAGGGTCTCTGGGATGTTGGACATTAGTACCTATTTGTGGACGATATGCTTTTATTTGTAGACTGGGCTAGTGCTAATTTGGGGAAAATAATTTATCATATCCAGCAATTTGGTGCCTTTAACTTTGCCAAATCTGAGCCTGGAAATAATAAAGTCCTGCTGGAACCAACAGATGGCAGATTTCCCCTTGGTGGGGGGGGGGGGGGGGGCAAGGTGTAACTAGGGGTGCATTAGAGTGCGGACCCTCAGGTGATATAAAAGTGCAATGTAATAGACAAATTGGACCAAGTAAAAGCTCTTTGTAATAAGTGGTGTGAGTTGCTTGATGGACAGGGTAATAGTTTTGAAAATGGTGATACTCACCAAGCTTCTGTACCTGCCCTTGGTGATGCCTGTGTAAGTAGGAAACCAGGAAGAGGGGTATTATGAAAGTATTGTTAGTAGTTTCTTGTGGAAAGCAGGGGGTGGGGGCTTCTATAGGCTTTGCAAAATTAATGCTGTCAAGGGATAGGGATTATTTGAGTCTTCCTGATTTGTGACTTTACAATGTGGCTGCATCACTGCGGTGGACACGTGAAGTCCACACTGGTCAATATAGGTTTTCTCCAATGGACACCCCTTCACTTCTTTCAATATTTTGCATTTACAGAAAGCCCAGCAGTTGATCCCAGGGCTCAAAGCACACTTTTTACTACTTTTACAGAAAGCATGACTCTGGTAGAGGGGCAAAGGTCAAGGGAGAGCAAGGGACTTCTCTATTTGTGCAAAAGATAAGAAATCTGGATTATAGACCTGGATTAGACAATGCTCACTTTTTGATATGGTTTTCCAAAGGACGTCAATATACTGGTTAACTAGTGTCTGAGCAAGATGGAATTTTCATAGCCTTCATGGAGATTAAGGAGAAATGGGAAATTCTGACTTCTCATCAACTACTGTATATACAAGTGCGACATTATTGGTTTACCCTTAGACAATCTAAAAAAGGGGGCATGCGGTTTTCCAGACTGGATGATATCTTTTGGTATATGCCCCAGCAATTAAATAAAGTGGCTATATGGTACAGAGGTGGGAGGATACACGAGAAGCCCGTATTCTACCCTTGGGCAAATGATATAGTCATGGAGTTGGTAACCGTGGACTTAAGTAAACTCTTTGATAGCATTTCTCAGAAAATGGTGAATGTGGGTCTTTGGGAAATGCAGTTTAAAGTATTGCATAGGAGCTACATCACTAAGGAAAGGGGGGGCATAAATAAAACTTTGGGATGGTAATTTATGTGGGAAGAGGACTTGTCACATCAGAACACTGCTGCATTTCAAATGCATGTTGCTGTGAACGTTATGGAGCAAGGCTTTGGTAACCACCGACGGGGTAATTGGGAAAAGATTTAATTGGACTTACTGTAAGGGCTGTGATTGCTGGAAAGAAGGACCCCATCAGGAGGCCTGACTTTTGAGGGCAGAGATGAAATTCGCCCACATTGCTTTGTTAATTTAAGTTCTTGTTTTCTGCTCAGTTCCATATAGTTCAGAGCAGATTACATCGACATGTAAAATAATTCCAGAACAATGACTGGCAAATAAAACAAACAAATCAATCTAAATTAATCATTAACATAAAATGTTTTCGGAGAGCGATGAAAAGAAACACAATTGTCCAAAGATCGTATATCCTTGGGTAAATGATTCCACTCAAAGCAGCTTGGTAACAAAATAATGTATCATATATGTGCTTAAAACATACATCCTTAGGGGAAGGATAGTCAAAAGGAAATTGCTTTGTTGGTGGTTTGGTTTAAAGGTAGTATTGACATTTTTGGTGAGTTAAGAGGTGCAGGCTGTACAGTGATGGGACAGTGACATTAGGTTGACTGTATCAGGGAATATGAGCTTCAGGTATCTGTGGATAGGGATGTGCAGGCCAAAAAATGTTTAATTTTGTTTTTGTTTTACGTCTTCATGTTGTTGGTTTTTTTCAATAGGGCACCCTTTTGCACAACAAGGTGCATTATTGTTGCTTTTGTTTCAAAACGAAAGCACATCCCTATCTGTGGATAGGCCCTCCAGCTGGAATAGCAGAACAGGTGAGTTGAGGACTTAACAAAGCATAAGAACAAAAGAATATAAGATATGCCATACTGGTTCAGACCAAGGTCCATCAAGCCCAGTATCCTATTCCAACAGTGGCCAATCTAGGCCACAAGTACTTAGCAGTTTCCCCAGAAGACACAGGTTCCACAATGCTTGTATTGGGACAAGCAGTGGATTTCCCGGGTCCCCTTTAATAATAGTTTATGGACCTTCTCCAGGAACTTGCCCGAACCTTTTTTGAACCCAGCTACACTAACAGCTTTTACTACATCCTCCGGTAATGAATTCCAGAATTTGATTACTCGTTGAGTGAAAAAATATTTTCTCTGATTAGTCTTAAATGGGTTACACTGTAGCTTCATTGCATGTCCCCTAGTCTTTCTATATTCTGATGGCATAAACAACCCGTTCCACTCCATTCATTAATTTATAGACCTCCATCATATCTCACCTCAGCTGTCTCATTTCCAGGTTGAAGAACGCTAACCTTTTTAGCCTTTCCTCATAGGGGTATCTTTCCATCCACTTTATCATTATGGTGCCTTTTCTCTATACCTTTTCTAATTCCACTATATGCTTTTTAAGATATGGCGACCAGAATTCCACACAATATTTGAGGTGTGGTGGCACCATGGAATGATACAGAGGCATTATAATATCCTTTGTTTTATTCTGAATTCCTTTCCTTATGATTTCTAGCATTCTATTTGCTTTCTTGGCCACCACTGCACACTGGGCAGAGGATTTCAACATGTTATCCACAATGACGCCTAAATCTTTTTCCTGGGTGGTGGTTCCTAATGTGGAACCTTGCATTGTGGAACCATAGTTTAGGTTGTTCTTTCCTAGGGACATAACTTTGCACTTGTCCACATTAAATTTCAACTGCCATTTGAATGTCCAGTCTCCCAATTTATTAAGGTCCTCTTGCAATTTTTCATAATCCTCTTGGGTTTTAACAACTTTGAATAATTTTGCGTCATCTGCAAATTTGATTATCTCACTCATTATTCCCATTTCCAGGTCATTTATGAATCTTTATCTTTATCTTTATTTAAAACTTATTATACCGCCTAAACCTAGAGGCATGCAGCGGTGTACATAAAATAAGGAGACTACTGTCAGAAACAGAAAGGAACGCCAATTCATTTACAGGAAAGGACAGCAGAGAGGAGAGAAGCAGGAAGAGAAGATAAAGGGAACATACAGACGGGTTAGGAGGGATCAATCAGCTGCCAGCAATGGAAGGAAGGGGAGGAGGGAGATCAAAAGCTGTGCAGAAGAGGTGGGTTTTAAGTGAGGTTTTAAAGGAGCGGAAAGAGGATTCTAGACATAGAGCTAAAGGGAGGGAATTCCAAAGACGAGGACCAAGGAAAAAGAAAGTGGAAGAGCGTGTGGATTCAAGATGAGCCCTAGAGGGAGGTGGGAGAAAAAGACAATTAGCATGAATTGACCGAAGAACTCTAGAGGGGCAGTGAAAATGAACCAGATCCGACAGATAGAGAGGGACACCAGTATGTAGAACCTTGTGAACGAAAACCAGAATTTTATATTGAATACGAAAAGGGATAGGCAGCCAGTGCAAGTGGATAAGAAGGGGAGTGATATGAGCCGACCGAGAAGAGTTAGTCAAAAGACGAGCAGCAGTGTGATGAACCAATTGAAGACGGTGAAGCTGAGAAAGAGGGAGACCGGCTAAGGAGGCATTACAATAGTCAAGTCGGGAAACTACAAGGGAAAGAAGAAGCGTAGTCGTAGAGGAAAGAGAGAGAAAAGGCCGAACAGCACGAAGTTGCCGTAATGTATGGAAGGAACGCTGAACAACAGAATATGTTAAAAAGCAGCAGATCCAGCACAGATCCCTGGGGTGCTCCACTATTCACCTTTTTCCATTGGGAAAATTGATCATTTAGTCCTACTCTCTGTTTTCTATCTTTTAACCAGTTCCTGATCCACAATAGTACATTGTCTCCTATCCCATGACTCTTTAGTTTTGCCAAAAGTCTCTGATGAGGGACCTTGTCAAAGGCTTTCTGAAAATCCAGATACACTACACCGACCAACCCACCTTTGTTTACCTGTTTATTCACACCTTCAAAAAAATATAACAGATTAGTAAGACAAGACCTTCCCTGGCTAAATTCATATTGGTTATCTCCCATTAAATCATGGCTAGCTACATGTTCAGAAATTTAGTTCTTAATAATGGTTTCTACCGTTTTTCCTAGTACTGATGTCAGGCTCACCGGTCTGTAGTTTCCCAGATTACTCCCGGAAACCTTTTTGAGAATTGGCATTACATTGGCCATCCTCCAATCTTCAGGTATTTCTGATGCTTTTAATGATAGTTCACAGATTAGCAATGGTAGGTCTGCAATCTCATATTTCAGTTCTTTCAACATCCTTGGATGTATACAGGCTCATTCCATTCAAGACGTACAGCCCCTCTGTACGTCCAGTTTGAACCGGACATACAGAGGGGGGTCACAGTTCTGATGCCGCTGGGCACGTCTAGCCTTGCGGGACCAGAATCGCGAACAGCCCTGTACATGCAGGCCAGGTCTGTGATTCAGCCCGGCCTGCACGTACAGGGAAAACCGGACTAACTCAGTCAGGGCTTTACAATGGCGCCACGATGCCGTGGCATCTGGTTGCCATGGCTCCTAGGTTCCATTGTTTATTTATTTATTGAACGGTTTTATATACCACCTTTCAGGAGAATCAAAGCGGTTTACATCGAACAAAACTAGAACATTACATTGTAACTTATTCAAACAGATAACGTATCGGAATACAAAGAATAAGTTACCTGTTTGAATAAGTTACAATGTAAAGCCATGATCCCGGCTGCCGGCTTAACAAAGGCTTTCCCTGCAGCCTGACCCCTGATCCGGCCTCCTAAGGCCAGGGTTGGGCTGCGGGGAATGTCCTCGGGCCCCCCCTGCCCCATCCGTGTCCCAGACCCGCCGAAAAAAAACCGTCCAGGAAAGTTATTCCACTTCGGAGGTGGAATAACGTCCCCACACAAGTCGCCGGCCCTGGATGTACAGGGCTGACATTAGAATTGGCCCTAGATGTCCAGGGCCAGCGACCGCCCACCCTAACTCCGCCCCAGTGTTCCTTCTAATTTTCTGTAGGCTGTGTGCGCATAAAATATCAGCTGTGCAGCTTTTGAAGGAAGGTTAAATTTTTGTGCGCCACATAACGACACTTGTAGTTATATACTTTAAAATTTGACTACACATCAGAATACAGTATGTACACCACATTGTTTGCACTAGAAAACATTGTAGAACTTGTGAAAACCGTAAATACATAACAACTTTTAAATTTTAAGACGTCTGTGTTTTCTATCAGAATCAGAACCGTAATTTTTGTGTGCTCTGTTGTAAAGTATGTGCACTCGCTCGGCGAGGTGTGTGCGCACGCACACGCGCACAGCTTAGAGGGAACAGTGCTCCGCCCCCCATCTGCCCATTCCCCACTGGCGTCTAACTTCCCCGTACAATTGGTGGGGAAGTTAGACGCCGGCGGGGAGGGCACGAATAGCTGGGATGGATGTCTCATTGGGATGTCCATCTCTGCTATTCGTGGGACAGAATCAGGCCTATACTATCCAGTCCAGGTGATTTGCTACTCTTCAGTTTATCAAATTGTTTTAATACATCTCCCCAGTGTTTCAATATTTCTTTCAATTCTTCTGTGGCATCACCTTTAAATACCATTTCAGCCATGGGTAACATCCCTACGTCTTCCTCAGTAAAGACTGAAGGAAAGAATTCATTCAGTCTCTCCACTATGGTCTTGGCCCCTCTTAGTGTCCCTTTTACCCATCTAACATCCAGTGGTCCAACTAACTCTCTCACAGGTTTTTTGCTACAAATGTACTTGAAAAAGTCTTTATTATGCATTTTGGCTCTCACAGCAAGCTTCTTCTCAAATTCTCTCTTTGTCTGCCTTATCAATGCTTTGCATCTAACTTGCCAGTGTTTATGTCGTTTCTAGTTTTCGTCATTTGGCTCCCCATTCCATTCCTGAAAGATGCTTTTTTGGAACAACAGCTTCTCTGACCTCACCTTTAAACCATGCTGGCAGTTTTTTGGCCTTCCTTCCACTTTTCTTAGAGCATGGAATACAGCTGGTCTGGGCTGCCAAGATAGTATTTTTAAAGAACACCCATGCTTGATGTAAATTTTTAATCTTTGCAACTGCTCCTTTTTTCTTAACTATTTTCCTCAGTTTTTTCATAGTCTCCCATTTGAAAGTTAAAAGTAGTACTGTGGATTTCCTTACCATCCTTCCTCCATTTATTAAATCAAACATGATCATGCTATGATCACTATTGCCAAGTGGCCACAACACCCTTATCTCTTGCACCAGATCTTGTGTTCCACTAAGGACTAGGTCTAATATGGCTTCCCCTCTGGTCGGTTCATGAACCAGATGCTCCAAGAAGCAGTCATTTATTTCATCTAGAAACTTTATCTCCCTAGCATGTCCTGCCGTGACACTGACCCAGTCGAAACCAGGGTAATTGAAATCACCCATTATTATTACTGTGCTGTAACTTTTGTTAGCTTCCCTGATTTCTTTGAGCATTTCATCATCCATTTGTTCATTCTGGCCAGGCGATCGATAGCACACCCCTACTGCCATTGCTTTCACCTTAACCTTTTTACATGGAATTTCAATCCATAGAGATTCTACAGTGTATTTTGTTTCCTGCAAAACTTTAATCCTTTGTGACTAAATGCCCTTTCTAGCATAGAGCTCAACCCCTCCACCAATTTGATCAGATCTATCATTATGATATAGTTTGTAGCCAGGTATCACAGTGTCCCCCTGGTTGTCCTCCTTCTACTATGTCTCTAAGATACCAATCATATCTAACCTCTCATTTAGTGCTATATATTCTAACTCTCCCATCTTATTTTTTAGACTTCTAGCATTTGCATACAAGATTTTAGAGGCTGTATTTTATTCATATTATTGGGTTATCGGTAGGCAGGGGTAATTTGGAATCTTTAAGCTCTGTCTGCTCTGTACTTAAGGTCATTTGGGTTACTTTTATCTTTATTGGAACCTCTCTGTAGATATGCTCTAACTTCAGTCTTTTGCTAGTATCCTTCAAGGATACATTGTTCCGAACCATGCACTCTTGGGCAACTGTCAGCTTTCCCCTATTATCTAGTTTAAAAGCAGCTCTATCTCCTTTTTAAAGGTTAATGCCAGCAGCCTGGTTCTATCACGGTTAAGGTGGAGCCCATCCCTTTGGAAAAGCCCCTCCTTTCCCAAGAATGTTGCCCAGTTACTAACAAATCCAAAACCATCTTCCTTGCACCATCATCTTATCCACACATTGAGACTCCGGAGCTTTGCCTGCCTTTTGGGTCCTGCATGTGGAACAGGAAGCATTTCAGGGAATGCTACCCTGGAAGTTCTGGATTTCAACTTCCTATCTAAAAGCCTAAATTTGGCCTCCAGATCCTCCCTACCACACTTTCCTATGTCATTGGTTCCAACATGTACAAAGACATCAGACTCCTCCTCAGCACTATCTAAGTGGTGCATGAGATCTGCTACCTTCGCAACAGGCAGGCATGTTTCCAGGCGATCCTCATGTCCACCAGACACCCAGCTATCTACATGCCTAATGACTGAATCACCAACTATAACATCTGTGCTAACCCTTCCCTCATGGACACATGGCCCTGGAGAAACCTCCTCGCTGTGAGATGCTTTTACATCACCTGGAGGATAGGTCCTAGCTACAGGATCACTTCCTGCCACACCAAGGTAATGCTCTCCTGTCACATGACCTCTCTCCTCCATGGCACAGGGATGCTGCCAGACTGGAGGTGGGACTTCAGTACTACATCCGTGTAGGTCTTGTCTATGTACCTCTCTGTCTTCCTTATGTCCTCCAAGTCTGCTACTCTAGCCTCCAGAGATCGGACTTGTTCCCTGAGAGCAAAGTGCTCCTTGCACCTAGTGAACATGTAAGACCCCTCACCAAATGGAGAACATCATACATGTGGCAATCAATGCAAAAGACTGGAAAGCCCCCATCTCGCTGCTGGACTGCTGTCTGCATCTTAGTTTTAAGGTTGTGTTTAGGTATTTAAGTTGTTTACTTACTTAGGTTTGCTGGGGATACTTATACTAATAAAACTATATTTAATATGTTTAATGGACTTTGTTCACCTCAAGATTAATTAATCTCAGTTCCTTAATGTATGCCTGATGAGGATAAACAGCTGCACCTGAGAGTGAATATAGGCACCTCCTTCCCTTTAAGATGTTTAAGCACCTATAAAGCTATGATTATCCCAGAGAAGGGTAGGAGTCAGGGAAGGAGGGAGGGAAAGAAGACTTATTAAAAGTTGGGTGCTACACAGTGCCCTGTCCTATGCTTCTAAGGCAAAGTCTTGCCAATTTCCTGGGTGATTCACGCAGCCCTTGGTTTGATAGAAGAGGCCTTTTAAATTGCCCCTTTGATCTGTTACTTGACTTTAACACCTATTTAAGTCAACTTCACAGATCGTTTGCCTCCTAATTGTAAGGGCTCTTTGTAAAGGTCACTAGAAACAAGTTCATTTTTCTTTCTACTCAGAGATTATTCTACTTGTATGCTAAGCTATATTCTGATTTAAGTAAAAAAGCTCTCTAGAAACAAATGTATTTAAGTAACTATTTCCTCTATTTTACTTTCTAGGTTAAGCTAAACACTTATTTGATTGAAATGAAACACTCTCTAGAGAATCAATTTTTTTTCAAAATCTATTTACTCTTATTTTATATTCTATGTTAAGCTATACTCTGCTTTGACTTAAACACAAAGCTCACTGAATCAGTCAGGTACTAAGACCTGAATGATTCAGCAAAAACACTGAATTCTAAAATACACAAATTTATCTCCAAGATTCAGAGTTTATATTCACAAGTGTAGATCTACTTCCAGTTGTAGCAGTCCCTTTTGGACATTGATAACTTGGATTTTTCTGAGGCAATGGAGGGTTAAGTGACTTGCCCAAGGCCACAAGGAGGACTAATGGGACTCAAACTCTGGTTGCTTGTTTTTTAAGCTAGGGCTCTAACCATTAGGCTACTCCTCCACTCCAACATGTGGGAGGGAGGAGTGGCCTAGTGGTTGGGACAAGTTACCTTTGGCCAGAAGGCCAGTGGCTCAAATCCCACCAGAGGACAGAAACTTTGGGCCAGAAGGACTGGGGTTTCTACTCCCACAGGTGCCCCCTGTGGTATTGGGCAAACCACTCAACCCTTCATTGCACATGTTCCTTGTAAAATAGCTATCTCCAAGTTATAATGACCTCTTCAATGTAATTTCAGTTTGTTCAACATAAACCACCTTGATATCATGAAAGGCAGTATATAAGAAATGTTAAATAAATAAATAAGCACACATGCAACAAATCTGCATATACCAGAAACCCAGTACATACAAATTTAGATCATGCGTATTGTGATGAGGAGAGTATGGTTGAATCTATGGAATTGGAAGAAAATCAGACATTTACCTTTAAAGAAAGAGACAGGCAAGGAATCAGTAGCTCTCAAACTGCAGGCAGAGGAAAAAACACGCAGCTACTGAGGACAGGACACACCCAAGCTCTGCTAATCCAAGGGCAGGCTTGGAAATTTATGAGAGACACCTGGGGGAAGGGCAGTGCACAGTAGTTCAGAGACACTCTTATAAACCCAGGGAAACAGAAGGAAGTGAGACTCAGCCTGAGAAGGGCAGCACCACGGGAAGGGAGTCTCAGCCTGAGAAGGGCAGCACCACGGGAAGGGAGTCTCAGCCTGAGAAGGGCAGCACCACGGGAAGGGAGACTCAGCCTGAGAAGGGCAGCACCACAGGAAGAGAGTCTCAGCCTGAGAGAAGGCAGCACACGAAGCGACACCCTGGAAAGGGAGAGACAGGGAAGCAGCACGCTGGAGAATTCAGTAGTGAGAGAAGCACCAGAGAAAGGCCCAGAGAGTTCACTGTGGAGGAGAACGGTGGAGACTTCCAGGGGATTCTCAGAGGTGAAAGCCCTAGTCAGAAAGAAAGCCAGGATTGCAAGGAAACTGCAATTGGCTTTAAAACTAGGAGAGCTGTGTCAGAGAGAAGTGCTGACAAGGGTCAGGATACAGTGACAACTGTTCCTGAACCAGCTAAAGAGCTGCAACTTCCAAAAAGGTGCGTGAATAAAAGTGTAGCCAAAAGTGCTGTGAGCCAGTTAGAGGCATTGTGTCATTTGATGCAAGGGAAGAATCTCCACGTTCCTCGTGGAAACCCTTTGCATAGGGAAAAGCCTCAGTGGAGAAAGGTTCTGGAACTTTTAGAGAATATTAAGCCAAAGGTTTTTCATGTTGGCTTAAAGCCAGATTTTCCGGACACAGGTCCTGAGGAAATGCAGATAGACTATTATGAATCTGATGAGGGGTCTGAAGATTCAGTAATGGATTGTTCTCTGTGCCAGAAGGCAGAATAAAACGTTCTTGGATAAAAGAAGGGAAAAGCCTATAACCTGAATGTCCTAGAAGGCAGTGTGGAAACAGGGAGAAATGTGTTTAGCCAGGAATGCTAAAGAACCCTGTTGCTGAAGAAAGGATATTTCTTTTGGGTTTGAAGAGAAGAGAAACCTTGTTTGATTGCTGAATGATTTGAAAAACAGCGACGCATGTTAAAAAGCTACATAAAGCAGTTTCATTGTTTGGTTTGGTATAAATGCCTATGGATTATTGTTTGGAGAAAGAATTCTGTTTGTTTTGCGTTGAGCCTTAATGCTCTTTAGGAAAAGAAATAAAATTCCTGTGTTTGCCTTGTAAACCCTCGGTCTCCACACTATTTGTTTTTTTTCTAAACAACACAACTACAAATCCCAGCAGCCCCGGCGCTGGATGAGGAAGAAAACTCTTTAATTAAAGGACTAACAAGTGCAGCCCTAGGCATACAGGCTGTTGCCTGGGCCAGGGGCCTCTACAGGTGGCATAGTTTTTTGGATCTTTTTCTACACATGCGCCAGGATTTACAACCACGCAAGAATTCAACACACGACAGTGCTAACTGCTGAAGCCCTGCTGAGGATTAAAAGGGGAAGTGCAGTTGAGGTCAAAAAGCCGGAGTCAGGAGGACAAGGCGGTGGCCTTCATTTCTGCTAAGCTGGAGTCTGCACCTGTTGCAGGTAGCCTGTAGATAAAAAGGGGTTTTAAAGGATACCTGTACAGGGGTGCAACACTGTTGATATAAACCAGAAAAGGAGCAGATATATTTGTTTGTACCGCACTTGGTGGTGTTTTGTCTTTTCTTGTTGCAGCGCAGAAGTTAGCCATGGAATGTAAGGAGCTATTACAGTGGATGGCTGGACAATTCGAGAAGCAGCGTGAAATATCCATACAAGCTCAGGAGCAAACTGCTGCAGTGATGCAGGCGCAGCAGAAACCTCTTCTGGACATGATGGGAGCGTGGCTGGGAGCTCAGGAGAAAGCAGCAGAACCAGCACGGAATACTCCAGGTTCCATAGGAGCTTTGCACACACATGGGCTAGGGTTACAGCCTAGTGAGACATTCTCATTTGGTCAATTAACTCAGAATGATGATATAGATGACTTTTTAGAGGCATTTGATAGGGTGGCACACATAACCGGCTGGCCTAAGGAGCAATGGGCTGTGCGCCTAGCCACTTTGCTTACCGGAGAAGCATTGGCGGCATACAGGGCCATGCCTGCAACCTTGGCCAATGATTATGAGGAGCTGAAAAAAGCTATAAGAGACTGCCTAGGCTTAATGCCCATGGTATATCATCGTCTCTTAAGAGATAGTAAATTGAAGCCTGGTGAAACACCAAAAGCTGTCTGCCAAAGAATTAAGAGCTTGGTATTAAAATGGTTAACACCAGAGGCTAGATCCGTAGAATCCATTATAGATAGCATTGTACTGGAACAATTTATGGCCACAGTCCCGAAGGACATGCAAACCTTCCTGATTTTACAAAACTGCCGGAACACCAATGAAGCCACCTTATTGGCCGAGTGCTTTATGGAAGCGGAATTGGCAGGCCAGGTAAAAGAGGATGCTTCTAAAAGGGCAGATTCCGTATCATCAGAAAGGAAGGTAAGGCCAAAGGTGGATGAGATGAAAATGTCTATGCCAATGTGTAAAAACTACTCTATACGAAAAAAATGTTTTTCATGTAGTAGTGAGGGACACCTGAAAAGGGATTGTAGAGCGAGGACTGCACTGATAACTGCCCATACCAAAGAGGTTAGGGAAGGTTTCCTTTTGACTGTTGAAGTAGAAGGTGTTGTTACAGAAGCTTTGTTAGATTCAGGAGCAGATCAAAGCATGATCTCCAGGAAGCTCTGGCGGGAGATTGAATCTCGCTATAAACCAGTCCTAAACCAGCTTGACGGGAAGGTGAAAATCAGGTGTATCCATGGGGCATCATCATTCTATCCCATACACAGAGTGCTAGTGAAGGGTTTAGGCATGAAGAAGAAAATTCCTGTAGCTACTGTGCCCAGGTTACCACACGCCCTGGTATTGGGGAGGGATTGGCCCCAATTCAGGGAAGGCCTGGAAGAGGGGCTACATCAAAAGGTAGGCATGGTATCTACCCGAGCGCAGTCCAAGATCCTAGAGGAGGAACAGGGATCTCCTAGGGAGGCAGTAGGGGATCTACTCCTCCAGAAAGACTTGGGGGTTTCCCCTATGGATAGAGCTAGGAAGGGACAGAGCGCATTACAACGTAAAGCTGAGGCCAGGGTAAGCTCAGTTCCCGGTCCATTGTTTGGGAAAAGGCAGAAGCAGCGACAGAGAAGATCACCCCAACAGAAAGAGTCTGAGAATAAGCCAAAGTTTGTCCTTAAGTATTGCAGAACAACTCCTAACACGCGGAGCCCTAGGCGCGCTTCCGAGCAAGCGGCCGGTTACGATTTATGTAGCGTAGTAGACCTGGTTATCCCGGGGCAGGGGAAGGCCTTGGTGGATACGGGCCTCCAAATGGAGATGCCACTGGGGTGTTATGGCTGCATCGCACCACGTTCGGGGCTAGCTCTAAAGTATTTTATAGATGTGGGCGCGGGTGTCATCGACCCAGACTACAGAGGGGCTGTTAAAGTATTACCTTTTAACTTTGGGAAGGAAGACTTCAAAGTAAACATGGGGGATAGGATAGCCCAACTCATCTGCGAAAGAGTGGGTTTTCCACCACTCGAAGAAGTTCCCATGATGACCACTACAATCTGAGGGACTGGAGGATTTGGGTCTACAGGGCGAGCGGAGAGGAAAGGATTGACCACAGCCTTCGAAGAGAAGGAAGAGGAGGATTTGGGTCCGCAGTTATCTGACTGCAAGACAGACCCAGAGCCCCGAATGGGAGAAGAACTGTCTTGGGTACAAAGGCAAGAGTTGACCAAACTGTTGAAAGGATTCCCTGACGTCCTAACACCAGTGCCTGGGGAAACTATGTTAGTGGCCCATGAGATAGTGACCCCACCCGGTGAGGTGGTAAGGCAAAGACCCTACAGGCTACCGGAAGCCAAGCAACAGGAGGTGGTGAACCAGGTAAAAGAAATGTGTAAAATGGGGATCATTGAAGAATCAAAAAGCCCCTGGAACAGCCCCATCGTGCTCGTGCCAAAACCTGATGGGACGATGAGGTTTTGTATAGACTTTCGACGTGTCAATGCCATCTCCAGGTTCGATGCCTATCCGATGCCACAGATAGAGGAGTTATTGGATCGTTTAGGCCAGGCGAAATTCCTTACTACCCTCGATATGACCAAGGGGTATTGGCAGATCCCCTTAACCCGAGAATCACGTCCTAAGACAGCGTTCTCTACTCCCATAGGTCTGTTCCAATTTCGGAGAATGCCTTTCGGCTTGCATGGCGCGGCCGCGACCTGCCAGAGGTTGGTGGACCTCATGTTACGCCCACACCAAAAATATGCCGTCGCCTATATGGATGACATAATAATACACAGCTCCACGTGGGATTAACATTTGCCTCGCGTAGAAGCATTCTTGCAAGCAATGAGGCACGCAGGCATAACACTAAATCCTGCGAAGTGTATGTTTGCCGGGCAGGAGGTAAAATACCTGGGCCATATGGTGGGGCGGGGTA
Organism: Ichthyophis bannanicus; assembly: GCA_033557465.1. Lineage (NCBI taxonomy): Eukaryota > Metazoa > Chordata > Amphibia > Gymnophiona > Ichthyophiidae > Ichthyophis > Ichthyophis bannanicus. The sequence continues at coordinate 921,284,752 of CM066034.1, forward strand.
CAGTTAGGCCTATAGTAAATAAAATAGAAAGCGTAAAAACCTTTCCAAGGCCTCTGACAAAAAACAATTGCACAGTTTTCTGGGACTAATAGGCTACTATCGCCGCATCATCCCCCATTTCACAGAAAAGAGTGCGGTCCTAACGGATATGTTGAAAAAGAATGCTCCCAACCAATTGCAGTGGTCCAAGGCAGCAGATGAAGCTTTTATTTTATTAAAAGAAAAGCTCTGCTGTGCACCAGTGTTACGAGGGGTGGATTTTGAACAACCGTTCATCGTTCAGATGGACGCTTCGGAGACAGGTTTGGGGGCTGTACTATCCCAGAAACATGAGGGCACGGAGCACCCCATTATGTTTCTGAGTTGGAAATTGTCACCATCGGAAAGAAAATACTCCACTATAGAAAGGGAGTGTCTGGCAATAAAATGGGCGGTCGAGGCTCTTAAGTTTTATCTTACAGGCCGCAGATTCCTGTTAGTCACAGACCATGCGCCACTGAAGTGGTTAAATCAAATGAAAAATCACAACACTCGTTTAACCCGCTGGTACATGGCCTTACAGGCTTTTGATTTCCGGGTTGAACATAGAGCGGGAAAATTGCACATGAACGCAGATGCCCTGTCGAGAATTACGAGCTGTGTGGGTTCTGCAGCGCCAGCCCGTAATATCTTAAGGGGGAGGATGTGTGATGAGGAGAGTATGGTTGAGTCTATGGAACTGGAAGAAAATCAGACATTTACCTTTAAAGAAAGAGACAGGCAAGGAATCAGTAGCTCTCAAACTGCAGGCAGAGGAAAAAAACATGCAGCTACTGAGGACAGGACACACCCAAGCTCTGCTAATCCAAGGGCAGGCTTAGAAATTAATGAGAGACACCTGGGGGAAGGGCAGTGCACGGTAGTTCAGAGACACTCTCATAAACCCAGGGAAACAGAAGGAAGTGAGACTCAACCTGAGAAGGGCAGCACCACAGGAAGGGAGTCTCAGCCTGAGAAGGGCAGCACCACGGGAAGGGAAACTCAGCCTGAGAAGGGCAGCACCATGGGAAGAGAGTCTCAGCCTGAGAGAAGGCAGCACACAAAGCGACACCCTGGAAAGGGAGAGACAGGGAAGCAGCACGCTGGAGAATTCAGTGGTGAGAAAAGCACCAGAGAAAGGCCCAGAGAGTTCACTGTGGAGGAGAACGGTGGAGACTTCCGGGGATTCTCAGAGGTGAAAGCCCTAGTCAGAAAGAAAGCCAGGATTGCAAGGAAACTGCAATTGGCTTTAAAACTAGGAGAGCTGTGTCAGAGAGAAGTGCTGACAAGGGTCAGGATACAGTGACAACTGTTCCTTAACCAGCTAAAGAGCTGCAACTTCCAAAAAGGTGCATGAATAAAAGTGTAGCCAAAAGTGCTGTGAGCCAGTTAGAGGCATTGTGTCGTTTGATGCAAGAGAAGAATCTCCACGTTCCTCGTGGAAACCCTTTGCATAGGGAAAAGCCTCAGTGGAGAAAGGTTCTGGAACTTTTAGAGAATATTAAGCCAGAGGTTTTTCATGTTGGCTTAAAGCCAGATTTTCCGGACACAGGTCCTGAGGAAATGCAGATAGACTATTATGAATCTGATGAGGGGTCTGAAGATTCAGTAATGGATTGTTCTCTGTGCCAGAAGGCAGAATAAAAAGTTCTTGGATAAAAGAAGGGAAAAGCCTATAACCTGAATGTCCTAGAAGGCAGTGTGGAAACAGGGAGAAATGTGTTTAGCCAGGAATGCTAAAGAACCCTGTTGCTGAAGAAAGGATATTTCTTTTGGATTTGAAGAGAAGAGAAACCTTGCTTGATTGCTGAATGATTTGAAAAACAGCGACGCATGTTAAAAAGCTACATAAAGCAGTTTCATTGTTTGGTTTGGTATAAATGCCTATGGATTATTGTTTGGAGAAAGAATCCTGTTTGTTTTGTGTTGAGCCTTAATGCTCTTTAGAAAAAGAGAGAAAATTCCTGTGTTTGCCTTGTAAACCCTCGGTCTCCACACTACTTGTTTTTTTCTAAACACAACTACAAATCCCAGCAGCTCCAGCACTGGATGAGGAAGAAAACTCTTTAATTAAAGGACTAACAAGTGCAGCCCTAGGCATACAGGCTGTTGCCTGGGCCAGGGGCCTCCACAGTATTCATTATGAATATCCTGAAAACCCAACTTGGACAGGTTTGAGAAACCCTGCCTTAAATTTAGTTTCTAACTCTTACAGCACAACCTTATTTGTAGGTTCTACTTTGACTTTTATTAGTCCTAATGTGAGTGTAGGCTTTAGAGTACCTACCTCTCACCCCACACACCCTCACAGCAGTCAAGCTGCTCTGTCAGAGCCCTGCTGCTTACCTGGGTCCCTGGGCGTACGTTACTTTATAAAATAGGGATGTGAGCAGTGTAAAAAAGTGCATCAAAATAGTCATGCCACTTATATCTGCTCGAGGGCTGGTGTGAATGCGCACACCGAGATTTTTGAAGAATGCACACAAGTTATAGTATTTTATAAAATGTACACAGGTTAATTTGTGTTCCACCTATACTCCACGCAAACTCTGCCCCTGTGCACGCCCACAGTGAAAGTACCCATGCTATGACTTACACATGTGCCTACAGTAGTGTGACCATCTAAAGGACGTGTGTGAGTCCTTGAAAACAGATGACTTACATACATAAATGACATGTATCTTTACATGGCTCCTTATAAATCAGCCCCTAAGGGGGTAATTTTACAAGGAGCCGCCTCGATTTAGGCAGCACGTACACATGTAAACAAGGGTATTTTAGTCATTTACGCACACAGAGGATCTCTAAAAGTAAAAAGGGGACTATTGTAGTTGATATGGAAGGGCAGACTGGATAGGCCTTGTGGTCTTTTTTAGCCATCATGTTTCTATGTTTCTTAAAGGACCTCAAATAAAATACTAGCTAGCATAAAAGCATGTGCGTTGTTTTATTGCGAGTACGCTCACTGCGAGTGTAACTGAGGGTGGAGTATGAGAGGAGCTTGCAAATACACGCATTGATTAGAAAATGCTAGAATTTAGGTACGTACTTTTCAATAAGTAAGAGGGGGGGGGGGCATTTACGCCTGCTCTAGGGTTGGCATAAGGGATTGCGCCTTAAATTAACACAGGTATTTTTGCACTTATGTCTTATTTTATAAAGGCAAGTAAATGCACATTTGACTTTATAATAAATAGTCGTAAAGTACACATGCCAAAATACGCATTAACTAGGCACCAGTTTGTAAAATTACCCTCCACAACCTACCGTTAAAATATATTTAAATCTACTTTATGACAAGTCCCCAGTTAATAGCACATGTAAGTAGGTACTGAGTGCAATGAAATCAGTATTTTCATAATCATGTTCTACATATATTATAATGAAATCAGTCTAATTATTAAAAACAAGAATGTGTGCAGAAACAGAACAAACCCCCAAATCAAATATTCAATTACAACACCATTAACTATCTAATTAGAAGTCCTGTGATACACCACTCAGTCCAATAAATCCCATTAATTCACATATAGTAGATCTATTAAATCCAAGTTGTACCATATTATTTTACACTCATAATGGATTATCATCAGTACATGAATTAGGACTAAAAGTTATCTTTGTAATTAGGAACATATTAGAATTAAATTACAGCGTATATTATTTTCTTTTTTTTCCTCCAGCAGTTTCTTTATATTCCTTTAGATTTCCAGCTCAATAGAGCTGGTCTTTACTGGGGCTATAGCACTGTGAACCTGCATTAGCAGCTACCCAGGAGTTTTCCTCGTTCTTATACATTCTTTTACAAAGTTAAAAAAGAGAATACTTTATGGATATATTGTATGTTTCCATCTCTTTGTACAACAGATACACTGGAGTGAGCTGTGGCCTACCCATTTTGGCCCCGGGCCTACCCTACTAGAGATCTTCTCCAAGGGATGTCCTTGGCAGTGCACCCTGATGTCTCCCACCTCCTCGAGGGAGTGAAACACATCTGCCTGCTGGTGCATCTGATTGTTCCTCAGCAGAACTTCTCTGGGGCTGAATGCATTGAAGGGGACTCCATTGGAGCCTGTTTATAAGGCTTCATTAGAAGATTTGACCCTTAAGGGGGTGTTCCTAGTGGCCATAACGTCTGCTAGGTGGATGTCAGAACTGCAGGCTTAGTCCTACAGGGAGCCTTCCATGAGGTCTGTGCCATCCTTTCTCCCAAAGGTGCTGTCCTTCTTTCACCTTTCATTGTTTTTCCCTCCTTCTTGGCATAGGATCTTCGAAAGTCTAGTAGATGTGCAGAAGGTGTTGATCAAATACTTGGAAAATTACCAATTCGTTCCGCTGGTCAGCTCATCTTTTTGTCCACATTGGCAGCCCAGGAAGAGGACTGGGAGCAAGCAAGTTCTCTGTCACCTGCTGGATTAAGGAGATCATTAGGTTGGCATACCTTCTGGCTGGTAAGCAGGTGCCAGAGAGAGCCAAAGCTCATACCACTAGGGCACAAGTCTACTCCTAGGGCACAGTCTGCCTTGGTGTCTCCAGAGGACATCTGCAAGATGACTACGTGATCATCTCTGAGCATCTTTTGATGCACAAAGGTCCATCGAAGAAGCAGTATACAATGTGTAAAGCAACAACACAGTCTAAGCGTGGTAAGAAAAACACAATTTATTGAGTAAATCTTCAACAGGGGTATAGATGTTCAACCCCACCGGGGTAAACTTGCTGCCAACCCGACATGGCCGTGTTTCGGCTATGCCTTCTTCAGGGGTTCTCTGGCATAATCTTCCAAATATGCAGATGCTAGATAAGGTCCTTTCATGAATCTATGGCATTTTTCTTTTTGTTTGTTAAGAACAGACAGGTTATGACTTATATGAGTCCAGGCAATTTTTTGAGCTCCAAAAACAATGGAAACTATGTGCAGTCATTCACTGCTGCACAGCTAGTAAAAACTTTACTTGAAGGCACCACTATTACAGTTCAAGCTCTAGGAGAGAAGGGTGACTTTGCTGGCCCGAAGGAACAGAAGCATTCTGCTCTGCTCTGTACAGTCTGCTTTGGTGTCTCCAGAGGACATCTGCAAGACGACAACCCGGTCATCTCTGGGCACCTTTTGATGCACTACAAGTTGCATGTGGAAGCCAGAGCAGATGGCACTTTGGCAGGGCAGTTCTGTCCAGATCATTGTCTTCCTCTCACTCTGGGTCCTGACTGCTTAAGTAAATCCCACTTGGCTGGACTGGTCTAGCAGGATGATAAGGTAGAAGAAATTTTACATACCTGATCATTTTATTTCCTTGAATACTGGTAGACCAGTCCAGGACCTGCCCTGGAAGACTCCTACTATAGCTTGGGAAGCCTGCTGCCTTGTGATCACATAGGCCCCGATTCTGATCGAAACGTCTGGGCAGACCCGGATGTAAAAAGGAATTCGCCATTCTGATCCCGCGGGGCACGTCTAACTCCGCGGGATCAGAATCACGAACAGGCCTGTACGTGCAGGCCAGGACTGCGATTCAGTCTCGGCCTGCATGTACAGCGATAGCCCTGCTAACTCAGCCAGAGTTTTTAAATGGAGCCGCGGCGTCATGGTGTCCCATTGCCATGACCCCATGGCTCCATTTAAAAGCCGTGATGCAGGCTGCTGCCCAACAAAGTTAATTCCCCACAGCCCAACCCCTGATCCAGCCTCCTAAGGCTTGGGTTGGGCTGCGAGGCATTAACTTTACCCCCCCCCCCCAACCCTTTCCGCGCACTGACTCCACAAAAAAAAACATCCAGGGGAGTTATTCCACCTCAGAGGTGGAATAACTCCCCTGGCTAATTCGCCGGCCCTGGATGTACAGGGCTGACATCAGAATCGGCCCTGTACGTCCAGGGCCGGCCACCACCCACTCTCCGCCCCAATGCTGCCTCTTCCCCGCGCCCATCTAACTTCCCCGCACAACCGGTGGGGAAGTTATACAGGGGCAGGAGCCATCACAAATAGCGGGGATGGACCATCTCCGCTATTTGTGCCTCAAAATGACCCCCATAGTCACTATCAATGCCTGATGCAAAGTTAATTCTAGTAAGAGAACCAAATACTTGCCAATGTTGTTTGCTGCACAACTGAATGCTTGGTGTCCATACTCTTGCCATTTAGGGATCTTCTGTGTATGTCCCGGTTCCTTTTTGGAATTCTAGCCTCATTTTGATCTCCACCACCTTCTCCATGAAGGCATTTCAGGCATTCAGCACACTTTCTGTAAACAAATATTTCCTGACATTGCTTCTGAGTCTATTTCTTTGCATTTTCATGTCATGCTCCCTAGGTCTACAGCTTTATTCATTTGAAAAGAGTTTGTTCATGGTGCATTAATAGCTTTCAAGTATTTCAACATCTGTATCATATCTCTCCTGCCCCCTTCCCCCCACTTCTCACCACTGTGTACACCCCTAGAGGCAGTACACGTTTGATACATGTTAACCCTTCTCCCTACTTCTGTCTAGCAGAACTATAGCAGCACCGTTCCTCAGCAAGGCACCATAGAAAATGTTCTTAATAATGGATTTAGGACTGGCCATTGGCTGGTGTGTCACCAATTCAGTCCCCAAGTCAGTCTTCTGGGGGCAATGTCTCCAAATGGATTAGTTTTGCATATAGCATGACAGTAATAAACCTCACTCCTAAGCCAGAATATGTAGAGTATGTATTGGCAATTTATCAAGGTGTACTTGGAAATTCCTCTTAATCAAGCCTGTGGAATCCAACACGATGGCAAACATTTCAATATCTTTCTGCCACATTTTCTTGGTCTCTGACTGCATTTCTTGATGCTTGAGGATTTTCTCCCTCTCCATACGATTTGCCGCTTTAAATTATCCCTGGATATTCAGTGCAGAGTTCTTACGGTACACCCCAGGGAGGGGGTTTCTGAACTTAACCTTTTGCTTTCTAGGATGGTTCTACTAGCAGAGCGCTAATGGTATGTATGGCTTAGATTGACAAGGCAGCCACAAATTGGCTAGGAAGCCTCTGTTCACTCAGGGATGCAGCAATGGTTCCTTTTCATTTTGTGTACCAGATCTAAGGCCGTTGTCAGTAATTGGAACAGGGCACAACTGTCCGGTTGCCCAGTCTGAAATAATAGCAGTGCTGCTTTGATTAATTGAGAACTTTAGATGGCTGGATTCCCTGCTGCGAGGCAAGGGTCTTTTTGATGGAGGATTTCTTTTGCCTTTCTCTCTGTGGTCTCCAGAAAATAGAAAGAGAAAAAATCCCCCCTGTGCTTTTGTTTAAAAAAAATAAAAAAAACTTCAATAGCAGCAAGTGGACAGGGTGTTGGAGTGATTTCTGGCTTATATATACTTAACTTTCATCTCAGAGTAACTTGATTAGGGCCAGGGAAGGTTAATCCATCCCATTCCCTTGTAGTAGTCAAATTATACATCTATGTTTAATCTCTCTTTCGCACACCACAAAGCCTCTCTGTGCATCTCATCTCTGAAAATCAAAGCGGAGAATCACCTAATAGTACAGTTGCCAACTGTTTCCCAATTTGCCCAACAGGGCTGTTCCAGTCCTGAATTTACCCCATTGCAAGCAGGGACTTGTAGTCAGATTTTTCTTAGGCAATACAATCAGGAAGTCAGAACTATAAGTCCCTGCATGCAATGAGGTAAACCCAGAGTGGATGAACTCTGTCAGGCAAAGTTGAATTGTGCTTTTATTGTTTGTGATATTGTTATGCTTGGCGAAATATGTCTAAGGAAGAGGTGCACAAATATAATATTACTAGGGTTCCCATTCTTAGGTGTTTATAAATTGTAAATTCACAGGGCAATATTCAGATCTGGTGGCAAGCTTTTTTAAAAAATCCTAGCCATGGCTGAATATATGTAGAAAGTGCTCTCTGCTGATAGCTATGGAGGTCATTTTGGAAGCACTATTCGTGCTTTGAATGTCCAAAAATGGGCACAGAGACATCCAAAGCACAAAGACATCTCCAGAACCATTTTAGAAGCCAGCTCTAGGGATGTCCCTAGTGTGAGGACATCCAAGTCTGAATGGGGGCATGGTGGAGGCGTGGCCAGAGTGTTCCCAGGAACCTGGATGTTCCTGCCTGATCTCAAAATGTCATGGACGTCCGATGTAGTGTCTAAGTTTAGACCTGCTCCAGGCATGAACAGGCATTTGAAAAGTGGTGCTTTTAACTGAAAAACATCCAGAGGGTGTAGAGAAGAAGGCGCTCCATCATCAACGACAGCAGCGGTGGGATTTCAAACCTGGCTGCCCTGTTCCTAGCCCACTGCTTTAACCATTATGATATCCTAGACATCCAGGTTCTGAAATATGGTTCTGGGGATGCCCATATAGATGCCCCCGCAGATGTCCATATCAGGCACTCCCTTGTTTGTGAAATCGTGTCTGCACCTGGACGTACTTGATTTTATTTCAGACATTGTGGCTTAGATGTCCCAGATTGCACATGGACGCACCTTCTAAAATTCCCCTCCGTATGCCTGGTGGTAATATTCAACCTTTATACATACAGCTAAGCAGCTTCATAGGCCTAAACTAAACTGCTTCACCATAAGAAAAGCGACTGAATATGGCAATCGATGTGTAACTGGACAGAACGCCCTCGCTGCATCCTAACGCCACCTCAGCACTATGTGGTAAATGGCAGGGCATTTAGAGTAATTTTGGCAGCACTATCTGTACAGTGCTGTTGAAAATCAGTGGATAGGGGACTTCTACATGTGGAAGATGATTTTATACCCTCCCACGTAGTTGCCACGTTTCCCTGAGCACACATGGGAGTGTATTTTAAAAAGTGAGGCATGTGAGCAGGCATAGCTGGTGTAGGGATGCGTGTACATCATAGTATTCTATAGCATACGTGTATCCCTTAAGGCCGCACCTACAGTCTGCCCATGCCACACCCTATGCATGCCTCGTGTCGAGGCATAGGGGTCACAGGTCTTTCCACGGCTGTCTTCTGAAATCATCCGTTTATTAACAATTGCTAAATATATAAGACTCTTTGAATATTGAGCCACTAGATGTTAATTTTTCAGCTAAATAGGGGTTCTTTGAGCATAGAGAATATCAATGTTTATCAGTGTAGTGCAATTGCTGGGTTCCTTTTCTGGTGGAATCAAATATATTTATCTGTGTAGCTGAGGAGTTGTCAGCACAGAAAAGGCACTAAAAAAACAGAGCGGAGAATTCAAGGCAGGCAAAGAGAGGAGTGTCTTTTTCTATTTAACTTTTTTACATCAGGCGTGTTTTATCAATAGTGATTGGTTAAAATTTTAAATCAGAAGCCCTAAACATAACATAACGTAACATGTGGAGCCAGTTGACAGTTCTACCCTGTAAGCAAGATGGCTGAACAAGAAGACATGAAGGACTTTCAAAGATTTCCCATCAGACACAGGAAAATGAACGACAGGCACCCTCTCAGAGCTACAACAACGTGGAGAGATTTTAACCATTTTTCTTCACGATGTGCTCCTTTTACTTCAGGCTCAGCCTTTGGATTCTGAAGTGTCAAAAGGACTGGAGACTCACATGGGGTAAGTGGGCTAATGATTCCAGAAAACTGCTTGAAACCTTGAGGAAGTGCAGTAATTTAATCAGAGCTCCATTTTGCTGACATCATTTTATGCTATTTCTTCCCCCATCACTGCTGATTATCAAAGACGACCACTTCTTATAATTCTGCCTTTTCTCCCAGTAACGTGTGCAAATGCAGTATTTCCTTGTTACTACTTGAATAGCACGTAAGACCAAACTCATTGCACACTACTGATGCTAGCTGCCTGAGGAAACAACCTTGATAGGCTGTATTCCCTGTTCTTCAGTTCCACTGGGATATTCCATTGTGACATATCTAGTAACATAGAAGGTCATAGCAGATAAGGAGACCTTGAACATTCTGGTCAGCCCAGCTGTTCCCATTTACACCACTGGACATATCTTGGCCATGGTCACACCAGATTCCTGACTGGAACCTTTTACCACCAACCTGGATCTTTTTTGAACTTGCTTCCTTTTCCCTATTATTTCTAGAGTGGATGGTGGAGGCCATTACAGGCCATGACCTGGGATTTGTTTGTGTATAGAGATCCTTAGGGTTCTACCAGTTTGGAGCGCAGAGCCCTCTTGTGGTCCTACTAAATGTAATAGATGACCTTCTTATCCCATTCATTATTTCCAGATGTGTTAGGTTCTCTTTTTCAGTGTGATAATGGTAGGAGGAAATCTCATTTTGGAGGGGAAATCAAATGATATAAATACCAAGCCTGAAGGCAGTATTATGCCTTTGCTGGCTAACCCACTGTGCCACACAGGAACATGGAGTCTTTAGTTGCCAAAACCATCACCTGCTGCTTAAGTACTATGAGAAGGAGAGTAAAAGGTTACCACTTATTCTGGAAAGTAGAAGATTCAGAGGGCAACCAAACAAAGAGAGCCAGGGTTCTACAGAAAGAAGTTCCTACTACCATATCTGAGTCCAGTATCAGGAAATTGCCCTGGATCCAGGAGGGCCCAGTTCAAGGGAAGAACTGTTTGCAGCCTGTGCTGTTCATCTGTCTCCAAGGAAGAGGGACTATGATGGAAAGTCCTGCACTTTGGAGGAGAATACCAGTAAGAGGAAAATAGAAGTTTTACTTTTCTAGAAAAGAGAATAAAGCAAAGAGATAAACTGTATTTATTAATTTTACATTCTGTATGTCTATCAAATCTTTTTGTTTAACTGCTCAACTATTTGCTGTAAACATTAGGAGTTCAGAACAAAACTTGGCTCAGATTGTGTGGAAGTAGAAGCAAGTAACGGAGTCAGTGATCTCAAGGCCAATGGCCTCCCAGCCTTAGCTGGTTTTGCCCCAGAATCCTGCAAAACCAAGAGTGGTAGACTTCAGTGGAATAGTGCTGCCCTCCTAGCAGTGTGTACCCTTTGTCTCCCCACAGAGTGATTTCTGGCCCATGAGGGACCCCAGACCCAGGGGAGGTAGGGCGCTACATTTGTTTTTCAGAAAATTATCACCGATCCGGGCTACCAGCTATCTATTTATACTCTATGAACTTTGCTGTTTTTATTGAATCACAGGCTTCTCTCTTACAATGCAAATATCCTCTACATCTCCAGCATCTTGCTGATGTCTCTAGAATTTTTGCCCATCTCATTCTACATTTTGGAGAAGGCCAGAATTCATGGCACCTGAAAATCTATAAGCATTCAGTTCCCCAGAAAAATTTGCAGATCCCTGGGAAGTCTCATGAAAAATGTCTATCTTAACTCGGAAAACTCTTAAAGAGCATAAAGCAGTAAACCGAGAAAATGGAATTCAGCCTAATTCAACATAATTCAGCCTAATTCTTTAATCTTATTTTTGACTGCAAAGTGGGTAGAGATTAACATAGTTGATTTTCAGTTGGTTAGAGTAGAAAAATGGTGTTTTAATTCTATGAAAAATTGGAAGCGAAAAGGATTTTTAACAGGAAAGTGGGGTAACAGATATGAATATATTCATGCAGATTTCTGCACAATTTGATTTCTTGTAGCTGATTTACTTGGATAAATTAATGATGTACAGCAGAATGGAACAATGTTGGCGGTGGAGGATCACATTTCTGTGACAACGGCAACAACACTAGAATTACTTGTGCGGAAGAAAGGCCTGGCAATCTACTTCCATATTTTGCCACGAAAACTCAATGGATAGTCACAACAAAACAAATTGCACTATATTGCTAGAAAATGAGACCCCCAGGTCAAAAGCACTCAACTGGCTACTGGGGAGAAGCTGAAGACTTTTCAGAGTAAAGCCAACATTTATGATGTGGTTGGATCAAAGCCCTCAGGACGTCTGACTGCTGAAGTAACTGCGCATGAACTGAGAGTCAGAAGCTGTAAAGATGTCTTACATATTGGGACATGGAATATGCGAAGCATGAACCAAGGAAAGTTTAGGTGATCAAGAATGAAATGGAACGTGTACAACTTGATCTGCTGGGGGTCAGCAAACTGAAATGGACTGGCATCGGGCACTTTGCATCTTATCACATAGAGACATAAAGACTAAGAAGAAATGGTGTTGCATTTATAATCAAGAAGAAACATGCAAGAACTGTAATGAAATACAATGCAATCAGTGAACGCTTAATTTCTATTCATCTACAAGGAATGCCCATCAACACAACAACAATTCAGGTATATGCCCCAACAACATCTGCAGAAGAGGAAGAATTTGATGAATTCTATAAACAAGTACAAGTTGAAATTGACAGGACATGAAAACAAGATATCCTGATAGTCATCAGTGACTGGAATGCAAAGGTTGGCAACAAAGAAGAAGGCAAAGCGGTTGGAAAATATGGACTTGGCAACAGAAATGAAGCTGGAGAAAGATTTATAGAATTCTGCAAGACCAATGATCTATTCATCTCAAACACTCATTCAGCAACACAAGCAGCAACTGCACACATGGACTTTACCCAATGGATTATACAAAAATCAAATTAACTACATCTGTGGAAGTCAATGATGGAAAAGCTCTACTGTGGTACAGACCACCAACTACTAGTATGCAAAGTTAAGCTAAAGTTGAAAAAGTGCAAGCCACTCATGAATGTAGCAAAATGTGACCTTGAGAATTCGTATACCACTGGAATTTAAAGACTGCTTGCAAAATCGATTTGCTGCCTTAGATACAAATGACAGAGCTCCAGAAGAGTAATGGGATGACATCAAGAAGGTTGTGTTGGAAGAACGCGAGAAGTCTCTACAAAAGGTGAAAAAGCAAAAACAGCCAAAATGGATGACTGAAGAAATTCTGAAAATTGCCCAGAAACGCAGAGAAGCTAAAGCCAGAGGAGAAAGAGAGGCAATCACACAACCCAACAGATATTTCCAACATGCACCAAGACAAGACAAGAAGAAGTACTACAATGATGCATAAAAGGAAATTAGAATCAGAAACTAGCCGAGGGTGGGTGATGTGGTGATCCCTTGGCAGGTGGAGCTGCGGTCACTGGGAGTAATCCTGGAGAGGGAGGGGTGGGTGATAAGCAGATTGCCCACACATTTAGGACAGCTTGGTTGAAGCTGTGGATGGTACGTCAGCTGTGCCCATACCTGCAGACCTCTGTTTTATGGTTAGTAATGCAGGTGCATGTGCAGGGCGCTCTGGATTACTGCAAAGTTCTGTATATCTGACTGCCCAAGTGGTCCATTCGAGACTGTAGGTATTGCAGAATGCGGTTGCTCAGGTCCTGCTTGGCACCAGGTGAAGGGACAGTGTGGCGACAACTGCACTAGCTTCCCATCAAGGAATGATGCATGTTTAAGCTGATGATTGTTGCATTTCACATCTTCTTAATGGTCACCTGGGTTATTTGCAGGGTCTGTGGGGCTGGTATGCCCCTGGGAGGGCAGGATAGGTTGCTGTCTGTTCTCGGCCTGGAGGAGGTGCAGTCAGTGCATGGAAGGGCCTGGACTTTTAGAGTGGTAGGGGCTGAGTTGTGGAATGCGCTGCTGTTGGACTTGCATACAATCGGCAGTTTACTTGCCTTCTGCAAGTCATTGAAGACTGTATTGTTTATGGGCACCTGATTATGGTGTAGAGGTATGAGTGAAGGTGTCAGACGAGGTTTGTCTGTTCTCATAATCCTGCCTAGGAGGGGTCTCCTCTAGGGGTGGCTGGGGGAAGGGGGTGTGGGGGGGTGAGTGGGTATTGGGCAGGGTGCACTGTATTTTTTGTTGTATGTACACCCCATTGATTGACTTCAATCAGAACGGGGTTTAAACTGCAAATAAATAAATAAATAGTGATCCGGAACCATTGGTGATGAAAGAAAAAGTTAAAGGAGCATTAAAAGCCTTATCAAAGAACAAAGCACCAGGCATTGATGGCATTCTCATTGAAGTATTACAGCAATCAGATGCAACTGTTAACATATTTACAAGGCTCTGCCAGGAATTTGAAGACAACATCATGGTCAATTGACTAGAAAAGATCTCTTTTTATATCAATACTGAAGAAAGGTGATCCGACTGACTGTGGAAATTATCTCACTAGTGCTCTGATCCCAAAATCAAAATCATTCAGCAGAGACTACAGGTCGATATTGAGTTAGGACGGCTAGGTACGAGTCCAGTGCCTAGCCGTTGCTGCCATTCTCTAACCCCAGATATTCAATGCTGGAAACCCCAGAAGGTCGGGGGTTCAAATCCCACTAGAGGACAGCAACCTTGGGCCGGAAGGACTGGGGTTTCTAGTCCCACAGGTGATCCTTGTGGTCTTGGGCAAGCCACTTAACCCTCCATAGCCCATGTTCCCTGTAAAATAGTTATCTCCAAGTTATAATGCCCTGTTCAATGTAATTTCAGTTTGTTCAATGTAAACCGCACTGATGCAGAATAGCACAGTATATAAGAGAATGCAAATAAATAAATAAAATAATGCTGGGGTCATATGCGGCCTTAGCATTGAATATCTGGGATCGCTGCACATGCCTGGAAGCCGCAGAGGCTAACCAGGTAGTGGCAATATTGCACCACTACCCAGTTAGCTTCTAAAGGTAAAGATAGGCAGCACCTATCTTTTATTCATAGAAGCTATCTGGGTAGTTTCACAATATTGCCACTACTCAGCCTCTTGTCGCTACCCACAACATGCCTCAGAATGTCCATGACATGCCCCGATGCTAAGCAGTTAGCACGGGGCATGTAGGGGAGAAGATTGGGATATCCAGTGGCACTAACCATGTTAGTGCCATTGAATATTCTGCTGAGTGGCATTTACAGGGCTATAAACCATGTAAATGTCTTTTGAATATTGGCTCCTACGACCATACCTGGAATGAGAACTGCCTGAAGTGCAAGCAGGGTTCAGGAAAGGGCAAGGAATGAGAGACATCATCGCAGATGTGAGATGGATCCTTGAAAAGACAACAGAATACCCAAAGGACATTTCTATATGTTTTATTGGCTACAGCAAGGCTTTTGACTGTTTAAACCATGAGAAACTCTGGGGTCACATTAAGAAGCATGGCTATACCAGAACACCTGATAGTTCTCTTGCACAACCTTTACATTGATCAAGAAGCAATAGTTTGAACTTAACAAGGAGAAACAGAATGGTTTAAAATCAACAAAGGTGTACAACAAGGCTGCATACTTTCCCTCTACCTGTTTAATTTATATGCAGAACAAATCATTAGAGAAGCAGGACTGTATGACGACAACTGAAGTGTGAAGATTGGTGGAAGACTCATTAACAACCTTTGCTATGTTGATTATACCACATTACTGGCTGGAAGTGAAGATGATCTGAAACATTTGCTTCTGAAGATCAAGGAACATAGTCTTAAAATGGGCCTGCACCTTAATGTAAAGAAGACAAAGATCCTGACAACTGGCAAAATCAATAAATTCATCATTGATGGAGAAGAAATTGAAATAGTTGACAACTTTAACCTACTTGGATCAACAATCAATAAAGATACAACAAGCAGCCAAGAAATCCAATGAGGTATTGCTCTCAGCAGAAAGGCTATGAAGGACCTAGACAAGATTCTCAAGAGCAGAGATGTCTCTCTCCATACAAAGATTTGACTTGTCCAAGCCATGATATTTTCAATAATGTCATATGGATGTGTGGTAGGCGAAGGCCTATGATCCATGCTAATTGAACTAAACAGACAGGCCTAAGCAGCTTGACCTGTAACTGAAGCCTGTAGTTAGGCCCAGAGGAATGAAAACCCCCCTGAATGATGACACCATAGAATTGAAACTTAACTCAGCTTAACTGAACATAGCTAAGCAGAAACGAAACTTAGAAAAGACAGAAAACAGCTCTAATTGGGATTGATAAGGATGTGAGAAGCTTCTATGGAATTAATTAACTTGCTGTAAGAAAGGTTACAGTGCCCTGCTTTCCCACATATTCCAGCTGGATAGCGACCTTGGAGGAGAGAAGTATCAAAGTTAGTGAACTGACCATTGTAATTGGGACTGGAAGGGGGGCAACCAGGTGCTGAGCCCAGTCAAGGGTCCCCATTGGATAGCTACGTAATGGTACCGGGACCAATAGATGGGTGAGAGGGGTTACTGGGACCAATGAAAAGTTTGCCTATGTCTAGAATGGAGAAGAAGTCTATAAAAGTTGCTGTTTTGCTAGAAACCATTGCTCAGCCATTTTGAAATTGCTTATTGCTTGAGCCTGTGCACATTAAACTGGCTTGGATCCTTGAAAAGACTTCTGGTTTTATTTATTGCATGCTTATCTGCTGCTACATTTCTTGGTGCGTTCAGCCGGGAGGTGCGAGTGGTGGATGGTGTTCAAGTGAATAAATCCACGTAATTCGCCTTGAGGTTTGGTCCAGTTGGAACCATGCCAATCCGACGCAGGGGAATTTCCCTGGGCCCACCGATCCTCTTGTATCGGAGGGGGTTCTGCCTGGCCTCGGCAGGCACTGGGTCCAGCTGGCCAACACCTCCGACCCGGGGGAGTCCAGGATCCAACTCAGAAGCTAGTGAAGTATTGGGGACCGGATCCGGTAAGTATAGTTTTGAAAACCTGTCTAGACAGATGAGTTAGAACTGCAGTTTGAAACTTGTGAAACTTTGGTAAGAATTTGAAACTTGTAACTTGTAATCTCGAGAACTTGGAACTTGGAATTTGGTAATGAGAGCACTGATCCCCTCTCAAGGACGGTCCTATTACCCTTGCATGAGTATGCGCAAGGCGAAGCCATCGTCCTTCTTGTTTGGTAAGACTTAAGTCAACCTCGCATGAGTATGCGCGAGGTCCCTACATGAGTATGCGTGGGGAAAATTTGTTTGAAAATCCTTGCATGAGTATTCGCGAGGTACAGCTGTTAAAAAAATCATGATTCAGCCTAGTCAGAACAGACAGGACTGGGTTTTTTGGGATACGTTGCTAGCATGATTGTGAAGCGTTTGATGTGTATTGTCTGCCCTACTGTGTATTTGTTCTTTTTGTTCTCTGTTGAAACTGCGAGTTCCCCTTCTGTTATAAATGTGAGATTATTCTGTTGAGTAATTTGTGACAGTTCACTGATTAAGAAATTGTATTAATAAAGCAGAACGAAGACGCAAAACACCTAGTGTCATTTTAAAAATCCAAAAGCTGGTCTGACCCAGTTCGCTTTCCTACTGCACAGTGAAAAACTGACAGGGGGCGTGTCTGGAGGAAAGAATGTACAGTGTCTTTCTAACCCTGTGCAGGCTTAAATCTCAATGCTGTTAGTTTGTGCTTATTTCAGGACAATTGTACCAGTATTATTCAATATGTTTTTAATAGTAATGTTCCTTCTGCTATGGTTATGTATTATATATCATTTATATATCATTTAATAAGAATGTTTAGTCAGGATTGTGGGTCCCGATAGTTTTTGGGCTTAGCCTGAAAAGGGTTAAGTTTGTATTAATCCCTTACGGGTTGCGGACCAAGTGAGAAGAATTTCTGTCGGCTGTATGTTCAAATTTTCAGTAAGCACTGTAATAGTTTAAATAGGAAATGATAGAGAACTGTTTTTGTTTTTCCTTTGATCTACAAAGTAATTATTAGATCACGACTTGACACTGATTTAAATTGTTTTTTTTCTGGCATCTCTCTGTGCGTGTAAATGAGAAGTCTCTTTTTATGAGCACAGTTCAGTTGTTTCCCAGCGAGCAGAGGGGTGTAGCTTGCAGAGAAGGAAAAAAATGTGTTTTAAGAGACAGCAACTCTCGGTTGAGAGGTCTCCCGTTTATTTAAAATAAAGGATTCATTCAATCAAAGTTTTTAAAAAAAAAAAGTTTATCTTGCGGAGTGTTTGCACCAACCTTTTTATGAACAAGTATAAGTCATTTGAATGCATGCTTCCCCATACTGTAAGATTTAAGGTAATTACATTGGATTGTTAAACTCTGTACTAATTACTAATGAACAAATCAGTTAGCTACACTGACCTTTACAATATTGGCTTTTAAGATAAATTCATCTGTTTTTCCGTATTTGAAAAAAGGGAAAGGTGTACTGTATTTTATGAAAAATATCCGGAATGTCTTTTGAATATTTGCTTTCTGAACTAAAAAAAAAAATAATAATAATTTATTTTGCAGAGATATGCTGATTACGGCTGGCAGCTAGTTGCTAAGTATTTTTATTCTAGTCATACGTAACAGATAGCTATAGTTCTCTCTATAAGATATTTTAAGAACTGTATCTAAATTGTATGTCTGTGCTCAATTTAAGCTTATGTTTACGGTAATAAGGTTTTTTTAATAAGTGTCTTTTCAAGTATGATCAAGAATTTCAGTAAGGGATTTACTGAAGACTATGGTTATAAAATGTCTCTGTCCCAATTAGGAATGTTATGTGAAAGGGAGTGGTTTCTGCTGTTCACCATATTTTGCCCCAGAATCTCTAGATATCCTGTCCCATCAGTTTCTCTCTCTGTAAGTAGCTCCGTTCAGAGTGCTTAAGGGGGGGATGGGGCCCAGTCCACCGATGATGTCACCCCCCGGTAGGCGTGAACTAATGTGCCCACAGCAGAGAAGTAGAACATTAAAAAAAAAAAAAAAAACTCCCGGATAGAGCGTTGCTAGGAGAAACAGTGTGAGCCTGGAGCAAGGGGGAGGAGGGGGGAGATACCTCCCTGCAAATGTCACAAGTCACCTCCGCAGCAGAAGAAGAGAAGCCCCGGCACAAGTAGGGATTTATTTAGTTCAGCTTGATTGCTGTATGCCTTCAAATGTATAACTACCAGTAAGAGAGAGGGTCACGTAATCCTAATCCCATTGCACTAGGTCCAGCTTTGCAGACCCAATCCAAATAGCGCAGGCAGCCTTCACTATATACCCCATGCAATCCAGCAGCCCAGGAGAATTTGCATTTTTGTCAGTCAGTCCCAGAGAGATATAAAACAGAAATGAAACTGGATGGATTTGCGTGCATAATAGTTACTGGAAGAGTTGATCAGAAAGTATGTGGATTGTTGAAGAGGGACAGAGAAAGTAAGAATTGTAAGATGGAAAAAGAGAACAGATCTTTTTGCTGATATTTTAGTTGAATGATGTGGAGGAGGTTTTCCTAATCAAAGGAGCAGAGGAAGTGAAAACTGGGTGTGAGTGCGCCCATTACAGAGGAGAAGGACATTAGAGAAGTGAATGCCCGTATCTTGACTCCTCCCCAGGAGGGGAGGAGGGAGTACTTGATTGCAGAGTCATAAAACAATAAATCAAGCACAATGTTCTAGTAGGAGAAGGAAGTAGCTATAGAGTATGTGGCAGCTAAAGAGGGCTACAGCATGGATGAAGACTAGGCCAGACCGGACTCTCCAGTTTCCCTGGGTCCCCAGGAGTCAGTCTGAAAAATAGGGGACCAATATATGGACTTTTATGGGGGATACAGGAGCAGAATACTAAAGCCAGTAGCCCCTGTGTTTTTCTAGATGCACCACCATTATCAGAGCTACTGGGGCTAAGGCCACAAAGCCTTTTCTGCAGAACCGCATGTGTGAACTAGGAAAAAAAAAATAATGTACCAGTTCCTGTATATGCCTGAATGCCCTATTCCATTTTTGGAGCAGAGATCTGCTTGCAAAGCTTCAGGCACAGATATCCTTTGCTGAAGAGAGAGAAATGCAAATGACTGTGAACCCAGAGCCTGCTGGATTGATGGTGCTGACTGTTCCCCGAGAAGAAGAGTAGCGGTTCTATAGCACACCTCCAGTCAAGTCAACAAGTTCCTGTATACCTACCAACCTTATAGCCCCACCTGGAGTATGGGCAGAAGATAATCCACCTGGCCTAGCGAAGAACATAGCCCCTGTCATTGTCACCCTCAAGCCAGTCAAGAAGCCTGGGACAGGTGGCTACCGCCCAGTGCAGGATCTAAGAAGAATGAATGATGCAGCTGAAACTATACAACCAGTGGTACCAAAATCCTTATATTCTCTTGGAACTGATCTCTGCTGAAGCTATACATTTCATCATTCTGGACTTAAAAAATGTTTTTCTGCATACGCTTAGCCCATGACCCCACTACAGGAAGGCGGGGCCCACGCACCTGGACAAGATTACATCAAGGATTCAAGAACGTGCCTCACTCAGCAAAAGATTTGACAAGTTATCCAGTAATTCCAGGAGAAAGAATTCTACTGCAATACGTGGACGATCTGCTGATAGCTGCTGTTTCAGAAAGTGAATGTCTCCAAGCCACCAGTGAACTCTTGCACCTTCTTAATGAGGCTGGATACAAAGTCTCAAGAGCCAAGGTGCAATTATGTCCAACAAGTTAAACACCTAGGATTCCAGTTGTCCAGCGGAATTCGACGCCTGGGACCAGAATGCAAAGAAGCTGTATGCAGTATTCCTACTCCAACCACCAGGAGGCAAGTGAGAGCCTTCTTGGGTGCCACAAAGTATGTTGTATATGGATCCCCAATTTTGCGCTGCTAGCAAAACCATTGTATCAAGCTATCAAAGGAATGGAAAAGTCTCCATTGGAATGGGGACTTGAACAGGATGCAGCCTTTTGATCTTTGAAAAAAAACACTCTGATGTTGTCACCAATTCTGGGTCTACCAGATGTCCAGAAAACCTTTCAGTCTCTATGTTCATGAGTCACAAGGAAATGTTCTAGGAGTGTTGACTCAATCTCTTGGACCTTATTTGAGAAGCTGTTACAGCTACAGCCTTCCTAGTAAGCAAAAACTAAAAGAAAAATCCCTTTGAGACAGAATCTTCAAGTTACTGTACCACACTCTGTTCTAACCAATATGAAATACAAAGGAAACTACTAGTTAACAAATCTATGCATGTTGAAATATTAGAGTATGTTGTGTGAAAACCCCAGATACAACTGAAGGGTCAGTCAAGCTTTCAATCCTGCTATGTTGTTATCAGTTAGTCTTGATCCCCTGATCATGACTGTTTAGAAATTATGGACACAGTATTCTCAAGCCGCCTGGATTTGACTGATGTCTCTCTGGAGAACCCTGAACAGACTTTCTTTGTGGCTGAAGGCAGTTTCATCATCAATAGACATTGTTGTGCTAGATATGCAGTGGTGACCCCTGATTTGGTAGTTGAGTCCTCAGCCCTGGCCCCAGAAACTTCACCACAGAAAGCTGAACTGATAGCCCTCACTAGAGCACTAACAATAGGAAAAGAGCCCTGTCTAAATGTATACCCAGATTCCAAGTATGCCCTTACAACCTTGCATGCACATGGGGCCCTGTACAAAGAATGAGGGTGGATAACCTTAGGAAGCAAGTCCATTAAGTATAGCCCGAAGATATTGATATTAACAGATACATACTGCCTATAGATCTCAGAATTTAGGAAAAGTAGAATGTATGAATAGAACCCTGAAATCTCAGTTGTCCAGACTTTGCCAAGAGGTTTACCTGAAGTGGCCCCAGGTTCTTCCCATAGCCCTTCTTAGGATATACTTAGCCCCTGCTAAGTCTTTAGGAGTTTCCCCTTTTTGAGATTCTGTATGGGCAATCCCTGCCTGTTGTATAGGAAATAAAAGGAGATATGAGACAGATAGGATCTGAAATTATTAGACATGAACTATTGGTTTTAAGTTCTGTTTTGCAGAGTCTTCATACCTGGGTACAAAATCGATTACTCATCAATTTGTCTGAACCCCTGCATCCTCTCAAGCCTGGAGTCTCGGTGTGGATCACAGAATGGAGAAAGACACTGTTAGCCCCGCATTGGAAGGGACCCTATGTCGTCATCCTGTCAACTCCAACTGCAGTAAAAGTCGCAGAATTTGAACCTTGGATCCATCATAATCAAGTGAAGCCAGCAGCTGCTCTTGAACCTGATCACTGGACTACTGTACAGCATCCTGAGACTCCATTGCACCTCACCCTACGACAACAGCCACGGACCTAAGACTTATTGGTCCCTCAGAAACTGCACTATTTCAAGACTGTCTGTTTATCTGAAAGTAAGCTTCGCATCTGGAGAAAGCTGCAATCATCAGAAATAGACTGTGTTGTGTTAAGAAATTGAGTCTTCTAAGAGACTGTGTTTATATGCTCTGAAAAGACTATTTTGATCTTCTGAAGAAGTGAACTGCTCTAAGGAGGCAATAATAGCCTGAGAGACTGTACTATGATATTTTAAGAACCTGAGACATCCCAGAGGACAGTGATACTTTGGGATCTACAGCCCTACTCCTGCCACAAAGCTGGTAGGTCTACGTACGGCAGAAGCTTGAGGATCTACAATCAACCCTACATCTGTTATCTGTTGTGGAAGTCGACAGTTCCACCAATTTTCCAGACTGTGCTCATTGTGAATCCTTATTATTGCTTTATTCTGGCAGCAGCCTTGGGGCGCTTTGAAATGACTTTTGCCTTACCTCCCTGGGCAGCCTGTATAAGTACAACATGAACTGGACCGAAGGTCACTCGGACCTTGTTTTATCATTCTTCCTATACTTGCATTGGTATACTCTCCGATCCAAAAGTTGTTCTAGATCTTGACTTTCTACAAGGCTATGCAAGCCACCGTTGCAACTCCTCATGCCTCCCAGAACTTGTTTCTTGAACTTGCTGGAGCAATAGCATCTAGTCTCCACACTTCTGACTGTTTCTTTTGTGGAGGAACTAAGATGGGAGATCAGTGACCCTGGAAGACGCAAGAACTGAATTACTCCATCCCCTACAATCAGACTGATTTACATAATACTACTAGTGAGTGGGTATTTGCCCACCCCATTGTTGACAGTTTATGTTTTGTTCGCACCGGACCACAATTTGCTATGAAGATCGGACAGCTGGACTGTCTAAATCAGAAGTTTTACAACAGCACAACAAAGAAGACATCTTGGTGGTCCGGCATAAATGCTCCTGAACCTTCTAATTCCTTTAGTTCTTTTACCCACTCTTGCAAAACTATGGACTTTGACTATCTGCTTGTTGCTCCCTTGTTTCTTGCCACTTTGCTTGTGAATGATAACTTCAGTTATTAACACTGTAGAGCATAAGGCAGCTACAAAGATATTAGTTATGTGAAACTACTACCCTATACCACAGAGTGATATCTTTATCTAGTATTATGTGATTTGCTTCTCACCCTTTCTCACTTGCGGGTGAGAATAATCAAAGGGGGGAATGTGGTAGGCGAAGGCCTATGATCCATGCTAATTGAACTAAACAGACAGGCCTAAGCAGCTTGACCTGTAACTGAAGCCTGTAGTTAGGCCCAGAGGAATGAAAACCCCCCTGAATGATGACACCATAGAATTGAAACTTAACTCAGCTTAACTGAACATAGCTAAGCAGAAACGAAACTTAGAAAAGACAGAAAACAGCTCTAATTGGGATTGATAAGGATGTGAGAAGCTTCTATGGAATTAATTAACTTGCTGTAAGAAAGGTTACAGTGCCCTGCTTTCCCACATATTCCAGCTGGATAGCGACCTTGGAGGAGAGAAGTATCAAAGTTAGTGAACTGACCATTGTAATTGGGACTGGAAGGGGGGCAACCAGGTGCTGAGCCCAGTCAAGGGTCCCCATTGGATAGCTACGTAATGGTACCGGGACCAATAGATGGGTGAGAGGGGTTACTGGGACCAATGAAAAGTTTGCCTATGTCTAGAATGGAGAAGAAGTCTATAAAAGTTGCTGTTTTGCTAGAAACCATTGCTCAGCCATTTTGAAATTGCTTATTGCTTGAGCCTGTGCACATTAAACTGGCTTGGATCCTTGAAAAGACTCCTGGTTTTATTTATTGCATGCTTATCTGCTGCTACAGATGCAAAAGTTGTACAGTGAAAAAGATAGACAGGAATATTTATTTATTTAGCTGTATTTATATACTGCCTTATTCTGGGTCAAGGCGGTTTACATTGAAGAATAGGTGAATGTACATTAAATAATAGGTAACATAGTAAACTATATACAATCAAATCAATGCCTTTAAATTATGGTGCTGGTGAAGAATACTTTTTATAATATGGACTGCCCGAAGAACAAACCAGTCAGTACTAAAGGAGATCAAACCTAAGCTTTCTTTAGAAGTTCAGATGACAGGACTTCAACTTTCATGCTTTGAACATATCATGCGAAGAAAGAGATTGTTAGAGAAAGACATCATGCTTGGCAAGGTCAACAGAAAAGAGGAAGGCCAGCAATGAGATGGATCAATACAATAAAAGCAACTATGGGTTCTACTCTATCAACGATGAGCCGCCTGGCTGAAGACCGAACACAGTTTAGGTCAATTATCCAGAGGGTTGCCATGAGTTGATACTGACTTGACAGCACTTAACAACAACACAAAGAAATACAATACACAGCTCACTCCCACTAAAATTAACAAGATTAGGAAACATAAGATATGCTATACCGGGTCAGACCAAAGGTCCATCGAGCCCAGTATTCTGTTTCCAACAGTGACCAATGCAGGTCACAAGTACCTGTCTCATTCCCAAAAGGTAGACAGATTCCATACTGCTCATCCCAGAGGTAAGCAGAGGATTTCCCCAGTCCACTTCAATAATGGTTTATGGACTTCTCCTCCAGGAACTTGTCTAAACCTCCTTTAAACCCAGCTACACTAACAGCTTTTATTACATCCTATGGTGATGAATTCCAGAGTTTGATTATGCACTGAGTGAAAAATAAAGTACACAGTTAAGCATTTATGCTATTTATTTATTTTATTTCTTTAAAAACACTTATGTACCATGTTTTTGATAAACCATTCAATGTAAATCAATTAAAGAT
This sequence comes from Ichthyophis bannanicus, assembly GCA_033557465.1. NCBI lineage: Eukaryota > Metazoa > Chordata > Amphibia > Gymnophiona > Ichthyophiidae > Ichthyophis > Ichthyophis bannanicus. Next base: position 921,309,524 of record CM066034.1, read on the forward strand.
ACAAGAATAAAACTAAAACTAATATAATAAAATGTGCAAAATAAATAATCATAGCATCAAAGCATGCCATCACTCACCCTGCTGGTGCCTACCCATCCCACCCTTACTTTACTGAAAAAAATAGCCAGGTCTTGGGAAACCAGATGGATCAAGTGAACTGGTGCCCAATTATGCAGCCTTTCATCGATAAGTCACCAGTTTAACTCTGACTCAGGTCCAGTGGCCGGAGTTACAAGGTGCTTTGTGGAAAGAAACTGCAAGGTTTCCACCGGTTTTCTACTAAATAGAAATAAATGTTAAAATGTCTGCTTTTTTTGTTGCTTTTTTAAAATCTAGAAATATGACTAAAATACTGTGCAAAAGATCAATCTCAGCTATGCGGTAGGATCATGCCTCCAAATGAAGGAAAAAATAGTTTGAGGAAGACCATGGAGAAGTGTAAGTAGGCTGATGAATTTGCCATCGTAGGGCCAGATTTGGGCAATTGCTATTGATACCGCTCCCATAGAAAATAATTTCTGGGCTAAAATCTCTGAAAGTTTGGATGCAAAGGTTGAGATTGTCATTGACATAGTTGCATAGTAAGTCTCCCCAAGCAGTCACATGCTGCGTGGTTGGAAGATAATGAAAAACATATCTGTGAACTGGAGGACTCCTAAACCTCAGCATGATTGAAAATGGATTTCCTTAAATGGAAGTTCTTGCTGTCAGTGAGCATCATAACTATCTGTAGATGGAAGAATGATTTACAGATCATTAGTCTTTATAAGCGCTGCTCCAGTTAAATTCATTGCAGCAGAGCTTTGAGCCCTACTAGACTTGTGGACAACGTTAATCAATGTTAATCCAGTCCACAGGGCTATTGTCCTAACTCTGGGTCCCAAGTGCCATCCACATGCTATTATAGTTAGGGCTTCTGATTTTCAGTTATAATTGGCAAACTCTGATAAAACATTCCCAGTGGGTAACTGGGATTTTCTGGTTATAACCCAAAACCTCCAAAAATCCTCCTTGCTGTACAAACCGATGATGACATCCGGCTGCTGCTGAGGTGGAATCCAGACAGGTAAGAGTTAATTTGGTGATACTGTGTGGAAAAGGATACACCCCCTTGGTGAGGTCATACCCTGATACATACTTATCCCTCCCCTATTCCTTTGTCTTGCGTTTCTCTCTGCTTGCTAGAGATGACTTCTCTTCCTCTGCTTCGCTAGAGATTATAGTAGAATTTCTCCAATCGGGACTACACTGTAATAAAGCAGGACCAATCATGAAGAAATGCTGTGATGAACTGATAAGATGTCTATATAGTCTCTATGACCCCTCAGAGTGGGGCTCAGAATTTATGAAACTTATTTTCTCTGAGCCTGTGTGTGCACATTAAACGCAGCTTGCTTCCTGAAAAGTGACTCCTGAGTCTCCTTTCCTTCTAGGTTAGCTGTTACATTTGGTGAGTTGGCCTGGAAGGTCAGGAACAAAAAAAGGGTTTTGCCTCTGGGTTCGATTGGTTTGGGTCAGAGGGTGGCGAACGCGGGAGGAAATACCAGGCGCCCCCAGACCAATTGTTCTGGAGAGTATTGCTTCCTGATTCGCCATGGCTGCTGGCTTTATCCTATCGACACCTATGAACCCTGGAGTCCAGGAACCAACCCATTAGTCTCCGGAAGACATCTGAATGGGGTAAGTGACAAAAGCATCTGTTTCTGTATTTGCAGTTAAATCTGTCCTTCCTACGGGGAGAAGGAGAGCTTGATCACCTCTCGGGAACGCCTTAATAGCCCAACGCATGGGTGAAACCGCATTCCTTTATAGTCAGACTGTTTTCTGGGGGACTGGGAGAGTGTCTGTGTGTTGGTGTGTGATTGATTTAGGTGTTTGAAACAAGCAGAGGCTTGTGGAGTGAGAGTGCATTCCTGAGTAGTGCTGTTCCGGGTGACCGCGCCCAGGTCCGGAAAAGGAGGAAGCGCCATTTTGTTAGTCGCCCATTTTGTGTCTAGGGCAGCAGGATCCCTTATTTCTTTGATCTGTGTTTTCAGAGACTGGAAGAAAGATATGGGGGAATCAGAGACTAAATGCAGCCCCTTAGAGTGTATGGTAAAGCATTTCAGGAAGAGATTCTCTGCAGATTATGGGGTTCGTATGACTCCATCCTTGTTAAAGAAATATTGTGAGAATGAATGGCCAAACTTGAAATACTGATTGGCCCCGAGGAGGAACCTTTGATTATGACTTGGTTAGCAGAGTGCACCAAGTTGTGATAGCTAAACATCCTGATCAATTCCCTTATATTGATTCCTAGCTGGATGTCTGTAGGCAGAAACCTAAATGGCTAGGGAGATGCAAAGAGGAATACGGTCGCATACTTCTGTCTCGTAGTCCACAGGAAAATGCAGCCTAAAGCAAAAATAAAACTACCAGTTTTAGTACAGGAGCCAGAGACAGAAGAATTTCCTCCCCCCTATGTTCCCCAGCAGATGACCCCGGCTAGGTTAGCAGGCTCAGCGGGGACTCTAGCTAGGATGGATTCAACTTCTCCCCCGCCCCTTTCGACAGCTAATACTTTTTCTGATAGAAGAGCACTGCCAGTGAGGCAAGAATGCCATTTTCAGATACAGACCTGCCCAGCACTTCAGAAAGTTCCCTGAGTCCCAGATCTTGGGGAAGTCAGTCTCAGACTAATATGCCTCCTCCCCCAGTACTGGAGCATCACAACCTCAGGAAAGACCCCCACACAGTACGTGCTAGCAAACAGTCTCCAGAAGTTAGTTTCCACCTACCCCTCTGAGAGGCTCGAGGACCGGCTGCCTTTAATGCCCAGGGAGAACTCGTTGAAGGCTCTCGAACCTTTGTATATGTACCCTTTTCTACCACAGACTTGTTGAACTGGAAAACTCAGCTATGATAGATTTGTTTTCATCTATTATTCAAACCCATCGTCCAACTTGGGCAGACTGTCGTCAGCTCCTTTTAACCTTAGTACTGAAGAGAGATACCGGGTGACTAGGTCAGCCATGAAATGGTTGGAAGTGAACCCTCCAGGTGAACAGGATCCCCAGCAAGCAGCGCTGAGAGACTTTCCTGACCTAGAACCCCACTGGGCGGCAAACATTGATACAGGCCGCCTTGCCCTGGATCGCTATCATCGGGTTCTCCTGGAAGGCCTTAAAAAGGGGGGCCAGAAAGCGATGAATGTAGGGAAAATATCTGAGGTACTGCAAACCCTCGATGAGAGCCCTGGCCAGTTTTATGAAAGACTCTACATTCGAAGGAAACTTCAGAAGCTTGAGAGCTTTGCTGGAATGAATATGACCCATCTGATGGAAGTTGCTATGAAAGTATTTGTGAACAGAGATCAGGAGATGAAGCGTGAGTGTGAATGAAAGATGAAAAAGAAAGCTGATATGTTAGCAGCAGCGCTAGTTGAGAAAGGACACGGAAAGTCGACGTGGGAACCAAGAAGCCGAGGCTGGGGTAGAGGAACCCGGCGAGGATCATTGGAGCAAGGACTATTGGAACGAGATCAATGTGCCCATTGCAGAGAAATGGGCCACTGAAAAAGAAAAAAACGAATGTCCCAATTGTGTCAGGCAATATTCCCTACCCCGAAGAGATGTTGAGGGCATTCATAAAAATCTCCAGCGATTACTCAAGTTTGGACTCCTGAAACCATGCCAGTCACCTTAGAATACCCCTTTGCTGCCTGTTCAAAAACCAGGTACTAATGATTACCGACCTGTACAGGACCTATGGAAGGTCAATGAATTTGTTGTTGCCATCTATCCTGTTGTGCCAAACCCTTACAATTTACTGAGTTTGATTCCTGCACAAGTAACCTGCTTCACTGTTCTGGACTTAAAGGATGCCTTTTTGCTTGAGACTGGCCACTCCTAGCCAGCCACTGTTTGCATTTGAATGGGAAGACCCTATTACTGGCAGTAAGGGACAATCGACATGGACACAGTTACCCCAAGGATTCAAGAATTCCCCCATGCTATTCGGGGATGCACTTAGTCAAAATTTGCCTCAGTTCCAGTCTTGCCCTTCTCAACGCGTATTGTTACAATATGTGGACGATTTACTCATTGCTGCTGTTTCCCGGGAAGAATGTTTAACTGCTACTTCAGAACTTCTACACCTACTTTGGATCTGGCTATCGGGTATCCCGAAGTAAGGCCCAATTGTGCCAGACTGAAGTCAGATACTTGGGATTCCATGTTGCCCAAGGCCTTCGAAGATTGGGCTCTGAGCAGAGGGAGGCTGTTTGTTCTATTCCTGAGCCACAAAATTGTAGGCAGTTGAGAGCTTTCTTAGGTGCTGCCGGTTTTTGTCGAATTTGGATACCCAACTATGCAGTATTGGCAAAGCCCCTGTATGCAGCTACAACAGGGGGAGAACGTGAACTTTTCGACTGGGGTCCGGACCAAAAGAAGGCCTTTCAGGATATGAAGAAGGCTTTGCTATCAGCACCCAGCCTAGGACTGCCCGATGTGGAAAAAACATTCCACCTGTATGTTCATGAAGAGAGGGGGTTGGCAGTTGGTGTTCTCACTCACAGCCTAGGCTCCTGGCAACAACCGATGGCTTATCTGTCCAAACAGCTGGATCCAGTGGCAAGGGGGTGGCCTCCCTGTCTTCGCACAGTAGCAGCAACAGTTCTTCTAGCAACAGAGGCTGATAAATTGTCCCTTGGGCAAGAACTGTATGTTAAAGTGCCGCATGCAGTACTGACCCTGATGGAGTACAAAGGCAATTATTGGTTTACCAATGAGCGGATGACAAAGTACCAGAGCATGCTAGATGTGAATCCTTGGGTTCACTTGGAGATAGTGAAAACACTCAATCCTGCTACTCTACTCCCTATAGCACCTGGGCTACCTGAACATGATTGTATCCAGGTTATGGATGAAGTATACTCCAGCCGTCCAGATTTGAAGGATGTACCGCTGGCCTCTCCTGATGTTCAATACTTTACCGATGGCAGCAGTTTCGTGGAATATGGACAGCGGAAGGCTGGATATGCTGTGGTCACTCCTGGGGTTGTTGTGGAGGCTAAGCCCTTACCCCTGGGGACTTCTGCCCAGAAAGCTGAACTCATTGCCCTTACTCGAGCCCTCCAGTTAGTTGCAGGTCTGAAGGCAAACATTTTCACTGATTCTAAGTATGCATTCACTACACTCCATGCCCATGGGGTCCTCTATAGAGAGAAGGGACTCATAAATTCAAGCGGGAAATCTATAAAGTATGGGAGGGAGATCTTGGAGTTACTAGGGTCTGTGTGGGCACCAGAAGCGGTGGCGGTTGTTCACTGCAAGGCACGCCATCGAGGAGACACTCTGGTCATCCAGGGTAACCACAGGGCTGATAGGGAGGCCAAGCTAGCAGCCCAGCGAGGAACAGTTCCAGTAAGTGTTCAAGCCCCCCTGTTTCCCATTCCTATGTCAGAGTGGGACCCACGTTATACCAGGAAAGAGATGGATTTCTTCACTCAGGAAGGGGCTACTCTCACCACTGCTGGGTGGTTGCTGTTACTGGAAGATCCACCCTGATATGTTATCCCTGAGAACATATAAGAACATAAGAACATAAGATATGCCATACTGGGTCAGACCAAGGTCCATCAAGCCCAGTATTCTGTTTCCAACAGTGGCCAATCTAGGTCATACGTACCTAGCAGTTTCCCCAAGGGACACAGGTTCCACAATGCTTGTATTGGTTCAAGCATTGATATCCTGGGTCCCTTCTTAATAATGGTTTATGGACCTTTCCTCCAGGAACTTGTCCAAACCTTTTTTAAACCGAGCTACACTAACAGCCTTTACTACATCCTCCGGTAACAAATTCCAGAGTTTGATTACACGTTGAGTGAAAAAATATTTTCTTTTATTAGTCTTAAATAGTTTACCCTGTAGCTTCATTGCATGTCCCCTAGTCTTTCTATATTCTGATAAGGTAAACAATCGATCTACGTTTACCCGTTCCACTCCGTTCATTAATTTATAGACTTCTATCATATCTCCCCTCAGCCGTCTCTTTTCCAGGTTAAAGAGCCCCAACCTTTTTAGCCTTTCTTCATAGGAGTAGCCTTCCATCCCCTTTACCATTTTGGTGGCTCTTCTCTGAACCTTTTCTAAAATTGCTATATCCTTTTTAAGATACGGCGACCAGAATTGCACACAATATTCAAGGTGCGGTCTCACCATGGAACGATATAGAGGCATTATAATATCTTTTGTTTTATTTTCCATTCCTTTCCTTATCATACCTAGCATTCTATTTGCTCTCTTGGCCGCCGCTGCACACTGGGCCGAGGGTTTTAACATGGTATCCACAAGGACGCCTAAATCTTTTTCTTGGGTGGTGGTTCCTAATGTGGAACCTTGCATCGTGTAACCATAGTTTGGGTTGTTCTTCCCTAGGTGCATAACCTTGCACTTCTCCACATTAAATTTCATCTGCCATTTTGATGCCCAGTCTTCCAATTTATCAAGATCCTCTTGCAATTTTCCACAATCCTCCTGGGTTTTAACAACTTTAAATAGTTTTGTGTCATCAGCAAATTTGATAACCTCACTCGTTATTCCACTTTCCAGGTCATTTATGAATATGTCAAAAAGCAGCGGACCCAGCACAGATCCCTGGGGTACACCACTATTCACCTTTCTCCATTGGGAAAATTGGCCATTTAGCCCTACCCTCTGCTTTCTATCTTTTAACCAGTTCCTGATCCACAGTAGTACACTGCCTCCTATCCCATGACTCTTTAGTTTTGCCAAAAGTCTCTCATGAGGGACCTTGTCAAAGGCTTTCTGAAAGTCCAGATACACAATATCAACCGACTCACCTTTGTCCACCTGTTTATTCACTCCTTCAAAAAAACATAACAGATTAGTAAGACAAGATCTTCATTGTCTAAAGCCATGTTGGCTGTCTCCCATTAGGTCATGACTATCTATATGCTGAGTAATTTTATTCTTTATGATGGTTTCTACCATTTTTCCCGGTACTGATGTCAGGCTCACCGGTCTGTAGTTTCCCGGATCACCCCTCGAACCCTTTTTAAAAATTGGTGTTACATTGGCGATCCTCCAATCCTCAGGTATTAGAGATGATTTTAATGATAGTTCACAGATTACTGATAGCAGGTCTGCAATCTCAAATTTCAGTTCTTTCAACACCCTTGGATGTATACCATCCGGCCCAGGTGATTTGCTACTCTTCAGTTTATCTAATAGTTGTAAGACATCTTCCCGATGTATCGATATTTCCTTCAATTCTTCCACACCTTTAAATACCACTTCAGTCGTGGGTAACATCCCTACATCTTCCTCAGTAAAGACCGAAGCAAAGAATTCATTCAGTCTCTCCGCTATCGCCTTGTCGCCTCTTAGTGCTCCTTTAACCCCTTTATCATCTAATGGACCAACTGACTCTCTCACTGGTTTTTTGCTACGAATGTACTTGAAAAGGTCTTGAGAGTCTAGCGCCTGCTTTTGTCCGCCGATTTCATGAGACCATCCACTTAGGGAAGACCTCCATGCAAACCATTCTACAGTCTTACTTCTATGTCCCACATCTGACTGCCTTGATGGCAGCTGCAGCACGTCGCTGTCTCCAATGTGCCAAGAATAACACCCGCCAAGGGCCTCTATCCCCCGTTTCTATACAGGCAGTTGGGGCTGCCCCTATGGAGAATATTGTAGTGGATTTCACTGAGTTACCCTGAATAAGGGGTTATCGATATCTTCTGGTGATAGTATGTACATTTTCAGGATGGGTTGAGGCCTACCCCTGTAGAACAGAAACAGCCTGAGAGGTTACTAGGGCCCTGTTGAAAGAGATCATTCCCAGATTTGGCCTACCTCTTACTATAGGGTCAGATAATGGCCCTGCGTTTGTTGCTAAGTGCCTTCAGGACCTTTCTAAGGCCCTCCAGATTACCTGGAAACTTCATACTGCTTACCACCCACAGAGTTCAGGGAAAGTGGAAAGGATGAACCGAATCCTGAGGCTCCAGTTGTCCAAACTCTATCAGGAAACTCATCTTAAGTGGGATCAGGCCTTACCAATAGCCCTTCTCCGTATTCGGTCCTCTCCGACTCGGACCCTGGGAATATCCCCTTATGAAGTACTGTATGGTTGACCACCACCCATTGTTCAGGGCCTTAAGGGAGACTTAGAGCAGATAGGTAATGAACTTATGAGACAACAGCTACTGGCATTGGGATCTGTTTTTCAGTCTTTGAACAGGTGGATACAAGAGCGATTGCCTATCTCTTTCTCAGAGCCACTCCACTCCCACCAGCCGGCAGATCATGTGTGGATTAAGGAATGGAAACATGAACCATTGTGCCCTATCTGGAGAGGTCCTTACACAGTTCTCCTGACCACACCAACCGCAGTCAAGGTTGTAGAGGTTACCCCATGGATTCATCATACCCGTCTCAAGAAAGCTGCTCCTGACCTGGATGACAAGTGGACGGTGCACAAACAGACTCAGGATCTCTTATGCCTCACATTGCGGAGAACCAGGGAATCGGCAGACGATAGAGCTCTGCGCTAGCCTCACACCGGAAGCCGGCTAGTCTATGCACGGCGGAGGAGATACTGCTAAAGGACCAAGGTGCAGTGGAACACCAGCTCCATGGTTAATATGCCCCTGCTTATGTTGACTTTAGTTCTGGCATTTGTGTGGGGCCCTCCCTTGTTGGCCTCAGGAACTATAAACACGGTAACATTACTTGCCGAGACTGCTTTGAATACTTCGAACTTTTGTGTACGTAGTACATCTCAGGCTGGAGCCCCATTATCAACTTGCCTTATTGCTGTGCCTTCTAATTTGTATGAAATGCAGAAGTTTACAATACTGAACAATTTGAACTGTAAACAGCCTAAACTAACATTTTCTACCTTATTCTACTCTATTGGTGTTACATATCCTTCCTCAGCCTATTATAACAAAATCCTTTTTTCCTTGCAGGTTGCCTCCATGCTCAAGGCCACAGATTGCTTTATTTTTGAAAATGCTAATATTGGTACTTTTGATTTATCTAATTTTATTTATTTATTTATTTACATTTCTTATATACCGCGCTATTAAAAATCAGTGCGGTTCACAGTGAACAGAACAATGCTACAATGCGACAACGACACAATGCGCTTACAGAGAACCGGGTAATAACTTAGGGGAGAACTTGGGAGAAACTATATACAGATCATTTTACAAAGCTACAGGGTATTCCTAGTTGACTCAGGTTTGGTGGTATTGAAAACACTGTATTATTTTGCAAGTTTATTACCAAGGTTTCTTATGGTCATTCAGAGATGTATCTTCCTTTAGGATGGTTCTTGATATGTGGTCAAAATGCGTATACTTATGTTCCCGCAAACGCTATGGGTGGGCCTTGCACTTTTGGTAGACTAACTACTGTTGCCCATGTGATGGCAGTATGTAAATATAAATCCCTTTCACAGTGAGATCAGATCATATGAGAAAATTGGCCTCCTTCATTACGAAGGCAAATTTTTCCTTAAAAAGGGGGGAATAATGAGGTGGAATCCAGACAGGTAAGAGTTAACTTGGTGATACTGTGTGGAAAAGGATAACCCCCTTAGTGAAGTCATACCCTGATACATACTTATCCCTCCCCTATTCCTTTGTCCTGAGTATCTCTCTGCTTGCTAGAGATAACTTCTCTTCCTCTGCTTCACTAGAGATAAGAGTATAGTAGAATTCTCACTTCGGGACTACACTGCAATAAAGCAGGACCAATCATGAGGAAATGCTGTGATGAATTGATAAGATGTCTATATAGTCTCTATGAGCCCTCAGAGTGGTGCTCAGAATTTATGAAACTTATTTTCTCTGAGCCTGTGTGTGCACATTAAATGCAGCTTGCTTCCTGAAAAGTGTCTCCTGAGTCTTCTTTCCTTCTAGGTTAGCTGTTACACTGCTATCATGGCCAGATGATGTCACCAAAGTGACACCAGCTGAGGGACCATGGGAATGAAGAATAGCCTAATGGTTCTAGCAGCAGACTGCATATGAGCATTGAATCCCACCGCTGCTCCTTGTGATTTTGGGAAAGTCACTTAACCCAACATTGCCTCAGGAAAATATCTAAATGCAACTTACCTGGAACTTGTGAGAAAGGCATGTGCTAAATCCAATTCCCTTTCCTTTTTGACCTTGCTGACCTTGGGGAAGGGGAGGTGGCAGTTGCTCTGTGTTTGAGTGCATGGGCCCCAGGGCGAGGTGATGGCAACAGTGACCTCTGCATTGTCTTCTCCTAGGTAGGCCCCAGGAGGAGCCTGTATGTCTAAGGCTCCAGTTTTGTAAGAACATAAGATATGCCATACTGGGTCAGACCAAGGTCCATCAAGCCCAGTATCCTGTTTCCAACTGTGGCCAATCTAGGTCATACATACCTAGCAGTTTCCCCAAAAAACACAGGTTCCGCAATGCTTGTACTGGGTCAAGCACTGATATCTTGGGTCCCTTCTTAATAATGGTTTATGGACCTTTCCTCCAGGAACTTGTCCAAACCTTTTTGAAACCCAGCTACACTAACAGCCTTTACTACATCCTCCGGTAACAAATTCCAGAGTTTGATTACACGTTGAGTGAAAAAATATTTTCTTTTATTAGTCTTAAATAGTTTACACTGTAGCTTCATTGCATGTCCCCTAGTCTTTCTATATTCTGATAATGTAAACAATCGATCTACATTTACCCATTCCACTCCGTTCATTAATTTATAGACTTCTATCATATCTCCCCTCAGCCGTCGCTTTTCCAGGTTAAAGAGCCCTAACCTTTTTAGCATTTCTTCATAGGAGTATCCTACCATCCCCTTTACCATTTTGGTGGCTCTTCTCTGAACCTTTTCTAATAACGCTATATCCTTTTTAAGATACGGCGACCAGAATTGCACACAGTATTCAAGGTGCGGTCTCACCATGGAACGGTATAGAGGCATTATAATATCTTTTGTTTTATTTTCCATTCCTTTCCTTATGATACCTAGCATTCTATTTGCTCTCTTGGCTGCCGCTGCACACTGGGCTGAGGGTTTTAACATGTTATCCAAAATGACGCCTAAATCTTTTTCCTGGGTGGTGGTTCCTAATGTGGAACCTTGCATTGTCTAACCATAGTTTGGGTTGTTCTTCCCTAGGTGCATAACTTTGCACTTGTCCACATTAAATTTCATCTGCCATTTTGATGCCCAGTCTTCTAATTTATCAAGATCCTCTTGCAATTTTCCACAATCCTCTTGGGTTTTAACAACTTTAAATAGTTTTGTGTCATCTGCAAATTTGAAAACCTCACTCGTAATTCCACTTTCCAGGTCATTTATGAATATGTCAAAAAGCAGCGGACCCAGCACAGATTCCTGGGGTACACCACTATTCACGTTTCTCCATTCAGAAAATTGGCCATTTAGCCCAACCCTCTGCTTTCTATCTTTTAACCAGTTCCTGATCCACAGTAGTACACTGCCTCCTATCCCATGACTCTTTAGTTTTGCCAAAAGTCTATGATGAGGGACTTTGTCAAAGGCTTTCTGAAAGTCCAGATACACTATATCAACCGACTCACCTTTGTCCACCTGTTTATTCACACTTTCAAAAAAACATAACAGATTAGTAAGACAAGATCTTCCTTGTCTAAAGCCATGTTGGCTGTCTCCCATTAGGCCATGACTATCTGCCTGCTGAGTAATTTTATTCTTTATGATGGTTTCTACCATTTTTCCTGGTACTGACGTGAGGTTCACCGGTCTGTAGTTTCCCGGATCACCCCTCGAACCCTTTTTAAAAATTGGTGTTACATTGGCGATCCGCCAGTCTTCAGGTATTAGAGATGATTTTAATGATAGTTCACAGATTACTAATAGCAGGTCTGCAATCTCATATTTCAGTTCTTTCAACACCCTTGGATGTATACCATCCGGCCCAGGTGATTTGCTACTCTTCAGTTTATCTAATAGTTGTAATACATCTTCCCGATGTATCGATATTTCCTTCAATTCTTCCGCACCTTTAAATACCACTTCAGTCATGGGTAACATCCCTACATCTTCCTCAGTAAAGACCGAAACAAAGAATTCATTCAGTCTCTCCGCTATCGCTTTGTCACCTCTTAGTGCCCCTTTAACTCCTCTATCATCTAATGGTCCAACTGACTCTCTCACAGGTTTTTTGCTACGAATGTACTTGAAAAAGTCTTCACTTTGCGTTTTTGCTTCCGCAGCAAGCTTCTTTTCAAATTCTCCCTTTGCCTTCTTTATCAATGTCTTGCATTTGATCTGCCAGTGCTTGTGCTGTTTCCAGGTTTCATCATTTGGCTCTTTTTTCCATTTCCTGAAAGATGCTTTTTTGGCAACAACAGCCTCTCTGACCTCACCTTTAAACCATGCTGGCAGTTTTTTGGACTTCCTTCCACTTTTCTTAAAGCATGGAATACAGCTGGTCTGGGCTTCCAAGATAGTATTTTTCAACAACACCCAAGCTTGATGTAAGTCTTTAACCTTTGCAACTGCTCCTTTTAGTTTTTTCTTAACTATTTTCCTCATTTTATCATAGTCTCCCTTTCGAAAGTTAAAAGGTAGTACTGTGGATTTCCTTACCATACCTCCTCCACTAATTAAATCAAAGGTGATCATGCTATGATCATTATTGCCAAGTGGCCCCAACACCCTTATCTCTTCCACTAGATCTGGTGTTCCACTAAGGACTAGGTCTAATATGGCTTCCCCTCTGGTCGGTTCATGAACCAGCTGCTCCAAGAAGCAGTCATTTATGTCATCTAGGAACTTTATCTCCCTAGCATGTGCCAAGAATAACACCCACCAAGGGCCTCTACCCCCCGTTTCTATACAGGCAGTTGGGGCTGCCCCTATGGAGAATATTGTAGTGGATTTCACTGAGTTACCCTGAGTAAGGGGTTATCGATAGCTTCTGGTGATAGTATGTACATTTTCAGGATGGGTTGAGGCCTACCCCTGTAGAACAGAAACAGCCGGGAGGTTACTAGGGCCCTGTTGAAAGAGATAATTCCCAGATTTGGCCTACCTCTTACTATAGGGTCAGATAATGGCCCTGCGTTTGTTGCTAAGTGCCTTCAGGACCTTTCTAAGGCCCTCCAGATTACCTGGAAACTTCATACTGCTTACCGCCCACAGAGTTCAGGGAAAGTGGAAAGGATGAACCGAACCCTGAGGCTCCAGTTGTCCAAACTCTATCAGGAAACTCATCTTAAGTGGGATCAGGCCTTTGTAGTACCACAACTGACGTTGCTATTTTGCAATTGAGAAACATTGCCATTTTTAGTGTTTTCTTGCTTTGATAAATGGGTTATTATTTGGCCTGTCTGTTAAGTTTGCACTTGCATCATATTGTCCTCCATTTAAATTCTTCTGTTCCTCTGCTGAGTGACGGCCATTTACCAGTCCTGATAGATAGAACGCTTGCTTGTAGATTACTTGTTTCCTTCATTCACTCATTGGAGCGCACATTACATGAAGCTTACATGATTTGGGATGTGGAGTCCTTAGGAGGTTGAGAAAGAGGAAGCTTGATAGAGAGAGGAGAGATAGGAGACAGAGACTTGAGATAGGAGATTGAGAAAGGGAAACTACTGGGGAATAGGTTGGAGGATGAGATAAAGAGAGTGGATGAGGTCAGAGCGCTCAGAATGAGAGGTGAGAAAGACTAGGCAGGAAATATGACGATAAGAAGGGGGATCGAGAAAGAGGACATCAATTTTAAATTTATGAAAAAATTGAATCAGCCTAGAAATGTAACTAATTTTACAATGTAAAAGCACTGATATACATAGATTATTAGTAATCTTCCAAATCCTCTAACTAGCTTAAAATAAATGCCTACATTTACAATTTATAACCCCTAGAATCAGAAGCCCTGATAGATCATCTGCTTCTCTGTGGATAAGGCTCAAATTACATCCTGGCACGTCATAACAAGAACATTTAATGCAACATAAATAACATTTTTGTTTGCAGGAATTATATCCTATGTTAGAGAAGCAGAGGCAAAGATACATGGAAATGAAAAGGCCCCTTTCAGACACATGGCTTCAGCTCAAGCCTTTACAGAGTAATTCATGGCAAGTTACATTCAGTTACAATAGGATTTCCCTGTCTGCAGAGGACTTACAAACAGTGTGTACCTAAGGCAATGGAGGGTTAAGTGATTTGCTCAAAGCCACAAGAAGAGTCAGTAGAATCTGAACACTAGTTTCTCTACCTGCCAGGTTGTTACTCTAATTAGTAGGTTATTCCTCCATTCTGTTTGTATAACGATCTCAAAGAAGCAGAAACTTAAATACCTTAACAATACCAAAAGATTTCACAAAAGCCAGAAAACAAACAAATAAGAGAGCTTTCTCACACTCTGCTCCAATTCTTTGGAACAATCTACCTGACAACATTCGCCTGCTGTCTGATATAAAGGAATTTAGAAAAAAATTAAAAACTCACTTATTCATATTACACTACAATACACCCTCAGAACAGAATACTCAAATAGATACAGGCTAACATTTATACATTATTATTACATACTCTATTTTCAAAATAAATATCACTAATACACTATTAACCATACCACACTCTCATTCACATGATGATTATAGATTTAAACTAACAATGTATATATGTTCTAATATGTTATACCTTTAATGTCACAACATTCCTTGTAAATTATAATTATCTGTTCTATGTAAACTGACTTGGTATATTACATACCAATTAACCTACTGTTCCATGTAAACCGCACTTGATACTAGGGAAAGAGCGGTATATAAATAAATAACTGTTAAATAAATAAATAATAATGTATCCTGCAAGGCAATGTGTGCCTTCGAGTCAATGCTGACTTCTGGTGACCCAGCCGTTCCTGGGTTTTCTTGGCGATGTGACCAGAAGTAGATTGCCAGGCCTTTCTTCCTGCTCTCCTAAAAATCACAAGTACCATGAAGCACATCATTTGCATCTCACCTGAGGAAGTCAAGAGTTTTCTTAGCCACCTTCCTTCAGCTTCACCTCCATGCTAAAAGATTCAAACCTCTTGCAAGTGTTTATAACATGTGTCAAGCTAGAACCTACACACAAGCACTGGGGAGGTTTTCTCTCATGGGGAAGGAACTTATCTTCAACTTCAAGACCCTATGGTGAGGCCTTTTCTTCATAAGTGCTGGCTCAAGGCTAATTGGCACCCAGTGGGAAAACTGAAATTGAAGCCCCTCCCCTTTGGTGGTGACAGTTCTGGTACAATGCTCCAACTTTCTCTACTTCTAGCTAGCGTCCCCATCTCTCTCTCCCAGCACACGTGTGTGTGTGTGTGTGTGCGTGTGTGGTGTCCCACACCACCATTCCTCCTGTCCATATGATGTGGAAGAACATGGCGAGGAAGCATGGCAATATCCCCGTTCAGGGCACCCTGTGTAGCCGCAGGGTTGCACACCCCAAAAGCTAGCCCTAGTTTTATCCCAGATGCATCTTCAACACATGTATTTGGTTTTTTACCTAAAGAATGGTCTCTTTATTTAAGGGTAGATTACAGTAGCTCCTAATATTTTCAGAAGAATGGAAAGTCAAGTGTATTTATATACAATAGTAGTTGATTCGCCTTAATCAGCATGCTTAACTCCTATTTCCTATACTTCTGTACTATAGAAAGAGACATTCCTTACTTGTTGAATTTCTGGCTCCAACCCAATAGAAATAGCCTTAATTTTTGGACAGAGCACTCTCCATCTAGTTCCAGCCCAATTAGTTGGGTATAATGATTTGTCAGAGTAACTTCCCACTCCCAAATATCTCACCAGACAGAAAGATATAGGTGGAAGCTGCTAGCCTATTATGCAGTTTATGGGTTTGCCTTGTTATTACCTTGAAGCACAGATAAATAGGAAGTCAAAAGCTTAGTAACTTTCAACCTTGAGGAAAAGCTGATAGCAGAAACTGCCTCTGCTGGTGAGGAAGCAGGACTTAAACTGTGCTCGGCATGCTGGTTTGTCTCCTTTGATCTGACTTCTGGGTACTTCCAGATGACCATGAAAGAAGAAGATAGGCCAAAGACTTCAGTTACCATCTCCTTCAGATTGTTTGAGGGCACCCTCTGCCTCCCCTCGTGGCGATACCTACCTCTGTTTTACCCCCCTAAATTTTAGTTTCTACACGCAATGTCTTTATGTCATTATCTGTTCCTACTCTATCCTGTTTTGTTTCTTGAGTTCTTTTCTTTTTGTTTGAATTTTTAACTTTTGGAGTCTACCCTTATTGTAAACTGCTCTGCAGGCCCGAAGGGCCATATAGTAAATTTTAATAAACCATAAACCCAAATGCCCTTTGGTCTTTGCACTGTGCTTGGAAGTGTTCAGAGTTTGATGGAGTCAGTTCTGGGCGAGTACGTGTTCGAAATCCTCTTGCTCTACCTAGATGACATTTTGGTATTCCAAGTGACTTGGAGATATATCTGCTTGACTAGGTAAAGTGCTTCAAAAGCTGAAAGAATGTTTTCTGAAGCGGAAGCCTAGTAAGTGTAAGCTGCTGTGTAAAGAGGTCCATTTGTTAGGGTATATAGTCTCTGAAGAAGAAGTCTCCGTAGACACGGATATAAGAGCTGTACTAGACAACAGGAAAGTGCCCACTAATGCTACCAAAATGAGGAGTTTCCTGGGCTATGCAAAAGTTTATTGAAGATTCAGGCCAGGTTTTGCCCAGATTGCCTTCTCTTTACATGCTTTGGTGAGGAAGCCTCACAAGAATGCCAAACCCATCCCATTTGCTTGGATGGCGGGATGTCAGGAAGCATTTGATACATGGAGGAAACAACTGACCACTGCCCCTGTTCTGCCATTTCCAGTATTCAGTCTCCCATTCGTCTTGACCACCAATGCTAGTTTCAGAGGGTTGGAGTGGTTTTGAGTCAAGTCTAGGATGGCAAAGCTAGGTGGTCGCCTTGGGCGGCAGCTTCTGAGGGCAGCAAAGAGTGCCAGCAGTCCAAGCAAGATAACAGATCTTGACAGACAGACAAACTAAAAGAACCGTCTGAACATTTTTTGACCCTTCATAGAGAGCAGGCACACACACGCATACAAAGCAAAACTTAATGTTAAGAGTATGGGGGGGGGGCCATTTTGGAAGTGATTAACATGATTAGCAGACCCGACAGGCACGTTAATCGAGCTGAGTGGAATATTAAGTGACATGTACTCAGTTTGTGCTGCCGAATATCCCCCTCTAACACCGCTAGACACCCTGATGCTAACTACGTAGCATCAGCTCATTCTGAGAGCGGCACTGAAGATAACCAGTTAGGGCCGCTGGCCAGATATCTTAAAGTGGCTAAAGTTAGGAAGAAAAGAAGGCTGTCCTAAGTTTAGTCACTGCCCAGTTAGCTGAAGTGCTATCCAGCCAACCTGGATATTGAAGGCTAGTGGCCAGACATGACTCTAGCGTTGAATATCTGGGTCTTAGTTAAAGCAACCACAGCCATGGCCATCGCTGAAGATCAGTTCCAAGATGTCCAATTATGCATTTGTACAGGATTGTTGTGGGAGGAATGATGTTGAAATATTCGGGAGTGGTGAGGTAAGACTACAGATTCACTTGTGGTACCCAATTCCCTAGCACCAGCCCTGCGTAGGCTTGGAAAAGCCATTGCTTATCTCTGTGTGCGACCAATAAGGAATGCGTGTGTTCTCTGGGATCCTGCTGGGTGCTTGGGACCTGTGACAGGACACTGGGCTTCATGAACGTTTGCTCCGACTCGGTGTGCTCATCTTGGGGCTGATTCTATACGTAAGGGTCGTGTGAAAAGATATGCACCAGTTATAAGTCTCTCTTTTAAAGGCCTCACAGGCTTGAATGGGCACTTATGCATGCGCTTTAGACAGGTGCTATTCTGTAAGGCGCATTGCGGGTGCTTTCAGTTTGGGTATTGCACATGAGCAGAGCTTGGGTGGACCATAGGCCAAGTGCAAGTTATAAAATACTCTCTTGTGCTCAGTTCTGAAAATTCTAACGAGTGTGGGCATTTATGCTTTCCCTAGACCAGGCATAAGTGCCATGACTAGATATTTATGCCCCAAATATGTGCACACTAATTAACTGAGAGGGAGTTTATGAAATGATTCTCCTTTCGTTCTTGTGCCCCCACGTTCTAAAGCTAATGGAGCCTTTGTAGCTCATATCTTTTTTGTGTCCTTCGCTCTTACCAGAAATGGACTCTCTCCAAACCATGTTTCCTCGTCTTCTGGGGAAGGGGGATATGCTTATTTTTCATACTTTATGCCTGGATATCTGGCTAGCAGACTCATTAACACTGACTGAACAGAACACGTTAGTGGGTATTTTGTTTCAAAAGAGTCAAATGTTTAATACGCACTTATGTCTTGTTATTCACTCAGCTTTGCTGAATCCGTCTTGCAAATTGTTAATTTTCTTGGCTGGTCTTAGATCTGTTCCATGCTTCTGAAATTAATAAAGTGCAGTGATTGGAGGCAGTAGACTTCGGTATTTCTATTTTTCATTTTTTAATTTCTTTTTTTGAAGACCTTGAGTTTATCATTTCTCCCTGCTTGGGACTGCTTCTAGAGTTGTTTATTATTTTTGTTTTAGGGGTTTTTAGTATTTAACTCACGCCTTTCCAGTGAGGGACTTAATAATGACCATTGGAATCACACTATGGGACATGTTTACTAAAGGTTTATGTTAAGTGCTGCCCCAGCCCATAGTGATATAAGGGCCATGCAGCGCTGGCCCCAGAGTTGGTTCAAGGTGTTGGCACTCTAGGCAGACCTTAAGCCTTACACCCCCTCTTTACTGTCAAAATATATTGCTTAGCTCTGAATACCTTCCTCTTTGCTGCCCCCTCCCCCAGACGTTGCTGTCCTAGGTGACTGCCTAGTTTGCCTTATGGTTGGGCCCGGCCCTGGGGCCATGGCATCACTTAGCATGTGTTAACTTTCATTAAAGTGCATTAACCTTTTAGTAAACATGCTGAGGCTTTGCTGAAGTCTCTTTAATTCTCTTTTGTTTGCTTTCCTCTTTGATGATAGCCCCTTGAGGGCAGATCTTGGTCAGAGGACTGGTACAGTTTACGGTCAGAATGAAGTCCCTTGTATTGATTAAACAATTTCTGGTGTCTCATTTTTCACTGGTTGTAGAGTCACATATGTTGCAGAGTGAATTTATTGCTTCATAATCAAGAACAGGATGGAGCAGGAATCTGAAACAGGACTTTATACAGAGCTTGTTACTCTTTCCAACGCAACAGAAGTTCGAAAGAATTATACAAAAGAGGTCTGTCTGTCTCTCTGAGGGAAAAACAACTCTCCAAAAATATAACGGAACGGGATGGAACTTGGCTTGGAGGTAAAATACAGAAAAAAGACACATAGGGAGTCAGTTTTTTAAGGAGGCATCTATTGATAGGTGCCAACAATGACTGTATCATGACTGGGACCACACCAAGGGAATAGTACGGACCGTGAGAATGTGCTTTCCGATATAACCGCTCCCTTTCCATTCAGGTTGAGCCCTCTGGTACTAGGGAACAGCCAGGCCTTGAAGCACCAGTGTGCTAAGCGGACAAAGGACACCAAGCAGAGGAGGAGGCAAAAGGAGAACTGGGCATAGCAATGAGTTCCAACGGCAGGCAGAGGCAGATCACAGCAACAGGCCGAAGTAGTAGTAGTATAAGAACATAAGATATTCCATACTGGGTCAGACCAAGGTCCATCAAGCCCAGTATCCTGTTTCCAACAGTGGCCAATCTAGGTCATACATACCTAGCTGTTTTCCCAAAAGACACAGGTTCCACAATGCTTGTACTGGGTCAAACATTGATATACTGGGTCCCTTCTTAATATTGGTTTATGGACCTTTCCTCCAGGAACTTGTCCAAACCTTTTTTAAACCCAGCTACACTAACAGCCTTTACTACATCCTCAGGGAACAAATTCCAGAGTTTGATTACACGTTGAGTGAAAATATATTTTCTTTTATTTACCTGTAGCTTCATTGCATGTCCCCTAGTCTTTCTATATTCTGATAACGTAGACAGTCAATCTACGTTTACCCGTTCCACTCCGTTCATTAATTTATAGACTTCTATCATATCTCCCCTCAGCCGTCTCTTTTCCAGGTTAAAGAACCCTAACCTTTTTAGCCTTTCTTCATAGGAGTATCCTTCCATCCCCTTTACCATTTTGGTGGCTCTTCTCTGAACCTTTTCTAATAATGCTATATCCTTTTTAAGATACAGTGACCAGAATTGCACACAATATTCAAGGTGCGGTCTCACCATGGAACGATATAGAGGCATTATAATATCTTTTGTTTTATTTTCCATTCCTTTCCTTATGATACCTAGCATTCTATTTGCTCTCTTGGCCGCCGCTGCACACTGGGCCAAGGGTTTTGACATGTTATCTCCACAATGACACCTAAACCTTTTTCCTGGGTGGTGGTTCCTAATGTGGAACCTTGCATTGTGTAACCATAGTTATTCCCTTTTCCAGGTCATTTATGAATATGTCAAAAAGCAGCGGACCCAGCACAGATCCCTGGGGTACACCACTGTTCACCTTTCTCCATTGGGAAAATTGTTCATTTAGCCCTACCCTCTGCTTTCTATCTTTTAACCAGTTCCTGATCCACAATAGTACACTGCCTCCTATCCCATGACTCTTTAGTTTTGCCAAAAGTCTATGATGAGGGACCTTGTCAAAGGCTTTCTGAAAGTCCAGATACACTATATCAACCGACTCACCTTTGTCCACCTGTTTATTCACACCTTCAAAAAAACATAACAGATTAGTAAGACAAGATCTTCCTTGTCTAAAGCCATGTTGGCTGTCTCCCATTAGGCCATGACTATCTACATACTGAGTAATTTTGTTCTTTATGATGGTTTCTACCATTTTTCCCGGTACTGACATGAGGCTCTACGGTCTAGTTTCCCGGATCACCCCTGGAACCCTTTTTAAAAATTGACGTTACATTGGCGATCCTCCAATCTTCAGGTAATACAGATGATTTTAATGAAAATTCACATATTACTAATAGCAGGTCTGCAATCTGATATTTCAGTTCTTTCAACACCCTTGGATGTATACCATCCGGCCCAAGACTGGGCCGATAGGAAAGCACTCAGAGAGACCTGTCCATGGACAAAACAGACTAGGCGTTTCAAGGTATATACAGGGTGGCCCAAAAAAAGTGAGAACATCTCGTAAATTAAAAGCTTAAATAGTTTACTTATTTACCTTTTTTAGCTATATAACATCTTTATTTTGACAATTTCCGGACGCCATCTTTTTTTTTAAATTTATCAATCGTTTACATCTGTCTTTTTGAATTTTTAAATAACTTATATGCTACAAGATGTTCTCGCTTTTTTTGGGGCCACCCTATATATATGTGTAGAGAACCCATCGGTGGGAGTCTTCTTCAGGCCCGATCAGTCCAGGAAATCTGGGCGGTGACTAATCGGTTGCTGCCACCTGTGACGTAGAAGCCTCTCAAGAAGCTATAGAAACAGGTAGGGATCCGGTGGAGAGAACCGGTACTGCAAGAGAATGCAGGATTTTCTCTTCAGAGAGAAAAAAACACAGAGCTAATCAGGAACCACACCTCACCTCAAGGAAGGAGAGAAGCCAAGTCCCTGATTGGGCACGCCCAAGCAGGAGGCGGGCAGTGCAGTACACAGGCAGCTTGTTAAGCACTCAGAAACAGAGAGAGTCAGATTTGGATTCGGATTTGAAAGAAGACAACGACGAAGAAGGACAGGAACAGAAAGAGTTGGAGAGAGAGCAATTAAGCAGCTGTGATCCACTAAGGAGAAGACTGGACTCAGGAAGCAAGTACCTGGGAGACTCAGGGGCAAGGAGAATCTTCTGTGGCCAGAAGGATTCAGGAGCACTGAGAGACCCAAGGCTAGAGCACAGGCTTCTAGAGGACCAAGCTGAACCTTGGAATAGAAGGCAGAGGGACAGTGAATTACCCTGGAGAAAGCCACAGCACAAGGTACACAGTGGGTTTGAAGCAGCTAGCAAGTTTAACATTGGGAAGCCAGAAAGAGTAAAGGCTAACGTTAAAAGCCAAGACAAAGTCAGACAACATGGTAGCAATTGGTTGCAGTCTGAAAAGCATGTAAGTAGCCCAGGCTATTCTCACAAGCCAGCAGAAACCTATAGTAAGGGAACAGCTGAGTCTTATTACAGAGATCTGTGCCAAGAGAAGCCTGACCGTTCTACTTTTAACACACTGTTGAGAAACTCTCCACTCACAGCTGAAGTTTCAAACCCAGCACCTACGTTTAGTGATAAGTGGGGGAAGGATAATTCAAACACGCAGAACTGTTGTCCTAGTAAAAGCAGCATTGCTAATTATCAAGAGATAAGCAGGTTAAACAAACAGTTACCTAAAGGAGGAAGAAATTATCAGCTTAGCCCAGGAAGAACGCAGGCTGAATTGCTTCTTAAAGATTTCAGAGAGTTCCTTGAAAGCAGGGACGTTTCTTCCTCTAATGTAGCACAGCCTACAAACAGCTGTGAAGAGGAAATGCCTTTAGTCTCTTCTCTACCGTTCACAGAGCCAAACATGCCAATGGACTGTTCAGCTTGTGTCATTGAGAAGGACATTTAATTGAAATGCTGTATAAAGTTATATGAAGCAATATAACAGAAGTTGCTCTATTGATTCTTATGCTGAGGAGCTTATCAGAAGGGAATAAGTCAAAGCATAATTGTCTGCATACCAGGAGCATTGCTGTTTGCCAAAGTTTGTTTCTTCCGTTAGTAAAAAGGGTCACATGACAACTGAATGTGATCACAGAAGATAATGGACATTTAGCCTAGCAGTGCAATACCTTGTTTTGGTTTCTCACTCTTGTTTTGTGCTATTATACTTTATTTGCGTCTGTTTGCACTTGAACTGCAATGCGGAAATAAACCTCATCAAAGAAATTTTCTTTGCCTGCCTTACTACTTGAGCACACACAACTACAATTCTCAACCCAGAAGGGCATCAAAGGCCACCCCCTCCTGAAACCCTCAAGGTCCAGGGAGCAGGTGAGTGGCACACCTCAAGACAGAGACTGGCAGTAGGATAAAAGCAGGAAAGAGCCCAGTTCCTACAAGTTAAGTGCATGACGGTGCGTAGACGCAGGACCAGCACCAGAGTTGGTTCAAGATGTGGACAACTTAGGCAAACCTTAAGCTTTACATCTCCCCAGCTGTCAAAATCTAGCATTTCGCTTTGAATGTCCTGCTCTCTGCTCCCCCCCCCCCCCCACCACCATCCCAGAAGTTACCACCATAGGAAACCACCTATGGTTTACCTAATGGTTGGTCGAGCCCTGCGTAAATGTCAGTATTTTAGTCATTTACCTATATAAGTAGCCACATGTGCCTGTAAATTTATTTATTTATTTATTTCCATTCTCTTATATACCACGCTATTTTCCATCAGTGCGGTTTACATAGAACCATTTAATTACACATTTCAAAACAGTCGATTTGTGTTTACAATTAACAGGAAACAGAACTTGGGTAGAAACGTGGGTAACTATTTACAACTGTACTCAGCGAACTGGCTGACTGAGTTAAACTAGTGATTGCCCTTATTCTGGGTGGGAGGGTATTCCAGCATTTTACTGCAGAGAATTTGAAAGCCCTGTTCACAGTTGTCTGGTGGCACTTGGTCGTTTCTCTTGGGACTATTAGTTTACGAGGGGATCTTCTCGATCTGTTCGGGGGGGGGGGGGGTATCTGTATGAGGTCCGTCAGGGCTGATGGGGCAGGCCTATTTATGATCTTGAAGGTAAGAATTACGGTTTTGAACGTGATTTTACCTTTTATGGGAAGCCAGTGGAGCTGTTTAAGGATGGGTGTCATGTGTTCCCACTTGGACGCACCCTGGAGCACTCTTGTGGCTGCGTTCATTGCAAGCTGTAAAGGGTGCAGCGTGGATTGCGGGAGACCCTGGAGTATGGCATTTGCATAGTCAAGATGCGTTACAACCAAGGCTTGGTACACTGTCCGGAAGTCATCAGGTTCCAGTAAGGTGCGTAGGTGTCTAAGTGATCGGATTTTATGGTATACAGCTCTTGCTACATTGCCTATATGGATCTTCATGTCTAGTCACTGGTCTAGTGTGACTCCCAGATATCTAATGGAGGATTTGGTGAGAGGTTCGGCATCCAGGACCTTCAAGCAAGGTGGGGTGATGAATTTTGGATTCCTTGTGATGAAAAGGACTTCCGTTTTCTTATGTTGAATTCGGAGGTTTTGCGATTGGAGCCATCTGGATACTGCGTTGAAACAGTCCGTCAGTGGTGAAAGGTCGGGGTTATCCGTCGCGAAAGGCATATATAGGAGAACATCATCGGCGTATAACAGGCACTTCACCTTGAAGGACCGGATGATCTCGCAGATAGGTTGCATATATATATTAAACATCAGAGCAAAATGTTGTTTATCGCTCCTTGTATATAGTTCCATGTAATTAGTTCTACTACTGTTCTATGCAATGTTACCTGTATATAGTTACAAAAACAAATTCGTTCTATGTAAAGTATACAGAGATATACAAAATTGTTAACTGTTCCGTGCAAACCGCCCTTGATCTCTGGAAGGGGCGGTATAGAAGAAATTGATAAATAAATAAATAAAAAATAAAGAGAGAGGATCCTTGTGGGACTCCTTGACTCTGGTGGAATGGTTCTGATGTTGCTTCATCTGATCTTACGTGTTGCCATCTATCCGAGAGATATGACTTGCACCATTCAAGTGCTAGGTCACAAATCCCCTTCTCTTCAAGGCGGTGTAAGAGGAGGTCGTGGGAGACAGAATCGAAGGCCGCAGCTATATCCAAGAATATGAGCATGTATCCTTGGCGTATGTTGTCGATTCCTGCTATTATGGTACTAAAGAGAGTGGTGAGGAGAGTTTCAACCCCATGTGCGGCTCTGAAGCCATGCTGACATGGATCAAGTGGGGCAGAGGCATCAATATGATCTTGAATTTGTCTTTGGACATCTTTTTCGACTATTTTCGCCAAGAGTGGTATGCTTGATATCGGTCTATACGAGTCAGACTTCTTAGGGTCAAGTTTGTTGTTTTTGAGGAGCGGCCTGATTGAGGCACGTTTGAGGGGTTGGGGAAAAGTACCTGTCATGTATGAGCAATCTATAAGCTTTGCTATAAAAGGGCTGACAGTAGATCGTAACTCTTTTATCCAGGACACTGGGCAGGGGTCGGTTTGTGCGGTTGTTGTGTTGATTCCAGCAATTATGTCCTCAATGTGTTTCGCAGATGGCTTAGAGAAGGTGGGCAGTAGGGCTGAGGATCTCTGCTCGGGTGCCATGGTAGGTGAAGGGGACTTATCAGTCTGGCACAGTTTTGCTTTTAAGTAGTCGGCGAAGGCATGGGGGTGGATCTGACTAGTTTTCTCTGGTCCTGGCTCTTTTGCTAGGTTCTTTACCATGGTGAACAGGTCGTGTGGTTTGTTTAGGGACTGCTTTAGTGTGTCAGTGTGGAATCTTTTCATGCTGTCAGATATCACTTGGCGGTGTTTTTCTAGTTGAGTATTGTATGTCCTTAGGTCCTCAGTGGCGTGAGTTCGGCGCCAGCGTCTTTCCAGTTTTCTCAGGCAAGAGAGTGACGATCTAAGCTCTTTGGAGTACCAAACTGCAGAAGTTCTTTTCTTGATAGGATTGTCTGGTGGTCGTCGTAATGCAATGGAACTGAAGTTTTTGTTCCATTTGGAAACCCATTTTTCGGGGTCGTGGGATGTCAGGTCGAAGAGTGCATGGGTTTGATCTAAAATTAGGTCCTTGTCAAAGGCTCAGAACCTGCGTGGTGCTGTTTTGGAGCTGCTGGACTTATCAACACTCTTCTGGAATTTGTTGGGTAGAGATATTTGGAAGATAATTAACATGTGGTCAGACCAGGGGACTGCAGTAGTGGACAGTATCGTGGTGTTTATTGTGTTAAAGGTATTTAGAGGGGCAAAAACAAGGTCCAATGTTCTACCTTTCGTATGGGTGGGCTCATCGACAAGTTGTATGTATCCTAATTCTTCTAAAGCTTCCAGGAATGATGAGGCCTGTGTGTTTTGCAAAGATGGTAAATTGAAATCACCCACAACCCAGCTTGGTGTGCTTGGGGAATGTGAGTTGGATGCGAGCTCGATTAATTTTGAGAGGGAATCGGAGTCTGTGGATGGGGCCCTGTATATCAGGTTGAAGGAGCAATGTTTATTGGTAATGGTGATTGTGTCTATGTGTGTTGCATTGGCTGTATTGCTCAGGTGAAAATGGAAGTCGGTTTTGGTGATAGCGAGAACACCTCCTCCTCGTTTAC
Organism: Ichthyophis bannanicus; assembly: GCA_033557465.1. Lineage (NCBI taxonomy): Eukaryota > Metazoa > Chordata > Amphibia > Gymnophiona > Ichthyophiidae > Ichthyophis > Ichthyophis bannanicus. The sequence goes on from CM066034.1 coordinate 921,335,922, forward strand.
CGTCTCTGTGACATGTGTGTATTGAGAAGCCATTAGGTAGGAGCTGGTTGATGAGTACATTATCATCACTAGATAACCATGTCTCAGTTATAAAGAGTATGTCTAGGCAATGGAGGGAGATTATGTCTGATATGACTGGCCATTTCTTACGTATTGATCGTGCGTTTATGAGAGCACATTTAATATTTCGCTGGTAGGTGGGTATTTCTTTCTGCACTTTCGGATTATGTTATGTTGCTATATGTAGTAAGCGGGGTTGGCGAGGGAGCGCATCCCCACCGAATGGGTGGTAGGAAGTGCTTGTCCACCTCCTCCTGTGGCTTTGAAGGATGGGAATTTGATTATGGTGTGGGGCAAATGCCGCGGCATTACCTAGCCAACATGTTAGTAGATATACAGCAGCTATGTAAATGCTTGCAGGTGCCATATTGTGTCTCAGCTCCGGCGGAGGAGATTCACAAATCTTGGTGCATTGCTTACTTGTGATATGGGTGTAGCAGTAGTATCACAGTAAGTGCCAAAGTGATATCACAGTGTGGGTAGAGGAGGCAATACAGGGATTGCTAGCAGTATATCAGAGTAAGAGGTATAGTGGGCTCGACAGTACAGTGATGGATGGGTAAAGCTGTATAGCAATCTAAGCAGCACAATCGTGGGCAAAGCAGTATCTCTGAGTCTTATAATGACTTCTTATAAATTATTGACCAGGGAGAAAAACTGCCTCCATCCCCAAAAAATACTCTTGCTACGGCCACACCATTGCATAAACTGCTACAACCCCAAAAGGTAACCTGCTACAACTGCCCTACGCCCCACAGTGCCCCACCCCCAAAAATGACCCCCTCAAGCACCACAGAACTACTACTACTACTAGTGCCTATTATTAGTATAGCACTACGAGGCACAGGCAACGCTGTAGACATACAAGGATGAGACAGTCCCTGCTCCAGGGAGCTTACAGTCTATTCAAGACAGGCAGACATGGCAAACAGGGACGAGGGGTTTCATTTGAGGGAATGATTAAAACACACATGAGTATTAAATAGGAGAATACGGGGGGTCAGGATCCAAAAGCAGCCTTGAAAATGTGGAGTTTTAGCCTGGATTTGAATAGGACTAAAGTTGGGGCTCGACATACTGACGCAGGCAGGATTGGCACTTGCATTAGGTGAACTAGACAGTCGCCTAGAGCACCAGCCCTTTGGGGGCGCCATTACCGCTGTTTCTGTCTCTCTCCAGGACTTGCAGCAGCGGCAATAGCTCAAAAAACGCGATGCGGCACTTACCTAAGGGCTTTGGCTCTGCGTTGCAGTTTCCATCTCTTCCTACCTGCTGCTTCCACCCCTCCTCGGAACCAGAAGTCTGCAGCGTGGTTCTTGAGCTGCCGCCGCTGTCTCAGGCCCCAGAGAGGGGCAATAGTGGCGGTAATGGGGCGGGGGAGAGCAGGATGGAGGGTTCACCCCGGGCGCCTCCATTCCTGGATTCAGCATGTCTGTTACCAGCGTATGGCACAGCCAGGTGCGGTTGGCGGTAGAGGAGAAGGGCACAGATAGCAGTGATTTATCTGATGAGAGGAGTTTCTGAGGAGGGGTGTAAGGGGAGGTAACGAGGAGCTGCAGAATGAATGCACTTGAAGACCAGTAGGAGAAATCTGAACGGTTGGAAGAGGCAGATAGTGAGCCAGTGAAGTGACTTGAGAAGAGAGGTTTAATGAGCATAGCAACAATGGCAGAACATGAGTCGTATGGCTGAGTTTTGAATAGACTGAAGTGGAAGGAGATGGTTTCAATGTGAGACTAGCGAGGAGCAACTGCCCCAACACTCTGCAAACTGTCTATTGCAACTTTCGAACACAGGGCAGGCGCAAGGAGATGAGGCACTATAGCCGAACCTCATCCCTTACGCCCCCACCCTCCCTGCGGTGCCCATTGCCACCTCTGCTGCTGATGCCCGCTCCAGGACCTGCAGTGGTGGCAATGGTTGCAACAGCCCCGTGGTCTTTACCTTACAATTTCAGTACCATGGGGCCGTTTGTGGCCATTACCGCCGCTGTAGGTCCCAGGAGGGGTGAGAGTGGTGGCAATGGGTGCCCCTGGAGGGCCAACATGCTAGATGACTGCCTAAGTCACCTAATGGTAGCAGCAGCTCTGGCCCACCAGCACACAAACTGCCCTACCCCAAAAGCTATTCCCCCATAGTTGCTGACCTCCCCACAAACTGCCCATCCCCAAAAAATACGATCCGCAACTGCCCCTCCCACAAAAACTGTCCCCTGCAATTGCTCCACTGTCCCACACATTGCTCCACTCTCAAAAAATACTCTGCTACTTCTTCACCACACTTAAATCTGTCCTTCCCCAAAACCATACGCTTGCAACTGCCCACTACCACAGAAACTTCCCCACCCATAAGAACTAGCCCCTCAAAATAGGCAAACTGTTCCATCCCCAAAGAATACCTCCTGCAACTGCATCACCATCCCAAAACTGTCCCACACTAAAGACTACCCCAATCACTACTGCTCCATCACCCTGCAACCTGTTCCTGCAACTGCCCAACCAAAAACTACTCCCCACTAGTGCACCACCACCCTATAAACTGTTCCTTCCCACAATCTACCCTAATTCAACTCTCCCACCACCCTGCCAACTGTCCATACTTCTAACAACTACTTACTACAACTGCCCCACTGTCCCTCCCCCAAAAAGCTACCCTTCTGCAACTTCTCCGCCATGGCAAAAACTTCCTCCCAATCTGCCCCACCACCCCGCCAACAACCCCACTCCTGAAACCTACCTTGTCACAGCTGCCAGACTACCCCGCAACTGTCCCACCCACATAAACTTCTCAATCACAGCTGTCCCACCACCCTGCAATCTTCCTTGCAACTGCACTCCCATTACATAAATTAACCTACCCCCAAATCTATCCCCTCACAATTACTGAACCACTCTACAAACTGCCTCCTACCCCCAAAATACTCCCCACAACTTCTCTAACCCCCAAAACTGCCCCAGCACCCTGCAACCTGCCCCTCCATCTGTCCCACTGGCACACTAACTGCCCCACTCCCAAAAACTGCCCCCCACAATTTCCCCACCACCCTGGACACTGATCCCACCACAATAAATTCTTTGCCATTGCCCCACCATACTGTATTCTGCCCTACTGCCGACCTCCTTATAAACTGTCCCATTTTACCTCTAGCCCTGTCACATGGTCATGTGCCCTTTCAGATGCTCATCTGCTCTCTTTGATCATGTTGCTTTTGCAAGAAAAAGATAGAGGGGACTGGAAGTCAGATGCATTCGGCACCTTGAGACTGCTGTTTATTATGTCCATTTTTGGCGGTTAATACCCCTGCCAAAGTTTCGATGTTCTTCCTACTAATACACCACAAGGGCTGATGGAATGTAATAGGCTGGCAGCTCTGCCACTAGAAATTTGCTGGCTCGAGCATACCTGGGGTCTGTTACATCCTGGTCACTTTCTCCATTCACTGGGTCATTCTGCGGCTTCCCTTTCTTGTCTTCTACTGCTTCCTGGGCAGCCTAAACATGTGTTGCATAACTCGTTGGTCCCTCCTTAAAAGAGGACAGTGGTGCCATTCAAGATGTGTCTTAGGAATGCAGCAATTTGGTTGGCTCATTGCTTGCTTCCTTTTGAACTTCGCCACCACTAGAGATGCCTTGACCCCTCTGAGGATCCTGGAACTCCTCTTTCTTCCCTTGATGTGCAGTGTAAGGCCAGAGCCTGTGTAAGGGTATTGGCGCCCTAGGCAAATCTTCATCCTTATACACACCATCCAAGATTTTGATATTTAAACTCAACAACCATGATCATTGCAACATTATCCCTTCTACAACAATCCTGTAAAAATGTGTAATTGGACATCATACCTTTAAGTATTTGCTTTTGAATGTCTCCATGTGCCTTCTCTCCCTGCAGGTGAAGAAGAAGCTGATTGCTCTTTGAGCCTGAGGGGTTGTCATGCTCTATTGTTGTGCTCTTTGCTGCCACTCTAAGCAACTGTCTAGTCTTACCTAATTGTTGACCCAGCTCTGTGTAAAACCATAGAAAGATCAGCTGACCTTTGAAGTAAAATGAAGCCAAGGGCAGCTTGTTTGCAACTTTTGGCCTTTTACTAAGCTCTGCCTACCAGTTGGCTTCTAGGTGTACCCTCCTCCCTGCTTCTAGTACCTCTCCTACTCCTGTTTATTCAGCTGGTTGTTCTGGCTTGCCACTTGTCTCCCTTATGATTTCATGTTCCTTGTATGTCTAAAGGCTACTATATTATTACTGAGAAAGCTTCACTTAAGGCCATCCCGGTGGCTAAGTGGCAAAGGTTGTGCACTTTGATGAAGCAAGTCCATAGTTTGATTCATGGATTCTGCACTCTGGATTGGTTGGGACTCTGGATGCTGCAGAGTGTGTGGTCACAGCCCTAGTGGGGGAGGGAACAGTGGTCATCAATAAGGGTGATACCTGATTGCTAGATTTACATAAAACCTGCCATGCTGAGTGAGACCAAGCCCAGTATTTTGTTTCCAACAGTGGCCAATCCAGGTCACAAGTACTTGGCAGGTTCCCAAAAAGGCACACAGGTTCCACGATGTCCTAGGGCAAGCAGTGGTTTTCCTGAGTCTTCTTTAATAATTGTTTATAAACCTTTCCTCCAGGAACTTGTCTAAACCTTTTCTAAACCCAGCTACACTAACAGCTTTTACTGCATCCTCTGGTAACTAATTCCCAAGTTTGATTATGCAGAGCCATAAACTAACTGCAGGGCGGCAGTTACATCCACCTGAAGGTACTGTATTTCAGCATGGCAAAACAGCTGCCAGTGCAACTAAGTCCACCCACTGAGGTGGCATTAGTTGCACTCACTCTACTTGTGCTGAGCCATTATGTTAGTTTCTGGTACTCTTTAGTAATGGTTTATCATTTCATATCACTTTTCCTCCAGGAACGTCCAAACACTAACAGTTTTTACTACATCTTACGTAATGAATTCCAGAGTTTGATTACGCATTGAATGAAAAAATATTTTCTCTTATTAGTCTTAAATGGGTTACATTGTAGCTTCATTGTGTGCCCCCCTAGTCTTTCTATTTTTTGATGGAGTAAACAACTGTAAGCCCCGCCCACCCCCACCTGGTTATAGGGTTATAGATTTTCCCCTTTATAGGAGCGCTCACGATAGCCGGGGATATGGTATTCCTATTCAACCCACTTTGGGTGTAATGGGGAGGTACAAAAGTACTAAACTCTGACTGGAATACTCCTTGCTCTCCTCATGGGTCGAGAACACATTCAGAATAAATAAAATATCTAGGGAGTGTTGCCTGCAGTTTCACACCCTGTGGAGAGTGAAAACAGCTGGTGCTGGAGAGAGCCGGCCGTGCAGGGCAGTCACTGTTGACGTCATTTTGAAGCTCCTTAATATATCTAGAATGCTTTATGGCGCTTAGCCATCGGCGCTTGTTGGGGCATTTTCTAAGGGGTGTTTTCCAAGGGGGACGTATGCCCCTTGTGAGCCCCTTAGGAGTACATTGGGAGCATTTATAGATCTGTGAAGTGGCAATGCCTGGCGGTAAAAGGAAAAAGAAAACTCTTGTGGCTGTGTCTGCTGGTGGCCCTATGGACAAGCATGTAATATCTACACCGGTCTTAACAACACAAGGTACTGTTCCTTTTGATCCCTCGGTGGAGGGGCCGAGTCTTAGCTTTCCTGAGCGTACCCTTCCTCTTCCTCCTAGTTTTTTGGAATTGTCTGCTGTGCCTCAGTCCGGTGTTTTGAGTTCACAGAAGGAAGTTGTGCTCCGCAAAATGGTTTCTTGGTCGGAGCCCTCCATTCTTCCTGGTGACTCATACGTCTCCTGCATCTCTCTTCTGGATATTTGGCAAGTAGTTAATCGCACTGAATGGATTCTTGCTGAGACTGTTCCCTCTTTATGTCAATTTACTAGGGACACTGTTATTAAATTTCAGAATCTTGATAGATTGGAACTTTGCATTCATCTATTTCGCGTATAGATACGCAGGTTACATCGTTTTCTTTATTCCAGTCTGCTACCATGAAAGAAAGTTCTATTATGTGTCAAAAACTTGAGAATTTAGAGAATATGGCTAGGTCTAAGAATTTGCGAGTTTTAAATTTTCCTTCTAGTAGTTTATTACCTCCATCAATACTGTTTAAGAAATATTTGAAAGATGTTCTTCTCCTCCCCACCGCTGATGCTATAGTATTTGCTAAATGTTATTATATATCCTCAAAAATTGTTTCTCCAGGTGTTGGGGAAAAAGAGGCGATTCGACAAAGAGGTGATCCTCAACGAAGTCCTTCCAAACCTCAAGCTAGATTTGCCTAACCTGGATGAAATGATAGCCACATGGAATAACAGCCTGAAATCCTTTGCATGCCTACCTGCCTCAAACAAGCCACCTGCCCCAGACAAGACACCAAGAGGTAGGAAAACTGCACGATGGTACTCTGCGGAGCTACGGTCCTCCTTAGGAAACTAGAAAGAAGATGGCGGCACTCCCCGGCCCTAACTGACCAGGCAGCCTACACCGCCCACCTGAACGCACACCGAGACTCTATATCACTGAAAATGAAAGAATACCACTCCAAACTCCTGCGCCGCTCACTAAACAAACCTCACGACCTCTTCAACTTAGTGAAGGCCCTGACAAAAGAACCTTCACCCACACAAACTACAATGTTACACCCACAGGAATACGCAGACTACATACTAGCCAAATCCAGCAACATCAGCGTAGCCACAAAATCCACTCCTAGTCACAACCCATACCAACCACTGCCGCTCAACTCGCTTACAACACCATCAGCCAAAGGCATCAAGGACATCATTGCAACCATCAACTCCACCACTGCTCCAAACGACCCCTGTTTAGCATATTGGATAAGATCTTTGCGCGATGAACTCAGTCCAACTCTAGCCAAGATCATGGAGCGGTCCTTCTCCACAGGAACATTCCCAGCATGCTTCAAACAGACATCAATCTGGCCCCTTCTGAAGAACAACAAGCTGAACCCCCAGAAGGTAGAATCCTATCGACCAATCTCAAGCATCCCACTTCTAGCCAAGATTGAGAAGTTCGTCCAACGGCAAATCCAAGAACACATCGACTCCACTGCCCCCCTCGATCCATGCCAACATGGCTTCAGGGAATCACATGGCATCGAAACGCTCCTTGCCATGCTTCTCAACATATTAATCACAGGGATTAACAACAACAGACGAGGATATGCCCTGATCTTCTTGGACAACTTTGCGGCTTTCGACTCTGTCAACCACGAGCAGCTCCTGATACGTCTCCAAGAAAAGGGAATCCAGGGCTCAGCCTGGAGCTGGTGCAAATCGTACCTAACAGATAGATGGCAGCAGGTACGAACAGGCTCTATGACCTCTCAGCCTTTTCAACAAAAACATAGAGTTCCCCAGGGTTCCTCGCTATCTGCCCTATTATTCAATATAGATATGCAGCCCATATGTGCAATCATCTGCTCCTTCAACATCTCCTGCCTGATTTATGCAGATGATGTTCTACTCTTCACCCCATTCACTATCGACCAACCAGACTTCTCTTCACTAGTAAAATGCTTTGATGCCGTCACTGACTAGCTCCACTCACAGAGTCTCAAGATAAACTTCAGCAAGACAGAAGTGCTGTTCATCACGAGAAACCAAACCTTCTCCCCACTGGCAACATTAAAGACGAGAGACGCCAAGCTCCTGAGTCGATCCACCATCCGCTACCTAGGAGTCATGCTGGACCAGCACCTCGACTTGAAAGCACACATAGGCAACACTGTCAAGAAAACCTACCATAAGATGAGGACAATTCAACATCTTCGACCCTTGCTGCAACCAGACGACTTCCAAACAGTTTTCCAGGCACTAGTAACCCCCCACTTTGACTACGCCAATGTGATCCTTCATGGACTCCCTAAGAACACACTAAAGCCACTACAGTTAGCAATGAACGCTGCTGCCCACTTCCTACACGGGGCCTCTAGAAGGGACCACATTACTCCAATCCTAAAAGACCTGCACTGGCTACCAATCTACTGCCAATTCACCTACAAAGTAGAACTGTTAAAATTCAAGGCCATCAACAAAACAACCTCTACCTCCTTGACGAACCTTATCCACCCCCATACCTGCAACCAGAGCAAGAAGGTCCTTTACCACCAACACACTAATAACCTCCAGCGAAGTAACAAAATGCACTCAGGCAACAAAAAACAGAGCCTTCATGTTCTACGCACCTACCTGCTGGAATGAGCTCCCAGTGACCATCCGCACAATCACTGACCTTGCCCAATTCAGAAAGGCACTAAAGCACCACCTTTTTCTCCTACACTACGCCCAGGCCAACAACATGTCCTCACCTGACACAATCCTACAACCTAACCATAAAAAACAGACAACCCAGTAAATAAATTACATCCCTGTACATAGCTCTCAGGGCAAGCCATGTCGCTACAACTGCATAACGACTTCTTGCCTAGACTGTATATAGTCTGTATATAGTTACCCCTGTTCTAAATCCAAGTTTTATTACCCGTTCGATGTAAGTGCAGAGCAGGCTCTTCCTACTCTACAAAATGTTATCTGTAAACCGAACTGATTTTAAAGAGCGCAGTATATAAAAGCATTAAATAAAATAAAAAATAAAATCAAGCATTGGTATTGTTTAAAAATACTATCTTGGAAGCCCAGACCAGCTGTATTCCATGCTTTAAGAAAAGTGGAAGGAAGGCCAAAAAACTGTCAGCATAGTTTAAAGGTGAGGTCAGAGAGGCTGTTTTAGCCAAAAAACATCTTTCAGGAAATGGAAAAAGGAGTCAAATGACAAAAACTGAAAACAACATAAGCACTGGCAAGTTAGATGTAAGGCATTTATAAGTCAGGGAAAGAGAGAATTTGAAAAGAAGTTTGTCATGCAAGCAAAAACGTATAATAAAAACTTTTTCAAGTACATTCGTAGCAAACGTCCTGTGAGAGAGTCAGTTGGAGCATTGGATGATAGAGGGGTAAAGGGACATTAAGGGAGGACAAGGCCATAGTGGAGAAATTGAATAAATTCTTTGCTTTAGTCTTTACTGAAGAAGATGTAGGGAAGTTACCCATGCCTGAAATACCATTTAAAGGTGATATATCAGAAGAATTGAAAGAAATATCAATAAACTGGGAAGATGTATTACAAGTATTTGATAAACTGAAGAGTAGTAAATCACCTGGACCAGCTGATTTTGAAAAGCAAGGTTAAGATATATGGAGTAGATTTATAGCATGGGGATATCCAAAGTAAAATATCCAACAAACTTATTCCCACGCCAAGACCTCGGCACACACCATTCTCTTACAGAAATCTACATGCACACCTCTGAATAAAATTGTTTGTCCCTTGTTTTTTTCCAATTTCTCAAGGGAGATTGCTAACATTATTTGTGAGGAATGGCATATTTTGCAAACGTTACCTGCTTTTGAGAACCAACATGTGATTGTTGGCTATAAAAGGAGCCAGAATCTATCTATTTAGTTCCTTCTACTGTTCCTGAAAGACATCCTCTGCCCCGTCTTAAGGGACATTTGCAATATGGGAATTGTTTGGTTTGTGTTCACACTATATCCATCAAAACCTTTTTTCACCCATCCTGTTACTCACAAGAAATATTATCTTTCAGACTTTTCAAATTGCTCTACTGAAAATGTTGTTTATGTAATTAAGTGCCCATGCTCTTTTATATGTGGGCAAGACAAAAAGGGCAGTTTGTACTCATATTACTGAGAAAAGAAGTTGCCTCAAATGTCTTGTACCAGACAAATCCTTAGGGGTATGTTTACTAAACCACTGTAGCGGACTTCATGTGATATTGGGGCTGTGGTCCCATTGAAATCAATGGTGCCATGGCTCCGATATCGCACTGAGTCCACCACTGCTGTTTAGTAGACATACCTCTTAGTGTCTCATAGGATGGAGAAGGGCCACCGTATTTCAGACCTAAAATTTTTTGTTCTGAAAGTTGTAAAACCTAATCAGAGAGAAGGAGACATAGATAAAACACTGCATGTCAGACTCACCGGTCTGTAGTTTCCCAGATCTCTCCTGGAACCCTTTTTAAAAATTGGTGTTACATTGGCCATTCTCCAATCTTCATGTACTACAGATGATTTTAATGATAGTTAACACATTCCTAATAGTATGTCTGCAATCTCATCTTTCAGTTCTTTCAACACCCTCAGATGTATACCATCTGGTCCAGGTGATTTGCTACTCTTTAGTTTATCAAATAGTTGTAATGCATCTTCCTGGTTTATCAAAATGTGTTTCAATTCTTCCAATACATTACTTTTAAGTACTATTTCAGGCATGGGAAACTTCCCTACATTTCTTCCTAAAAAGCGAAGCAAAGAATTCATTTTCAGTCTCTCCGCTATGGCCTTGTCCTTCCTTAGTGCCCCTTTAAGGTTCATGATGCATGATTCCAGAAGGCTCCTCACCTCAGGACCACTGTTTCAATGCCAGATACAGACAGTGGTAAGGAGGGTCTATTAAAAAGGGGGCAAAATCTATAGGTGATTTTGGACGAAGACTCATAGGACCAGGATCCAGCACTATGTCCTTTTGAGCTGGATATATGAACTAATATGGGTGTATCAACTGCTTGACCATTGGTAGCACTCAGGGAATGAACACAGCAAAGCCTGCACATGCCTTTGATTTCAGATGTGTTGGGCTGCCTCTCAGTTTATGTTGTTTGAAATGAAGAACATGACATGGTAGCCATAGAACCAATAAACAAGGAAGACCTCAGTGATACCTAATATGTCTTTCCTTAAAAATAATCAATCAAAAAAATAGCCACCTAAAGATATGAAAAGGAAACCATAAAATATCTATCAAAAAAATCCCCTCCAAGGTTAGGAACAAAAAATACACATAAGTATCCAAATCTCTAAGGACCTCAAACAGTTTGATATTTGGCAATCAAGCCCAAACAATTTTAGGCTATTGGGCCAGTACGGTATTAGATCATTGGTCCATGAGACTGGAGTAGTAACAATGGCATACAAAAACCCCATTAAGGATCTAAAAAAGTCAACTATCAAACTGTATATGACAGCTCAAAATATTTTACCAGCTCAAACTGTTTGAGGTCCTTAGAGATTTGGATACTTATATGTATTTCCCAGGGCTCAGTCTTATCAGCTTTGCTGTTTAATATCGATTTATAGCCAATCTGCAATATTTTCCAAAAGTTCAAAATAAGATATTGCATCTATGCGGATGACATAATGCTCTACCTACCATCTGATGTCACAAAACCTAACCTTAGCCAAATTATATCATGCTTCAAAAAGGCCTCACAATTCCTTTTCTCTCATAGCCTACAGATAAACTTTAAGAAAACGGAAGTATTGGGGGGGGCGCTCGTGAGCCCGCTGCGAGATGGCCGCATCTTAACTGAGCTCCGTCTCAGCTACCCCAGCAATCATAGCTAACATGCGCTAGCCATCGCAAACCCCTCAAAAACCGCCTACCCTGGGTCTGCAGAGGCAAGCGGGGTCCCGTGGAGACCTGACTTAAAGCCCGGTACATCCGCCGGTGGACGGGAGGCTGTAGAATCCGCCCCTGGAAAGAGGCCTGCGGCATACCCTACTTCAACGCTCGCGTCGGGCCCAGAGCACCCCACAGCTGACGCCGAAAACGCTGACCGGCGTGAGAGCGAGCTTCCCTGGTGCTGCCTTTCGGGATTCCCTTTCTCTTGAGTTGGCGCACGTGCGGCAGTGTGTTGCCGGGTCGAGCACCTCTCCCGGGGCTGGCCTGCATACACGTGGTCCTGGAATCCTTCCAACGGGGTCGGTGAGAGGACCTGGACTACGTGCGACAGCTACCAGGGCCCAACACATCAATCGACTAGCGCCTCTTCCCCCAGGAGGGGGTAAGTATACAAGCTGTCCTCCTCCCCACCGACCGTCGGAATCCCTGATCTATGCATGGAGTCACCGGCAGTGTCAGCCTGCTAGAGGCCTAGTGTTCCACCGGGGCCTATACTGATCAGCATGGAACCCGCGTGCCTTGTTGGGCGGTCTGTGAGCTCTCCCTGACTGGGGATCCTCTATCAATTTGCATACCTCGCAGCTAAGGGCACTTGGTATCCTGTCCCCAGGTAGCCCTGCAGAGCTCTTTGACAACAGTATTTGGCTGATCCCCCTACTTGGAGGCCCAAGAGCAGTTTACCATCTCCTTGCACTGCTGTTACCTCAGTGTTTTGATTTTTTGCGGACATTGCCTGTGCTTTTCTCCTTACACTGTGAGACAGTGACTGAGCTGCGGGCTTGTGAAGCTGTGCACACTGTCACCTCTCTATTGCCACTGCCATTGCTGGCATTGACTGGAACTTTCTCCCAACACTGTGTGGCAGTGAAGGACCTGCGGGATGGCCGCTAAAGCTAAAAGCCTCGACACTCGGGAGGGGATGCGCTCTTCCCAGCGCCTGCAGAGTAAGGCCGGAGCCTCAAGGAGTCCACGCAGCCAATCTCCCCCATCAGGCTCTGATGATGAGACTGTAAGTGAAGAGGAACTGGATCCCCATAAGCAACTCTCCTCGGCTCAACTCAAACAAGAGCTCCGTCGGGGCTTCGCAGAATTAGCTAATGAGTTCCGCGCGCTATGGGAAGACCTGATGAAAGACGTCGCAGAACTCCGGACCGATATTAAAGAACTGGGAGCTCGTGTAGAGGATGTGGAGACCAAAGTGGTTGCTCATGATGGGACTCTGGTGGACTTACAATGTGCTCTTGACAGGCAGCGTGCGCAGGCAATGGAGTTGACCTATAAAATTGATGACATTGAAAACCGCTCCCGTCGCAACAACGTGCGTTTCCGTGGAATTCCAGAAGCGGTGAGGGGCGGAGAAGATCTACCAACTGTGCTTAAGCTGCTGATAGCGGAGGTGCTCCCGGTGGAGGAACTGGCTGCACACGCTTCGGGTATGGAAATTGAGCGAGTCCACCGCGCTTTGGGAAAACCACCCAACAACCAACCACGAGATGTCATAGCAAGATTCCTGCGCTACTCAGATGCTGAACTCCTTATACGTCGAGGCCGGGAGAAGAAGACGGTCCGCTTCCAGGACGCGACAGTGTCCATTTATCAGGACCTCTCGACGTTCACTCTGGCGCGCCGGAGAGAGATGAAACCAGTCTCGGCAGTCTTGAACGGCAAGGGGATTCGCTATTCTTGGTCCTTCCCATTTCAAATGAACTTTCTTCTGGACAACAAAAAGATCTCGGCAAAGGACTATTCTGAAGCTTGGCGAGCTCTTCGCCAGGCGGGCCTAGTTGATGATAATGCTCAGCCTCATCCGCCACCCCCCAAACCCTAGCATTCCAAGTGGACTCTGGTGGGCAAGTCCGCTTGACGCTTTTGTGGAATTGTAGAGCTCCTCTTCCTTTTTTCTTTTTTAGGGAGCCTCAATCTGTGGGTCCCCTGATTTTTGGATAAATGGTGATAAGGATCCGCTTGGGGTCCCCACTCCATTATCCATGGGGGGTGGCGGTTGATCTGCAAATGTTTTGATGATGTTATTGTTCTGATGGGATGAAAACTGAAGTATTGTATTTTACTAAGAACCAACAATTTATCCTGCCATCCAACCTGCAGGTCAAAGAAGCCCACCTTGAAGTAAAGGATGAAATAAAATATCTTGGAGTCACCATTGATCGAACCCTCAGACTTTCTACACACATCAAACTAACTACCCAGGTCAATTTACAACAAACTTAAGATGAAACAGCAACTAAGACCACTCCTATCAAGTCAAGATTTCCGATTGGTACTTCAGGCGATGATCTGCCCTCATTTTGACTATTGTAATAGTATATATCAGGGGCTACCCAAACAAGCAATAAAGCAACCCCAAATGGTTCAAAACATGGCTGCACGTGCAGTCCTTCAACTCCACAGTTCTGAACTCATCACCCCTATTCATCAGTTACAATGGTTACCCCTTCAAAGAGGAATCATTTACAAAATACTCATAATAATGTTCAAACTAGTTCATGACATAGCACCATCCTATCTAACCTCCCTAATTAAAAAAACTTCAAATGACAGACTGAGAAGACCATGCACACAGACCACATTGGCTATTGACTATCGGAACACAACTAGATCAACGAGCGACAGAGCATATGCATTCCTTGCACCGATATTCTGGAACTCCATACCAGATAATCTCAGAGCATTGGCTGACCTCAGAGCTTTCAAGAATCAATTCAAGACTCACTTATTTTGAGATTATTTTGGCAGTCATACAGACACAGATAAAGTTTACACAACATAGGGGTATGTTTATTAAGCAGTCTTAATGTGCAGCCGGCGTTAGTGTGCAGGATGCCATATAAGGTAGTGGGCGTTCTGGTCTTAAGGTAGCATTTAGGGTTATCGTGCGATAAGGTACGTTTTCATGCGATAGAGGGAGCCGTGGCACGTTAATGCGCGTTAGCCTTAATTAGGTGCGCTGACCTACAACCACAGAAATAGAAGTGTAGCACAATGGTTAATATGTTGCCTGATGAAACAGGGGTCATGAGTTCAATTCCCCAGTGGGCTTGATGAGTAAGGCTGTCTGAGGCATTACCCTTTACCACTCCAGAGGGCACATTATAAAGTGCACTGTCTGCCAAGGCACCTTATAATGTTACGTATAAAGCACGCCTTATGAGGCACCTTAAGGCTTCAGCACTGTGAGGGTGTTTTTTCTGGCAGCACTAATTTAAATTAAAAAAGAAAATGCCTCAGACAGCCCTATCAAATAACCCCACTGTGGGATCAAACCCATGACCTCTGGCTCCACAGGCAGCAAAGTAACCAGTGGGCTACAGCTCCATAGCTGCTAAGCAAACCCCTGGCTGGCTACAGAAGGACTGCAGGTCACCACACAAACTGTCTGCTGTGGTTACCAGGATAGGGTTAACCCACCCATACCCATGATGCACTGCACATGCAAATCAGCAGTCTACAGATGATCACAAGATGGGGTATGCACCCCCACAGCACTTTGGCCTGATAGGGGGAACTGACCGTGTGTACCCCCACAGCACCTCAGCCTGGTAGGGAGTACTGACTGTGTGTGTTACTGACACAGAGTAGCTTCAGACCGTCACATTGTGTGGGTACTGTGCTCACCCTGAGGGTGAGGTGGGGCGCCCAGCACCAGGTCCACAGCACCTTTCATGGCTGAAATAAACCATGCTACAGGTCCCCATCAGTGCTAGTGTGTGTGAGATAGGTAGTTCCTGCAGACACACCTAGGATACATCTGTGTCCATCTGTATTTCTCAGTCATGTCTAGCCCTTATGGGCTATGATGCACCCAGAATAGTGCATATCCTGTGTTGGTGCCATGGTCACATGATGTAGGTGAAGGGGGGGGGTGTTTGAACCCATAGGCAGATTATGTACCACCACCCAACCCACCCTCTGTGGCTCAGGGTGGGAAACAGGATCTCCCACCAACAGATTCACATTCTACCTCCCTGCAATGCTGGCAGTAGAGGGGACCATCAACCCCAGTCCTGCTGGGGAACAGACACCTACAGGGCAATCAATGCAGATCTCTACACATCCATAAGGCAAGGCAGGCAGACAGAAGGCCTGGAAATGCTCAGCTGCCCCCCACCACTATCTGACATTCTCCAGCAGCAAGCCTCCAGCCGCTGCACCCTGCAGGGTGTTCCAGCCAGACACATACTAACTGCAGACAGTCTGCTAGCTAGTCCTTATTGCATGTTCCTGGAGGCGATGCATGTACCCAGAACTGGGATGTCAGTAAACACACCAAGCAGATAAATCAGTGATTGGGCCCCAAAAGAGAACCCATAAATATCACATGAGAGAAATACTATATAGCACTATGGGGGAACCTAGCCATGCCGTGGTCACTGCTCAGTCAGGTTGAGAGTGACCTCCCAGCAGGACATGCTGTGGCCACCCTGTCCGTGCAGGTGGTGGCCAGGCACTACAATGTCCGAGCCATTGCCCTATGCCCTGTGCAGATGCATCGTGGCCAGGCCACTCTGTCCGGGCTATACCCATGGTACCTTGCTCCTCATTATGCACATTGGCAGGCTGACACTGGCAACAGTGCAAGCAGTGTGGGCTGAGGAAGGTGTTGGCAGCCACCACACACTGGGTAGACAGACACACACTCCCACACCTATGCCAGCATTGTGCAACTATAGAGGCTTTTGGCAGCCCTGCCCACTGCACCAGTCCTGGACACAGTGCAGGCATGGCTATGGTACGCAATACTGTTGGGGTCACTCCCCAGGGTGGTAAACACTGTCAGACACCAGACCTGAAACACACTCCACAGACATCAGAGAGGTTGCTATGATACAGCTCAATGAGCAGATTGTGCTTAAACTAGGGATTGCTATCTGCCAGTAATCATAGCAACCTTTTGATATATGTGTACCGTATTCCCAGGTTTAGGGAGGCAGTGCTATGGTATGCAAGTGCTAGTATTGGGAGATGGTGCTGCACGCAGGGCCCAACATCCCGCCTTTCCAGGAGGCTTTGGATAATGGCGCCTGTGGGTGCGGTTGTTTCTGCCCCTGTTGGCTGCTGCTCTAGGGCAGAGGTTCCCAACTCCAGTCCTGGTGGGCCAAACACTGTTCGTGTTTTCATGCTGTCCCTAATGAATATGCATGGATACATCTGCATACCATGGGGGCAGCGCATAGAACTGCAGCACAGGCATCTTTATTAGGGACAGCATGACGCCTGAATGGAGTTTGTCCCTCCAGGACTGCATTTCGGAAACTCTGCTCTAGGTATTGGACATGTCTATGGTGTCTTTGCTCTGTAGGGTAAAATATAGGCATTTCAGGCATGTTTATGTTATCTGCAATAAAGGTTCCCTCTTTATTACCACGGTTTAGTACTGGGTAAAATATGGGGACTGGGTTGGTGGGAGCCACAGCTGGGACTTGAACCTGTAACCTTCTGCTCCTGAACACACTGGCTGTGCATACTGCAGCACACTGTTGCCACAGGGACAGTTCATTCCCTGGGGATACCATGACTGTTCGTCAGACAGGGCCTGTCTGTTGCAGTGCATGGCACCCACCTAAACAGGGCTAGGCCATGGTCTGCTGTGGGCAGCTGCCACTGCCCCCTCCACCACCAGTACCCCTCTGTCGCCATGCTGACATGCCCTTCTGCTGGTGGTGCTGGTGGTGCGCAGTCTCAGGTCATCCAGTGTGCTGGTTTGTGGCTGCCTATGGTGTGGGTTCTGGGGTAGGGGTGCCTGCATAGACATCCACGCTTCTCCCCAGCACCGCCTGCCAATGTTCTGTGCCCTTGGGGGTACCTGCTGGGTACTATCCCCTGTGACACTGTGGGAAACACACTCGTGCCCATGTTGGGCCCTCATCAGTTGCTGTCTGGTGGCTCTACTGTTTCAGCTTTCCTATGGGCCACCTAGGCATCACCCTAGTCCGCACTGTGGCCCAGCTGCACCACAGCATGTGCCGCCTGCAGCTCTCTGTATCCCCTTTTCCAGCATCTGTCCAGTTGCCCATTCCGACATGCCCACCCTGCTGTTGCGGGACCTGTGCACGCCATAGGAAACCTGTCCAATAGAAAGGGGAAACCCTGATCAGCGCTATTTCACTGTGGGATCATTCACCTTGTATGGGGACAGAGCATAGCCCCTTCCAAAATTGATATCCTTTTTGTGGAGCTTTCCTGGTAGTGTTTTTTGATGTTTCCCATTAATATCACTATTGCCCAGCTTGGTTATGTTTTTTTTCCAGTTTGTTCAGGTCATTTTCAATGTTTATTTGCCCTTTTGTTCCGTGCACATGTATCACACTTATTACTTTTTTTAGGTCTCCCTGGCTTTGCTGTACATTGCCGACGGAAATGGTTTCTCTTCCCTTTAAATCTGCTCTAACGTGAGGGTTTCACTTGTGTTAGTTTTCAGCTCAGGAATCCACAGCGTTAATGTGCAGGGAGCCTCTCCCCTCCCACTCTCTACCCATTTACCCTCTCTCTCCGCCCCTGAGGAGCCTTCCTCTGCTCTCCGGGAGCCTTTCTCCACCTTCAGCGCTCGTTTGCGCCGCTGCGTGCGTTAACGCATGCTAAGGCGCCTTATCGCCCGGTAAAGCGCCATTATCATGCGATAAGGCGCCTTATCGTGCGATAACATGACAGCAGCGCAAATAGCGCCCTTTAGTAAACATACCCCATAATCTTTAATCTTATACCCCAGGATCACCAAACTGAACATATTGTGCCAGTTGCTACTTTGTAAATATGTTTGCAGTTATAATCCGTGAACCAACCACTACCTTGTAAATATGTGAATATGTTAACAATTATGTTGCTAAAATATATTGTTTCAGCTTGAGATTTTCTCAGCGTATTTAATTAGATTATCAAATTATGTTAATCCACTAACAACATTCCTTGTGAGAGTTACATTCATATTTGTTCCCCTGTTCTGATGTAACTAATTTGCTGTTTGTAAACCGCTTTGATCTTGTGAGAAGGAGGTATATAAGAGCACATAAGTAAAATAAAAATAAATAGAATGTATTTTTTTGTTCCTAATCTTGGAGAGGATTTTGTTGATAGATGTTTTCCTCAAAAATAGTCACTGAAACAGTTTTCCCAATCACAGTATCCATTTAACATTAAAGGAAAAATGTGTAAGGGAGAAAAATACTTCCGAATGTGTCCTCTCTATTGTTCTTAACTACAGCATGGCCATCTCGGGGCATTCAAATGATTACTTGGACTGCTCCTACGAGTCAGAAAAATCCACCATTTACAATCACTTTTATAAATCATATGCCTTAAATTTAATTGAGAAAACCTCTCTATATATTATTTCAGAAAACATCCTTTTGATAATGGCCAGCATTTCACAACCCTTGCTGCATCGGGGTTGTGATGCTCCAAATGGGTCCTTTCCCAACTTCAACGGCTGTTGGAGTTGGAAACGCGTCCATTTGGAGAGTCATCTCCCTGATGCAGCAAGGGTGCGGACAAAAGATGGTAGCCACGGAATCATGGTGGGCAATCTATTTAGTGATCCATGCCTCCTTCAGTAGGAAAGTAGAAAAAGCAATAGCATCAGATGAATTAGAGCTACTCAGTGAGGTCTCCTCTGAATACCAGATCCATTTTCTGAACCATTCAATATGTCAGGCTCTCCAGATGCATTCAGTTTATAGGCAATTTAATTTATAATGTTGTTTCTGTGATGGTGAAACAACAGGACTGTCATTGATTTTCCTTGATGTTAAAGAGCAGAACACTTTGCTAATCTGATTTGTGAGCTATTTATGCCTGGACTCATTAACATTGAACAAAACACAAAGATCAAGAATGTGACGTCAACGGGTTCTTATTTTGTTTCATGCTCCCGAACCTCAATAGTCCTGCAAAGCTGTGCGGGAGTCCTCTGCCCATGTTGCTGCCAGTGGGAGGAGGTACTGCAATATCTCCCCCCCCCACCCACCCCCACCCCTGGCAGCAGCATGGGCACAGGATTCCTGCACAGCTTCACGGGAACGTTGCTTTCTATTGCCCACTGCGGTCCACAATAGCAGTAACAGGCAAGCAGCAAAACCCAGAAACCACAGTTCAGATGGGAGACATCTGTTCACGCTTACTCTTCTGCACTGTGGTTGCAGTGAGCGGTCATCGCATAACCATCTGTTTCTCAACATCCATCCACCGGGTAAATAACACACTGGCTGCTGAGATCATACTGTATCTTCACTGGTTTATTTACATACCCATTTTAAAGGAAATCGAAATCCTAACATTTCATTTGACACGTTCAGGAATCTTCGATACCTGATTTGGACTCTCAAGGGCTGAACCTGATAGTTTCCACAGAGACTAACTGCAGAATTTGATGATATACTTGCTCTAGAAATGGCTGTGAGATAGGCATGATGTTAATTTCTGATGGCTAAGAAAAGTTAGTAAGATGAGACCTTTTTATTGGACTAAATTAGTATATTTATGGCCAAGAATCAGTATTGCTTGATGCAGAAATGATGCAACTCCCATGACTATTTTCCCTTGGAATACGCATGTTTTACATTTATGTAGGTTGGCCTGTGCCTAAATGCTCTCAGACACGCCAGGAGGTCTCTCTTCAGGACATTTCTGAACTTTGTTAAAATTCCCCAGGCTCTAGAGCAAGGTTTTGCAAACTAAGGCCCGAATGTGGCCTTTGGAGCACGTTTTTCTGCCCCCCCCCCATGCTTTTCCTGTCTTCTGATTAGATCTAGCCCCCAGAGAAAGGGGTTTATTTTTGCTCTTGCACGCCAACCTGTCTCTTTCTCTCCCTCCCTATATTCTGCTAATTGAAGATTTCAGCTACAGATAGTGAGCAGCCAGGTTCAGTTTCAGCGGTTCCTCCCCCTCTATCCTTTCCTGCTGAGCTTTCCCACGCCCCTTCCTTCCCTCTGCCAGGAATGTGGCAACCAGAATAAGGTAAAACAGCAATAGGACCTGGGCTAGCCGCTGTCTCTGGAGACCTCAACTGCTAAATCTGCCAAAAGCCACCTTCTATTTCAACGATCACAGCTCAGTCCCAGCTCGCACTTGTCATGGGAGGGATTGGCGTCTCTAATGGGGAAGGAGATGCTCCCCTCTTGGTGAGGTAGGACTGGGAAGGTTTCCCTTTTCCAGGGCTGCAATAGTGGGAGTGCATGGAAGTGCTTTTGGCTCCTGGCATTGCAGGACTGCAGATATGCTTGTTTTGGGACTGCAAGACTGGAGAAGGAGGGGAGCGGGGGGGGTGGGGGAGGGGGAGAGAGAGAAGTAAGAGACAGAAGGAGAGAGGGCAAAACTGTGGAATGAGAGGACAGGAAGGGAAGAGGAGATTTGAGAGGGTAAAAAAATGAGAGCATGAGGAGAGGGAAAAGAGAGCATATTGGAGGTGAGTAGATGACAGTATGCCACACGTCACACACACACCACCCATCCTGCTTTCACTTATCTCACATTTACCTAGAGACCAGATACAGAGGAAAGGGAGACAGCAGGGAGTAGGCTTATCTGCCTTGCCCCTGGGAACCATGCTCCCTATCTCCCTCTTTCCAACCATTTGAAATCTTAAGAAAGATCAGAAATGATCCCCTTTCTCCTAGGTCATGCATTTGGGCTGCAGCAATCCAAGGGAGCAATACAGTATAGGAGGTGAAGTACTTTTGTCCACTAAAGAAGAGCGAGACCTAGGCGTGGTTGTGTCTGATGATCTTAAAGTAGCTAAACAGGTAGAAAAGGCGACGGCAAAAGCTAGAAGGATGCTTGGGTGCATACGGAGAGGAATGGCTAGCAGAAAAAAGGAGGTGATAATGCCTCTGTATAAGTCTTTGGTGCGACCTCATTTGGAGTATGGTGTGCAATTCTGGAGATCGCACCTTCAAAAGGATGTGAACAGGATGGAGTCGGTGCAGAGGGTGGCTACTAAAATGATTAGTGGGCTTCATTATAAAGCATATGAGGACAGACTTAAGAATCTTAATATGTACACCTTAGAGGAAAGGCGGGATAGAGGTGATATGATTGAGATGTTTAAATACCTCCGTGGCATAAATGTTCAGGGAGAGAGCCTCTTTCAATTGAAAGCAAGTTCTGCTATGAAGGGACATGGGATGAGGGTGAAGGGAGATAGATTTAGGAGTGATATTCGGAAATATTTCTTTACAGAAAGAGTAGTGGATCCATGGAATAGTCTCCCAGTGGAGGTGAGGACAGTAACTGAATTCAAAAAAGCATGGGACCAACACAGAGGATCTCTAAAGGTAAAAAGTGGACTGTTGTAGTTGTTGTTATGGAAGGACAGACTAGATAGGCCATGTGGTCTTTTTCTGTCATCATGTTTCTATGTTTCTATGTTTCTACTTTCACTCAACAAACTACTCTTCAAGGGGCACTCCACCTCTTTACCGCACCCCCCATCCGGCCTTCTCCATAATTTGAAATGAACTATATGGCTCTTGAACCAAAAGATTTGGGTGTTCCCCTGCTCTAGAAAATAATCACAAATATATTGTATACTAATACTATGCCTGCAAAACTACTGGAAAAGTGAAACGAGAGAGGCGAGAGACCCTTGACACTATAGCACAGGACCATGTTCCAGGCTGTTGTCTGGTAGTGCTGGCCAGTTCAGGCACATCACCAAGGGTTAAGCATTTGTACTCCGGGGGAATGAAGACCTGCAGGGGCAACATCTGCCAGCTCTTTAGTATCTGTGGAGGGTCGGTCCAGTAGCAGAAAAAAATCTTACCTTTGCTCTAAGCAAGAACGTTTTCCTTTGTCCTCCAGGCAGTCATTCCAAAGCAAGGAAGGAGAAGAGGAGCAAACTGAGAAGAAAGATAAAAAGAATTGTCAAGCAAGTCATGGTTCCTGACAGCCTCAAAGAGGGCCCTGTTACAGGATGCCATAATCAGTGATGAAAAAACACTGTGACTCTCCTCCAGTTTACACGGTAGAAATTTTCCCCCCAAAAAAGAAAAAAAGTAACTGGGCCAGATGGAGGACTTCCCCTTTCCATACTAGCTGTAACAGTGAAAAAAAATCAAGTTCAAAAACATTTTGGGTTGGTGGTCTGGCAAAAAAATAATCACTCCTGAGCTTATGTCGCTTCCCCTTTTTCCATTAACTTTGACGTTTCTTTCATCCCACCTGGGAGAGAACATGGTATAGGGTTTAGAACAATGGGCTAGAAATCAAATAGCCAAGTCATTGTCCTGGTCTTGCATTACTGGCAACACTCATTGTGACTTTGGATAAGCTACTATGGGGTCTTGACACTACGCCATGTTAGCATTAGCATGGATGTATAATGCGTGCTAACAAGCATCTTAGGCAATGCACAAGTTTGCAGCATCTTAATGTGTGTTTTTGTCAGTGTAATTTATTATTATTTTCAGAACTTTGAAAGGAAAAGCACCTCTCAGTTTGTCTCAAACGATTCAGCAGTATGTACTGTACCTGGTAGGATTTTATGCTCTTCCATGGAATCTGCTTCAGAATTCTATTAATTCGAGACATTCATTTAGTTTCTACTGAAAGTCAATTGCTTTTGGGTAGGGTTCCCCAACTTGGGAATTCTGTATCCTCAAATCTAGACAGAATCAGACTACCTTCAGTTTCAGAAGGCGCTGAAGGCGTATTTTCCCCAAGATTTGTGATTGATTAGGAGGGACTTTCTCCTGATGTTGATTATATTTTTTTCAGGCTGGCTCTGCATTTTTTATAGCAGTGATAAGGTTCTCTTTGTGCTTTTTTTTTTTTTAGAGATGCTGTAATGGTATATTATACCTTTTATGATTTTGATTGCTTTTATATTTTGAGGTATATGTGCTTTTAACTAAGTTCATACTGTATTTTTATATGTATATTTTGTTGTGAAGATTATGGGTTTGTTTTATATACTGTAATCCTCTTTGAACGCCATTAATGGGATAAAATTAAATTATATTAAGTTATTTATACCTCTTTAAATAAATGTGCTTATTACACCACCAGACAGCCTGAAAATTAAACAAATGGACCTGGAGGGATGGAATTGGATTTTAATGCTCAAAGAGTTTCTGGAGAACAGATTGAACACCCCCGTGGTAACGCCAGGAGTCTCTTTCTAGACAATAATGGGATGTGAATGTATGGTGTGGCCTCCTTGCCCTGCCTAGGCGGTTGCCTATAGAAGGGAAAGGGGGCCCTTTCAATGTCCCCTTTATGTGAGCTCCCAGAGCTAGGGCTTCTGGGAGTTGTAGTTGCTTGTACTGAGTTGTAGTTGTGAATAAATGATTAAGCCGAGGGTTTGAAAGCAACACAGGAAATTTATTTGCCTCCTTGGTTCAAGGAACTTCCATAGAAGCTTGGCACATCATATAAGGTAAGATACTTTTCCTCAAAAGAAAGATAACTTCTGTACAAAGCTTTTTCCAGAGTCTCTAATTACCTTTGCTTCCCTCAGCAAGGTAAATATCTCTTTACGCCACAAATTATCACGTTACAGTCTCTGGCTAGCTTTAGCTTCAAAACAGTGTTCTTTTAAACTGCAACACTTATACTTTAAGCCAAAACAATGGTCTTTAAACTGCAGCACTTATACTTTAAGTTTTCCTTTTACTTGGATTATCACAGATTTTGTTAATTGCTCCAGACACATTCAGAATGCAGTCCTGACGGTCTCATGCATTTTAAAACCACAGCAGCAACTTCATATCAAATCTTCTTAGGCTTGTTTTAACCACAGACATTCAAGCATAATAAGTCTGGGATTTTCTTCAGGTTTACAATCTATAGGTTTTCACTTTACCCTCCAAGATAAAGCACAGTCCATCTCACATTCTGAGAAATCAGATTCAATATCAGCCTCATCTATTTGCATATACTCACAGTCAGACTCTGCAGTCTCCGGACTGGAAACAGCTTGGGACAGCGTGGGTCTAATCTCTTCCAGCAGCTTAACAACCCGTTCCCAATGAGACCTCCCTCTTGGCTCAGGGGTGTTATCAGGGCACAGGAAATCCTTATCCCGTAGCAAGCTATTTAGAACTTCTAAAGAATTCAGCTCCTTTCTTTTAACAGCTCTCTTTAACAGCCTTCCCTGAGGTAAACTTCTTTGACCCAGCTCCTCCTGGAAAGTCCCCGTACCTGGGTTATAGACAGCAGTCTCTTCAGGAATAAACCTCTTGCTTTCTAGACCAGCTGTAGCCTTTCTACCACACTGGCTCTGCTCAAGACTCTGTTGCTGGCTATGAGGAGAGTCTTCCCTTAAGCTGTCATTAGAGTACCTTTCTCTGGGCTCTCTGTTAAAATCCTTTCTTTCTGCTTCCTTCAGGATTTCTTCCACTTCTGTTTCTCTGCTGTTCTCTTGGTTGTGCTTGCTCCTGATTTCTCTTCCGTTCCCCCTTCCGTCTCTCCCACTTCCTGTTCTCTGGGGCTTAAATGAGTGGGGATGTCCTGCACCTTTCCACTCTTCCCTCAGCTGTCTCTCATTACCTCCCTTAGTTGCTATGGTGTTGGGGCGTGGCCTTAGGACAGCAGCTTTAGCTATGCTTTTTTTCTCTCCAGCTGAACTTTTAAAGTCACGGCTCCCTGCACTTTCTTTCTGCCTGGAGGTAAAGGTCTGTGTTTTTTCTATTTCCCCGGGCTCTGGAGCAGATTCGTCACCACAATGGATAGAGGTTCATGTTTCAAACTTTGCACATTTCCTCAGTGGAGATTGTCCTCAAGTAGGCTACCCATGCAGCCATACCTCAGACATTATGAGTTTTGACATGACCATCAAGAGTCAAGACTTCTTGGACAAAAGGGAAGGAAATATAGTCTGCTAACCAATTTGAAAGAGTACATTTGGCAATGGCAGTTCCAGGCCTATTAGAGTCAAAAGAAACAAAAAGCTGGGTAGACTTTCTTAAGGCTTTAGGAACATGTTTACTAAATTGCTAATGCAGGATTCAGCATGCAGTAAGCATGCCACACAAAACGTTAGTGCAGGGCCTGCAATAAAAATTGTATGCTAGCCTGTAGTGCATGGTTAGGCGGAGACAACATAGGTTGAGGGCAGAATGTAGGTGTTGATGTTGCATGGTGGTGATGGACATGCACTAACAGTGATTGTTCCCATGAGCATGGGTGTACTTAATGCTACCTCAATGGGTGGCATTAGATGCACCCGAATGATGGGTTATCACAGACCTGCAAGTTAGCAACTCGCCAATGGGAGGGGGATGGACACACCCGCCCCCTGAAGTTGGCGCATGCCTCCTTGCTGGTTTCATGGCCCAACCATGTGCTACCAATGCACATTTATGCAAACATGCCCCTTAGTCTGCTCCAAATAGAAGGCTAAGGCTTATTTGCAAGCCAAAGTGTGCAAATCACTTTTACTCTGTGAGCATGAGGATGAGGGAAAAATGTTGGTAGGACAATTAGGGCCCGATTTTCGAAGGCATTTACTAACTTCCTTAGTGCCCTTGGAAAATCCCAGATATGTTCTTAACGTGCTCAGATGCTATCTGCTTAGCATCAGGGCATGTTGGGAACATTCCAGTGCGGAGCAGAGGCGGTCTATGGCGCTACCCATGTAGCATCGATTTTCGATGCTACACAGTTCGCACTCTTAACCTTAAAGACAGGTGTGGGAAAACCTCTCCTATCTTTAAGGTGCTGGGGCTAACTGTGTAGTATCGAAAATCGGTGCTACACGGGTAGCTCCTGTGGCTTCCTGGCTGTGCGGCAACACCTGGATTTTTGATGCCAGTGTCACATATGACCCTGGCATGGAAAATCTGTGTTAGGCGGCAGGGGGGAGGGCTATGCACCAATGCAGCACATAACACAGCCCATCTTAAAATTGGGCCCTTAATGATTAAGATAGAATTCCAACACCACTTTAGGAGGGAACTTCGGATCAGCACACAGAACCACTCTGCTGTTGTAAAACTTAGGAGTATGTTTACTAAACAGCGCTAACGTCACAGCAGTGACGTTATCGCATGATAAGTGATGTTATCATGCGATAATGGCGCATTACCTTGTGATAACTTCACGTATCGCGCGATAACGTCTCGGCAGCGTTAAGGCGCACAGAGGGTGGAGTAAGGCTCCCCAGAGGGCGGAGATAAGGGGTCAATGGGCAGGGAGTGGGCGGGGAGAGGCTCAAGGCACACTAACGCTGTGAAATCAGGGTCTGAAAATTAACGCCAGTGAAAACCTCGCGTTAGAGGCACATTTGCAGGAGAGAGAAACCATTTCAGTCAGCAATGTACAGCAAAGGCAGGGAAATGAAGAAAAGTGATAGTAGTGCTACATGTGCAGCAACAGCATATTGCCCAAGTACGAAAGGGCACGATGGTGAGGCTGCAAATGGGGTACAGGGGGCAGAAGGCAGGACATGCAGTGGGGTAGCTGGGGCACAGGGTGGACTAGGCAGATGCCTAAGTGACACATACAAACTCAGAAACTGCAAATCAGCAAGCCAGCAACTGACCAAGGTCAAACATGCCCACAAATGTGCGTCCCACAGTGTTCCAGGGGACATCACCCAGCAGGTATCCCAAAGGGCACATAACAATGACAGGCAGTGCCGGAGGAAAGCACGGATGTCCATGTAGGCACCCCTACCCCAGATCCCACACCATAGGCAGCCGCCTACTGGCACACTGGATGGCCTGGGACTGCGCACCACCAGCACCACCAGCATAAGGGCATGTCAGCATGGTGGCGGAGGGGTGCTGGTGGCGGAGGGGGCAGTGGCATCTGCCCACAGCACACCAAGGCCAAGCCCTGTTCAGGTGGGTGGCATGCAGTGCAACAGACAAGGGCTGTCTGATGAACAGTAATGGTATCCCCACGGAATGATCTGCCTCTGTGGCAACAGTTTGGTGCAGTACATGCAGCCAGTGTATTCAGGGGCAGAAGGTCACAGGTTCAAGTCCCAGCTGTGGCTCCTGCAGCCCATGTCCCTACATTTTACCCTACAGAGCACATACACCATAAACATGTGAATTCCCTAGAGCAGAGGTTCCCAACTGCAGTCCTGAAGGGCCAAACACCCTTCAGGATTTCATGCTGTCCCTAATAAATATGCATGACATGCATTGGTATGCAGTGCCCACATTGTATGCAAATGTATCTCATGCATATTCATTAGGGACAGCCTGAAAACCTGAATCATGCTTGGCCCACCAGGACTGGAGTTGGGAACCTCTGCCCTAGAACATCTGCCAACAGGTGCACGAACACCCACATCCACAGGCTCCACTATCCAAAGCCTCATGGAGTGTCAGGCTGTTGGGCCCTGCGTGGGGCAGCAGCTACCAATACTAGCACCTGCATACCTTAGCAATGCCTGCACTGTGCCCAGGACTGTTGTGGTGGCCAGGGCTGCCAACCACCTCTATCTTTTCACAATGCTGAAATAGGCGTGGGAGTGTGTGTATGTCTACCCAGTGTTTTGTGGCTGCCTACACCTTACTGAGCCCCCATTGCTTGCACTGTCTCCAGTGATAGCCTGCCAATGTGCATAATGAGGAACAAGGTATTGTGGATAGGGCCCAGACACAGCGGTGTGGGCAGGATGCATCTGCAGAGGGCATAGAGCAATGGCTGGGACATTGTACTGCCCGACCACCACTTGCACGGACAGGGTGGCCACAGCATTGAGCAGTGACCATGGCATGGCTAGGTTCCCCTATAGTGCTATACAGTATTTCTTTCAAGTGATATCTATGGGTTCTCTCATCTGGGGGCTAATCACTGATGTACTTGCAGTTAGCATGTGTATGGCTGGAACACCTTGCAGAATGCAGCGGGTGGAGACTGACTGTGTCCTCTACTGGTGAATGTCAGATAGTGGTGGGGGGCAGCTGAGCTTTTCTAGGCCTACTGCCTGTCTGCCAGTGTCCTATGTGATGCGTACAGATCTGCATTGACTGCCCTGTAGGGTGCCTTTTTGCAGGCAGGACTGGGGTTGATGGTCCCCTCTACTGCCACCATTGCAGAGATGTAGAAGGTGGATCTGTTGGTGGGAGATCCTGTCCCCCACCCTGACTCACAAGGTGCGGGCTGGGTGATGCTACATAATCCACATGTGGGTCCAAGCACCACCCTTCTCTTATAACATGTGACCATGGCAACCGCACAGGATATGCACTATTCAGGGTGCATCATAGTCCACAAAGGCTATACGTGACTGGGAAATACAGATGGACACAGGTGTGTTGGCAAGGCCTACCTATCACACACTAGCACTTATGGGGACCTGCAGCAGAG
Organism: Ichthyophis bannanicus; assembly: GCA_033557465.1. Lineage (NCBI taxonomy): Eukaryota > Metazoa > Chordata > Amphibia > Gymnophiona > Ichthyophiidae > Ichthyophis > Ichthyophis bannanicus. The sequence continues at coordinate 921,364,791 of CM066034.1, forward strand.
TCTATCTCAGCCATGCCATGTGCTGCGGACCTGGTGCTGGGCACCCCACCTCACCCTCAGGGTGGGCACAGGACACGCACAATGTCATGGTCTGTAGCTTCTCTGTGTCAGTAATAAACACGGTCAGTTCCCCCTACCAGGATGGGGTGCTATAGAGGCGCATACCCCATCTTGTGATCAGATGTAGGCTGCTGATCTGCATGTGCAGTGCATCATGGGTACGGGTGGGTTTACCCTATCCTGGTAACCACAGCAGACAGTTTGAGTGGTGACCTGCAGTCTTTCTGTAGTCAGCCAGCGGTATGTCAGACACTCTAGAGATGTAGCACACTGGTTACTTCAATGACTGTGGAGGCAGAGGTCATGGGTTTGATTCCACAGTGGTGTTGTTTAATAAGCCTTTCTGAGATTTTTCCTTTTAATTTAGATCAGTGCTGCCAGCAAAAACACCCTCACAGTGCCATAACCTAAGGTACCTCATAAGGCACCCTATCGTGTGCCTTATAAAGTGCCCTATGGGGCACATTATAAGATGCCTTGGCAGACAGGGCACTTTATAATGTGCCCTATGGAGTTACTTATAGGGCGCCTTATGCGGCATCTTAGGTTACGGCACTGTGAGGGTGTTTTTGCTGGCAGCACTGATTTAAATTAAAATGAAATGTCTCAGACAGCCTTCTTACATAACACCACTGCAGGATCAAACCCATGACCTCTGCCTCCACAGTCATTGCAGTAACCAGTGGGCTACATCTTTATAGCTTCTAACACTGTGCTGGCATGAACTTAGGGTTAGTGCGCGTTAACATGCCACGGCGCCCACTATCGCGCGATACAGAGTCTTGCAACCTTGCCGCCGGAACGCCCACTACCTTATATGGCATTCTTCACATGAACACTGCAACTAGCGCCGGTAACATTAAGACAGTTTAGTAAACATACTCCTTAGTGTAGGGTGGATCAGTCACTAGAGCCTGGATCACTAACTCTGCATGCTGAAGTGATCACCACCAAAAATGAAGATCTTCCAGTTAAGATATTTCAGATCACAGATGTCTAGTGGCTTTAAAAGAGCTTTCTTCAGGAAGCTTGATGAGATACTTCAGCAGAAGCAAACCTCATATACAATGAACAACTAAAGGCTGTACAGAGATGAGTCTACTTTCTACATGCTGATATGTACCTATTGCACTACAGTGAACCCTGATGGAATCAATTTTTAAACCTAACTCTGACAGTATTCAAATAGTTTTTGTATGGGATAGAAAAAAAGATCTAGGATCTTACAATCACACCAAATGGCAAATCTATTCCACTACAATTTGTATAACCTTCTAGTGGAGTCTCTCCTGGAAGCCAGAATCACTTCAGATACACTGTGAGGCAGATTCAGGGAAGTTTAACCTTTCAACATCCAAGCTGTGAGGGCTAGGGGCTTGATGTTGGTATGCAACATAGTCCCTTGAGCCTGTGTGTCTAGTGTTGGAGAATTCTCCAGTTTTATGGCTCTTCTTATGGAAAATTCCAGAACAGAGATCCACACTTTTTTTGGTCAGTATGGTGCCATAAGAATCATGGTGCCCTGGTTCTGTCTGAGTTTCAGGAGAGTCTTTGCTGTTAGAGGTATTAGAAGATATGAAGACCTTCCCTCCCACCTAGGAGGAAGGCATCCAATGTTAGTCTGCCATGAGTCCCTATCTTAGAGCAGGAATGAGGTGCCTTCCATTTCTGATGAATGGTGAAGAGATCTATCATGTGCCCCACTTGCAAAATATTATCTGTGCCACCTCCTTATCCAGAGACTATTTGTGTGGTTGTCTGCTAGGAGATTGCGCCACCTGTGGCCTTGGGCAAGTCACTGAACCCTTCTCTCCTTGTCTCAGAAAAATCCAAGTTATCAATGTCCCTGTTTAATGTACATTACTAAGTTTAAGTTACAATGTAAACGGCTTTGATTGAAATGATAAAGCAGTTTAAAAAAACGGTTAAATAAATAAATAGGTGACTCTGAGGGTCATCCCATGAGAGGTGGGCCAATCCCACATTCTGAGATCCTGTTCTACCTTACTTGTTGATGTAATGCATTGCAATCTGAGTGTCAGTTTGGACTAGTATTATTTTGTTGGCCCACCAGTCCCTGAAAACCTTTACAGCATTTCAAACTACTTTCAATTCCAGGAAATTAGTTAATAATGTTTTTCTGGGGATACCATAACCCTTGGGTATGAAGTCCATCTACATAACTCTCCAGACCGGTTTGGATGCATCTGTTGTGAAGATAATTTGTATTAGAGGAATTTATTTATTTATTCTTATATACCGCATTTCTGAAGATCAATGCAGTTTACAGAGAACATAACTAAACATTACATGAAACAGATTTACATGGAACAATCTTTAAATGGAACATGTATCTCACACTATATATAACACAGAACAGTAACTAAATACAGTTAGAGAGTTGCTTACAACTTGGGGGTATGTTTACTAAACTGCGGTAACATAGCAGCGGCTACGTTAAGGAGCATTATGTAACGTTAAGGTGCCTTAACGTTACATAACATGCCTTAACGTTCCCGGCCACGGTAAGTCTAGAAAAGAGTGGAGTGAGGGCGGAGAGAAGGGCTCAATGGGTGGGGAGTGGGCGGGGAGAGGCCCCTTTCACACTAACACGGAGAAATTAAGGGCTGAATCCTAACGCAGCTGAAAACCTGGCGTTAGCACACATTTGCAAGAGAAAGAAACTATTTCAGTGTCAGCAATGTACAGCATAGGCAGGGAGCCCAAGAAAGGTGATAGTAGTGCTCCATTTGCAGCAACAGCATAGTGCCCAGGTATGAAAGGCCACTATGGTGATGGTGCAAATGGGGCATGGGGGCTGCAGGCGGGACATGCAGTGGGGGCTACTGGGGCACAGGGTGGACTAGGTGGTTGCCGAGGTGGCACATAGGAACGCAGAAAATGGAAACCAGCAAGACAGCAACTGACCAGGGTCAGACATGCCCATGAGTCTGTGGCCCACAGTGTCCCATCCAGGAGACATTACCCAGCAGGTATCCCAAAGGGCACATAACATTGACAGGCGGTGCCAGGGGAAGTGTGGAATCTATGTAGGCACCCCTACCCCAGAACCCACACCTTAGGCAGCCGCCTACCTGCCCCCTGGATGGCCTGGGATGGCGCACCACCGGCACCGACAGCATATGGTCATGGTGGCATGGCAGAGGGGGTGGGTGATTCTGCTGGAGGGAGCAGTGGCACCCGCCTGCAGTGGACCTAGGCCATGCCCTGTACCAGTACATGGTGTGTAGTGCAACAGAAGAGGTCTGGCCGAGGAATATAAGGGTAGCCCAGGGACAACTATGCTGCTGTGGCAACAGTGTGGCGCAGTACACCCAACTAGCATGGCCAAGAGCAGAGGGTCAGAAGTTCAAGTCCCATCTGTGGATCCTGCAGAGCATCTCCCCATAGTTTTAGCCCACAATGCAGCCACAACAACAACATGGGAAAACCCCAATGCAGTGGTGCACAGGGGTACGGACACCCACTCTCAAGGGCTCCACTATCCACAGCTTCATGGAGTGTCAGGCTGTTAGCCCCAGCACAGATCTGCAGTTATCACCAGAGCACTACTACTACCCCCTGCACAGATTAGCAATGTCGGCACTGTGATCAGGACCAGTGCGGCGGGTAGGGTTGTCAACCACCTCCATCTCTGCACAATGCTGAGATAGGTGTGGGAGTGTGCGTATGTGTCTCCATTGTTTTGTGTCTGCCAACACCTCACTGAGCCCACATTGCTCACACTGCTTCCAGCGTTAGCCTGCAAATGTACATAATGAGGAGCAAGGTATTGTGGGTATGGCCCAGATAGGGCGGATTGGCCAGGATGCATCTGCACAGGGTGGAGGGCAATGGCTGAGACACTGTAGTACTCGACCACCACCTGCATGGACAGGGTGGCCACAGCATGTCATGCTGGGGGGGGGGCACTCTGACTCTGACCAAGCAGTGACCATGGCATGTCTGTTCCCACATAGTGCCACATATTATTTGTTTCCAGTGCTACCTGTGTGTTCCCAGTTCTGGTGCCCAATCACAGGGATACCTGCTTGGTGTCTGTGCTGTGCATCCCACCTCTGGGTGCAAGGGTTCCCCTGTGAGCATGTACTATGGACTGGTTAGTGGGCTGTCTGCAGTTCACCTGTGCATGGGGGGAAAACCTTGTAGGATGCTGCAGGTGCAGTATGATTGTGCTGTCTGTTGATGAATGGCAGGTGGTGGTGTGGGGCAGTTGAGCCTTCCCTTGCCTACCCCAAGCATCATTGCTGGTCTGCAATGGGCATAGGTATGGCACTGGCCCAGCAGCCCTGGAGGGCTGTCATCTGCCAGCAGGACTGTGGTTACTGGTACTGCAGCCATTCTGAAGGGTGCAGGCACCAGTCCCACCACACCCTCATCTACAAAAGGGGTGATTGAGGCTCCTTGGGGTATATAGTGCATACCACTTAGACCCATAGTGGCAGTGCTACATAGCCCTCATGCAGGTCTAGACACCCCACTGCCCTGATAACAGATACCCATGGCAGCCAGACCCTAACACCGGGCACGCACTAATCCGGGTGGTGTCTGGTCCCCTAGGGCCATATGTGACTGCAGAACACAGCTGGAACAGATGCACTGCTGGGGACACCTGTCACACACTGGCAGTGCTGGGGATGTGCAGCAGGATCTATGTCTGGCACCACATGTACTGTGGACCTAGTGCTGGGTGCCCATCCTATCCCTCAGGGTATACACGGAACCTGCACAATGGCATGGTCTGTAGCTATTCTGTGCTAGTATCACACACTGTCAGTTTGTCTTACCACGCTGCAGTACCGGAGAGGTGCAGACCCCATTTGGTGGTCAGCTGTAGGCCGCTGTTCTGCATGTGCAATGCATCATGGGTGCTGGTGGGGTTACCCTATCCTGGCACAAAGAGCAAACGTTTTGTGCGGTGACCTGCAGTCCTTCTGTACCCAGCCATTGCTGTGTAACCAGCTATAGAGGTGTAGCCTACTGGTTAGTACACTGACGTTCTAGGTGGAGGTGATGGGTTCAATTCCTCGTTGTTCCCTCCTGTCCAAGGCAGATATTTTGCTTGCCTGTGACAGTCATATCTTTGCATATCCGTGCTGCCAGCCCATAGTACCCTCACCACAGTTGCCAGCAATCCTTATAAGGTGTTATAAGGCTCCTAATTAGGCACAGTACAAGGCACATTACAAGGCGCCTTATTGGGCACAGTACAAGGCACGTTATAAGGCACTTTACAAGGCACCTTATTAGTCACAGTACAAGGCACGTTAAGGCATGTGCCTTGTACTGTGCCTTATAACGTGCCTTATAATGCGCGTTACCTGACATGCTTGCCATAATGATGCCCCACCCACGCCTTTATATGGGCATCTGTATGTACCTTTACCGCGGAACCTAACGTACATGACATTGCCGCAGTTTAGTAAACATGCCCCTTAGAGTGACTAAATAGAGTTAGAGGGTTGCTTACATCTGATGATATATTAAGGGGTAACTAGATTAGAGGGGTTTATATTACCCTGTCAAAATGTTCCTTGAATAAGTGTGTCTTAAGCAGTGTCCGGAAAGTTGCAAGGGCATGGGTGTCTCTGATTTGTGGTGTAGGGCATTCCATAGGTGTAGGGCATGCAGGGAGAACACCCTAGAGCGAGTCGACTGATTACACTTGGTTAGTGCTGGAGGTAGGTTAAGAAAGTTTGATGCATTGCTTTTTCTTAGGTGGTTTTCTGGAAACTTATTATAATTGCCTGTAAACATGTAGAGGATAGTTGATGAATTACTTTGAAGGTTGTCATGAGAGTTTTATAATTAATGCGACTCAGGAGAGGTAACCAATGCAACTCCTTTAGAGTAGGAGTGATGTGATTAGCTCGAGGTGAGCATGTCAGAATTTGTGCAGTTGTATGTTGTGTGAGCTGAAGTGGATGTAGGGAGCCTTTTGAGAGACCTTGCAGGATGGCGTTGCAAAAGTCAAAGTGCGGTAGTATCATTGCTTGGTAGACTGTACGGAAATCATGAGGCTCAAGTAGGGGTCTTAATTGATGGGGTAACCATAGCTTGCTGTAAATGCACTGTGTTACTTTGTTTAAATGTGGCTGGAGTGTAAGATGCTGGTCAATGGTAACTCCCAGGTATCTTACCTCCGATCTAACCTCTAGGTTAGTTTTTTCAACTTTTAGCACCTTTGGAGGGAGAAATGATAGATTTCTGGGAAGAATAGGGCCTCCATTTTCTTGAAGTTTAGTTTATGATCCGATAGCCATTGGTCTATGGCATTAAAGCAATTTGCAACGATTGAGTAATTTTCGCTTGTGGTGGTGAATGGAGCATAAATCATAATATTGTCCACATACAGGTCTTTATTTTTCTTGACTTACTTAATATACCGTGCCAGCAGGGCGGTTTACAATGTGTTCAAAACACATAAAGGCCAGGCATGGCCAGGAAACAGAAAAGAACTACAATGCTTGACAGGAAAGCAGCAAGCACACTAGACAGGAAGAGGAAGTGAAAGAAGGGATGGGATAGAATCCTCCCATTTTCTTTAAGATCAAGAAATACTTGGAATAAAATCTATGCTCTCTTTCCCCTGGTGGAACAGGTTTGACAACACTGGCTTCTAAGAGGGAATAAAGCACCTTAGTAAGCATTTTCTAATGTGGAGAGTTTGACCATGATACTCTTGGTGGGCTGGTACCCTAGATGGATGATTTTTAGAACTCAACAGTCAGAGAGTATAAGGTGCCAGTGATTTCCAGCCTTCCTCCTTTTGGAAGGTAGTCCAACAGGGATACTGAAACACTGGTTATGTTCTCATAGAAAGAATCAAAACCCCATCCCTGTTTTTGGCTGTGGAGCTGGCTGGGAGTTTTGGGTCCTCTGCTGCCTTGGACGAGAGGGAGATCCCAGATGAGTCAGAGTACAGTGGGAAGGAGAAGGATATCTATACCTATGAAAGTAATAGGATTTCCTTTGCCCTTAGCTCTGGAACCTACTAGAGGAAGAAAACATCGGATTGGAGGTAGGCCTGGAGAGAGACTTAAGGGTATCACTCTACAGTACTCCTTTACTAGAGGTGCAGCCTCCTTAACGTTATCTCCTAAGAGATTCTCTCTTTGAGAGAGCACAGCAATGTACTTTTCTTGTACATCATATCTAAGGTCTGAGGTCTGGAGCCATGAGTGTCTTTGGACACAAATACCATTGTAGAAGTTCTCGATGCTGTCTTGAAAACACCATAGTTTGCTTGGACCATGTGCTTTCCATCCTCCTTCCCTTTGTTCACAAGTGAACAGAGTTGCACAGTCTTCTGTTGAGAAAGAGTGTTTACAAACTCCTCCATCTTATTTAATTTATTTTATTTATTTATTTATTTAACATTTTTTATATACCGCACTATTTAACATCAGCGCGGTTCACAAGTAACATAAATGTCCAGTGTGGGGGTCTACATTGGGCTTACAGTAAAACAAGGAATTTAAACTTGGAGAACAGGTAAAACTATGTACATACTCTTCAATATATATATATATGCATTTATTTAAAGGTCGCTGTGACGTGTAGAGTCGAGGTTGGACTGGGGTGACTGTCCAATGGATGTTGGGTATGGATGAGATGTGGCTACATAACGTATTCAGAGTTGGGAAAGCATTGAAGGAAAAGGTAGTGCTTCAAAGCCTTTCTGAATTGGTGAAGGTTGTTTATGGCACGGATGTTGGTTGGTAGGTTGTTCCAGCATGAAGGTGCGGATAGAGCAAAGGCACGGTCTCTAGAGGCTTTGTTGCATTTGGTGATGATTTTCGGGAGTATTAAGGAGTTGGTGGCAACAGATCTTCTCAGTCTGTTGGGGGGGGGTGAGTTGGATAAGTTCAAAGAGGGCGCTAGCTGTGCATTTATTGATGGCTTTGAATGCTATTGTTAAGATTTTGAAAGTGATCCTGTAGCGTACTGGGAGCCAATGTAGCGTTTTCAGGATAGGGGTGATGTGCTCCCTTCTAGATGCTTGGTGAAGGGTACGGGCTGCAGTGTTCATTGCTAGCTGCAAAGGTTGTAGAGTGCACTTTGGAAGGCCGTGGAGAATGGAGTTCGCATAGTTGAAGTGGGGCATCACCAGTGACTGAAAGACTGTCCGAAAGTCTTCTGGCTCAAGCAGCGGTCTGATGTGACGTAGCATCCTGATTTTGTGATAAATTGCTTTTGAGAAGTTGCATATCTGGGTGTTTAAGTTGAGATGTTGGTCTAGGGTCACTCCAAGGTAACAGATCATTGTCTTCGTGAGAAGTTCCAGAAAATTAAATGTACCCTATGCTCTACCATTTGATTTTCTATGCAATTCATGCTATAGTGCTGGAACCAACAAGGAAGTTTTCAAACTAGCGGGTCTCCACAAATTTTCATCATTTCTACTACTTTAAATCGATTACCTAACTTTAGTGATGCTGCCCACGTAGAATAAACAGACCTCTGGTTCCTCGCAGAACTCCTTCTCTCGATCTGAAAAAACGCCGCGCATGCGGGTTTGGAACTTGATCCTGCCTATTTAAAACCCTTCTGACTCCTCCCAATCTGTGTGTTTCGCATCCATTAAAAAAATATATATATCTGTATCCCCACAAACTGCTTCATACAATGATAGTTGTTCTCTCATTTATTATCTTTTGTTGTCGCATTATGCGAAAGTTATTTAAACACATGCGAAACACACAGATTGGGAGGAGTCAGAAGGGGTTTAAATAGGCAGGATCAAGTTCCAAACCCGCATGCGCGGCGTTTTTTCAGATCGAGAGAAGGAGTTCTGCGAGGAACCAGAGGTCTGTTTATTCTATGTGGGCAGCATCACTAAAGTTAGGTAATCGATTTAAAGTAGTAGAAATGATGAAAATTTGTGGAGTTCTAAAGAGATAATGGATTACATTAATTTCACTATGCATGGGTGTTTTTGTGCTTTTTTCACAACAGCAATAACATTCAGATAGTCCCCTGAAGAACCGGACTGGAGAAACGCAGAGGCGCGTCAAATAATAGCGTCGGGACTTTCAACCTTACCTTTAATAGAATTGATTATCGTATGATGATGAAAATCTACAACACAGCGAGCTAAGTAGACATTTCAAAGCACTTTAACACGTTTTCAGAGGAAGTCACGTGACACATGAGCAAGTGAAGACGCTCATTCACTTGCTCCGGGGCCGCCTCGGCGATATTGCCTTAAAATCAGCTGTTTGAGAGCCCGGTGGCCGGTGCCGGCGGTGGGAATATCTCTATAGCATAGTGCTTCACCTTCCTGGTGCGCTGTGAGTCGGATGCCGCCACCTGTTCGACGGGAGAAGGAGAAGGAGAAAGCGCCAAGGTTGAGGGCCTCGGCCTCGGCGGCGATGCATCCTTCGTCTCCGGGAACGGAGAGCGGGGATTCCGCCTCCGAAGAGCTAGCGCGGGAGGTGGCTCGACATCTGGATCCCAAGCTCGATCAGATCCTCTCCAAATTGGAGGGGATGGGGGAAGCGCTGGCTGCACAAGGGCAAAGAATCGACGAGCTTGAACACCGCGTGTCTGCCTTAGAGGATGATGGCGGACGGCAGGAGAGAGGGCAGGCGGACACGCGTGCACAACTTGCTGCTCTGCAGCATAAGCTGGACGATCTGGAGAATCGTTCCCGGCGGAACAATCTCCGTCTGGTGGGTATTCCGGAGACCACGACTGACCTACAATTGCTCCCTCTCATTGAGAAATGGCTCCCGGAGGAACTGGGCCTACCCACGCTGGTTGGTGAGCTTAAGGTGGAGCGGGCTCATCGGATGGGTCCTAGGCAGGAGAATCGAGCTAGGCCCAGAGTGGTGATCGCACGTGTTCTCAATTTTGCCCATAAGGAGAGACTGTTGCGGGCTTACCGGCAGCACGAGGGACTTGTGCTGCAGAATAATAAAATCCTTCTGTTCCAGGACTACTCAACAGCCGTGTCGGCGAAACGTAGGGAGTTTTCTTCTATCTGCTCGACTCTTTTCCAGAAGAAAATCCGCTTCACCCTGGCCTTCCCGGCAACGCTGCGGGTTCACCATCTGGGGAAAAATATGGTTTTTGAGTCGGCGGGCGAAGCGAAAGCCTACACTGATCGTTTGAGCGAGGACCTGCCCACGCGACCGGATGTGAGGACCGGGTCTGAGGTGTCCTGATTGCGGCATGGCCCGCTCAGTGAGACCCTGAGTGCTGTGTCACTGCGGTGAGGCCTGCGGGTGTAACCCGTGGGGGCTTGGGGGGCCTTCCGGCAGGCTCTGTTGGGACTTATGTCTTTGTTGGACTGTGTGAGTTCAGCCCTCTGTTGCTGAGCCTTTTACCTAATCTCTGCTGCAGTGTGTTATGTTGCGGGGCTTTGTAAAGTTCTCTGGGGGTTGGGATCTGGACTTTGGCCTGCATGTGGGGCACCGTTTTCCTGTTCAATGCTAACTGTTGACTGTTTATTGAGTTTGGTGGTTTGGGATGGCTTTGCCCCTTCTTCTGTCTATTTTCTTGCTCTATTATTTTCCACTTCGGGGCGAGGGCCTGGGTGGCCAGGCGGGCAACAGTGAGGAGTGTATCCTGTCCCCTGGAGAGATGTGGCCTAGGTGGCTGGGAGTACAAAGTGGGAGGGGAGTATGCGGGGGGGGTTAGTCGGTGTGGAGGGCGGCACTGGTGCTGGGCAGGAGTTCGAGGTGGCCCCGTGGTGCACATTAGTGACTTCGGCTCAGCACTTGGGCTGAGGTGGGATGTGTGTTTCTAAGGGGGTTGGGAGTCAGAGGGTTGTGGGGTTTGGGGAGGAGGGGGGGGTAGGACCGGTAGGGGGGAGGGGGGGAGGGGGTGGGGGAGTAGATAGTAGGGGGGTGCCTTGGGCCTTTTGGTCCTTCAAGTTGCTGAGCGGGTGGGGATGGGTCTCTCCCTGGGGCGAGGCTGGGCGGCCCCGGGAATACATTGGGGTTCCTCTGCAATGCAAGGCCAAAATCCTGGCATAACTTAAACATTCTGTAAAATTAATCTCCTGGAATGTGGGTGGTATGAATTCTCCAGTTAAGCGCACAAAAATATTGCAGGCCTTAAAACGGAAAGGAGCGCATATCGCTCTGTTGCAGGAGACCCACATGAGCGAGCTTGAGCATAACAAATTGGTGAGGGATTGGGTGGCGGGCATGTATGGGGCTTCCTCAGGGGGTAAAAAGGCGGGTGTGGTGGTGTTGGTGAAAAAAGGTATCCCCTTTGAGGTGCTGCAGACTGAAGCGGATCCACAGGGACGTTATATCTTTCTCTCCGCGCCAAATTGTACAACGAGGAGCTGTGGATCGGCAATGTCTATGCCCCCAATGTTTACGACCATGCTTTCTTTAAGCTTTTGTTGGGTTTTGTGCAAAGGGTGGGGGATGGCAAATTAATGCTGGCCAGAGACTTTAACTGCCCCAGTGATCCCCTCTTGGATAAGTCGGTGGCGAGCAGAGGTGGAGCCTGGACTAAGAAAGGAGTGGGGTATCTGTGCCGGCTGGGGGTCTTTGAGATGTGTGGCGCACTTTGCATCCGGGGGAGCGGGCATACACTCACCAGTCGAGGGCCCATCTTACGTGGTCCCGGATAGACTATATCCTGGTGAGTGAGCCAGCGATCTCCAGGGTGGAACGGGCGGACATAGAGCCGGTGGCTATCTCAGACCATGGTATGGTTTGGATGACTTGGGAGTGCCAAGGGGTGGGTAGAGGGGGGTGGCGCTTTCCGGCATATCTCTGGGAGGACAAAGACTTCCGTTGTTTTTTGGAAAAGGAGTGGGATGACTATGCTCTTTTCAATGATACTCCTGACTGTTCCCCCCTCTTGTTTTGGGAAGCTAGTAAGGCGGTTCTGCGAGGGGCAATTATTGCCTATATAGCGCAAAGGCGTAGACATTTGGATCGTAGCATTGTGGTATTGGAGCGTCATCTTCGGGCTCTGCAGGCCAAGATTACTCTTTTATGTGGACGGCGGGCCAGGGACAGTCAGCAGGAGTTTGCTAAAGCGCAGGAAGCCCTCAATGAGCTTCTTCAGCGACGAGCTCGGATGTCCTTGCAGTATTACCAGCATAAGTTGTTCCGGTATGGCAATCGGTCGGGTAAGCTCTTAGCGCGGTTGGTTCGGGATCCGGGCGGGGCACGCTTTGTTCCAGTTCTTAAGGACGAGGAGGGCAGTTGCAACACCAGCCGCAGCACATTGCCGCAGTCCTTCGGAAGTTCTATGCCCGCTTGTATACGGCGGAAGACTGTGATGCTACTCGGAGCACAGTTTTTCTGGATAAGGTGGCCCTCCCACAGCTTTCGGAGGGGGAGTTGCAGGAACTCAATGCTCCGTTGACAGGGGCGGAAATCCAGGCTGCTATTAAGCGCGGGAAACCGCATAAGGCGCCAGGCCCCGATGGCTTTGGCGGAGAGTACTATAAAATGTTGTCATCTCGGCTTGTTCCTAGTATGATTGCTATGTATGACGAGGCGTTGCAGCGGGGGTGCTTCCCTCGGGATATGCGCTGTGCGAACATTACTGTTCTTCCGAAGCCGGGTAAGGATCCGTTAGATCCCGCCTCGTTTCGACCTATCTCTTTAATTAATCTGGACGTTAAGCTATTGGCCTCGATATTAGCCAACCGTCTGAATCCTTTTTTGCCATCTTTGATAGGAGATAGACAGGTGGGTTTTGTCATGGGGAGAGACGCCACAAAGAATATTGCTAAGCTCCTCCTAGGAATGGAGTACTGTCTTGGTAGAGCTTCGCCTTTACTGCTTGTTAGTCTGGATGCGGAAAAGGCGTTTGATAGGGTTGCCTGGGCGTATTTGTGGGAGGCTCTGAACGCGTTCGGGATCCGAGGGGAGTTTGCCCAGTGGATTCAGGTTCTATATCAGTTGCCAGCGGCGCGGGTCGGTGTGAATGGGGTCTATTCGGAGCCCTTTATATTAGAAAGGGGAACACGGCAGGGCTGCCCTTTGTCGCCGCTTTTGTTTGTGCTTGCGCTGGAGCCCTTATTGCAGGCTATCCAGCAGGAGTCCAGGGTGGTGGGGATCAGGATGGGACAGGAGGAGATGAAAATCAGTGCGTTTGCCGATGACATGCTTCTTTGTTTGGGGGATCCACAGGGCTCCCTGCAGGGGGCGTTGCTCCTTATTCAAGAATATGGCAATTTCTCTGGGCTGAAAATCAATATGACAAAATCTATGGCGCTAGATGTGGGGGGGTGGGTGCGGCCTGCTTGGCGGGGAACCTTCCCTCTGGCATGGGCGGCAGACTCTATTAAATATTTGGGTATCCAGTTGCCGGCAAGCCCCGCTAGGCTGTATTCAGCGAATGTGGAGGGCATGCTGGGCAGGTCACAGTTGACGTTCCAGCGTTGGCGCGCTTTCCCATTGTCTTTACGCGGCCGCATAGCCTTGTTCTCTATGGTGGAACTTCCCCGATGGCTCTATATGTTGCGCATCTTGCCGATCTGGGTCCTCGCGAAGGATTGGAGACTGTTTGATCGATATTTGACTGGCTTTCTTTGGGGGGGTCGCCGTCCCCGAATACCCCTCCGGGCTTTGCGGAGGAGAAGGGAGGAAGGGGGGTTGGAACTCCCCTCGTTGAGAAATTACAATCTTCGCTATTTGATGCGGCACATTTGGGGTGTATTGGAGGTTGAAGGGGGGTGTACTCCCGTCCAACAGTTGCGGGAACTTTTTTCTCCTTGCCATATTCTCTACTTACTTCACGCCATGGGTTCCCACAGTTTGGGGATCGGGAGGGGCAACACCTATTTGAAAACTTTGAGGTTGGCTTGGCGGGAGGTATGTCGAAGAGTGGGGTGGGACCCGACGTGTTCCCTTTTACTGCCTCTAGTGGGGAACCCGGATTTTCAGCCGGGTTACACGGCTCCGTCGCTTTTTCATATCTGGCAGCACAAAGGGCTAGTGTGTTTGGGAGACGTGGGTAGAACAGAGGGGGGAGCTTTAGAAAGCTTCCAGGCCGTGCGCCAAGCTTTTCGGTTGGATCATAGGGATTTCTATGGTTATCTCCAACTGCGACACTATGTCGATTACTTGAGGAGAGGTAATCCTACCTTGTTGGTTATGAAAGACCCCCGTCAGCTGCTGGGGAGTTGGGTGGAGAAAGATCTATTGGATTGGGAGGAGCGGAAACAACTTCTCTGCCCGTTGGTTGATGATACCTACCTCCAGATTCTCGTTCAGCGCTGGACCACTGATGGCCTGCGTGGTTTGACACTGGAGGTTTTGCGGTCTGCTTTCGAGCAGATTCCTCGGGGTGCCGTGTGGATGTATTTACAGGAAATGCAGTATAAGTTTTTGTGGCGAGCATATGCCAGTGATAATTGGGCCCACAAGGTGGGTTTCCGGGATACCTCCCTTTGTGGTTGGTGCCAGAGGGATGAGGGGACGATGCTCCATAAGTTCTGGCTATGTTCTGACGTTCAACGTCTGTGGCAGCAAGTCCTTGCCCAACTAGGAACATGGTTGGACCTGGGGGAGTTTGAGTTCGAGCAGTGGCGGGTATGTCTTTTTCACTGTTGGGATGGGGAGGGTTCTGTGCCCCCGGCTCATCGCCGAGCCTTGCTTGACCGGGGTTTTTTACTGGTCAAGAGGGTTTTGTTAGGTGGCTGGCTTGGGAGCGCGGTCCCCCGTTTGGAGGCATGGCGGAACTCCCTGGTGCACTTGATGTATATGGAGAAGCTCACGGCTAAACAGGTTAAGGGGAGACAGTGGGAGCAGTTCCTTAAGATTTGGCTACCGTTCATCAATACCCTATCCGCCCAGGAGCGCAGTGCAGTGTTGAATATTTAGCTAGTGCCTTGCGGGATTTGGGTGGCTCTCGGTAATGCTCTGTTGGGTGCATTGGTAGAGGAGGGGATTCCTCCTGGTTTGGTTGTGCTCTTAATTCCTAGCCCTGTGGCAGTCGGGTCCGGGCACTTGGGAGGGGGGATAGAGTGGGGGGGGGGGGGGATAGAGGGGGGGGGGATAGAGGGGGGGGGGTTAGGGTTCGGGGGTGGTTGGGGGGGGGTGGGCTGAGGGGGGGGGTATAGAAGTCTTGCTTACGGCTGGCTCTGTTGGCCTTTTATGAGTGCCTGGCGGACTTCTGGTTTAAGTGTTCTCCTCAGCCCAAAGTTCCTCTGTTGATATTCTCTTGTGTGCTTTGATTTCAATCCTATTTTGATTCTTTCTTTCCCTCTCTCCTGTATACATATAGACATAACTTTGGGAATTGTGTTTGCTTAGGAGGGAGAGGGCCGGGGTATGTTTATATGTCAGCGTCTGGGGTTCCCTGGAATGCTCTAATTGTTATGGTTGTTCCTATACTGTACCCAATGATGGTTGTACCGCCTTGAGTGATATGGTCTGTTTTCTTTGGTTATGGTTCTGTATGTTATGGTTGTGCTGTAATAAGATAATAAAAAAACATTTTGAAGTAACACGTTTTCAATATTTTAAAAAACAATTTTTCGACCTAATGGAATGTCTACAACATTTTTTTTAATAGTGTGATTTAAGAAATATATGTTTAGAAACAATTTTGAGCACCCAATAGCTGGATACTTAAAGAAGAGTTAAAAGAATGGAAGTACAAAAGGGTCGTTGATGCGAACAGGCATGCTATTAAGGGCAGTAATAAACCCTAAAACCTCATGCCATTGTAAGTCTGAGACCCGCTAGTTTGAAAACGTCCTTGTTGGTTCCAGCACTATAGCATGAATTGCATAGAAAATCAAATGGTAGAGCATAGGGTACATTTAATTTTCTGGTTTTGAGATCGCTCTGACACAAGACCAATTCGAATTGTTCGTGAGAAGTTCGGCATCACGTACTTTCAATGAAGGTGGCGGGGTGAATGCTTGGTCTCTGCTGATGAAAAGTACCTCCGTCTTTTTAAGGTTGATTTTGAGCTTCTGAGAGTGTAGCCAGTCTGTGACTGCATTGAAGCATGAGGATAACCGGGATACGTCTGGGTGATCAGTATGTATTGGGGTGAACATGAGGACATCATCGGCATAAATTAGGCAGTTTACACCGAATGACCTGATGATGGAGCAGATAGGCTGCATATAGACGTTGAAGAATAGGGCAGAGAGTGAGGAACCCTGAGGGACGCCCTTCGTTAGTGGGAATGGGGTGGAAGTTGAGGTACCGGAGCGGACGTGCTGCCATGTTCATGTTCATAAAGTGCTTGTAAGAAACTATGCAGAAAATAAGAACAGTGCTTTGAAAGAACTTTCTCCAAAAAGACTCCAATATCCCAGCCTCTCTCTGGGGGAAATGAAGAGTGTGACTTGGAGCGTTTAGCTCTTTTTAGAGCAGATTCCACCACCATTGAATGGTGAAGAGATTGTTGCTTATTGAATCTGGGAGCCTTCTAAACTCTGTACTGTCGCACCGCCGCCCTAGTGGTCAAAGATGGTTAAGGCAGGTCGGGTGGACATGAGTTATTTTTCTAGTTTGAATTTGGTTCTTGTATGCGGGGTCTGGGTATCTGTTCCCAGTGACCTTCCGTGTACCAAAGCCTCAAGTAAACACAAAGTCTGAGAGTAGGGAAAGAAAGGCTTTTTATTTCCCTTAATGCACAATGGTTCAGGTAGTGGAATCTACGTCAACATAAAGAAACCTTACTTCAGGTAGAAAAGAAACATAACCAGTTGTTGCTTTATCCACTGTTATCTTCACAGGACTTTATACATTAAAACATACAGTCTTTGCTTGCTGAGCCCTGCTTTACACTAGGCAGGGATTCTAGGCTTCCTGCCTGACAGTAGCTACAATCCATGGCCACTTCGGACGGGTCCTCAGTAAATTCCACCTGCATGGGCTGTGGGTCTGAGAGCCGTGACTCTGTATCCGTATAGTCTGGTGGAATACGCTGAGGCTTTTCATATACAGCTTGTATTAGCCTCCAATGTTCTGGGCCTAGGTTTAGGCCTTGGTCATGTGAATGCTTGCTATGAGAATACCTTCCTTTGTCTTGGTGCCTTATATTAAACAGTCTTTTATCTGGTAAAAGCTTGTGTCCTGCTTTACAAACAGCTTGATAAGGCGAGCACACCCTTGTTCCTTGTGCTCCCTGTGTCACCAGGTTATAACGGTTAGAAGTATAAAAATGTGGATTACCTTGTTCTCCAGGCCTATCCCAGTGAGCTGAGGCTTGAGGCCTAGTCCTGCTGCAATTCAGCCTTACTCGAGTAGCAGGCCTCCCACTGTCCAGCTGGCCTTCGGGTGGAGTTATCTCCCTTTCACACCCATACCTCTTGCTCCTTGAATAACGAGTGTTACCTCCTATGGCAATGACTTCACCACCCTTCTGGTAACTTCCACAGGGTCCTGAGTCTGCTGGTACCGGTTCATCAGATAAACCTCTGACCTCTGCTTCTCTCCTGGTACCTTTCCTCCCAGTGTCTCTTTGCCAAGAACTCCTGGTGTCTTGCTGCACCGGACTCCCTGTGTCTCCTTGCCAGGAACTCCTTCCTCTCGGGTCTCTTTGCCAAGACTCCTTCTCCTCCTTCTCTCCCCTTCTTCCATTTCCAACTTCCCAGCCTTTCTTAAAAGGAACTCCCCCTTTCCTGGATTGGCTGTTGGCCGGCATCACATCACAAGCTCTGGGGTGCGGTTCTCTAGGCCTTGGAAGGTCTCTCTTGCTCCCCCTATCTGGCTCCTCGTAATGTCGCATCTGGTGTTGGAATCTTTTTTCTGAATTTAAAACCTTTTTTTCTGTTTGCATAGGCCAGGGGTGTCCAAACCTGTCCTGGAGGGCCGGAATCCTGGCAGGTTTTTGGGATAGCCCTAATGAATATGCATGAGATATATATGCATTAGAGATATCCTGCCAACCTGACTGGTTTGTGGCCCTCCAGGGCTGGATTTGGAGACCCCTGCCTTACACCTCTGTCATTTAAGATCGTGAGTGGACAAGGTGCAGATGTCCAAGACATCAAAAAGGTTAGATAGAATTTGTCACAGTCCTCCTCACTTCTCACCACCACCTAAAAATTGTCTATTAGCCACCTTTTTGGTGGTGGTGAGAATCGAGGAGGAATGTGACACATTCTATATACCCTTTCGATGTCTAGGACATCTGTACCTTGCCCACTCACGATCTTAAATGACAGAGGTGTAAGGCAGGGGTCTCCAAATCCAGCCCTGGAGGGCCACAAACCAGTCAGGTTGGCAGGATATCTCTAATGCATATATATCTCATGCATATTCATTAGGGCTATCCCAAAAACCTGCCAGGATTCCGGCCCTCCAGGACAGGTTTGGACACCCCTGGCATAGGCTCTGCAGTACCACAGTACATAGAGATAACTTTGTTATAGACAGGCTGAACAGAGAGCGGGGCCTCCCACATTCTCATCTGTATATGCTTGAGATTTATGTGAATGAGCACTGTTATAACGTCCTTGGGAGGGCTGAGGGCTGAGGAATTGGAGGATGTACAACACTTCTGCTCTGGGTTCCTCCTCAATCTCTAACTTAAATGGAATGACTTGTGCCATTTCCTTAATAAACTACACTGTATCATACAATCCATCCCCCCCCCCATAAAACGTATCACAAATCAATAATATAACCCCCAAAAAGTGATCATAAATATACTATACTAACCTTTATCATAAATAATATTTCCATATATCAATACATGTATTGTTTCCAGTTTTAATCATAGATATTTTTAAATATAAATTTTCTACTAAGTGTAACATGCACACAAAATAAAATACTCACAACACACTTCACATACACTATCCACTCATATCCAGTTCACACTACTATTTCTCAGTCTCCACACCTCATTAAGAGAAGTTTTTACAATCACAAATATCTTTTCATATAACCACTTCTCATGTCAAATGATACATTTCTTTTATATATATCTATATGCAGTCCACACTATTTGTACCCAATGATTTGTTAGAAGCCCCTCAACTTTAAACACAAAACAGCAGTGCAAACTATTTTAAATCCTCAGTCCACACTACTTCCTTCCAAAAAGCTTGTTGAAAATTTCACAACATTGATCACGTCATAGCAGTGCGGACTGTTTTTGGTGTTTCATAATTCCATATCAAGTAACAAAACATCCAGCATTCCAGAGGGTGAAGACATACCAATTTAAAGTTGCATATTAATAGTGAATAATTCAAGTGGTGAGGTTCTCCACTATCAATCTTCCAGATTGTATTGAAGAAGCAGACACAAAATACTCCAACCTGGTCGTTGGTTTCACCATTACTAAGGGTTACTAAGGGATCTGGGTTCAATTCGCACTGGTACTCCTTGTGACCCTGGGCAAGTCACTTAACCATCCATTGCCTCAGGTACAAACTTAGATTGAAACCCCTCTGGGGGCAGAGACATACCTATGTGCTTCAAAGTAACTCACCTTGCACTACCATTGGAAAAGTGTGAGGTAAATGCTAATAAATAAAATAAAATAATAAAATATTAGAATTAACTTACAGAATTTTAAGAGATTGCCTTAGAAGCGCAGATATAAATAGGTCAACCAGAACTCAGTGACTTTCAATCTTGAAGGACTACCAAGAGGGCTACTCCTGTTAGGAAGATATCTGCACTTGTAAGTACTTACCTCCTCAGAAATTCTCTAAATCTTGGGGAAAAGGGAATTCTTTCAGTTAAAACTGATAAAATCTGTGTATTTTAAAATTCAGTGTTTTATTAAGCCAGTTAGGGCATATCTTTAAAAGGGAGAGTAGAATAGGTTAAATATTCTTTAAGTATATAGAGAGAAATTGTTTTCTAGAGACCTTTTACAAAGAGGCCTTCCAGTTAGGAGGCAAGAGAACTGTAAAATTGTTTTAATTAGATGTTAAAGCCGAGTGACCGATCAAAGGAGCAACTTGAAAAGCTCCCTCTATCAAACCAAGGGTAGTGTGAATCACCCAGTAAATTAAGAAATTGCCTTAGAAGCACAGATATAAATAGGTCATCCCTCCCTTCCACCCCCCAACTCTCACCCACCCCAGGCATAATCCTTGATTTATAGCCTACTAAACTAGTTAAGGGGATGGTCTTATTCACTTTCAGGTTTAACTATTTTCATCAGCAGGTTATTAAGTCTTCACACTAGATTAATTAAGTCCTTACAGTTTACCTTGAGGTGAACACTAAAAGTCCCTTATACTGTACTTATTAAATATAATTGTATTGGTTCAAGTATCCCTATTCCCCTAGCAACTTTACATAACTTAACAACTTTAAATAGCTAAAAGAAATCTGTAAATATAAGATGCAGACAGCAGTCTAGCAGCGAGAAGGGGGTTAACCACTCTTCTGCACTGAGTATTACATATATGATTTTCTCCCAGTTGATGAGAGGTCTTATGTGTGCACTAGGTGCAAAGAGCTCTTTGCTGTCAGAGAATGAGTCTGATCTCTGTTCTCTAGAGTAGCACACTTAAAGGAGCTGAGGCAGACAGGGAGGTATACAGATGAGAGCTATAGGGATGTAGTAGAAGAGTCCCACCTCCGGTCTGGCAGCCTCTCTGCTGTCATGGAGGCGAGAGGTTATGTGAAAGGAGAGAATCACCTTGATGTGGCAGGAAGTGATCCTGTAGCTAGGAACTGTCTTCCAAGTGAAGTAATACCCTCTCACAATGAGGACGTATTTCAAGGGCTATGTGCCCATGAGGAAAGCTTAGGATGGCCGTTATAGTTGGAAATTTGATCATTAGGCATGTAGATAGCTGGGTGACTGGTGGACATGAGGATCGCCTGGTAACATGTCTGACTGGTGTGAAGGTAACGGACTTCACATGCTACATAGATAAGGTTTTAGATAGTGCCGGGGAACAGCCTGCTGTCTTGGTACATGCTAGTACCAATTTCAGGAAAGTGTGGGAGGGAGGTTCTTGAAGCTAAATTTAAGTTTTTGGGTAGAAAGTTGAAATGCAGAACTACCAGGGTGGCATTCTCAGAAATGTTTTCTGTTCCACACGCAGGACCCAAGAGGCAGGCAGAGCTCTAGAGTCTCAATGCATGGATGAGATGATGGTGCAAGGAAGAAGGTTTTGAATTTGTTAGGAACCGGACAACTTTCTGAGGAAGGGGTGGGCTTTTCCAAAAGGATGGACTCCACCTTATCCATGGTGGAACCAGGCTGCTGGCATTAACTTTTAAAAAGGAGATAGAGTTGCTTTTAAACTAGAAAATGGGGAAAGCTGACAGTCGCCTTGTATTTGTTTGCTGCAGTGTGAGGAGAAGTTTGTATTTTTTGAACCTAGACAGTTATTAGAATTTCTGAGGGCCAGGGAGGAATTAAATGCTGAAATTGTACCATTGTAGGTCAGTAAAGGCAGTTTATGCAGGGATTGCATTCACTTAGAATTATAGTTTATTTTCCTTTGGTGTTTCTTTTTTGCTCTTGGATCCTTTTCCCTTATCTTGTGGGCTAAAGTTTCTTAGATATTGCGGGATGTTGTATGATTGTTTTCTATATTATGTTGCTTGATTACCACATACGTTTGTTTTTGGGGGAAATAGAAAAGGTACAGAGAAGAGTCACCAAAATGATAAAGGGGATGGAAAGGATACCCCCTGTGAGGAAAGGCTTGGAGAAGAAATGGCTGAGGAGAGATATGATAGAGGTCTATAAAATAATGAGTGGAGTGGAACGGGTAACCATAGATTGTTTACTCCTTTAAAAAGTAGAACGAGTAGGGGACACACACTGTAGCACTATAAAGACTGATCAGAGAAAATATTTTTTCACTCAGTGCATAATCAAATTCTGGAATTTGTTGCTGGAGGATGTAGTAAAAGCTGTTAATGTAGCTGAGTTTAAAAGAGGTTTGAACAAGTTCTTCGAGGAAAAGTCCATAAACCATTACTAAAGAGAAATTCACTGCTTACCCTTGGGATAAGTATCATGGTATCTATTTACCTTCTGGTGTCATGACAGGTACTTGTGACCTGGATTGGCCACAGGATACTGGACTCAATGGACCTTTGCTCTGACCTAGTATGGCATATCTTATGTTCTTATATTCTATGGATATATTCTTCCATTGCCAATGTACTAGCCTTAGAGGTGCCAAAAATGTGTTCATGCTGCTGTTTTTTGCAACAGGGTCCTCTCCTTGACATCTGTATACACAGATGGCAACAAGAAGGTTCATGGTCGGCCCCCAGGCACTGCAAGCACTTGTCATGGATATGGTCTTGCTGCACCAGTTACATTTTCCAAATCCTCTGGGGGCTTTCTTTGGGGACTTCTCACCAAAAAAAGACAGCTAACAGCTTTTACTACATCCTCCAGTAACAAATTCCAGAGTTCGATTACACGCTGAGTGAAAAAATATTTTCTCTTATTAGTCTTAGCTTCATTGCATGTCCCCTAGTCTTTCTATATTCTGATGACGTAAACAATCGATCTACGTTTACCCGTTCCACTCCGTTCATTAATTTATAGATCTCTATCATATCTCCCCTCAGCCGTCTCTTTTCCAGCTTGAAGAGCCCTAATCTTTTTATCCTCTCTTCATAGGGGTATCCTTCTATCCCCTTTACCATTTTGGTTGCTCTTCTCTGTATCTTTTCTAATAACTCTATATCCTTTTTAAGATACGGCGACCAGAATTGTGCACAATATTCAAGGTGCGGTCACACCATGGAATGATACAGGGATTGCATTATAAAAAAATATCCCAAATTCTGAACATCCCATGGAGCACCATTAAATCCATTATAACAAAATAAAATGAATATGGTACCACAACAAACCTGACAAGAGAAGGCCGCCCACTAAAATTCACAGAACGGGCAAGGAGGGCATTAATCAGAGATGCCACAAAGACACCAAGGATAACATTGAAGGAGCTGCACAGATCCACAGCAGAGATGGGAGTATCTGTCCTTAGAACCGTTTTAAGCCATGCACTCCACAGAGCGGAGCTTTATGGAAGAGTGACCAGAAAAAAGCCATTGCTTAAAGAAAGAAATAAGAAAACATGCTTGGAGTTTGCACAACAGCATGTGGTGGATCCTCCAAACACATGGAAGAAGGTTCTCTGGTCAGATGGAGATGAAAATTGAACTTTTTGGCTATCATGGGAAATGCCATGTGTGGCGCAAACCCAACACTTCCCATCACCCAGAGAACACCATTCCCACAGTGAAACATGATGGTGGCAGCATCATGCTGTGGGGATGCTTTTCATTGGCAGGGACAGGAAAATTGGTCAGGACGGAGGGAACGATGGATGGCACTAAATACAGGGCAATTCTTGAGGAAAACCTGCTTCACTCAGCCAGAGATTTGAGACTGGGACGAAGGTTCACCTTCCAGCAGCACAATGATCCTAAACATACTGCTGAAAGTGGTTTAAAGGGAAACATTTAAATGTCTTGGAATGGCCTAGTCAAAGCCCAGACCTCTATCCAATTGACAATCTCGGGCATTACTTACAAACATAGAAACACAGAAACATGACGACAGAAAAAGACCACATGGCCTATCTAGTCTGTCCTTCCATATCAACAACTACAACAGTCCCCTTTTTACCTTTAGAGATCCTCTGTGTTTGTCCCATGCTTTTTTGAATTCAGTTACTGTCCTCATCTCTACCACCTCCACTGGGAGATTATTCCACGGATCCACTACTCTTTCCTTAAAGAAATATTTCCACATATCACTCCTGAATCTATCTCCCTTCACCCTCATCCCATGTCCCCTCGTAGCAGAACTTGCTTTCAATTGAAAGAGGCTCTCTCTCCCTTAACATTTATGCCATGGAGGTATTTAAACATCTCAATCATATCACCTCTATCCTGCCTTTCCTCTAAGGTGTACATATTAAGATCCTTCAGTCTGTCCTCATATGCTTTATAATGAAGATCACTAATCATTTTAGTAGCCACCCTCTGCACCGACTCCATCCTGTTCACATCCTTTTTAAAGTACAGTCTCCAGAATTGCACACTATACTCCAAATGAGGTCGCACCAAAGACTTATACAGAGGCATTACCACCTCCTTTTTTCTGTTAGCCATTCCTCTCTGTATGCACCCAAGCATCCTTTTAGCTTTTGCTGTCGCCTTTTCTACCTGTTTAGCTACTTTAAGATCATCAGACACAACCACGCCTAGGTCCCGCTCTTCTTTAGTGGACAAAAGTACTTTACCCCCTATACTATATTGCTCCCTTGGATTGCTGCAGCCCAAATGCATGACCTTACATTTTTTAACATTAAATCCCAGCTGCCAGATTCTAGACCATTCTTCAAGCTTAGCTACCTCCGTGGCATAAATGTTCAGGGAGAGAGCCTCTTTCAATTGAAAGCAAGTTCTGCGACGAGGGGACATGGGATGAGGGTGAAGGGAGATAGATTCAGGAGTGATATGCGGAAATATTTCTTTACGGAAAGAGTAGTGGATCCGTGGAATAGTCTCCCAGTGGAGGTGGTAGAGATGAGGACAGTAACTGAATTCAAAAAAGCATGGGACCAACACAGAGGATCTCTAAAGGTAAAAAGTGGACTGTTGTAGTTGTTGTTATGGAAGGACAGACTAGATGGGCCTTGTGGTCTTTTTCTGTCATCATGTTTCTATGTTTCTATGTTTCTAGATCCCTCCTCATGTTATCTACACCTTCCTGGGTGTCTACTCTATTGCAGATTTTGGTATCATCCGCTAAGAGGCAAACCTTACCCAAGAGCCCTTCCGCTATATCACTAACAAAGATATTAAAAAGAGTCGGACCAAGGACAGATCCCTGGGGCACACCACTGGTAACATCCTTCTCCTCAGAGTGAGCTCCATTTACTTGTACTCTTTGTCGCCTCCCACCCAAATTGAAGATTGCTGTACACCAGAGCTACTCAATTCCAGTCCTGGAGGTCTGCAACCCTGCAGGTTCTTGGGATATCCCTAATGATATGCATGAGATATATATGCATTAGAGATAGCCTGCCAACCTGACTGGTTTTTGGCCCTCCAGGGCTGGATTTGGAGACTCCTGCCTTACACCTCTGTCATTTAAGATTGTGAGTGGGCAAGGTACAGATGTTCTAGACATCAAAAGGGTAGATAGAATGTGTCACATTCCTCCTAGATTCTCAACACCACCAAAAAGTTGTCTAATAGACAATATTTTGGTGGTGGTGAGAAGCAAGGAGGAATGTGACAAATTCTAACCTTTTTGATGTCTTGGACATCTGCACCTTGCCCACTTACAATCTTAAATGACAGAGGTGTAAGGCAGGGGTCTCCAAATCCAGCCCTGGAGGGCCAAAAACCAGTCAGGTTGGCAGGCTATCTCTAATGCATATATATCTCATGCATATCATTAGGGATATCCCAAGAACCTGCAGGGTTGCAGACCTCCAGGACTGGAATTGAGTAGCTCTGCTGTACACCAACGCAACCCATTTCACAGTTTTGCCTTAAGGAATGGGTGAAAATCACAGTGGCTAGATGTGCTAAGCTAATAGAGACATACCCCAAGCAGCTGTAATTGCAGCAAAAGGTGGCTCTACAATGTATTGACTTTGGGCGGTGAATACATATGCATACTCCTGCTTTCAGTTGTTGTTTTTTTTGTCTTAATTATTATTTGTGTCACAATAAAGGATATTTTGCACCTTCAAAGTTGTAGGCATGTTGTGTATATCACATGGTGCTAACCCCCAAAACTTCATTTTAATTCCAGTTTGTAAGACGACAAAACAGGACAAACACAGAGGGGATGAATATTTTTACAATGCACTGTATGAGAAATTCACCTTGGGGCTCTTGGCTACTTCAGATTTGCATGGGTGTAGTAGACAGCAGATGGGAAGATATCCCCTCAAACAAGTTAATTTTCCTTGCAAAAATAGAGCGTAGATGTGATTTTCACTTGAAACGTGCAGAGACCAGCATACCTCCTTTATGAAACATACTGTGCGTATTCTTTGTAAAAGGAGCTCTGAATAATGTAACTGTTCTAAAGGACAAGTCGTTCAGGGTTATGTTGATGTTTGATTTTCTGTTAGTGGGAGAGATTCTGTCTTGTATTTCTTTGAGAAGCGCTATTATGTCCCTGTTCAGAAAAAAGCAGCTGATGGGGAAGCCGAAATATTATGTCTAACAAAGAAAACATTCTCTGAAGGACGACATAAATGACCTTGCTTGTTGAAATACACGTTGGATCTCAGGACTGTGCGAGCTGGATAGTTCTCAGTATCACAGGGCTGGAATCAGGAGCTGAAGCACAAGGTATAAAATGGGCTCAGGCAGTCTTGGGCCAATATAGAAAACCTAGGCGTAGCATTTTTCTGGCATTGTTCCCATGCTAGGCTTGTTCTCCAATGCAGAAAGCAAGCAAGCACTGAAAAATGACTGCTATATTGCAGTGCAGTGGGCATGCAAATCGCTGCATATTTCATTGTATATGATGTAAAAAATTGCGCTGAAACTTAGAATGGTTTTTTTCACATTATTTTTAATGCTGGATCTTTTGCTGCTTCAGGCAAGTATAAAGATCCAGCTGGGAGCAAAACAATCATCTGAGGTGAAGTTTGACACTTCATATCAGATGATCCAGGTATTGGGGAAGCCCCAATGCCATCGGCAAAATGTTGGGGGGCCAGTACCCCTGTACACTGACCCCCTGACAGAAGTAAAATCACTGGTGGCCCAATGGGCCCTGATCCCCTCACCCTTGCCCCTGAAACAAAAAGGACCTGATGGCCCAGTGTCTCCATCTATCCCTACCCCTGAAATAAAAAAGACCTGGTGGACCAGTGGCCCTGATTCCCCCCACCCCCAAAATAAAAGGGACCTGGTGATCCAGCAGACCCTAACCCTCACTCCCGAACCCTCCCCAGTACTTTAAATGTTGTGAGTGGGAGTGTGGCCCACACCTTAATGCCCCCACACCACCATCTTGCAAAATGGTGGAGTGAGACTGCCATATAAGGCATAAAATGCCCCCGTGTTGAATTCTGGGAAAGCTGGGGGGAAGGATGGGGGATGGTCCCCACAGCTCATTCCCCTCCTCTGATTATGGCTTTGGAAGCACCTTAGCCATTGGGAGTGAGTTCCCCAATTTCAAGGGAAGAGAGCTGCAAGGGCGTCTGGAGTCCAAGCACAATCTGCACGCCTGCTTAGGGCAGCCTGCACATGGGGGCCGTGGCATCAAGGAGCACCTCCATGACCCACCGTATAGAAAACCTACCCTCTGTCATCTACCAGCTACCGGGGGGGGGGGGAGGTATCACAGCCATTCATCCACAGAGAATCCCTCATGCCTCCTCTTTCTGAGAGGGGCTCTGGAATGCACCACATGGAGGTGGTGAATCCCACACAGTCCACAGGATGAGCACCTCAGCAGTCATGGATCACCAGACTTGGGAAGATCAAAAGAGCTACCTAGGTCCATGGAAAGCTGCAACCCCAGTGCAAGGGGGACAGGAAGGGGACACCAATCAGCAAGTTCCAACTCTGGGCCCACATTCAGTAATATAAGTGGTATGTTGCTGCTCAGAGCTGGTGGGCCTCAGCCACATCTCCCCTTGGTCAGGGTGAAGGGACATTTCCTAACACTTGTATATGAACTGTGCATCCAAACCCCACAGTTGGCGCATGGGAGCATGGCATGTGTAGCTAGAGCCTGGTCAGTGACAGGCATTACCTGCCCCCACACTGGAGGAGTATTTTCATATCTAGTGCATGAGCAGCACGCCTGCCTCTGATGCATGTCATGTCTCCACCCAGTCTCTGCCTTCGCCTTGCCTACTTGCATGTTGCTCCAGTAGCATGGGATTTTTAACACAGTGGCATTGACCCCACTGCCTCTTGCTGCTGCCTGGGCAAAATGAGCACCAACTGCATGCAAAACCCCACACTAGCGTGGAGCACCTTTTAGTAAAAAAGGAAACAATAAAAAGCATAAACGAGAATCAACAAATCACAAACCTCAATAAGAGAAAGAACGAGGACTAGTTACAATGCATCACTAGAGAGGAGAGGACTGTGTATACTGCTTATTTGTACGACTTCTATTCTTAGATATTTATTAATTTAAGTATTTATTTTCCAGCTGATCGGGTGTTTTTTGAGGGTACAAAGATCAGTGCATGTCTATGTTTTCATAGTACAAGTACTATCGTTTAATATCTTTTCCAATTGGAATCAAATATATATGTTTGTGTCACTTGGGACTCATTAATGAAGAAAAGGCACAAAACATAACTGGAGTGGTGAAACTAGCTAGGAGATGCATGAGAGAGTACTGGGGTAAGTGGTATTTTTCAGGAGTTTATCCAATAAACCCCTATTATAACGTGGCATTGGGGTGTTCTATGGGTGTTTATCCTTAGTTATTGTAGCAAGGGTACCATTTGCCCCAGTCCCTTTCTAACGGTAAAAACTGAGGATTTTTCTATTTGGTTTCCTACAAGGACGGGAAGGGGAGGAGCTTGATATGCAGTAGAGGGTAAGGAGGATGTTGGAAGGAAGCTTGTCTTTCTCTCACCTTTTTCCTGCCAAGACCTGGTCAGTCAGCGGGATCCTGGGTGCTGACTTAGGCCCGGGACAAGAGTAAAGAGGGGTTGCACTAAGCCACCTTTTTCCAGTCTCCCAAAATCAAGCCTGTAATTTAACGAGACAAAGCTTTAGATCCTGTTGATGGTGGACCCTCACCAAGCCAATTTGGCTGAGGCGTAAAAGGAAAGGAGAGGTGCAATGTCTGAAGGAAAGCACTGTCTCCAGGGTAAAGCAGGACCCTTAGGGCTACCCCAATATTAAAAGACCTACACTGGTAAACTTTTGATTACACTATATGAGCTCATCTAGGGAAGCGTTCCAGCATGTGAGGGTCTATGCGCCTCAGCTACATTCAGAGCAGCATGTACATGTTCCATCTGTTGAAGAGTGTTGTGGCAGAGCTAATCCCTGACATTAAATAGGGACCCTCAGATTGAGCGCATGCACCAGCGCAAACAGCACCACTAGAAGCCCAAGGGCACCAGCCTCTGTCTATACAAATGTGCACATTTGCGCAACCGCTGATGGTGCTGTGTGATCTGTCGGATGCCTTCATCTGAGGGTCCCTTATCGCTGACAGGGATATGCTTTGACATTTAGTTGCTGTATCCTGGCTGATCACACTGGCACCTGGTCATGCAGCAGTCAGCCCTACTGACCAGCTAATGGCCAGGCACTGATGTCCCCCCAAAATTACAGTTGCACACCAGGTCCTCCCATGCATCCCTCTAGCCACAAACACATACACACACACATACACTCTCACTTGCAATCACACAAAGCCTACGCTATGCAGATGCCCTGCACCTCTAGAAAACAGCTGGTATAGTATGATGGCATGGGGTCCCAGGACTACTAATCTAATCTACGTTTCTCACCCACATACAATCTCTACAGACCCACTTCTTGGATGACAGGGATTGTTAGGGTGCTCTAGATCACCTCCTCTAGCTCACACAGCAATTGTCAGCATAGCCAGAATAATCACCATTGCACCTCTGAATATTTCTGTAGGGGTGTTTAGTAATGAGTCCTAACCATACAACCTTCCCCCACCTCTGCATTCTGTTCTTTACAACTGCATCTTGTGGTCTTCCAGACTGTAGACACCCCAGTTCACAACATCTTTGTCACAGCCATTCATCTCTATGGGACACACTGCAGAGAAGAGCAGAAAGGTTTCTAAGCCCTGGCCTTATTCCATGTTTCCGCTGGTATAATGTGGACATCCGTGGGACACATGCAGAATGTACACGGGCCTTTCCTGAATACGCACGCCATGTCTCCACTGCTGACCACGCCCCTGTTCCGCCCCCTCCCACCCACGTTCTGAGATCCCCATACTAGCGCCATGTATGTGGAGAGCCACGGAAGTATCAGAATACGATCGCAGATGTTTTAGCTAGAAAAGCATCTATGCCACACGTCCAAGGGCTTATTCCTATAGGAGGTGAAGTTCTGTGCACAAAACAAGGGCAGGTTTATGTTTATGTTTGCTTTTATTTGATATACCACAACATCTGCACGCAAGCAATGAGGTTTATAATAAAAATACACAAAGCCAAGAAAGGGAAAAGAAACACCAGCTTCAATAATAGGAAAGAGAGAAAGACCATAAGGAGAGAGAAATAGCCCAGAAGCAGGGAAAGTGGGGGGAAAAGGGAAGGAAGGAGGGAGGAAGGTTGGAATTAGGGTTGCCAACTGGCTCCAGATGCACCCGACAGGCTTGCTCCAGTCCTGGGTTTACCCCATTGCATGCAGTTACTTGTAGTTTTCCTTTTCTAATGGAGTGCAATGGAGAAATCAGAACTACATATCCCTGCATGCAATGAGGTAAACCCAGGAATGGATCGAACCTGTCGGGCGCATCTGGATCCAGTTGGCAACCCTAGTTGGAATATAGTGCTTGAAGGCACAAGAAAACCCTCAGCTTCACAGAAAACAAATAAAAAGGAAATCTGGGAGCGATCATATGTAATGATCCGAGGAAGGCCAAATAGATAGATAAGACAATGGCAAAAGCCAGGAGGATGCGTGGGTGCATAGGGAGAGGCATGACCAGCAGGAAAAAGGAGTTACTAGTGCCTCTGTGGAAATCTCTGGGGAGGCTTCATGTGAAGTACTGTGTGTAATTCCGGAGACTGTGGCGGGGATAGTCAATGGCGGCGGCTAGCCCTTGTAAAGCCACCTAGCACTGCGGCGATAAACGGCGGCACCCGCACATAGTCAGCAGTACTAACCGTGTCTTGAATATCAGCTGCTTCTGCCCCCATGCAAACAGGACGTCCGCTTTAGAGAGGCAGAAGCAGGAACAATACCCCAGTGCCGAAGGTTTATGTAAGCGCTGCATGCCGTTTAAAGCCACTGCTGCCGCTGCTGGTCCCAGCGAGGAAGGGCAGCAGTGGTAATGGGAGCAGAGGGGTGCCAGGATTGTGGTTCGTCAAGGGCACGTCGTATCCTTGCCCTGCCACTGCCTGGAGA
This sequence comes from Ichthyophis bannanicus, assembly GCA_033557465.1. Lineage (NCBI taxonomy): Eukaryota > Metazoa > Chordata > Amphibia > Gymnophiona > Ichthyophiidae > Ichthyophis > Ichthyophis bannanicus. The sequence goes on from CM066034.1 coordinate 921,395,846, forward strand.
GGCTATCAGCCAGTAAGTCAGTTCAAGAAAAGGTTCCTTTCTGTCAGAATGGAAAGCCTGTGCCGCTTTGCAAACAGCTGCATCAGCTTCTCCTTAGTAAAAGTACAAATATTACTTTTCCCTGGAGGCTTCTTCTTTCTGCTCTAGGTCTTTCTGTGCTCTCTAACTCAGGGGATTTTATACTTCCTGGTCAGATCTCAGCTCCCTCTCTCTGTTAAGGTGCCCTCCTGAGGGAATTTGGTTAAGATGGCCCTAGGATTCTCCTATACGCTCCCTCGCACATATATTTATCTTACTAATAAAGATATCCTAAATAGTCTATCAGAGATCAGATCTGATATCTAAGATCAAACTAACCAATTTTACCTACATCCTCCCTCTCCTTTATAATTTCCAAGTAGACCAAAACCTCACAAGACTCTCATAATTCACTTTAGATCAGCCACGTTTTCACAAGGTCTAGAATTTAAGACAGCTTGTTTCTAGGCTTAATTCTTTTAGGAGTTTATCCCATGTCTGAGGGACCATACCCCTCTCAATGCCTGATTTCTAATGGCTTCTAGTAGTGCTGTTTGCGCTGGTGCATGCGCTCAATCTGAGGGTCCCTTTTTAATGTCAGGGATATATTCTGACATTTAACTGTAGGGGACCATTTCTGATGTCTTCTGGTCCATACATAGCATTGTACAGACCGTTGTCAGAGATGACCAATGACCAATGCAAGCACAGCTAAAATGTTCACCTATTGCCGTATATGTTGTGCTACAAAGTATGTCAGGACAATCATATCACTTTCTACTTGCTATTGTAACATCTCAGAGATCATCTTGCAGGGTGGGTTCTGGTCATGCAAAGGACTAGCTTATCTGGACTGTTTTGCATCAGCACATCTGTCTCATCCGTTTTCATGGGCACCACACTGTCAGTGTGAGGAGCAGCTTCGCGGATGCACGTTTTAACTGAGGAGGCATGGCAGCATGGAGACGGACAGCAGCGGAGTCGTACATCTGTTTGGAATTCGCCAAGGGCAGAGACGTCCACGCCGCTTGCTATGCATATCCGTGCCCCAGGGTTTGGGTGTGCCGCACTGAACATGTCTCTGTCCCCGAATCTGGACCCGTGGACACGTCCAGACCCGCGCATGTGGAATTAGGGTCAAACGGGCCCTTTTTCATTTAGACATGTTCATGGGCTAGATGTGCACATTATGGAATCACACTCATTTTATACTGCTCCCTTGAGTTTTTGCAGTCCAAATGCAGGACTCTGCATTTTTAGCATTAAATCTTAGTTGCTAAAATGTAGAACATGTCTTAAGTTTCACTGGACCCCTCTTCATGTTTTCCACATCCACCAGGATGTCTTCCTCATTACAGATTTTGGTATCATTCATAAAGATAAACCCTGCCTCATAGCCCTTCTGCAATATTGCTTTCAAATGTGTTGAAAAGAATGGGCCCAAGGACCCTGATTTGGTTAAAGCGTGGCATCTCTCCTATACTTTGCTGGTGACAGTTCAGACCAAACAGATAATTTGATAGAGCATTACTAAGTTGAAAAGAGGGAATGGGGAAACTTTCTTGATGATTATATGGATAGATGTTTATACAAAGATTTTTATCTTTACTGTACTTTACGGACTTGATGACACGCTTCACTAGAGACGCTCAAAGCATGTTACATTTAAAAATAATATATAATAATCTTAACCGCCACCAAACCTTTTGTATACACAACTGTTTCTTTAAGAAATAAAAGGTCAGATCAGCACACGAGGAGCTTATTGATTAGAATACTTGCTATACCACTAATAGCAGAAAAGCTCACATCTTAACAGTCCAGAAAGAGGCAGCATTTACACATGATTTGTTTAATATTCAGAATTGTGCAGTAATTGGAGACAGGATTCAGACTGTTGTATTGTTTTCTTTTGATATATGTTGCTATTTGCTTGCATTGGCATTATAAGGAAAATCTAAAAAAGATGTTAAAATATAAAATAAGAGCCATGCATGTGAGGGTGTGTCTGTATGCATATTTACTAATGTAAACTTTTACAAACCCTCCAGGGCTCTGCAGAACAAGGGCATGAATTTTCATCAGATTGTGAAATTAAACATACAATGGAAAGACCACAGCACTAACTTAGATTTCACTTAGCGGTACTTCAAAAGGATAAAAAGGGACTCTCGGGGGAACTTTCATGTGAAATTTGCATTCTCTCCTAAGGAGACCCTAAGACATAACTATTTATAGTTGTTCCTCTGGCTTTGAATTGTTGAAACAATTTTTCTTCACTTCATGTAGGTGTACAAATACAGCAGTTTGTTTAACCTGGAGATCACAGTACACCCTGAGGCAGGTGGATGTTCTAAAATATTGTTTAGAGCAGTGGTGCACCAAGGGCGGGATGAGGCCAACGACCCACGGAGACAGTGCAGCAATTTTACGATTAAGTTGGGTTGCTGCGGTATCCTGCGCTCCAAGGACGGCCAGTTTTCTTTCCCGGCTGAAGTCTTGTGAATCACGAGACTTTGGCCGGGAGAGAGGAGTGACCAGCCCCTGGTGCGCAATGCACTGTGGCAAGCCAGCTTAGTCGCACATTTTCCATGCTGCCTCTGTGGAGCTGGTTGGGGTGGGAGGTGCATCATGGCGCGCAGCACCATGTCGCAAAGGGGGCACTGACAACATGGGGGGTGCTCACCCTGGATGCTATGGGGAGGGGAGCTGGGAACGCCACCAGTTTAGAGACCTCTAGTGACTACATTGGGTATAGGAGTTGGGAGGGAGTCCATAAGACCATTTCAGGGGGTCTGCAGGGTATAAAATAGAAAAAAGAGAGAGAGGCTGGCAGGATTGGCTAGGAGAAAGAGAAACTAGATGGAAATGGCTGAGGGGAGGGAGAGAGAAAGAGACTAAGACTGGTGACTGGCTTGAGGGAGAGAGAGAGACTGGTGGGGACATGAAGGGGAAAGGATAAAAAGTGGGGACAGGCTTAGCATTGAGTTAAGGGGTTTTGGGATGAGGTGATGGTGATGAACAGGAATCTCTGAACTATTTGGAGGTTAATAAGGGGTCCACAGAGGGCTGATGCTACCATTAGGTGAACTAGGCAGTCGCCTAGAGTGACAGCCCTTTGGGGGCATCCATTGCCACTGCTACCACCCCTCTCTGGGACCCGCAACAGTAAAGGAACTGTGACACAGCGCTTACTAAAGGCTCAGGCACGGTGTCATCTTTGGGTGCTTTCACACCCTCCGACGCTGACGTCCTGTTTGGCATAAATCAGAAGTTGGGGTTGGAGGGGGTGGAAGCGTCCAAAGATAGCACGAAGGAACTGTAGTGCAGTACTGCATCATGGTTCCCTTGCCATTGCGGCCAATGCTAGCCCCAGAGAGGGGCAGCAGCAGTAGCAATGGGGGTGGGGGAGGGGGAGGGCAGAAGGATGGAGGGGCCCGCCTAGGGTGCCTCCAATCCTTGCATCAGTCCTCGGTCCATATAACCAAAAAGGTTGGGAATCTCCAGAGTTACCAAGTTACCCAGTTCCAGGATTTATGACTATTTCATTTTGTAACACTGAATCCAATGGGTAAAATCAGGGACTGCAAATACTATACCACATTATAATGCAAATTTAAACCTAAACTGGCAAAAAATCTCACTCCTGGAACTGGGTAACTTGGAAACTGGTTTAAAACAGAAAATCTTTCTGAGCAGACTTAAAGAGATTCAATACAGTACAATAAGCACTGAAATTTAGCACTGGGAAGAAGACTTAGGAGTATGTTTACTATACCGTCTTAATGTGCGCCCGGCGACGTTATCGCGCGATAAGGTACCTTATTGCGCAATAATGGCGCTATATCAGGCGCAGAGGTACCTTAGCGTGTGATAGTGGCACAAATGAGCTCTGAGGGTGGAGAAAGGCTCCCGGAGGGCGGAGGAAGGCTCCCCAGGGGCAGAGAGAGGGTCAATGGGCGGAGAGTGGGAGGAGAGAGGCTCCCTGCACACTAACGCTGTGAAAACCGAAGCTGAAAACTAACGCCAGTGAAACCCTGGTGTTAGAGCTGATTTAAAGGGAAAAGAAACCATTTCCGTCAGCAATCTACAGCAAAACCAGGGAAACCTACAAAAAGTGATAAGTGTGATACATGTGCACGGAACAAAAGGGCAAATAAACAGTGAAAATGACCAGAAGAAAATGTAATAAAAACATAACCAAGCTGGCCAATAGTGATATTAATGGGAAACATCACTCCCGAGAAAGCTCCAAAAAAGATATGAATTTCGGAAGGGTCTATGCTCCGTCCCCATACAAGGTGAATGAGCCCACAGTGAAATTGCGCTGAGCAGGGCTTTCCCTCTCCATTGGACAGGTTTCCTATGGCATGCACATGCTCTGCAACAGCAGGGCGGGCATGTCGGAATGGGCAAATGGACAGATGCTGGAAAAGGGGACACAGAGGGCTGAAGGCGGTACATGCTGTGGTGCAGCTGGGCCACAGTGCGGACTAGGGTGATGCCTAGGTGGCCCATAGGAATGCTGAAACAGTACAGCAGCCAGACAGCAACTGACGAGGGCCCAACATGGGCATGAGTGTGTTTACCACAGTGTCACAGGGGATAGTACCCAGCATGTACCCCCAAGGGCACAGAACATTGTCAGGAGGTGCTGGGGGGAAGCGTGGATAGCTATGCAGGCACCCCTACCCCAGAACCCGCACCATAGGCAGTCACCTACCCACACACTGGATGGCCTGAGACTGCACACCACCAGCACCACCAGCAGAAGGGCATGTCAGCATGGTGGCAGAGGGATACTGGTGGTGGAGGGGGCAGTGGCAGCTGCCCAGAGCAGACCATAGCCTAGCCCTGTGTAGGTGGGTGCCATGCACTGCAACAGACAGGCCCTGTCTGACGAACAGTCATGGTATCCCCAGGGAATGCATTGTCTCTGTGGCAACAAGGTGGTGCAGTGCACACAGCCAGCGTGTTCAGGAGCAGAAGGTCACAGGTTCAAGTCCCAGCTGTGGTTCCTGCCAACCCAGTCCCCATATTTTACCCACTACTAAAACGTGGTAATACAGACAGAACCCTTATTGCAGATGACGTCAACATGCCCAAAACACAGACACCATCAACGTCCGCATTACCTAGAGCAGAGTCTCCCAAATGCAGTCCTGGAGGGCCAAACACCATTCCAGTTCCATGCTGCCTCTAATACATATGGCTGTGCTGCATTTCTATGCACCGCCCCCATGGTATGCAGATGTATCTCATGCATATTCATTAGGGACAGCATGAAAACCTGAACAGTGTTCGGCCCACCAGGACTGGAGTTGGGCACCTCTGCCCTAGAGCAGCGGCCAACAGGAGCAGACACACCCACACCCACAGGCTCCATTATCCGATGCCTCCTGGAGAGGCAGGATGTTGGGCCCTGTGTGCATCTCCCAATACTACTACCACTTGCATACCTTAGCAATGCCACCCTAAACCTGGGAATACGGTACACATATATTATACGGCTACTATGATTACTGGCAGATAGCAATCCCTAGGTTAAGCACAATCTGCTCATTGAGCTGTATCATAGCAACCTCTCTGATGTCTGTGGAGTGTGTTTCAGGTCTGGTGTCTGACAGTGTTTACCACCCTGGGGAGTGACCCCAACAGTATTGCGTACCATAGCCATGCCTGCACTGTGCCCAGGACTGGTGCGGTGGCCAGGGCTGCCAAAAGCCTCTATAGTTGCACAATGCTGGCATAGGTGTGGGGAGTGTGTGTGTGTCTATCCAGTGTGTCTATCCAGTGGCTGCTAACACCATCCTCAGCCCACACTGTTAGCACTGTTGCCAGTATTGGCCTGACAATGTGCATAATGAGGAGCAAGGTACTGTGGATATAGCCTGGACAGGGTGGTCTGGCCTGGATGCAGCATCATAGGGCAATGGCTGGGAGAATGTAGTGCCCGGCCACAACCTGCACCGACAGGGTGGCCACAGCACGTCCTGCTGGAAGGTCACTCTCACTCTGACTGAGCAGTGACCACAGCATGGCTAGGCTCCCCCATAGTGCTATATAGTATCTTCCCCAGTAATATTTATGGGTTCTCTATTCTGGGGGCCTAATCACTGACTTATCTGCTTGGTGGGTGTGTTCACATTTCCTCCAGGAACATGCACTGTGAACTAGCTAGCTGACTGTCTGCAGTTATGTGTGTATGGCTGGCACACCTTGCAGGGTGCAGTGGCTGGTGACTCACTATGTTTGCTGCTGGAGAATGTCATATGGTGGTGGGGGGCAGCTGAGCATTTCTAGGCCTACTGTTTTAGAAGGCACCCTGGGCTATGGAACCATAGGTTAAGGTAGCCTAACAAGGTCACGATGCCCTAGGTTAGTGTGCCCTAAGGGCTGCAAGGTGCTTCAGGATGACATGCATGACCTGTGAAGAACAGAGACAGATGTAGCCCTAACACTAGATAGAGCACTCAGGAAAGGCAATGAACAGGTGAGTGAAGGAGGGAGAGCTGGGAGCTGCTGGACCTGCCATATCTGCGTGCATCCCATATGGCTGCCAGTACTGATGACAAACATGGTGGGGGCAAATGTACCACAGCACAGAGTGTTGGCAATGTAAAGAACTGGAAAGATAGTTTTATTTATTTATTTTATTTATTTACATTCTCTTATATACGCTATTCTGCATCAGTGCAGTTTACATTGAACAAACTGAAATTACATTGAACAGGGCATTATAACTTGGAGATAACTATTTTACAGGGAACATGGGCTATGGAGGGTTAAGTGGCTTGCCCAAGACCACAAGGAGCACCTGTGGGACTAGAAACCCCAGTCCTTCCGGTCCAAGGTTGCTGTCCTCTAGTGGGATTTGAACCCCCGACCTTCCGGCCTGAAGTACCTTGTCCCAACCACTAGGCCACTCCACCACTCCAATTAGTGGCAGACGATGGGAATACGTGTCCCCCAGTGGAGGCGGAGGTGGCAGGATAGTTACAATGATGGGTGGACAGAGGAGTGGGTGGTGTCATGCTGATAAGGCACAGGTGAGGCAAGCATGAAGAGGCACAATGCAGGAAAGGGTAGCAGTGCAGGACATGGGATGGCAGCCTGCACAGGAAGACAGGACACTACACAGCTGACAGATGCAGATAGATGAACCGAGGGAATGTTGGCAATTGTGGCGAGGATATTATGGGCTGGCAGCACAGATCTGCAAAAATATGACTGTTACAGGCATGCACACTATTTGAGTAGGACAGGCATGAGAGAAGGGAACAATGAGGAATTGAACCCATGAACACTGTTGAGAATGGCATTGTATTAACCAGTAGGCTATACCTCCGTGGTGTATGTCACAGCAATGGCTGGGTACAGGACTGCAGGTCACCACACAAATTGTCTTCTCTGAGTGCCAGGATAGGGTAACCCCACCAGTACCCATGATGCAATGCACATGCTGAATAGCAGTCTACAGCTGATCACCAAATGGGGTCTGCACCTCTCTGGTACCTCAGCTTGGAAAGACGAACTGACAGTGCATGATACTGGCACAGAGTAGCTATAGACCATGCCATTGTGCAAGTTCTGTGTTCACCCTGAGGGATAGGATGGACGCCCAGCACTAGGTCCGTAGTACATGTGGTGCTAGAGATAGGTACTGCTGTACATCCCCATCACTACCAGTGTGTGACAGGTATTCCTTGCAGTGCAGCTGAAGGTGATTTAGTATCCATCTGTGTTCTGCAGTCACATGTGGCTCTCTGCGACTACTACATCACCTGTTTTGTAGGTAAGGGGACAGGTGCCCCAGCCCCAGTAAAGCAATCTCCATCCTGCTTGTACAAGACAGCCCTCCAGGGTTGGTGGGCTAGAGCCATGCCTGTGAGTGGGGCAGACCAGCATAAATGCTGTAGTTAGGTCTGGAAAACCCCAACTGCCTCACACCACTGTCTGCCAGTCACCAGCAGACAGCACCTTATAGGTGTTCCAACCATGCACAGTATAACTGTAGACAGTCCACTAGCCAGTTCATAGCACATGTTCACAGAGGAACTATGTGCACCAAACAGACATTTCAGTGATCAGGACCACAGCACCAGGAACACAAAATTATCACTGGAAACAGATAATGTAGAGCGCTATGTGGGAACCTAGACATGCCATGGTCACTGCTCGGTCAGAGTGAGTGCCCTCCCAGCATGCCATGCTGTGGCCACCCTGTCCATGCAGGAGGTGGTTGGAGACTAGACTGCCCCAGCCATTGCCCCACACCCTGTGAAGATGCATCCTGGCCAATCCGCCTTGTCTGGGCCATACCCACAATATCCTGCTCCTCATTATGCACATATTCAGGCTAATTCTGGTAACAGTGGGACATTTTGGGCCCAGTGAGTGGTGGGCAGCCACAGAACAATGGGTAGACATACACACACACACTCCTCTTGCAGCATTGTGCAAAGATAGGGGGTGGTTGGCAACCCTGCCCGCCACACTGGTCCAGATCACAGTGCCGACATTGCTAAACTGTGCAGGAGGTAGTAGTAGTGCTCTGGTGATAACTGCAGCTCAATGCTGGGGCCAACAGCCTGACTCTCCATGCATCTTTGGATTGTGGAGCCTGTGTGAGTGGGTGTTTGTACCCCTGTTCGCCGCTGCTTTGGGCTTTGCACATGTTGCTGTTGTATCTGCATTGTAGGGTAAAATACAGGGACATGTGCTGCAGGAACCACAGCTGGGACTTGAACCTGTGACCCTCTGCTTCTGGACACACTGGCTGGGTGTACTGCACCACACTGTTATATTTATTTATACTCTCTTATATACTGTGCTATTCTGCATCAGTACGGTTTACATTGAACAAACTGAAATTACATTGAACAGGGCATTATAACTTGGAGATAACTATTTTACAGGGAACATGGGCTATGGAGGGTTAAGTGGCTTGCCCAGGACCACAAGGAGCACCTGTGGGACTAGAAACCCCAGTCCTTCCGGCCCAAGGTTGCTGTCCTCTAGTGGGATTTGAACCCCTGACCCTCTGGCCTGAAGTACCTTGCCCCAACCACTAGGCCACTCCTCCACTCCACAGATGCATGGTAGTCCCTGGAGCTACCTGTACTTTTCCTTAGCCAGACCTTTTATGTTGCACTGCACATGACATGCTGATACAGGGCATGGCCTAGGTCCACTGCAGACAGGTGCCACTGCCCCCTCCAGCACGGACACACACAACCCCCCTCTGTCATTCTGACTTGGGCATATGTTGTTGGTGCGCCATCCCAGGCCATACACTGCATGGGTAGACGGGTGCCTAGGTTGCAGTGTCAGGGGTGAGGGGCATACATGGCCTTCCACACCTCCTCCCCCAATCACAGCCTACCAACAATTTGCCCCTTCCACATGGGGGATGGGTGGCTGGGGGGATGTCTGGTGTGTGCCCTGGCAACTATTGGCTAGGGTGGTCAGGGTATTTGTGGTTTGTGTTTTGCTTTGGTCAGCGGCTGTCTTGCTGATTTCTCATGTCTATGTTCCTAAGTGTCATCTAGGCATCCGCCTGGTCAGCCCTGTGCCCCAGCTGCCCCCACTACATGTCCTGCCTGCAGCCCCCTATGCCCCATTCGCACTGTCATTATAGTGGCCTTTCATACTTGGCCACTATGCTGTTGCTGCAAATGTATCACTACTATCACTTTTCTGAGGGCTCCCTGCCTATGCTGTACATTGCTGACACTTAAATGGTTTCTCTCTCTTGCAAATGTATGCTAAAGCCAGGTTTTCAGTTGCGTTAAGATTCAGCCCTTCATTTCCCCACATTAGTGTGGAAGGGGCCTGTCCCTGCCCACTGCCCGCCATTGACCCCTTCTCTTCGCCCTCTCTCCACCCTCTGCGGGACATACCGCGGCCAGGAACGTTAACGCGCGTTAATGTTACGTTAACGCGCGTTAACATCACATAACGCGCCTTAATGTAGCTGCTGCTACGTTACTGCAGTTTAGTAAACATACGCCAAAGACTGTATCTGATTTCAAGAAAGCATGGGACAAACCCAGAGGATCTCTAAGGGAAACAAGGGCTGGTAAAGCATATTAGCTGGTATGGAAGGGCAGACTGGATAGGCCATATGGTCTTTATCTGTCGTTATTTTTCTCTGTTTCTAGTGAGGCCATGGTAGAAGGAGCCCCTGTGCAAAAGGGATGGAAGTATGAATCAATAAATATTACAGCCCATGGACAGTTTTTGTCTTTGGATGACTACACCATTGCACCAGTAATTATAAGAAGGAACCAGAGGCAGAAGGAGGCTTCTGGAAAAAGGAAGAATAAGTTGTTTTTGGTCATGGCAGAAAAATGATAGAAATCAAAAAGAAACCCCAAGAGCCGAATCCAGGAGAGAGGGGCAGCAGGTTTCAAGGGATCTGTGAATGAGCCTCAGATTGATCTCCTTATACTCAGAGGTATTTCACTGCTGTGTGAAGAGGCAGTAGAGCTTTCCTTTGCTTTGAAGAGTCTCTGGAGCTGGCCTTTGAAATGGGAGCTAAGAGGCCTAGGCAGCAGAGTTCTCTACATAGAGGTGGAAGCCAAGGTGAAAAGAAGGTCTTGAAGGACTAGAAAAGGGGACTGTTATTTCTGGAGAGAGATCTGCAATTGTGAGTATATACTTCTGGGAATTTTCTGAAAGGAATTCTTTGTATTAAAGCGAATTAATCTGTGAACCCACTATTTTTTGTTAGATCAGTCAGGGCCTAGTAGCAGCAGTTTAAGTTTAAATTTAAAACACAGAAGAGAGCTTTCTGGTTACATTTCATACCCAGCAGAGAGCTTGTAGTTTAAATTTAATACTCACTCAGGGCCTAGTATCAGCAAAGTACTTTTAGTTTAAATTTAAAACACAGAAGAGAGCTTTCTGGTTAAATTTGGAAACCAGCAGAGAGATTGCAGTTTAAATTTCATAATAAGTTAGAGCCTAGCAGCAGCAAAGAGCTATAATTTAAATCAAATCAGAATATAGCTTACCTCAGCAGCACAAGACAGGGTACTATGTAGCAGCCCTCTTTTAATAAGTGTTATTTCTCTCCCTCCCCAACACCCATCCACCCCTAGGATAATCGTAGCTTTATAGGTACTTACACATTTTAAAAGACAGGAGGTGCTCTTAGGTGAAGCTCGTTACCCGAATCAGTCATACACTAAGGACCTGAGATTAATTAAGCTTCAGGTGAACAAGGTATATTAAACGTATTAGGTACAGTTTTATTAGTATACATATCCATAGCAACCCTTAGTAAGTAAAGAACTTAAAGATCTAAACACAAACTTAAAACTAAGATGCAGACAGCAGTCCAGCAGCGAGATGGGGGCTTTCCAGTCTTTTGCATTGAGTGCCACATGTATGATTTTCTCCCAGTTGGTGAGAGGTCTTACGTGTGCACTAGGTGCAAGGAGCTCTTTGCTCTCAGGGAACGAGTCCGTTCTCTAGAGGCTAGAGTAGCAGACTTGGAAAACATAAGACAGACAGAGAGGTACATAGACGAGACCTACAGGGATATAGTCCTGAAGTCCCACCTCCAGTCTGGCAGCATCCCTGTTGCCATGGAGGAGAGAGATCTCGTGACAGGAGAGCATCACCCTGGTGTGGCAGGAAGTGATCCTGTAACTAGGACCTGTCCTCCAGGTGATGTAAAACCCTCTCGCACCAAGGAAGTTTCTCCAGGGCCTTGTGCCCATGAGGCAAGGGTTAGGACAGCTGTTATAGTTGGTGATTCGATCATTAGGCATGTAGATAGCTGGGTGGCTGGTGGACGTGAGGATCGCCTGGTAACATGCCTGCCTGGTGCGAAGGTAGCGGACCTCACGTGCCACCTAGATAAGGTCTTAGATAGTGCTGGGGAGGAGTCTGCTGTCTTGGTACATGTCGGTACCAATGACATAGAAAAATGTGGTAGGGAGGTTCTGGAGGCTAAATTTAGGCTTTTAGGTAGGAAGTTGAAATCCAGAACTTCCAGGGTAGCGTTCTCTGAAATGCTTCCCGTTCCACGCGCAGGACCCAAAAGGCAGGCAGAGCTCCGGAGTCTCAATGCGTGGATGAGACAATGGTGCAGAGATGAGGGTTTTGGATTTGTTAGGAACTGGGGAACATTCTGGGGAAAGGAGGGGCTCTTCAGAAGGGATGGGCTTCACCTTAACTGGGATGGAACCAGGCTGCTAGCATTAACCTTTAAAAAGGAGATAGAGCAGCTTTTAAACTAGATAATAGGGGAAAGCCGACAGTCGCCCAAGAGCGGATGGTTTGGAAGAATGTATCCTTGAAGGATACTACCAAAAGCAGAGAGGTTCCAAAAAAGAGTAAAGTAGCCCAAATGCCCTCGAGTATGAAGCAGACAGAGCTTAAAGATCCCAAATTACCCATGTCTACCAATAGCCAAATTACTATAAATAAAATAAAGTCTCTAAAATGCTTGTATGCAAATGCTAGATGTCTAAAAAATAAATTGGGAGAGTTAGAATATATAGCACTAAATGAGAGGTTAGATATGATTGGAATATAAGAGACAAGGTGGAAGGAGGAGAAACAGTGGGACACTGTGATACCTGGGTACCTATATCGTAATGATAGAGCTGATCAAATTGGTGGAGGGGTTGCGCACTATGTTAGAGAGGGCCTTGAGTCAGAAAGGATTAAGGTTTTGCAGGAAACAAAATTTGCTGTAGAATCTCTATGGATTGAAATTCCATGTAAAAAGGGAAAGGCGATGGCAGTGGGGGTGTACTATCGACCACCTGGCCAGAATGAACAACTGAATAATGAAATGCCCAAAGACATCAAGGAAGCTAACAAAAGTTACAGCTCAGTAATAATAATGGGTGATTTCAATTACCCCGGTATCGACTGGGTCAGTGTCACGTCAGGACATGCGAGGGAGATAAAGTTCCTAGATGAAATAAATGACTGCTTCTTGGAGCAGCTGGTTCATGAACCGACCAGAGGGGAAGCCATATTAGACCTAGTCCTTAGTGGAACACCAGATCTAGTGCAAGAGATAAGGGTGTTGGGGCCACTTGGCAATAGTGATCATAGCATGATCGCCTTTGATTTAATTAGTGGAGGAGGGATAGTAAGGAAATCCACAGTACTACCTTTTAACTTTTGAAAGGGAGACTACGATAAAATGAGGAAAACAGTTAAGAAAAAGCTAAAAGGAGCAGTTGCAAAGGTTAAAGACTTACATCAAGCTTGGGTGTTGTTGAAAAATACTATCTTGGAAGCCCAGACCAGCTGTATTCCATGCTTTAAGAAAAGTTGGAGGAAGTCCAAAAAACTGCCAGCATGGTTTAAAGGTGAGGTCAGAGAGGCTGTTGTTGCCAAAAAAGCATCTTTCAGGAAATGGAAAAAAGAGCCAAACGACGAAACCTGGAAACAGCACAAGCACTGGCAAGTCAAATGCAAGACATTGATAAGGCAGGCAAAAGGAGAATTTGAGAAGAAGCATGCTGCGGAAGCAAAAACGTGAAATAAAGACTTTTTCAAGTACATTCGTAGCAAAAAACCTGTGAGAGAGTTAGTTGGTTCATTAGATGATAGAGGGGTTAAAGGGGCAGTAAGAGGCGACAAGGCGATAGCGGAGAGACTGAATGAATTCTTTGCTTCAGTCTTTACTGAGGAAGATGTAGGGATGTTACCCATGACTGAAGTAGTATTTAAAGGTGCGGAAGAATTGAAGGAAATATCGATACATCGGGAAAATGTATTACAACTATTAGATAAACTGAAGAGTAGCAAATCACCTGGGCCGGATGGTATACATCCAAGGATGCTGAAGGAACTGAAATATGAGATTGCAGACCTGCTATTAGTAATCTGTGAACTATCATTAAAATCATCTCCAATACCAGAAGATTGGAGGATCGCCAATGTAACACCAATTTTTAAAAAGGTTTCCAGGGGTGATCCGGGAAACTACAGACCGGTGAGCCTCACGTCAGTACCGGGAAAAATGGTAGAAACCATCATAAAGAATAAAATTACTCAGCATGTAGATAGTCATGGCCTAATGGGAGACAGCCAACATGGCTTTAGACAAGGAAGATCTTGTCTTACTAATCTGTTATGTTTTTTTGAAGGTGTGAATAAACAGGTGGAAAAAGGTGAGTCGGTTGATATAGTGTATCTGGACTTTCAGAAAGCCTTTGACAAGGTCCCTCATCAGAGACTTTTGGCAAAACTAAAGAGTCATGGGATAGGAGGCAGTGTACTACTGTGGATCAGGAACTGGTTAAAAGACAGAAAGCAGAGGGTAGGGCTAAATGGCAAATTTTCCCAATGGAGAAAAGTGAATAGTGGTGTACCCCAGGGATCTGTGCTGGGTCCGCTGCTTTTTGACATATTCATAAACGACCTGGAAAGTGGAATAACGAGTGAGGTTATCAAATTTGTAGATGACACAAAACTATTTAAAGTTGTTAAAACCCAAGAGGATTGTGGAAATTTTCAAGGGGATCTTGATAAATTGGAAGACTGGGCATCAAAATGGCAGATGAAATTTAATGTGGACAAGTGCAAAGTTATGCACTTAGGGAAGAACAACCCAAACTATGGTTACACGATGCAAGGTTCCACATTAGGAACCACCACTCAGGAAAAAGATTTAGGCGTCATTGTGGATAACATGTTAAAACCCTCTGCCCAGTGTGCAGCGGTGGCCAAGAGAGCAAATAGAATGCTAGGTATCATAAGGAAAGGAATAAGAACATAAGAACATAAGATATGCCATAATGGGTCAGACCAAGGTCCATCAAGTCCAGTATTCTGTTTCCAACAGTGGCCAATCTAGGTCATGCGTACCTAGCAGTTTCCCCAAGGGACACAGGTTCCACAATGCTTGTATTGGTTCAAGCATTGATATCCTGGGTCCCTTCTTCATAATGGTTTATGGACCTTTCCTCCAGGAACTTGTCCAAACCTTTTTTAAACCCAGCTACACTAACAGCCTTTACTACTTCCTCCGGTAACAAATTCCAGAGTTTGATTATACGTTGAGTGAAAAAATATTTTCTTTTATTAGTCTTAATAGTTTACCCTGTAGCTTCATTGCATGTCCCCTAGTCTTTCTATATTCTGATAAGGTAAACAATTGATCTACGTTTACCCGTTCCACTCCGTTCATTAATTTATAGACTTCTATCATATCTCCCCTCAGCCGTCTCTTTTCCAGGTTAAAGAGCCCTAACCTTTTTAGCCTTTCTTCATAGGAGTATCCTTCCATCCCCTTTACCATTTTGGTGGCTCTTCTCTGAACCTTTTCTAAAATCGCTATATCCTTTTTAAGATACGGCGACCAGAATTGCACACAATATTCAAGGTGCGGTCTCACCATGGAACGATATAGAGGCATTATAATATCTTTTGTTTTATTTTCCATTCCTTTCCTTATCATACCTAGCATTCTATTTGCTCTCTTGGCCGCTGCTGCACACTGGGCCGAGGGTTTTAACATGGTATCCACAATGACGCCTAAATCTTTTTCCTGGATGGTGGTTCCTAATGTGGAACCTTGCATCGTGTAAGCATAGTTTGGGTTGTTCTTCCCTAGGTGCATAACCTTGCACTTGTCCACATTAAATTTCATCTGCCATTTTGATGCCCAGTCTTCCAATTTATCAATATCCTCTTGCAATTTTCCACAATCCTCTTGGGTTTTAACAACTTTAAATAGTTTTGTGTCATCTGCAAATTTGATAACCTCACTCGTTATTCCACTTTCCAGGTCATTTATGAATATGTCAAAATGCCTTAATCAGCTTTCTCCTTCTCCTCCTAAGTTGGCTCGGTGAATCCCTCGCCCTGCCCCATGCAGCCCACCAAATTCCGATACTTCAGAGTCACACTAAAAGATGGGCAGAAGCTCCATTTCCTCACCCAAAAGGAGATAACCACACACGTCATTCTCACTTATTACACATAGCTCTCCAGTATACCAAGAAAACTAAACAAAGGTATCCCCCACAAGCACTAAATTGTGCCCTCATAAACGCTCGGTCAATCTGTAAGAAATGGGCACTTGTCGCAGATTTAATATCATCCCATAATCTAGATATACTCATGATAACTGAAACATGGTTATCGGATGTGGATAATGTAATCATCAATCAACTCTTACCCACTAATTTCTCCATCCACTCCCGACACAGAGAGAACAAGAGAGGAGGAGGGGCTCTCATTCTGACCAAGGCTGACCTGAAGTTCCATACAATAGACTCCACAAGTGCAAACAACCTAGATATCCTATCCATCGCCAATAATCATTGCTCTATCAACCTGCTATATAGAGCACCATCACCCTCCACTGATGATCTTTCCAACATACTAGACCTAGCAGCCAATACTTGCAAACTCAGCATACCTAACTGGATACTAGGAGATTTTAATCTCCCATCTCTGCACTCCAGCCATGCTTCGGCCCTCCTAGAAGCGATTGACGAGTTGGGTTACAGGCAAATAATCAAACAATCCACACACATAAAAGGGAACATCCTTGACTTGATTTTTGCTCCTCTGACAGCGTTGGAATCAAGCAAAGAACTTGTGACATCCCTGACCTCAGTACCTTGGTCAGACCACAAGCTAATCAACTTTATTATTCCCATCAACAACAACATATCACACAACAGCAGAATGCCAAGCAACCCAACAAAGATAATATCTCGGAACTTCAGAGCTTTCAATAGAGAGCTCATACTTGCAGAAACTCTTCCTCGCTACAACGATGCATCTCTCAACCTGGAAAACCTGATCTCCTCATGGAATAATAACCTCAGCTCTATTGCGCAAAAACCAAACAATAATAATAATAATCATATCTCAAAAAAAAGAAAACATTCACTGTGGTTCTCCCCTGAATTGCAGACCTCCCTCTCACACCTACGGAAACTCGAAATACGATGGCGTCGAACTCTATCCACAGAAGACCAGACAGCTTATAGCATACATCTTTCTGCTCACAGAGAAGCTGTCCTGACAAAAATGAAACAATTCCACTCTGACACACTCAAAAGATCACTAAATAAACCACGTGATCTTTTCAACTTAGTCAAATCTTTATCGAAGGAACCATCACCATGTCAGCCTGATGATATCCACCCACAAGCTTTCGCCGACCATCTACAATCTAAGCTACTACAAACAAACAAAATCGCTACTGTCAATGCACAAGACACCACCTGTCTAAGCTACCTTTCTATGTTCTCCACACCATCCAAGAAATGTGTGGAAGATACCATCGCGGCACTCAATACCACCACTGCACAAACTGACCCCTGCCCTGCCTTTTGGATAAAAGATTTACGCAGCGAACTCAGCCCATTAATCACAAGAATGATGAACCTATCTTTCACAACTGGATCCTTCCCCTCAGCACTCAAGCAAACATCCATTAGACCTCTTCTAAAAAATCCTAAGCTCGACCCTCGTAAAGTAGAATCTTACAGACCCATAGCTAGTATACCCCTCCTAGCTAAAATAATTGAGAAAGAAGCACAAAGACAAATACAAGATCACATCGACACCGCCTCCCCACTAGACCATTGTCAACATGGCTTCAGGGAGTACCATGGTGTTGAAACCCTCCTTATCACCCTTTTCAACAATATTATCACAGGTATCGATAACATTCGCCAAGGTTTCGTACTTATTTTCATAGACATCGCTGCAGCTTTCGACTTGGTTCAACACGGTCTTCTCTTAGAACAACTAAAAGAAAAGGGCATCAACGACATCGCTCTTGATTGGTGCAGGTCTTACCTTGATGGAAGATGGCAGCATGTAAAATCCGGAGCAGCAGCATCTGAGCCTTTCCACCAAAGTCAAGGTGTTCCTCAAGGGTCATCCTTATCATCCCTCATGTTTAACATTTACATACAACCCATCTACAATATCATCAGGTCTTTCAAGGTTCAATGTTTAATATACGCTGATGACATTCTTCTCTTCATGCCATTCTCCACAACACAAATGGACCTCTCCCTACCGATTGAATGTTTTGATGCAGTGTCCGAATGGTTTCTGTCTCAAAACCTCCGTATTCAACACAAGAAAACGGAGGTGCTCATTATCACAAGAGACCAGAGTTTCACCCCCCCACCTCATATAAAAGTGAAAGAGGCTGAGCTCCAAACTAAATCCACAATTCGATATTTAGGGGTCACCTTGGATCAACGTCTGGACATGAAGCTACACATATCCAACACAGTTAGAGCCATATACTTCAAAATCCGGACACTCAGACACCTTCGCTCCTTATTAGACCCAGACGACTATCGGACTGTATACCAAGCCCTAATCTTACCTCACTTCGACTTTGCTAATGCCATTCTTCAAGGTCTCCCACAGTCTACGTTGAATCCTCTGCAACTTGCCATGAATGCTGCTGCCAGAGTCCTAGTTGGAGCATCGAGATGTGACCACGTAACGCCTATCTTAATGCAGCTCCACTGGCTACCCACACATGGAAGACTTTTGTTCAAAACCTTGTTACTCACATTCGAAGCCATCAATGGCATCACTGCCTCTTCATTAATTGACCTCATTCAGTCCACCCCGCCTAACAGAATTAGAAGACCTACATCAACTAACACTCTAGTAATCCCAAGGGCCTCAACAAAATGCACACTAGCAACATCTAACAGGGCCTTCAGCCTTTATGCCCCTAAATGTTGGAACACATTACCACCAGATATTCATGCTGTTACCGACCTAGCGCAATTCAAGAAGGCACTCAAATACCACTTATTCCTCCATTACTACCAGGACAGCCAGACTCCAACCTAATTGCATCTCCTCCATACTAGCCTACCATCTAGATAGTACCTAATCTGTAGCACAAGCTTACTGTACATATGTAAATAGTTACATTCATACTTCCCTATGTTATCCAAGTTGTTTTTTCCCATCCAGCCCCTGCCTTAACATTTGTTTGAGGGTCTGATTAAAACACTCCACCAATCCATTCGATTGGGGGCGGTAAGCTGCTGTCTTCACGTGGCGTATCCCGAAGGCGTCCCATACCTGCGCTAAGTAACGCGACAGGAAATTGCTTCCCTTGTCTGTCAACATTTCCTTCGGGAATCCTACCTCGCAGAATAATTTGATTAGTTCCGCTGCTATAGTTTTAGCAGAAATGTTCCTCAGTGGAATTACCCACGGGAACCGGGTGGCCTGATCCAATATTACAAGAATATATTGGAATCCCCTAGGGATTTTCACTAGGGGACCGACTATATCCATTGCCATCCGTCGCACAGGTTCGGATATAGTGGGTGTAGGTATCATGGGGACCCCTTTTGGTTTGATAGCCGAGACCCTCTGACAAGAAGGGCAGGCTTCACAAAAGCGTTTCGTCTCCCTAAACACCCCTGGCCAGTAAAAATGGGCCAGGATCTGATCCAGTGTGCCCAAAACCCCTTTATGCCCACCCACTGGGTGATCATGGGCCAATCGGAGGACTACCGCCTTAAAGGTAGTCAGCACTACTAGCTGTTTTCTGACAGCTCCGGTCTGGGGATCACTGCTCTCCCTATACAATACATCTTCCTCTATCAGGAACCGGGGAAGAATGTCTCGGTCAGAACGGGCATACTCAAAGGCATGCTTTAATGCAGGATCTGCCTTTTGTTCCTTTGGGAATGATGGGAACGTTTTTACTAAATCCGCTGGGACCCAGGGAAAACCTAGCCCATCCCCCACTCCTGCTCTTAATTGAGCCCTATGGTGGCGCTCTCGGCGTTTTTCCCCTTTGCTCTTTCTAGTACTCTTGGAAGGTGGATTAACTAAATCCTCATGTTGGGGTAGCTCACTTAAAGTCTCATTTATGGGCCTCTCTTCCTGCTCTAAAGATTCTGCATCTTCTTCTACAGACCGAGCAGTGTCCTTCAGGGGTTCTGTTTGCTCTCCTGAATCTCGGGCCTGTGACCTTGTGGATACCATTCCCCTCTTTTCTTGGATACGCTCTCCCATTCCCTTACTGAATGGGGGCCAATCTCGGCCTAGCACTATGTCATGAGGTAGCCAGGGTATCACCGCTACTAGGACATGTGTTCGGGTTCCTAAACCTTTTACCATTACCCTGTAGAGGGGGTAATAGGTAGCTGACCCGTGTACGCACCTTATCCGGGATCTGCCTTCGGGTTGACTCGGGGTAGACTTATTACTGGCCTGTAAAACGTGCCAGAACCTTTTGGACACCATAGACTGGTCCGCGCCAGAGTCAAGGAAGGCTTGGGCAACCACCCCCTGCACTTCCACAGTAATGCTAAAGCCCTCTCGCTTGTTCCTTCCACAATCATTCATCAACGCTGTCCGCCCCATACACTCATCTCTTCTATGACCCCTCTTCCCACATTTAAAACACTTAATGCGGGTGTCCACCACCTCTCCTTTAGGCATACATTTTTTTACACACATTACAGGGTCATTAAGCATTTTTCCAGAATTGGCTACCTCACACGTGTTACCAGCGCCACCCTGTGGTTTATGAGCAAGTTCCGCTTCCATAAACCTTTCAGCAAGGTGAGCTGCCTCGCTTGAGGTCTGGCAATTCTGTAGCGTTAGAAAAGATTTTATTTCGACTGGAACAGCCTCCGCAAATTGTTCTAACACAATTAAATCAAGCACTGTTTCTAGGGTTTTCCCCTTTGGGGCAAGCCATTTCTCCACCAGGTTACTAATTCTTTGGCGAAGTGCCTTAGGAGTTTCGCCTGGCTGGAGTCTGGTTGCTCTTAACATGCGTCGGTATACCGTCGGCGACAGGCCTAGCCTGTCCCTAATGGCAGCTTTAACTTCATCATACTTATTAGCTTGGGTGGCGGGCATAGCCCGGTATGCCGCAAGGGCCTCTCCCGTCAGGGAGGTGGCTAGCCTCATTGCCCACTGCTCATAGGGACATTTTGCGCTATGTGCTACTCGCTCGAAAGCTTCTAAAAAGTCATCTACATTATCTGATTTCATTAGCTGTCCAAAGGATAAGACCCCACAACTTTGTGGGCCTACCCCACAGAAATGTCTGGTAGGAGTTTTCTCCTCGGCTGGTCTTGTCAGCAATGTCTCTATTAAGTCCGTCAGAGGCTTTTGCTGGGCCCTCATGGCCTCCAGCGCTCGCTCCTGGCTCAACTGGGCCAACTCCCTCTGCCTTTCGAACTGCAGTCCGATCCACTGCATCATATCTGGAGGGTTCTCCATGCTCACTGACTGAAATAAAAACAAACACACAAAAACACCAAGTGTGGTACTTTTTTTTTTTTTTTCAAAAAGGCAGCTATGCCTAGGTTCCTCCTTAGTATCCCTTCTCACCGGTGTCCCCCACTGCCTGTGCCCAGATACGTTTTACCTGAGTTAGGTGGTGCATCAAACTTTGAGAAGGTACTTTTTCCTCTGGTTTCTGGAACTTTCTCGGGCATGGTAAGTAGCAGTCTTTGTCAGCTATTCGGTACAGTTAGCTCTGCTGTGCTCCCGCTGTACTCCTCTTCCAGAATCCTGCCAACTACGCCATATGTCACCAGCACCCCTTTTTGGCCCTGTTAGGTGCCCGCCTAGGGCCGTGAGGTGTGGGTTGCCTTATTAAAGAAATAGTCAGTAGCTGTGTAATTAAGGCAAAAGAAATAATTTGGGTTTTATTCCCCGTCCCACATAGGATTCTTTATGAACAGCACAAAGGAACACAAAAGAAAACTGTTTCTTCACAGTATAGAAAATAAACTCTTCGCCAGCACAAGGTATCACAGAACTCTTGCTTGCCTGGCTAACATAGGGATGTAATTTCATCAGACAGACAAAGCGTGCAATCGATGGAATCCAGTTCTATATCACACTCCTGGTTTTACCATTGCATCTGCTCATAGTCTGTATTTGGAGGCACATAACAATCTTTATAACTGAAATCCTCACAGCTCTTCCCTTGAATGACACTGGTTATTCTATTTGGTAAATGCTCTACATCAACAGGGTTCAAGAGTCCTGTGCTAGGAACTGTATCTCTCAGGTTCCTTCTCCAATAGGGATTTTCCTCCCAATTACTGGGCTTTGCTCTGCTGGCAATGCCTGGCTTTTTCCCTCTAGCTACAACAGGGTACTTAGCTTTTGTCCCTGGGTAATGAGCTTCTCTCTCTGGGCTTTGGCTGGCTCCTCTCCAAGACTTCCACGTCTCTGTAGCCGGGTCCAAGCTGAAATCACTTTCTGAAGAGAGTCTGTGTCTGCTGCCTCTTGCTACCGGGACACTTCCTTTACTTCCTGGTTCTAGCAAGGTCTGCTGGTTGAGAGGATTTCCTTCCTCTTGGTTACTCACTCTCCAGTGACCGAGGCCCCCTCTGGCTTGGGAGACTCCTCTGCAGCTACAGCCTGCTCCACCACCCTTTGGCTTCTGCTCCTGCCTTTGCTGCCTTGGCTCCAGCCCCTCCCTTTGCTCCTCTACTGGGCTTTCCCTGTAGTTTTTATGCTCCTGTTCTCTGCACGTTGTACGTGCCCTTCCACTCAGGTGAGCTTGATTAGCCTTTTGGCTTTCTACTGCGTCACCTTTGGTGAATGGAAAGTTTTCTCCACTATACTTGGGCTTTTTAAAAGCTGAATATGTTTACTGCCTATGTGTTTGTGAGGTAAGCTCTTCCTCTTTTCCTATTACCATAGGCTCTGAGCTAGCCATTTCCTCATATAGCATGGGCTCTGTACTAGTTACCTCATCACAAAATTTAATGAACGGAGTGGAACGGGTAAACGTAGATCGATTGTTTACGTTATCAGAATATAGAAAGACTAGGGGACATGCAATGAAGCTACAGGTAAATAAGAGAAAATATTTTTTCACTCAACGTGTAATCAAACTCTGGAATTTGTTACCGGAGGATGTAGTAAAGGCTGTTAGTGTAGCTGGATTTAAAAAAGGTTTGGACAAGTTCCTGGAGGAAAGTTCCATAAACCATTATTAAGAAGGTACCCAGGATATCAGTGCTTGACCTAGTACAAGCATTGTGGAACCTGTGTCTTTTGGGGAAGCTGCTAGGTACTGCGACGCTCCTGCCCGGGCCCGAGAGCTTACAGGCAGGAGTGGCCTTGTAATGTCCCTGAGGAATGAAGCTTATACTGGCCCCTGGGAATTCTGGAACTTGTAGTGTGCTTGTATTTCCTTCAGGATTAAATTGTAGTCGTGACACGAATGTTAAGGCTGCAAGAAATTTATTGTTGTGGGGATATTTCCCAGCGCATCAAAATTCAATGGTACATAACGCAAAAGGTGCAACTTCAACCCAAACAGCTGAAACCAGGAACATAGGAAGTACAACTGAAATTAAGCTAGCTTCTACTTGGCTCTTCACAATCACAGCAGCTTTAACTCAGCAGTGCCTCATGTGGTCTTTCAGAATTATTGCAGCACCAAACAAACAGCTGTTCCTTCCACAGCGTGGCTTCTCAAAACAACAAATAAAAACAATTTGTAAACCTTTTAGCTTGCAGCAAGTACAGCAAACTCCCTGTATTCTTTTCATACAGTGTTCAAGGGTTTCTTACATTGCTGTCCTCTTTGAGGCAGATTGAGCAATCCATTGGAGAAGGGTCCACTTCTAAGGCAGGCAGGTAATTATCCACTTGCATGCATTCGTCAGAGCTAAGGCTATCGCTGTCTCTGTCAGGTCTGCTAAGCTTCCCTGACCTCAGTTCCAGAAACTCTTGAAACTGTTTTAAAAGCAATTCAGCCTGTAACTGCTTTTTATCCGTGTGAAAGTCTTTGGTAAGGGTGACACCCTTCCCCCACTTACTATCAGCTTCTGCAGCTGGGTTTTCCTTGTGAAGGACAGCACAAATAAAAGGTTTCTCTAGTAAAGCATTAAAAGTAGAAAAGTCAGCTTTACCTTTAGCAGGGTTTGAATAAGAACTGGCACCTTTCCTCCAGAAGTCTCTCTGGTTCAAAAACTCAGCAGCCTTACTGCTAGTTTCTCTGCTCTGTGAATTTCTCTTTGAAAAGCTTTCTTCCTGCTTCACTTCCTTGCTTCTGTAGCCTTGTTTGCTACCAGACCAGATACCTTCTTTCCATGTGCTGAATTTGCTAGCCTTCCCACGCCCAGGCTCTACCTTGTAGTAAGGTTCCTTCTCAGAGTGTGCTTGGCTCCAGGGTTTACTACTCCAAGGTTCTGCCTTGCTCCAGGGTTCTAGCGTTTTCCTCCTTCCTTTTCCCTCTTTTTCTCTTTCCTCCTCTCCTCTTCCCTCTCTGCTTGGGGATTTAAAAGGGCTTCATTTCCCGGCATGTCCTGACCTTCCCCTGAGCGTGCCCAATCAGTGCAGAAGCCTGTCTCCTCCCCTGAGCTGGGGCGTGTCCTGTGCTCAGCAGAGGGCTGTGTTTTTTCCAACTCTGCATTGGAAATCCTGTGTGCTAGTGCTGTTTCATTACTTCTACCAGGATTTTCTCCTATCTCCATCTCTTCTGGAGGGCATTCCTCACCACAGTACATATGACCTAGATTGGCCACTGTTGTAAACAGGATACTGGGCTTGATGGACCTTGGTCTGACCCAGTATGGCATATCTTATGTTCTTATGTTCTTATGACCTCTTTTTTTGTAACTTAGGGGTATGTTTACTAAACTGCAGTAACATTACAGACCGCACGGTAGGTAACGTTAACGCACGTTATGTAACGTTAACACGCGGTAACGTAATGTTAATGCGCGGTAACGTTACAACCCATGCGGAAGTGTTCCGCAGCACGGTAGACACCGCAGAGGGAAGAGAGAGGGCGGAGAGCTGGGGTCAATGGGTGGGGAGTGGGCGTGGCAAGGCTCCCTGCACACTATCGCGCTGAAATGAAGGTCTGAATCCTACCACGAATGAAAACCTGCCATTAGATGCACATTTGCAGGAGAGAGAAACCATTTCAGTGTCAGCAATGTAGGGCATAGGCAGGGAGCCTGAGAAAGGTGATAGTAGTGTTCCATCTGCAGCAACAGCATAGTGGCAATGTACGAAGGGCCACTATGGTGATGGTGCAAATGGTGCATAGGGGGACTGCAGGCAGGACATGCTGTGGGGGCAACTGGGGCACAGGGTGGACTAGGCGGTTGCCTAGGTGGCACATAGGAACGTGGAAAATGGACATCAGCAAGACAGCAACAAACCAGGGTCAAACATGCCCATGAGTCTGTGTCCCACAGTGTCGCATCCATGGGACATTACCCAGCAGAAACCCCAAGGGGCACATAACATTGACAGGCAGTGCCGGGGGAAGAGTGGACAGCTATTTAGGCACCCCTACCCCAGAACACACACCTTAGGCAGCTGCCTACCTGCCCCCTGGATGGCCTAGGACTGCACACCACCGGCACTGACAGCATATGGTCATGGTGGCATGGCAGGGGGGGTGTTTGTGCTGGAGGGAGTAGTGGCATCAACCTGCAGTGGACCTAGCCCATGTCCTGTACCAGTACGTGGTGTGCAGTGCAACAGAAGAGGTCTGGCTGGGGAATGTAAGGGTTGCCCCAGGGACCACTATGCTGCTGTGGCATCCGTGTGATGCAATACACTCAGCCAGTATGTCCAAGAGCAAAAGGTTCAAGTCCCATCTGTGGATCCTGCAGAGCATCACCCCATAGTTTTATCCCACATGCAGCCACAACAACAACAACATGTGCAAACCCCAATGCAGCGGTGCACAGGGGTACAAACAACCACTCACACGGCTCCACTATCCACAGCCTCATGGAGTGTCAGGCTGTTGGCCCCAGCACAGAGCTGCAGTTATCACCAGAGCACTACTACTACCCCCTGCACAGTTTAGCAATGTTGGCACTGTGCTCAGGACCAGTGTGGTGGACAGGGTTGTCAACCACCTCTATCTCTGCACAATGCTGAGATAGGTGTGGGAGTGTGCATATGTCTCTCCATTGTTTTGTTTCTGCCAACACCTCACTGAGCCCACATTGCTCACACTGTTTCAGCGTTAGCCTGCAAATGTGCATAATGAGGAGCAAGGTATTGTGGGTATGGCCCAGACAGGGCGGATTGGCCAGGATGCATCTGCACAGGGTGGAGGGAAATGGCTGGGACACTGTAGTGCTCGACCACCACCTGCATGGGCAGGGTGGCCACACCATGTCACGCTGGTAGGTCGCTCTCACTCTGACCGAGCAGTGACCATGACATGTCCATGTTCCCACTTAGTGCCACACATTATTTATTTCTAGTGATACATGTGTGTTCTTGGTTCTGGGGCCCAATCACCGTGATACCTGCTTGGTGTTTGTGCTCTGCATCCTTTCTCTGGGTGCACAGGTTTCCCCCCCATGAGCATGCACTATGGACTGGCTAGTGGGCTGTCTGCAGTTAGTCTGTGCATGGTGGGACCACCCTGTAGGATGCTGCAGGTGCAGTCTGATTGTGCTAGCGGATGGCAGACTGTGGTGTGGAGCCTTCCCCTGCCCATCCCAAGCATCACTGCTGGTCTGCCAAGGTCACATGTAGGGCTCTGGCCCATCAGCCCTAGAGGGCTGTCATCGGCCAGCAGGACTGTGGTTGCTGGTATTACAGCCATTCTGCAGGGTGCAGGCACCTGTCCCACCACACCCTCATCTACAATAGGGGTGATTGTAGGCCCCTTGGGGTATATAGTGCGTACCACTTAGACCCATATAGGCAGTGCTACTTGAACCTCATGCGAGTCTAGCCCCCCCATGCCCTGATAACAGGTACCCATGGCAGCCAGACCTTGACACTGCGTACATACTAATCTGAGTGGTGTCCAGTCCCACAGGACCACATGTGACTGCAGAACCCAGATGGTAACAGAAGTACTTTCAGTTGCACTGGTGTGAGTACCTGTCACACCCTGATAGTGATGGGGATGTGCAGCAGGACCTATCTCTAGCACCACATGTACTGTGGACCTAGTGCTGAGTGCCCATCCTATCCCTCAGGGTGAACATGGAACTTGCACAATGGTATGGTCTGTAGCTACTCTGTGCCAGTATCACGCACTGTCAGTCCATCTTACCACGCTGCAGTACCGGTGAGGTGCAGACCCCATTTGGTGGTCAGCTGTAGGCTGCTGTTCTGCATGTGCAATGCATCATGGGTGCTGGTGGGGTTACCCTATCCTGGCACACAGAGCAGGCAGTTTGTGCGGTGACCTGCAGTCCGTCTGTACCCAGCCAGTGCTGTGCAACAAGCCATAGAGGTATAGCCTACTGGTTAGTACACTGATGTTCTAGGCCAGAGCTATTCATATCCAGTCCTGGAGGTCTGCAATCCTGCAGGTTTTCGAGATATCCCTAATGAATCTGCATGGGATATATATGCATTAGGGATATCCTGCCAACCTGACTGGTTTGTGGCCCTCCAGGGCTGGATTTGGAGACCCCTGCCTTACACCTCTATCATTTACGATTGTGAGTGGGCAAGGTGCAGATGTCCAAGACATTAAAAAGGTTAGATAGAATTTGTCACATTCCTCCTCGCTTCTCACCACCACTCAAATATTGTCTATTAGACAACTTTATGGTGGTGATGAGAATCACTGGGTGAGAATGGTGGGGGACAACATCAAGAACAATCAAGACAAGCACAATCTTCATAAATACAAGAATAATCAAGATAAGCACAATCTTTGCAAAACAAAGGAATTTGAAAAAATCTTTGAATGTAAAATTAACAGTGTTAAACACCAGTTGGTGAAGATTAAGAACGAAAATGGTCGTTGATGCAAAAGGGCACACCACCTGTGAATGAATTTCAGAGAGTAGTGCTGATTTAAGTCTGAGACCACCAGTTCTTATTAAAACCAACGGTAGAAAGAAAAAAATATATATACATAAATTTACATATATCTAGATAAGATCTGTAGAGAATATAGCTTATGAGAAAAGAAAAATCTACAGAGACAAGTAGTCATAATCTCAATACAATTAGAGGGACGTAGGCTTGTATAATAGGTCCCTAATGAATATGCATGAGATACATTTGCATACCATGGGGCGGCACATAGAAATGCAGCACAGGCATCTTTATTAGAGACAGCATGAAACCTGAATGGCTTTTGGCCCTCCAGGACTGCATTTGGGAAACTCTGCTCTAGGTATTGCACATGTTTATGGTGTCTGTGCTCTGTAGGGTAAAATATAGGCGTTTCAGGCATGTTTATGTTATCTGCAATAAAGGTTCCATCTTTATTACCACGGTTTAGTACTGGGTAAAATATGGGGACTGGGTTGGCAGGAGCCACAGCTGGGACTTGAACCTGTGACCTTCTGCTCCTGAACACACTGGCTGTGTGTACTGCACCACACTGTTGCCACAGGGACAGTTCATTCCCTGGGGATACCATGACTGTTCATCAGACAGAGCCTGTCTGTTGCAGTGCACGGCACCCACCTAAACAGGGCTAAGCCATGGTCTGCTGTGGGCAGATGCCACTGTCCCCTCCACCACCAGTACCCCTCCGCCACCATGCTGACATGCCCTTATGCTGGTGGTGCTGGTGGTGCGCAGTCTCGGGCCATCCAGTGTGCCTATGGTGCGGGATCTGGGGTAGAGGTGGCTGCATAGACGTCCATGCTTCCCCCCCACCACCGCCTCCCAATGTTCTGTGCCCTTGGGGGTTCCTGCTGGGTACTATCACCTGTGACACTGTGTGACATGTTGGGCCCTCATCAGTTGCTGTCTGGCTGCTGTACAGTTTCAGCATTCCTATGTGCCACCTAGGCATCTCCCTAGTCTGCACTGTGCCCCAGCTGCACCACAGCATGTGCCGCCTGCAGCCGCCTGCAGCCCTCTGTATCCCATTTTCCAGCATCTGTACAGTTGCCCTTTCCGACATGCCCACCCTGCTGTTGCCGCACATGTGCACGCCATAAGAAACCTGTCCAATAAAAAGGGAAAACCCTGATCAGCGCTATTTCAATGTGGGATCATTCACCTTGTAGGGGACAGAGCATAGACCCTTCCAACAATGATATCTTTTTTTTGGAGCTTTCTCAGTAGTGTTTTTTTATTTTTCCCATTAATATCACTATTGGCCGGCTTGGTTATGGTGATTTTAAATTTTGTTCAGGTCATTTTCCATGTTTATTTGCCCTTTTGTTCCGTGCACATGTATCACAACTATCACTTTTTTTAGGTTTCCCTGGCTTTGCTGTACATTGCTGACAGAAATGTTTTCTCTTTCCTTCAAATGTGCCTTAATGCAAGGGTTTCACTGGTGTTAGTGATCAGACCCGGATTCCACAGCATTAGTGTGCCTGGAGCCTCTCCCCTCCCACTCTCCACCCATTGACCCCTTCTCTCCGCCTTCTGGGGAGCCTTCCTCCTCCTTTCAGCACCAGATTTCACGGCATTAGGGTGCCTTAACGTCGCAGGCGCATTATCGCACGATAAGGTATGTTATCGTGCGATAACGCGCCTTTATCGCCTGGTAACGTACCTTATCGCGCGCTAATTCCGCCACTGTGACGTTAGCGCTCTTTAGTAAACATACCCCCTAGTCTCTCTAGAGGAGGACGTCCCTGCTTTACCACAGAGAGCAGCCCTTTTCTTATCAGAAAATGCTGAACTTTCAACACCTGAAAGAAATTACCAATGTGAAGGACAGAGGGTAGGGGTCATAGAGTTATGGAGGGGAAATGCCAGAGGGGCAACAAAACTAAGGAGGAAGCAGGGTAGTTGGAAAAAACTTTTTTTAAAAAAGGAAAGAACAAGAACTCTGGAAGAATATAGAATATCTATCTATATGCAGGGTGGCCCAAAAAAAGTGAGAACATCTCGTAGCATATAAGTTATTTAAAAATTCAAAAAGACAGATGTAAACGATTGACAAATTTTAAAAAAAAGATGGTGACTGGAAATTGTCGAAATAAAGATGTTATACTATAGCTAATAAAGGTAAATAAGTAAACTATTTAAGCTTTTAATTTACGAGATGTTCTCACTTTTTTGGGCCACCCTGTATATAAAATACTACTACCACTATTAATCATTTATTTAGAGCTACAAGTCATATGCAGCACTGTACAAGCATATAAAGAAGACAGGCCCTGCTCGTAGATCTTATAATCTAATCAAGAAAGGCAGAACACTACAAGAGAAACAAGGAGGTTCAAATAGGGAAGGAGACACAAGGAGAACAAGGGATTAGGATCCAAATGCGGCCTCAAAGAGGTAAACCTTTAGCATGGATTTGAAGAGGGGGAGAGAAGAGAGACTTGACGTAAAGATAGAGGAAGTATGTTCCATGCATAAGGAGCAGCAAGGTGAAAAGATCGAAGTCTGGAGTTTGCAAAAACAGAAAAGGGCATAGAGAGAAGAAAGCCAGAGGAGGAGCGGAGTTCACAAGGAGAGATGTAGGAAGAGAGAAGAGAGGAAAGGTAATGAGGGGCAGTAGAGTGAATGTTAGAAGGAGAAGTTTGAGTTGGATACGGAAATGGAAGGGAAGCGAGTGAAGTGATTTTAGAAGAGGGGTTATATGAGTGTATTGGGGTTGGTGGAAGATTAGCCACCCAGCAGAGTTCTGGATAGATTAAAGAGGAGAGAGATGACACTGATGGAGACCAGCAAGGAGGAGGCTGCAATAGTCAAGACGGGAGGTGACTAAAGAATGGACAAGAGCCTTAGTAGTGTATTCAGAGAGGAAGGTATGAATTTTGTTAGTGTTATAGAGAAAAAAATGACAGGTTTTAGCTATATGTTGAAAATATGTGGAAAAGGAAAGGAAGGAGTCAAAGATGACCCCAAGGTTGCGTGCCAAGGAAAAAGGAAGAAGAAGAGTTTTCTCAACAGTGCTAATGAAAGGAGGAAGGGGGAGGAGGGTTTTGGGGGAAAAATAAGAAGTTCAGTTTTAGCCATATTCAATTTTAGGTGGCAGTGAGATATCCAGGCAGCGATGTCAGATAAGCAAGTAAAGATACACGTTTGGAGCGAAGGAGAGATTTCAGGTGTAGATAGATAGATTTGAGAGTCATCAGCATGAAAACGATACTGAAAGTCATGGGAAGAGATGGGGGCACCAAGGGAGTGGGAATAGAGAGGGAAAAGGAAAGGGCCCAGAAGAGACCCTTGAGGTACACCAACTGAGAGAGGGATGGCAGTAGAGGAAGTACCTCCAGAACAAACACCAAAAGAGCGATTGACAGATAAGAAGAGAACCAAGACGGTACAGGGCCTCTAAATCAAGTGAAGATAAAGTGTCAAGGAGGAGGAGGTGGTCAACAATATCAAAAGCAGCAGAAAGATCAAGAAAATAAAATAAAGTATAAGCACGTAAGAACATAAAAACATAAGATATACCATACGGGGTCAATCCAAAGGTCCATCAAGCCCAGCATCCTGTTTCTAACAGTGGTCAATCCAGATCATAAGTACAGTACCTGTCAAGTTTCCACAGAGGTAGAAGGATTCCATGTTATTCCCAGGGATATGCAGTGGATTTCCCTGGTCCTCTTTAATAATAGTTTATGGACTTTTCCTCTAGGAACTTGTCCAACCTCTTTTAAATCCGGCTACACTAACAACTTTTACTATATCTTCTGGCAACGGATTCCACAGTTTGATTACGTGATGACTGAAAAAAAATATTTTCTCCAATTATTCTTAAATGTGCTACATAGTAGCTTCTATTTATGTGTGTTCCTTAGTCTTTCTACTTTTTGAAGGAATAAACAACCGATTTACAATTACCCGTTCCACTCCATTCATTATTTTATAGGCCTCTATCATATCCCCCCCTCAGTCATCTCTTCTCCAAGCTGAAGAGCCCGAACCTCTTTAGCCTTCCTCATGAGGGTATTTTTCCATCCCCTTTATCATTTTGGTCGCTTTTCTCTGTACCTTTTCTTTTTCTGCTATATCCTTTTTAAGATATGGTGATCAGAATTGCCATGTGGGTGGCTATAAATGGTCTCTCTCTATCTCTTTGAGCCCCCTGCATCACAGGAGCAGCTTGGTGGAATTTGCGCTTCTGGGTGTGGTAAAGACAAGACAGTGTGAGAGGCTCTGCTGTGTGAGGGGCAGGAAAAAGAAAAATAGGAAATTTGTAAAAGTCTGAATTATCAGTGGTAAAGAGTGGGGCCCTTTTACTAAGGGTGGTACGATTTTGCACTTATCGCACCTTTTGAGTAAGTATTAACATGTGGTAAGTATAACGCTTATGCACTAACTGTTGGGGGCATTCCAGCATGTTCTGGTAGTTACTGCACTAAAGCATACCCTAAATTGTGGCAATGGAATTCACAATCAATGCAAGTGCATTTATCAACGCCCATTGTGGTGATGTTAATTAAGTGCAACCACGCTAATTGCAATATTGACAGCGAGCAGTATGTACTTCCCACGCTAATCACAATGGAGGCTATTTTCAAAGCACAGTTCATGATTTGAATGTCTGCAAACAGGCATGCAGACGTCCAAATCACAGAGACGTCCCGGGAACCATTTTAGGTGCCGGGTCTGTGGATGTCCCCAGCGCGAAGACATCCATGTCTGAATGGGGGCGTGGCAGAGGTGCGGCTGGAATTTTCCTAAGAACCTGAATATCCCCACCTGATCTCAGAAGAGCCTCAGACGTCTCAAATCGAGTCTAACGCTAAACCTGCTGTAAGCATGAACAGATACCTGAAAAGTGTTTGTTTTGTCAGGCAAATATGTGAAAGGTGTGGAGAAGGAGTTACACTAATACCCCCTGTATTTTACACTATGACGGGGAATGGGGGGGGGCTCATATTTTTACTTTGTCATGCTGCTGGACGTTCTCTTATGCTAAGTTGCCTGAGATGGACGTTCCCGACATAAGCATCCCTAATGGGGACGTCTGTGTGGCCTCCCATGTGCATGTCCACATCAGAGACACCTATGTTCCTGAAATCAGCCAGAGACATAAACATCTCTGGCTTTTTTCTACACGTTCTGCTCTGGATGTCCCTGATTTAACGGACATCCTTTCTAAAATTCCTCTCGGTGTGCTTTCTATACCCACTCTCTGCCCCCTACCTCACCCATTCCCTGCGCCATCAAATGATGTGCAGTTTACGTGGCAATTAGTGCACAAGAACTGTCATCCTGCATGGTACCCATTAGGGCAGGCCCACGCTATCAGTTACAGCGCACTAATTCCCCTGGTAAATGCTTCGCGCATCTTAGTAAGAGGGCCCCTGTGTGAATTGTAAGGTTGAGAAAACAATTCTTGAAGCGGAATTTGGAATTTTTTTACAGTATTATGTTAGTACTTATTTCTCTGAAAAGTTGCCTTGCTGGCGAATGGGAATATTGTGAGGAATTTGATATTTTCTGACAGAAATCACTTTTTAAAAAATCATTGAGTTTTCCATGTGACTGGGGATATCACCCTATAAAACACTGATGGAAAATGAGGAGTAGCTCCTGACCATATTGCTAACGAGTCTTAATTCTAACAGGCCTTGGGAGAGGGAATTTTAAGTGCATTTTTTTATCCACCCTGAGGAGAACTTTTGAGGGGATCGTCTGGTGAGCATCAGGGAATTTTTTAAGAATTTAGGGGCATGTTCACTAACCATTAGTGCGAAGCTTAACACATGGTAGGCCTGTCGTGCTAAGAACTAACATGGGCCCCATGCTAAAAATCCCATGCAAACCGATTAACATGCGATTGAGTGAGGATTGCGCAGGTTAGGGGCATAATGTGAGCGTTGATGGCACATTGCAGTTAGCACCTGCTAAGTGCGACTGTTGCCGTTAGCATAGACGCGCTCGCGTGCTGGTTAGCGTAGTACTATGTGGTTGCAAAGCACCAATGGCAGGGGATGGATGCACATACCCCCTGAGGTTAGTACGAGCCTCCACGCTAGATCTGTAACTCAATCGTGCCCCTTCGTTTATTTTGGGAGGGGGGAATTTAACTGATGCCAGTGTAAGAAAAATTCCATTTTAAAATGCAAGAAGCTGCTGACATTCTCCACAGTTGAAAAGCGTTCTGTTCCTTTTGGGTACTATATGCCTCCTGATTCGAGAAGTGGTTGATATTTTGTCATGGTTAGAAGACTTTGACCGATTGTGGTTGTTCTTTGAAAGGAAAGGTTTCTCTGATTTATGAACCAAATTTAGGAAAATTGGAGCTGTAAGCTTGATTTAAAGAAACTGAGTGAGCTGGGAATTCATTCTGAGCAACACTAGTGAAAAAAAATCTGGTTTCAAGAAAATTTAGATTATCTTAATTGTGACAAATGTGCTTCTAGTATAC
The DNA here is from genome assembly GCA_033557465.1 of Ichthyophis bannanicus. Lineage (NCBI taxonomy): Eukaryota > Metazoa > Chordata > Amphibia > Gymnophiona > Ichthyophiidae > Ichthyophis > Ichthyophis bannanicus. Next base: position 921,430,095 of record CM066034.1, read on the forward strand.
TCTGCTGGAGTTTAGTTTGAAGCTGTTTAATTTCATTTTACGAAGCTGTGGTACTGAACCTAGTCATAATATAACAGATTTTTGTGTGTGGGGGTAATAAATTGTAGTGAAAAGAGAGTATTGTTTAAAGTGTCTGATTGTGTAATAGTGAATGCATAGAGAATTTAGGGCATGTTTCCTAAAATGCACTTAGGTTGGGCACTTTAGCGCACATTAGTAGCCAAAAATTAGTGCGGGAGTTGGATCGGTTCTGTACTGTTGGGGGCATTCCCAGTAGTTCCCCATGTAGTCAGTGCAGTTTGGAGGACCTTGCTGTACTAAACCAGCAGCTGTATTTAAAGCAGGTGCACTTACCGTCACCCACTGAGATGGCACTAAGTGCACCCATGCTAATTGCAGTAATCATGGTTAGTGTGAGCTAAAGACACCTGCGCTGTGATGTGCAGGCAATGCCTATTTCTATATCGTCTTACTAGGCCAGTCCAGACAAGTGGGCTGTGTCCCCCTACCAGCAGAGATGGAAACAGAAAAAATCTAGAGGTTTCTTATGACCTCATCCTGCAACCATATCTGAGGCAGCTAGGGGCACACTTCCCCAATATTTCTCTGTCTCCAGCAGAGAGTGGATGTATCTGAGCAGCTATTAGTTAATGCACCTTGGTTGCACCTCGCTTCTGACTGGTTTGTAGTTCCTAGACTGCGAGTGTTGCTTTTGCTTTGCTGGACTTCCCAGCATGCTATCCTCCATGCCCTCCCGTGGCCCATCCTGACTGCCATCTTACTGCTACTGACTCACCTGGCCTTTCCACTCCCCCCCACACCTGTTCATAGACAGAGACCCCGATGTGTTTTCATGTGTCCTGTTGTGGGTTAGGGGGTGGTTTATTGTGCTATCAGGGGAAGAACCGTATAGTGTTATGATACCACTGCTGTCCCTTGGCAGATGATGCCATATCCTCCATTTGTGTTAGGGACTCCTTTTGTGCATCCAGAAACACATCAGAGCCGTTCCCTCATAGGCGATGTGACTCATACTTGCAAAGTACGGTTAGGTGAGCAGACAGTGTAATGTAGCCCTTCCCCCCTCGTGTCCTGCTCTTTGATTTGTAGCTGGTTAGTAACTGGCTGACGCCTTAGACATATGCTGTGGGAATCTGTAGCAGGCAGGGGCTATGTTGCCAGATACGCACATCCACCTTTTGCAGGCTGCATGCAAAACTGGACAGACATGCATTCTGTGTAGACCTGCTTTACATACTGGTGACGTATGCCACTTTTCCACAGCTTGCAACATACTGTTCCTGTGCGGATATCCAGTTTAGTCCTCCACTTTCGGGTAGTGCACCTCTCACTGCAGCCTGGAGACTGGACCAATCAAATCTTCTGTAGTACATATCCAGCAGGAGCTCCCAGAAGCCCCCCAGTGTGTGTCCAGTCTCTTGCAGCTGGAAGACGTCTGTGCCCTTGCTGGGCACACTGAGTGACTCTTGAAGGAGCAACATTTGTTAGTTAGCCTTTTAGGGTTTGTTTCTGGGATATTTATTTGCTATTTATTTAATAGCTAGCTGTATCTTTAAAAGGAAAAAGAACAGAAACCTGCCTCTCTAGTGCATTGCACAGGAGACTTGGGAGGAAGTCAGACCTGCTGGCTCCTGGCTCCCTGCCAGGCAAATTTTAACAGCCTTGGGTGAGCTTCCCCTTGACAGTACGGGGCAAAGCCATACCTGATACAACAGTGGCTGGCTGGATGAAGTTGGCTGTGTCCTTGCTGTTCCTGAGCTGGTAGGAGTTTTCATTTCTTTATTTCTGAGCAGTGCTCTTCTGTCAGAGTTGCCAGCGTTTCTGCAGGCTCTCCTGAGCCCCTTTGACAATTTTTCCAAAATTTCTTCGCTTGCCCTGTATTAGAGGGTCGTTTTCTTTATTTTCCATATTATTTGGTTGCCTTTGTATTTTCGCGCCGTTTTTTACAGAGGGTGAAAAAGTGCGGCGGCCATTTTGGATTTTTAAAGTGTGCTTTTAGAGGCACTTTTGATCACTTGTGCACAGGTTCCCCTAGCGTTTTTGGGGTTCCTTTTGCTGGCGCTTTTGCTCAGGACACCCCAGGGAGTCTGGGGAGTATTTTGTTTCTTGTAAAAAAAAAAAAAAAAAAAAACGTTTTATTTTTAAATCGGGACTGATTTGCATAGGATTGCCCCTGTGGTGTGGGCTTCCCTGTGACTGTTCCATTATCTCCCGCTGGGCAGAGGTGGCCTTGGGATGGCTTCCAAACCCCAATGCGTGAGTTGGGGGTCCCGCAGAGGTTCAGTGACTGGCTCTGGCATTTGCAGGAGCCGGGCTGCAGTTTATTCAGCCATGAAATATATTCTCCCACTGCTGTCCTAGGCTCTGTGGTAGCTTGATTGCCTTTTCGTGCTTTTTCAGCGTTTTTAGGCATTTTTCTTCTGCCTGCAACCCTCCCACCTTCCCCTTTGGCTGTTTAAGCTATTTCCTTAGCTTTTGGGGGGTTTTAATTCACTCCTTTTGGTGTTTTATTTTTGCTGGTGGCCATTTTGCATAGCTAATGAGCCTTAGTTTTTGGAGGGAAGCCTGATTTCTTCTCGGCTGACTTTTAACAGCTACAGTGCTGTGTCAGTTTTCGCACAGACTTGCTTGGTGTTGGTGGGGAGAGGTATCCTTTTTTCTCTGCCTGTGCATGAACATAAGGTATAACAGGCTGCGCTTTGTTAATTGTTCTCAGATAAATGTTAGATAACTGTTAAATAACTGAATATATTTCAATAAAGAGTGCAGAAGGCATGAAGAGCGACCAGTATGCAATTCAGAACCACAGTTCAATGCTGAGTCCCTGACGTACTAAGGGGCAGGGCTAGTGGGTTCCGTTCCTCGCTGGGCCCAACAAAGAGGGCTAACTGGGGCATTGCCTATTGGGGGGAATATGATTGAATGCCTGTTCCTGCGGAGCGCACTTATTTGTTTTTAGTTCTCCCTGTGCATAATTTAGGTTACGCTGCATTGGCGGTCCGAAGAAATACGGGAACCTCCTGCATCAGCTCTGCTCTTACCTCAGCATCGTGCTTCCCAAGCTGAACTGGGGGACTCCGGAGCTTGGCTTCAGGGGAATTCTCCATTGGCTTACGCTGCACTGAGTCTTTCCCACTAGAGTTTGGATGCCTCCAAGAAGTTCAGGTATCATTTTCTGTAAGAAAACTGAGTAGTCTGTTTTTGTTTTTTCTGCCTTATCTCAGCTGCTCTGGGATGATTTCGGCTATATCCGGACTGGCTGCCTCTGTGCTTTGCTGTTCCTACCTTTGGTCCTTGGGCCACAAACTGCTGTCGGGGTGCTTTGTACGTCCTGCTGATTATGGTACCTGTCTTGGTCAATATACCATTTGCTTGAGGTTTTAAGTCAGTGTTTTGAGTCCTGGCTGGTTTGGGCTCGGCCTCATGGGGCAGGCTCGTGGTACGGTGCCTACGGCTGGGTTGAGCTTCTATCTCCCTCCCCGGATACAACTCTCAGCCCCTTCCATGGCGGTCTGAATGGCTGCGGAGGGATCCCGCTCTAATATCCCTACTTTCAGTCACTGTAATTGCTTTTCACTGACTTTGACAGTTTCTAAATGCCCGCTCAGGGTATGGCTGACAGTTCCCTTCTCAGTTCGGTGGCTGCCGGTCAGTTGTTTTGTTTTTCTCTTCCGTGTTTCTTATGAGGGTACAAGCTCTAGTCGGCAGTTTTCACACATGTAATCATGTGGTGGCGGCACGTGGGTTGTCGGAATCCTTTGCTTGCAGAGTCTTGGGTTTCCCTGAGCCTTCCTTGCTTTTTGTTTTAAATGTAAAAATGAATAAATAAATAATTAATTATGTTATGACTGAATGACCAAGGAAAAAAAAAAAAAAAAAACACACCCACGGCATTGCTAGCTGGGTCCCTCGGCGCTTCGCTCCCTCCTCCTCGGAGCTTCTGCTGCGGGATCTTCCACAGCCGCTGCAGTCCACATTACACATTCCCATCCGGCTGTCTCATCAACGGTTTCTCCGCTTCGCTCTTCTGTGGGGCCACTTCCCATTTCCAACCGTGCCGTTTGGTTTCGCCACGGCCTCCGCACCTTCACGAGCGTGATGGTAGTGGTCGCGGCGGTCTGGCGCAGAGAGGGCGCCCTGGCCCATCTGTTTATCCACGACTGGTTGCTTCGGGCAAGGTCCGGTCGGGAGTAGGTGCACGGCGCGAGCAGGGTGATGGCTCCGCGGTGGTTCCTCGGCTGGGTGGGGAACGAAGACCAGTGTGGTCGGTGTCCAACGCAGGATCTCGAGTAGCTGGGGAGGCGCTTCGACACCGCACGGGGTTTGTTGGGCCTCCCCGAGCGCCGCGTCCTGGCGTTGCGGGCTCTTGCCCGGCTCTTTCGGGGGCTGTCCGCTCCGTCGACGTGGTGGTACCTGAGGCGCCTCGTATCGAGGGCAGCGGCCTTCAAGGTGGTGCCTTGGGCGCGGTTCCGCATGCGTCCTCTGAAGAGGGCTCTTCTCCGCCGTTGGTCCAACCAGTTCGGCTCGTTGAACAAGAGATTGCCAGGCCCAAAGGCAGTTCGCCGGTCACTCTGATGGTGGTTCTCCTCCGAGAACCTGACGCGGGGGCTTCCCTTGGAGCCTCCTCTTGGGGTTCCTTCACAACGGATGCGAGCTTATCCAGCTGGGGGGGCTCACTGCGAGACCCGCTTCAGGCAGGGGGTGTGGTCTCCCCAGGAAACTTCTTGGTCAATCCACCGTCTCGAGCTTCAGGCGGTACGGCTAGCCCTAGGGGCCCTGGAGTTCCTAGGCCTCGGTCGACCAGTGCGAGTCTTGTCGGTCTATGCGACCTCTGTGGCTTGCTTCAATCGCCAAGGGGGCACCGGCGTTGTGGCCCTGGAAACAGAGGCGACGGACTTGTTCAGTTGGGTGCAGACTCGTCTGCCGGCAATATCGGCAGCGCGATTAGCAGGCGCTGAAAATGTCCAGGCCGACTTCTCAGCAGAGTGCGGGTGGACCCCGGAGAGTGGGAGTTAAACCCACAGGTGTAGGCGCACATAGTTCGGCGGTGGGGTCCGCCCATCATGGATCTCATGGCGACCTACCAGTCGGCCAAGACGGGTCGCTTCTCCAGCAGACGGAGGGGGCGAATGTCCGAGGGGCTCGACGCTCTCATTCGGTCGTGGCCGACCTCCAGGCTCCTGTATGTCTTTCCCCCGTGGGCGCTGATCGGCAGGGTCGTCCAGCGCATCCAGTGCCATCGGGGCCGAGTGCCGCTGGTGGCTCCGGGCTGGCCCCGGAGGCCCTGGTATGCCGCTCTGGTCCGGCTTCGCGACGGCGTTCCTTGGCTCCTGCCCGCGCTGCCGGACCTTCTCCTTTGGGGCCCCTTGCGGACGCCCCAGGTGGCTTGATTCTCGCTTACGGTTTGGCCATTGAGAGGGCTCGGCCAAAAAAAAAAAAAAAAAAAGGTTATTCGCCCGCGGGGATTTCCACCCTGCTGCGGGCGAGAAAGTTGTCCACTTCTCTTACTTATGGTCGAATCTGGAGGATTTTTAAGGACTGGTGCTCCCGGCGGGGAGTCCGGGTGGCGACGGTTGCTGTGCCCGTCGTCTTAAGTTTTCTTCAGGATGGGTTCAAGGAGGGCCTTGCGGCCAGTTCCCTGAAGGTTCAATTGGCAGCGCTCTCTTGTTATCGAGGCAAGATCTTGGGTCGCCTTCTCGGCGCTCATGCGTATGTGCGGCGTTTCTTGACCGCGGTTTTTTTCATTACGGCCTTCCCGCAGAGCGTTGATTCCCCCGTGGGATTTGCATTAGTTCTGCGGGCTCTGGTACGGGAACCTTTTGAGTCCTTGCGGAGGTTGTCTCTGAAGGATCTCACGTCGTAGACGGTTTTTCTTGTAGCCATTTGCTCGGCTCGGCGCATTTCGGGTCTTCAGGCCTTGTCCTGCCGAGAACCTTTCTTGTCTTTTTCCGCGGATCGGTTTGTGATCCGTCCGGTTCCTTCCTTTCTGCCAAAGGTGGTGTCCCCTTTTCACTTGCTTCAGGCGGTGTTTCTGCCAGTTCTTTCGGCGAGCTCGGTCGAGTCGGTGGACAAGGGTCTCCGCCGGCTCGATGTGGGTTGCACGCTGCGACGGTATTTACAGTCTACTGAGCCTTTTCGAAAGACCGATCGGCTTTTTGTGCTCTTTGGGGGTGCAAGGAAAGGGGAGGCGGCGGCTAAGGCCTCCATTGCTAGATGGCTCAAGGAAGCGATCGCGTCCGCATATCTGTTGCAGCAGCGGACGGTTCCGGAGGGGCTCCGAGCTCATTCTTCTCGAGCTCAGGCGACCTCTTGGGCGGAGCATTCCCTGGTTCCGCCGGCAGATATCTGTAAGGCGGCCACTTGGTCGTCTCTGCACGCTTTCAGCAGGCACTATCGCTTGGATGTGTTAGCGGCTCGGGATTCCTGTTTTGGTTCGGCGGTTCTGCGCGCCGGCTGGCAAGGTCCCGCCCGGTCTTAACTGCTCTGTTACATCCCGAAAGTGGAGGACTAAACTGGATATCCGCACAGGAAATGGAAATTACACTAACCTGGTAATTGTAGTTCCTGTAGGATCCAGTTTAGTCCTCCTTCCCTCCCGACTATCTGTGTTATCTTGCGGCGCGCTGTTCCGAGCGGTTGACTATGGGACGGTTCTTCGTCCCGTTCGGACTTTGGCGACGGTGCTGCGTATCGCTCTGGCTCTTCCCTTTCTTTGAAGTTCAGTCAGCTCCTTAGCTTTCTCAGGGGGGAGCTCTGTGTAAATTTGCGGGCGCCGGTTCCGGCGCTCTGCGGTGTTCTGACTTCCTCGTTTGGGGAGGGAGTTGGTTATTCCAGGGGGGGAAGTGAAGTAAAGTAAAGTATAGTAAAGTACAATGTTTTATGATACTCTAATGTGTTGCTTCGTTAAGTATGCTTTGTTACTAGTACACTGGGGGGCTTCTGGGAGCTCCTGCTGGATATGTACTACAGAAGATTTGATTGGTCCAGTCTCCAGGCTGCAGTGAGAGGTGCACTACCCGAAAGTGGAGGACTAAACTGGATCCTACAGGAACTACAATTACCAGGTTAGTGTAATTTCCATTTACTGTGCCTCTTACACCTATCTGGTGTGGGGATACAGATGCAGTGTCAGGGTGCTGCACTGGGGCCACCAGCACCTTGCTTATCAGGACTGGTCCATATTCAATGCATTCCCTCCCCTGTTCCATTGGCTAATGCTGTGACCTGACCTGTGTCACTCTGGCTCTCCTACAGACCAGCCAGAGCCAGGACCATCACAGCCGACAGTGGCTCAAGCAGACAGCATCCAACCAGAGTGGCAGCTCAAAGTTCTTGCAGGTGCAGCACAGAAACCTCAGCCAACCCCACTTGCTCTGGAGTAGAGCAGCGCACCATGATGAGCAGGGACGAGGAACCTGACCCTGCACAGCCTGTAGCTGGTAAACCGGCCTTCCCCATCCAGGAGAATCTGAGAGATATTGGGGCAGGAAAGGTAGACCAACATCCAGGAGAATCTGGGAGATATTGGGACAGAAAAGGTAGACCAACAGATACTTTGAGAGGGTTCACATTTGCTGGAGTGCACAAAGGGCTTCCACTCTGAGTTGCACATCATCCACCAGGAGCTACAGGCAAGCAAACAGATGTTGCTGGACCACTACATGATTGAACAGAGGCACAAGAAGGGACAGGTTTGGCTCCTCAGGGAGATGGCAGCCTACATGGCCTCCATGTCAAACACCTGTCACCAGTTGGCCTCCTGCCAGGGGCAGGATGCAGCTGTCCAAGAGGGACCTCCTGCAGCAGCATCAGAGGGCAACGAGGTGCATGATACAGGCTCCAACACAGGGGAGGGCGAAGGCACAGTGAGCAGTGGGGTGGGGAAGCAGGCAGGACCTGATCATGAGCTGGGTGGTGGGGGTGGTAAGAGGGCACCATTTATGTAATGTTTGCACTGCAATAAATCTGTCAGCACTTACTCTAGAACAGGGTTTCTCTACCATGTCCTCGGGACCCACCTAGCCAGTCGGGTTTTCAGGATAACCACAATGAATATGTATGAGAGAGATTTGCATACACTGCCTCCATTATATGCAAATCTCTCCATGCATATTCATTGTGGTTATCCTGAAAACCCGACTGGCTAGGTGGTTCCCGAGGACTGGGTTGAGAACCCCTGCTCTAGAAGGTTTCACGGATGGGTGTTCCTAGTAGCGAGTGCTTATGCCATCTATTGTTGGTTTCCCCTTGGCGCACCTTCCTCTTCTGAGGCCTTTGCAGCATCTATCCCCTTTATCACTTCACCCTCAGGGATGGGGATGCCATGCTGCCCAGAAAGGTTATGTAGTGATGCAACAGGCTGTGAAGATCCTGCACACACATTCAGGGCTATACAGCAGCTTGTCTCCACTACGGTCTAGGCATTGGAAGCGGCTTTTGAGGACCCCAATTGCCCGTTCCACCACTACCCTGGTCCTCTGGTGTGCCTGGTTGTATCGCTCTTCTTGAAGGGTCTGTGGGTGGCATACAGGTGTCAGTAGCCATGGTCAGAGAGGGTATCCACGGTCACTTGTGGGAGTAGCAGGATAGGCAAACATCAGTACAGCAGCTGTGCCAGGTGTGTTGGGGCTAGAAGGGTGGGTAAATGGTGGACATATTTACGGTGCCTTTCAAATGATTACGACATGAAGCAGTGCATTCTGGTGACATTTCCTGCAGAGCCCTGTGCAGCATGTCATTGCTTGACTGCTCCAAGATGCACAGCTTCAGCACATTCTGAGGCTTTGCCACCTCTGGCCTGCTTTTCTCCATTGAGGTTCCCTGATACTGTTCAGATGTGTTCTCCCTGTGACTGCATCACTAATGTGCAGCCTCTCATCTTGGCCCCGCAAGTCTCCCTTCTGACTATGCACCTATGTTGGGGTGTATGAGATATTTATGTTTATGTTTATGTTTATTAAAATTTGATATACCGCCAATTCAAGAAGATCAGAACGGTTTACAATAAAAAATCACATAAAACAGTTAAAAAATAATTAAAACAAACAATAATAAAACCATAGCCAGAAAAAAAAAGAAATGAAATACAATCTTAATAGGAAAGAGGGGATTAAAGAGCACAACACAGACTGCAAAGGATAATTTATACAAAAGGGGAAGGAAGGTCAAAGGCAAGGGAAAAGAGGTGAGTTTTTAGATTACACTTAAAGGTAGGATGGTGAGGTTCAAGTCGAAGGGAGGGAGGTAGGGAATTCCAGAGGGCAGGGGCTGTGAAAAAGAAGGCAGAGGAACGGGTGGATTGGAGGTGCGCTAGGGAGGGGGAAGGGAGAGTAAGGCGGTTGAGGTGGAATGAACAAGGCGTGCGTCTAGGGGTGTGGTAGGTGAGGAGATCAGCCAAGTATTGCGGGGTGTTAGTATGGAAAGCTCGGTGGACCAGAGTAAGTAGTTTGTAGTGGGAGCGGAAAGGTAGGGGTAGCCAGTGCAGATGGAGAAGAAGGGGTGAAACATGATCACGGGTGGAAGAGTGGGTGACAATGCGGGCGGCAGTATATTGAATACGTTGAAGACGGTATAGTTGAGACTTAGGGAGACCAAGAAAAAGGGAATTAGCAAAATCGACACGGGACATAACCAAGGAGAGAAGCAAGGTAGCGAGTGCAGAAGGAGTGAGAAAAGGCCGAACAGCACGGATTTGACGTAAGAAAAAAAAAGAAGTTTTAGCGATATGAGAAATGTGATCGTGAAAGGAGAGGTGAGAATCGAAAATAACACCGAGGTAGCGGAAGGAGGAAACAAGTGGGATGGAGGAGTCCGAGAAAGAAGGGGCTAGGGAAGGAGAAGAACCACTACGAGAGAACCAGATAGCTGAAGTCTTTGTGAGATTAAGGTGAAGACAGTTTTGTGATAACCAATTAGCAACCATGGTGAGACAGGAGTTAAGTGGAGAAAGATCAGGATGAGATGGGGAAGTGTGGTGAAGGAGGACAATATCATCAGCATAATAGAAAGCACTAATCCCAGTTTGTTGAATCTGAAGGGTGAGGGGGGCGAGAAAAAGGTTGAATAGTAGAGGGGCAAGTACAGAACCCTGTGGGACACCACATAACAAAGGAAAAGGATCAGAAGGGGGGATGGAGGAGGAAGCGGAGAGAACTGAACAGGAACGTGAAGAAAGGAAAGAATGAAACCAGTGAAGAACCGTGTGACAAAGACCCGCTTCTTGGAGACGGAAAAGAAGGAGGGAGTGATCAACAAGGTCAAAAGCAGCCGATAAGTCAAGTGCAACTGCCACCGAGATGTCACCACGATTGTGCGCTACGTGAAGGGCATTAGTGAAAGCGAAAAGAATAGTTTCCACACTGTGACCCTGACGAAAACCAGATTGACGTGGGTGAAGGAAATTGATATTATCCAGGTGGTGAGAGAGCTGAGCAAAGACAAATTTCATATCATGATATCATGTGCCCACTCTACTGTGTCCCATTCTAGAGTGACTCCCCACATAGTTACATGACTCACATTTCTATCACATTTGCTCACAGCTGTGTCCACTTATCAAGCAACCATGCATCTCCAAGGTGTCCTGTGGTTGCTGCTTGTCCCAGGCCAGACTTCGACAAGATGAAGGCATCGTGGCAGGAGCCCGGGAAGCGGGCACGTACATCACTGATGAGCATGTGGGCATTGACTACCACTTGCATATTCATGGAGTTGTAATTGTGGTGGTTTCAGAATGTCCTCTGGTCCTGACCCGGTGCCCTCAGTGCAACATGTGTGCAGTCAATGATACCAGTGACAGATGGAAAGCCAGCTATATCATAAAATGCCTGCATCAACTACTGTCTTGACTCAGGCATAATGGGGAAAGTGATGTAGGTTTGCATCCTTCTCACCAGGGCAGTGGTGAAGGCATCAATACAGTAGCATGTGACAGACTGGGTGATGCCAGTGGTGGCACCCACCACATTCTGGGAGCGTCCTGAGGCCAATAACTCCAATTCAGTGGTCACCTTCAGAACCACTGGCAGCACGTGGTTTCGGGTGGTGACTGACTCCAACCCCCTGCACAGCATCCCACACAGCTCTGTTATGGTGTCACTGTCCAGCCGGTAGCGTTGGTACACCTCCTCTTCCAACAGCTACAGGTACATTACTCTCAGTCTGTATATCCATGGAGTATGATATCGGCACCTCTCATGCTGGGTCAATAAATTGGATTGGCCTGGTCTGGCCCCACAGCTATTCCACGCCTTGATCGTGGTTTATGCAGTGCCTTAACCATTGCTGAGGAGAAGGGGGGGCAGTGGTACAAGGGTATGGCGACCAAGCACAATCAGCATGCTTACTTAGAGCAGCCTACACCTGGGGGTCATAACATTAAGCAGTGTCCCCATGGCCCACCATATAGAACACCTACCCCGTGTGGTCTAATAGCTACTAAAGAGAGAGGGAGTCACAACCATCCACCCACAGAGGGCACCTAGTTTTCCCTCTTTCTGGGAGAGGGTTTGGTGAACCTGAAACAGCCCCAAGGATGAACACCCTCACAATCATGTTCCCCCAGGCCTATTAATTGATGCAACTTCAGTGTAAGGGGGGATACCAATCAAAAAGCTCCAACACTGGAGCCTCACATTCAGTGTCAGAAGTATTATGCAACTGTTCAAAACTGGTAGGTCTCTGTCATAATCTCCCATGATCAGGGTGAAGAGCCATCAGCCCACAGGTACATGGCCCATAGCAGTGCCAGGGCCCCACAGGTGAATGTATTCACTGACACATGCACCTCCACACACAGGGGCCAGGGGTCAGATGGCTCCTCTGCTGTCACACCATCATTTAGCTATGATGCTGTTTTTGATATTGTTAACCATCTCCTCCTCCTTAACACTTTATCCTCACTTGGTTTTAGAGGCTCTGTACTGTCTTGGTTCTCTTCTTATCACTCCAATAGCTCTTTCAGTGTTCATTCTGGAGGTTCCTCATCTACTGCCATCCCTCTCTCTCAGTTGGTGCACCTCAAGGGTCTGTTCTGGGCCCTCTCCTTTTCTCTCTCTATACCCAGTCCCTTGGTGCCCTCATCCCTTCCCATGGCTTTCAATATCATTTTTATGCTGATGACTCTCAAATCTATCTGTCTACACCTGACATCTCTTCTTTAATCCAAACTCGTATCTCTACTTGCTTATCTGACATCGCTCCCTGGATGTCTCCCTGCCGGGGGGTACCGAGGAGTGCATCTTCTGACTCTTCAGTCGATGCATGGTCGATTCCACAACCATGGAATGGTGCGGTAGCTGTGCCTTTTGGAACCTGGGGCTCTTGCGGACTCGATAGATGGAATCGACCCGCTTGCTTAGAACCGGCATCGAGGCCGGCGCTTCCCACATGCGGAAGAGCAACTGCTCCAGCATCGGAGGAACCGGGACAGTAAAGGCCTCCATGGGAGGAGAGTCATACTGCAGAGCCTCGAGCTCCTCGGTTTGAGGCTCCTCCTCTGGATCCGCTGGGAATGCCAGTGCCTTGGCCATGTCCCGCACAAAATCCGAGAACCTAGTATCCTCCGGGGGGGTGGGGGGGGTACTTGTCTGAGGTTCGGATCCCGGTGAGTCCGAAGGGACGAACCGAGTCCGGAAGGTGTCAGGGGACTCCTCCTCCTCCATCTCCCACGCCGATTCCTCCGAGGAGGAATCGAGCGGCTCCGAGTGGGCGGTCACCGACGCCATCCGCCCCAACGCCGAGGGAATCGGCGTCGATGACCTTGGTCCCAAACGGGAGGCCGAGGGTGACCGCGGCAGAGGATCGACTCGAGATCGCATGATCTCAAGGATTGACTCGGCCTCCGGGGTCGACTTGAACGTCGATGTCCTGGTGGTCGGGGCAGATGCGCCAGTGAGACCGGCGATCAGCACCCGCTGCTGTTCCATGAAGGCAGACAATCTGCTCTCCAAGGCCGTCAACCTGAGTCCGAGCTCAGGAGACCCAGCAGCCTCCGACTCAGGCCCCGACAGTGTCGGGCCCGACGTCGGCTCCCCCGGAGGAGAGTCCATGAGGACAACAGTACTCACGTGACTTGGGGCCTCCGACTCCACACGAGGATGCTTTGCAGGCCTCTCTGACTCCGAAGACCCGGGACGGCGATCGGGGCTATGCGACCTGGCCCTAGAGCCAAGAGCGTCCACCGACGCCGCCCTCGCGGGTTTCCTCTTACTTCGGTGCTCCCTCGAGGGGGACTCCCCCTCAGAGGAGCCCCGACGATGCTCGGGGTCAGACTCCCGAGACGTCGAGGCCTCTGACAAAGTCCGGACCTGTCCAGAGGCAGACTCGGAGAAGATCCTCTCACGCTGGTGCTGACGGCTCCGCAATGCCTTGGACGACATTTTGCCACAGGGGCTACAGACCGTAGAATCATGATCTGGGCCCAGGCACCGGAGGCAGCAGTCTTGTCTGTCGGTGAGAGACATCAGTTTCTTACACCGATCACACTTCTTAAAGCCACTGGCAGCCATAGGGGGAAAAAGGGCCCCTGCAAGATCAAAAAATTGGGCTGCCAGGGAAAGAAAAAAGGTGCGAATGCAGTCTCTAAGGACAAAAAACGAAAACAGGGATCCGGGCTCGGCACCAGTGTACTGAGTCCAGGTGGGAAAAGAACTGACGTCGAACCGAAGAAAAATACTCGACCCAACGCAGAAGATCAACTTTTTCCACGGGTGACAAGGACAGGTGTCCGAAGGGCTCCGCAGAAAAAAGGAGACTGAGCAAGATGGCACCTTTGGGCGGGAAGGGGACCGCGCATGCGTGCCTGCATTCCCAAAGGCTTTCTTTGAAAGCTGGGGAAATGCTCCGCATGGGGGCTCTGTCGGCGCCGACGTCACCCATATGTGAGGACTGACTTCCTGCTTGGTCCTGGAGAATGACCTGCCTCTGTGGCAACAGTTTGGTGCAGTACACACAGCCAGTGTGTTCAGGGGCAGAAGGTCACAGGTTCAAGTCCCAGCTGTGGCTCTTGCAGACCATGCCCCTATATTTTACCCTACAGAGCACATACACCATAAATATGAGCTAATTGCCACATTGAAATTTCCCCTGCACTAACTACAATGTGCTCTCCATACCCACACTCTGCTCCATCATGCGGTTTGCAGTTTACGAGGGAAATTGCATGCGGTATCACGCCCATGCTGTTAGCGTGAGCCATTACCGCATGCTAAAACTCACGTGAACTGCTTAGCAGGCTTTAGTAAAAGGGCCTCTTAGTCTTGTCTGGAGCTAGGATGCTGAGACTAACATGAGTCCTCCGGCCACACTGCTGTTACTAGGGGGAGGGGCTGCAACATTGCATTTTTAGTTGCGAGGACTAAAAGCACGATATCGCAGGACTTCCTTCTGCCACAGCAGCACAGCTGGAGGACTCCCATGCAGCTTGGTGGGAATGCTGGCTCAGACTAGCTTTCTGTTATTGCTTTGGACTAGATTTCAGCACCCAGAAGTGCTTAGGGTCTAACTGGGTTGCTTGCTCAGACCGTAATGCCACATCGCATGCTTAGGTTTCTTTAGCATGACACTAACAGTGATTCAGCAGCACTGCCGTCTGGAATTAATTAAACATGGATTGAAGCCTTTCCAGCTCCAGACCACCCATGAGGCAAACTGTAGGCAGATGGGAGAGCCTCTGTCTTTTCTCCGCATGCAAATCATTGTTCTTCATGCAGCACATTGGAGTCACAATGTGCATGCCTGTTGGAGCATTTGGGCTGAATTTGCATGAAAATTATCTGGCAGATTCTCACATTCTACCTCTACTACTGATTATTTGTATAGCGCTACAAGGCGTACGCAGCGCTGTACAGAGACACGTAAGCAGGCTGAAATGATATCACAGATAAATCTGAAATTTGTTTTGTTGTGTTTTTAAAATGCTATGATGGGAACTTAATATTAATTAGTATTTTCATCTGCAGCCAGGGGTGATAAATGTTATTTGTAATTGTTAGATCAATGAACACTGGAGGTACTGGGTGCTGCTCCTAAAGCTTTCCATCTCATTAAGATTATGAAGGATGAAGATATTGTATGCAGAAGGATAGGGGGACGATGGGGGAACTACATTTATTTATTTATTTAGACAGTTTTGTATACCGCCTTATCCTTCAATCAAAGCGGTCACAACACAATTGGGGGATACATTTAACACGCGGGGACATTAGACACATACACTAATACTTACAGGGAACATGGGCAATGGAGGGTTAAGTGGCTTGCCCAAGACCACAAGGAGCATCTGTGGGACTAGAAACCCCAGTCCTTCTGGCCTAAGGTTGCTGTCCTCTAGTGGGATTTGAACCCCCGACCTTCCGGCCTGAAGTACCTACATACATTTATATAGCCTCTGATTCCAAAACCATTAAGAAGATGAATCACACTCCAGGTCCTCCCTTCTATCCTGAGTGGTGTAACACTGTGCTGGATTGAAGAGACCAGAGTGCAAATTCACCAATTAAAAATAAAATCCATACAGGACTGACCTGGTGGCTCAGATGGTAAGCGTTGTACATTACCATGTACAAGGTCCCCACTTTTTCCCAGGTGGAGATATCTATTTCCTGGGTCACCTAGGGGAGAGGATGTTGTAAAGGCAACATTCACAGCCCCTGGGACGGTCATTGTATAGAGAAATGTCTCAATGCCCAGAGTCGGGGTTTTAAACTTACAAAAAGAGCCAAGCTACCTGACCCCCAGACAAGGCTGACCACTGAAAGGAGGATGTTTGTGCTGAGCAGAAATATCAAATACTGAGAAATAAAAGTCCTCAAGGAATGTGAATTAAGATCCATAGTACCAGATCCTAGCCTGGCTCCAATTCAGAAGGACAGAAAAAGTGCCAGGACCAAAGGGGAAAATGTCAGCTAAATTCTCTATACTTACTCTTTAAAATAAAAAGGGTTTTATTGATATAAGCATTTCCCATAGTAGCACAAGTATTACACTTGAAAAATAATCCAGTAATAAATATACAAGTAGCAAACTACCAAACAGCAAACCCACATGCAAAATCCAGAGATAATCCAAGAAAGAAAACTCTGCAGGTGGGAAAAGGAAAACTGCTCCCCAAGGAGCGAGCCACTCAGACTTCCACCTGGCCAGTACCCGTTTACCCCCATCATTTTTAAACAAGAGAATTTACGGAACTGTAGTGGCTCAAAAATACATACCTAACGTCCTGCAATGTAAGCACTCAAATTGCAAATCCAAGGGGTAATATAGCAAACATTAAAAAATAAGGCTTTAGGGAGACATCAAAAGGCGTCAACTTGTGCCAGATTCTATATAGCTCGCAATGATCACCAAAACCTCATCATCTGTCTTCCAGGTCAAGAAGTCCCTTTAAAAAAAAATATGAAGAAAGTTCTAATGCTAAAACACACAAATTTTTCAAGGAGGTATAGCAAATTCTACTATATTTCATTCCAAAGGTAATAACAAAACTTACCTTTAACGATTCGCTATGTTGCATCCAGTCATTACTTCAAAGCAGGAAGTCCATAAACACAGCCAGTCTCTTATGTCCAGTTCAACCTGTCGCAATCCAGGCCCGACATCAATGTTTCAGCAGTTTAGCTTACTTCAGGGGCCATATCACCAACACAGCTGCAAAACAGTTGATTTCCAGACAAGCCTGCCAACATTTAAGCAAACATTTATAAGGATATTTTACCAAACATTTAGCAGCAGGAGACAAAATCTCTTGGTGCACAGGAATAAACCTTCTACTTCTCTCCTGTCAACACAGACCTCCATTTTGCTTCTCCTTCCTCAGGAGGTCAGCTCAGCACAAACATGATGGACGTAAGAGCTCAACTCCTGAGGAAAAAGTATCAAAATTACTATTACTGCTATTAATCATTTATAAAGCACTACAAGGCATATGCAGCTCTGTACATACACATATAAAGACAAACCCTGCTCATTAGAGCTTACAATCTAATTAAGACAGACAAAACAAAAGATAACAAAGGGGAAGTATAGGGAAGGGTAAGGAGACACAAGGAAAATGAGGGATCAGGATGCACAAGCAGCCTCAAAGAGGTGAGCCTTTAGCATGGATTTGAAAACAGGCAGATAAGAGGCCTGACATCTTTATCTTTATTCAGAACTTAATATACCGCTCACACAGAATGTACCAGAGCGGTTTACAATTACTAAAATATAGAGATACTGCTATGAAGAGGAAACAGAACACCAGCAATTCAGATAGGAGAGAGATAGCAAGTTAAAGCAGAGGACAGCAGATAAAGGAGGACTTCACCAGGGAGGGAAGGACGTGGACTTGACATCAGCGGGGGGTGGGGGGGGGGAAGGTCAAAAGCTGTACAGAAGAGGTGAGTCTTTAATCTGGCTTTGAAGGTGTTGAAGGAAGGTTCCAGGCGGAGAGCTGACGGGAGCAAGTTCCAGAGCTGGGGGCCAAGGAAAAAGAATGCGGAGGAACGAGTGGATTCCAGATGGGCTTGGGATGGGGACAGAAGAGACATGCAATTAGAATGGATGGACCTGAGGAGCCGGTGGGGTGTGTGGAGATGGACCAAATCAGAGAGGTAGAGTGGTGTACTGGTGTGTATTGATTTATGAACAAAGATGAGGATTTTATACTGAATTCTGAAGGGAATGGGGAGCCAATGCAAGTGATTGAGAAGAGGTGTAATGTGATCTGCACTGGAGGCATGAGTCAGGATATGTGCAGCTGTATTCTGGATGAGCTGAAGTCTGCGCAGTTGGGTTTGGGGAGGCCAGCCAGGGAAACATTGCAGTAATCCAGACGTGACATGACAAGGGACAGGAGCAATGTGATCAGAGAGGGGACAGAAAGGAAGGGATGGACCACGCAAAATTGCCTCAGCGTATGGAAAGAGCACTGGACTACAGATGAGATGTGTTCTTTGAATGAAAGGGATGAATCGAGGGTGACACCGAGGTAGCGCAAAGACGAGATGACAGGAATGGGGGAGGAGGAAAAAAGGGGGACAGGAGGGGGGGGGGCCAGGTTGCTAGAGGTAAACCAGATGGCCATGGTTTTGGAGAGATTAACGTGCAGGAAGTTTGTGGACAGCCAGGAGGCCACACAGGACAGGCAGGCATTGAGGGGGCCAATATCTGGTGCTGTGATATCTGTGTGGTGAGAGGATGATATCATCCGCATAGTAATACGCGGAAATACTATATTGCTGAACCAGAAGGGTAAGGGGGGCCAGGAAGATATTGAACAAGAGTGGGGCCAGGACAGAATCCTGTGGGACACCACAGTGAAGGGGGGTTGGGGGGAGGAAACAGATCTGAGAGAACCGAGAAGGACCTGTTGGTGAGGAAGGAATGAAACCAAAGAAGAACCGAACTGGAGAGCCTAGCGCTACGGAGACGTGTGAGAAGGGTGCGGTGATCAACTAGGTCAAAAGCAGCGGACAAATCAAGAGAAACAGCAATTGAGAAGGAGCCTCAGTCATGTGCAACATGCAATTCGTTAAGGAGAGAAAGAAGGATGGATTCTGTTCTGTGGCCAGGACGGATACCGGAGTGTCAGGGGTGAAGGGCTAGAGAAGTTTTGAGATGGGAGAAGAATTGGGCAAAGACTAATTTTTCCAGGAGATTTTAGAGAAACAGGAGATTAGAGATGGGACGCCAGTTAGCAGGTATGGAGGGGTCTAGGAACATACAGATTCAGGTAGTTTTTTCCAGGCATAAGGAGCAGCAAGGTGAAAGGATCGAAGTCTGGAGTTGGCAGTGGAAGAAAAGGGCAAAAAGAGAAGCAAGCCAGTAGGAAAGTGGAGTTCACAAGGAAGGATGGAGGAAGAGAGGAGAGAGGAAAGGTAGAAAGGAGCAGAAAAGTGAATGCATTTAAAGGTCAGAAGGAGAAGTTTGAATTGGATACAGAAACGGAAGGGAAGCCAGTGAAGTGATTTGAGAAGAGGGGTTATATGAGTATATCGTTGCTGGCAAAAGATTAGTCACATAGTAGAGTTCTGAACAGATTGAAGGGGAGAGAGATAACAGAGGGAGAGCAGCAAGAAGGAGGTTGCAATAT
The DNA here is from genome assembly GCA_033557465.1 of Ichthyophis bannanicus. NCBI lineage: Eukaryota > Metazoa > Chordata > Amphibia > Gymnophiona > Ichthyophiidae > Ichthyophis > Ichthyophis bannanicus. Next base: position 921,449,188 of record CM066034.1, read on the forward strand.
GAGGGAGGAGTGGCTCAGTGGTTGGGACAGGTTACCTCAGGCCAGAGGGCCAGGGGTTCAATTCCTGCATGGGGACAAGCAACCTCAGGCTGGAGAGACTGGGATCTCTAGTCCTCAAGCCACTTAACCCTCCATTGCCTCAGGTACACTTAGATTGTGAGCCCTTTGGGGACAAGGGAATAAAAAGTACCTGTTAGTATACAGTCAAACCTCGGTTTTCATGATTAATCCGTTCCAAAAAGTCTGACTAAAACTGAAACGGACTAAAACCGAAGCAAGATTTCCCATAGGAAATAATGTAAATTCAATTAATCCGTTCCAGACACCCAAAAATATTGACAAAAAGTACATTTTATAGAGAATAACTATATTTTTACATACAGAAAACAATGAGAAATACATATAAATGACTAATGAAATGGATAAATGAACATTTAACATCACATTTAACTTTATTGAAGACTCTTGTTGAGGGGAGAGGGAGGAGGAGAGGTTATTGTTTGTTTCAACATCTCCTGCTTACCCCTCAACATCTCCTGCTACCTCCGAGCCTGAGGGGGCGCTCCAGAGAACAGGCAGGCGGTGGAGAGATCGGGGCCTTCCTCTCTGCAATCCTTCCATGTCTGGCTCGAGGATGTTGCTCACCTGGGCAGGCAGTGTACTGTTTGCAGGCACACGCAACAGCTGGGTTTGAAGTCTGCCAATCTCCAGTCATCTCCAGATCTCCTTCACGCACACGCGATCGGTGAGTCCGGGGGGGGGGGGGGGTAATGCTGCCGGGACTGGGCAGGCAGTGTACTCTGTTTGCAGGCACACGCACACGCGATCGGTGAGTCCGGGGGGGGGGGGGGTAATGCTGCCGGGACTGGGCAGGCAGTGTACTCTGTTTGCAGGCACACGCACACGCGATCGGTGAATCGGGGGGAGGGGGGGGCTGTACGAAAACCGAGGCTATCGACGAAAACCGAGACAACATCTGAATGGGGAAAAGACGTCGAAAACCGAAACCGACGAAAACCGGGGCAACCGATAACCGAGGTTTGACTGTACATGTAAACCACACTGATTCTAAAGAGTGCAGTATAAAAAAGAAATAAATAAAATAAATATTGAGACAGGAAGTAATTAGAGAGTTTTAGTAGTGTGTTCAGAAAGGAGGGGGGCGAATTTTGCTAATGTTATAGAGAAAGAAATGACAGGTTTTAGCAATCTGTTGAATATGTGAGAAGGAAAGGAAGGATTAAAAGATGATACCAAGGTTACGAGCTGAGGAAACAGGAAGTAGAATAGTGTTATCTACACAGAGGTAGAGAAAGGAGGAAGGGGGAGGAAGGTTTAGGGGGTAAAAATAAGAAGTTTGGTTTTGACCATGTTTAATTTTCAATGGCGGTGAGACATCCAGGTGGCAATGTCAGACAGGCAGGCAGAGATGTAGGCCTGGAGTGACAGAGGAATAATCAGGGGTAGAAGATAGATCTGAGACTTGTCAGCATAAAAATGATACTGAAATCCATAGGAGGGGATGAGAACACCAAGGGACTGGGTGCAGAGAGAGAAAAGGAGAGGGCCCAGAACAGACCCTTTGGGTATACCAACTGAGAGAGGGATAGCAGTAGAAGAAGATCCACCAGATCAAATACTGAAAGAGCAATAGTAGAGATAAGAACAGAACCAGGACAGTACAGAGCGCCTAAAGCCAAGTGAGGACAATGTATCAAGGAGAAGGTGGTGTCAGAAGCAACAGAAAGGTCAAGAAGGATGAGGATAGAGTAAAGGCCCTTGGATTTAGCCAGGAATAAGTCACTGGAGACTTTTGAAGTGCTGTCTCAGTAAAATGTAAGGGATGAAAGCCAGATTGATGTGGATCCAGCAGGACTTGAGAGGAAAGAAATTCAAAACAATGGTGGAGGACTACACATTCAAGAAGTTTAGAGATGAAGGGAAGAAGGGAGATGGGTCAATAATTAGAAGGACAACTAGGGTCAAGTGAAGGTTTCTTGAGGAGAGGTGTGACCCACAGCATGCGTGAAGGCTGCAGGAATAGTAGCAGTGGAGAGCGAGAGGTTGAGAATATGAGAGATGGAAGAGCAAGTAGTCAGTTTAGAGGAGGAAAGGTGAGAGGTTTCCTCATCAGATATCTTAGAAAAGGATGAAAGGGTAACAGATTGAAGGGAAAAGTTGGTATTTAGGAAGGGGGAAGAGGGGATGAAGCTGATCTAGTGGAGAATTGGAGTGTAATCTTGTGGATTTTGTCATGAAAATAATCAGTAAGGGTTGGACAGAAAGAGAAGGAGGGGTAGGAGGGGGTGCCTTGGGGAGAGAGTAAAGAGCTGAGAAGAGACGGTGGGGATCAATGGCAAGAGAGCTAATCAGATGGACATAGTTGTTTTGCTTGGTGAATGCTAAGGCTGACTGGAAGGAAGTAAGCACGAATTTGAAGTGAAGAAAGTCAGAAAGGGAGCGGAATTTCAGCCAAATGTGCTCAGCTGAGTGGGCACAGGAGCGTAGATAGTGAGTAGTTGAGGACAACTAAGGTTGAGGTATTCTGCTACGAGGCGACATGGGAAGAGGGTGAAAGGGGATAGATTCAGGAATGATATGTGGAAATATTTCTTTATGGAAAGAGTGGCGGATCCATGGAATAGTCTCCCAGTGGAGGTGGTAGAGATGAAGACAGTATCTGAATTCAAAAAAGCATGGGACAAACACAGAGGATCTCTGAAGGAAAAAAGGGAACTGTTGTAGTTGTTGATATGGAAGGACAGACTAGATAGGCCATGTGGTCTTTTTCTGTCATCATTTCTCTATGTTTCTATGCATCTCACAGGACATGGGATGGGTGGAACAGAGTATCCAAAGCAGAGGAGAGGGCAGTATTATAGGAAACTATAGCCTCATCAACAAATTTAGAAGACAAGGTGGAAGAAAGAGGTGATGAGACAATAATGGAGAGAGCCAATGGATTGATAGCATGAAGATTCCTAAAAGGTAGGAGGAGACTGGGTGAGACTGAGGTGAGGAATGGTGAAGGATGAAGCTTAGTAGGTGATGATCAGATAAGGGAAGAAATGAAGTACAGAAATTGGAGGGTAAACAGTTAGAAAAGAAAACCAGGTCATGGCAGTGACCGTGCTGATGAGTGGGAGCAGAAAAGCAAAATTGGAAGTTGAATGAGGAGATAAGGGAAAGGAGTTTAGAGGTATAGGAGTCAGAAGGGTTATCAACATGAATACTGAAGTAACCAAGAATAAGGGAGGGGGAAGAAAAATCCAGAAATAGGGAAAGCCAGGAGTCAAAGTCAATGAGAAAGGTAGAGATGGACTTATCAGGGGATCTGTAAATAGCAGCTATCCGGAGAGGTAAGAGATAAAGAGGCGGATGGAATGGCCTTCAAAGGAGGAAACAAGAGTGAGACCGAGGAAGAAGGAGAAAGCAGAAACCCAACACCACTGCCTCAAACAGTGGTATGGGAAGTGTGGGAAAATTGGTAGCTGCCATGACAGAGGGCAGTGATTGAAGCAGTGTCATCAGAGAGGAGAAGGTTTCAGTAAGAGCTAAAAGATGGAAAGAGTTAGAAATGAAGCGATCATGAGTAAAGGGGAGTCTGTTAGATATGGAATGAGCATTCCATAGGGCAGAAGAGAAAGGGAGAAAGGGGAAAAGAGAGCAATATGGGTGAGGCGTGTGATTGAGAGAATAGTCTGGGGGGGGGGGGGGGCAGGGTTAGGATTAATGTAACCAGATGAAAGAAAAAGAAGGAAGAGAAGAGTGGGAGGCAGAGAAGAGACGGAACAGTGGAAATGAGGATGAGGTTTTTTAAGAGAGAAGGGAAAGGGATGAATGAGAGGAAGAAAAAGGTAAAGTGCAAGAGCTAAGGAAAGGGAGGAAGACAAGATGGGAGAAGAAATGGGAAAGGTAGAGAGAGGGTAATAAGGAGAGAGGGATTGAGGATGTTGGTATGAGGGGAGAAGGTTCAGGAGTGTCAATAATAGGAAGAAAAAGTGATGTGGAGCCATAAGAAGAGAAAAAATGGAGAGGAAATCAGAAGAGGTATATGTTCATTACAGGAGCTCAGTTTGCTGTGAGATCTTACAATAGAGAAGTACAAAATGTATGATGTTTAATCTGAGCTCATTCTATTATGGAGTATACATTATATGAAGGAAGGTTATTTATTGAACTGAGTGTCCATGATAATGCTCTAAATCATTTATTGATACCTGGAATGAAAACTGCCTGAAGTGAAAGCAGGTTCAGGAAAGGGCGAGGAACAAGAGACATCATTGCAGATGTGAGATGGATCCTTGGAAAGATAAAAGAATACTAAAATGATATCTATATGTGTTGTATTGGCCACAGCAAGGCCTTTGATTGTGTAAATCATGAAAAACTCTGGGTCACATTAATGAATATGGGTACACCAGAATACTTGATAGTTCTCATGCACAACGTTTGCACTGATGTGAAGCAACAGTTCATACATCACAAGGATAAACAGAATGGTTTAAAATGAGCAAAGGTGTACAACAAGGCTGCATATTTTCCCCATACCTGTTCAAATTATAGCAGAACAGGTATGGGGAAACAAGACTGTATTTAGAGAACTAAGGTGTGAAGATTGGTGGTAGACTCATCAAACTTTGCTATGCTGATGATACCATATTATGGCTGAAAATGAAGACCATCTGAAACATCTGCTTATCAAGATCAAGAAACATAGGGGTATGTTTACTAAACTGCGGTAACATTACAGACAGCATGTTAGGTAACGTTAACAATCATTAGGTAATGTTAATGCCCGGTATGTAATGTTAACGCGCGTTAACGTTAACTGTTCCCGGCCACGGTAAACACCGCAGAGGGTGGAGAGAGGGCAGAGAGAAGGGATCAATGGGCGGGGAGTGGGTGGGAGAGGTTCCCTACACACTAATGCACTGAACTGAAGGGCTGAATCCTACCGCGAATGAAAACCTCCCGTTAGATGCACATTTGCAGGAGAGAGAAACCATTTCCGTGTCAGCAATGTACAGCATAGGCAAGGAGCCCAAGAAACGTGATAGTAGTGCTCCATTTTCAGCAACAGCATACCGCCCAAGTATGAAAGGCCACTATGGCGATGGTGCAAATGGGGCATAGGGGGCTGCAGGCGGGACATATAGTGGGGGCAGCTGGGGCACAGGATGGACTAGCCGGGCGCCTAGGTGGCACATAGGAACATAGAAACCGGATATCAGCATGACAGCAGCTGACAAAGGCCAAACACAATCCACCTACATCTACCTGGTCCACTTGAGCTAACAGTTGCCAGGGCACTGACCTAACATCCCCCCAGCCAACCCTCCCCCAAGTGGAAGGGACATACTATTGGTAGGCGGTGATGGGGGAGATGTGAGGATGCTCATGTATGCCCCCTGCCCCAGACCCCGCTCCCTAGGCAACCACCTACCCACACAGTGGATGGCCTGGGACTGCGCACTACCAGCACCGACAGCATATGGTCATGTTAGCATGGCGGGGGGGGGGGGGGTGTGCCCATGCTGGAGGTGGCAGTGGCACCTGTCTGCAGTGGACCTAGGCCATGCCCTGTACCAGTACGTGGTGTGCAGTGCAACATAAAAGGTCTGGCTGAGGAAAGGTACAGGTAGCCCCAGGGACTGGCAAGCACCTGTGGCAACAGTGTGGTGCAGTACACCCAGCCAGTGTGTCCAGAAACAGAGGGTCACAGGTTCAAGTCCCAGCTGTGGTTCCTGCCGAGCATGTCCCTATATTTTACCCTACAATGCAGATACAACAGCAACATGTGCAAAGCCCAAAGCAGCGGCGAACAGGGGTACAAACACCCACTCACACAGGCTCCACAATCCAAAGATGCATGGAGAGTCAGGCTGTTGGCCCCAGCATTGAGCTGCAGTTATCACCAGAGCACTACTACTACCTCCTGCACAGTTTAGCAATGTCGGCACTGTGATCAGGACCAGTGTAGCAGGCAGGGTTGCCAACCACCCCTATCTTTGCACAATGCTGCAATAGGAGTGTGTGTGTGTGTATGTCTATCCATTGTTCTGTGGCTGCCCACCCCTCTCTGGGACCAAAATGTCCCACTGTTACCAGCTTTAGCCTGAATATGTGCATAATGAGGAGCAAGGTGTTGTGGGTATGGCCCGGACAGGGCAGATTGGCCAGGATGCATCCAGCTTAAAGAAGCGCCTCCCGGCACACCCGCGCCTGGCGGGCCCATGCCTGAGGGCCTCGCCAGAGGGCCCTTTGGCGAGGAACGGGGGCGAGCAACAGAGGGAAAGAAAAGAAGAGAGGAAACAGGCCTACCGACAAGCCACTCAGAAGGCGCTCAGGAACTACCAGAGGTAAAGCAGCAAAATGTGAGTGAAAACAACAGGACCATACAAGACATGCACACCACAATGATCCTCCCCCTCACCCTCCTCCTCACACATCTCCTTCCAACACATACACAATTCCACCACCCACACACCAACACACCATGGACACCACCAACAGCATGGACATACCGAAGCCTACAGTATTTCCATAAGGCCGCACACAGAACACCCACGACAAAAAGACAACCAGAGCACAAGTCCAAAACCCACGCTAACACAAAGAAAGCACACGGAACAACAATCAGCACAAGGTCAGTAGCAATAGAGCTAATAAACGCCAGATCCATACGCAACAAGATTTACACCCTAGCAGACCACATAGATGACCAACAACCCGATGTACTGTGCATCACAGAAACATGGCTCAGCCCCACTGACAACGTACTGCTCAATCAATTAGTGCCGGACACACATACAGCATACAATTGCCCAAGTGCGCACAGGCAAGGAGGAGGAGTCATGATAATTGCAAAGAGCAGCCTAAAGTTTAAATCACGAAGTGCCACAGACACCCAACAATGTAACACCATCACAATCGAGAACAAAAACATGGCCATATGCCTCACCTACAGAGCGCCCAGTGCACCACCCGATGAACTAGCCTCAACCATCGAAGCAGTATGCGCAGTCAACTCAAACCACAAACCTACAATACTGCTTGGGGACTTCATCCTCAAGTCCACCAATGCCAAAGATGCAGAATCTTTCCTACAAGCGATGAGTTCCCTTCAATTCACCCAAATAATCAACACCCCGACACACAGACATGGATCATCACCAGACCTCATCTTTGCACCCAACTACCTAACCACGAAAGGACTTATATCAACACCCACTGTAACACCAGTACCATGGTCTGATCACCACATAATTAAAATAAACATGTGTGGCGCCGCCCCTACTAGGCGGTGGCCTAGTGAAGGCAGCGGGCCATCACATATCTTATATTTGTGCTTGAACTCCAGGGTTCAAACCTCTGGAGGTGTGTTGTGTGTAAAAACAGTCCAAGTGGTTTTCAGGCCAACACAGGAAAAATTTATTCAAATTTTTTTTTAAACTGTCTTTATTAAAACAAGGCATCATATTTACAGTAACAACCATTTCAAACGCAGAATAAACAATCACCCGGGCAGGGCTGTGTCTTGTCCACCGCCCAGGTATATCAATCAAGAGGTGTTGCAATTCAACCAGCATAACTGTTTACCATATTTCCCAACCACCACCCTCCCTCCCCCCGCATCCCTTAACCCTCCCCCCCTCGCAGCCCGATCCCCTAAACCATCCTTCCGGAACCATCTCAACCCCTCCTCAAACATACTAAGCACATAGATCCATTCCATTCCTAGACCCTATCTAGTAGCTTGCCTGTAATACCTCATTACAAGTACCAGGCCGCAAGGTATGAATATAGGGCTCCCAGGTCATCAAAAAGGAGGTCCAGCGCCTAGCCTTTCCTCTAGCCCCCCTCTTCTCTAAAAGCATCAGCTGATGGAAACTGTTGCGCCATTCCCAGAAGGAGGGAGGAGTGTGCTCCCTCCATCTACGGAGCAGCGGGCCCTTACCCACCAAACATGCTTTCCTAACTAAAAGGCGCTCCCATCTTCTCTTCGGGTGGAGTGGTCCAAGTTGATCTAACACCACAAAAGTCCCGGTCCAACCAATCCGCTGTTGCAAAACTCCGCTCATATATTTCCGGATCTGCATCCAGTACTGATGGACTTTCTGACATCCCCACCACATATGACCCAAATCTGCCAGAGGAGAACAGCACTTCGGACATCTCCCGTCTGACGTAAGATGGCTTTGTAAAGCTCGTCTCGGGGAGAAGTGGGCTCGGACAATACATTTGAACTGTATCTCCCTCCACCTAGCCCCCTCTACCAGCTCCATGATCCTACGCAGGGCTCCGTGAACCGAGCCCAGCATCACTTCCTGACCCAGCTCTCTAGCCCATGAAATCTCCTCCCCCGAGTAGTCTATCGGAGGCACCCACGTTTCAGTACGTCTCTTCAACCCGGCAATTGACGGCGGAGAATCCGTCCCTAATGCAAAAAACTCTAATATCCGCGCTGCACGCTCCGCCACAAGCCCACTCCTCGAGAGCGAAGCAATATAATGGGATACCTGCACATAAGCAAAATAGTGTCGAGCATTAAGCTCATATTCCGCACATAAAGCCACAAAGGATTTACACTTCCCTTCTTGGTCGACCACATGCCCTAAGTTCCGTATCACCCACTGTTCCCAGAACCGAAACATAGGCGTATCTGTTCCTGGGGTAAATCGTACATTCCCTTGCAGGGGCAACCAGCTTGAGACTTCCGGGGACTCCCCCCACCATCTATTTAGTTGTTGCCACGAGCATCGCATCGGCCGTACTAACACACTCCGGGTCACCCAAACTGGCAGATTCGAGCCTGCCAGGTGCAACACCGCCGCCAACGCCTGCAGAGCCACAAAGGCCTCCTCCAACGCCCGTGGGGTGAAGGCCTCCATTCCTCCCAGCCAATCACCAACATGTCGCGCCTGACAAGCCAAGGCATATAACCATAAGTCAGGGATCCTCTGCAGACGATACAGTGGGATACGAGCCCTCGCCCCTTTCCACAAAAATCTCCTGAATTCACCTTCTAACCGATGTAAATCTCGTTTCTTCAGCCACACCGGGAGCATTTGCAGCCAATATAAAATTCGCGGCAGGATTACCATTCCCAGTGCCACCGCCCTATCCAACATAGACAGGGGAAGGGGGACCCACGCTTGTAAATGTGTACAAGTTTTGAGCAAAATCCAGTCCAAGTTTTTCCGGTATAATTGCTTGGGGTCTTTGGTCAGGGATATGCCAAGATATACAAAAGATTCCTCCGCCCACTGGAGGGGGAAGGTATCTCCCCAAGCCGCTCGAAGTGTTCCCCCCACATCTAACGCCTCTGATTTGTCCCTATTAATTCGCAGCCCCGCAAAGCTCCCAAAGCGAGAAAACTCCTCCAACAACCTTGGTAAGGAGGTTTGTGGGGACAATAAATGCACCAACATGTCATCAGCGAAGGCAGCTACCTTAAACCCGGATTGCCCTATACGCACCCCTTTTACTTCTTTTAATGCACCTCAATCTTCCGTACCAAAGGGTCCAGAGACAACACAAAAAGCATAGGGGAGAGCAGACACCCCTGTCTAGTACCTCTCTCCAGACAGAAATCATCTGATAACACCCAGTTACAGAGCACACTCGCCGTGGGCTTTGCATAAAGAAGCTCCACCATGCTACAAAAAGGCGCCCCGAGCCCATATTTCGGTAGGAGAGACTTCAGGTACAGCCAGCCCACCCGATCAAATGCTTTCTCGGTATCAAAGCTGACCAGAAGTGATTGCAAGCCATGGCGGTGGACCCACTCTAGGGATGCTAAAATCTTCCGCAAATTCCGCACAGCATGATGGCCTTTCACAAATCCCACCTGGGACTCATGCACCAAGTCCCCGAGAACCGTGGCTAGATGCACTGCCAGGACCTTAGCTAATATCTTCAGGTCAAAATTAAGTAAAGAAATAGGTCGGTAGGACCCTGCCTGCGTATGGTCCTTACCTGGTTTAGGGAGTAGAATAATGTGCGTGTGATTTCTGCCCCAAATGAACGCCCCTTGTGCAATCTGGCGGTAGAACACCGCTACCAACGCCGATGGTACCAAATCACCCAGCAACTTATAAAATTTGGCCCCCAGTCCATCTGGGCCCGGAGCTCGACAGCAACTCACCTGTTGAACCACCAGTGAGACTTCCTCCACTGTAATCGGCGCATCCAGCAGCGCCTGCTGCGTTGCCTCTATACGGGGCAGTTGCACATCCCTCAAGTAAGCCTCCATATCTGTGGTGGAGTCAGCCTCTCTCGAATACAGTTTCTGATAGAACAACCGAAAAATCCGAGCAATCTCTCGGTTCTCCTTTTGCAACTTTCCCTGCTTGTCCTACAAGGCCGCCACCGCTCGAGCCCCCCTACCTCCCTGAAGGCATCTAGCCAAAAGCATCCTCAGTTTATCCCCAAATCGGTAGAGTTGATATTTATAGTACATAAAAGACTTCTTAGCCCTCTGGTGGAGCAGTTCGTTAAGGGCTGTTTGGGTCTCCCATAGCATCTTCCTGTTTGCCTCCGATGGGGCACTAGCCTGCCTACGTCTAGCTCTACTTACTTGCTTTTCTAGGCGGACAATTTGCTTTGCGATTAGCTTCCGCTTACGGGCCACATATCCTATAATGTCTCCTCTCAGGACCACCTTAGCCGTCTCCCAAAACAGTTCTGGGTCATCTCAATGTCATTCATTATGAACTGCAAATTCCTGCCACTTCTGTTTTATGAACATGGAAAAATCCACGTCTCTGTATAATTCCACTGGAAAGCGCCAAATTCTTGCCTGTGGGGCAGCATCACGCCACTCCAACTCCACCCAGATTAAGGTATGGTCAGAGATTTCCAAGGGGGCCAATCTGTGCGTCGGTTACATAAGTAAAAAGTCTCTCCAAAACCAGCACATAATCAATTCTGGCACTCGTACCATGCGCTCTAGACTGGTGCGTAAAATCTCGCTCTCCGGGATGCAAATGTCGCCACGAGTCCACCATCTTCAATCTCTGCTGCTAGATCTAGCACGCTATTAAAATCCCCAGCCAAGATCAGCGGGGCATCCGGCATTTGTTCCACCTGAGAGCCCAAGCACGCGTACAGTGCACGATCTAACACATTTGGGCTATATAGGTTGCCCAGCACCACAGGCTTCCCCTCGAGCATCCCATATAACAACACATATCTACCATCTGGGTCTACATACACCTCCTCCTTGATGAACCGGACTCTTTTATGTATCAAAATGACCACTCCACCCTTCCTACCCTTCACTGGAGCCCCCCATTCTTTTTTTTAAAATTATTATTTATTTATGCAATTTTACAAAATACACCAACAAGTATCAACTTGTACAGAAAAGGACTATAAAAGTCCACAAGTCCACAACAATGAGGCAAGTATGGGTCACAAACACAAGAAAATTAGCACCCAGCTAAATAACAAAAGAAAAGACAGACGAGAGAAGAGTACAACACTAACTGAAAGCAGACCCCCTAATCCGGAGGTCTACCGGGGGATAAAGGGAAGGACGGAGCTAACAAGTTACCCTGTTTAGAATTAATAAAGGTAGCTAGTTGGGAAGGTTCAAAGAAAATATATTTGTGACCAGATAACTTCACCAAACATCTACAGGGAAATCGCAGAAAAAACAAACCCCCCAACTGAACAACCCCTGAACGGTACATAAGAAACTGCTTCCTTCTCCTCTGAGTTGCTCTCGAGACATCTGGAAGCATTCTAATACGTGAGTCCAAAAATTCTTTTCCAGTAGACCTGAAAAAAAGCCTCAGCAGCCAGTCTCTATCCACCTCTAGTGTGAAGGTTACCAAAAGTGTAGCAGTCATCCCAGCTGCAGTAGGGGACCGTTCCAAAAAAGTAGAGAGGTCTAAACTGTCCACAAACATCACCAAATGATCTCCTTCACCCTTAGCTCCAACCTTGGAAGTCGGAAGGTAGAAAGCTTTAGATATAGGAGGAATTGCATCTGCCGAAACCTTGAGAACTGTAATAAGAAACTGCTTGAATAGTTCCAGGGCTGAAACCGATGGAACTTTAGGGAAGTTCAAAACACGTAGGTTATGGCTTTTTGCAGCGTTCTCAAAAAACTCCATCCTCCTATTTACAACCGACAAATCTTTTATCAAATTATGGGAAACATTTATTTATTTATTTAGCTGCATTTATATCCCGCTTTTCACCGGGTCAAAGCGGTTGGGGGATACATTTAACACGAGGGGATATGAGACACATACACTAATACTTACAGGGAACATGGGCAATGGAGGGTTAAGTGGCTTGCCCAAGACCACAAGGAGCACCTGTGGGACTAGAAACCCCAGTCCTTCCGGCCCAAGGTTGCTGTCCTCTAGTGGGATTTGAACCACCAACCTTCCGGCCTGTGGTACCTTGCCCCAACCACTAGGCCACTCCTCTTTAATCTGCCCCAAGGACCCCTCTAAGGAGGCCACTTTGGTATTCATCTCAGTCTGAGTAGATTGGTAAACATGTAACTGTTGCCCAAAAAGCTGAAACTGTTGCTGAATGGATTGGAGCTGAGCTGTTATATTAAGGTGCATAGTTGAAAAGGCTTCCCATAAAGAGTCAATAGAAACAACTTTCGGTTTTTCCAAGAGAAGACTTTGGGCACTCACCATTGGCAGGGTAACAACCTCCAGTCCCGAGGGAAATTTCTCAGAGGAGAGACAAGGCAAAGAGGCCAGGTCCTCCCCCACCCCCTCCACGCCAGACAGCACTTCCGGAGTTATCTGCCCAGCTGGACTACCTATCATGCCGGCAGAATGTTGTCGAGGCTGCTCAGTAGGGCAAACCAGCCCTCCAGCAATCTTTCCTGAGACCTCTAACGGGATCACACCATCCGGTTGCACTGGCGGGACACGGGACTCCGGGCTCAGAGATGCCTCAAGTCTCACGGTATCCCGGGACCCTCCATCCGCCCCAGGAACGCCTAGCGAGGGCTCCGAAGTTATTGCACTCTTCTCAGCGGCTACCACGAAAGAATCCATGGGGCTGCGAGATGTTGGCTTTCCAGCACCAGCATCCTCCGTAGTTGCCAGCTTTGCCTTACGTTTTCTGCCCTTGTGCGGCATCAAACAAACTCCTCAAGGCCCAAGGAAACAGGTACAAAGACGCTGACAACTCAGAAAGGCACGGAGCTCACCAACACACGTCCAATATCGTCGCCATCTTGCCTGGAGCCCCCTATTCTTGTCCCACCCAATCTCTCTTAAGTTTGGCATGCTCCTCGGAGCTCTGGTGAGTCTCCTGTAACATAGCAATGTTGCATTTTTGTCTAGCCAAGGCCTGCAACACTTTATATCGCTTGATAGGATTGCCTATGCCACATACATTCCAAGAAAGGATCTTCACGTCTGCAAACTATAATAGCATATGTTTATCTCAACACATACACAGTACATGGGAAGAACCTCCCCAGCCTGAGGTCCCCCCTCCTCTCATCAAGATGGTTCCCTCTCCCAGTCCTATAGTATCCCAAGGGACTGCGATCCCTCCCTCCCTCCCTCCCTCCCTTCTTTCTTTGCCCTCCCCTCCCCCTCCCTCCCTTCTCCTCCCCCCTCCCATTCCCCTGTCCCCCCTTTCCTACTCTCCTTCCCTGATCTCCACCCCACATCCATAGAGATCACTTAGAGATGTGTGTAGGACCCCCCCCCTCTCATTGATCTGCTCTGCCATCGCCTCTTCCCTCCCACCCCTGAACACCTAGCCTCTCTCTTAATTTTAACTCCCCTTGGCCCCCTACCCACCTCCCTTCCACTGTCCCCGTTCCTTACTACCCGCTCCCCTTAGCACCCACACTGGCGGGGCCCTCACCCCTCACTATAGAGGCAATCAAACCAACTCCCTGTCTCCTGGATTATACTTTCCCCTCCCCCCTTTCCTCCTTCCCCCTCTGCCCCTCCCGGTACAGCTCCAGATTATGGCATCTGGCCATCTCTCCCCTACCCCATGCACACCTCTTAACTCTACAGTATGTCATTAATTACAGAACTCCAGTGACAGTCTAAAACTGCTCTCCAATTCCAGCATATCTAAGCCAGGCAGGTTGAGCTGTGTCCATACAATAGTGCCGAGGGAAACATTGTAGCCGTCTATCTCCCGGTGCAGTTCCTGCATTGACACATTGTGGCCCTGGTGGGCTTTGATCTTCCCCTCCATAGCCATGGTAATGCAGCCCTCCTTCAACAGAGGCGCCTAGCCATTCAAATAATGCCAAGGCATTGCAGAGCTCAGGGTTCCATACCTCCAGAACCTCTTTAACACGCCAAAAAACAAACAAACAAAACACAGCATCAATAACAAAAAACAGAAGTGGAGGGGCCAACAAACAAACAGGCTTCCTTCCAGTGGACTGTTATTTCTTGGTAGGTTATTCTGCCTGACAAGCACATTAAGGTACATACCCGTACCCGGTGAAAGCCTTTTATTTTTTTCTTAGCCTGCTCGAGGGGTATCCCCAGTCCACCAGCAGCCCTCTGGAATCCATTTTGTTAAATCCAACTCTTCATTGGAGCCAGCATCCCTACCTGGCAATGCGCACCGCTCCTCTCCCCAAAGCAGGCAGGCCCTCTAGGAACAGAACGCCATACTGCAATCATGGTGAATCGCAATGCTCCCCCGGGCTCGATGACACTTGCGTCAGCAGCTGCTCCACATATGGACTCGCTTCCACTGCCGAATCAAAGACTCGATGTGCTCCCTGGTGCAGCACGTGCAGTCTAGCCGGATATTGAACGTGGAATCGGACGTTCGCCTCAATCAACCTCTGGCACAGCGGGGCATAGGCTTTGCAGCGGTGACTGAGCACAGCGGAGTAATCTTGCGTAATTCTGAGCTTCATATTCCCTCGTTCAATAACTCCCTTCTGCCTTGCTGCCTTTAACACTGCTTCCTTCTGTGTGTAATAGAGAAATTTTGCTAAAACCACTCTGGGTCTGCGATCCTTTGTTTGTTGCTTCGGCCCTATTCTGTGGGCTCTGTCCACGACAATTGGGCCACTCTCATCTTCACCATCCCTCAGAGAGGCAGATAGATTTTCCACATACTCTCTCAGGTCTTTATCCAGGATTGATTCAGCAATGCCCAGAAAATGCAAATTATTACGTCGGGATCTGTTCTCCAGGTCGTCAATCTTCATTTCATGGGCTTTAGACTCCCTCCGTACTGCAATCAGCTCCCGCTTTAATTTCTCCACCTCCTCCTCAGTCTGTGTAATATGGGCTTCTGCTTCTTGCACGCGTGTGCCCAGTGTAGTCAGCGAGTTCTGGATGGTATCCATCTTCGTATGCAAAGTTTCAAATTGCAGTGAGAGTGCATTTGTGACCGCAGCAGAAATCTCCTCGATCATAGTGGGTGAGGTCGCGGTACTCGATTTCGAGGGGGACTCCGCCATTTTCGGTGGCCCCGTAGTCCGATCCTTCTCTCGCCTCCCCAACTTCGCTGACGCCGCCATTCAAAATTTTGTGCACAGAGTATGGTGATCTGCCCCCTTACCGTCACTCCAGGGCTCCGATCAGCCAAAATCCGCTTCAATACACGGTTTTATTCCAACGGTTAGAGGAGGGGGGCCCGGAGCTTAGGTGACTCATGTCTTCCCCAGCTCACCACATCATGTGATTGTCTAAATTTATTCAATTTTATCGTTTTACAGTCAGGCTTCGCAAACAAACCTTTTGCAGAAAATCTTGAACACCATAACAGAAAAAAGGATATTTTCTCCAAATCAAAACTTTGTCATCAAACTGTATTCCAGCAGTGCTATAAACAAACTGTTTCTTCCAGCAGCTTAACAGAAGAACTTCTTTTCCAAAAACAAACACAGTTGAAAGTAATGGCAATTAGCAGAGTCCAGCAATCCTACAGCTTCCTTCAATGGCTTAAAGTTTTAGCTACCGGACATCTTCTGCTTGTCAGCACAAAATACTAAAAATTGCTGGATTAAAACATTCACTTCAGCACAGGTACTGTTGGTGCTTTAACCTTGAGAGTTCTTTCTCTCTATCCTAAGCTTCCTGGATACAAAAATCAGGCTAAACGGTTTTCTGGATTTCCCTCTCAGTTAAACCGTTTTGCTTTCCTTAATCTGAAGTCATGCAGAATGAGCATTCCATCAAGGAGTCTGTGGAATCCCGTTCCTCTACACCAGGATCTATTTCCATGTCTTCCTCCTCTGCATTACATGTCACTGGGTTTAAAACAGGCTCAGGAATTTCAAGTTTAACTTCTTTTAAAAGTCTGAACAGTCTTTCTCACTGAGCTTTCCTTCCCCCTTCTGGGTTTGTAGTATAGCTATGAGACTTTTTCCCCTTTAATAAACCCTTTAAAGGCTTTGTCTCTCTCAGCTTATCTTTAGGAACATTCTTCCTGGCAGGCTTTCTACAAGATACAGTTTCTTCCTCAGAATCTTGTAAGCTTATCTCTGAGTTTGGGTTATATTCCTTAACCCCCACAGACGTTTCCCTCCTACCTCTGAGCTTGGCTGTGAACCTCCTACAGCATGAGCTTTTCCAGGAAGTAGCGTTGTCTGAATCAGAGCTGCCTTGGGAATCACTGCAGTGTCTGTTTCCAGACCCTCTAGGCTTTCCAGCACTGAAGATTGGTTCCTCCTCAGTCTGGTCTGAGACTTCTTGCTCTAGCTTACTTACACAGCCAGCCTTCCCACTTCCTCTCTCCTGGAAGGAGTGTGATTAGCCCTGGTTCTGGCTCCTTCACAACTGCTGTCTCTGAAGCTGTTCCCATGTCTCCAACTGGATCTGTTGCCTGAACTGCACCTGCTGCCTTGTGTTCCCTTTCCGTTTCTGTTCCTGCTTGAACTCTCTCTGAAGTCTTCACCTCGAGTTCTGCTTTCACTTCCTCTCTTGCTCTGTGTTCGTGTGAGCTTAAATGTTTGAAAGTGACGCCCCTCTCCCGGCCCCACCCACAGGTGTTTCTTAACTCTATCTGGGTGTGGTCTGAGTCTGGCTTTTGAAGTGTGTTTTTTTTCCATTACCTTCATTCTGGAACGTGTATTTTGGTGAGCCCTTCCCCCACACAGAAGAAAAAGTTTCATTTTTTTCTGTTTTCCAGGGCTGTGCTGCACTCTCCTTACCACACATGGTACCACAAGGAGATAAAATGGACAAATACCCGGACAACACAACCACACAAAGAAGATTCAAGGGCTTCGACAGGGACCAGTTCCTACAAGACACGTTACAACTCCTAACGATAGAAAATGATGAACTAGAAGCCCAAATCACTAACTGTAACAACACCATTTACAACGCCGCCAAAGCAACAGATCATAAACCCAGGATACGTCGCTGCAACAAATTACAGCACAAACCATGGTACTCAAATGCCATACAAGGCGAAAAGAGGGAACTCAGAAAATTAGAACGGAAATGGAGACAGAACAAGTCACCCGAGACCCAGGAACTATACCTAACAAAGCAAAAACAATACAACGAACGCATCAACCAAACTAAGAGAGAATACCACACGAACATCATATGCAACTCCAACAACAAACCCAGAGAGTTATTCGAAATTGTGAAAACCCTCACCAAGGAGCAGAAAACAGAAGCTGAAGTGCAAATAGACCCTCAAAAATTCGCTGACCACATACAAGAAAAATTCCATTCAACAGAACAGACAAGACCTAGCCCAGTCACAAAGCACAACACACCCCCGAAAACTTGGGGCACACTCAGTACCCCATCAACAGAGCAGCTCTCCCAAATCATCACGGCAATCAACACAAGCACAGCTCCCACAGACCCCTGCCCAGTGACTTGGATCAAGGCCACCAAATCAAACTTCATCCACACCATACACAACATGGTGCACAGCTCCCTAACACAAGGGCTCATGCCAAAGCAACTAAAACTCGCCACAATAAGACCCATCCCGAAGAAATCCACACTCGACAAGAACAACCCAGCAGCATACAGACCTATATCCAGCATACCCCTACTAGCAAAAATAATTTTAAAAACCCCGTACAGCACCAACTACAAGAGTACATTGACAACCACGCTCCACTGGACAACAACCAACACGGTTTTCGCCCCAACCACAGGGTGGAAACACTCCTGATATACCTCTTTGACAGCATTCTCCGCCTCATAAACACCACCAAGAAAGGAGTCATAATGATCTTCATAGACATCTCATCAGCATTTGACACAGTAGATCACGAAATGCTACTGAACAGACTTCAGAACATCGGGCTACATGGTACATCCCTGAAATGGTTCCAATCATACCTCACCGACAGACAGATACAGGTCAAGATAGGCCACAACACCTCCCATCCCATAAAAGTACTTCAAGGAGTACCACAAGGATCGGCCTTATCTTCATTTCTATTCATCATCTACATCCAGCCAATATGTGACATCATGAAAGAGCACAACATACAATATACAATCTATGCAGATGACATCATGATATACACACCTATATCAGTTGACAACCCAGACTACTCCAAAATAACAAACTGTCTCATACAAATGACAAGCTGGTTTCAAAATAACAATCTCTCTATAAACTATAACAAAACCGAAGCACTAATAATCACTGGAAACTCGGACTTTGTTCCCCCACCCGACATCAAGATAAAGGACACAACCATACCCATAAAATCGGAAGTAAAGTACCTCGGAGTGACCCTGGACAAGGAGCTGAACCTCCAATCACACATAAGCATAATCACCAAAAGCGCATACCACAGAATGAGACTCATCAGACCACTGAAGCCCCTCCTCGCCCCTGAGCACTTCCGCACAGTTTTCCAGGCTCTAATAACCCCACTACTAGACTTCTGTAATCCAATCTACCTGGGTCTAACAAAATAAACACTCAAGCCGCTGCAATTAGTACAAAACACAGCAGCCCGCATAATAGCTGGCACTGCAAGACAAGAACACATCACACCCATACTGAGAGAGCTACACTGGCTCCCAATCAACTCACACATCAAATACAAAATGATCATAAACACATTCAAGATCAAACAACACTCCTCAGCCACCAGCCTACACACACTCATACAACCTGACACAAACACACAACCAAGGAGAAGAGGCACCTCCAACCGAGTAAACAACCCCAAAAAAATTCACCAAGACATGCAAGGACACCGCAAAACGAACACTCTCTCTGGCCGCCCCAACAATCTGGAACTACCTCCCAGACGAGCTGAGACTAACGACTGACTTCAAAGACTTTTGCAAACAGCTGAAGACAAGTCTATTCATTGAACACTATGGACACAGCACATAACATACTAACCAAGCTGGAACAACGGACACACCCACACCCGACCCTTATATATAAAAATGTATAATAGCTCAAACTGTATAACAGCACACTTTGTAGTAAGATCATTTAAATCAAAGACACACTACCTCAAACACACAAAACGCATCACTGCATGAGAACACATGAACACTTTATGATTGTTTGCTGTGGAGACCGCCTTGATTGAAGGAGAAGGCGGTATAGAAATACTGCTAAATAAATAAAATAAATAAATGCTGGGAGGGCACTCACTCTAACCGAGCAGTGACCATGGCATGTCTAGATTCCCACATAGCGCTCCACACTATCTGCCAACAGTGATGCTTTTATGATCCCAGTGCTGGGGCCCTAATTACTGATATGCCTGCCTGGTGCACCTAGGTCCTCTGTGAGCATGCACTATGGACTGGCTAGTGGACTGTCTGCAGTTAGACTGTGCATGGTTGTAGCACCTATAAGGTGCAGTCTGACTGTGCTGTCTGCTGGTGACTGGCAGACAGTGGTGTGAGGCAGTTAGGGTTTTCCAGAGCTAACCCCCCAGCATTGCTGCTGGTCTGCCCCAGCCACAGGTATGGCTCTGGCCCACCAACCCTGGAGGGCTGTCTTATACCAGCAGGATGGAGGTTGCTTCACAGGGGCTGGGGCATGTGTCCCTTACCTACAAAAAGGGTGATGTGAGCCCTTTGGGGTATGTAGTGTATATCACTTTGACCTATAAAGGCACTGCTACACAAACCTCATGCAAGTCTGGAAACCCCTCTGCCCTGATAACAGGTGCCCATGTCAGCCAGACCCTAACACAGGGTACACACTAATCTGGGCGGTGTCTTGTCCCAGAGGGCCACATGTGACTGCAAATTACCTTCAGCTGCACTGCAAGGAACACCTGTCACACACTGGTAGTGATGGGGATGTAGAGCAGGGCCTATCTCTAGCACCACATGTACTGCGAACCTAGTGCTGGGCACCCATCCTATCCCTCAGGAGGAACACAGAACCTGCACAATGGTATAGTCTGTAGCTACTCTGTGCCAGTATCACACAATGTCAGTTCATCTTTCCAAGCTGAGATACCGGAGAGGCGCAGACCCCATTTGCTGATCAGCTGTAGACTGCTATTCAGTATGTGCATTGCATCATGGGTACTGGTGGGGTTACCCTATCCTGGCACTCAGAGCAGACAGTTTGTGCGGTGACCTGCAGCCCTTCTATACCCAGCCATTGTTGTGACATACACCACCGAGGCATAGCCTACCGGTTAATACAATGCCATTCTCAGCAGTGTTCATGGGTTCAGTTCCTCATTGTTCCCTCCTCTCGTGCCTGTCCTACTCAAATAGTGTGCATGCCTGTAACAGTCATATTTTTGCAGATTTGTGCTGCCAGCCCATAATACCCTCGCCACAATTGCCAAAATTCCCTTGGTCTGTCTATCTGCGTCTGTCAGCTGTGTAGAGTCCTGTCTGCCTGTGCAGGCTGTCACCCCATGTCCTGCACTGCTACCCTTTCCTGCATTGTGCCTCTTCATGCTTGCCTCGCCTGTGCCTGATCTGCATGGCACCACCACTCCTCTGTCCACCCATCATTGTAACTATCCTGCCACCTCCGCCTCCACTGGGGGACACGTATTCCCATCGTCTGCCACCAACTGTCTTTCCAGTACTTTACATTGCCAACACCCTGTGCTGTGGTACAGTTGCCCCCACCATGTTTGTCATCAGTACTGGCAGCCATATGGGATGCCCACAGATATGGCAGGTCCAGCGGCTCCCAGCTCTCCCTCCTTCAGTCACCTGTTCATTGCCTTTCCTGAGTGCTCTATCTAGTGTGAGGGCTACATCTGTCTCTGTTCCTCACAGGTCATGCATGTTATCCTGCGACACCTTGCAGCCCTTAGGGAACACTAACCTAGGGCACCGAAACCTTGTTAGGCCACCTTAACCTATGGTTCCATAGCCCAGGGTGCCTTCTACGGTGCCTTGTCCAGGGATGCCTAATTCGGCACTTAGCCTAAGGAGCCTTATAGGGCGCCTTATGAGGCACCTTACAAAGCACCTTATAAGGCACCTTACAAGTCACCTTATAATGCACCTTATAAGGCGCCTTATAAGGCACCTTACAAGGCACCTTACAAGGCGCCTTGTAACGTGCGTTAGCTGATACAGCTTGCTGTAATGATGCACCGCCCACGCCTTTATATGGGCATCTGTACCTTTACCATGGAACCTAACGCGAGTGACATTACCGCAGTTTAGTAAATATACCCCATAGTCTTAAAATGGGCTTGCACCTCAATACGAAGAAGGCAAAGATCCTGACAACTGGCAAATCAATCATTTCATCCTTGATGGAGAAGAACCAGAAATAGCAAACAACTTTAACCTTCTAGGATCAATCAATAAAGAAACAGCAAGCAATCAAGAAATCCGATGACGCATTGCTCTTGGCAGAATGGCGATGAAGGACTTAGACAAGATTCTTAAGAACCGGGACAAATCTCTGCATACAAAGGTAGGACTTGTCCAAGCCATAGTATTTTCAATAGCATCATCTGGATATGAAAATTGGAAAGTAAAGAAGAAAGAAGTAAGAAAATCAATGTTTCTGACTTATGTTGCCGGGAAAGAATACTGGGCCCAATATTCAGTGTCGACAGATAGCACTTGTAAAGCACCTAGCCATCGCTGCTGAAGACTAATCCCAGATATCCAGCCACCAGCATTGAGTATCCAGGGTAACCACAGAACCCGGAAGCTAACTGGGCAGCGGCTCAATATCACCGCTGCTCGGTTCGCCTTTATGGACAAAGTTAGGCCAGCCTTTACCACACCTGAATTTACCTGCCGGTCACTGATCGGGCAGTGGTTCAATATTGCAGCTGTTGATTAGTGATGGGTACTGCCTCCACTCTGCCTTGGAACACCCACAACACCACAATGCTAGCTGGTTAGTATCGGGGCAAATAGCGGCAGTACCCGTGGCACTATCTATGTTAGTGCCACTGAATATCTCACTAACTGATATTTATGCAGTTTGCAGGTCTGAAAACCATGTAAATGCCTTTAAATTATCCTCCCCTACTGTGTTTATAATGGACTGCCCGAAGAACAAATCGGTCGATATTAGAGATCATCAAATCTAAGCTTTCTTTAGAGGGGGTGAAGTACTTCTGTGCACAAAAGAAGAGCAGTACCTGGGCGTGATTGTTTCTGATGATCTTAAAGAGGCTAAACAGCTAGAAAAGGAGACAGTGAAAGCCAGAAGGATTCTTGGGTGCATAGGGAGTGGAATGGCCAGCAGGAAAGAGAAGGTGAGCGTGCATTTGGAGTATTGTGTGCAATTCGGGAGACCGCACTTTCAAAAGGATATAAACAGGATGGAGTCAGTATAGAGGGTGGCTACCAAAATAGTCAGCGGTCTTTGCTATAAACCATATGGGGACAAAGATCTCAATATGTTTACTTTAGAGGAAAGGCAAGATAGAGGAGATATGATAGAGACATTTAAATACCTCCATGGCACAAGAGGGCCTCTTTCAATTGAAAGAAAGCTCTGAAACAAGGGGACATTTATTTATTTATTTACTTTTCTTATATACCGCGCTATTAAAATCAGTGCGGTTTACAATTGAACAAAACATACTGCAATGTCACATGACAGTTGAGTTTACATTGAACAAGGACAAGATAACTTGGAGGTAACTGGGGTAACTATTTACAGAGTAACTATTCACAGAGTACAGTATAAATTTGTACATGTAGTTATACTAACTGCTTATTTACATAATATAGGTCGGTTTTCAACAATTTTATAAGAGGCTCAATCAGTAAAATGTGGGGTCAATACCAACGTTAAACAGGAGAGGGGACATAGTGGTAGAGCTAATCGAGTGAGGGTGACATAGAGTGAGGGTGAAAGAGAATAGACTCAAGAGTAATATACAGAAATATTTCTTTATGGAAAGAGTGGTAGATGCATGGAATAGTCTCCCAGTAGAGGTAGTAGAGATGGGGACAGTATCTGAATTCAAGAAAGCATAGGACAAACACAGAAGATCTCTAAAGTAAAAAAAGGGACTATAGTAGTTGTTATGGAAGGGCAGACTAGATAGGCCATATGGTACATAAGAACATAAGATATGCCATACTGGGTCAGACCGAGGTCCATCAAGCCCAGTATCCTGTTTCCAACAGTGGCCAATCTAGGTCATACGTACCTAGCAGTATCCCCAAAAGACACAGGTTCCACAATGTTTGTACTGGGTCAAGCATTGATTATCCTGCCCTGGATATGGTCTTTTTCTTCTGTCATGTTTCTATGTTTCTAAATGACAAGACTTCAGTTTTCATACTTTGGACATGTCACACGAAGAGAAAGATCATTAGAGAAAGACTTCATGCCTAGTGAGGCTGAAGGTGAGCACATGAAAGGAAGGCCAGCAATGCAATGGATGGATACAACGACAGCAGCTATGGACGCCATTCTATCAATGATTAGCCGACTGACTGAAGCCCCAACACAGTTTAGGACAACTATCCACTGGGTCACCATGAGTCGACATTGACTCAACGGCATCTAACAACAACAACACTTAAATGCATGAGATTATGGGTCATAATTAGCAGGCAATGAAAAAGGTGCAGTACCATCAAGCACAGCCTCAAGAAAGTCTTGTTTATGATAATATTTCAATTCATCCCCTAAAAGTGCACAATTTTAAAAAAAGGTTGTTGTTTTTTTACCTATTGTTGTATTACCATGTGAGGCCTTAAATAGGCTGATGAATCTTGTGCTATGATTCGGAAGTCCTACTCCTAGCTATAAGAGCGATGGTTTATAGGAGTGCTGAGTTTGAAGCAGTTGAGGGGATTTATGGTACCGTGTATGCCATGGCAAGTGCAACAGAAAGGTGCCAAGAACAAAGTGTGCCAATCTTATAGGAAGAATACAAGAGCTTACACAAATATATTTACAAAAAATAATGGAAATGTTCATTGATTTTTGCTTGACTGCTGTTTGGAATTTTATCATTGTGGTGTATA
Organism: Ichthyophis bannanicus; assembly: GCA_033557465.1. Lineage (NCBI taxonomy): Eukaryota > Metazoa > Chordata > Amphibia > Gymnophiona > Ichthyophiidae > Ichthyophis > Ichthyophis bannanicus. Next base: position 921,473,562 of record CM066034.1, read on the forward strand.
GAACACATCCGAATGCAATGTGTACTTTAGAGTCAATGCTGACCCCTGAAGGCCCAGCAGCCCTTGGGTTTTCTACCACTTTCTCACTGGGTGGCAGTAAGTGCACCTGTATTATGTGCACTTGCCGTTTAGCATGTTGAGGTGCATCGTCCTGTGGTAACTGCAGGGGGGCATGCCAGGCACCCCCCCCCCCAGCAGTTAGTGTGGGTCTACTTTACTTTCTGCGCTAATTTTGTGGGCTTAATGCATGCTATAATAGCACATTTTAGTAAATATGCCTCTAAGTTTCCAAGAGCATCAGACCAACCCACACCAACATATTTAAAATTAGACTTATTCTTAGGCACTGTAACTTCATTTGTATAATGCAGGATGATAGAAACCTTGGGGGAATTTACTGGCTAATGCAGACAGGGTGCTATTCCACAATGTCTGCAGATCATACAGTAGCTGCGTGCCTGGGCGCAGTGTGAGTGGAGAGTGGGCAGAGTGGGAATGCCAGTATCATGCCATTACTGTGAGCGTCAACAGTGTTCTGCAGACATCGCGAGTGCTGTGCTGGCATCCCATGATCCCTGCATTATTTTCTGCAGTATCTGCAGGGGAAAGCTGGGAAAACCAACTGCAGATACCACGGGGCATTTGCAGCTAACACCGGCCTTTTGCAGGTATCGCCTGGTGTTTTGTAAACATGTCTCTTAATGCGCTTTAAATTCCATTAGCATACATTAACATGTTCATGCAGCTTGATAAATGAGATCAGTGGTGACATGAATTGCCAAAGGTCACATAAATCATTCGGGTTCAACATTTGGGGCCGCTGAATGCTAGGCATGTGCATTTTGGGCTCATTTGGCCATTCATTTGCACACTTAAATGTTTTCTTTTTTAAATTTTATATTTATTAAATTGTACAATACACCAAGGAAAACCTTGGAACAAGAAACAGACATTCCATCACATCACTAAAATAACAAAGAAGAACAAAGGAGAAATAAAGCAATATCAATAAATTTACAGAATGAATTGTAGTCCACAATAAAGGGATAAGATCCAAGAGTTACAAAAAAGAATAGGAAGACAATATAAGAGTAAAAAATGCATAAGAATTTGAGTAGTATACATAAGCAAATCACAAACTATTAGCCCAAATACAACAGATAGCCGTTACAGTCATTTAGAATCCAGAAGAAACAAAGCTGAGAGGACTCAAAGAAATAGTATATCTTGTTCTGATAAAGAGAGCACACATTTATAAGGAAATCTTAATTGGAAACCTGCGCCCAAGGTGAAGCCCTCAGTGTAGAGTTCCAAGAGCTTCTTCCTCCTAATCTGAATCCATTTGGACACATCTGGGAAAATCTGTATCCTACCCCCCCCCCCCCTAAAGAAAACATCAGATTTCTTAAAATGAAAACACAGTAACACTTCTTTATCCTGAAGAAATACAAAAGAAACTAAAAGGATAGCTCTAGCCTTGACCACCTCAGTAGATTGCTCCTACAACTCACACAGGTTGCCCAAGTCCAAGGAGTCGGGAGACACCTCCACCAATGAGGCGTCTGCTTTCTGCGAAGCATTCTTAGAAATCATGAGCAGAGGGTAATAGGTAATAGGTTTTAAGAAGAGGAGGAAACCCGACATCAGGATAGTCAAAAGTCTCTTTCAGGAACCTGTTAAACAGGTCCCTGGGGGTAACCACTGATACTCGTGGAAAATTCAAAACCCAAAGGTGTAAGGTCCTCTGCTGGTTCTCCAAATTTGATTGAAGGATAAGGTGGTATAGAAAATGGGATAAATAAATAAATAAAATAAATTTTCAGTATTACGTTGGTAGACTAGTCTACTCTGAGTCAGTACACCATGCTGCTCCTGTAGCTGCTAAACGTGACCTCAAGCACATAAACAGAGCCTTCCAGGGATTTCCTGCTCTTCACCAAAATCTCCAGTCTCGGAGAGTAAGAAGCCAAGCTTGGAAGACCCCAGCACATACCTGGTAAACTGACTGCAATACTTTCCATATAGAGTCCAAAGTCACTTCCTTAGGGAGAGACAGTGGAAGAAAAGCTATTGAAGACAGCGGTGACTCTGGAAGAACTACTCTGACTCCCATAGAAGATACACCTGCCTGGGGAGAAGGAATGACCCTACCATCATGCTCCGACGAAACAAACGCCAAAGCTGAGGCTGCCTGGAAACCGATGCCAGCATCCACGTCAGACTCTCTGTCCCCAGAAGCCCCAGGTGCAGGAGGAATGGAAGGGCCGGCCAGGCTCAGTGAAACATCGTTGCCCAAGCCGGAGTTCTTCCCAACTCTGACAGCAGGTTTGCCCAAAAGCTTTGCTTGAGTGTAGGCTTCCATGGTGCGCTGCCGTGCTGGTAAAATCAAAGAGGTAGCGGGAATGCCTCCTTACCCTTCGCCTTGAATTTCGGCATTAGATAAGAGAGGAGAATACAGGTAAGAAGCAGGTACCCGCGCATCCTACTCAGACGCCATCTTGGACCTCTTCCCAGTGCACATTTAAATTGTAAGCATGTGTGAAAATTACTCATGCATATGTATATTGATCGCATGAGTGTAAATTCGGAGGTATATGCGCACATAAGCAATTTGCATGCATAGTAGGCACACAATCACATGACAAAAACAAACATTTTGGTTGTATGCTGCAAATGTGACAAAACTTTCAGTCGTTCATATGCCTACTGAATGCATAACCTTTGACCAGACATCTTGATATCTAGCCAGAAGTTACGCAGTTATGTGGCAAAGGGTTGAGAGGCGCTTCAGGGGCACTGGGATCAGGTCTATCCAGTCAACTTTATGAAGTAAGCTGGGACCACAAAAATGGCTGTTCTAAAGTTAACCAGATAACGCATCTGGTTAATATTAGACGCACATATTCAGCTGTTTGATTTAACCACATAAGTCTGCTAAATATTCACTTGAAATTGACTGGATAAGCAATTTGGTTAATTTTAAGTGGGTAGAGTCTTGCTGAATATTTCTTTAACAGGCTTTTTGGATAACTTGGATTTTCTGAGGCAATGGAGAGTTAAGTGACTTGCCTAAGGCCACAGGGAATCAAACCCTGGTTTCTTGATGGGCAAGCTAGAGCTCTAACCATTAGGCTACTCCTTATTTAGCAGCTGCTGAAATTACCAGCGAGAGTGCATTTATGTTTTTGTCTACAGATCAGAGCTGGTAAGGTCTGATCCATGAGTGCAAGAAACAACATTGATTTTCAAATTATTCGTAGAATGCAAATGAAGCATAAACTCGGTGTCACTCAATGCAAATATGCAAATGCATTTCAGCAGTTTTCATAGTGGCAGTTCTGAAAACCAGATCTGTTCCCAGCATGTAAGGACTAAAGTCTGCAGCCCTTGCTGTGAAGACATTTGTAATGGGAAATGAACTATTTTACACAGGCCATAGAACCACTCCCAGACAGCGTAACCTGTTAATCATTTCTACTGATAGAAGTGGGGGGGCTTAGTGTTCTCCATTTTAATCCTCCCTGTTGTAATAGTGTAAATGTGAATATACAATGTGTAAACAACTGACTCAGCCCAGCCTTGCTTTGCTCCGTACAAGTTTGCTGCCAGATGTTTTATGGTTTTGTGCGAGAACAATATGTTTCTCTAGTTATTTGGAAAAAGCTTTTTATAGGGGAAAAATTGAATGTAAAATTAGAATTGTGGGGTATTAATCTCTGCCTATTGCAACTCGGATCCTCTCAGCGTTCCCCGGTGCTGCTTAAATTTATTCTATCAGCCATGGACGGCGGCAGCAGCGATAAAATCTCTCGGTCCTAACTGAACAACTCATTGCTTTGGAAGAGTTGCTATGAATTACCTGAATATTTATAGAGCTTTGGAAACAGCAGGGGGAAATCGAGCAGATGCATTTATAACAATTACCATAAAATGTTATGTCTACACAGAGGGTGGTTCATAAATGATTGCTTCGGTTCTCACGCTCCTGTTGCTCAAAGCACCCAAAGCAACAAATGTTTGCTTATCCACAGTTTCCATTCTGTCTTCATCGATTCAGGCCTCAGTCAGAAGAAAGCATCAGAGTAGGAATAACCTCCTGAAAAGGTGTGTATTTTAGATTAGTGGCACTCAAACTAATCCTCAAGCCACCCTCCCATTCAATCAGTTGAGTTTTCAGGATATCCCAAATGAATATGTTTGAAATATATTTGCCTATGCTGGACGCAGTGAATGCAGTTATATTTCATGCATATTCACAAAGCTCGTGCTAGAGTTTCTGGCACCCCCCCTCCACAATTTCTAAATTGGTGCCTTTCTCCCTCACTAGCCAATGATGCATGGCTGCACCCACAACGCTGCTTTTGATAACACCTTAGTTTTTGATGTTTCTTTAACTTTTTGCTGTTTTACTTTGCTCTTTTTTATTTCCATTTTTCATTTTCCTACATTTTGGCACCCTCCAAGTGTTGGCGCCCCCCCCTGTCATGCTTACCTTGCTTATTGTGTTATGCCAGCCCTGCATATTAATTGAGGATATCCTGAAAACCCAACTAGCTTGGATAGGAGGGGGCCGAAAGGGATTTGATTATCATTGTTTCAGATGGGATCTGGGAAAACCTAGAAAAGGTTCTGACTTATTTTCAGTTGTTGAGAGATCTTAGTTCAGATTCATTTCTTGATTCTTTCAGAAATGCTTACTGTGCCTGAATATGACTTGCTCTGAACAGCCAATGAAAAGACATTAGACCGAACAATAAATATGTAAATAAATACAGCCATAGCAAATCCAGAGAAAGATTACAGCATAAGCAAATCAGGTATGTGTCAAGTATTTCAGAGGGGCCTTCTCAGATGTGCTCATTCAACGACTATCAAGGTAGATGTTTGCAATGGAAGAAAGAAAACTCTGAGGTGGAAGGAGATCAGAGCCACTACTGTCTGCAGAGGTTTCTCTGTCTTCCCCATACCCTGTCATCAGAGGACTCGGCAAGAAGCGCTCCCTGACCTGCTGTCTCCTCTTCTGCTAGTTTTCCTATTCAATCAGAACCATGCAAGGCTCCGTTTGTGGGAGTTTTACAATGTGTCCTTATTACAATGGGGAAGATCAATGTGCGTTTTTGCCTAGCGCCCATCAAAGGGTTAATCCTGTCCTGGGCAAGTCTATAATGTTCAACAAGCTAGTCAAATCTATACCGTGTGAGCCTTCACAGAAAGAACCAATATTTTAATTTACATATAGTTAAATTCAGAAACTTACAACTCAAGACGTTCTTTAGCTTTACAAGCTGGAAAAGCCAAAACCAGAACATTTGGTTGGATGCTGGTTTTCTTGATGAAATCACATCAGAAATTCAACTCCCTAAGGTAAAAGCTCTTATTGATCAGTTATGAACATTTTATTGGATCTGGGTTGATTTAGGATTTGGGCGGACCAGTCTGCACAGCTCTAATATATTATTTCTAAAGAAAGCTTTCAAAGTGGGGAAAAAGGCCATGGGGGTTCTGTCTTTGCTTGCTTTTCTACTCTACTGAGATTCTCCAATGGGGGAAGAATTCTCCTTCAGGGCCCTCAATGATGATAGTCTCCTCAGATTTTGCCAACACAACAAAAAGTTTACTGAGGAATTCCTTCAACAAAAATAGCTTGAACAGGATATTATTATGGTGTGGCATCCTTAAAGTAGACTAGAGTAATACATTCCATAAATAAAGCTGTTCTGAAGCACTACCTAGGATTTCTCTCTACATGGGATCTACTACTTGCTCTCAACCATTCAGTCCCCATCTTGCATCCTCATCATACCATGTAGATATCAACTTTGCTGACTCCTCTGGGCAACCACTGGATGGGAAGCTCTTTCTTCTTCTCCTTCCAAGAAGCACGAATTGGAAACCCACTCCTCCAAATATATTTCTGTTATGTTGGTGCCGAAGTTCTCGAATTGATTGACACAGGGAGAACCTGCAATGCCCCCTATCCCCAATTCTCCCATGGTTAGTGTCGCTGAATAGCCTCTGGTGCCACCACCACATGCCCCACTGCTAATTGAGGTGTGCCGTGGCTGTCCCAGGATGGCACGCATTGCTAACCAGGCAATGGCGATATTGAGCCACTGCCCAGTTAGCAACACATGGCAAAAGCCAGCCACAGCAAACCTTGGGGGCTACTGCCTGGTTAGCTTCACGGCACTCCGGGCAACCAAGATATTCAATGGTGAGGCCATTGAATATCCAGGTTTAAAGCTGAGCCCTAGCAGCTGGCCGCTTTAGCAGTGCTAGTCACCAGTGCTGAATATCGGGCCCTTAATATGCATTAAATGCCTATCATGGAGAAGTGGCCTAGTGGTTGGGGCAAGGTACTTCAGGCCGGAAGGTCAGGGGTTCAAATCCCACTAGAGGACAGCAACCTTGGGCCGGAAGGACTGGGGTTTCTAGTCCCACAGGTGCTCCTTGTGGTCTTGGGCAAGCCACTTAACCCTCCATAGCCCATGTTCCCTGTAAAAATAGTTATCTCCAAGTTATAATGCCCTGTTCAATGTAATTTCAGTTTGTTCAATGTAAACCGCACTGATGCAGAATAGCGCGGTATATAAGAGACTTAAAATAAATAAATAAATAATAAATATAACTATAGATACATATATATGATATCGGCTCCTGAGGTTGTCCTCTGAATATGCTCCTTCTCTTCCCAGATCAGGAGACCCTTAGCTGTCCTTTGACCAGAGGCTTCCTTCTGCCCTTGACTTCTCAGCACAGTCAATATATCGGCTTAGACGGACAAGACAGGTAAGCACCTGGTAGAGCAGATAAGCTATTCAGAGACAGGAAACTGCTCTTGGGTAGTGATATCCAGACCAGTCAGTTTTCCTTCCACGTCACAAAACTCTTCCTACCATTACCTCACTGGTGAGGAACTCTCCGAATACAAGAAAACTCTGGGATTTTTTCGATCGATAGATAAAATTCCCTGCTGCATGACTGACAGAAAGCCTGCTAAGAAGATTGTTTATCATTTATCTTGATATACACTGAACATGGGAATATTACTATTACTACTGCTGATCATTTGTATAGTGCTGCAAGGCGTAAGCAGCACTATACAGACACATGTAAGAGATGGTCCCTGCTCATCAGAGCTTACATTCTAGTCAAGACAGATAACACAACAACAGCTGGGACTAGGAAATATGTCTAGGGATCATGAGAAGATATTTGAAAGTTTTGGGGAATTTGAAAGTGAAGCACCCTGGTTTTATACAGTTCTGTGCCAGAAGTAGACTCTCTCAGGTACTAATGGAATTTGTGGTCTTGCAAGTTAGATCATCCTAATCTGTAACCTCCAATTTGCAACAGAGCGTGAAGCAAGACATGTTTGTCCTGGTTTACTAAACACAGAAGTGCTAGGAAGTTCTTTGACTTGGCTGCAAATGCTACTACTAGTGTATAAATACACAAGAGAGCTGCTGTATTTGTTCGGGAAAACTCTCAGGCATCAGAATGGGACATGTTACTAGGGCCATGGCTCCACCAACATTTTGCTCAACACAGCATCAGCAGTTAGAGAGACTAAGGGGTATGTTTACTAAACTGCGGTAACGTAGCCGTGGCTATGTTAATGCGTGTTAAGTAACATTAACGCGCGTTAACATTACGTTAACACCTGTTAATGTTATTTAACACGCGTTAACATCACCAGCCGCAGCAAGTTCCACAGAGGGTGGAGAGAGGGCAGAGAGAAGGGGTCAATGGGCAGGGAGTGGGCGGGGAGAGGCTCCTTTTACACTAATGCGGGGAAATGAAGGGACGAACATTACCGGGACTGAAAACTTGTCGTCAGATGCACATTTGCAGGAGGATGAAACCATTTCAGCGTCAGCAATGTACAACATAGGCAGGGATAGTAGTGATCCATTTGCAGCAATAGCATAGTGCCCAAGTATGAAAGGCCTCTATGGCGATGGTGCAAATGGGGCATAGGGGGCTGCAGGCGGGACATGTAGTGGGGGCAGCTGGGGCACAGGGTGGACTAGGCAGTTGCCTAGGTGGCACACAGGAACATAGAAACTGGACATCAGCAAGACAGAAGCTGACAAAGGCAAAAACACAATCCATCTACATCTACCTGGTCTACCCTAGCTAACAGTTGCCAGGGCACTGACCTGACATCCCCTCAACCAACCCTCCCCCAAGTGGAAGGGACATAATATTGGTAGGTGGTGATGGGGGGATGTGAGGATGCCCATGTATGCCTCCCCACCCCAGACCCCACTCCCTAGGTGACCGCCTACCCACACAGTGGATGGCCTGGGACTGCGCACTACCAGCACCAACAGCATATGGTCATGTCAGCATGGTAGGGAGGTGTGTGCCCATGCTGGAGGGGGCAGTGGCACTTCCCTGCAGTGGACCTAGGCCATTCCCTGTACCAGTATGTGGTCTGCAGTGGAACATGAAGGTTCTGGCTGAGGAAAAGTACAGGTAGCTCCAGAGACCACTGTGTATCTGTGGTAACAGTGTGGTGCAGTACACCCAGCCAGTGTGTCCAGAAGCAGAGGGTCACAGGTTCAAGTCCCAGCTGTGGATCCTGCAGAGTATGTCCCTATATTTTACCCTACAATGCAGATACAACAGCAACATGTGCAAAGCCCAAAGCAGCGGCGAACAGGGGTACAAACACCCACTCACACAGGCTCCACAATCCAAAGCTGCATGGAGAGTCAGGGTGTTGGCCCCAGCACAGAGCTGCAGTTATCACCAGAGCACTACTACTACCTCCTGCACAGTTTATCAATATTGGCACTGTGATCAGGACCAGTGTGCGGGCAGCAGGGTTGCCAACCACCCCTATCTTTGCACAATGCTGCAATAGGAGTGTGTGTGTGTATGTCTATCCATTGTTTTGTGGCTGCCCACACCTCACTGGGCCCACAAAGTCCCACTGTTACCAGTGTTAGCCTGAATATGTGCATAATGAGGAGCAAGGTATTGTGGGTATGGCCCGGACAGGGCGGATTGGCCAGGATTCATCTTCACAGGGTGTGGGGCAATGGCTGGGACACTGTAGTGCCCAACCACCACATGCATGGACAGGGTGGCCACAGCATGTCATGCTGGGGGGGGGGGGGGGAGGTGACACTCTCACTCTGACCGAGCAATGACCATGGCATGTCTAGATTTCCACATAGCGCTCTACATTATCTGCTTCTAGTAATACTTGTGTGTTCTCAGTGCTGGGGTTCAATCACTGAGATAACTGCTTGGTGTACATAATATTTCTGTGAGCATGCACTACTGACTGGTTAGTAGACTGTCTACAGTTAGTCTGTGTATGGTTGGAACACCTTGTAGGATGCTGCAGGTGCAGTCTGACTGTGCCATCTGCTGATGAATGGCAGAACATGGTGTGAGACAGTTGAGGTTTTCCAGACCTAACCCCAGTATTACTGCTGGTCTGCCACTGCCCCAGTCACAGGTTATGGCTCTAGCCTTCCAACCCTGGAGGGCTGTCTTATACCAGCAGGATGGAGGTTGCTTCATTGGGGTTCAGGTACCTGTTCCGTACCTACAAAAAGGGTGACTGTGGGCCCTTTGGGGTGTATATAGTGTAGAGGCACTGCTACATGAGGTTTGTGTAAGTCTAGAAACCCTTCTGCCCTGATAACAGGTGCCCATGTCAGCCAGACCCTAACACTGGGTACACACTAATCTGGGTGGTGTCTGGTCCCAGAGGGCCACATGTGACTGCAGAATATAGATGGACATCAAATTACCTTCGGATGCACTGTAAGGAACACCTATCACACACTGGCAGTGCTGGAGATGTACAGCAGGACCTATCTCTAGAACCACATGTACTGCAGACCTAGTGCTGGGCGCCCATCCTATCCCTCAGGGTGAACACAGAACCTGCACAATAGCATGGTCTGTAGCTACTCTGTGCCAGTATCATGCACTGTCAGTTCGTCTTTCCAAGCTGAGGTACTGGGGAGGTGCAGACCCCATTTGATGATCAGCTGTAGACAGCTATTCAGCATGTGCATTGCATCATGGGTACTGGTGGGGTTACCCTATCCTGGCACTCAGAGCAGACAGTTTGTGCGGTGACCTGCAGTCCTTCTGTACCCAGACATTGCTGTGATTTAAACTATAGAGGTATAGCCTACTGGTTAGTATAATGCCATTATCAGCAGTGTTCATGGGTTTGATTCCTCATTGTTCCCTCCTTTCATGCCTGTCCTACTCAAATAGTTTGCATGCCTGTAACAGTCATATTTTTGCAGGGCTGTGCTACCAGCCCATAATACCTGCGGCACAGTTGCCAACATTCCTTCGGTCCGTCTATCTGTGTCTGTCAGCTGTGTAGAGTCCTGTCTGCCTGTGCAGGCTGCCACCCCATGACCTGCACTGCTACCCTTTCCTGCATTGTGCCTCTTTGTGCTTGCCTCACCTGTGCCTGATCTGCATGGCACCACCACTCCTCTGACCACCCATCATTGTAACTATCCTGCCACCTCCGCCTCCACTGGGGGACACGTATTCCCATGGTCTGCCACCAACTATCTTTCCAGTACTTTACATTGCCAACACCCTGTGCTGTGGTACAGTTGCCCCCACCATGTTTGTCAACAGTACTGGCAGCCACATGGGATGCCCACAGATATGGCAGGTCCAGCAGCTCCCAGCTCTCCCTCCTTCACTCACCTGTTCATTGCCTTTCCTTGATGCTCTATCTAGTGTTAGGGCTACATCTGTCTCTATGCCTCACAGGTCATGCATGTCATCCTGAAGCACCTTGCAGCCCTTAGGGCACACTAACCTAGGGCACCGTAACCTTGTTAGGCCACCTTAACCTATGGTTCCGTATTCCAGGGTGCTTTCTAAGGTGCCTTGTCGAGGGATGCCTAATATGGCGCTTAGCCTAAGGAGCCCTATAGGGCGCCTTACAAAGCGCCTTATGAGGCACCTTACGAGGCACCTAACAAGGCACTTTATAAGGCACCTTACTTATAAGGCGCCTTGTAACACGTGTTAGTCTAAGGTGCCTTGTAACGTACGTTAGCTGATATGGCTTGTCATAACAATGCAACGCCCATGCCTTAATATGGGCATCTGTACCATTACCGCGGAACCTAACACGAGTAATATGACCGCGGTTTAGTAAACATACCCATAAGGACAGGGCCAGAGATTGGCTTGTTTGACCCCTCCAACCTTACAAGTGTTCTGCTGCCCCAGATAGTGCAGAAGAAATAGGCAAGTAACTTTGGCAGAGCTCAAACTGAGGGTGTGGCCAAGCATGAGACTACTAATACTTAGCACTTGCTATCTGCCGCAGATAATAAAAGGAACCCTATGTTAGCAAGCAACCTTAAAAACTAATTCGCTAACTAAGGACATGATTTGGAAATAACAGTAGCAAAGGTCAAGAAACAAATACAAGGTGATATGTTTTTAATGCATTAAATACATTTCCTAACTAGCTTTCAGGAGAGACATTCCTTTCCTCACTTCTAAAGAGAATAAGCTAAGGTGGCATTGCCAGAAACTGTAAGTGAATCATGACTCTACTAGGGGTAGGAGGTGACCTTTTAGGCCACTCAGTGTTTTTCAGTATTGGGAGGACTCCTCACCAGTAGCATAATGGTAGGAAGAGTTCTTCGACATGGAAAGACAATTGACTGGTATAGACATTAAAGCTCAAGGGTAGTTTTCTGTTCCTGAATAGCTGAGGCAGTATAACATTACTTAATAACTGAGCTGAGAAGTCAGGGACACAAGGAGGCTTCTGGTCCAAGGAGAACTGAGGATTTCCCTGATCCTAAAAGAGAAGGAGCTGATTCAGAGGGCAACCAGGGCTGGTGCAAGAGTATTGGGTACCCTAGGCAAATCTTCAGTCTTATGCCTCCCCTCCCCCCCACCCCAAGATCATTGCAACACAAACTCTCCCACAAATATCTTGTTAAAATGCACAATTATCATCTAATCTTTGATGCATAAATTATATTAATCTCTCTGATCTCATGAAAAAAATAGAAGCAAGCCTACGATAAAAGAAAGAGTCAGCCTGGTGGATTTGGACGACAGTTGCAATGGGGAGCTGGGAAAGAGTCTTACTTTAGCAATTAGGGTGCCATTGCTGCGGTCTGCTAATGCTAGAACCCACAGCAGCTCCCACTTGTGTTCCATTGCAAGCAAAACAAGCGCCAAGTCCAGCATGCATCCAACAGGAGCTCTGTCCGCCGCCGCCCACTCTTAGCTCCCTAACATTGTTCCTGTCTGTGCCTGCACCAGCAGCAGCGGCTGGATGTACTCGCTGTTTTGGAAATGCTCCACAGATTGTGGCTCTCACCTTAGGAGATAATTACTGTCTCTCCCTCCCAGCTTTTGCCGGCCGGAGTAGAGGGACTTTGTGGTTACAGCTGCAGGGAAAACAGCAATAAAGAGCATGGGGTCAATCAGATATTCACGAGCAAACATTATCCTGGCAGCTGTTCAGGCCTAGGCCTCTGTCCTTTGGCCAGCAGGAGAAAGGGTCTTAAGAATGCATCCATGTCCTCTGCAGTGAGGTGTCTGACTTGCAGGATAAGCCACGAGATTCAAGACACTGGCATGCTATTAAACACCCTTCCTCCTGCCAGCCATGAAGCATGGGAGTGAACTGCTGGAGTAATGTTTGCTTGCTGCCTGTCTGCTGCCAAGTTTGCTTACTGGAAGCACCAGCCCTGAGGACTACCGTGGAAGATAACATGGCAACCATGTTGCTTTTTTGAATTTATTAAGTAATCAAGAGTCTGGCAGTGAAGCATAAAGGGTAGTGTATAAGGCTATAAATCCTAGATCTTATTTGATCTCCTCTTATTAAGGTCTTAATTCAAAACACACCTTTTTCACATGGTCTTTGACCTGCCACCCTCCAGCTCTTGACTCCTCCCCTTGCTCTCTGACTGTCCCCTCTGCCCTATGGATGACTGTTTGACTTTCCCGTCATATTAATGGCATGCCTTGCTATCTTCTCTTCATGATATTGTAATCTTAATTGTATACCACCCTGCTGCTTTTGTGAAGGTGTGGTATATCAAGCACAATAAAACATAAATATAAGCATTAAGGAGAGCTACCTACTGTACCTGGATGTAACACACCCTGAGAAAGCTGTGAGCTAATCGAATTTCCCTTGTGCTTTGAAGGATGCAGTAAAAGTTGTTAGTGTAGCTGGGTTTAAAAAAGGTTTGGACAAGTTCTGGAGGAAAGGTCCATAAACCATCATTAAAGACGATTTGGGAAATCGACTGCTTACTCCAAGACAAGCATTGTGGAACCTGTGTGCCTTTTTGGGAACATGCCAGGTACTTTTGACCTGGATTGGTCACTGTTGGAAACAGGATACTGGGCTTGATGGACCTTGGTCTGACCCAGTATCATATATCTTATGTTCTTACCTTCAGTTCAGGCTGCCATCCTGTGTACTGTGGGAAATAATAAAAACATAGCTGCACATAAACATTAAAACTAATCATCAGATTCTATCTAACAAATTATCCAGGTAACACATAGACATATTGAGGATCATTCTCAAAGCCATTAAGACAGATAAATTGGCCTGTCAGGAAACTGACTTCTTCAGGCGGTTAAAAAGTACATGAGGTGATGCACTTGGCGAGGCGCTGGTCTCTATTATAAGCACAAGTCTAATAGAGTCTTTCTTGCTGTATGTACAGTATTTAAACATTCTGGGGGTTATTCTGTGCCACGAATAGCGGTAATGGATGTCCCACACTATTCGTGCCCTTCCCATCGGTGTCTAACTTCCCGGCCGGTTGTATGGGGAGGTTAGACGGGGCGGGGAAGGGGTGGATGGAGGGTGAAGGCAGGGTGGGCAGTGGGCGTTCGTCATCCCTGGACATACAGGGCTGATTCCAATGTCGGCCCTGTATGTCCAGGGCCGATGGCTTAGACGGGGAACTTATTCCACCTTTGAGGTGGAATAAGTTCTCCGAACTTGCAAGGGACAGCAGCCCGGGGCTCAAAAGAGGCGACAAGGGGCGGAGGAAATTCCACGGAGGCCGGATCGGGGGTCAGGCTGCAGGGAAAGCATTTTTCTGTGCCAGTGCCAGTGCCAGTGCCAGTGCCAGTGCCAGTGACTGCGGTTTTACAATAGAGCTGCAGTGTCATTGCAACCAGTCGCCATGGTGCGCCGCTCCATTTTAGAGCCCTGACTGAGTTATCCAGGGACAGGCCTGTTCGTGATTCTGATCCCACGGAGCTAGACGTGTCCCTCGAGTTTAGAATCGTGAACCCCTCTGCAGGGACGGCCCAAGGGGGGTGCGGGCCCTCATTTGCATAGGTGGCCTTATTTGCATAAATATTTGCATAATGTTACCATACACTAACTTTTAGTAAACATGCATCTTAATGAGTGTATGGATAAAGAAAGACTAAAAGATTTCTACATTACTATAATCCAGTGCCAACTGCCAGGCACATTAGGAACTACTACAAACGCAGCCCCTTTAGAACCCATAGCAAACCCGCCGTATCCTGACAGCATTACCAGGACTCACAAAGCACCAGACCCTACCTATCAAAAGGTAACACTGCAAATATTAAACCAATACATTTCAGAGAATAACAATACATGACCTACTGGGGAAAGAGAACAAGTGGAAATGTCAAATAGGAATTACATAAACAGAATACCTCAGCTCAGTTACACATGCAGAACATAGACCATCACCAAACAAGGAATCACAATTTAGAAACAGGAAGGCAATAATTAAACTGGGAACCCCAAAAGCCAAACTTGGAATGTACAACAACACTGTAGAAATAAAACTATAAAGTAATTTCCTCTTGTACCAAACAAAGCGCAGACGTTAATGATGCACATTTCCCAGAGCTTTCATATTCCAGTTAATAAATTCAAAATAAAGAGATATCTTTCTACCTTTTGTGCATTTTTTTTCAGTTGCAATTGCTCCAGCCACTTTCTTCTGGTTTCTTGTTTTCTGCTAACTCTCCATCGTCTGCTGTCCATTTGTCCTTTCTTCTCTCTTCTAGTTTTTTTTCCATTCTCTCTCTCTACATCTGCTTTAACATACTAATCTTTCTCCTTTTGCTCTTTCCTCATTCCTATTTCATCCACTCAAATTTTACCCCTCCATCCTCAATCCCCACTTACTCTCCCAATACCCGGCCAATTGTAGATTTTTCATCCCTCCCACACAAAATATTTTTCCCCTCTCCATTTTACTCTCGCAGCCCCATCCCATTCTAATCCTCCCCCAACATCAGTTCCCTTCTAGTTCCAGCCTCACCCAGCATCCATTCCCTTCTAGTCCCTGCATCAGCCCATTTCCAGTCCTAGTTCCCCCATCCATTTCCAGTCCGAGTCCCTTCATCAGCTCATTTCCAATCCTAGCCCCCCATCAGCCCATTTCTAGTCATTTCCTAGCCCCACCATCAGCCCATGTCAAATCCTAGCTCCCCTCCACTCAGCCCAATTCCAGTCCAAGCCCCCCATGAGTCCATTTCAATCCAAGCCCCCACCACAGCCCATTTCCAATCTTAGCTCCCCCCCAACAGCCCATTTCCAGTCCTATCCTAGCTGCTCCATCAGCCCATTTCCAGTCCTAGCTCCCTTCCCTCACAGCCCATTTCCATTCCAAGTCCCGTCCTCATCAGCTATTTGCAGTTCAAGCCCCCCCTTCCACTCAGCCCATTTCCATTCCAAGTCCCCGTCCCCATCAGCTATTTGCAGTTCAAGCCTCCCCTTCCACTCAGCCCATTTCCAGTCCTAGCAACCCCCCAACCCATTACCAGTCCTAGCCCCCCATCAACCCACTTCCAGTCCTAACCCCACATCACCCCATTTTCAGTTTAAGCCCCCCCTATAATCCATTACCAGTCCTAACCCCCCATCATCCCACTTCCAGTCCTAAACCCATCAGCCCATTTCCAGTCAGCCCCCCAAAGCCCATTGCCAGTCCTAACCCTCCCATCAGCCCACAGCCCATTACCAGTCCTAACCCCATCAGCCCACCTCAAGTCCTAACCCCTCCACATCAGCCCATTTCCTGTCCTAGCCCCCCCCCCATAGCCCATTACCAGTCCTAGCCCCCATCAACCCACTTCCAGTCCTAACCCCACATCACCCCATTTTCAGTTTAAGCCCCCCCTATAACCCATTACCAGTCCTAACCCCCCATCAGCCCACTTCCAGTCCTAAACCCATCACCCCATTTCCAGTCAGCCCCCCAAAGCCCATTACCAGTCCTAACCCCATCAGCCCACCTCAAGTCCTAACCCCTCCCCATCAGCCCATTTCCTGTCCTAACCCCCCCATAGCCCATTACCAGTCCTAACCCCCCCATAGCCCATTACCAGTCCTAACCCCCAACAGCCCACAGCCCATTACCAGTCCTAACCCCATCAGCCCACCTCAAGTCCTAACCCCTCTCCATCAGCCCATTTCCTGTCCTAGCCCCCCCCCCATAGCCCATTACCAGTCCTAACCCCCCATCACCCCATTTCCAGGCATGCCCCATCAGCCCACAGCCCATTACCAGTCTTAACCCCCCATAGCCCATTACCAGTCCTAACCCCGTCCAACAGCCCACAGCCCATTACCAGTCCTAACCCCATCAGCCCACCTCAAGTCCTAACCCCTCCACATCAGCCCATTTCCTGTCCTAGCCCCCCCCCATAGCCCATTACCAGTCCTAACCCCCCCATCAGCCCACAGCCCATTACCAGTCTTAACCCCCCATAGCCCATTAACAGTCCTAACCCCCCAACAGCCCACCTCAAGTCCTAACCCCTCCCCATCAGCCCATTTCTTGTCCTAACCCCCCCCAACCGCCCACAGCCCACTACCAGTCCTAACCCCATCAACCCCCCTTCCAGTATTAACCCTCCCATCAGCCCATTTTGATTCCTAGCCCCCCCCCCATAGCCCATTACCCGTCCTAACCCCCCCCCCCCCATCAACCCACAGCCCACCTCAAGTCAGGTCCTAACCCCCTCCATAGCCCATTACCAGTCCTAACCCCACCACATCGGCTCAGGAAAATTTAAAAAAAAAAAAAAAAAAAAAAAAAAAAAAAAAAAAAAGCTGGCTGCTGCCGCTGCCGCCGCAGCAGAATGGAGTGTCCCACGGGGCCCCCTCTGCCCGGCTTTCAGATTCGCGAAGGGAGAGTGTCTCCCTCGCGTCTCTGTTATGCCTGCAGGGGCAGATGGGAAATTTCCCATCAGCCCCGAAATTTCCCATCTGCCCCTGCAGGCTTAACAGAGACGCGAGGGAGACACTCTCCCTTTGTGAATCTGAAAGCCGGGCAGAGGGGCTCAGCCGGGCAGAGGGGGCCCCGTGGGAGACTCCATTCTGCTGCTGCTGCGGCGGCAGCAGCAGCAGCCAGCTTTTTTTTTTTTTAAATTTAATTTTTTAAAAAGCAGAGTGTTCTTTGCGCGGGGCCCCCTGAAACGCGGGGCCCTGTGCAAAAAACATTCTTGCTCTATGGACGGGCCGGCCCTGCCCCTCTGTATGTCCGGCTCAGACCGGACGTACAGAGGTGCTGTACATCTCCAATGGAATGAGCCCCTCCTTGATCAAACCTATGTTAAAGAAGCCTTCTCTGGATGCTAATGAGCTACATAATTGCAGATTAGTTGCAGATCTCTTTTCCAGGGCTAGCCCAACCATTAGGCAAGACGAAGTGGTTGCCTAGGACAGCAGTTTCTGAGGCATGGCAAAGAGCAGCAGCAATCAAAACAACACCATAGTCCCTGACAACCACACCAACTCAAAGACCCATCAGCACATTCTTTTCCCTGCAG
Source organism: Ichthyophis bannanicus (assembly GCA_033557465.1). Classification (NCBI taxonomy): domain Eukaryota; kingdom Metazoa; phylum Chordata; class Amphibia; order Gymnophiona; family Ichthyophiidae; genus Ichthyophis; species Ichthyophis bannanicus. The sequence goes on from CM066034.1 coordinate 921,491,394, forward strand.
GGAGAGTGGGCGCACACACACATTGTTGTTAAGTGCCTTCAAGTCGATGCTGTTTCATGGCGATCCTGTGGATAGTTGTCTTCAGTCAAGAGAGCTAATTGTTGATTGAGTGGCATCTATAGCTGTTGTAATTGTATCGATCCATTCCACTGCCGGTTTTCCTCTTTTGTATTGACCTTCACACTTGCAAAGCATGATTTCTTTCTCTACTGATTTTTCTCTTTGCATGGTGCGTCCACAGTATGAAAGTCAAAGTCTTGCCATTTGAACTTCTAAGGAAAGTTTAGGCTGATCTCCTCTAGTACCAATTGATTTGTTCTTTGGGTATAAGCTGTATTCTTTGAAGGCATCAATTTTCTTCCTGTTTTCTTTTTTACAGTCCAACTTTCGCATCCATATGAAGTTATTGGAAAAATACCATGAGTTGGGCAAGTCAAATCTTTATCCACAGAGATATATCCCTGCACTTGAAAATCTTATCCAGGTCCTTCACAGCTGATCTGACAAGAGCAATGTGTAATCGGATTTCTTGACTGCTTGACATTCCATTACTGATTATTGATAAAAGTGGGTTAAAGTTGTCTACAATTTCTATGTCTTCTCCATCAAGGATAAAATTATTGATTTTACCAGTTGTCAGGATCTGTCTCCTTCATGTTAAGGGATAGGTCCATTTTAAGACTATGGGGGTCATTTTGGAAGCCCTATTCGTACTTTGTACATCTGAACATGGGCATAGAGATGTCTCCAGAGCCATTTTCGAAGCCAGGTCTGTGGACAACCCCAGTGTGAGGACGTCCAAGCCTGAAGCAGGGTCATGGTGGAGGCATGGCTAGGGTGCTCCCAGGAACCTGGGCACCACTGCCTGATCTCAGAAATGTCCTGGATGCCCAGAGTCGCATCTAAGTTTAGAACTGCTCCAGGCACAAATAAGCATCTGAAAAGTGTTTGTTTTGGCTGAAAAACATGCAGAGGGTGTAGAGAAGATAAAGCTCCATCATCCTCAGTACAATTTCAGAACCAGCAGCAGCAGTGGGATTTGAATCCTGTCTCCCCTGTCCCTAAACCATTACTCTTATTACTAGGCTATTCCTAGATTTGCAGGTTCCCAAATACTATTCTGGGGAGGTTTATGTAGATGCCTCCAAAGACATCCATATCGAGCATCTCTATGGGGTATGTTTACTAAACCATCTTAATGTTACCGGTGCTAGTTGCGGCGTTAATGTGAAGAATGCCATATAAGGTAGTGGGCGTTCCGGCGGCAAGGTAGCAAGAATCTGTATCGCGCGATAGTGGGCGCCGTGGCATGTTAACGCACGTTAACCCTAAGTTCATGCCAGCACAGTGCTAGAAGCTATAAAGATGTAGCCCACTGGTTACTGAAATGACTGTGGAGGCATAGGTCATGGGTTTGATTCTGCAGTGGTGTTATGTAAGAAGGCTGTCTGAGGCATTTTCTTTTCTAATTTAAATCAGTGCTGCCAGCAAAAACATCCTCACAGTGCCGTAACCTAAGGTGCCGCATAAGGCGCCCTATAAGGCACTCCATAGGGCACATTGTAAAGTGCCCTGTCCGCCAAGGCACCTTATAATATGCCCTATAGGGTGCCTTATGAGGCACCTTAGGCTACGACACTGTGAGGGTGTTTCTGCTGGCAGCACAGATTTAAATTAAAAGGAAAAGCCTCAGACAGCCTTATTAAATAACATCACTGTGGCATCAAACCCATGACCTTGGCCTTTGTAGTCATTGAAGTAACCAGGGGGCTACATCACTATAGTGTCTAATCCCCTGCTGGCTGGCTACAGAAAGACTGCAGGTGACCACACAAACTGTCTGCTGTGGTTACCAGGATAGGGTAAACCCACCCGTACTCATGATGCACTGCAGATGCAGATCAGCAGCCTACATCTGATCACAAGATGGGGTATGCGCCTCTATAGCACCCCAGCCTGGTAGGGGGAACTGACCGTGTGTGTTACTGGCACAGAGTAGCTACAGACCGTGACATTGTGCGGTTCCTGTGCTCACCCTGAGAGTGAGGTGGGGAACCCATCACCAGGTCCACAGCACCTGGCTTGGCTGAGATAGGCTGTGCTGCAGGTCCCCATCAGTGCCAGTGTGTGATAGGTAGCCCTTTCAGACACACCTAGGAAACACCTATGTCCATCTGTATTTCCCAGTCACGTCTAACCCTTGTGACTATGATGCACCCAGAATAGTGCATATCCTGTGTGGTTGCCATGGTCACATGTTATAAGAGAAGGGTGGTGTTTGGACCCACATGTGGATTATGTAGCATCACCCAACCCGCACCCTGTAGGTCAGGGTGGGGAACAGGATCTCCCACCAACAGATCCACATTCTACATCTCTGCAATGGTGGCAGTAGAGGGGACTATCAAACCCAGCCCTGCTGGGGAATAGGCACCCTACAGGGCAGTCAATGCAAATCTGTATGCATCACATAGGGCACTGGCAGACAGCCTGGAACAACTCAGCTGCCCCCCACCACTATCTGACATTCACCAGCAGAGGGCACAGTCAGGCTCCACCCACTGTACCCTGCAAGGTGTTCCAGCCATACACATGCTAACTGCAGACAGTCTGCTAGCTAGTACATATTCCTGGAGGAACTGTGTGCACCCACAAACAGGATGTGAGCACACACACCAAGCAGGGATGTCAGTGATTGGGCCACAGAAAAAGGAACTCATAGATATCACTTAAGAGAAACACTGTACAGCATTATGGGGGAACCTAGCCATGCCATGGTCACTGCTCAGTCAGGGTGAAAGTGACCACCCACCATGACATGCTGTGGCCACCCTGTCCGTGCAGGTGGTGGTCTGGCACAACAATGTCCCAGCCATTGCCCTATGCCCTGTGCAGATGCATCCTGCCCAGGCCATACCCACAGTACCTTGCTCCTCATTATGCACATTGGCAGGCTAACTCTGGAAACAGTGCAAGCATCGTGGGCTCAGTAAGGTGTAACACTGGATAGACATACACACACTCCCACTCCTATTTCAGCCTTGTGCAAAGAGAGAGGTGGTTGGCAGCCCTGGCCACCACACCAGTCCTGAGCACAGTGCAGGCATTGCTATGGTACTCAATACTGTTATGGTCACTTCCCAGGGTGGGAAACACTGTCAGAAACAAAAACTGAAACACACTCCACAGATATCAGAAAGGTTGCTATGATGAATCCCTGTCAACAAATTGTGTTTAACGTAGGATTTGTTATCTGACATTAATCATAGCAACCTTTTGATATATGTGGAATGTGTTTACAAGTTCAAGACGGCATTGCTAAGGTATGCAAGTGCTAGTATTGGTAGACGCTGCTCCGCGCAGGGCCCAACAGCCTGACTCTCCATGAGCCGTTGGATAGTGGAGCCTGTGGGTGTGGGTTTTGTGTCCCTGTTGGCCTCTGCTGTAGGGTAGAGGTTCCCAACTCCGGTCCTGATGGGCCAAACACAGTTCAGGTTTTCATGCTGACCCTAATGAATATGCATGAGATACATTTGCATACAATGGGGCGGTGCATGCAAATGCATCTCAAGCATATTTCTTAGGGACAGCATGATACCTGAATGGCGTTTGGCCCTCCAGGACTGCAGTTGGGAACCTCTGCTCTAGGGACTGCACATGTCTATGGTGTATGGTGTATGTGCTCTGTAGGGTAAAATATAGGCGTTTATGGCGTGTTTATTTTATCTGCAATAAAGGTTCCTTCTTTATTACCATGGTTTAGTACTGGGTAAAATATAGGAACATGGTCTGCAGGAGTCACAGCTGGGATTTGAACCTGTGACCTTCTGCCCCTGAAAACACTGGCTGCATGCACTGCACCAAACTGTTGCCACAGAGGCAGGCCATTCCCTGGGGACACCATTACTGTTTGTCAGACAGACCTTGTCTCTTGCAGTGCATGGCACCCACCTACACAGGGCTTGGCCTTGGTGTGCTGTGGGCAGATGCCACTGCCCCCTCCACCACCAGCACCCCTCCGCCACCATGCTGACATGCCCTTGTGCCGGTGCTGCTGGTGGTGTGCAGACCCAGGCCATCCAGTGTGCCGGTAGGCAGCTGCCTATGGTGCGTGATATGGGGTATGGGTGCCTGCATAGACATCCACGCTTGCCCACAGCACCGCCTGCCAATGTTGTCTGCCCCTTGGGGTACTTGCTGGGTACTGTCCCCTGGGACAGTGTGGGACACACACTCGTGGACATGTTGTTGGTTGGTCAGTTGCTGTCTTGCTGGTTTTCTGTTTCTACTTTCCTATGTGTCACCTAGGCATCTGCCTAGTCCACCCTGTGCCCCAGCTGGCCCACTGCATGTGCCGCCTGCAGCACCCTGTACCCCATTTACACCATCACCATAGTGCCCTTTCCTACGTGGCCACTCTGCTGTTGCTGCACATGTGAAAGCCACATAAGCAAGCTGCCCAATATACACCACAGCAAACCCTCATCAACACTATCAATGTTGGAACATTCACTTTGTGGGGGGAATCAGAATTGACCCTTCCAAAGGTGACATCTTCCTTTTTATTCTTTATGGGTAGTGTTGATTACCATTATCAATGTTTTTTCTATTGGCCAGCTCGGTGTTTTGTATTTCTCTTTTGGTTCTGGTCATTATCTCTCTGGTTTTTGTTTTGTAACTGCACATGTATCACTACTATCACTTATCTGGGTCTCCCTGTCTTTGCTGTACATTGCTGACTGAACTGGTTTCTCTCTCCTGCAAATGTGCCTCTAACGCAAGGTTTTCAGTAGCGTTAATTTTCAGACCCTGATTTCACAGCGTTAGTGTGCTTGGGTCCTCTCCCCGCCCACTCTCCACCCATTGACCCCCTTATCTCCGCCCTCTGGGGAACCTTACTCCACCCTCTGCGCACCTTAACACCGCCGGAGACGTTATCGCGCGATACGTGACGTTCTCGCACGGTAATGCGCCATTATCGCACGATAACGTCGCCGCTGCGACATTAGCGCTGTTTAGTAAACATACCCCTATGTTTGTGAAACCATGTCTGCACCTGGATGTGCCTACTTTTTTTTCAGGCATTCTGGCTTAGACATCCAAGACTGCACTTGGACGTCCTTTCTAAAATGCCCTACCAAGTTTCTTGAGCTTAATAAGCAGTCGTTTTGGATCATCTTCCTGTTCAGCCAGTAACATGGTATTGCCAGCATAGTGAAGGTTGTTGATGAGTCTTCCACTAATTTTCACACCTTGGTGTCTTCATACAGTCCTGTTTCTCTGTTGATTTGTTTTGCATATAAATTAAACAAGTTAGGAGAAAGTATGTAGCCTTATCATACACCTCTGCCGATTTTAAACCATTCTGTTGCTTCTTGATCACTGTAAAGGCTGTATAAGAGAACTATCAGATGTTCTGGTATACCCATGCTTCTTAAAGTGGCCAAGAGTTTTTCATGATTTACTGATCAAAGGCTTTGCTGTAATCAATAAAACACATTTATTTATTTAGCACATTTTCTATACCGCCGGTTTACAATTAACTGGGTACAATTGAACATTATGATATTCATGAACAGTTTTACAGATAACAAGAACGAGGAACAATAGTTAACAGGAGTTTAAAACCAAACTAGTTTGGCTAAATTAACTTTGCACAGTGAAGCAAGAATTGACTTTCCTTTAGATATGAAGATATTGTTTGGTATTCTTTTGCCTTTTCAAGCATCTATGTCATATCCCTGATGATGTCTCTTGATCTTTGCCCTCTCCTGAACCCTGCTTGCACTTGGGCAGGTCTTGTTCCAGGTATGGTTGTAGTCTCCATTGGATGAGCTTGAGTAGAATCTTGCTGGCATGTGGGATTAGAACAATTGTGCAATAATTTCCACAGTCAATCGAATCATCTTTCTTCAGTATTGGTATGAACACAGATCTTTTCCAGTTGGCCATCATGCAAATTTCCTAGCATTATATAATTATTGTAACAGCTGCATCTGAATACTGTAGTACTTCAATGGGAATACCGTCAATATTGAGTGTTTTGTTCTTTGATAATGCTTTCAAGACTCCCTAATAGGGGCTATACATTTAAAAAAAAGGTAAGAATTTGTGTTTTTTTAAATTGCTAGGTTTTTTAAATTGCTAGCTCTCTGACTGGGAGCTCTTAAAAGGGTTTTGGTACATTTTTAAAACAAAGTTACATTCTTTTTGGTGCTTTAGTTTAAAAAGAGAAATATTTTCTTTAGTGGGGTAGGTTTAAAATTCTGCTTTAGTAACTTTTTCTGCTCTTTGGAGCTACTGACACCTAATCAGGTGTTAGTTCACTCCCTACCCCCCCCCCCCCAACTCCCACCCACCCCCTAGTGAGCCGTCTTGCTTTATAGAGCACCTCCCCAATTAACAAACCACAGGGACTTGGAACACATTTTGAATATAATTAAAGAGATTTAACTGCTCGTTCTCTGAAAGGACAGATGGGAAACCAGCTGGTACTTTGTTAGATCTCTCTCTTTTGCTTTAACAGATACCTAAGCTCCACAAACAGAACAATGGCTGGGAAAAATCATATCTCTAAAGCTGTTGCCCCCGTTACAGCTTCTGCCTCTGTCCAGACAGAGGTCCCAATGCCAGATGAAGGACCAGTTCCATGTGCAGGGTGCCTCCATGCTGAAGCTCTCACAAAACAAGTTGAGGAACTCAGAGAGGAGGTGGCGAGGCTGAAGAGCATTCAAGACAGTGAGAGGTACATTGATGAGATGCTTCTTGCAACAACCAAGTGCTCCAGCAGAGGAGAAGATGGGTGCCTACAGAATGACAAAGGTTGGACACAAGTCACCAGGGCCTGCAGAATCACCTATCCAACTTCTCCAGCCCTTGAATTGAAGAACCATTATGCAACCCTGGAAGTGGAGGAGGTGAAAGCATCCCTGGAAAGGGAGGAACCAGAGCTCAAGTACCCCAAAGTTGCAGATTCAGTGACCACAAGGAAGCGAAGGGTAGTGGTGGTTGGTGACTCTCTTCTGAGGGGTACTGAGGCATCCATCTGCCAACCAGAATTGATATCCAGAGAGATATGCTGTCTGCAAAGTGCCAAAATCTGAGATTTTACGGAGAGTTTGCCGAGACTCATCAAGACCACTGACTATTACCCAATATTGCTAATCCAGATCAGAACAAATGTTACTGCCAGGTATCCCTCTGAGCATATCAAAAGTGACTTCATGGCTCTAGGACAGAGGGTGAAGCAGATAGGTGCACAGGTGGTGTTCTCTTCAATCCTCTCTGTTGAGGGTAAAACCAAGGCAGAGAGACTCGCATCCTGGAGATGAATGCATGGCTGCGTGGATGGTGTCATCGAGAGCGTTTTGGATTCCTGGACCATGGGATGCTGTTCCAAAGGTTGCAGAGCAGAGATGGCGTCCATCTGTCCATGAAAGGTTGACGCATCTTCAGTAGTAGACTGGCTAATCTACTGAAGAGGGCTTTAAACTAGATTCGTTGCGGATGGGTGAAGAAAGCCCCCAGGTAAGTGAAACATTAAATACCTTTATGGAAATGAGTAAAAGGGGTAACATATGGAAAGCGGTGTGTATAAATGCCCATAGCATGGGAAATAAGATCCCTGATGTTGAAGCTTTGGTGGGAGTGGCTTACTTGGATTTAGTGGCAGTTACATAAACATGGTTCACAGAAAACGATGACTGGGATGTAACTATACCTGGCTATACTTTATTTAGAAAGGACAGGGTAAGAAAAAGGGGAGGAGGAGTGGCACTATATGTAAAAAATAATATTAAAGCTTTGGAATTACAGAGCTTAAAAGGGAGCGAGGATGCACTGTGGGTTAAACTGGAAGGAGAGAAAGAGAAATCTATTTGCATTGGCGTGATATACAGACCCGCCTCACAAGAGGAAGAGGTGGACAGAGAGTTAATTGAAGACATACGCAGCATTGCTAGGAAAGGGGAAGTGCTACTGATAGGCGATTTCAATATGCCAGATGTTGATTGGCACATTCCTGCTGCAGTACCATCTAGAAGTAAGGAGATCCTGGATTCTCTACAAGGAGAACTAGTCAGGCAATTGGTAACAAACCCCACCTGTGAAGGGGCCATACTGGACTTGGTGCTTACCAATGGTGAAAGTGTTTCTGATGTTATAGTGGGGGATCATTTTGCATCCAGTGATCACCAGAAGGTTAGTTCAGTATTAGGACTAGGGCTGTTAGAATCCAAGGGCAACCAACCTTTTTGTTAAAATGGTAAATAAAAGGTAAAAGGAAAAGGAGACCACTATGGTTTTTGAACGAAGTAGCTGAAAAGGTGAAGAAAAAGAGGGAGGCCTTCATGAAATACAAGAGATCACAGAGAGAGGAAGACAGGTATGTATATTTGGAAAAACTTAGAGAAGCTAGCAAAGTAGTCAGGAAAGCAAAGATTCAAAAAGAGGAGGAAATAGCCAATGCAATAAAATGGGGGGATGAGACATTTTTCAGATATGTTAGTGAGAAGAGGAAGGGCAAAAGTGGTATTGTCAGACTCAAGGGTGAAGGGGAGGAATATGTAGAAGCTGATGAGGATAAAGCAGAATTGTTTAACAAATATTTCTGTTCTGTGTTCACAGATGAAAAACCAGGAACAGGACTTCAGAAAACACCCACAAACAGGAACAGAAGCTAGGGGCATCCTGAACAATTTTCAGAAGACTGTGTTCGTGAGAAACTAGTTAAACTTAAAGTAGACAAAGCGATGGGACCAGATGTGATACACCCTAGAATACTGAGGGAACTTGGGGACGTTCTAGCAACTCCACTGACTGACCTTTTCAATGCCTCGTTGGAGTCGGGAGTGGTGCCAAAGGACTGGAGAGAGGCTAATGTGGTGCCTTTACACAAAAGCAGAAGTAAGGATGTGGTTGAAAACAACAGGCTGGTTAGTTTAACTTCGGTGGTGAGTAAATTATTGGAAACGCTGCTGAAAGAGAAAATAGTAAGGTTTCTGGAGTCCAGCGGATTACAGGATCTGAGGCAGCATGGATTCACCAGAGGCAGGTCTTGTCAGACAAATTTGATTGATTTCTTTGACTGGGTGACCAGGGAGTTGGACTGAGGGAGAGCCCTAGATATGGTGTATTTAGATTTCAGTGAAGCCTTTGACACTGTTCCTCACAGGTGACTTATAAACAAACTGAGCACCCTAGGGATGGACCCTAAAGTTACTGATTGGGTTAGAAATTGGTTGAGTGGGAGGTGACAAAGAGTACAGGTAAATGGTGCTCACTCTGAGAAGAAGGAAGTTATCAGTGGTGTGCCCCAGGGATCTGTCCTTGGTCCGATTCTTTTCAACATCTTTGTGAGTGATATAGCAGAAGGGCTGTCGGGTAAGGTTTTCCTCTTTGCGGATGATACCAAAATCTGCAATAAAGTAGACACCCAGGAAGGTGTAGATAACATGAGGAGGGATCTAGCTAAGCTTGAAGAATGGTCTAGAATTTGGCAGCTGGGATTTAATGTTAAAAAGAGCAAGGTCATGCATTTGGGCTGCAGCAATCCAAGGGAGCAATATAGTATAGGGGGTGAAGTACTTTTGTCCACTAAAGAAGAGCGAGACCTAGGCGTGGTTGTGTCTGATGATCTTAAAGTAGCTAAACAGGTAGAAAAGGAGACAGCAAAAGCTAGAAGGATGCTTGGGTGCATATGGAGAGGAATGGCTAGCAGAAAAAAGGAGGTGATAGTGCCTCTGTATAGGTCTTTGGTGCGACCTCATTTGGAGTATAGTGTGCAATTCTGGAGACCGCACCTTCAAAAGGATATAAACAGGATGGAGTCGGTACAGAGGGTAGCTACTAAAATGGTTAGTGGTCTTCAATATAAAGCATATGAGGACAGACTTAAGGATCTTAATAAGTACACCTTAGAGGAAAGGCGGGATAGAGGTGATATAATTGAGATGTTTAAATACCTCCGTGGCATAAATGCACATGGGTAGAGCCTCTTTCGATTGAAAGCAAGTTCTGCTACGAGGGAACATGGGATGAGGGTGAAGGGAGATACATTCAGGAGTGATATGCGGAAATATTTCTTTAAAGAAAGAGTGGTGGATCCGTGGAATAGTCTCCCAGTGGAGGTGGTAGAGATGAGGACAGTAACTGAATTCAAAAAAGCATGAGACAAACACAGAGGATCTCTAAAGGGAAAAACGGGACTGTTGTAGTTGTTGATATGGAAGGACGGACTAGATAGGCCATGTGGTCTTTTTCTGTTGTCATTTTTCTATCATCAATGATTCCTGATTGTAAGTTACAGGTAGAAAAGGCTGTTGATCTACTTAATAAAGATGGTATAATTCCTCCGTGCATTCTTTCCACATTATTTTGATCTTCTCAGCATCATTCAACATTGATGCTTGAGCATCTTTTAGCATTCCAATTCAAGGCTGGAATTTTCTCTTTAACTCTCATAGATTTAGGAAAGACTATCTTGTTCTTCCTCTGATAGTTTCTGATTTTATTTCTTTGCATGGTCATTGTGCTATTTCTCTTTGTCTCATCTCGCTATATGTGGGAAATTTCTGTTAAGTTCTTTAATTGCCTCCCTCTCTCCCTGGCTTTAGCTTTCTGCGTTTCTAAGCAATCGGCATGCCTGACAAGACTGGCAAGGGAGCAGCCTTCTAACATTGGGAACAAGTGAGGAGGTGAACTCCTCCCCACTCCTCCATGCAGCCAACCACTGACCTGCTCCGATCTTCAAATTCAGAGCCCCGAATGGCACGCCCGACAAAATCGGTGAGGAAGCAGTGTTCCAGCATCAGAAGTGAGCGAGGAGGTGAGCTCCTCCCCACCCCTCCATGCAGCAAAACACTGGTCTGCCCCGATCTTCAAATTCGGAGCCCCGGTCGGTATGCTTGAGAAGACTGGGGAGGGAGCAGCATTCCAGCATTGTGAGTGAGTGAGGAGGTAAGTTCCTCCCTACTCCTCTGTATAGTCAACCACCGGCCTGCCCGATCTTCAAATTCAGAGCCCCAATCGGTGTGCCTGCGCCTAAGGGCCACACCAAAGGGCCCTTAGGCATGGCCTGTACAGTGATGAGGCCCTGCATCAGGATCCAAATATCCTGTCCTCAAATGCTCTCCTCTCAGCATCTGCAACAACCTGAGGTAAGCACCACCCTGCTTCCTGATACTAACACCCAGAGACACCTAGAACAAAAGAGAACCTTCAGCAAGCCTGCTCCCAGCTGACTAAGCCTAAAGTTTTACCAGGCAAGATAACAACCAGTTTCACCTCTACATAAGGATCCAACCCACAGTGATACAATCAAGTCTACACACCTCAAAATCCCCCTCTCTTCCCACCAAATGCTCTCTCATCAACACCCACTGAGCAAGAAACAAAATCAACACCATAGCAGATTACATCCTCAACAAACACAGACATCATGTGCATCACAGAAACCTGTTTTACAGAATCTGACTATGTATTGCTCAATCAACTCACTCCTCCCAAATATAAACTCTACAACTGCCCATGGTTAGGAAGAAGGGGTGGGGGTGTCCTCCATTCTTGCCAACGGATATCTAAAGTTATGCACAGTCACTATCAGCTCATATAGACTCTAGACATACTAACAGCAACAAACATAGATATCACTATATGTTTAGGGCCCCATTTTGATCAGGACATCCATGCCCCTATGAAGAGGAGCAAACACGATTCTGATCCTGCAAGGCATGTCTAGTCCCGCGGGATCAGAATCGTGACTAGGCCTGTACATGCAGGCTGGGACCTGATTCCAGTCGGCCTGCATGTACAGGCCTCTACCTGGCTATCTAAGTCAAGGCTCCTGAATGCTGAATGGAGCTGCAGCGCTATGGCATCTGGTTGCTATGGTACCATGGCTCCACCCTGCCCACTGACCTGTTCTTAAATTCCCTGTAGCCCGACCTCCGATCTGGCCTCCCAAGGCCAGGGTCAGGCTGCAGGGAATCACCTGCACCTCTTCCAACCCCTTCCGCCACCCAGACCTGCTATCCCTTGTTATCTAGGGGAACATATTCCACCTCAGAGGTGGAATAAGTTCCCCGTTCAGTCTGCCAGCCCCAGACATACAGAGCCGACATCAGAATCGGCCCTATACGTCCGGGGCTGCAGACCGCCCACTGCCCGCCCTAACGCTGTCACCGTACCACCCCTTTCCCGCCCCCATCTAGCCTCCCCATACAAACACCTTGATCATATGGGGAGGTTAGCCAGGGACGCAGAGGGGGCCGAATAGGGGGGCTCAGAATGACCCTGTTAAACTACAGAACATTAAATGCAACAACTGATGATCTATCCAAACTGCTTGAAGAGGCTTGTTCCCACAATACATCAAATAAGTTCTTCATCCTTCCAGGAGACCTAAACCTCACCTCCATGCCTACTAAGCATGCAACAGCCTTCCTAAATGCCATGGAAACCCTTCAACTACAACAGCTCATAAAGGATCCCACCCATAAAAAAAGAGCAACGCGACCTCATCTTCGCCTCTATGAACTTAAACTGTCAACCCTACTCAACGATCACATTTATTTATTTATTATTTATTTATTTGCATTTCTTATATACTGCGCTATTTTAATCAGTGCGGTGTACATTTGAACATAACAATCCACAATGTAGCAGGCAACATTGGGTTTACAATAAACAGGGGTAGCAAACATGGAGGTAAACCAGGGGGAACTATTTACATGTTATGATAACTATTTACATAATTATTTACAAAATTATTTACATAATTATAGTGAACTCATTACGATAGGTACAAATGGATCATTTATCAGAGGGGTGTAGGTATAAGGCATGGATAGTAGGAAGGGAGTGCCAATTAACCATTCTCCAAGGGAGGCATAGATATGGAGCAGTCTGTGTAGGAGGGCGGGGTGGTGTCTGTGTGTTCTCTGGTGTTAGATTCAGGGTAATATATTAGGAACAGGTGATATTTAAGAGCCTTCCTGAATAATGTTATGTTTGTGATGGCTTGGATGTCAGATGGGAGGGCATTCCACGCTCTGGGAACGAATAAGGAGAACGCTCTGTCTGTTGTCTTAGTGCACTTTGTCAACAATTTAGGAACTTCAAGTGTGTTCATAAATGGGGACCTTCTGCATCTATTAACTGGCGTGCTGTGTATAAGACTACTGATGGGTGAGGGGGGCTGGTTCTTTGAGGCCTTGAATGTCAGGACTAGAGTCTTGTAGATGATTCTGGCCTGCAGAGGCAGCCAGTGAAGGTTCTTCAGGACTGGCGTTATGTGGTATGATCTTGATACTCCTGCAAGTACCCTTGCCGCTGAGTTCATGGCAAGACGGAGTGGGCTTAGAGTTGCTTGTGGGAGACCGTGTAGAATGATATTAGCAAAGTCCAGGTGTGGGATAACCAAGGCTTGGAATATTGAGCGGTAATCGGAGAAGTCAAGTAATGGACGGAGATGACGTATTGTTCGAATCTTATGGTATATCGCTTTTGTGGTGTTTTTAATGTGCGCTGACATGTCAAGTCGCTGATCTAGGGTAATGCCTAGATAGCGAATTGTGGGTTTTGTCTTCAGTTCCGTATTATTGACTCGTAGTGAGGAAGGTGGTGTGAACTTTTGGTTCCTCGTGACGAACAAGACGTCTGTTTTGTTGTGGTTAATATGCAAGTTTTGAGTGAGGAGCCAGTCTGCTACGGCTCCTCACTCCCTCCCACAGGACACCCATATTAATTTGGACCCTCCCCAAAATGCCAACAAACATTGTTTCAAACATTTTGAAAAGCAAGCCTTCCTTGACACAGTTTTTCCACACCTCACTACCACCACCCAAGATCTAGACAACATGATCCAAACATGAAACAACACAATTCCAACAGCTGCAACAGCTCCAACATGCAAAACTAAGCCATTCACCAATACCAGCCTGCATGCACTGTGGTACCCCAAGGAACCTAAGGAATTTAAACGAAGCATAAGAAAAATTGAAAGGAAGTGGAGAACAAAGGATACCATCTCAAAGAAGAATATGCCACTAAACAGAAGGATTATTCCAAACTGCTAAATAAATGCAAGAAGGAATATTACACAAACATTCTGAAGAAATCTCTTAACCGACCCCGAGAACTATTTTCAATCACCTTCTCACTCATGAAAGACCCCTCCCAAGGTCCCACAAACACAACTGGACCCACCCTGAATCTACGAGATATGGCTGATTATCTTAACAACAAATCTAACCCAACACACAGCAACTTACCCTCCTCTCCCAGCTCATCCACCCCAAAAACAAACTTACATGAATGGAATACCTTTCACCTAACCTCCACAAATGAACACAGTAACATCATCTCTAACATCAATACCACCACTTAAACACTTGAGCCATGCCCAGTTTCATGGATTAAGATCCTCAGAGAAGATTTCTCTGCCTTCATACAAAAAATGGTTCATACCTCATTATCACAAGGATACATGCCTCCTCTTCAAGAAGACATCGGTCAGACCCAAACAAACCCTCGACCCTTCCTCTCTGCTCATACAAACCTATATCAAGCATCCCAGCCAAGATCATAGAAAATGTTGTGCAACACTAACTCCAAGACTACATTGACACCCATGCACCTTTGGACCCCCACCAGCATGGCTTCTGTCCATATCATAGTGTTGAAACACTACTCACATCCCTCTTTGACACTTATAAGAGGAAATGTGAACTTCAAGCAAGAATTCATCATAGTTTTCCTGGACATCTCCATTGCCTTTGATTCGATAAACCACCTTTTACTAATAACCAGACTACAGGAAATTGGTTTCATCAGTAAAACTCTGGAATGGTTCAAATCTTACTCCACTGACTGAGAACAACAAGTCAGAGTGGGCACACAACTATCAAGCAGCTTCAAACAATGAAAAGGCATACCACAGGGCTCCACACTCTCTTCAATATATACATTCAACTCATATGCTCAATACTAAGAAAATTCCAAGTGAATTACAACCTATACACCGATGTTATTATATTTTTTACCCCATTCTCCACAAAATCGACAGACTTCTCAAAGATAATAGCCTGTTATACTGCGGTCACACAAGAACTCCCAAACTTGGACCTGGCAGTTAATACCAGCAAATATGAAGTTCTCTTAGTAACACGAGATCCAGACTTACTATACTGAGTTCACAATCAAAACTGAAGTCAAATATCTGGGCATCACTATCGACCAGAACCTTAACATGCTCGCACACATAAAGTAGCTAACATAGCAAACATTAAGATGAGAACGCAACAAAGTTTATGGCCGCTACTGGATCACAACGACTTCAGAACAGTCTTTCAGACCATCATCACACTGCACTTAGACTATATCAAGGTCTACCTAAACAAGCTCTATACCCCTTACAGATGGCACAAAATACTGTCACCAGAATATTAGCTGGCGCATCCAGATCACAGCATATCACACCTATCCTGAAACAGTTCCACTGGCTACCCATATCGCTCAAGAGCAAAACATAGAACTGTCACTACTACATTCAAGATATTATATGACCAATCTTCTATCTGCCTCAAGGCATTAGTAAACAAGGCTCCAGAACACAGAACAAGAAGGAGAATCAACCAGATCCTCCTCACCATACCTACAGACAAAATAAAGTCCAAACAACAAACCAGCAACAGAGACTTCTCACTCCTCGCTTCATCATTATGGAACTCACTTCATGAACGATCAGCCCAAACAATACAAGACCTACGAAAAAGGCTTAAAACGCACCTCTTTATTTAGCACTATAGACTGGACACTAACACGGAGTACCACACTCCCCTCATCTAATTTGCACCAAGAAACATTCTCTAGTAATCACCCTATGCCAAATCCAAGTTGCACATACCTTACGCATCTGTAAACACTTAACTCTCCTGAACTACAGTTGCACTGTTTTATGTGTCCCCGTTAACTCCAAGTTGTACCTACCCTATCTTCTATGTAAAACAAATTCGCTAGTAATTATGTTAACACTGTTCTATGAAAACCAATTTGACTGAAGAAAAGTGGTATATAAAAACATTTAAATAAATAAATGTTCAGAGTTCCTTCGGTCATCCATTTTGGCTGTTTTTGCTTTTTCAACTTTTGCAGAGTCTTTTCACTTTCTTTGAGCTCAACTTTCTTGATGTTATCCCTTGGCTCTTCTGGTGCTCTGTCATTTGTATCCAAAGCGGCAAAATTATTTTACAGACAGTCTTTAAATTTTGGTGTTATACGAGTATTTTCAAGATCATACTTTGTTACATTCATGAGCGAATTGCTCTTTTTCAGCTTTTGCTTGAGTTTACATACTAGTAGCTGGTGATCTGTTCCACAGTCAGTTCCAGGTTGTGTCTTTGTTGATGTTATTGAGCTTTTCCATTGTTGACTTTCACAGATGTAGTCAATTTGATTTTTGTACAATCCACAGGGGGAAGTCCACGTCTACAGTCGCTGCTTGTGTTGCTGGAAGAAGGTATTTGAGATTAATAATTTGATGTAATTTATTATTGTATTGTTTTTGAGTTTTTATGTTACCTGTAACCTGTTTAGACCTTTCTGTTGCCACTTTGGTTCTGTTCCAAGCCAATATTTTCCATCCACTTTGCCTTCTTTTTTGTTGCCAACTTTTGCGTTCCAGTCGCCCGTGATTATCAAGATATCTTGCTTGCATGTTGTCAATTTCAGTTTGTACTTGTTCAAAGAACTGATCAACTTCGTCCTCCTCTGCAGCTGCTATTGGTGCACATACCTGAATAATAATTATGTTCATGGTCATTCCTCATAGATGAATCAAAATTAAGCATTCACATTGCTCTGTATTTCAGTACAATTCTTTCAAGTTTTTTCTTACTTATATTTGGGTACCTGCTCAAAGTTTTCCCTGCTCTAGCGATGATCTCATGAACAGGACGGTTTATGGGCAGGGCTGCCAAGGGAGATTGGCCCGGGAAGTCGGGAAAACAGGGAAACAGCAACAGCGCCTGTGAAACAATAGCAGGAAACAGGGTAAGCAGCAACACAGCAAAGCAAATAGAAGCAAAAGATCCTCCTCCGATGAGTTCTACTACTCTGTATTTAATGAACTGAAGACGAGAGTCTGTCTCCCTATTATATGTGAGAAGAATTTAACTGTATTCCTTTATTCAGGATTGCTTTTAATGGTGGTACTAGCTATTCCCAAACAAATAAAAAAATAATCAGGATTTCCCTATCTGGTTCCCATCCAGGTTGTTTAAAAACAAAATTCAGCCTGGATCAAATCTGATTTCATGACTCCAGCAGCCTTCGCCAACAGAGTTTAGGGCAATGAAGCTCCTGTTGATTCTTTCTCTGTCATTGTTCTAAACTTTCTCAATCTCAGGGTTCTGTAGTACAAACAGCATGGCATCTCAGCTCAGTTATCAGGCATTTTTATGTATAGCTCAACATGTCTATGTCTGTAATATAGTACAGTTTAAGTAGTTTCTTGTCTTATTTATTTATTTATTTAGCTGCATTTATATCCCGCTTTTCACCGGGTCAAAGCGGTTGGGGGATACATTTAACACAAGGGGATATGAGACACATACACTAATACTTACAGGGAACATGGGCAATGGAGGGTTAAGTGGCTTGCCCAAGACCACAAGGAGCACCTGTGGGACTAGAAACCCCAGTCCTTCCGGCCCAAGGTTGCTGTCCTCTAGTGGGATTTGAACCACCGACCTTCCGGCCTGTGGTACCTTGCCCCAACCACTAGGCCACTCCTCCCTTGTTTTAGGAATAATATTACTCTCATTGGTGGATTTTTTCCATTCCTTCAAGGTTTAACCATTGATATAGAGTACTGCAGTCAGTTTCTCTTTAAACTGACCTCTCAACACTGTTTCAGTCAGCAAACTATTTTTTTCTTTAAGAAAAAAAAAGACTTTTCAGTTTTAATATTAGAGGAGTCATAAATTAAACCGATAGAACTGTCTCCATGAATAAGAGTCCACCCTTGTTAGTCAAAGTCATTCACCCAAACACTATCATGATGAAAAAAAACTCTGGTTTTACTTTCAAACCTTTAAGTTAAAAAAAAGTCGGATTAGTTCTACAGACACAGCAATCAAACCTTCAATTTCAAATCAAACTCCTCCAGTTTTTGCTACCAGCGAACCCAGTTCTCAGGAGCATCCCAGCCCACAAGCTCACTCGCCACCTTTCTTTCTCCAAATGCCTCAACGGGCACTTTATAATGACATAGTTTCTTTTAGCCCAGACTTTCCTCTTTCAATAGCACAAATTCTCTCCAGCACGGGGGTTCTCAACCCAGTCCTCAGGACACACCTAGCCAGTCAGGTTTTCAGGATAACCATAATGAATATGCATGAAAGAGAATTGCATGTGCTGCTTCCATTATACAAAAAAAAAAAGCAGGGGTAATCAGAAGAGCCCCAGAGAATCTTTATTAAATCCAACCTGGCTGTGTTTTGGGACAACTTGCCTGTGTGAGCGGCAAATCGTAGAACTCTAAAGAAAAATTCCAGTAAATACAACCTTTGTTCTCCTTTGCCTGCTATAGTTTCTTCTGTTTTTCACTACTTCGGCATCACAGGGACCCTCTACTTCAAGGTTGGAGCAGACCCATAACTGCAGCATTCACAGGGCCTCACAGCACAGCTCTAACCCAGAACAACAAAAACTGCAGGACTCTAACTTGCCACCCCAAAGTTGCCCAATATTAGCCCTGTCTCAGGAGATAAATAAAAGTATTATTTTCCTTCCTATTACAATAAGATGAGGAAAATAGTTAAAACTAAAAGGAGCATCTGTAAAGGTTAAGAGTTTACATCAAGCATGGATGTTCTTCAAAAATGCCATCTTAGAAACCCAGACCAGATGTATTCCACATATTTAAAAAGGTGGAAGGAAGGCAAAAGACAGATGGCATGGTTAAAAGGAGATGGAAGAGTGTATTATACTCAAAATAATATCTTTCAAAAAATGGAAAAAAGATCTGAATGAAGGAAACAGTAGACAGCACGAGCACTGACAAATCTAATGCAAGGCATTGATAAGGAAGGCCAAAAGAGAGTTAGAAAAGAAGCTTTCCATAGAGGCAAAAACTCATAACAAAAACGTTTGCAGGTACATTCAAAGCAAGAAGCCTGTGAGGGAGTCATTTGGACCATTAGATGATTGTGAGAATAATACTATGTTACTATGAGGTAAAAGGGCACTCAGAAGGACAAGGCCATAGCAGAGAGACTAAATTAATTCTTTGCTTCAGTCTTTACTGAGGAAAATGTAAGAGATATATCCATGCCAGAAATGGTACTCAATGGTGACGATTCGGACAAAATGAAACAAATTTCAGTGAACATGAAATATATGAAATGCCAAATCGACAAACTAAAGAGCAGCAAATCATTTGGACCCCAGAATAATGACAGAACTAAAAAATGAACTTGCAGATATATTATTAGCTATCATTCTAATCCTCTATAGTACCTGAAGATTGGAGGGTGAACAACGTAATGACAATTTTTAAACTAGGGTTCCAGGTGTGATTACGGAAAATAGAAACCAGTGAGTTCAATGTCAGTACCATGCGAAATGGTAGAAACTATAATAAAGAACAAAAATATTGTATACATTGTTGAATGGGACAAAGTCAACGTGGACTTAGCCAAAGGAACTCTCGCCTCATCACTCTGTTACATGTTTTTGAAGGTATGAATAAACATGTGGATAAAGGTGGGCTAGCTGATATAGTGTATCTGGCTTTTCAGAAAGCATTTGACAGGTACCTCATGAAGGACCTATAAGGGTATTAAAAAACCATGAGATTGTTACCAGGGCTCATGTGTAACTCAGCCCATACCCACATTACCGGCTTAGGGCTTAGTAAACATGCCCCTAAGGACCTTGCAAGTATGCAATGCTGAGGAAACTGACGTTACTGCCAATATAATATTGAGCTAACAGTGCAATGCGGTGTTCGATATTACGGCACAGAGCTGTAAGTATGTCTTAATGGTGCGGTGAAAGAAGCAGTAAAAACCAAGGATTCTCCAAAATGGAAAGCAGACTCAAAAGAGGAAAACATACATAAGCTAGAAACATAGAAACATGACGGTAGATAAAGACCATATGGCCTCTCCAGACTGCCCTTCCATACCAACGACTATAGCCCTTTTTTTTCCTTTAGAGATCTTCTGTGTTTGTCCCATGCTTTCATGAATTCAGATACTGTCTTCGTCTCTACTGCCTCCACTGGGAGAATATTCCATGCGTCTACCACTCTTTCAGTAAAGAAATATTTCTGTATATCACTCCTGAGTCTATTCTCTTTCACCCCCACTCTATGTCCCCTTGTTTCAGAGCTTTCTTGCAATTGATCCTGTATTCCTTTCTGTGTTCCTCTGTTTGCAAGCTTTTGAATTTTGTGAAAGCCATGTTTTTTGCCTTTTTTTGAGCAGCCACTTCTTTGGAGAACCAAATAGGTTTCCTTCTCTTGTTTTTATTTACTTTCCTTACATATTTATCTGTTGCCCCTTTTATTGCCACCTTTAGTTTAGCCCATTGCAATTCCACTTTCCTTATCCCCTCCCACCCTGCCAACTCCTCCTTCAGGTACTTGGCCATTTTACTGAAGTCAGTGTTCTTGAAGTTTAGGACTTTGAGTTTGCTATGATCGGACTGCACCTTGCCTTTTATCTCAAACCACACCGTGTGATGATCTCTGTTTCTCACAGGAGCACCACCCAGACATTGGACACGCTTTCACTGTTGGTGAGCACTAAATCCAGCAATGAGCTTTCCCTGGTTGGTTTATCACCATTTGTCTAAGTGACGCATCTTGGAAAGCATCCACAATTATTTTGCTTCTTGCCAATCGAATTGGACATTTACAGTTTCAAGCATTCTAACTTTGCAATGCATTAATGCACATTCCATGTGCTGACTGCTGACAGTTAGCTAAGTATCAACATGTCGAATTTCGAACATATGTTAATGCAAAGTCATGGATAATGCACTCAGAGTCAACTTCTCTCAGAAGGTCCTGCTCGATACTCAACAAGCTAAGCATGTTCAGACGCTCGTGCAACATCGTTGATCTGAGATGATTCTTAATCAGTTTCAGTTTGCTGAATGACCACTCACCTGAGCAGTTTGTCACCATGAGGCAGAGGAAAATGTGCAGCACAATCTCTATGTTCACAAACATGCTATGGAGATCATTATCAACGATGAAGCGATGCAACTGAATTTCGATCTTGCTGCAGATTGTAGCATTATCTGGATCGTCATTCTCATGCTCCTCCAGGTCGTCCAACTCAGATGCCTGCAATGCTTCTTTGCCCAACTTTGTTTGCAGAGCTGCCTTAAATTGTACTAACTCTTCTGCCAGTTCAGGCTGCAGATCGGAGGCATAGCAATTAACTAATTTGCTTGCACCTTCTCGAATTTCTGCATCAGAAAATGATGAAATTTTACGCAAGAAAGCAAATAGGTCGGCCAATTCAGCATATGCTTCCTTGCACTTCGACAATGCAGCAGCAAGGCTGTTGATGATAACGATGAATGTGTCAGTATGGAATTCATCACATGGTTGCAACTGAATCTCGGTGTCTGCGCCGGATTCATCGTATCTGCGATTTCATCTGCGTACTCGCTTGCTGAGATCAGCCCAATAGTTTTCACAGCATGACAGGTCTTTGCCGTGTGCTTCAAAGTGGTCGAACTGTTCACAAAGGCTTTGGACGTACATCTGCAGTGAGTCATAAATCGCAGCAACAGAATTCAAGTTTTGATCAGCTGACTGCAACGACACGCTGTTCGCTTGGAATCTTGCGAGAACCTTCTGCCAGAAAGCAGCCATTATGCCCGTCTCAAGGCACTGCATTCGATTGTGCAATCCTCTGGCTTCTTGACACGTCTCTGCCTTGTGTTTGACCACTTTGTCATCTATAATGTCCTCCAGAACTTCAACAATCTCATCATAATCTCTCACCAGAGCATTTGCCACATCAAATCATGCTGACCATCGTGTGTCAGACAGTCTCTTTAGTGTTAGCCGGCCTGCAGTCTGTTCCACCTTGTCCTTGAGGATGGCCCAGCGTGCTGTCGAACCAGCAAAAAACACGTATAGCTGTTGGACAGTCAAAGAACGATACAGCATCGGCACAACAGGCTGCTGCGCACTGACCAATGAGGTTCAAGGAATGGCCTGCACAGGGTATGTAGGCGGCATGAGGATTTACCTGCCGTATAAGAGCCTGCATACCTCTGTATTTGCCGCTCATTTTGCTGGCGTTATCATACGACTGCCCTCGACAATCATCAATGTTGATCCCCCAGCTGTGCAGAAACTGAAGCAAGCTATCTGCAAGCTGTTCACCTTTGTGACCTTGCTGAGGTAGAAATGTAAGGAACCGCTCAACAGGGCCAAATGACAACATGTAACAAATAATCACTGTCAACTGATCCTGGTGTGTTATATCAGGTGTCGAATCAACTGAGATTGAGAAGTACTTGGCAGACTAAACTTCGGCCTTAATCCGATCGACAACTGACTGGCCAATCAGCTGAATTAGTTGATTGCAGATGTTGGCAGACAAGTATGAAGTGTGTCCTTTTCCCTTGTTAGCATGCATCTGCAGGTGTTGCGCCATGAAGGGATCAAATTTTGATATAAGTTCAAGGATTCCCAAATAATTGCCATTATGGGCAGAGCCAACGATCTGGTTGTCACCTCTAAAGGCCAGGCCACGTTCAGATAAAAAGGAAATATTCTCTAACAACCGCTCGAGAACAGCACGCCAATACTCATGTTGTTTGTCATGTTGCTTTACTAGTGCCTGATCAACATGTTTTGCTGTGTCACGTCGCGTTAGCAGTTTAATCACGGATGCTCGATGAGTAGAACTGACCTCGTGCTCCATGATTTGTTGCTTCTTATGCTTCCAGTTGCAAAAACCTTTTGTGCAGAAGGCTACAACTTCTGGTGACATTAGCTTGCATGGAAAGCAAAATAGATGAAGCTTAGATGGTGAATAGCAAAGCCAGTCACGATCGATAGGTTCCTTCGACAGCGGATGAGGTGTTTTGAACAGAGAGCATTTCCTTGGTTTTCCATTGGCTGCATAGACAGTTCTGGTTGGAGTGAAATCCGAGTCCCAGTGGGCACATTGCGCACTACCTGCTGTCACCCAGTACTCACGCATGTCGTTGACAATCTCGATGGGCCATTCGCCGAGGTCTGTAGAGTAGCAGACAGCAGATAGACACCGAACTGGAACATCATCACGTTCTAGAAACTCGGTAACGTCCATTGCAGCGTCTTCTGCCTGCTGGAATGGCAGACAGTCCACTTCCATTTTCTCTTCAGTTTTAACTGCTGTCTCATTTACGTTAGTAGTCGCAGTCATTGAAGCTTCGACATCAACTCCTACCTCAGCCTTCTGAGCTGGAGAGGTCATGCAGGGCTGAGTTGTCTGCCCAAAGTACGTCATAATCGACCGCGTTCCAGTTATAGCGGCAGCATCCTGCTGCGCCTGTTCATGGCATTTTTGCCAACCGGACTTATACTTGCAGTTTAAGTTGCGCTCCCTTGAAGTCATGCCGTTATATTAATTGTAGTTTTGTTATATAATCTGTAATATAAAATATATACGCAAGTTAACATTATGGTAACCAGTAAAACTAACCACACAGACATGGTTAAATTAAACCAGCAAAACTTAGTAATAGCAGACGACTGTGACAAAACTTGCATTTACATTACATTTACATTAGAAAGAATAGCAAACATATATATTATATAACATAACAGACTTTCAGACTTCTTTGTAGTTTAATACTATTTAATATTATTTAAATCAAATGTTACGCTGTCAGGTGAGGTGTCCGCATCTTTCAGTGTTTACAAGTTAAACCGGAAGTAGATTATGATAGCCTGGTTCTCGGTCCACAGTCTACTGTTCAGGAACACTGAACAAGCTGAACGAAGGACCAAAACATTTAAAAATAACTTTAAAAAACTTTACGAGTGTAAAATAAAAATGTAAAAAAATAAATTTGAAACTAGAATAAGTAAAGAAATAACATAATAAAAAAATTAAACTTTAAATGTCTTAAACATAAAAAGTAGACCACATCAATTACCCTAGGTATGGCAATAAATAAATATCAGACAAAATGAAACACCAAACAAAACCCCCAAAAAAACTAAGTGAAATTTTCTTTTTGTCAGGTTATGCCAAGGGAGGTAAGAACTGCTGTCTATCCCCACCAGACGGCAGAATCCATTTTAATCATATTATAAAAATTCAAAAAACTTAGCTTATAAGAATGGACTAGGCTTAATATCCCACAATGCGATATCCAAACTCAGGCACGATGTGCACGTTTCGGGATTCCCTCCCTCTATCAAGTGCTGCTTCCATCAGATCATATTAACCGCCATATAACGCTGAAATAATATAATTAGTAGTTTTTTAAAAGGGCATACTGCTTATCATTGGCTATTGCAACCCTTCACTCAATCATAGGATGCCAATCAGATGGCAGGAAAACCCCACTTCTTCAGGGGAACTCCACCACATCACTGATGACATCACAAGAGACTGATCCAATCAGTTTCCTTATTGAGACCCTGAGGAATCACCGTATGCATTTTAAATATCCAGCTTTGCTCATGCTGTTGAAGTAAGGCAATCCGATCACCCCCCCCCCCTAGAATCCAGGGGGACATAATCAATCACCGACTATCGCAGGTCCACAAAGTCATGATTGTATGTTAGACAGTGCTCAACTATCGGGGCAGACACCACCTGTTGACAAATTCTCGACGCATGCTCACTTAAGCGAGTTTTAATCGCTCACGTAGTCCTGCCTGTATATACAAAAGGACAGGGGCATTGCAAAACGTAGACAACAAAAGACAAGCTACAATCAGTCTCCCATCTACGTTTAATTATACACCCTGTTTTTGGATGTGTCCATATTCTACCCGTCAATGCTGTAGCACAATACACACATGATCTATAGGAAATATGACCCTGATTAGATAGAGATGGCAGTGGTGGTCTGTTAATCAAAGCAGTAGAACGTACCAGGATATCTTTCAAATTAGAACTGCGGGTATAGGCAATCATAAGGGGTTTTTGGAAATAAGGGTGCAACCCCAAAATATGCCAATATTTCTTCAGTATACCAACCACTTGGCTGCTGAAACTCATATATGGAAGAACTCAAACAAATGCATCTGGGGTCTCATCAACTCTCTCACTTCTCAATGCGTCATCCAATAGCCATTCACATTGTACATGTAGGGCCCGACAGTTAAACATAAACAGGACTTATAAAACTAAAACATTACAACAAGCAGCTGCTGGAGCACGGGGCCCTTTAGGTGCACGGGGGCCCTGACACACTGCTATAGTGCCAACCCATAAAGACGGGTCAGCATGGAGGTATTTAAACGTCTCTGTCATATCTCCTCTATCCCTCCTTTTCTCTAAAGTATACATATTGAGATCTTAAAGTCCGTCCCCATATGCTTTATGACAAAGCGCATTGACTATTTTGGTAGCCATCCTATACACAGACTCCATCCTGTTTATATCCTCTTGAAGGTGTGGTCTCCAGAATTGCACACAATACTCCAAATGAGGTTCCACCAGAGACTTATACAGAAGCACTATCACCTCCTTTTTTCTGCTGGCCATTCCTCTCCCTATGTACCCAAGCATCCTTCTAGCTTTCTCCGTCACCTTTTCTACCTGTTAAGCTACTTTGAGATTTATTTAGACAGTTTTGTATACCACCTTATCCTTCAATCCTTCAATCAAACAACACATTAGAACAACACATTGGAAGTCATACATACAACAAGGGGGATATGAGTCACATACTTAAAAGCCTAACTGCTTGTAGATCTAAATGGGGACAGGCAAATGGGGCTATGTGGTGCGGGTGGCTGGTGAGCCACTTGGGTGGTATCCAGTGCTTGGTAACTTAAGGTGGTTGCTCATAGATCTCAGTAAAGAGATGGGTCTTGAGAGCTTTGCGGAAGTCCTTGGTATTGCTTAGGGTCCTTAAGCCTATGGGGAAGGAGTTCCAAATTGCAGGCGCTAGTGGCAAGGGAGCTCTCTTGGATATTGCTTGCTCAGTCTTGTGATACCCTGTGGGTAAGGTGATCCTGTTGTCACTGTTGGTTCTTCTAGGCCTGTTACGGACATCCTTGCTTATTATGTCCTGGAGCGCATCTGCAGAGTGGTGGTGGAAGATTTTGAAAATGTTCAGAATTGATTTGAATTTTGCCCTTGCAATTGTTGGGAGCCAGTACAGCTGTTGCAGGATGGGGGTGATGTGTTCAGATCTTGCAGTGCCCATAATGATGCATGCTGCAGTATTCTACACCATTTGAAGTGGGTAAATGGACTGCTGGGGGAGGCCTTGGTATAATGAGTTTTATTTTATTTATTTAACATTTCTTATATGCTGCCTTTCATGATATCAAGGTGATTTACATTGAACAAACTGAAATTACATTGAACAGGGCATTATAACTTGGAGATAACTGTTTTACAGTGAACATTGGCAATGGAGGGTTAAGTGGCTTTGTCCAAGACCACAAGGAGCACCTGTAGGACTAGAAACCCCAGTCCTTGCAGCCCAAGGTTGCTATCCTCTAGTGGGATTTGAACCCCTGACCTTCCAGCCTGAAGTAACTAGCCCCAACCACTAGGCCTCTCTTCCCTTGAGTCCCATAGTTTAGCAATGGGGTGATGACTGCTTGGCAAACTGTGCAGAAGTGGTCTTGTTCAAGGATTGGTTTGAGTTTTCTGATGATCCTCAAAAGGTGGAGATCATCAGACACAATCACGCCTAGGTCCCATTCTTCTTTTGTGGAATGAAGTATATTACCCCTTAAACTGTACCACTACCTTGGATTTTTGCAGCCCAAATGCATTTTTAGTGTTAAATCTCAGTTGCCAAATTCTCGACTATTCTTCAAGCTTCACTGGATCCCTCCTCATGTTATCTACTCCTTCCTGGGTGCCTACTGTATTGCAGATTTTGGTATTATCTGTAGAGGCAAACCTTACCCGATAGCCCTTCTGCAGTGTCACTAACAAAAATGTTACAAAGATTTGGACCTAGGCCAGATCCCTGCAGCACACCATTAGTGATATCCTTCTCCTCGGAATGAACTCCATTTACCTGTACCCTTTGTTGCCTCCCACACAGCTAATTTTTAATCAGTCAGTCACTTTAGGGTCCATTCCTAGGTTGCTCAATTTAGAAGTCACCTGTGCGGAACAGTGTCAAAAGCTTTACTGAAACCTAAGTACGCCACATATAGGGCTCTCCCTAGGTCAGCGATGGCGAACCTATGGCACGCGTGCCAGCTGTGGCACGCGAAGGCCTTGCAGCTGGCACGCGGGAAGGTCCGCAATCGAAAAAAAAAAAACCAACCCTGTCTGCTGCCGTTGTCGGGGCCGCCGCGGCAGAATCGAGCGTGCCGCGGGGCCCCCCTGTACCCACCCGGCAGAGCCTGTCCTCCCCGTAGCAGCTCTCTCTTTGGAGCTGCAGTCAGACCGCGCCGGCTTGCAGAGCGCGAAGGGAAGAGTTTCCCTTTCGCGACTCTGTTAAGCCCGCGGGGGCTGATGGGAACTTCCCATCAGCCCCCGCGGGCTTAACAGAGCAGCGAGGGAACTCTTCCCTCGCGCTCTGCAAGCCAGCGCGGTCTGACTGCAGCTCCAAAGAGAGAGCTGCTACGGGGAGGACAGGCTCTGCCGGGTGGGTACAGGGGGGCCCCGCGGCACGCTCGATTCTGCCGCGGCGGCCCCGACAACGGCAGCAGACAGGGTTGTTTTTTTTTTTTATTTTCCCTGGGCTGGGGGGGGGGGGTTAGGAGTGGTGATGGGCTGGGCTGGGCTGGGCTGGGGGGGTTAGGAGTGGTGATTGGCTGGGCTGGGCTGGGCTGGGCTGGGGGGGGGTTAGGAGTAGTGATGGGCTGGGGGGGGGGGTGTTAGGATTGGTGGGGGGATGGGGTGGGGGGGTTAGGAGTGGTGATGGGCACTGGGCTGGGGGGTTAGGAGTGGTGATGGACACTGGGCTGGCTGGGGGGGGTTAGGAGTGGTGATGGGCACTGGGCTGGCTGGGGGGTTTAGGAGTGGTGATGGGTGCTGGGCTGGGGGGGTAGGAGTGGTGATGGGTGCTGGGGGGGTTAGGAGTGGTGATAGGCGCTGGGGGGGCTTCAACGGAAAATTGAGTGATGGGGGATGAGGACTGGGAGTGGGCTGATGGGGAGGTTAGGACTGGAAATGGGCTGGTGGGATTAGGACTGGGAGTGGGCTATGGGGGCTAGGACTGGTAATGGGTTGGGGGGGTTGCTAGGACTGGAAATGGGCTGAGTGGAAGGGGGCTTGAACTGCAAATAGCTGTTGGGGATGGGGCTTGGAATGGAAATGGGCTGAGGGGAAGTGGGGGGCTTGAACTGCAAATAGCTGATGGGGACGGGGCTTGGAATGGAAATGGGCTGAGGGGAAGTGGGGGGCTTGAAGAAGGGAATGGATGCTGGGTGAGACTGGAACTAGAAGGGAGCTGATGTTGGGGGAGGATTAGAATGGGATGGGGCTGGGAGAGTAAAATGGAGAGGGGAAAAATATTTTGTGTAGGAGGGATGAAAAATCTACAATTGGCCAGGTATTGGGAGAGTAATTGGGGATTGAGGATGGAGGGGTAAAATTTGTGTGGATGAAATAGGAATGAGGAAAGAGCAAAAGGAGAAAGATTAGTATGTTAAAGCAGATGTAGAGAGAGAGAGAATGGAAAAAAACTAGAAGAGAGAAGAAAGGACAAATGGACAGCAGACGATGGAGAGTTAGCAGAAAACATGAAGAAACCAGAAGAAAATGGCTGGACCAATTGCAACTGAAAAAAAATGCACAAAAGGTAGAACGATATCTCTTTATTTTGAATTTATTAACTGGAATATGTCAGCTCTGGGAAATGTGCATCATTAACATCTGCGCTTTGTTTGGTACAAGAGGAAATTCCTATTTGACGTTGCCACTTGTTCTCTTTCCCCAGTATTCACTGAAATGTATTGGTTTAATATTTGCAGTGTTGCCTTTTGATAGGTAGGGTATGGTGCTTTGTGAGTCCTGGTAATGCTGTCAGGATACGGCGGGTTTGCTATGGGTTCTAAATGGGCAGCGTTTGTAGTAGTTCCTAATGTGCCTGGCGGTTGGCACTGGATTATAGTAATGTAGAAATCTTTTAGTCTTTCTTTATCCATACACTCATTAAGAGACATGTTTACTAAAAGTTAGTGTATGGTAACATTATGCAAATATTTATGCAAATAAGACCACTTATGCAAATGACGTGCTGGCACTTTGAGGAAATTCTTTGGTTTTGTGCGGCAGTTTGGGCACTCGGGCTCAAAAAGGTTAGCCATCACTGCCCTAGGTCCAACTCCCTGGTTGCCTAGTCAAAGAAATTAATTAGATTTGTTTGACAAGACCTGCCTCTAGTAAAATCATACTGTCTCAGATCCTGCAATCCATTGGACTCTAGCATAAGCACTAGCAGTTAGATGTAAAATAATAAGTCAGGGTTAAGAGAATTAGAAAAGAAACTTGCCATAGGGTCAAAAACAAAAAAACACTATGGGGTATGTTTACTAAACAGCGCTAATGTCGCAGCGGCGACGTTATCACATGACACGTGACGTTATCGCATGATAATGGCGCATTACCGTGCGATAACGTCACGTATCGCGCGATAATGTCTCCGGTGGCATTAAGGTGCACAGAGGATGGAGTAAGGCTCCCCAGAGTGGAGTTAAGGGGTCAATGGGCGGAGAGTGGGCAGGGAGAGGCTCCAGGCACACTAACGCTGTGAAATCAGGGTCTGAAAATTAACGCCAGTGAAAACCTTGCATTAGAGGCACATTTGCAGGAGAGAGAAACCAGTTCAGTCAGCAATGTACAGCAAAGGCAGGGAGACCCAGATAAGTGATAGTAGTGATACATGTGCAGTAACAAAACATGCAAAAAACAGAGAGAAAATGACCAGAACCAAAATAGAAATACGAAAACACTGAGCCGACCGATAGAAAAAACAATGATAAACGGTAATCAACACTACGGATAAAGAATAAAAAGGAAGATGTCACTTTTGGAAGGGTCAATTCTGATTCCCCCTACAAAGTGAATGTTCCAACATTGATAGTGTTGATGAGGGTTTGCTGTGGTGTATATTGGGCAGCTTGCTTATGTGGCTTTCACATGTGCAGCAACAGCAGAGTGGCCACGTAGGAAAGGGCACTATGGTGATGGTGTAAATGGGGTACAGGGGGCTGCAGGCGGCATATGCAGTGGGTCAGCTGGGGCACAGTGTGGACTAGGCAGATGCCTACCTGGCACATAGGAATGCAGAAACTGAAAAGCAGCAAGACAGCAACTGACCAAGGGCAAACATGTCCACGAGTGTGTGTCCCACAGTGCCCCAATGGACATTACCCAGCAAGTACCCCAAAGGGCACATAACATTGGCAGCCGGTGCCAGGGGGAAGCATGGATGGCTATGTAGGCACCCCTACCCCAGATCCCACACCATAGGCAGCCGTCTACTAGCACACTGGATGGCCTGGGACTGCACACCATCAGCACCACTGGCATAAGGGCATGTCAGCATGGTGGCGGAGGGGTGCTGATGGTGGAGGGGGCAGTGGCATCTGCCCATAGTAGACCAAGGTCAAGCCCTGTTTAGGTGGGTGCTGTGCACTGCAAAAGACAAGGTCTGTCTGGCAAACAGTAATGGTATCCCCAGGGAATGACCTGCCTCTGTGGCAACAGTTTGGTGCAGTACACACAGCCAGTGTGTTCAGGAGCAGAAGCTCACAGGTTCAAGTCCCAGCTGTGGCTCCTGCAGACCTTGTCCCTATTTTTAACCCAGTACTAAACCGTGGTAATATAGAAGGAACCTTTATTGCAGATAAAATAAACACGCCATAAACGCCTATATTTTACCCTACAGAGCACATACACTATAGACATGTGCAGTCCCTAGAGCAGAGTTTCCCAACTGCAGTCCTGGAGGGCCAAACACCATTCAGGTATCATGCTGTCCCTAATAAATATGCCTGTGATGCATTTGTATGCACTGCCCCCATTGTATGCAAATGTATCTCATGCATATTCATTAGGGACAGCATGAAAACTTGAACCGTGTTTGGCCCACCAGGACCGGAGTTGGGAACCTCTGCCCTCGAGCAGGGGCCAACAGGGGCACAAACACCCACACCCACAGGCTCCACTATCCAATGGCTCATGGAGAGTCAGGCTGTTGGGCCCTGCACGGAGCAGCATCTACCAATACTAGCACCTGCATACCTTAGCAAAGCCATCTTAAACTTGAAAACACGTTCCACATATATCAAAAGGTTGCTATGATTAATGTCAGATAACAAATCCTAAGTTAAACACAATTTGTTAACAGAGATTCATCATAGCAACTTTCTGATATCTGTGGAGCGTGTTTCAGTTCTTGTTTCTGACAGTTTACCACCCCAAGGAGTGACCCTAACAGTATTGAGTACCATAGCAATGCCTGCACTGTGCCCAGGACTGGTGTGGCGGCCAGGGCTGCCAACCACCTCTATATTTGCACAATGCTGAAATAGGTATGGGAGGGTGTGTATGTCTATCCAGTGTTCTGTGGCTGCCTACACCTTACTGAGCCCCCAATGCTTGCACTGTTTCCAGTGTTAGCCTGCCAATGTGCATAATGAGGAGCAAGGTACTGTGGGTATGGCCCGGACAGGGCAGCCTGGGCAGGATGCATCTGCACAGGGCATAGGGCAATGGCTGGGATATTGTAGTGCCCGACCACCACCTGCACAGACAGGGTGGCCACAGAATGTCATGCTGGGGGGGGGGGGGGTGGTCACTCTCATCCTGACTGAGCAGTAACCATGGCATGGCTAGGTTCCCCCATAGTGCTATACAGTGTTTCTCTCAAGTGATATCTATGAGTTCCCTTTTCTGGGGCCCAATCACTGACATATCTGCTTGGTGTGTGTGCTCACATCCCATTTTTGGGTGCATGCAGTTCCTCCAGGAACTTGTACTAGCTAGCAGACTGTCTGCAGTTAGCATGTATATGGCTGGAACACCTTGCAGGGTGCAGCGGGTGGAGACTGACTGTGTTCTCTACTGGTGAATGTCAGAGAGTGGAGGGGGGCAGCTGAGCTTTTTCCAGGCCTACTGCCTGTCTGCCAGTGCCCTATGTGATGCGTACAGATCTGCATTGACTGCCCTTGTAGGGGTGCCTATTCCCCAACAGGACTGGGGTTGATGGTCCTCTCTACTGCCACCATTGTAGAATGTGGATCTGTTGGTGGGAGATCCTGTCCCCCACCCTGACCCAGAGGGTGGGTTGGGTGTTGTGGTACTACATAATCCACTTTTGGGTCCAAGCACCACCCTTCTCTTATAACATGTAACCATGGCAACCACACAGGATATGCACTATTCTGGGTGCATCATAGCCCACAAGGGCTAGACATGACTGAGAAATACAGATGGACACAGGTGTATCCTAGGTGTGTCTACAAGGACTACCTATCACACACTAGCACTGATGGGGACCTGCAGCACAGCTTATCTCAGCCAAGCCAGGTATTGCGGACCTGGTGCTTGGTGCCCCACCTCACCCTCAGGGTGAGCACAGGAACCGCACAATGTCACGGTCTGTAGCTACTCTGTGCCAGTAACACACACGGTCTGTTCCCCCTACCAGGCCGGGGTGCTATAGAGGTGCATACCCCTTCTGGTGATCAGATGTAGGCTGCTGATCTGCATGTGCAGTGCATCATGGGTATGGGTGGGTTTACCCTATCCTGGTAACCACAGCAGACAGTTTGTGTGGTGACCTGCAGTCTTTCTGTAGCCAGCCAACAGTATGCTAAATGCTATATAGATGTAGCTCACTGGTTACTTCAATGACTGTGGAGGCAGAGGTTATGGGTTTGATCCCACAGTGTTGTTATTTAATAAGGCTGTTTGAGGCTTTTCCTTTTAATTTAGATCAGTGCTGCCAGCAAAAACACCCTCACAGTGCCGTAACCTAAGGTGCCTCATAGGGCACATTATAAGGTGCCTTGGCAGACAGGGCACTTTATAATGTGCCCTATGGAGTGCCTTATAGGGCGCCTTATGCGGCATCTTAGGTTACGGCACTGTGAGGGTGTTTTTGCTGGCAACACTGATTTAAATTAAAAGGAAATGCCTCAGACAGTCTTCTTACATAACACCACTGCAGGATCAAACCCATGACCTCTGTCTCCACAGTCATTGCAGTAACCAGTGGGCTACATCTTTATAGCTTCTAACACTGTGCTGGCATGAATTTAGGATTAGCGGACGTTAATGTGCCACAGCGCCCACTATCGCGTGATACAGATTCTTGCTACCTTGCCACGTGAACACCCACTACCTTATATGGCATTCTTCACATTAATGCTGCAACTAGTGCCGGTAACATTAAGACGGTTTAGTAAACATACCCCTATGTCAAGTATATTTGAAGCAAATAACTGGCCTGCAAAATGACCAAGGGGTAAAAGGAGTACTCAAGGAAGACAATGTAATGGGAAAGAAACCAAATGAATTTCTTGCCTCGATCTTTCCTTCAGAAGGTGTTAGGTTCATGGAGGACAGACTTGTCTGTCAGTCATTAGGCAGGATGAATTCCCTCTCCAGACTGGAGGGAAGTATAGAGGGTCCTGAAATCAGGAGCCTAGGAAAGTCGGAGAGGCTGTCAGAGCCCATACAAAGTTCAGCACAGCCCGAGGTTGCATCTTAGATGAGAGCTAGGTTGCCGGCTAAAAGATCTGCAGATAATCCACAAGCCAGCTGAGCTTCAGCAAGTGAATTGGATCTAAGCTGTGGAGTCAGTCTCCTGCATCCAGTACCAGAGGAACAGGGTACAGAAGGAAGAAATGGCCAGAGGTTGAGCTGAAGGAAGGAAAAAATAACCTGGAACTGTGAGGGGGGGGGGGGGGGGTGGAGGTGCAGTGATATCACTTCATTGCCTGCCTCTCATGCCTGAAAGCCAACATCTCCCCACACCAGCAGCAGCAGCAGAGGCAGAGGACTCTCACGCAGCTTTGTGGGACTGTTGGTGTGGAGGAGTAGCCTAGTGGTTAGAGCACTGGCTTAGGAAACAGGTTTGATTCCCACTAGCACTCCTTGGCAAGTCACTTAACCCTTCATTACCTCAGAATCCCAGTTATCCATGTCCCTGTTTACTGTACATTACCAAGTTTAAGTTACAATATAAAACTCTTTGACTGAAAGGATAAAGTGGCATAAAAAAACCTAATAAATAAATTGCAATTTCTTCACCATCATTATCTGAGGAGTCAGGGTTTAGTTGTCATTTATTTTACATGTAATATTCTGAAATAGTTCTCTGTAGTATATGAATCTGTAATTAGGATGCAGCATGAACTACACGGCTGTAAGTTGACATCTTTAAATTGTTACCTCATCACACAACGTTCTACATCCTTCCTCCAAGAAACCCTGTTTATTTTCTTTCGGCAAACATTTTTAGTAGTTGAAGCTTTGCAATGCTAAAAATACCTTTGCCTTGTTTTTCTTGGCTTGGTCAGGTTCTGGTTTCTTAGTCATTTTTTATTCACACAAATGACCAATAGTACAGGAATATATTTTTCACCCAGTGTGCCTATAAATTCCTGTAAGAAACTTATGCTTCAAAGAGATTTGTTTTAGAAAAATTGTTGGACAAAAAAACGAGGTAGCTATTAAACATCACCCTCCAACTTACTTGGATTTCTTGCCTCACTCTTTCCTTCAGATGATGTTAGGTTCATGGAGGACAGGCTTGTCCATCAGTCACTAGCCAGGGTGAACCGTACTATCCTGAAGCAGAATGAAATGAATTAGTTCGAAATGTGCTGGTTTTGATTTTAGTCGCATTGATATTAAGCACTATTGAATCACTATAAATTTAAAAAAGAATAAAAGGACATATTGGAAGTCCTGTTTAATAGCTACCTCATTTTTTTGTCTGACAATTTTTCCAAAAAAAATCTTGTTGAGGCTTAAGTTTCTTACAGGAACATCTTAGTCATCTGGGCAAACTACGATGTGTTCAGTATTACTACCTTGTACGACTGCACAGCGGCACGATTAATGGCTTTGTAAGACTCAACGACACACACACAACATGCAGAAACAGCTAGGTTACTGAGCACGTCTGACCGACTTCACTGTGTTTCTTGTCCTGCAGGTGCTGATATACAACAGCTACAAAGCTGAATATCAAAAGAATGAATCCTCAAGGTTACTGATGCTTTCTGTAACAGAGCAGTACTAATTACTCCAGGGAACAGGGAAGGCAGATCCTTCTAGGAGGACTTTGTCGATATCAGTCCTTGTCCAAGACTATGCCAAAAATGTGCTGCAGTTATCTATTCCTCTGCATGTAGCTGTTACGTCACCTTTGTCAAATGCCAGAACTTCAGAGTGATCCAGAGGACAATATATCCAGTTCTGGCCCTATTTTCTGCAGGATATGGTAATTTATTTGCAATATATTCAATCTAATACATGGCTTATGCAACAGAAGCAGCAGGTCCATTCGCTGACTTTGCTTTTACTGTCAAACTGAATTAGCCTACACTTGGTTTATCAAGATACTTCTTACATGGAAACTTCACTGGCTATTTTTCTCCACAATAAACAAGCCATTATATTACTCAGGAATAGCGGCATTCTAGGGTTTAAGTTGAAGAGTTGTGCAAACAAAATGCACGCTTCTGGTACTATACCAGAACAAGAATAAGACCCTGGGAAGCGATTAACGAGGTTAGAAGACCTGCTGATTGCATGAATCACAGTGAGTGGGATATTCAGGGGCACATAGCCCCACTAAATGCCCCGATACTAAACACGTAGCATCAAGGCGTTCCAAGGGTGGTGCCAAAGATAACCGGGCAGCGGCGATATTCAGCAGCTGGCCGGTTATCTTAAAGCAGCTAAAGTTAGGCAGTAGAAATGCCGACTCGTATATGACATTTGGTGGAGTGTCATGAGGCACATGGGGATGACACAACTTTGAGCGTGGAATCCCCTCCCACTGTCCTTGCTGGGTAGAGCGGCAATTTTTGGGATAGTGGTGCTCTCCCACGTACTTTACTGGCTGCAGACCCTTCCAGTGCAGTTTTTGCGGCGGGACATCAATCATTTTGACCGAGAGATACGGCAATTTCTCTGGAAGGGAGCTCGAGCACGCATTCCACTGAGTTGGCTACATGGAGGCTGGAGGCAAGGGGGTATTGGAGTTCCTGCCCTATTACACTATGCCATATCCTGCCAGGCACAGCACGTAGGGGATTGGTTGAGTGGCACGGAGGTCTATACTCCTAGAGCGTTTGAAGAAGCTTTTGTGGCCCCCACTCCCTGCTAGCGGCCCTGCACTTGGACAGCAAGCTTTTGCCAGGGCGGCTACCTTGCAGCCTCTTGATAGGACCGGTGCAAAAAAGCCTGGCGACAACTTTGCAGATACTGGCAGAGGTCACCAAAGGTTTTGAATTGGCTACCTATACAGGGGAATGCTGATTTTACACCTGGGATGGAAACTGACATTTTTTGGATATGGAACAAGCGGGGAATTCGGAACCTAGGCCATGTGGTGGACTTGGCGAGTCGGTATAAGCCTTTTGCAGAGTTGTGTGGGAAGTTCCCATTTCCTTGCATATGCCCAAGTGCACCATTATGTTGTATCCTTGTCCCAAGCAGAGCTGCGGATAGAAAGTTTGGCACAGATTTTGGAGTTTTTTGCAATAGGGGAGGGCACACCACCCATCCATATCGAGCTTGAAGTTCAAGATAACTCATTGGAGTATCCTACCAGATCCCTCGAGAATAGAGAACTGCTGAACTGCAGAGCTGGGGCAAGCGGTGGCCCCGGGAACCATTCATTAAGCCATTGACTGTATCCCAGAGCTGGTGGGAGCAGCAAAATGGCGGGAGGTGCAATTTAAAAGTCTGCCATGGGCGCAGAGGGTGTTGCATAGTCGCTTAGCCCAGGAGGGGAACTGTCCACGCTGCTCCTGTCCCCTGGCAGAACTGGGTCATATGTGGTGGAGCTGTCAGAAAATTCACCCTTATTGGGCATATATCAGCAACTATCTAGGTTCATTGATTAACCAATGTATAGCCTGGACAAGTTCTCTCATCGTGTTTGATCAACTTGAACCACTTCATCCTAAGGAGCGTTGGGTGTGCTTGCTGCTGCGCAAGGCTTGTCTGGTGGGGAAAGGGCCAATACTTCGGTGATGGAGAGAAGCACCACCTCCTACATTTTGGGAGTGGTGAAATTGTTTCCATCAGTTAATGTTGTTTGAACGTTTGACGACCCATGGGGACTCCATCTGCTGGACCACTTTCCTGACCCTATGGGAGCCATATATTAACATGTTACAGCCACGCATCCACAATGAGATGCTGAACGCATGACGGGGACAGCGGAAGGGTGGGGGTGTACAGGTAGCTGGGGGAAGTGAGGGAACCCGAATTGCTTTAGTCGAACATGAGGGAGGGCAGTACAAAAAAAAAAAAAAAGGTGATGGGTAGATTGCAACCGGGAGAGGGGGAGGGGGGAGGAGGAAGTGCTGGGGGGGGGGGGGGGGGAAGTAGGAATAATGGAAAATGTTGTAAATCACATTTGTTGGTGGATTGCTCAGCCGGGCGGTGGATAAGAAATCCACCCCACCTGGGGAGCGCTGATTTGAGCGTTGGATTTGTTGTTTAATTTGTGGTTTAATAAACAGAATTAAAAAAAAAAAGGCTGAAGCGCTATCCAGCCAACCCAAATATTCAATGCCAGTGGCTGGATATGACCCCCAAGCATTGAACTCCAGGTTTTAGTTAAAGCAGCGATGGCGAGCAGCTAACAGCACTGACTACCACCAATGAATATCAGACTTTGGATTTATACAGATCCTAGCGCATGATTATTACATTCCTGGGGTACGAATATGATATTCTGAGGTCCTAAACTAGGTCAGCTGTAAGCTACCCCATATTAAAGAAAGGAATATATGTTCACATAGTAGCATGGTAAATAATGGCAGATAAGGATCTAACATAGAAAAGTTTTTCCTTACATATCCTATTTAACAGGAAGCATCAGAAGCATGGCACATCAAGCAGTCAATATTTGGCCAGAATGGTGGTCACTCATTCAATCCTCAGTCCCATAAAAGTGTAAGTGTAAGGTTCTGATATTTCCCTATGTATAGGATATGTAAAGAAAGACTTTTACATTGGACTATTCGGTTCCTTTCCATAGCAGGGTTTTTCCATAGCAGGAGTGGAGGAGTGGCCTAGTGGTTGGGGCAAGGTACTTCAGGC
Organism: Ichthyophis bannanicus; assembly: GCA_033557465.1. Classification (NCBI taxonomy): domain Eukaryota; kingdom Metazoa; phylum Chordata; class Amphibia; order Gymnophiona; family Ichthyophiidae; genus Ichthyophis; species Ichthyophis bannanicus. Next base: position 921,529,871 of record CM066034.1, read on the forward strand.
CAGAAGGTTGGGGGTTCAAATCCCACTAGAGGACAGCAACCTTGGGCCAAAAGGACTGGGGTTTCTAGTCCCACAGGTGCTCCTTGTGGTCTTGGGCAAGCCACTTAACCCTCCATAGCCCATGTTCCCTGTAAAATAGGTATCTCCAAGTTATAATGCCCTGTTCAATGTAATTTCAGTTTGCTCAATGTAAACCGCACTGATGCAGAACAGTGCAGTATATAAGAGATAATAAATAAAATTTTGTTGAGTAATCATCAGCAAAAGACTAGCCAGTAGGCTAGTTAGAGTTGTACTTGCCGCTTCATGCAGGTTACCCCACTCCATGCCTTTGTGTAGGATGATACTCTAAAGATAGAAAAGACGAATAGATAAGCATGTGAACTTCATATAAGGATCCCTTTGGGATCATTACTAGCCTGGTGGGCTCCTGAAAGCAGGATCATTCCACCATAGTTTAGTAAAGAGGTGCAAACCATTTTGCTACTGCATCTACCTTTGGAATTGCTGTAATGGTTCTGCCTAAACCTGAATAAGAGAGTCATCGCTAGGTAGCAGTGTGGTTGTTCTATGGTCTCTCAGTGACCCTCTGTGTATTTCTGTTCATCTCAGCCTTTGTGCCTATATGGGGATAATTTTATAAGGAGGCACCTATTTTTAGGCACTAATAATGAGCATAAATGTCAGTGTTCTAGCATTTACACATGTAAATGTTCACATAGATGCTAAATGACGTCTTTTAAAATATTGACCAGCATAAAAGAGCACGTGTAGTTAGCATGGCACATACTATGACTGTGGGCATGCGCATGGGTGGAGTTTGGGTGGACCTTGGGTGCTTGCGAGAAAGTATGCGCATTGATTCTGAAATATGATCCTGAAAAATGTAGATATGTTCATTTACACCACTCTAGGGCTGGTGTAAGTGATCACAATTTAATTTAAGGCATGTTCTCTGCCAGATACACTAGTATTTCATAAAGACAAGCGGGCACCTACGTGTCTTTATAAAATATTCATACTTTAGGTGCATTTAAAAGTGCTTTAACAAGGCACCCTGTTATAAAATTACACTCTAATATTCATATTTACTAAAATGCATGGGTTTGATGCGTGCTGAGGACGCCATGTTAACAGCACGGGGTCTCATGCTAAAAATCCCATAACCACCAGTGAGCACATGATTGGGCAGGGTCTGGGTAGTTCAGGAGTGTGATGTGGGCATTGACAGCATGTCTCAGTTGCCGTTAGTGTGGCTACACTTAATGTCACTTCAGTGGGTGACAATAAGCACACCATTGTGATTGGTTAGCACGGTACTGCTCATTAGCGTTGCGCTCTTGACAGAGGGATAGATGCACATGCCTCCAAAAATTTATATAGGCCTCCATGCTAATGTGGCAGCATAATCACACGTTACTGGTGCGCACCTTGCTAAACATGTCCCTAAATGTTTTGTGAACAAATCTTCCTTGAATTTATGATTATGCCCTTCATGAAGACAGAGGTATTATTCATCCCTGTGCTTGACTGCAAAATGAGTGAATTGAGAGCTTGGAAACTTTAGCTTGGGAAAGAGCCAAGCTTTGCTGATGCAACTTGATCTATCTGCAGTGTTTGAATTACCAAATCATGATCTCCTCTGGCTTGAGCTGAGTAAAATGAGTGTAACAAGAGTTGTATTAAATTGGTTAATGGGTTTTCTGAAAAATATTTTACGAATGGTTTGGGATAAGAAATGGTCAGCTCCTTGGTTATGATATGTGGGGTTCCACAGGGTTCTCCCTTATCACTGATTTTATTTAATTGTTACTTAAGTTTACTTGGGGAATATGCTGAGGAATTTGAATGTAACTTTCTTTTCATATGCACTGAAATTACTGTAAAGTTTCTAGTTAGGGATTCATTAGTTCAAACTTATGAGGGCCATATTCAAAATGTTTAGCCACTTAGCAGATCTGCTAACCAGCTAAAGCATGGTCAACGCAATATTCAGCAGTACTAACCAACTGAAATGCGCTGTACAGGCTTGTAACAAATAATGGTCCTCTCCATCCTTAATCCTTGATTCTGTGACACCTAAAATATCCAGCTGGTACTGTAGCATATCGTCGTGTATCAGAGCACATTTGGCCTTCAAAGTACATGGATACAAAAGGTCCACTTGCAGTTCTGGAGCATGTTGAAGGGAAGAAAGTGGAGTGTCCGGAACTGTGACAGAGACAGACGTTGAACAGCAGGTGCGTTCTGCCCAACACCAGGGACCCTGTACCCACTGTCACTTTGATTCAAGATGAAAATGAACCAGAATATAGAATGCAATCATGCTCACCAAAGCAACTAGCACCACAAAGCCAGAGGAGTAAACCCAAGCTGCACACCACTGGTATGGTTGTTCTAAAGCTCCTCTCCCTGGTGCAGCTCTTTATGCCATTAAGGGGGCGGGGCTTGTAGCACAACAGCGAGACCTAGCAGGGAAATCTTTACATCACTAAGGGGCAGGGCTTGTAATTTGAACTTTCCTATGTTTAAATAGGAAGCTTAGTTCAAGTGAATAGGTTTGTCCAGCACCACCGGAACCAAAAATCCTAAAGAAATGGGATAAGTAAAAAGAGATCACAGATACAGATGAAGGAGGAGTATGTTATTTAAGATATAGAGCTTGTGTTTAACCTTGAAGAAGTGCTGAGAAAGGACTTGAAACTGCTGGGAAGGAATCTGCACTTGTGAATTTATCTGCTGGCCAATTGTCTGAAATGGGAGTTTTGAGTTAAACTGTTAAAATCAGTGTCTATTTAAAATTCTGTGTTTATTTATTTAGTTAGTTAGGACATAGTTTAACAGGCAGAGTTTTGTGTTAATGAAAGCCTGTTAGACCATAGCTTAACAAGCAAAGTTTCTGTGTTTATTCCCTCCCCCTCCCAACTCCCACCCACCCCCTTATAGGCTGCTATTTATTTAATAGTTACATATTGCTTTATCACTTCAGTCAAAGCAGTTTATATTGTAACTTAAACTTGGTAATGTACATTAAACAGGGATATTGATAACTTGGATTTTTCTGAGACAATGGAGGGTTAAGTGACTTACCCAAGGTCACAAGGAGTGCTAGTGGGAATTAGAACCTTGGTCTCTAGGTTACCAAGGTAGTGCTCTAACCATTAGGCTACTCCTCCATGCCAAGCTAAGAGGATAGGAGGGAAATTCCTCACCTCCAGGTGTAGCTGGTCATCTTCATCAGCAGGTTGTTAGCCATCAGTTCTATGTATGTGTAGTTCATCTTGAAGTGAACATACAATATACCCAGGGTCACTTTTGGCCCCTACATGGCAGGAGGTCCACTGAATGAGCACAAACGGGCTGATGCAGAAAAGCTTAGCACAGCATTTTTCTGGCGCTTTTCCCGCACTAGACTTGATCTCCAATGCAGAAAGCAAGCTAGTGCTGGAAAAACACCAAAAAAACAACCACACTAAATTGCAGTGCACTTGACATGCAAATCGCTGCATAGTTAATTGCATCCAAAGTAAAAAACTGCACTGAAATGTAGCAGTTTTTTTTACACAGTTTTTTTTTTTTTAACACTGGGTCTTCATGCCAGCTTCAGGCAGGCATAATGATCCAGCCGGGAGCAAAAATATCATCTGAGCACACATGCCCCCCAGACATCGACCCCCCGACAGAACCAAAATCTCTCGTGTCCCCAGTGGCCCCAAACCCACTTCCCAAACAAAAACAATCCCTGGTGGCCCCCATGCCCCTCTAACCCCTTTCCAGTGTCTTTAATTATGGAGCGGGAGCATTGCCCACATGCTCCCACCCTGCGCTGCCATCTTGAAAAATGGTGGAACCTGACCCCACGAGGTGCATCCAGGGTCAGGCTAGCATATAAGGCAAAAAATGCCTTATATGGCAGAGTCACCCCTCCATTGCATCCTAGGACTGTTCATGCCGCACTAAGGTTTTCTCCATCGGCCCCAAAGTACTTTGTCCTGATAATTCTATTTGCCTGTACCTAAATCGCAAACAGCAGAGAAAAGCCCTTTGCTGCTACTTCAAACACTCCCCTCTCAGGCAGCTATAGGGATCAATACTAGAAATGGGTGCGGGGCTAGAGCGAGCAGAGAACCATGCATATCAAAGAAGAGCTAATCTGCTCCCTAACCCAGCCTCCTTCCCTCCTTTTTCCCTTTCACCCTTATGTAAAGGGTTTTGTCTTCTTCACAAAGTAGATATGTAGTAATGAAGGTCGTTTGTGTCATTGTTAAAGTACGGGCAGAATTAGATTTTGTTTTTCTAAAACTAGTAGTTAGGGGAAAACATCCTAGTTCAGGTTCATCAGGCATTTCAAGGAATACTTTCAATCAATGCGGTATGGATTTCTTTCAGCTTATAAATGTATGCTTTGAATTTATTTTTTTACAATTTACTCTGAAAAATCACCGAAGGGACATTCATCAGACACTGTGATGTGATTCCTGAAGTATATTTGTATTATATATCTGTACATGGCTTAACATTTAAATATATGGGGTTAGGTATTCAGCCACCCTATGAATTCAAATGAGTGACTTATGGGTAACTTAACCATTTAATGCAATTATGTCAGCTATCTCAGCAGGCCAGCTCCCAGATAAATTAATCCATTCACTGTCTGCATATCCTCAAACAGGGCACAACGCCAGCTCTTTCTTCTGTATGGTCAGAATTTGCTCATATATCCACTGGAATATTTTTCTTAACAGGTCCTAGTCTCTTTGCATTGGCTATATCCATAACCAAATATTTTTAACACCATATTCATACCAGCCCACAGACCAGAAAGTAGAAAACACTTTGTACCATACGTCCATTAGCCTGCACTGACCAGAAGGAGGAATATACCACCTGCATATCTGAATTGTTCCACACGGGCCATAAGAAGGTAGAGGGGTGCTTGCATCAGCCCTCGTGGGGCCTGAAGGAGGATGCAGCTGTCCTTCCATCAACTGGAAACGAGGAGGAAAGCTACAGCTGTGGACCAGCAGCACCAGATTAACAGGGGCTGATGGGGTGGTGGTCAGATAGGAAAAGGAGGGTGGTGTTCAGTAAGGAAAAAAATAAAAGGTCCCCTTGAGTGGTTAAAGTGACCCTGAATATATCTGATACGTTTAAGGGACTTTGCATTATTTCAATTATCTCTACTCCCTTAGCAACTTTGAATAACTAAACAGCTCTTCAATACTAAGGGGTCTGTTTACTAAAGGCCGGTGTTGTGCGGTCCGCGGTACCGAGCGGGTGCCGTATAAGGAGTGGGCGTTCCGTCGTGAAGAACAGAAGCTGTGATTGACAGATGCGCTAAGGTGCGCGGCGCCCGTGTGGTTAGTGCCCTGTGACATTACGGCGTTTGATCTGTGCACATAGATCACACTGCTCACGGTTTTTGGGCTTCCACTATTGTGCTGCACATTGCTGACGGAAACGGTTTCTTTTCCCTGCACAGCACCTCTAACGCGAGTGTTTCACTGGCGGTAAATTTCTTTGCAGATTCGGGCACGCTCCTGTGCGGCGAGTCTCTCCCCTCCCACATTCCGCCCACTGACCCCGTCTCTCCGCCCCTAGGGGGCCTTCCTCCGCCCTCATTTCGCCTTGGCACGCCTCTTTCGCACATTACCGCCCCGCAAACGTGCGCGTTTTCGGCGCACGTGTGCGGGGCCCGTTAATGTGACCCGCACGTGTACGGGGCGTTTAAGAGCACTTAAATGCATCATTTTAGGGCGCACAGGTGCGCCGTTTAGTAAACATGCCCCTAAGATGCAGCGCCACATGTGGAATTATCTCATAGTTAGTAAGAGGTCATATGTGTGCACTAGGTGCAAAGAGCTCCTAGCTCTCAAGGAGCAAGTCCAATTTCTGGAGGTTGTATTTTTCTGAAACCATTAGACCAATCTGGCCTATATTCAAACTCAGTGTGTTTTATCACTGGTTTTTTCTGCCACACCAAATATATTCCCATTTTGTTAAATTTTCAGTCATTTTGCCTCTGCCTCCAGGTGACAGTATGTACCACAACTTCTTTGACATCCTGATCCCCCCAGTCTCCTTCTCACCTCCTAAGTGTTTCCTTACCATTCTCCTAGATATACCCCAGTCTCCAGTTGTTGTGTTATCTGTCTTGACTAGACTGTAAGCTCTTATGAACAGGGAGTGTCTCTTACTTGTCTCTGTGCAGTGCTGCATACACCTTGTAGTGCTATACAAATGATAAGTAGTAGGACTAGTAATAGTGTGTGTGTATTTTGTATGCCCATGTATGTTTTATCTGTGTCTATTTGTGGGCTCTTTTTTGTGTATGTATATCTCTGTATCTTTGAGTATATTTGTATGTATGTGTGCATTTGTGACCAGAAGAATCAGAAAGAGGGAAAAGGCAGTCTGAAAGTAGAAGTTTTCTAACTACTGTGCTTCAGTGTATTGAAGTTTAAACATAGAAGAAGCTGGAACTCCTCCTTCTCGCCATTTTTGGAGGGAATTTATTTCTCTGGAACCCCCAGTTTGATCCGGCCTGTTTTTAATTCGATGTTTCTTTTCACGGGTTTTTCCCCCAGGCCAAATAAGAACATAAGATATGCCATACTGGGTCAGACCAAGGTTCATCAAACCCAGTCTCCTGTTTCCAACAGAGGCCATTCCAGGTCTCAAGTACCTGTCGGGTTCCCAAAGGTATCCAAATTCCATGCTGCGTATTCCAGGGGTAAGCAGTGGATTTCCCCAGTCCTCTTTAATAATGGTTTATGACTTTTCCTCCAGGAACTCGTCCAAACCTGTTTAGAACTGAGCTACACTAACAGCTTTTACTACATTCTCCGGTAATGAATTCCAGAGTTTGATTACATGCTGAAAGAAAAAAATATTTTCTCTGATTAGCCTTAAATGTGCCACATTGTAGCTTCATTGCGTGTCTCCTAGTCTTTCTACTTTTTGAGGGAGTAAACAACCAATCAACATTTAACTATTCCACTCCATTCATTAATTTATAGACCTCAATCACATTTCCCCTCAGCCATCTCTTTTCCAAGTTTAAGAGCCTTAGAGCCCGATTCCGGGAAGGGGACATCTGGGCCGTCCAGACGTCCCCGACAAAGACAGGGATGTTTAGACCCGATTCTGGTCTGCAGGAACAAAATGTTCCCGTGGGAGTCAGAATCGGGCCCGAGGATGGCCCGGCGTGCACCTTCTGACTGCGGGGACGTCGTCCCCATAGGCACCCCAGACATCCGTGGCTCCAGCCCCCCAAATCCTCACCTTCCGACCCACAGCTGGCCTGCCATGGCCTGGATCGGATGATGGGGATTTCCCGCACCTGGCCACAGCCCCGGGGGTGGCTCACCTGCCCTGATCCTCCCAATTGTGCTGCTTTATACTACCTCTGAGGTGCTAAAAGCAGCACGTCCCAACAGGCCCGGAAGCACATACAGGGCCCTTATATAGTATTATATTGGCCACTCTCAATCCTCAGATTTAAAGGATAGTTCACAGATTACTAAAAGTAGGTCTGCAACCTCATATTTCATTTCTTTCAGGACCCTGGAATGTATGCCATCTGGTCCAGGTGATTTGCTGTTCTTTAGTTTATCAAATAGCTGTAATACATCTTCCTGATTTCTCAAGCTTTGTTTCAGTTCCTCTGATACATCATCTTTGAATATCATTTCTGATATGGATAAGTTTCCTGCATCTTCTTCAGTAAAGACTGAAGCAAAAAATTCATTCAATCTCTCCACTATGGCCTTGTCCTTTCTTAGTGCCCCTTTTACCCTTCTATCATCTAATGGTCCAACTGGCTCTCTCACAAGTGTTGTGCTATGAATATACTTGAAAAGGTTTTATTTTACGCTTTTGCTTCCACGGCAAGCTACTTTTCAAATTTTCTCTTTGCCTGCCTTATTAATGCCTTGCATTTAACTTGCCAGTACTTATGTTTTTTTCATGTTTTTTCATCATTTGGCTCTTTTTTTCCCATTTTCTGAAGGATTTTCTCTTAACTAAAACAGCCTCTTTGACTTCACCTTTAAGCCATGCTGGTTGTCATTTGGCCTTCTTTCCACCTTTCTTAAAGCATGGAATACATCTGGTCTGGGCTTCCAAGACAGTATGGGTCCGATATTCCAAAGCAGTTACACAGCTTACAGACCACTGCTATATGCCCCGTTGCTACATATTTAGCATCGGGGCATTCTGGTGGAGGTTCCCGGGGATAACCGGTCAGCGGTGATATTCAGCCACTGCTCGTTATCACTCAGCAGCAAACGTTAGGCACAGCAAAAGCTAACCGGGCAGCAGCTGAATATCACCACTGCCTGGTTAGCTTCTGGCTTCCCTGGCAAACCTGGTTATTCAATGCTGGTGGCCTAATATCATCCCAACATTGAATATCCGAGTTAGCTCATCAGTGGCGATGGCTTGGTGCTGTACTCATGCTAGCCGACACCGCTGGGCATGTGGGGGCTGATATGTTTCTGGCCTTGTAACGAAACAGAAAGCTATGGGCACACTTCATGAAACTGCAGAGAGATCATTCGAACCTTTGGAACGGAAGTGTGGCAGTAGCTTTCCGTTTCGCTACAAGGCAAGAGAATTCTCAGTCGTTCCCCCCCCCCCCCCCCTGTTGGATCCTATATTTAAATAGCGCACAGGCCTGATGTAGCCTCTTAACCTTTGCGGTTGCTCCTTTTAGTTTTTTTCTTCCACCTTGCTGCTCCATATGCCTGGAACAAATGCCTGAGTCAGTGTGTTGGGTCTCAAGCTGGCTTTGAATAGAACTAGAGAAGCCCATCTCTTTGAGGCTACTTTTGGTTCCTGATGCTCCTCACTCTCTTGTCCACTTACTTATGTGTATCTTACCATATTCTAGTCCCCAGTTTTGGGTGATTTTTTTCATCTTGATTAGATTGTAAGCTCTGATGAGCAGGACTGTGTCTTACATCTTTACGTACAGCGCTGCGTTTGCCCTGAAGCACCATACAAATGGTTAGTAGTAGTAGTCTTAACCATTTTCCTCATTTTATCAGTCTTCTTTTGGAAAGCTAAATGCTAGTGCAGTGGATTTCCTTGTTATCCTCCTGCTATTTATTAAATCAAATGTGATCATGTTCTGATCGCTATTGCCAGCAGCCCCAACACGGTTACCTCTTGCACTCGATTTTGCAATCCACTAAGAACTAGATGTAAACTAGCTTCCCTTCAAGTCAGTTCCTGAACCAGCTGCTCCATGAAACAGTCATTTACTTCATCTAGAAACTTTATCTCCCTAACACGGTCTGATGGAACATTAACCCAATTACTGTGTTGCAAACTTCACTAGCTTCCTCAATTTCTTTTAACATGTCATCATCTGTCTGTTGGTTCTGGCCAGGTGGGCAATAGTACACCCCCACTGCCATTCCCTTCCTATTTTTTACAAGAAATGTCTATCCATAGAGATTCTACAGTGTATTTTATTTCCTGCAAAACCTTCATCTGGTTTGACTCCATGCCCTCTTTAACAGATAGTGGCACCCCTCCACCTATGTGATCTACCCTATCATTGCGATATAGTTTGTAGCCTGCTATCACAGTATCCCATTGGTTATCCTCCTTCCACTTGGTCTCTGAAATACCAATTATATCTAACCTTTCATTCCAATTCTCACAGCTTATTTTTTAGACTTCTAGAATACAGACATTTCAAAGTTTGTTTTTTGTTCATATTAACAGTCTGGCTATCATATGACAGGGATAATTTGGAATCTTTCCACTTGGTCTGTTTTTTATTTAAAGGCACTTGGGTTACTTTTACCTTTAAAGTTTATTGAAATTTAATATACCACCCTGAGCAGATGCATACAGAGCGGTTTACAATCAATATAAAGGGAGGTAGACAAATCAAACAGAGGCTCAGGAAGGAAAAGAATTACAATAACAATAGGAGAGGGAAGGGAAAGAGCTGTAGAGAGGGGTTAAGGCAGGACATGGAAGCCATTCAATAAATCACGCCAAGCCCTGAGTGTCGCATAGACCGAATGCCTGTGAAAATAAGTATGACTTTAAAGGGATTTAAAATTAGGAAATGACAGACTGAGGCGTAAATAGGATGGAAGACAATTCCAGAGGGCAGGAGCAGTGCAGGAAAATGCAAAGCGGTGAGTGGATTTATATTTAATTCGATTCGGTGGGGACTAAGCAGTTGTCACAAAGAGACCGAAGCTTGCGACATGGGACATAAGATATGGTTAAAGCAGAGAAGTAATGAGGAGCTTGGTTGTGAATGGCCTAGTGTGTCAGGATGAGGATCTTATAGTGGATGCGTTGTGGAAAAGGGAGCCAGTGATGGGCAAACGATAGTGCACAAATGGCAGTATTCTGAATGGTCTGAAGGCGTTTGAGCTGGTGCTGAGGGAGGCTGGAGAAAACGATGTTGCAATAATCCAATCTTGATATAACAGCACTGAGGATGAGAGTAATCAAGGTGTCTTTGTTAAAGAGGGGCCGGAGGGCCCAGGCTCTATGGAGAGCGGTAAAGGAGGATTGGGTGAGGTAGTTGATGTGAGGGGAAAACAAGAGAGCGGAGTCAATGTAGACTCCAAGGTGTTTGAATGAAGTAAGGAGGAAATAGGAGTAAGGTCGATAGAGGGGGCAATCGAGGGGGGGGGATGTGCCAGTACCTGTGAGGCAGGTGGTGGTGGTCTTTGTGGGATTATGTTTTAGCACATTGGTCTGAAGCCAAGCCAAAATCGAGTTGGAAAGATCAGAGGATAGGCTGTCAATACGGGTAAGGAGCAGGATGATATCAGCATACATGTAAAAAGATATGCCCAACGACTGTATAAGAGTGGCCAAGGAAGAGAGAAAGATATTGAAAAACAACGGAGAGAGAGCTGAGCCTTGTGGGATGTCACATGGTGGGCAATAAGGGGTGGAAAGGAAATTAAGACTAATGACCTGATAAGAGTGATCAAACCATGAGAAGATGGAACCATGGAGGCCTACCTCAAAGAGGCACACCAGAAGAAGATTATGGTCAACTAAGTCGAAGGCTGCAGTAAGGTCTAGTGAGATGAGGGCATATGCACCTTGATCCAGAATACAATGAATCTCATTAAGAACAGCAGTGATAATGGTTTCTGTACTGTGATAAAAACAAAATCCAGATTGGCAGGGTGTAGAGCAAGAGTGTGTTCTAAATGGTCCATTAGTTGTGGGAGAAACAAATGTTCTGAAAGTTTTTCTAAGAATGAGAGGTTAGATATGGGTCAATAATGGAGAGGGTCTGCTGGATCTAGATTAGGGGCTTTGAGAAGTGGGCGAACCAGGACCTTCTATGAGCGTGGAAAGCAAGCCTGATGCCAAGCTGGAAGTCAGCATAGAGAGTATGAAGGGAATGACTAGGGAAGGTTCTGATAGCCAGTTGAAGGGCATAGGATCTTGAGGGCAATACATATTCTTTGAGGATCTCATGAGCTTGGCCAGCCTAGAAAGATCAGGAAGGGAGAAATCAGACCAGTTGTGAGTACATAATGAGGTTGGATGATAAGGAGAAGAGGGGAGAATGAAAGGATCGGGGACGGTTGGCCAGGTCTGGAGGCGTGACGTTTGTACATGAAAGCTGTAGCAAGGGTATCCAGAGATGGACTGGTTGTGGAGGAGGCAGGAGAGAGGGAAGACCTTGTCATAGAAAGATGAGAAGCAATGGCAAAAATTGTTTTTGGGTTCCAGGCTGAAGTGGTAATAAGGGAGGAGTAGTAATTTTTCTTGGCAAGCAAGACCTGAGACCTGTAATGCCGGTGGTGAGTTTTGAAAAGGGAAGAGAGAGCAGGATCTTCAGTTTTCCTTTATTGGAATCTCTCTGTCAGGATGCCTTAACTTCCCTGTTTTGCTAGTATCCTTCAAAAATACATCATTCCGAACTATACACTCTTGAGCGACTTGTCGGCCCTTCCCCATTTTCTAGTTTAAAAGCTGCTCTATCTCCTTTTTAAAGGTTAATGCCAGCAGTCTGGTTCCACCCTGGTGAAGGCAGAGTCTGTCCTTTTGGAGAAGATCCCCTTTCCCCAGAATGTTCCCCAGTTCCTAACAAATCCGAAACTCTCTTCTTTACACCATTGTCTCATCCATGCATTGAGACTCCGGAGCTCTGCCTACCTCTTGGGACCTGCACATGGAATGGGAAGCATTTCTGAGAATGCTACCCTGGAAGTTCTAGATGGGAGGGGAGGAGTGGCTTAGTGGTTAGGGCAAGTTCCCTCAGGCCAGAGAGCCAGAGGCTTGAATCCCTCCAGAGGACAGCAACCTTGGGCTGGAAGGACTGGGTTTCTAGTCCTACAGGTGCTCTTTGTGGCCTTGAGAAAGCCAGTTAACCCTCCATTGCCTCAGGTACAAAAAACAGATTGTGAACCCTTCAGGTACAAGGGAAGTACAGTACCTGAATGTACACCACTTTGACTTTTAGAAAAGCAGTATATAAGCATAGTTAAATAAATAAATTTCAACTTTCTACCTAAAAGCCTAAATTTAGCTTCCAGACCTCCCTCTCACACTTTCCTATGTCATTGGTACCAACATGTACCAAGAGAGCAGGCTCCTTCCCAGCACTATCTAAAACCTTATCTACATGGTGCATGAGATCCGCTACCTTCACACCATGCAGGCATGTTACCAGGCAGGCCTCATGCCCTCCAGCCATCTATATGCCTAATGATCGAATCCCCAACTATAATGACCATCCTAACCCTTTCCTCAAGAGCACATGACTCTGAAGACACGTCTTCAATGCAAGAGAGTATTACATCACTTGGAGGACAGATCCTAGTTATAGAATCACTTCCTGCAAGTGATGTTTTCCTTCCACATGACCTCTCTCCTCCACGGCAGCAGAGAGGCTGCCAGACTGGAGGTGGGACTTCTCTACTACATCCCTGTTGGTCTTCTCTATATACCTCTCTGTCTGCCTCAGCTGAAAGCCAGTGCTAGACCCTCGCTGAAGCAATTTTTTACATTCCTGACAATGCAAACATTTCAATGTGTGATGCAAGGATAGGGCATGACCCCACATGAACCATGCACATGCAAATGAGCCACTGCAGCATAAAACTGGGAAAGCAAGCCAAACACATGCACACAAGAAGCCTGCACTAGTTTGGTTTGCTCTCTGGGCGCCATGTAGATAATTTGCATAAGAGTATTTTGATGGCATAGGGGACAATCGCGGCATCGGGAAAAGCCCCCTATGTCATTAAAATACTGCCAGGGGCTGTACACGACAAAAAACAATCCCTTGTGGCCCAGCGGCTGCCCCCTAACAGTATTTTGATGCCACCAGGGACGATCGTGGCATTGGGAAAAGTCCCCAATGCCGTCAAAACACTGACAGGGGCCAGTGCCCTGACAAAAAGTAATTACTTGGTGGTCTAGCGGCCCCTTGAACCCCCCACCCCAAAGTAAAAGTAAAATTACCTGATGGTCTAGAGGCCCCTAAATCCAAACACCCTCTCTGTACCTTAAAATAGGTGGGAGCGCTGCCTATGTGCTCTCTCTGTTCTGCCATCTTATAAAATGGCGATGCCTGGCCCCACGTGGTGCATCCTGGGATGTAATGGGTGAGATCAGACTGCCATATAAGGTAGACTATGCCTTATATGGCAGTCTATCCCCTCCCAGGATGCACCATATGGGGCCAGGCGCACCATTTTACAAGATGGCGGACCAGAGCAGGAACATGTAGGCAACACTCTGGCCTATTTAAAGATATGGGAGGGGGAATGAATTTTGGGGCTGCTAGACCACCAGGTAATTTTAATTTTACTTGGGGTTGGGGGGTGGATGGGTTCAAAGGGCTACTAGACCATCAGGTAAATACTTTTTGTTGGGCATGGCCCCCTACATTATTTTGATGGCATCGGGGGCTTTTCCCCCGATGCCTTATCATCTGAGAAGATGATCTAGACATCGGGGTAAGCTCCTGGTGCCATGAAAATACTGTCAGGGGCATGCCTTAGAGGTTTAAGTCACCTCAGATCCTGAAGTAAAAATTATGGCGCTGTGGTTGGTTGTGAAATCTATGCCTGTCTCTGCATTGGGCGTACAATTATTTGTATACCATGCAGCTGATTAAAATACATTTAAATACACGTGGTGTTAATTGGAGATTCGTTTTTCCGTGGAGATTTACGCCTGTTTTCTGTATTCAAAAAGTTGTAATGTATGCTTAAATGTGGCATTGTGTTCTAAAGGCCGTGCTAGCTTTCTGCATTAGCCTGTAAGTCTGCTACTCTAGTTTCCAGAGATTGGATTTATTCCCTGAGAGCAAAAAGCTCTTTGCATCTAGTTCACACATAAGACCTCTCACCAACTGGAAGAAAATCATACATGTAACACTCAGTGCAAAAGACTGGACAGCTCCCATCTCTTTGCTGGACTTGCTGTCTGCATCATAAGATTTAAAGATCTCTCAGGCAAGATGGCGACAGGGTTTTCCCGCTGCTGAGTCGCTCTGCGCCGCTCGGTCCTGACGGGCATTTCTTCAGTGCCTATTGAGTGGAGATGGGACAGCGAAAAAGGAAGCAAGCTGCCCTACCTTCGGGGTTGGCTGCCTCTAATATCACTGGCCAGAAGACCTTGGTGGCATGTGGTTCTCTCTGATTCTAACAGAGCCGGCGGTGTTAGAATCGTCGGTCCTGGGTGCATCTGGGGTGTGGCTGTCTCCTGAGCAGCAGGCCCCCCCGCCTCGACCTGGATCTGGTATGCTGGTAGCCAGAGTGCTTCCTGCCAGAGTGCCGATGTGCTCTTCGGTTAGTGGAAGTGAAGAGGGCTCCAGCTCCGGCATGGTTTTGGCATCTTCTTTGCCTCTGGTGGCTGCTGAGGTGGATGAAGATGGAAGGATGGAGGTGGTTCTGGGGACCCTGCAACAGCGATTGGGGGTTTAGACGCGATTCCAGGTCTGAGAGGTTTGTCTAAACCATCAGTAGTAAATTTAGAAGCACTGTGGGATGCAGTAGCTACCATGAATACTTATCTCCTAAGAGTTGTTAAAATGGATTCTCTATCGTTGCGGAAAGATGTTACTGAGGCAAAAAAGTTTCAGGAGGAACAAGCTCGGCATCTGGCTGGTGTGGAAGAAGAAATGGAACATCTTCGAGGGCTGTGTGCTGCTCAAGTAAAGGATAAAATCTTACTATCCAAAAAAGCTGAACATTTGGAGAATTATACTCGGAGGAATAATTTGAGACTTTTAAATTTTCCTAAATCTCCTGTTATGTCTGCTATTGAGATAGTTCGCAAATATTTCCAGGAGGTGCTTAAGCTTCCTGGAGATAATTTGCTTCCAATTGTGCGTGCACAATATCTAACTGTAGGCCCTGGCATGGGTGGCCCTACTTCTAGAATCCAGTCCAAGGAATTGGGGATCTTACTGCGTTCCTGGAGGATTCCTTAGAGGTGGTAAAGCGTAGTTACTCACCTGTAACAGGTGTTCTCCAGGAGCAGCAGGAATCAGTCCTCACTTATGGGTGACGTCGGCGCCGACGGAGCCCTCGCGGAGCAATTTTCCCCAGCTTTCAAAGAAAGCCTTTGGGAATTGCAGCGCGCATGCGCGGTCGTCTTCCCGCCCGAGGGTGCCATCTTAGCCAGTCAGATGACATAGCTAAAAAAGACAGCATAAAAATTTGCAAAAAAGAACATAAGCAGACGATTGCAACTCCAAGGGGAGGAGGGAGGGTAGTGAGGACTGATTCCTGCTGCTCCTGGAGAACACCTGTTACAGGTGAGTAACTACGCTTTCTCCAGGACCAAGCAGGAAGTCAGTCCTCACTTATGGGACTCCCAAGCTCAAGGCTACCGGAGACCCTAAGAACAAAAATGAGCTCCCTCTAGCTCAGCAGCACAGAAGGATAGAATCTTCGCTGAATTATCACCCACCGGTAGCCCACATCCGGGATGGAGGGTAGGAGTTGCTCAGACCTCAAAGAGATTACGGAGGACTGCCTGTCCGAAAGCACTGTCCCTACGGGACTCCCTCTCGAGACAGTAATGGACCGCAAAAGTCTGGCTTGAAGACCAAGTAGCGGCCCGGCAGATGTCTGCCAGCGGAACAGAGCGGAGGTAAGCCACTGACGTGGCCTTTGCCCGAACGCAATGAGCCGTGACTCGACTTTCTAAGGAGAGTCCGGCTGCCCCATAAGCCCAAGAGATACAGTCCGCAACCCAGATGGACAGAGTACGCTTGGAGACCGGGAGCCCAATCTATTGGGGTCAAAAGACACAAAAAGCTGAGCAGCTTTACAGTGCTCCCGCGTACGGTCAAGGTAGAAGTTCAATGCCCTTCTACAGTCCAGGGTATGGAGGACCGTTTCAGCTCGGCTGGAGTGTGGTCTGGGAAAGAAGGTTGGAAGTACCACCTCCTGATTGATGTGAAAAGGGGAGACCACTTTAGGCAGAAATTTTGGGTGAGTCCGTAGGACTACCCTATTCTTGTAGAACCTAGTGTAAGGGGGATCAGACACGAGGGCCTGCAATTCACTTACGCGTCTAGCGGAAGTGAGGGCTATCAAGAACAGTGTTTTCCAAGACAGAAAACGGAGAGAACAGGTAGCCATAGGTTCAAAAGGCGGACAGGTGATCCGCTGCAAAACCACATTCAGGTCCCAGTCAGGCGCTGGCGGGCGCAGAGGTGGTTTAAGTAGAAGGAGACCTCGGAGAAACCTCGCTATGAGAGGGTCAGTGGAGAGAGGTCTGCCGTCCACTGGCACATGATGTGCTGAAAGAGCACTGAGGTGAACTTTGACGGAGTTGGACTTAAGTCCCAGATTAGAGAGGTGCAGCAAGTACTGCAAGATCACCGACACCGGGCAGGAGAAGGGATCCTGAGACTGTTGGGTACACCAGACTGCAAAGCGACGCCATTTAAGGGCGTAGCATTTGCGGGTAGAAGGCCGTCGCGAAGCCAAGACGACCTCCTCCACCTCCGCCGGCAGGAGAAGGGGAGCAAGGACTACCCTCTCAGCAGCCAGGCCATGAGGTTGAGAGACCTGAGGTTGGGGTGCAGAAGGGACCCCTGATCCTGAGTGAGGAGATCCGGTTGTACCCCCAGAGGGATTGGATCCTCCACCGCCAGTTGCAGCAGGAGCGGAAACCACGGCTGCCTGGGCCAGCGAGGGGCCACCAGGATCATGAAGGCTTTGTCTCGGAGAACCTTGAAAAGAGTCCGAGAGACCAGCGGGATGGGAGGGAAAGCGTACAGAAGGCTCCCCGACCACGAGATCAGAAAGGCGTCCGCCGCAACCCGAAGGGGGTGTGGCTGACGAGAGCAGAAGCGAGGAAGCTGCCGGTTGTGAGGACTGGCAAAGAGATCCACCGTGGGGAGACCCCACTTGAGGAAGAGCTTCTGAACTACCAAGGGATCCAGACGCCACTCGCGCGGCTGGAGGACCCTGCTGAGTTTGTCTGCAAGGCAATTTTCTTGGCCCGGGAGATAAACTGCCTTGAGGAGAATGCCGTGACTGACGGCCCAAGAGCAGAGCTTCTGTGCCTCCCGGCAGAGGAGGAAGGAGCCCGTGCCCCCCTGCTTGTTCACGTAGAACATGGCAACTTGATTGTCCGTCTGGACAAGGACGGACTGTTGGGAAGTCAGGTGGGAGAAGGCCTTGAGAGCTAGGCGGATCGCCCTGAGCTCCAGGAAGTTGATCTGCTGAGCAGACTCCCACGTGGTCCAGAGGCCCTGAGTACGTGCCTCTTGGCAATGTGCTCCCCAGCCCAGGAGGGATGCATCGGTGGTCAGCACCCGGGTCGGCTGAGGTGACTGGAAAGGCATTCCGAATATCAGGTTCGGCTGCCGGAGCCACCACCGGAGAGACGAGAGCAGCGGCTCGGAGACGCGCACTAGGTCTGCCAGGCCGCCTGTGGCTTGTCGCCACTGCTGGCGGAGACACCATTGAGCAGACCGCATATTCAGGCGGGCATTGGGGGTCACATGGACGGTGGAAGCCATATGGCCGAGCAGTCTCAGGAAGCGCCTGGCGGAGACCAGGGGCTGGCTGCGAAAGCGGTCGGCTAGGTCCATGAGCCGTTGAGCCCTGTCGAGCTGTAGGTACGCTCGTGCCCGAGGAGTGTGCAGCCTTGCGCCGATGAACTCGAGATCCTGTGAGGGGAGCAAAGTGGACTTTGCGAAGTTTATAACAAAGCCCAAGTGCTGCAGCAGAGTCACCGTGCGGCACGTGGCGTTGGTGACCTCCTGTGCGGACGCTGCTCTGATGAGCCAGTCGTCGAGGTACGGAAAGACATAGAGGCCGTGAAGCCGGAGATGGGCCGCCACGACCGCGAGACATTTTGTGAAGACTCGCGGTGCGGAGGATAGGCCAAAGGGCAGTACTCTGTACTGGTAATGATTTCCTGCCACCACAAACCTTAGGTATTGGCGGTGGCTTGGGTGGATGAGGATGTGCGTGTAGGCATCCTTTAGATCCAAGGAGCATAGCCAATCTCCCTGCTGGAGGTAGGGCAGAAGGATTCCAAGGGTAAGCATTTTGAACTTCTCCCGCACAAGGAACTTGTTGAGGTTGCGCAAGTCCAGGATGGGTCTGAGGCCCCCTGTTCTCTTTGGTATCAGAAAATACCTTGAATAAAAGCCTTGACCTCTCAGGTGGTGGGGCACCGGTTCCACCGCCTGTTCCTGCAGAAGACCTGCTAACTCCTGAAGGAGCAACTCCCTGTGCAGAGGGGGGCGCGAAGGTTCTCCCGGAAAATAGGAGGGAGGGACCTGATGGAAGTGGAGAAGGTAGCCTTCTCGCACGACCTGAAGTACCCAGGCATCTGCGGTGATGCTGGACCACCTGTGGGCGAAGTGAACCAGCCGGCCTCCGGTGCTGGGAGGAACCAGCGGGGGGGGAGAGGCTATGCTGAGCGAGTCAAAAACCCCCACCCTGCTGAGCAGGGGCTGGTGGTGCAGGCTTGGGGGCTTGCTGCCTACGGGACCCGTTACCCCGTCCCTTGGCCTGCTGGCCCTGTTGGGGAGCTGCAGGGGCCTGATAATGGGGGTACTGTTTGTAGGCAGCCGCCTTCCTCGGGTAAAAGGACTTTTTTCCCGAGCCCTTCTTTTTCTGGGAAGGGGCGGAGGTCTTCCTAGAAAGCCTGGTCCTGGTGAGAGTCTCAGTCTCAATTTGTGCAGCCTTTTCCGCCATGGGCTTGCCAAAGAGGTTTTCGCCTCGGCAGGGGACATCGACCAACTTGTCCTGTACCCAGGGCTCAAGGTCCGACGACTGAAGCCAAGCCTGTCGGCGGGCACCGATGCCGGCTGCGGCCACTCTAGCCGAGGCCTCAAAGCCATCATAGGCTGCTCGGGACATGAACTTTGAGCATTCCCGAATGCCCGTGGACAAGGCTAGGAACCTCCGCAAGGGCTCCTCGGAGAGACCAGCGGAGAATCCGGCTAGCTCTTTAGCCAGATCCCGGAGATACATGCCCATGTAGAGCTGGTAAGTCTGGACACGACATGCGAGCATAGAGCCCTGGAAGCACTTCTTGCCAAGGCCATCCAGGTTACGGGCCTCCCTTCCAGGAGGCACCGAGGAGTGCATCTTCTGGCTCTTAAGACGATGCATGGCCGATTCCACTACCATGGAATGGTGTGGCAGCTGTGCCTTCTGAAAGCCAGGGCTCTTGCGGACCCGATAGATAGAATCGACCCGCTTGCTCAGGACCGGCGAGGAGGCCGGACTCTCCCACATGCGGAAGAGTAGTCGTTCCAGCATAGGAGGAACCGGCACAGTAAAGTGCTCCCTCGCGGGAGAGTCATACTGGAGGGCGTCGAGCTCTTTGGCTCGAGGCTCCTCCTCGGGATCCGCAGGGAAGGCCAAAGCCTTGGCCATATCCCTAACGAAGTCCGAGAACCGGGCATCCTCCGGGGGGACTGCTTCCGAGGCTCGGACCCCGGTGAGTCCGATGGGACACACCGAGTCCGGAAAGAATCAGGTGACTCTTCCTCCTCAGACTCCCAGACCGACTCCGACGAGGACTCGGTGGGGTCGGCCCGGGCAGGGTGCGGCGCCAGCCGTCCCGACGTCGAGGGAGTCGGCGTCGGCGACCTCGGTCCCGAACGGGAGGCCGAGGGTGACCTCGACCGAGGATCGACTCGAGTTCTCATTGACTCGAGGATCGGCTCGGTCTCCGGGGTCGACTTGGACGTCGACGTCCCGGCAGTCGGGGCAGCGACGCCAGCGAGGCCAGCGAGCAGTGCCCGCTGCTGGTCCATGAAGGCAGACAGTCTGCTCTCCAAGGCCGTCAACCTGAGTCCGAGCTCAGGTGACCCAGCAGCCCCCGACTCGGGCCCCGACGGCGTCGGGCCCGACGTCGGCTGTCGCGGAGGCGAGTCCAAAAGGACCACAGGACTTACCCGGGCAGGCATCTCCGACTCCAGGCGAGGTCGCTTCGGGATGTGTTCCTTCTCCAAGGACCCGGGGCGGCTGTCGGGGCTATGCGACCTGGCCCTCGCGGAACCAGGAGCGTCCACCGACGCCGCCCTCGCGGGTTTTTCCTTCCGACGATGGTCCCCGGAGGGAGAACCCCGGTCGGAGGAGCTCCGGCGACGGTCCGAGCTGGAGCCTTTCGACGCGGAGGCCTCCGACGAGGTCCGGGTACGGCTGGGGTCAGCGAAGATTCTCTCACGCTGATGCCGCCGACTCCTCAACGCCTTTGAGGACAGTTTGCTGCAGGGCCCACAGATCAGTTCCTCATGATCCGGGCCCAGGCAGCGGAGGCAAAAGTCGTGTGTGTCGGTTAGTGACATATTTCGGTCACACCGACCACACCGCTTAAACCCACTGGCAGCCATCGGGGGAAAAAGGGCCCCTGCGAGGTCAAAGGACCGGGCTGCCAGGGAAACCGAAAACGAAAGCTGACTAAGTCAGAAAAAACCGAAAAAAGTAAGCGGACTCGAGACCGGCGTCGCGAGTCCGGGCGGGAAAACGATCGGCGTCGAACCGAAAGAAAAAAGGATAAAACAAAGAAGAAAATCAACTTTTTCGCGGGGACAAGACGGGGACGTCTGTAGGGCTCCGCGGAAAAAAGAAGACTGGCTAAGATGGCACCCTCGGGCGGGAAGACGACCGCGCATGCGCGCTGCAATTCCCAAAGGCTTTCTTTGAAAGCTGGGGAAAATTGCTCCGCGAGGGCTCCGTCGGCGCCGACGTCACCCATAAGTGAGGACTGACTTCCTGCTTGGTCCTGGAGAACTGGTCGTACTACCTTGCTTGTTACTCTGGCCTTGGAGCCTGATAAGTCTATAGTTCTTCGTGCTTACTTTAGAAATTTCCATGTTACTTTTCTAGGCACTAAAGTGTATATGTTCCTGATCTCTCTCGGGTCACCCAATTAAGGAGAAAAGAATTCCTGGGTTTGCATCCTAGGGTTCTTTCCCTTGGGGGTAGTTTTGTGCTACGATTTCTCTCTCCATGTATAATTTCCTATGATGGTAAGATTTTTCTTTTCTTTGAGCCTAGTCAGTTATTGGACTTTCTGATAGCAAGGGAGGGAATTGAGGAGCAAACTGCAACTAACATGGCTGATGCTTAAGTCTCCATTCTGTTAAATTTGTATTTGTTTGAGTATTTACGATTTTCCTGTAGCCTCCCCTTAACATTGCCTTAATGTTGTGGACAAAAGTCGATGGATGTTTTATTTTTTCGTTTTTGGTTTGGTTTAAATATTTCTTATTTTTATTTTGCTAGTGAATGTAACAATCATCTTTTTGCCTTCATGCCTGTTATAACCTTGGGCCGGAAGGACTGGGGTTTCTAGTCCCACAGGTGCTCCTTGTGGTCTTGGGCAAGCCACTTAACCCTCCATAGCCCATGTTCCCTGTAAAATAGTTATCTCCAAGTTATAATGCCCTGTTCAATGTAATTTCAGTTTGTTCAATGTAAACCGCACTGATGCAGAATAGCGCGGTATATAAGAGAATATAAATAAATAAAATAAATAAATAAATGTTTTATAAATCAATAAAAATTTAAATCATAAAAAAGATTTAAAGATCTCTTATCTATTTAAAGTTGTTTAAAGTTGCTAGGGGACTAGGGATACTTGAACCAATACAATTATTCCTAATAAGTATAAGGGGCTTCTAGTTTTCACCTCAAGGTGAACTGCAAGGACTCAGTTAATCTACTCTTACTGCTTATTAACTTGCTTAATAAGATTACACCTGAAAATGAGCAAGATCACTCTCTTCCCCTTAACTGGTTTAGGAGACTATAAATCAAGCCTAAGGTAACTGAAACCTGTCTTGTAATAGTAAGCCCTACGTACCTTTCATTTTAATGAAAATTGGCTTGTTTTAATATGTCCTAACAAAAACACTAAAGGCCCGATATTCATCTGGGCAGGCTATGCGCCACTCTGTTGCATAGCCCTGCCCGCTGATCCCTAACCCCAGATATTAAATGCCACGGCGACGGCATTGAATATCCAGGGATTGCCACACACACTGGAAGCCATCGAAGCTAACCGGGCAGCAGCGATATTGCATGCTGCCCGGTTAGCTCCTGAGCCTTAAAGATAGGCGAGGGTTTTCCTGGCCATGACCTTTTGGAGCAGATTGCAAACGGGGCAGCATCAATATCATTGCTGCCTGGTTATCACTTGTTGCCATCTCCGCTCCGCCCCGGAATGCCCGCAGCATGCCTCGATGCTAACCGGATAGCATGGGGCGTGTAGGGGAGTTAGGAGGGGAGAGTCAACAGCACTAACCATGTAAGTGCCATTGAATATCTTGATTTAAGGCATTTACATGGTTTACTGGGCTATAAACCGTGAAAATGTCTTTTGAAAATCAGGTCCTAAATTTAAAAAAAAAACCACACATTCTATCAGCTTTAACCCAAATAATTTCATTGTCCCCTAGAGAATTTCCAGCAGGTAAATACTTACAAGTGCACATTTCTTCCCAGCAGTAACTGTCTCTCTTGGTAGTCCTTCATTCCATTAAATTTTTAGCAATTTATTTTCTAATAAACTAGGAACATCTCCTTGAAGTGTATGAGAGAGACACCTTAAGGAATTGCAGCTGATCAAGTTATGGTTCCTTCAAGCTGCACAGGCATCCTCCTGCCACACACTTGGTGAGAACGTTGTTGGGAAGGCTCCATATGTCTGTCTGCTTGTCTGTCCAGCTCTACACATAGGTTGGATTGCGCTTGTGCAGGAGGAGCTCAGAGGAAGCAGTGGAATGGAGGGGAAGTCAGGCCCACCACCAGAAGAGGAGAACTTCACAGTCTGCTGGCAGTAACCCAAACCTGTCAGTAAAGGAAGATGAGGGCCCAAACCACAGCGAAGCAAAGTGCTGTGTGCCAGCAGGGGCCCAATCCCTGCTGGGAGAAGAAGATGAGAGCTGTGCTGCAGCAAAAAGGTTTGCAGCCTGCAAGAAGGCTCCAGCAGAAAAAAAAGATAAGACAGGGGAAGGAGGAAGGGGGGACAGAGGACAAGAGGGAGGAGAAGGGGGAGAAGAGAGAAAATACAGGTGGGGGAGCAAGGAGGAGAGAGTGCTAGCGGGAAGGGGAGAGGGGACAAGTGAGTGGAGGAAGGATGAGAGAAAGTGGGAGGGGGAGTAGGGACAGAGAGATGGGAGGGGTATGGAGGTAGGGTTGCCAACCGGCCGGTTTTCAGCCGGCCTGGCCGGTTTTTCCATGGCCAGGCCGGCTGCCGGCACAGATGTCAAACCGGCCGTTGAAAAGCCGGTTTTTTGCTCTGGCCGCATGCTCGGGCGCGGCAAGCGCAAAAAACCGGCTTTCCTCCCGAAGTCCGCGGCGCGAATGCGAACGCGATTCCCCATAATAGTGCAGCCACTGCTTCTGCTTTGTACAGAGCAGCGGCTGCAATGCACTTACTTTGAAAAGTAAAGAAACTATGTGAGAAGCCCTCCGGTTATGGCAGAGCCCGAGGAAGTGATGTCATGGGGGCGGGTTCCTCACAGGCTGTCTTTCCTTTCAAATTAACTTTAGCTGCAATAAAGTTAATTTGAAAGGAAAGACAGCCTGTGAGGAACCCGCCCCCATGACATCACTTCCTCGGGCTCTGCCATGACCGGAGGGCTTCTCACACAGTTTCTTTACTTTTCAAAGTAAGTGCATTGCAGCCGCTGCTCTGTACAAAGCAGAAGCAGCGGCTTGGGCAGGGCAGGGGTGTGAGTGAACCAGCAAGGGGGGGTGATGGTGTGATTAAACCAGCAGGAGGGAGGGAAGGAGGGAGGGAGGGAGGGGGGTTTGGTGTGAGTGACCCAACAGGAGGGGGTGAGTGAGTGACAGGGGGGTGGGTAAGTGAACCAGCAATGGAAGGGGGGGGGGGGTGGTGTGAGTGAACCAGCAGTGGAGGGGGGGTGTGTGAGTGAATCAGCAGGGGAGGGGGGTTGGTGTGAACCAGCAGGGGAGGGGGGTTGGTGTGAGTGGACCAGCAGGGGAGGGGGGGGATGGTGTGAGTGAACCAGCAAGGGGGGGGGGGGGGGGGTGATGGTGTGAGTGAACCAGCAAGGGGGGGGGTGAGTGAGTGACACGGGGGTGGGTAAGTGAACCAGCAGGGAGGGGAGGGGAGGGGTGGTGTGAGTGAACCAGCAAGGGGGGGGGGGGGGTTATTGAGTGACACGGGGGTGGGTAAGTGAACCAGCAGGGAGGGGAGGGGAGGGGTGGTGTGAGTGAACCAGCAAGGGGGGGGGGTGAGTGAGTGACACGGGGGTGGGTAAGTGAACCAGCAGGGAGGGGAGGGGAGGGGTGGTGTGAGTGAACAAGCAGGGGAGGGGGTGAGTGAGTGAACCAGCAGGGAGGGGGGGGCGAGTGAGTGAACCAGCACTGAGGGGAGGGGGGTGAGTGAACCAGCACTGAGGGGGGGGTGAGTGAATCCTCGGTAATTTTTGTGGGTGGGGCTGGGGGCGGGGCAGGGGCGGGACTGTGGGAGGAGAATATGTGGAGCATGGCAAGCCACAGGTGTCGGGTTTTTCTCGGTGAAAAAGTTGGCAACCCTATATGGAGGACAGGAAGAGAGAGAGCGAGAATGGAAGGATGAAAATGAGGGGGTGGGAGGTTGAGGTAGTAAGTGCAAAGGGGCATGGGAGAGTACATAGAGGGAGGGGGGCTTAATGCTAAATATCAAGAGGCAGAAACATACCTTATTCCCTCCATATGCCCTTCACATGCCACCTACACCAACATCACCATCCACCCCACCCAAAACACACATATTCACTTGCATAATCCCACACGCCTTACCTTCAACACACACCCCACCCAGGGCTGGTGTGACCAGTAAGCAACCTAGACAGTCACCTAGAGTGCCAATGGCCAGAGGGTGCCCATAGACGCCGCTGCCACCCCTTTCCAGGATGGGCAGCAGCGGCAATACTTTTAAAATGGCACCAAAGTGCCAAAGTTATCGTCTCTTCTGGTGCTACAGTGCCATTCATGCTTCCCCCCCCCCTTCAGATTCCACTTCCTTTTACAAACAGGAAATGGAATTGGAGGGGACAGAAGCACAAACGGCACTGCAATGCCGGAGCAGAAAGTAACTTTGCCGCTTGAGTGCTGTTTTAAAAAGTATTGCTGCCATTGCGCGTCCCAGAGAGGGGTAGCAGCGGTGGTAACAGGAGCAGGGAATGGAGCCGGGGCAGCACAGGGAATGAGGTTTGGCTAAGGTACGGGCCCTCACCCCCAGCTCTCATACATTATCCCCTCACACAGCATACCCTTCACACACACACAGAAACCACACCCATACAGCACATCGTCCCACCCCAAACACTTCCCCATAGCATAAACACCCCACATCCCCATTCCCAGGACTTCTCAGCAGCTACACACCTATATTCCTAAGATAAGACACAAATATATAGATAATATCATGCACCCACATCTCCCTATATAGTCCCCACCCACACAGCCTCCTAGTTCCTGCCACTCTGTGGCGAGGCCCTTGACCATATCTCTTCCCACACAGGTACACATGAGTCAGCAAATGGAGAAACGGGAAATGCACCATCACATCACAATGGAAGTGTGAACTCTGCAACTTGCTAAACTTTTAGTTTTTAGTTTTTGAACGACTGAAATCACCAGTTTTGCATCCTTGGAAAGAATGTGTGTGAATGACACATGTCAGTGATATCAGACCATGACTTTTGAACAGAGTTCTGCCTCCTACTGAATCCTATTTCTCTTCTCCAGCTGTTTATGTACAAAACAATTTTGTCTTTACAAAAGTCAAACCAAAATTGTTCTGTGTCACTGATCTTGGAATGTCTCATTTTTCAACTTGAGGCTTTTTTTTTTTTTTTTAATTTTCTCTGCTAGTTTGTTCTGTTCCTACTTCCAAACCACATGTTGGCAGAAGAAAAATGGATTTACAACAACAATCCTATATTTAATTTCAGCCATTCGACTTGTTACTGAAAGTACAAGATTAAGATGAATTTCAGTATTTGATAGGAGGAATGTTTTGTTTTTAATGGTCTAGTTTCCATTTAAATGGATTAGTAAAGTACCTTCATACCAACACAATGTAAACAGCATTGGAAAAAGGTTTAAATTTACCACTCCGGAGGTGGATGGGGCACCCAGAAGCTCCTTCAATGCAGCTCCAACCCAGCAGGGGTCTGTTGCAGTATGTCTTCCACAGCAGCAGCCCAGGCCAGAACCCAGATGTAGACCAGCTGGCTACCACAGAAGGCGTGCAGGCTGAAGTGGCTGCTGCCTCAAGGAACCATGCCGTGACTCCAGTGGCAGATGGGCCTGTGGGAAAGAGGAGGAGCGGTGGCAGACATCAGCGGCAATTGCAGCAGAATTGAGTAGGCAAAAGCAGCTGTACCAGAGAGCTCTGCCCCCATCAGAAACCTTAAAGGAGCTGCATCCCCAGGAAAGCAGAGGAGGGATTCTATCCTTTCCTCTCTGTTGCATATGTTAATTTAAAACAATGAACCACTAGGTGACATCAGAATGTCTCACTGTTTTCAGACTTTCTTGTTGTTGTCATCTTTGACCTTCAGATATAATACATCATGGCTCCTGTGTTCCAGCAATGTTTAGTGGATCCTCATTTCTAACTCTGAAACATGGTGCCAGAAGTTTTTGAACCAGTATAGTTTCCCTGCCTGTGATGGAGATTTTAGAATGTAGTGAACTTCAGAACTAGTGCACAGCAGTTTGCAGTGATACTGATCAGCTTAAGATTGCATGTATTCTCCCTTGACACAGAAACACAAAAGCATTACAGCATAATGATAGATGTTAACAGCATTCCACTACCAGAGGGTGTGCAGGTTAGTGGTGACTTATATGGCAACTAGGAAAATTTCAGGGCAGAGTTTGAAGACTATTATCTAGTAACAGGCTTACATGAGAATCCAGCTAAAGTGCAGGCAGCTATACTGAGAAGGGTCATGGATGCCGGATGCCACAATGCATATAAGCACAATACGAGCCTCACTGAGAAACGGAGGGAGGAGGATACCAAAGTTATTCTGGACACATTAGAAGCCTATTTCAAACCCACCAAAAATGTAATATATGAAAGATGCATGTTTGGCAGCTGCAAAAAGGAGGATGGTCAGAGAAAAAGGAGTGACTTGTAAGTACAGCCCATGAAAAATAAACTTATTCAGGATAAAATATTTCTTGGCATTCTCAATGAGTACATGCATTACCATCTCTTAAGAGAACTTGACTTAACTCTGAATACAGTCATTGAAACACGAACTGCAGAATTCAGAACAGGACTAGCAGGCTGACAGCATTAATACAATAGACAGGTTTTGTCAAAGTGTGGATAGCTACTGCCAAAAAAGCAACAGCAGAGCAATTCACTTGCAACCAAAATATGCAGCATGTAAGTACTGTGGCAATGCACATAAGAGTGAAGCTACAGAATCCAGAGTATCGGAAAATATGTCGGCTATGTGGTGGCTGAAATAATTTTGCAGGGGTATGGCTATCTAGCAGGAAGCATCACACAGCAAATAAGCTGTGTAAGTTTGAAAAAATATCCAAGTCATAATGATGCAGACTTGCTCAGCATGTGCCCTGTTGCTATGTGAATAAAAGCACAAAAGTGGTTTGTGAATCTCAGACTAAATAATATGGTACAACCTTAATAGCTGGACTTTGGGGCAACATGTAATGTCATGCACCTGAAAGATAAAATAAGGATGGCACCAAACTGGAACTATAGTCAGGGGATCTCATGCCAGCCTTGAGACCCTTTTCACATGCAATGCAACACATGTGGCCATTCTCATAAGCATGAATTTGAGATAGTGAAAGCATTGCTTTTTGGCTCAAAATGTGAGTGTCCTTGGGCTGATCCAGCTCACCATTCCTTCAGAGATGAACCAGACGGAACATCAGTTAACATACCACTGTTGAGACAAAAGCTGCTTAGCGTCTATGACAATGTCTTTCATGGCCCAGTGAAGCCTGTTACCAGAGAAGTTAATGTTCAACTTGATCTCAGTGGTCCACCAGTACAATGTGCTCCACACAATGTACCAGTTGCCATAAAACCAGAGGTGAAAGTCCATCTAGAAAAGCATGATGCTGATGGTCATATTACACCTGTGACCAAACCAATTGATTGCATCAGCAACATGGTCATAGTCAAAAAGCCCGAGATGCTGAGGATTTGTATTGATCCAAATTTTCTATAAAAAAAAAAAAAAAACTTACACTGAAGAGATCGCTCTATATCATGCCAGCAATGTTCCCTCTAATTTTCTGTAGGCTGTGTGCGCATAAAATATCAGCTGTGTGCAGCTTTTGAAGGAAGGTTAAATTTTTGTGCGCCACATAACGACACTCGGAGTTATATACTTTAAAATTTGACTACACGTCAGAATACAGTACGTACACCACATTGATTTTAATCAAATGAAATTAAAATAGACGACTACTAAATGAAGTGGGAAATTTCTCGTAATTACAACCATAACTTTTAAATTTTAAGACGTCTGTGTTGTTTTCTATCAGAATCAGAGCCGTAATTTTTGTGCGCTCTGTTGTAAAGTATGTGCGCTCGCTCGGCGAGGTGTGTGCGTGTGCACACCTGCACAGCTTAGAGGGAACAGTGCATGCCAGTATTCGAAAATGTCTTATACAAACTGCACAAGGCTCTTTTGTTTATATTTGATGCATGTGATGCATTCCTGTAATGTAAGTTAGATGAGAAAAGCAATCTTATGACCACATAATGGCCTCCCTGGGGCAGGAAAAGATGGCTCAAACTACTATTTGGAATCTCTGTAGCACCAGGTGAAACTGTGGCTCATTGTGAAGGAATTACAATTTAGGGTGAAGAAGGACCACTTCCATGGACAAACCCTTTCTTCACAGGGCCTGAAAGTAGACATGGATAAAATTAAAGCCATACAGGATATGCTACTACCTGCAGATGTAAAATCTGTGCAGGGCTTCATTGGGTTTGTCAGTTGCCTAACAAAATTCATGCCACATCTGTCTGAGATACGTAAGCTCTTGAGAAGACTTCTGGATAAGTTTGCAGTTTGGCGCTCGCTTCCAAAGCATGACCAGGCAGTATAGAAAATAAAGCACTTGATTAACGATGCCTCTGTATTGTGGTATCATGATGTTACCAAGCCTGCTGTGATACCAAGTGATTCTAGCAAGAATGGACTTGGCTGCTTCTTAAAGGAGAAGTAACCTAATGTTAGAGCAGTAGGCTAAGAAACGGGGAAGCTAGGTTTAAATCCCACTGCCACTCCTTGTGCTCTTGGCTAAGTCAGTTAACTCACTATTGCCACAGGTACAAATTTAGATTGTAAGCCCTCTGTGGACAAGAAAAAGGCCTACCTTACCTGAATATAACTCACCTTGAACTTCAATTAAACAGTGTGAGCACAATAGCACCTGCCTAATTTACCCCAGGTCCTTTTTAATGCAAGAAGGTCAGCCAGTGGCTATTGCATCCAGAGTGCTCATCCCGGCTGAGCAAAATGATGTACATATCAAAAAGGAAAGTCTCAGCATTGTATTTGCCTGCCAGTGCTTTCATCACTATCTCTCTGAGTGAGATATAATTATAGCAGAAAGTGATCACAAGCCACTGATAGCAGTCTTCAAAAATCCCCTATTGTGTGCTCCCAAGCAACTTCAGAACATAAGAACTACCATACTGGTCCATCAAGCCCAGTATCATATTTCCAACAGTGGTCAATCCAGATCACAAATCCAGTCTCTGGAGGTCAGAGTAGTAGACTTGGAGGACCTGGGGCAGATAGAGAGGTATATAAAAGAGACCTACAGGAACACAGTAGAGAATTCCCACATCCAGTCTGGCAGTCTCAGTGCTGCCTCAGAAAAGTTCAATCACCTGGAAGAAGAGCATACATTTAGTGTGGCAGGAAGTGATCCTGTAGCCAGGACATGTCCTCTAGGGGTTGCAAGATCCTCTCACAATGAGGATGAGTCTCCAGAGGCTGCTGCCTATGAGGGAACGGTTAGGATGGCCATTCTAATTGGTGATTCGATCATTCACCATTTAGAAAGCTGGGTGGCTGGTGAGTGTGAGAATTTCTTGGTCACTTGCCTGCCTGGTGCAAAGGTGATAGATCTCATACGTAACCTAGATAGGATTTTAGACATTGCTGGGCAGGAGCCAGCTGTCCAGATACATTTTGGTAACAATGACATGGGTGCATATGGGAGGGAGGCTCTAGAAGTCAAATTTATGCTTTTAAGTACTGCAGAAAGTTGAAACTCAAGATCTCCAGGGTAGAATTCTCAGAAATGCTTCCTGTTCCATGCATAGGATCCAAGAGACAGGAAGAGCTCTGGGGTCTCAATGTGTGGATGAGTTGATAGTACAGGGAAGAGGGCTCTAGATTTGTCAGAAAACGGGAAATATTCTGGGGAAGGGGGAGTCTATTCTACGAAGATGAGCTCCACATTAACCAGGGTAGTACCAACATTTAAAAAGGAGACAGAACAGCTTTTAAACTAGAACTTGGAGAAAGTCAATGGTCACACAAGCACATGGTTCAGAGTACGGTATCTTTAAAGGATACCATAACAATAGAGAAGTTAGGGAATCCTGATAGAGAGATTGCTAAAAAGGCTAAATAGTCCAAGTGCCTTTAAATAAAGTGCAGAAAGAGTTGAAAGATTGCCCATTATCACTGTCAACTGCTAAGAAGTTTGAAAGTTCAAACAAACATACCTTGAAAGGTCTCTATACAAATTCTAGAAGCCTAAAAATAAGATTGGAGTTAGAATATATAGCACTAAATGAAATTATAAATATAATAGGCATCTTGAAGACCTGCTAGAAGGAGAATAACCAATGAGATACTGTGATACCGAAGTATAAATTACATGGCAATGATAGGATGGAACAAATTGGTGGAGGGATGGTGCTCTATTTTAAATAGATAATTGAAACAAACAGAATAAAATTTTGGCAGGAAACAAAATATGCTGTTAAATCTTTATGGATTGAAATTGCATGTGTGAAGTGGAAGAAAATAGTGGTAGGGGTATACTACCATCCACCTGGACAGAATGAGAAGATGGATGATTAAATACTATAATAAATTAAGGAAGCTAACAAATTTGTCAACATAATAATAATAGGTGATTTCAATTACTCCAATATTGATTGAATAAATGTTATATCAGGACATGCTGGGGAGGTAAAGTTCCTAGTTAAAATAAATGACTGCTTCATGGAGCAGCTGGTTCAAGAACTGACTAGAGATGGAGTTGTTTTAGTGTTTTGTGAAACACAGGATTTGCTACAAGGGCTAACTTTGGGGCATGTTTAATAAAGTGCAGTAGGGAGGTTCCAGCAGAAAGGAGGCAATATTAATGCCCCTGTACAAGTTATTGGTGAGGTCTCATTTGGAGTATTGTGTTCAGTTTTAGAGACCATATCTCACAAAGGATATAAAAAGACTGGAAACAGTTCAGAGGAAGGTGACCAAAATGATTTGGAGCCTGCACCAGAAGACATATGAAAAGAGACTTGAAGACCTAAATATGTATTTCGCAGAAGAGAGGAGGGACAGGGGAGATATGATACAACCCTTTAAATACTTAAAGGGTATTAATGAACAAACAAATGTTTTTCAAAGAAGGGGAAGCTGTAAAACTAGAGGGCATAAAATGAAGCTGTGAAGAGGTAAACTTAAAAGCTATGTTAAGAAATACATTTTCACTGAAAGGGTGGTGGATGCTTGAAATGCCCTCCCGATGAAGGTAGTGGGTACAAATATAGCAACAGAATTCAAAATGGCATGAGACACACAGTGTGGATCCCTTTATAGCAAGATGATGAAATCAAAACAAACATTTATCTTATTTAACTTCTCTTATATACCGCGCTATTACATATCAGTGCGGTGTACATTCAACAGAACAATATACCGTGCAGACGGGCTGCATAGTATTTACATTGAACAGGGATTGAAACTTGGATTTAACTGGGGTAACATTTCTACAGTTTATTTACAATTATGCCTATGTTTTCGGGGTATCTTCTATTCGGGACTGTCTAGCTTGAGTTGGCTATCCTTTAACTTGCTTGGAATGTTATTAGGGGGCTCTAGATGTTTGATGTGAGTGCTCGTTGGTTGGTTTCTATAGCTAGTTTCTCGATAGTGCCTTATGAACAGATGATGCTTCAGTGCCTTCCTGAATTGAGTCAGGCTAGTGGTGACTCGCATGTCTGTTGGAAGGGCATTCCAGGCTCTGGGTGTGTAGATCGTGAAGGCCCTCTTGGATGCTGTCTTTGAGCACGTAGTCATTTCTTTTGGGATTGTCAGGGTGTTCACCGTTGTGGATGTTATACTTCAACAGATAGAGGGGTGTGACCTACACAGAGTGATAGGTACAATCCTAAACAAAAGGCATAGATGGGGGGTGACCTACACAGAGTGGGTGGTACATCCCCAAACAAAGACAGAGGGGGGTAACCTGCATGGAAAGGTGGTTACAACTACTCTAGCTATCTTACTGAGCAGACTAGATGACCATACTGGTCTTTATTTGCCACCCAGGGCTGGCCCAACCACTAGGCAAGCTAGGCAGTTGCCCTGGGATGGCAGCTTCTGGGGGGTGGCAAAAAGCAAGGCATTCAAATCTAAACAATCGATTTTGACAGCCAGGGAGGGCATAAGGCTTAAGGTTTGCCTAGAGATCCAACACCTTCAACCTACTTTGGAGCCGGCCTTGCTGCCATAATATTCCATGTTACTATGAGTTTGGGGTTAATGTGCGAAAATCACATGTTCCAACTATGCTGGAACCCAGCGGCTGTGATAGACACAAGGGGTGTGGCCATGGTACACTATACTGCCATTCTAGTAGTGTCACTAGCGCTGTAGTAGTGAATGAGCGACCATAGCGCATGAGCACAGTACGCATAGTCTCAACACACATTGGTAAAAGGAAAGGCAAAAGTGTGATATTAGGGTGACTGTGGGCTAAGGAACCACTGTGGACAGTAAGAACTGTACCCCAAGTACACATGCAGGAAGGCAACACCTGGCCATTTTAGAATAGAGAGGGAATGACCGGGAATGGGCTTAACTTCCTGCACAGCTCAGAGCACAGGGGCTAAGTACAAGAGGGCAAGGCATGTAAATCAGAAAGCAAACATATACAGAGTATATGCTGCCAGGGCCAGCGCTACCCAGTAAGCTGGGTAAGTGCAGCAGGAGGGCACCAGCGGGGGGGGGACACCACTGCTAGCCACCAGCCACCCACCGCTTCAAAAAAGAAAGCAGCCACAGGAACATTTCTCTGTTCCCGCGGCTCTGCTATCTTTCACACTGCTGGACCGCAGTGTTTGCAGCAGTAACAAGCATTTCCTGTTTATTGTAAGAAACAGGACATGCTTATTGCCTTTAGAAACTCCGTGACCCAGCAATGTAAAAGATAGCAGAGCCGGGGGAACAGAGAAATGTTCTCACGGCTGCTTTCTTTTTTGAAGGACGAATCTGAGTAGACATGGGGGGTGGGTTGAAGGGAGCAGACATGGGGGGGCTACAAGGGAGCAGACACTGGGGAACTGGAAAGGAGCAGACACGAGGGGGAGCTGAAAGGGAGAAGACAGAGGGGGCTGAAAGGGAGCAGACATGGGGGCTGAAAGGGAGCAGACATGGGGGCTGAAAGGGAGAAGATGCTGGAGAGCTGGAAGGAAGCCGACATGGGGGGCTACAAGAGAACACAGACACAGGGGGGTAGCTGGAAGGGAGCAGACATGGGAGGGGGCTACAAGGGAGCAAACACTTGGGGATGGGGCTGGAAGGTGGCAGGGTAATAAGAGCGGGGTTGGAAGGGAGCGGAACAGAGGGTAAGGAGGAGGCTGGAGGGAAGGTGAGGGCTTGAAGGGAAATGACACCCAGGGATGGCACTGGAAGGCAAATGGACAGAGGAGAGGGCGACTGGAAGGGAACTGACATGGAAGGGGGGCACTGGGACTGGAAGTTCACTGATATCTGGGATGGTATTTGAACTAGAAGGGGCTGGATGATGGAGAAGGAGGGGAACTAAAGGGGAACAGAGACCAGTGTCAGTGCTGGGAATGCAAGGGGGTTGACACTGGAAGGTACTGGGGGCTGATACTGGGGAGGGTTACTGGGACTAAAGGCTGATGGAAGAAAATGAAGAAAGCAAAAGGAGAGACAAGAAATGGCAGATGGACTATAGACCATAGAAAAAGAGCTAAGAGAAGACAGAGGGAAAACAGAAACCTCAGATCAGGACTAGCATGATCAAAAATCATCAAACAAAGATAGAAAAAATCATTTTATTTTCATTTTAGTGATTGGACTTTGTGCTATCTTCATATTTTACACTGTATGGGGAACTGCATCTCTTATTTATCTGATGTTACACCGCATGCAAGTCTGGCTTCTTGGGGTTTCATTTTAATTTTTGTCTACATATATTTTTACTTTAGGTTGTGGTCACTTATTCTTTACTTGGTGAAGGTTTGTGTTCTGAGGATGTGACCGAGGCCAGGTGTTCTGTTAACATGGTGTTTGTATGTAGGGATCTGTACTGTAGTAATTTGACTTGTACAGCTTTTCAAATAGGTGTATGGATGTTTTGGGGCACATTGCAGTATTTGTAGTGCTGCTTTTTTCTGGGTAGGCCCCTTATTGTATGCGTTTTGGAAGTGTATGCTGGTATGGTATGGTAGATCTGACTCTGTAGATTTTCAGTGACTTTTGCAGTGTTTTATATTAGTTCACAATATACCTAGCACTGGAGAACATTTATGTTGTTGTTAGTGAGATGAACAGAATCCGATTTTTTTTGGACTATCATAGCCTATTTGTATGATGCTGTGTTTACTGCTAAGTATTTTTATTTTGGTTATGCATTTGCTCTTTTGCTGCAATTTTCTTACACCACTAGATTTGAAGGAGAAATACTAATATTGCTTGAAAAGAGTTCACAAAGCAGTTTTGGGAAAAAGGAGGGTAGGGTGCAGCCAACATTAATAATAATGAGGGAGGGGTGCCGATTTATAGGTTGCAGGGGGGCACTAGAAACCCTAGCACTGGCCCTGTATGCTGCATCCCTAACTGTAGGAGATGGGGTGCAAATGTGGCATCTGCAGATGCAGGGGGCCTTGTATGGGATCAGGTAGGGTGTCCACAGTGAACCCCCCTCACCCTGAAGCATCAAGGGTACACTGAGGCTGCAGAAAAAAAACAGCACAAGACCTCTGGTGGAGGATGAGTTCCACTCCTCATTCTCTCCTCTGATTAAGGCTTGGACAGCGCCATAACCTTTGCGGAGTGGGTCTTCCATGTTGGGGGAAGGAGGGAGCCAGAGTCAGGGGCCTGGAGGCCAAGCACAATCAGCACACATGCACATGCAGCCTGCATAGGGGGTCCATAGGGTCAAAAAGCACCCCCAAGACCCAATGCATAGACCATCCACTTCTGACATCTACAACAATTTGGGAGGGATCACATCAATCCACCCACAGAGGGCCCCCATGCTCCCTCCTATTGGAAGGAGTGCTGAGAGAACACCACATGCAGGTTGCAAATCCCAAACAGCCCTCAGACTGAGCACCCCATCTGTCCTAGAAACAACAGCCTAGCAGACCAGGAAAGAGCACAAGGGCTCCCCAAATCCATGGATTGCCTCAGCCCCTGGGCAAGGGGCCAGGAAAGGGACATCAATCAGCGAGCTTCAACACTAGAAGCCTACATTCAGTGCTAGAAATATTATCTATCTGCTCTGAGCCAGTAGGCCTCAGCCATATCCTCCCTCGGTCAAGGTGAGGGGCCATCTGTCCACAGGAAGAGGAACCACGGCAGTGTCATGGCCCCCAGGTGCATGTACACACTGCTACGTGCCCCCCCCCAAGCAGAGATGGCAGGGGCCAGATTGCACATTTGCTGCCATACTATCATGTTGGCAGTTTGTGCGTCACCTAATTGGTATGCCCCCCCCCCCACACTGTACTCTGCTGGCTCTAACTCTGGCTATGAGACCAGTACTGCCTTCATCAGGGGGCTGAGAACTGCAAACAATAATAAATAAATAAAAACATCAACTTGGCCAAACATATAAAGTGAATACAGATAAAACCAACGTTAAACATTTTTTAAAACATTAAAATTACAAATGCATTTGTGTAACAAAATATAATAAACCATATATTAAATAAACAAGTAAAAATTAAAATTAAAAAGATAAAACAAGAAGGACAAACATAGGACTAATTAAATGTACAAGGGAGAATAATGTCATCCCAGGATACATCATTTTATAAAAATACTTACGTTTCTAGATATCATTAAAATGATGAAGCGCACAGAAGAGAACAGCTTCGTAGACCTGAATCAATCCTATGATAATTGAGCTAAAAATTATGAACATGATAATTAGCATCAAAGAGATATTCAAACACGATACTAGTAATGAAGGGAAACCCAAAACCAACGAGCAATAGGACCAGGGAAGCACAATACAAAAACGTCTCAATGAGAATTGAGGATGTACCATACAGCACATAAAATTATATTAAACAAATAATATAACTAACATAAGAGGATGAAAAAACCCATTTGTACAAAGCAACTAATGTTAATATGGGAGCAATTAATAGTTGGGAGACCACAATTTATATATATATATATTATATATATATATATATATATATTATATACATATTATATATATATATTATATATATATATAGATATAGATAGATATAGATATAGATAGATATAGATATAGATAGATATATAAAAGTTGTAGTGGGGCAATGCATAACAAAACTAAGTGCGTTTAAACCCGACACTTAGACATGAAAAATGCATTCGAACACATAAGAACATAACTAAGAATTATGTAAGAGGACTTAATGATACCAGTGAAATGATACTAAGTAGTGCACTTTAGAAATATACATTTGAATATCACATGGCTAAAAAATAAACACCAAAGATGTTATAAAAATATATCCTACGTTCAAATTTCTTAACGTGGATAAAATGAACTAAAATGAATTGAACAGTTGATTGATTAAAAAACAATGTGCCTTTAATAAATTTGTGTGTAAAAGAAAGTTGTATATGTGCGCTTATAAATGCATTTGAGATTCGCTATTACCGACAAATGAGATGACGCCGGTAGCGGTAAATAATAAATGCACTAAACACACAACTAAACTAATCCTTAATTAAAACTGCATAGACGCCATGGTTCCACAACCTTGTCTAATAGCATTAGAACAGCAAACATTCATAAAAATGCGGGTATATCAAGTAGTACACAGTAAATATTAGATAATAAAGCAATTAAGGCTTGTACCAAAACAAATCTAAAAGAATTGAACCAGAGAAGTCACTCTTTTTAAATAAAAGTACCTCTAACTGCGCCAGCCTGTAGTGCTAAACACATCAAAAAACGCGGCACATTCTAAAGCCTCATTTTTAAAGTGTCATACGGCACGTACGAGACATAACGTGGCATGATGTCATCATTAGAATGTTAGTCAAAGAACATTTTCCGTAGACAGCACACTGTTATAAAATGAATAAAAAAATATGACATCTTTAAATAAAGGAAAAAAGACTCATGTGGAGGCACCAAAAATGTAATAAATACTGTATGCCAATATGGGTAGAATGAATACATGATTAGATGAAAAAGAAAAATTCATAGGTATATATATATATATAATTCATAGTACATATACACACCTATGAATTTTTCTTATATATATAAAAAAGTATATATGTGCAAAACAAATGTATTTGAGATGTGGTACTGACAGTGGATGATAAAATTCATCTGAAATGCGCAGTTGGCAGTAAAATAAACACACTGAAAGACCTAATTAACTAATCCAAATGTAAAATATGTAGTGTACTGGAGCCATGGAATGCTACCTAATCACACCAAAGGGCATAGACAATAACGTTCATAACCGTGCTCCTTTAAATTAGTGTATGGTAAATTAGGATAAAGCTACTGTAAAGGTGTTGTAGACCAGAGACACACACCACGCACATAATCACAAATAAAAATGCTTATAAACAGACGGCCAAATTAAATTCTTGATTCAACCCTTGAGGTTCAAGAGATTTTAACTCGTAAATGTACTGCTGTTTTAACTTAAGAAGTATCCTATCCACGTCACCGCCATGCCAATGTGGATGTACAACCTTAATGACAAAGAACTTGAGATCTAAAACCTGGTGATCCTTATTTAACCAATGAGAAACTAATGGTTTATCAGGAACACGTCTACTAAGACAGATTTTATGTTCTATAATTCGAGTTTTGATGGAACATGTAGTTTTCCCTACATAAATTGAATTAAAGGGGCACAAAATTACATATGACATTTGTGGTATAATTCTACATGTGTGGCAAATTGGTCATGTCTAGTGAAGGGTACAAAGGATAGACCCTTTTCAAGTACTTCAATTTGGGTATCATTAAGATCATAATCTGAAAGATTAAAAATACCGCCAATGTGTTTTACTCCGATATCCGCTGATAATTTTGGCCTCTCCCTCGGCCCCTCCCCCGAGGTGGGAAACTGGGGCAAAATTCTCGAGCCTGATATTGATGATTTGGTGATTTCATGGGGTTGTGCTGATACTGTACCATCCTCTTCCCTCCCCCTTTCCATAGGTAATCCATTGAAAAAAACTACAGATTATTCAGGCCTTATGTTGGAGGTGAAGAGAGGGGCAGAGTTGTCATAATCACATTGTTCTTCACCTTGACTCCGAATTCTTTTGTTAGTACATTCTAAATTGGGATCTGGTGAAAATAATCTGGTCTTGCTTTACTCTTATTTTTGTTGTTGTTAGTATTGTTAGCTCGTCCTGGTTTGGGTGGTTCAAAATCCCATATACGGGATGTGCTACGTGGTCTGGATTTCCCATTATTATTGGTCCAATGATATACTGTGCCATTTTTATAATCATCCTCATCACGTTTAAATTTTTTTATTTTCCTTTCCTTAACTAGTTTTTTTATAGTCAAAAGTATTTTTATCAAAGTCCTTCTTCAATTTATCGAACCTATGATCAATATCTTTCAAACTTTCCATTTTCTTATCTACATGTACAAGTCAAAGGGGTTGCCATGGGCTCTCCCACGGCACCGGATGTTGCCAATCTATATGTTGGGAATTTTGAAAATCAGCTCCTCCAACATCATCCATTTCAGAAGTTTATCAAGGTGTGGTTGCGGTATATAGGACGTTTTTTATACTTTGGGATGGGACAGAGGATGACCTACATGCTTTTTGCCTTTGGCTCAATTCCTTAGATGAACATCTACAATTTGAGGAGTCCTTTAGCTTGGACGAGATTTCATATCTTGATATTAATATCAAAAAAGGTACAAATGGTTTCATCACTGAAGTGTACCGTAAACAGACCGATCGGAATGCACTGTTACTTTATGATAGTTTCCATAACAAATCCTTGAAAGAAAATTTACCTTATGGCCAATTTCTGAGAGTTAAGCGGCTTTGTACATTATCGAGTAATTTTGAAAAACATGCAGCAGAAATGTGTGATAGGTTTAGAAAAAGAGGTTCTCCTGAGAAAACGATATGCAAAGCATATCACAGAGCTAAGAATACAGACAGGGGACTTGGGGAGATTGTGCTGGAGGTGCAGGGAGCCTGTGCATGTGCCCCTGATCTTGCCGCCATTGGGAGCCTTACCTGGGATGCTTTGCTTTCCCCTATCAGCGGGCAGGCATCGCGGGGACATCTATACCCAATAAGGACCCTGTTTTCCTAGTATATTGTGTTTGTGTTACTTGACCACGGAGCGTGTTCGCAGAGCTTGGTTCGAAGGGGCGTGTTCAAAGGGGCGTGTTCAAAGGGGCGTGTTCAAAGGGGCGTGTTCAAAGGGGCGTGTTCAAAGGGGCGTGTTCAAAGGGGCGTGTTCAAAGGGGCGTGTTCAAAGGGGCGTGTTCAAAGGGGCGTGTTCAAAGGGGCGTGTTCAAAGGGGCGTGTTCAAAGGGGCGTGTTCAAAGGGGCGTGTTCAAAGGGGCGTGTTCAAAGGGGCGCGTTCAAAGGGGCGCGTTCAAAGGGGCACGTTCAAAGGGGCACGTTCAAAGGGGCACGTTATGCCCCTTTGGCGCCCCTTCAGTGTCACTGTGGCGTTTCTGCGATGTAATACTCGCTAATTTTCTCTGTTTATTATTTTGATTACTTTTGGGATATAAGCTATTTAGTTAATGTGGTAAGATGGGGAAAAGGAAAGCTAAATTTGGGCGTTCAGGGGGTGGGCCAGCAAACAGTGTTCCTGTTGTTGGTCCTATTGATAAACATCTCCTCCCACGGCCTGTTGCCCAATCCTCCCCTGAGGGTGTCTCTCTTAGCTCCGGTGGGAGGACTCCTCCATTTTGCCCTGCTGGTCTAACTTCTCCTGTTTCAGAGACTATTTCAGATTCGGTTAAGATCAACTCTAATGTGGTAGTTGTTTTGCCTAAACCGGTTCGGCTGGTCGCGGTTGGAGCTCCGTCGGGGCTCCCTCTGCTCCCGGCTGATCAGGAGATTACCTTAAAGGATCTGTGGGCTACCTTAAAAACTATTGATGATAAATTGTCCTCTACTTTGAGTTCTTTATGTGATTTTTCTCATGAAACTGTTTCTTCTTTACAGGAATTGGATGAAAAGGTTTCCCGTGTTGATGCAAATTGTACTCGGTTAGAGTCACAGGTCCTCCCGTTACATTCAGCTAACGTGGTAGAGCTTAAAGATTCTTTAGTGTTACATACTAAGGTTGAAGCTCTTGAAAAAACTCCTTACGTTCTTGCAACCTTCGTTTGTTGAATTTTCCTGTTACCTCTCTTTTAGCACCAAAAATGCTTTTGGACAAATACCTGAAAGAAGTGTTGCTTCTGAAGGATCCTATTGAGGTGTCTCAGTTGTATTATATTCTGCATAGTGTTAAGCGAGTTGATCCCATTGAAGGTGGTCTTGATATTATTGAGCCCTCTATTTCGAACCTTACAGCGTTTTTAGAGGATTCCTTGGAGGTGATTAACTCGCGGTCCACATTAGTTGTTACTTTGAAATCTTTGGATAGTAAGTTTTCTATTCTTAGAGCATTTTTTAAATTTAAACTGGCTACCTTTTGTGGACACAGAGTGAATACCTTTCCGGATGTCTCTCGTGGCACGCAACTCAGGCGCAGGCTTTCTTTATCTTTAAAGCCTCGTGGTCCTGCAGTTGGGTGCCACATTTTTCCTCCGTTTTCCCTGTAAGTGTATTGTAACTTTTGAAGGCTCAACTTATGTTTTTACAGATGTTACTCATTTGGAGAAGTTTATTTTAGATAGGCAGGGTGTAGTAGGGGAGAGTGAGGCAGTGTAGTCATGATTTACCTCCTAGCTGTTTAAGCTCTGTTTTCCTTTATTTTTCTTGTAACATTTTTTCATATCCAGGTCCCATTAATGTGGGCTTTATCAGTCTTTGCCTTGATGATATTATTTACTTTTCTTGATGTGTTCTTGATGATTTGATTGTCCTGTATTCTCTTGATTGGTTGTTATACTGATTGAAAATTTAATTTAAAAAAAACCACAGACAGGAAGTCCCTTCTTAAGAAGAAAGTACAGTCCTAGCATAATCGGGTTGTATGTGCCCTCACTTTTCCAGCCCTGTCTAGAGACATCTCTAATATTCTTCGACAAGAATGGCATTTGATTACATCTTTACCTGCCATGGCACATAAATCCCTTATTATTACACATAAGAGGAACCGTAATTTGAGAGATATTTTAGTTCACTCAGCTCTCTCGAAGCCTAGACCTGTCTGTAAATCAAGGGGACATTTTCAATGTGGCTGATGCTCAGTATGTCTTAACGTAACACTGGTCAACAAATTTTTACAAAAGTCATGTTACTGAAATAAAAATAGTCATTTTTTATCAATTTTTATATGCTGAACACAAATATGACAGTGAAATTGCAAAGTTGGCTCTAGTTTTTTTGTAATCTACAAGAATTAATGCTTACATCACGAAATGCATGTTAATAGTAAATATAATAGACCTTCAGTTAATACCTGTAAAAAACCAAGTCATAGACTACTTCTTCGATTTTTTCGCCTGTCTCTTCAGCTGTTCTGGAGCTTCTCTGGGGAGTGTCCAGCAACAGTCAGCCAGCATTGTAGTGGACCATTTTCCCTGGTATCTTTGCTCCATCGTTGCGATATCCTGGTGAAAACATTCACCATGTTCATCACTAACCATACCACAGTTGTCAGGAAAGAAATCCATATGGGAATCAAGGAAATGGATCTTTAGAGACATATTGCAGCCAAGTTTCTGATACTGCATCAGTATGTCTTCTACTAGTTCCTTGTAGTTTTCTGCCCTAACATTCCCGAGAAAGTTTGTTGACACTAGGCGAAAAGCATTCCATGCTTGTTTTGCATCACCCTGCAGCAAGATGTTGAACCGGTCATCTTTGAAGAGCTCTCGAATCTGAGGACCCACAAAAACTCCCTCTTTAATCTTTGCTTCGCTGAGTCAAGGGAATTTTTCATGCAGTTATCGGAAAGCTGGTAAAGTGCGGTCCATGGATTTCCTTAAGTTTTTCATCAAACCTAGTTTGATGTGAAGGGGTGGTAGCAGGATTTTGTGAGCCTGAACCAGAGCTGGGTGCTGGATATTCTTCTCTCCAACTGTTACATTTTGTCTGCGATTCCATTCCTTCCGCAAGTAGTGCCAATCCCTTGCTCAGCTATCCCACTCACATAAGAAACACATGTATTTTATATATCCCTGCCGCAGTCCCATTAAAAGGGCAACTACCTTCAAATCACCACAGAGGTGCCAGCTGTACTTGTTATAGTTAATGGAAGTCAGTAGATGCTTTAAGTTATCATATGTCTCTTTCATGTGGACGGCATGCGCTACTGGAATAGATGGAAGACGGTTTCCATTGTTCAAAAGCACAGCCTTCAGACTCAGTTTCGAAGAGTCTATAAATAGTCTCCAGTCTTGTGGGTCATGAGTGATTTTTAAGGCATTCATGAGGCTTTCAATATCGGAACAGAATACCAGTTTACTTTCCTTTCCGACTGCGTATAGTACACTGCTGACATCAGATGGCTTCAGCAACCGTCTGGCAGTAGTATCAACTCTGGATGATGTGTGCATGCTGGTATTATCCAATGTGATGCAATATTACATCATTCAAGGCTTATTTGGGATGTTGTTGATGTCCTACTGGATAAATTTACACGGTGAAATGTCAAAAATGAACTACATGCAATATCTTCAAAACGAGAGTCAATAAAATTTTTATGTTATACTCGTGTTCAGCTCACCAAGATACTACAGATTAGGGCCTTTTAGAGTCAGTAACGATTTCAATGTTGACCAGTGATAATTTCCCTTAAAGAATTTTTTATACATCCATCCACCAAACAAAAGATTTTCTTAAATCATTCTTCCAATTGTAATACCACCAATGTCATATATGTAATTTTGTGCCTCTGTAATTTAATTTATGTAGGGAAATCTACACGTTCCATCAAAACTCGAATTACACAGGTACACTACCAAAAACCTGCCTCCAGTTTTGCAACTGATTCCTATAGATTTTGGGGTGCTGAATCCAGGAAAAATAGCCAAAATGTTCCATCACGTCACGTTTTCTTGCAAAATTTAGATTTCTTACCCATATAAGGAATGTTCACATAATTTCTTTTTAGCCGACTGCAGTTTATTTTCTTGGCCCAAAGTAGAGGTTGTAATGGTTAACTAACTAGAAACACTCCCTCATGATATTTTAGAGTGTTTTGTATTCATTTTATACATTAACAGGACAATTGGGAGGCGGGGGGCTAAATCCAGTACTCGCGCTGGCGCATGCTCTTTCCTGTTCGCCTCGCCTCGTTCGCTCGCTCAAACACGGTGGTTGCGACATGAACGTTCCTGTCAAATTTCAGTTTCTTGCAAGTTCATTATTACCTTTTG
Organism: Ichthyophis bannanicus; assembly: GCA_033557465.1. Taxonomy (NCBI): domain Eukaryota; kingdom Metazoa; phylum Chordata; class Amphibia; order Gymnophiona; family Ichthyophiidae; genus Ichthyophis; species Ichthyophis bannanicus. The sequence goes on from CM066034.1 coordinate 921,574,360, forward strand.
TTTGCTCAGTCGTAATCCAGCTTTATTCCGAAGTGGTTCACTACAGTTGTAGTTTGCAGTGCTGTGTATTTGTGATGGCTCACAGAGCCAGAGGTTGCATCAACTCTCCGGACAGTTTTTGTTTAATTTGTGGGGAATATACCGTGAAAAAGCGGCAGAGGAACATATCTGCATTTATTAAAAAAGTATATTTCGCCTATTTCGGTTTGAAGTTAGGCGATCAAGACAAACCGTGGGCTCCTCACAAAGTGTGCAAGACATGTGAGGAAAATCTACGCTTATGGATGAAAGGTAAAAAACAAGCATTTCGTTTCGGAATACCTATGATGTGGCGTGAACAAAGAAACCACAGCAGTGACTGCTATTTTTGCTCTTGCATTGTGAAGGGATACAACTTAAAAAATAAGAACGTAATAAGTTACCCCAACCTTCCCTCAGCAATTAGGCCTATGCCTTATAGCAACGAAGTACCTGTGCCTGAACCACCAAAATCTTTGGATCATATTTGTGTGGACGGTTCTGATCATGATGAGACTCATCAGATGGCTTTTCCCGATGAGTCCAGTACTTCCGAGTTTGAAACTGAACCAGATCCGAAACCTGAACTTTTCTCTCAAGCTGAATTGAATGATTTAGTCCGGGATTTAGGACTCCCAAAAGATGCTGCCCAACTGCTAGGTTCTCGGCTTAAACAGAAAAATCTATTGTCACCAGGAACAACTTTTTATTGGTACCGCAACCGCGAGACACAATTTTTGAAGTATTTCAGCAAAGAGGAAGATTTGGTATTTTGCAACGATATATACGGAGTGATGGAAAAGTTTAAACTCAAGTATGATCCTGCTGAATGGCGGCTGTTCATTGATTCGTCAAAAGACAGCATAAAAGGTGTTCTTCTTCATAATGGCAACACATTCGCTTCAGTTCCTATTGCTCACTCTGTTATTCTCCAAGAAAAATACGAGAATTTGGCCCTGATTCTTCAGAAGATTCGTTATGATGAGCATAAGTGGATGATTTGTGGAGACTTTAAAATTCTATCCATGCTATTAGGGCAGCAATCCGGTTTCACCAAATATCCCTGCTTCCTTTGCTTGTGGGATAGCCGGGCCCGCGACCTACACTGGGGGAAAAAAGACTGGCCAATTCGGGAGTATTTGAGACCCGGTGAGAAAAATGTTCTTCATGAGAGCTTGGTACCTCGTGATAAAATTCTATTACCACCTCTCCACATTAAGTTGGGTCTCATTAAGCAATTCATCAAGTCCCTTCCAAAAGATGGTGAGTGCTTTCGGTACCTTTGCTCAAAGTTCCCCCGACTTTCTGAAGCAAAGCTAAAGGAAGGAGTGTTTGTTGGCCCTGATATAAGGAAACTCATTTCAGATGGAGCATTCGCTGAAACGATGTCTGAGAAGGAAAAAGAAGCCTGGGATTCCTTCAAGGATGTTGTTCTCAAATTCTTGGGGAACAGGCAGGATGAGAACTATAAGGATATTGTTGCCAGGATGCTCAATGCCTTCAAAGAACAAGGCTGTAACATGAGCCTGAAAGTCCATTTCTTGCACTCCCATGTGAACTACTTTCCCGAAAACTTGGGGGCGTACAGTGAAGAACAAGGTGAAAGGTTTCACCAGGACATCAAGGACGCAGAGAGAAGGTACCAAGGAAGATGGAACACCACTATGATGGCTGATTTCTGCTGGTTGCTGCTGCGGGAAACTCCAGATGAAAAATACGCCAAGCAGCGCACCAAGGGAAGCATTCGGGGGAAGAAGAAACGGGCCCACCAGGAGATTGATTGACCCAAGAATGACTTTAAAATCTAAACTGTGTTGACAAATATCGTGTTTTTACTAAACTTTGAAATAAAAATTTGCTAGTTATTACCACAGTGTCGGATCTCATTTATTAGAATTTTATTTTCACACCATCGGGTGTTTGTCTTCATGTATTGCAATGGTGCGGTTTGCGTTTTCTATTCTTACATACATACCTGTACAACATTTTTTGCACATTTCTTTGCTTTGCTTTGTGTCTAACCTCGCTCTTATATGCTCAATGTTTGTGCACATGTATGTGGCTGTTTTAAGTGCAGACAGACAATTTTGCTACCATCACAGTGTGTTTTGTTGACATTACTCTATTCTTATGTGCTGCCTTGTTACAATTTTCTTTATTCTTATTTGAATAACTACTAAACAATTAGTATAAAGAATTCATCCAAGAAACTTTTATCTCGATCGCACTCAATCTGAAACGTTCACCTCAAACTGCTAACCCAATGTAGCAAAAAATCTGTACGTGATGGAGCAAATTGGTTACCAGATTTGGATTCAGCGCACCAAAAAATGTAAAAATCAATCGAAACATTAGAGGCAGTTTAAAAAAAATATTTTTTTAGTGTACCTGTGTTATAGAACATAAAAGCTGTCTTAGTAGACGTGTTCCTGATAAACCATTAGTTTCTCATTGGTTAAATAAGGATCACCAGGTTTCAGATCTCAAGTTCTTTGTCATTAAGGTTGTACATCCACATTGGCGTGGCGGTGACGTGGATAGGATACTTCTTAAGTTAGAACAGCAGTACATTTACGAGTTAAAATCTCTTGAACCTCAAGGGTTGAATCAAGAATTTAATTTGGCCGTCTGTTTATAAGCATTTTTATTTGTGATTTTGTGCATGGTGTGTGTCTCTGGTCTACAACACCTTTACAGTGGCTTTATACTAATTTACCATACACTAATTTAAAGGAGCACAATTAGGTGAAATTAGACTTACCTGCTAATTGTAGTTCCTGGAGTGGACCCAGTCTAGTCCCGAAACCTCTGGGTTCCCCATCTCATACAGCAGCTTGAAGACTGAGAAACTCCTCTTTTTGTGACATCACTGGTATATCCATCCTGGATCCGCCTTCTGTCACCAGTTACCTATTGACAAAGCAGACTCACCGGAGCCACAAGTAAGAACAAATGAACCACAAGTATAAACTATCTAGAACTGTAACCCCATAGGCCAACCTAACGTGTACCTTTAAAACTGACCAGACCACTCTTTCGCCCAAAGAGAAAAAGGAAAGATATTTTGAGATAGAAAAACAGAGGAAACAGATGCATTTATTTTAGCTTCTACCACACCTCGTCCTGATAACGAAGTGCTGCAAACCCACTTCTGGTCTTACCTGTGATCCGTCCCCGAACGCTTCAGGCTCTGAAGACACCACAAGACCTAGGGAGGGATACGGGACTGGACTGGGTCCACTCCAGGAACTACAATTAGCAGGTAAGTCTAATTTCACCTTCCTGATCGTGTCCCCAGTCTAGTCCCGAAACCTCTGGGTCAGTACCAGAGCAGTGAAAACATTAAACACGGGAGGGACCCTGGAGCGCAGCCTGAATCACAGCCATTCCAAAACAGGTGTCCTCCGCTCGCAGTACATCCAACTGATAGCAGCTGAAAAAGTGAAGAAAAAGAGGGAGGCCTTCATGAAATACAAGAGATCACAGAGAGAGGAAGACAGGCATCTGTATTTGGAAAAACTTAGAGAAGCTAGCAAAGTAGTCAAGAAGGCTAAGATTCAAAAGGAGGAGGAAATAGCCAATGCAATAAAATGGGGGGATAAGACATTTTTCAGATATATTAGTGAGAAGAGGAAGGGCAAAAGTGATAGTCAGACTCAAGGTTGCAGGGGGGGGGGGGGGAATATGTAGAAGCTGATAAGGATAAAGCAGAATTGCTTAACAAATATTTTTGTTCTGTGTTCACAGATGAAGAACCAGGAGCAGGACCTCAGAAAACACCCACAAATAAGAACAGAAGCGAGGGACATCTTGAACAATTTTCAGAAGACTGTGTTCGTGAGAAACTAGCTCAACTTAAAGTAGACGAAGCGATGGGACCGGATGGGATACACCCTAGAATACTGAGGGAACTTGGGGACGTTCTAGCAACTCCACTGACTGACCTTTTCAATGCCTCGTTGGAGTCGGGAGTGGTGCCAAAGGACTGGAGAGAGGCTCATGTGGTGCCTTTACACAAAAGCGGAAGTAAGGATGTGGTTGAAAACTACAGGCCGGTTAGTTTAACTTCGGTGGGGAGTAAATTATTGGAAACACTGCTGGAAGAGAAAATAGTGAGGTTTCTGGAGTCCAGCGGATTACAGGATCCGAGGCAGCATGGATTCACCAGAGGCAGGTTTTGTCAGACAAATCTGATTGATTTCTTTGACTGGGTGACCAGGGAGTTGGACCGAGGGAGAGCTCTAGATGTGGTGTATTTAGATTTCAGTAAAGCCTTTGACACTGTTCCTCACAGGCGACTTATAAACAAACTGAGCACCCTAGGGATGGACCCTAAAGTTACTGCTCGGGTTAGAAATTGGTTGGGTGGGAGGCGACAAAGAGTACAATGGAGCTCACTCTGAGGAGAAGGATGTAACCAGTGGTGTGCCCCAGGGATCTGTCCTTGGTCCGATTCTTTTTAACATCTTTGTTAGTGATATAGCGGAAGGGCTGTCGGGTAAGGTTTGCCTCTTTGCAGATGATACCAAAATCTGCAATAGAGTAGACACCCAGGAAGGTGTAGATAACATGAGGAGGGATCTAGCTAAGCTTGAAGAATGGTCTAGAATTTGGCAGCTGGGATTTTAATGTTAAAAAATGTAAGGTCATGCATTTGGGCTGCAGCAATCCAAGGGAGCAATACAGTATAGGAGGTGAAGTACTTTTGTCCACTAAAGAAGAGCGGGACCTAGGCGTGGTTGTGTCTGATGATCTTAAAGTTGCTAAACAGGTAGAAAAGGCGACGGCAAAAGCTAGAAGGATGCTTGGGTGCATACGGAGAGGAATGGCTAGCAGAAAAAAGGAGGTGATAATGCCTCTGTATAAGTCTTTGGTGCGACCTCATTTGGAGTATGGTGTGCAATTCTGGAGACCGCACCTTCAAAATGATGTGAACAGGATGGAGTCAGTGCAGAGGGTTGCTACTAAAATGATTAATGGGCTTCATTATAAAGCATATGAGGACAGACTTAAGGATCTTAATATGTACACCTTAGAGGAAAGGCGGGATAGAGGTGATATGATTGAGATGTTTAAATACCTCCGTGGCATAAATGTTCAGGGAGAGAGCCTCTTTCAATTGAAAGCAAGTTCTGCTACGAGGGGACATGGGATGAGGGTGAAGGGAGATAGATTCAGGAGTGATATGCGGAAATATTTCTTTACAGAAAGAGTAGTGGATCCATGGAATAGTCTCCCAGTGGAGGTGGTAGAGATGAGGACAGTAACTGAATTCAATAAAGAATGGGACCAACACAGAGGATCTCTAAAGGTAAAAAGTGGACTGTTGTAGTTGTTGCTATGGAAGGACAGACTAGATAGGCCATGTGGTCTTTTTCTGTCATCATGTTTCTATGTTTTACAAAAGGTATTCAAGGACGACCAGGTCGCCGCCTTGCAGATTTCTTCCGGAGCCACCAACCGTCGCTCCGCCCAAGAGGTGGCCTGCGCCCTGGTGGAATGCGCTCGCAGCCCTTCCGGTACCGACTTACCTTTCATGATATACGCTGCAGCAATGGCTTCCCTGATCCACCTAGCAATGGATGCCTTCGACGCTGCTTCCCCCTTTCTCTGCCCGGCGAACAGCACAAATAGCCTGTCCGACCTCCGAAAAGGCTCCGTCCGTTTGAGATACTGCCTTAACGCTCTACCAACGTCCAACCGATGCAGCTTCTTCGTCCGCTAACCTTGAATAGTCCGAGGAAACACCGGCAAGGATACGTCCTGACTTACATGAAACGGAGAGACCACCCTTTGGTAGAAAAGCGGGCACCGTCCTCAAGTAGGGCTCCCTACAGGACAACGCTTGCAGTTCGGAGATTCTACGGGCTGAACAGATCGCCACTAGAAAAAATCACCTTTAACGTGAGATCCTTGAGGGTTGCTCGCGACAGGGGTTCAAAAGGCTCTCGCTCTAGAGCGTCTAACACGAGCGGGAGATGCCACCTGGGAAAGATCTGCCTGCATGGAGGGCGCAGGAGGGATACCGCCTTCAAGAAACATTTGACATCCCGCTGAGTCCCAATCGCTTGACTGTCTACTCTGCCCCTGTAACAAGCCACCGCTGCTACCTGAACTCGCAGAGATGCGGCTGCCAACCCCTTGTCGAAACCATCCTGTAAAAAATCCAATATCTGAGGGATGGAGGCCTTCAACGCCGTGTATCTCCAGTCCGCACACCACGCCTCGAAAACCCTCCATATACGAACATAAGCCAATGACGTAGACTTTCTTCTGGCCTTCAACAGGGTAGAAATAATTGCCCCCGAGTATCCCCGGGACAGCAGCCGCGCCCTCTCAAGAGCCAGGCCGTAAGCGAGAACCGATCCACATGAGGCATGAAGAGAGATCCCTGAGACAACAGATCGGGCCGCACGGTTTTGCCACTAACAGTCTTACCAGGTCCCTGTACCAGGGTCGACGCAGCCAATTTGGGGCTATCAGAATTACCTGCCCACTGAACTTTTCTATCCGTTGAAGTACTCTGCCGATCAGAACCCACGGTGGAAACATACAGCAGCTGTCCCACAGGCCAGTCCTGAATGAGGGCATCTTAATCCCTCCGACATTCTTTCTCTTCTTCTGCTGAAAAATCGACTTGCCTTCGCCGAGTCGAAGGTCACCATGAGGTCCATGACCGGCGTGCCCCACCTGCGGACAAGCATCTGGAACACTTCGGGATGCAGGACCCATTCCCCCAGATCCACCCTCACTCGACTGAGGAAATCGGCCTGTACATTGTCTACCCCGGCCACGTGCGCCGCTGACAGATCCAGGAGATTTGCTTCCGCCCAGCTGCATAAAACTCCTGCCTCCTCCTCTAGAGTTACGCTGGTGGTTCCCCCCTGCTTGTTGACATAGGCCACCGCGGTCGCATTATCTGAAAATACGTGGACTGCCTTTCCGCCGAGGACCGAGTGGAACTCCTGCAACGCGAGAGTCACTGCTCTCAACTCCAACCTGTTGATCGACCACAACTGTTCCTGAGCATTCCAGCGACCTTGAGTAAACTTGCCCTGACAGTGAGCTCCCCAACCCCTCAGAGAGGCGTCCGTCATCAGAGACACCCAGGCGGGAGACTCCAGCGACTTCCCCTGCTGCAGCGATTCGGGAACTAGCCACCACCGCAGGGCTTGCCGGACCTCCACTGAGTAAGGTAGCCTCCTGGACAGCGAATCCTGCTGGTGCGACCATCGGCGGAGCAGCGCTCCCTGCAAGAGTCTCATGTGCGCCCTTGCCCATGGCACTGTCTCTATAGTCGCCGCCATGGTCCCTAGTAACTGTAGGTAACGCCATGCCGAAGGCGCCTTGCACGCTAGAAAGTTTCGGACGAGCCATCGCAGGCTCTGTGCCCGCTGATCCGTCAGGAAAACCTTTCCCACACGCGTCTTGAAGCGTGCTCCTAGGTATTCCAGATCTTGCGAAGGCACCAATTGACTCTTGGAAACATTGACTATCCACCCGAGACCCTCTAGGAAAGACACTACCCGGGCTGTAGCCGCCACACTCTCCGCATGAGATTTCGCCCTGATCAACCAATCGTCTAGATAGGGGTGGACTAGGATCCCCTCCTTTCTCAAGGCCGCCGCCACCACTACCATGACCTTTGTGAAGACTCGCGGGGCCGTCGCTAGCCCGAAAGGCAACGTTCGGAACTGAAAATGACCGAAGGGAACCGCGAATCGGAGGAATTTGTGATGATCTGGACGTATGGGAACGTGGAGGTACGCTTCCAATAAATCTAAGGAAGTGAGAAACTCCCCCTTCTGCACCGCTACAGCCACCGAGCGCAGGGTTTCCATGTGAAAGTGAGTCACCCGAAGACAGCAATTCACTCCCTTGAGATCGAGGATCGGGCGGACCTCACCATCCTTCTTGGGCACGATGAAGTAGATGGAGTATTGACCGCTGCCGCACTGGTCCGGGGGAAACAGCACAATCGCCCCGAGAGCTAACAGCCTTTGTACCGTCTCCCGCAGGGCCTTGCGTTTGGCGACCGACTTTCCGGGCGACTGCATGAAGGAGTCTCTCACTGGTCTTTGGAACTCCAGCGCGTAGTCCTCCCGAATAACTTCCAGAACCCGTTGATCTGAAGTGATTTGGGCCCAGGCAGAATAAAACTCCTGCAAGCGCCCCCCTATGGGAACTAAGGGCGCCTGGGCCCCCCTCATCTCATTGTGCCTTCTTGGAGGAGAAAGAGGACGCGGAGGAAGCCCCGAAGCCCCTTCCTGCTTCCCGAAACCCGCGGAAACCTTGACCCCTATCGGGAAAGCGACCGCATTGAAAGGGGTTGAATTTTTGGGACCGGAACCGGCGAAATGCCCCCTGTTGCCCCTTGCCCGCCAGGATTGTATGCCCTGACTTAGGCTTGTCCTCAGGCAACCTGCCTCCCTTAGATTCTCCGAGATCCTTGACCAGCTTTTCTAAATCCTCTCCAAAGAGCAGACGTCCTTTAAATGGGAGCTTACTCAACCGCGCTTTGGAGGAGGCATCTGCCACCCAATTGCGGAGCCACAAGCTAACATTGAGCCGCAACTGCGGAAGCCATACTTTGACAACCCCCGCATCAGATCATACTGAATATCTGCCAAATAGGCCGCCCCCGATTCCAACCGGGACGCCTCATCTGCCACTTCACTATCTTGCCCCACGCACATCCGCTGGGACCAGCGTAGGCAGGCTCTGGCCACCCAGGCTCCGCAGATAGCCGCTTGAAGCGATAGGGCATTAACATCAAGCACTTGGCGTAAAAGCACATTCAACTTTTTGTCCTGAGAGTCCTTAAGGGCCGCACTACCTTCTACCGGGATTGTAGTCTTCTTAGTGACTGCCGAGACGGCGGCGTCCACTCTGGGGGGCTTAAACACCTCCTTGTCTTTTTCGGACAATGGATACAATCGCCCCATAATACGTGCACCTCCTAGCGGAGCCTCAGGAGTGTTCCACTCCTCTTGTATCATTTCGTGGAACACCCTATGGACAGGAAAAAAACTTTCTGACTTTTTCGGAATACCTGCAGCAAAGGATCCTCCAGAGTTTCCTCCTCTGCTGCTCCTGGGGCCGGCATATTCAGTACCTTGAGCGTCTCCGCGATGAGGGCAGGCAACTCTTCCCTTCTGAACACTCGCACTACTCTGGCTTGGTCCCTTTCCTCGGGGATCTCGCCTTCCTCAAGTTCCTCTTCCTCCAAACTGAGGCCTTCTTCATCCGAAAACGGGCCCTCTGAGGTCAAAGATGGCTCTCCTAAGCCCCCTTCACCCCGAGCCCTCTTGGCTCCGCGAGAGGGGACCTCCACCTGGCTTTGGGCAGCGGGCCTCTTGATAGGGCCTTCGCCTGTTGTACCTCTCAACTGCGGAGTACTACCCAGCACCGATTGCTGCAGCAACAGGAGAAAATCCTGTGAGAAGATGGAAGCTATTTGATTTGGCCACGCCACCTGGGAAGGAGGGATGTCCGCGGCGGAGGAGGGCCCTGCCACCGGCTCCTCCTGCACTCCAACGGATGCCGGCAAAACTGAGGGCTCTGAATCAGGCACAGAAGCTCCCTCCCTCACCTGCTCTGAGCCAGCAGCGTCCCTCATGCAGGCCTTACAGACACCCGAGTCTGTGACCTTTTTGGCCCCACACACAACACACTGGGGCTTTGTAGCACCCCTACGAGGAGACAAATACCACCCCCGCAGGAACGTGAACGAAGTGCGGCCCAGCACTGCGAAAATCGCTGCCCATAGAAACCCTTGTTTTTTTGTTTTGTTTTTTTTGTAATCGCCCAAGTCTACAAACCCAAAAGAAAAGAAAATAACCTGCAGTTCCCTGCACTCAGAACCGCTCCGGAGGAAGCCTGTATTCCCCGAAGAGCTTGCTGACTGCCTTCTCGGGGCCCAGAGGCCTGACTGAGCTCGGCGCCCGTGTGCAGGCCTGGAGCCGCGTTCGCGCCAAAACCGCGCTGCCAATTTAGAAAAGCTGCAGCATGCAAACTCACCTCTGTCGGCGGGAACCTGATATCCTTGACCAATTTGAGCAGTTCCCTGCAGGCTAAAATGCCCGACGCCGACCCCCACAATGCCGCAGTCCCGGAGAAGACTGTTCGCACTGCAACAGGGAAGACAGTCTCTGACCTGGTGCGATGGTTGTGAGCCGACCGGACGCGCTGGCAGGCAAGTCTTCTGCACGGTGCCGGTCTGACTCGGGGAAACAGTGCCTCCTTCTTCAAACGAAGATACCTTATCCCTCCAGCTCTGTCTAAATGCAGCTGCTCAAGCCCGGACAGAAGAGGAGGAGAGGAGCGGGAATAAAACTCGGACAAGAGTCAAGGTCTGAAAATCTTAAAGACACAGACCCCCTCCGGAAAGAAAACCTTCCCTTATGCTTTTTCTTTCTTTTTTTTTTTTTTTAAATCCAAATTAGTAGACCTCCTAGCTAATACTGCTATTCCTAATTGTTTCTCCAGTAAGCCCGGAGCCCCGGGCCCACCATCTATCCATCTATGCTTGGAGACTGAGGTAACTGGTGACAGGAGGCAGATCCAGGATGAATATACCAGTGATGTCACAAAAAGAGGAGTTTCTCAGTCTCCAAGCTGCTGTATGAGATGGGGAACCCAGAGGTTTTGGGACTAGACTGGGGACACGATCAGGAATGAACGTTATTGTCTATGCCCTTTGGTGTGATTAGGCAGCATTCCATGGCTCCAGTACACTACATATTTTACATTTGGATTAGTTAATTAGGTCTTTCAGTGTGTTTATTATTTTACTGCCAACGGCGCATTTCAGATGAATTTTATCATCCACTGTCAGTACCACATCTCAAATACATTTATTTTGCACATATATACTTTTTTACATCTATTTATTTTTTATTTATGGGTAGAATGAATAAATGATTAGATGAAAAAGTTATAGGTGTGTGTGTATATACATACACACACATACATATATATACATACATACATACATAATTCGTACATACATATATACACATATATATATACACATACATACACATATATATATTGTCACGGTGTGATCTAGCAGAGCCTATGGAAATAGGTAGAAATGCAGAAAGTGGATCTGACACTGACAGCTCAGAGAAACACATGGCTCAGAGTTGCTATAGGCAACACACACAAAATAGGTCACAAGATGTGAGAACACGCCCAAGCAGCAGGAAGGCTCAGGGTTCATTAAGTAATGAAGAGCAGCTGAGAGGGGGCAGAGTTGAGGCACACACACATAAACCTAACTCACCTGAAGTTAGGGGGAGTTCGGAGAGTTTGGGAAGTTCAGGTGGAAGTTCAGGTTGGAGTTCAGCCAGCGTGAGAGCCGGAGAGAGAACTATCGAGAGAGCTGGAAAAGCTGAGAGGTTTAGTTCCAGAGCTGAAAGAGACAACCCAGGAGACTGCTTCAGAGAGCAGTGCACAGACACGTCTAAGCTCAGTGACGTTTATCCCGAAGGTAACAGAGGATACAGTTTGGAAGCCAGGCTTAGAAAGGCTGAGAAAGCTAAATTACCCAAGCAACAGGCACAGAAGGGAAAAGGAGTTCTGGCCTGAGGATATTTTTATATCTGGAGAAAAGCTAAAGGGAAAAGGCCGTAGGAAGCTTCCGTCCTGTTCCACTTCTGTGATCTCAGCTGTACCGAGAAACCCCAGTTTGAGGGAGCAAGAAGGTAAGCTGATTGGCTCTAATAGAGGGAAAGCTGAATGCAGTAACTTTCCATTAATTGTCAAAGTTGGTGGGGCTCTCAAGAAAGAAACTCCAGTGAATGTGGTAATTTTCCCTCACACACTTTCACGGAGGAAGATAGGAAGTCTCTGTGCAATGGGGAGAGACTGCTAAACAATACTACTTCTGGCTATCTGAAGGAAAGACAGTTTGAAGGAGAAAGTGAAGAAATGCAGTGTGATATTCAAGGGGAACAGCCCTCAAATGAATGCATGGACTGTACACTGATTATTGCCGATGATATCTCCTCTTTGTGTTAAAGAGGCTGTGGAAACTTTCTAGTCACTGAAGTGAAGGAGAAAGGTTTTTCTGTTTGCTTGGAAAAGGACTGTTTAAGATACCTTTTTATGTGGGTAAAGAAGCTGAAGATAGAAGCAATTTTGGTTCATATTTGTTTCCTTTATTTTGTACCAGAAGATGGTCTGTTTGCCTTTGTTTTCATTGCTATAAAAGAATCCACCCGGAAGGGGAATAAAAATCCTGTCTTAAAGCCTTACCACCCGACTGCAACTCATTTCTTGGCTAGCCTGTGAAAACTACAATACCCAGAGGGCATTGCAAGGCTCTCTGCACCACTTCCTGGCTGGTTAAAGATAAGGCCCCAGTGTAATACCCTGCTTTAACCTGTGGGGACCCTCGCTGGGTGACAATATACATACATACATATATACATATGTATGTATATACATATGTATGTATATACACACACACCTATGACTTTTTCATCTAATCATTTATTCATTCTACCCATATTAGCATACAGTATTTATTACATTTTTGGTGCCTCCATGTGAGTCTTTTTTCCTTCATTTAAAGATGTCATATGTTTATATTCATTTTATAACAGTGTGCTGTCTACGGAAAATATGTTCTTTGACTAACATTCTAATGTTGACGTCATGCCACGTTACGTCTCGTACGTGCCGTATGACACTTTAAAAATGGGGCTTTAGAATGTGCCACGTTTTTTGATGTGTTTAGCACTACAGGCTGGCGTAGTTACAGGTACCTTTATTTAAAAAGAGTGACTTCTCTGGTTCAATTCTTTTAGATTTGTTTTGGTACAAGCCTTAATTACTTTATTATCTAATATTTACTTTGTACTACTTGATATACCCACTTTTTTATGGATTTTTACAGATGTTTGCTGTTTTAATGCTATTAGACAAGGTTGTGGAACCATGGCGTCTATGCAATTTTAATTAAGGATTAGTTTAGTTGTGTTTTTAGTGCATTTATTATTAACCGCTACTGGCATCATCTCATGCGTCGGTAATAGCGAATCTCAAATGCATTTATAAGCGCACATACACAACTTTCTTTTACACACAAATTTATTAAAGGCACATTGTTTTTTAATCAATCAACTGTTCAATTCATTTTAGTTCATTTTATCCACGTTATAAAAATATATCCTACGTTCAAATTTCTTAACATCTTTGGCGTTTATTTTTTAGCCATGTGATATTCAAATGTATATTTCTATAGTGCCCTACTTAGTATCATTTCACTGGTATCATTAAGTCCTCTTACATAATTCTTAGTTATGTTCTTATGTGTTTGAATGCATTTTTCATGTCTAAGTGTCAGGTTTAAACGCACTTAGTTTTGTTATGCATTGCCTCACTACAAATTTTGTGTATATACATATACATACATATATACATATACATACACATATATACATATATACATATACATACATACACATACATACATACACATACATATATATATATACACACACACACAAATTGTGGTCTCCCAACTATTAATCGCTCCCATATTAACATTAATTGCTTTGTACAAATGGTATTTTTCGTCCTCTTATGTTATATTATTTGTTTAATATAATTTTATGTGCTGTATGGTACATCCTCAATTATTTCTCATTGAGACATTTTTGTATTGTGCTTCCCTGGTCCTATTGCTCGTTGGTTTTGGGTTTCCCTTTATTACTAGTATTGTGTTTGAATATCTCTTTGATGCTAATTATCATGTTCATAATTTTTAGCTCAATTATCATAGGATTAATTCAGGTCTACGAAGCTGTTCTCTTCTGTGCGCTTCATCATTTTAATGATATCGAGAAACTAAGTATTTTTATAAAATGATGTATCCTGGGATGACATTCTCCCTTGTACATTTAATTAGTCCTATGTTTGTCCTTCTTGTTTTATCTTTTTAATTTTAATTTTTACTTGTGTTTATTAATATATGGTTTATTATATTTTGTTACACAAATGCATTTGTAATTTTAATGTTTTAAAAAATATTTAACGTTGGTTTTATCTGTATTCACTTTATATGTTTGGCCAAGTTGATGTTATTATTTATTATTATTTGCAGTTCTCAGCCCCCTGATAAAGGCGTTGCTGAAACGCGTTGGGGTGTTTCTTTATTAATAAAGCGCATGTGACCACCATACCTCTTGCTCTTTGTGTCTCTGAGGTCCCTGCAAGTAGGTGCTCTCTTCTTTTTGGTATGAGGCCAGTACTGATTGTATGGGCCCATGTCCTGACACTTCCACAGCACCCAACACCAGCTGTCCATTGTATATGCAGAAATTAACAGCAATCCATCAAGACAACTGTAGATGTGTCTGTGGCTGTTTCCCCACTGTCCCAGCATGTCTGTGTGAATGGTGTCATCAAGAGTGTTTTGCTTTTTTGGAGCATGGGATGATTTTCCAAGGGCTGCTGAGCAAAAATGGCGTCCACCTATCCAAGAAGGGTCCAAGTGTCTTCTGCAGCAGACTGCTAAATTACTGAAGAGGGCTTTAAACTAAACTAGATTCATTGGGGATGGGTGAAGAAAGCCCCATGGCAAGTAAAAATCCTCAGGCAAATAAAGCATAGTTACTCACCTGTAACAGGTGATCTCCGGGAACAGCAGGAATTTAGTCCTCACATATGGGTATCGTCGGTACCGACAGAGCCTGCACGGGAACACTCCCCAGCGTCCAATCAGAAAGCTTTTGGGAGCATCCCACAGCGCCTGCGTGCTGCCTTCCCGCCTTTCCCAACTGCCTCTCTCCAGTAGAGTTTTAAAGCTGAGACAAAGAAAGAGAGAGGGAAAGGAAAGAGATACAACTCCTAGGGGAGGTGGGTGGGTTGTGAGGACTAAATTCCTGCTGTTCCTGGAGATCACCTGTTACAGGTGAGTAACTATGCTATCTCCAGGAACAAGCAGGAATCTAGTCATCACATATGGGGACTCCCTAGCTTTAGGTGCCAGGGAGAGATCTCAGAAGTTGTGTGTCCCTGAGAAGGGCTTCACTTCCCCCCATGGATCTCTGGCATCCTACCAGGGATGGTGGGTAGGAGCTGATTAGGTATGGAACAGGTGTTTGAGAACAGCCTGACCAAACAAGGCATCCCGGCAGGAGTCCTTGTCCAAGCAGTAATGGGCTGTGAAGGTATGAACAGAGGCCCAAGTGGCTGCTCGACAGATGTCGTCAATAGACACAGAGTTCAGATGAGCCATTGAGGTTGCCATGGCTCTCACATTGTGAGCTGTGACATGGCCCTCCAGAGAAAGGTTCTTACTCTGATAGGCGAAAGAAATACACTGAGCAATCCAGTTAGATAGTGTTCTCTTGGAGACTGGAAGTCCCAAATGAGAAGGGTCACAAGCAACAAAGAGTTGAGAGGACTTTCTATGTTGCTGTGTCCTTTGTAAGTAAAAAGCTAGAGCTCTTTTACAGTCCAGGGTATGAAGATTCTTCTCTGCATTTGATGCATGAGGTCTTGGAAAAAAGACAGGTAGGTAGACCTCTTGGTTGAGATGAAAAGGCGAGACCACCTTAGGCATAAAGTGTGGATGAGTCCTAAGGACTACCTTGTCATGATGGAACCTTGTATAAGGTGGATTAGCTACTAGTGCTTGCAATTCACTAATGCGGCGTGCTGATGTGATTGCAATGAAAAAGATAACCTTCCAAGAAAGGAATTTCAAGGAGGTGGTAGCTAAGGGTTCGAAAGGTGGCTTCATGAGCTGCCCAAGAACCAGGTTCAAGTCCCATGCCACCGGAGGTGGTCTAATGGGAGGCTTAGTTAGAAGGAGGCCTCTCATGAATCTTGCTATAAGAGGATGAGAGGAAATAGGTTGTCCATTTAGAGCAGGGGTTCTCAACCCTGTCCTCGGGACCCCACTAGCCAGTCGGGTTTTCAGGCTATCCACAATGAATATGAATGAGATATATATGCATTAGAAATAGCCTGCCAAACTGACTGGTTTGTGGCCCTCCAGTGCTGGATTTGGGGACCCCTGCCGTACACCTCTGTCAAGTACGATTGTGAGTGGGCAAGGTACAGATGTCCTCGACATCAAAAGGGTAGATAGAATGTGTCACATCCCTCCTAGTTTCTCACCACCACCAAAAAGTTGTCTAACGTGTAATCAAACTCTGGAATCTGTTACCGGAGGATGTAGTAAGGGCTGTTAGTATAGCTGGGTTTAAAAAATGTTTGGACAAGTTCCTGGAGGAAAGGTCCATAAACCACTATTAAAAAGGGACCCAGGATATCAATGCTTGGCCTAGTACAAGCACTGCAGAACCTGTGTCTTTTGGGGAAACTGCTAGGTACGTATGACCTAGATTGGCCACTGTTGGAAACAGGATACTGGGCTTGATGGACCTCGGTCTGACCCAGTATGGCATTTCTTATGTTCTTATGTTCTTATTGTGCAGGATAGAGAAGTCTTGGCCTCTGACTGGGTTGGAGCTCGAATGAGCCAGTCGTCCAAGTAAGGGAAGACGAATATTCCCAGAGTGCGTAGAAATGCTGCTACCACAGCCATGCATTTCGTGAACACCCTTTGTGCAGAGGCCAGACCAAAAGGAAGCACCCTGTATTGGTAGTGCTTTCCTTGAAACAGGATCCGAAGGAACCTTCTGTGGGTTGGATGGATGAGAACATGGGTGTACGCATCCTTGAGATCTAGAGAACAAAGCCAATCCCGACTCTGAAGGTATGGAAGCAGAGCTCCGAGAGAAATCATTTTGAATTTCTCCTTGACAAGGAATTTGTTCAATTCTCTGAGATCTGATAGGTCTGTATCCCCCTGTTTTCTTTGGAATAAGAAAATAAGGGGAATAGAACCCTGTGCCCTGTTGATGAAGAGGCACTTCTTCTATTGCCCTTTGGGCAAGAAGGATGGTAACTTCCTGACCTAATAGGTCGATAAGAGAGGTCGGAGAATTGAACTGCTTCACTATTGTGGGAGGGGGCATGCTTGAAAAATGAAGTTTGTACCCCTCTTTTATGATGGAGAGTGTCCAATGCTCTGCTGTTATTTGCCCCCATCTGGGAGCAAAATGGCATAACCTTCCTGGAATGGTGGACGGTTCTGGTCCTTCCAGAGCCAGAAAGGCTAAGTTCTCTAGCTGAAAGTCAAAGGCCCTGAGGAGGCTGAGGCTGCTGGACCGGTTGAGGCCTAGCAGCCTTTGCTTTCTTCTGTTTGGGTGGTTGCTGACGTTTGGTTGAAAAATGACCTGCAGAAGATGCCTGCTGACCATAAGCAGGATAAAATCTTTTCTTTTTAGAAAAAGGTGTTTTCGTGAACAACGTTTTCCTAACAGGATCAGCAGTAGACTTGGATAGTCTATCCAAAGTGGAATTTTCAGCATCCATTTCATTGGCTTTTTCCTGCCAATCTTTATCAAACAGGTTTTCACCAGTACAAGGGATATTTCCCAATTTATCTTTTACCCAGAGCTCTAAATCAGATGCTTGGAGCCAAGCAATTCTACGTGCACCTATGGCAATAGCCGAGGTTCTGCTTATACATTCAAAGCAGTCGAAGGCTGCACGGTTGGAGAATTTAGAGACATCTTGGGCATGTTTGAGCCAAGTGAGAAACTCCTGCCTTTTATCCTCAGAGATGAAAGGACTTAAAGTCTGTAGATGATCAGTAACTTCCTTTAGGAACATTCCCATGTAGAGACTATAGGAACTGATTCTTGCAGCGAGCATGGAAGCTTGAAAGACTCTACGTCCAAAAGCATCCCGAGTTCTGCATTCACGTCCTGGAGGATTAGAGGCATGTCTTTTTGCACTTCTAATACTTCTCATAGCAGATTCCACCACAATAGAGTGGTGAGGAAGCTGAGTTTTAAGGAAGCCAGGACAAGGAGGGACACGATACATAGTATCTAACCTACGAGAATGAGGAGAGGTGGTAAGAGGTGTTTCCCACATCCTCAACATGAGATCATATAGAATCTCATGAATGGGTAGGGTAGCTGCCTCCTTAGGAGTTTTGGGATATTGTAAAATATCCAACTCCTTGGCCCTTGGCTCTGTCTCAGGGGCCACAGTGATGGACAGGCCCCGAGCCACCTCTCTAATGAAGTCTTGGAAAGACATGTCCACTGGAGGAGACATCCTGCATTGAGGGGAGGACGACTCCTGTGGAAGAAGCATTGCTGCATCGACAGAACTTTCAGAGTCCTCAGATTCTTCTGAGGAATCGAAGTATCATCTGTCCGGATGCTCCTGCAGAGCTCGATACCCGTACCGAGAAAGATCGGTATCGGGAATAACCGGTACCGGGAAATCGGTACCGGCGGGCATCGAAGGACAGGGTACCGGCATAGCAGACACCGATGCCGATGTCGATGCTATCGGTACCAGTACCAATGCGAGTGCCAGTGCCGGTGGAGTTGTCTGTCGTGGTACCAAGGGCGTCAATGCCACAAGGAAAGCCGCTAGACTGCGTTCTATGGACAGAATTCTCTGGTCCATAGACGCTGCCAATGCCTGGATGTCGGTACCGGTGGGAACCGCCGGTACCCCAGAGCATGGCACCAGGAGATCTGTCGAGGCCGAGCCATTGAGAACATCCTGGAACCCCGATGATGATGCTTTGGAAGCCGAAGCCTCCCGCCGGGGTAATTTTGCCGGTGCAGAATCCGAGGGCAACGCCAGAGGCATCTTGATGCTTAGGAGATCTACCCTTCAAGGACCGGCTGGATTTATGTTTAGTTACCTGAGATCCACGGGAAGAAGAAGCAGCCCTGGAAGACGTCGATGCCACCGAAGCCGCATCAGAGGGAAACAGGGTACTGAGCTTAGCAGCTCAGTTCTGTCGACCTCTTTTAGACATCATAGCACAGGACACACAATCTGTGATGGAGTGGTCAGGATCTAAACATTTTAAACACCATTCATGGGTGTCGGTGACAGAAATGGTACCGCCACATTTTGTGCATTTTTTAAAACCTGAGGCAGGTTTTTCCATGTTAAGGAAAGTTTTTGGGCCTAAGGCCCAAAAAAGGTGTGCACCTGAAGAAAAGGAAAAAACAGATTTTTTTTTTTTTTAAATAGAAAAGAAAGACCGGCGGTACCGGTAGAGCGTCGGAGAAGGCAGACGCGACCACAAAAAGAAATAAAGAAATTCTTCTGCGGTGACAGGAACACGACCTGCTGGCTCCGCGGAAAAAGAACTGGAGAGAGGTAGTTGGGAAAGGTGGGAAGGCAGCACGCAGGCACTGTGGGATGCTCCCAAAAGCTTTCTGATTGGACGCTGGGGAGCGTTCCCGTGCAGGCTCCGTCGGTACCGATACCCATATGTGATGACTAGATTCCTGCTTGTTCCTGGAGATAACTTTAAATACTTCTGTAGAAATGGGTAATAGGAGAAACATCTGGAAAGCAGTGTGCATTAATGCCAGTAGTATGGGAAATAGGGAGGTTTCTGGAGTCCAGTGGATTGCAGGATCCGAGGATTCACCAGAGGCAGGTCTTGTCAGACAAAACGGACTGATTTCTGTGACTGGATGACCAGGGAGTTGGACCGAGTGAGAGCCCTAGATATGGTGTATTTAGATTTCAGAAAAGCCTTTGACACCGTCCCACACAGATGACTTATAAACAAATTGAGCGCCCTAGAGATGAACTCTAAAGTTACTGATTGAGTTAGAAATTGGCTGAGTGGGAGGTGACAGTGGGTACAGGTAAATGGAGCTCACTCTGAGGAGGCGGCGGCTACCAGTGGTGTGCCGCAGGTATCTGTCCTTGGTCTGATTCTGTTTAACATCTTTGGTAGTGATATTGTGGAATGACTTTCAGGTAAGGTTTACTTACATAGTAACATAGTATACAACGGCAGATAAAGGCCAGCATGGTCCATCTAGTTTGCCCAGCAAGGTGGCAAGAGTAGGTGCACTTGCTGCTCCGTGCAGGTCACCCCTTTACATGCCTTTGTTTATGGGTTTATCCACTGCTCCATGCAGGTCACCCCTATTTGTTGAGATATAGGAGACAGTTATTTTCATTTTATGCTCTTACTATAAAGAGATCCACTGTGTCTGTCCCATGCCATTTGGAATTCAATCATTGTATTTGCCTCTACCACTTCCATTCACTGTATTTGCCCCCACCACTTCATCAGGAGGGTATTCCAAACATCCACCACCCTTTCAGTGAAAAAGTATTTCTTGATGTTGCCTTTCAGTTTACCCCTTGCAGTTTCATGTTACGCCCTCCAGTTTTACAGCTTTCCCATCTTTGAAAAAGGTTTGTTTGTTCATTAATACTCTAAGTATTTAAAGGTCTGAATCATCTCCCCTGTCGCTCCTCTCCTCTAGTGTCTATGCATATAGGTCTTCAAGTCTCTTCTCAAATGTCTTCTGGCTTGTTCGTGGACGAAACCAAAATCTGCAATAGAGTAGAAATCCAGGAAGGAGTAGATAACATGAGAAGGGATCTAGCTAAGTTCAAAGAATAGTCTAGAATTTGGCAGCTGAAATTTAATGCTAAAAAATGCAAGGTCATGCATTTAGGCTGAAAAAATCCAAAAGAGCTGTACAGCATAGGGGGTGAGGTACTTCTGTCCACAAAAGAGCGGGACCTGGGCATAATTGTATCTGATGATCTTAAAGTAGCTGAACAGGTAGAAAAGGCAACTGGAAAAGCCAGAAGGATGTTTGGGTGTATAGGGGGAGGAATGGCCAGCAGAAAAAAGGAGGTGATAATGCCCCTGTATAAGTCTCTGGTGTGACCTCATTTGGAATAGTGTGTGCAAATCTGGAGACCACACCTTCAAAAGGATATAAGCAGGGTGGAGTTGGTATAGAAGGTGGCTACTAAAATGGTTAGTGGTCTTTGTCATGAAGCATATGAGGACAGACTTAAAGATCTTAATGTCTGTACTTTTGAGGAAAAGTGGGATAGGGATGGCATAAATGCACAGGAGGGTCTCTTTCAATTGAAGGCAAGCTCTGCTAGAGAGGAGACATAGGATGAGAGTGAAAGGGGATAGACTCAGGAGTAATATGCAGAAAGCGTAGTTACTCACCTGTAACAGGTGTTCTCCAGGAGCAGCAGGAATCAGTCCTCACATATGGGTGACGTCGGCGCCGACGGAGCCCTCGTGGAGCAATTTTCCCCAGCTTTCAAAGAAAGCCTTTGGGAATTGCAGCGCGCATGCGCGGTCCTCTTCCCGCCCAAGGGTGCCATCTTGCTCAGTCAGATGACATAGCTAAAAGACAGCAAAAAATTAGCAAAAAAACGAAAGCATAGAACTGGAACTCCAAGGGGAGGAGGGAGGGTTGTGAGGACTGATTCCTGCTGCTCCTGGAGAACACCTGTTACAGGTGAGTAACTACGCTTTCTCCAGGACCAAGCAGGAAGTCAGTCCTCACATATGGGACTCCCAAGCTTAAGGCTACCGGAGACCCTAAGCGCAAAAATGAGCTCCCTCAAGCTCAGCAGCCCAGAAGGAAGGAATCTTCTCTGAATACGTCTCCAACCGGTAGCCCAACATCTGGGATGGAGGGTAGGAGTTGCTTATACCTGGAAGAGGTTACGGAGGACTGCCTGTCCGAAAGCACTGTCCCTGCGGGACTCCCTCTCCAGGCAGTAATGGGCCGCAAAAGTCTGGCTTGAAGACCAAGTAGCGGCCCGGCAGGTGTCTGCCAATGGAACAGAGCGGAGGTAAGCCACTGACGTAGCCTTCGCCCGGACATGATGGGCCGTGACTCGACTTTTCAACGAGAGGCCAGCTGCCTCGTAAGCCCAAGCGATACAGTCAGCAATCCAGATGGACAGAGTACGCTTGGAGACAGGGAGCCCCAACTTATTGGGGTCATAAGAGACGAAGAGCTGAACAGCCCTTCTGTGCTTCCGCGTACGGTCAAGGTAGAAGGTTAACGCCCTTCTACAGTCCAGGGTATGCAGGACCATTTCAGCTCGGCTGGAGTGTGGCCTGGGAAAGTAGGTCGGAAGCACCACCTCCTGGTTGATGTGAAAAGGGGAAACCACTTTGGGAAGAAACTTAGGGTGAGTCCGTAGGACTACCCGGTTCTTGTAGAACCTAGTGTACGGAGGATCAGACACCAGGGCCTGCAGCTCACTAACGCGTCTAGCAGAAGTGAGGGCCACCAAGAACAAGGTTTTCCAAGAAAGAAAATGAAGAGGACAGGTAGCCATAGGTTCAAAAGGCGGACAGGTAATCCGCTGTAAAACCACAATGAGATCCCAGTCCAGGGCTGGTGGGCGCAAAGGTGGTTTAAGGAGAAGGAGGCCTCTGAGAAAACGAGCCACCAGAGGGTGGCTAGAAAGAGGTTTGCCATCCACCGGCATGTGATGCGCAGAAAGAGCACTGAGGTGGACCTTGACCGAGTTGGACTTAAGTCCAAGATTGGAGAGGGAAAGCAAGTACTGCAAGACCACTGATGCTGAACAGAAGAAGGGATCTTGAGACTGCTGAACACACCAGGCGGAGAACCGACGCCACTTAAGAGCGTAGGACGTCCGGGTGGAGGGCCGCCTGGAGGCCAAGATGACCTCCTCCACATCGGGAGGCAGGCAGAGGGGAGCAAGGACTACCCTTTCAGCAGCCAGGCCATCAGATGAAGGGACCGGAGGTTGGGGTGCAGGAGAGTCCCCTGATCATGTGACAGGAGGTCGGGCTGAAACCCCAGAGGAAGAGGGGTGTCCACCGCCAGCTGCATTAGAAGCGGGAACCAAGGTAGTCTCGGCCACCGGGGAGCCACTAGGATCATCGAGGCTTTGTCTCTGAGAACCTTGAAGAGTGTCCGAGACACCAGCGGCATGGGAGGAAAGGCATATAAGAGGCCTGTGGACCATGGAATCAGAAAAGCATCCGCCGCTACTCTGAGAGGATGCGGTTGTCGAGAGCAGAATCTGGGAAGTTGCCTGTTCAGAGGACTGGCAAACAGATCCTTGGTGGGGAGGCCCCACTTGAGAAAGATCTGCTGAACCACCATCGGATCCAGCCTCCACTCGTGCGGCTGGAGGATCCTGCTCAGCTTGTCGGCCAGGTAATTTTCTTGACCTAGGAGATAGACAGCTTTGAGGATAATTCCATGGTGGACAGCCCAAGAGCATAGCTTTTGTGCCTCCTGACAGAGAAGGAAGGAGCCTGTCCCGCCTTGCTTGTTCACATAGAACATTGCAACCTGATTGTCTGTCTGTATCAGCACCGACTGATGAGAAATCAGGTGAGAGAATGCTTTGAGGGCTAGGCGGATGGCTCTGAGCTCCAGGAAGTTTATCTGTTGAGCAGACTCCCAAGGAGTCCAGAGACCTTGAGTACATGTCCCTTGGCAGTGTGCTCCCCAACCCAGGAGAGAAGCATCGGTCGTCAGGACCTGAGAAGGCGGAGGAGACTGAAAAGCCATTCCGAGCACCAGGTTTGGCAGATGAAGCCACCATTGAAGAGAAGAGACCAGCGGGTCAGAGATCTGTACAGAGTCCGCTAGGCTCCCAGTGGCCTGATGCCATTGTGTGCGAAGGCACCATTGAGCAGGTCGCATGTTCAGACGGGCATTGGGGGTCACATGGACCGTGGAAGCCATATGGCCGAGCAGCCTCAGAAATTGCCTGGCCGAGACCAGGGAATTGCTGTGAAAGTGGCTGGCGAGATCCATGAGCCTTTGGGCCCTGTCCAGAGGCAGGAAGGCCCGCGCCTGAAGAGTGTCCAACCTGGCGCCGATGAATTCGAGATCTTGAGAGGGGAGCAAAGTGGACTTTGCGAAGTTTATGACAAATCCCAAGTGCTGGAGTAGAGCCACAGTGCGATGAGTGGCTTGAATGGCTTCGTGGGAAGACTGGGCTCTGATGAGCCAGTCGTCCAGGTAGGGAAACACAAAAAGGCCTTGAAGTCTTAGATAGGCCGCCACCACTGCCAGGCATTTGGTAAACACCCTGGGGGCGGAGGACAGGCCAAAGGGCAGTACTCTGTACTGGTAATGATTTCCCCCACCACAAACCTGAGATATTGTCTGTGGTCTGGATGAATAAGGATATGAGTATACGCATCCTTTAGATCCAAGGAGCATAGCCAGTCTCCCTGCTGGAGGTAGGGCAGCAGGATTCCAAGGGTAAGCATCTTGAACTTTTCCTTTGCAAGGAACTTGTTGAGGTTTCGCAAGTCCAGGATGGGTCTGAGGCCTCCTGTTCTTTTTGGTATCAGAAAGTACCTGGAGTAAAACCCTTGACCCTTCAGGTGGTGGGGCACCGGTTCCACAGCCAGTTCCTGAAGGAGACTTGCTAACTCCTGAAGGAGTAAGTCCCTGTGCAGAGGGAGTCTTGGAGGCTCCCCTGGAAAGTAGGAGGGAGGTACCTGGTGAAAGTGAAGAAGATAGCCCTTCTGAACTATGTGAAGTACCCAGGTATCTGTGGTGATGTTGGACCACCTGTGGGCAAAGTGGATCAGCCGGCCTCCTGTGCTGAGAGAAACCAGCTGAGGGGGAGAGGCTATGCTGATGAAGTCAAAAACCCCCACCCTGCTGAGCAGGGGCCGGTGGTGCAGGCTTGGGGGCTTGCTGCCTACGGGACCCATTACCCCGTCCCTTGGCCTGCTTACCCTGTGGGGGAGCTGGTGAGGCCTGATACCGAGGGTAGTATTTATAGGCAGCCGCCTTTCTCGGGTAAAAGGGCTTTTTCCCCCGAGCCCTTCTTCTTTTGAGAAGGGGCAGAGGTCTTCCTGGAGAGACGCGTCCTGGTGAGAGTCTCGGTCTCGATCTGTGCAGCCTTCTCATCCATGGGCTTGCCAAAGAGGTTCTCACCACTGCAGGGGACATCGACCAACTTGTCCTGCACCCATGGCTCGAGGTCGGACGTCTGAAGCCAAGCCTGGCGGCGTCCACCGATGCCGGCTGCGGCTACTCGAGCCGATGCCTCAAAACCATCGTAGGCTGCTCGAGAGATAAACTTTGAGCACTCTCGAATACCAGTTGACAAGGTTTGGAACCTCTGCAAAGGTTCGTCAGAGAGACCAGCAGAGAACCTGGCAATTTCTTTAGCCAGGTCCCGGAGATACATGCCCATGTAGAGCTGGTAGGTCTGGACTTGACAAGCAAGCATAGAGCCCTGGAAACACTTCCTACCGAGGGCATCCAGGCTTCGGGCCTCTCTACCGGGGGGCACCGAGGAGTGCATTTTTTGACTCTTAAGTCTATGCATGGCCGATTCCACCACCATGGAATGGTGCGGCAGTTGTGCCTTTTGGAACCCGGGGCTCTTGCGGACTCGATAAATGGAATCGACCCGCTTGCTTAACACCGGCGACGACGCCAGGCTCTCCCACATGCGGAAGAGAAGTCGTTCCAGCATCGGAGGAACTGGTACAATAAAGGCCTCCTTCGGGGGAGAGTCATATTGGAGGGCATCGAGTTCCTCGACTCGAGGCTCCTCCTCGGGATCCGCGGGGAAGGCCAAGGCCTTGGCCATATCCCGCACGAAGTCCGAGAACCGGGTATCCTCCGGGGGGGACCGTCTCCGAGGTTTGGACTCGGGGGAGTCCGATGGGACACACCGAGTCCGAAAGGAACCAGGTGACTCTTCGTCCTCAGATTCCCAGGCCGATTCCTCAGAGGAGGAGTCGAGCGGCTCCGGTCGGGCAGGCATCGATGCCGTCCGCCCCGACGCCGAGGGAGTCGGCGTCGACGACCTCGGTCCCGAACGGGAGGCCGAAGGAGACCGCGACCGAGGATCGACTCGAGCCCTCATGGACTCGAGGATC
The DNA here is from genome assembly GCA_033557465.1 of Ichthyophis bannanicus. Taxonomy (NCBI): domain Eukaryota; kingdom Metazoa; phylum Chordata; class Amphibia; order Gymnophiona; family Ichthyophiidae; genus Ichthyophis; species Ichthyophis bannanicus. The sequence continues at coordinate 921,600,137 of CM066034.1, forward strand.
GGCTCGGTCTCCGGGGTCGACTTGGAGGTCGACGTCCCGGCGGTCAGGGCAGAAGCACCGGCGAGGCCAGCGATCAATACCCGCTGCTGGTCCATGAAGGCAGTCAGACTGCTCTCCAAGGCCGTCAACCTGAGTCCTAGCTCAGGAGACCCAGCAGCCCCCGACTCGGGCCCCGACGGCGTCGGGCCCGACATCAGCTCCTTCGGAGGCGAGTCAACGAGGACAACAGTACTCACGTGAGCGGGCAAGTCCATCTCGAGTCGAGGATGTTTTGAAGGCCTCTCCACCTCTGAGGACCCGGGACGGGAATCGGGGCTATGCGACCTGGCCCTCGAGGAACCAGGAGCGTCCACCGATCCCGCCCTCGCGGGTTTCTTCTTCCGATGATGTTCCCAGGTAGGAGACCCCCTTTCAGAGGAACTCCGACGATGCTCAGGACCAGAGTCCCGAGACGTCGAAGCCTCTGACGAGGTCCGAGCCCGGCCGGAGTCAGAGAAGATACGTTCCCGCTGATGCTGCCGACTCAACGCTTTAGAGGACATTTTGCCACATGGACCACAGATCATCTGGCCATGATCGGGTCCGAGGCAGCGGAGGCAGAAGTCGTGCGTGTCTGTAAGAGACATGAGTTTCTTACAGAGGTCACACTTTTTAAAGCCGCTGGCAGCCATCGGGGGAAAAAGGGCCCCTGCGAGGTCGAAAGACCGGGCTGCCAGTGAAAAAGGAAAAAGGCGCGAAATCTGTCACGAAGGACAAAAAAACGAAAAATAAAGAACGGACTCGCAACCGGCGTCGCGAGTCCGGGCGGGAAAAGAACCGGCATCGAACCGAAGAAAAAAGAGAAATAAAGAGAAATAATCAACTTTTTGGCGGGGATTCACAAACAACGTCTGTAGGGCTCCGCGGAAAAAAGAAGACTGAGCAAGATGGCACTCTTGGGCGGGAAGAGGACCGCGCATGCGCGCTGCAATTCCCAAAGGCTTTCTTTGAAAGCTGGGGAAAATTGCTCCGCGAGGGCTCCGTCGGCGCCGACGTCACCCATATGTGAGGACTGACTTCCTGCTTGGTCCTGGAGAAAAATTTCTTTATGGAAAGGGTGCTAGATGTATGGAATAGTCTCCCAGTGGAAGTGGTGAACACGAGGACAGTATCTGAATTCAAAAAGCATGGGACAAACACAGAAGATCTCTAAAGGTAAAAAGGGGACTATTGTAGTTGATATGGCAGACTAGATAGGCCATGTAGTGTTTCTCAGCCATCATGTTTCTGTATTTCTAAGATTCCAGATGTTGATACTTTAATGGAAGAGGTTGACTTGGATTTAGTGGCAGTTATGACTGGGATGTAATTATACAGGGCTATAATTTATTCAGGAAGGACAGAGTGGGAAGAAGGGGAGGAGAGAGGTACTATATGTAAAACAATAATATTAAAGCTACTGAATTACAGGGCCTATGAGGGAAGAAAGAGGCATCGTGGGTTAAATTGGAAAGAGGGAATGGAGCGTCCATTTGAACTGGTGTGAGAAACAGACAGAAGAACTGGACACAGATTTAAATGAAGATGCTCACAGTATTGCTATGAACAGAGAAGTGCTGCTGATAGGTGATTTCGATATGCTGGATGTTGATTGGCACATTCCTGCTGTAGTGTCATCTAGGAGATCGTGGATCCTCTACAGGGAGAGCTAGTCTGGCAACTGATAACAGAAACTGTATATGAGGGGACTATACTAGTACTTACAAGGGTGTTATAATGGGTGCTCATCTCAAATTCAGTGATCACTAAATCATGTGGTCCAGTATTAGAAGTAGGGCTGAAAGTCCATTCAAAAGTGAGGGTCCTAGATTTTAGGAAAACTAACTTGTCCAAGATGGGACAATACCTCAAGGAGACATTAGCCAAATGACGAAAACGGGAAACAACATAAGCACTGCCAAGTTAGATGCACAGCAATGATAAGTCAGGCAAAGAGAGAATTTGTAAAGAAGCTTGGCGTGAAAGCAAAAATGCATAATAAGATTTTTTTCAAGTATATTCGTAGCAAAAAACCTATGAGAAAGTCAGTTGTACCATTAGATGATAAAGGATTAAAGGGGCGCTAAGGAAGGACAAGGACATAGTGGAGAGACTGAATGAATTCTTTGCTTCAGTCTTTACTGAAGAAGATCTAGGGAAGTTACCCATTACTGAAATGGTATTTAAAGGCGATGTATTGGAAGAATTGTAATACATCTTCCCGATTTCTTAAGATTTGTTTCAACTATTTGATAAACTAAAGAGCATCAGATCACCTAGACGGATGGTATACACCCCAGGGTGTTGAAAGAACTAAAATATGAGATTGCAGACCTATTAGTAATCTGTGAGTAATCATTAAAATCATCTGAAGTACCTGAAGATTGGAGAATGGCCAATGTAACACAAATTTTTAAAAAGAGTTCCAGGGTGATCCAGGAAACTACAGACCAGTAAGTCTGACATCAGTACTGAGCAAAATGGTAGAAACTATTGAACAAGTTTAATGGGAGAAAGCCAACATTGATTTAGCCAAGGAAAGTCTTGTCTTACTGTTATTTTTTTTGAAGGTGTGAATAAACAGGTAGATAAAGATGAGCCAGTTTATATAGTGTGTCTGGATTTAAAAAAAGCCTTTGATAAAGTCCCTCATGAAAGAATCATGGGATAGTGTACTATTGTGGATCAGAAACTGGTTAAAAGATAGAAAGCAGAGAGTAAGGCTAAATGGCCATTTTTCTCAATGAAGAAAGGTGAATAGTGGAGTACCCCAGGGATCTGTGCTGGCCCCGCTGTTTTTTTAACATCTTCATAAATGACCTGGAAATGGGAATAATGAGCGAGATGATCAAATATGCAGATGACACAAAATTATTCAAAGTTATTAAAACATGAGGATTGTGAAAAATTGCAAGAGAACCTTGATAAATTTAATGTGGACAAGTGCAAAGTTATGCAATTAGGGAAGAACAAACTATGTATATATGAAGGAAGGTTCCACATTAGGAACCACCACATAGAAAAAGGATTTAGGCGTCATCGTAGATAATACATTGAAACCCTCTACCCAGTGTGCAGCGGCAGCCAAGAAAGCAAATAGAATGCTAGGAATCATAAGGAAAAGAATGGAGAATTAAACCAAGGATATTATGAAGCCTCTATCTTTCTATGGTGCGAGCACACCTTGAATTTTGTGTGCAATTCTGGTTGCCATATCTAAAAAAAATATATAGCATTATTAGAAAAAGTAAAGAGAAGGGCCACCAAAATGGAAAGGGGATGGAAAGATACCCCTATTAGGAAAAGTTTAAAGGTTATGGCTCTTCAACTTGGAAAAGAAATGACTGATGGACGATATGATAGAGGTCTGTAAATTAATGAATGGAGTGGGAAGGGTAAATGTAGATAAGTTGATTACTGCTTCAAAAAGTAGAAAGACTAGGGAACAGCTCAATGAAGGTACAATGTAACCCATTTAGGGCTAATAAGCAAAACTATTTTTCACTCGACGAGTAATCAAACTCTGGAATTCATCACCGGAGGGTGTAATAAAAGCTGTTAATGTAGCTGGGTTTAAAAAAAGGTTTGGGCAAGTTCCTGGAGGAAAAATCCATAAACCATTATTAAAGGGGACCAGGGAGGATCTGGTGGCGGTGGCCTTTTGCCGAGTTCGCGAGCTCTCCGAAGCAGTGCGCTATCGGGAACTGCAATTCAAGTTGATCTGGCGAGCCTATATATCGGAGGTGGGAGCGTGCAGGATGGGCTTGTTGGAGTCGGATGTGTGTGGTCTCTGTAGGGGGGGGGTGGGTACTCTCCTCCATCGTTTTTGGTCCTGTCCTGTTATTCAGGCGTTTTGGGAGGCGGGTAGGGACTAAATTGGCCACTTGGGTAGGGCGGAGCCTAGCCCTTCACCCTTTGTGGTGCTTATTTCATGTGACACCTCGGGGGGCCCCGGGGACAGTGACACAACGACAGCTTTATGAGAAGAGCTTCCTGGTGGCTAAGCAGTCCATCTTGCGTCATTGGCTGTCGGAGGGGGGACCGGTTCTAGGGGAATGGGAGGGGCAATTAGGAGAGCTCCTGCGTATGGAGCGTAGAACGGCCCAGCTACTAGGTGGTAAAGCCTGGTCCCGATTCCAACTAGTCTGGGCGCCCTTGCTGCGCGGCCCGGATTTTGCTGCTGTGGAGGTGCAGGACTGCGGGAGCTGAGCCCTGAGTGGACCCTCTCTGAAGCAGGGGGTGGGATACGGGGACTCTCTGGAGCTGCAACTTGGGTGGAAGGGCGGGAGGGGTGTCTCTGGTCACGGGGAGGAGGGGGGTGGGGGGGGAATGGTAGGGGAGGGGGGAGGTGGGTGGGGAGGGGGGGACTACTTGACTTTTAAACGTGTAGACAATTGGCCTAGTGGTGCTGCCCAGAGAGTGCTTTTGCTTTATGTACGCCACTCTGGGGGGGGGGGGATGGGTTTGAAATGCTATGTCTGGACTGCTGTGCTTTGGAGTGATATGCTCTGTATAAGTTCCATTTTGACCTCCTTCCCTAGTTTCGGGCTAATTGTTGTACTGAGCCTTCTATGATAGTGTTTATGCACTCTGCCTGTACTTTGTATTGGCCCGGTTGTAGGCCTGGCATACTGTTCATGTTCATTTTCTAAGAAATTCAATAAAAATGATTTTACATAAAGGGGACCAGGGAAATCCATAGCTTACCCCAGGATAAGCATTGTGGAATCTGTGTACCTTTTTGAGAACCTGACAAGTACTTGTGACCTTGATTGTCCACTGTTGAAAACAGGATACTGGGCTTGATGGACTTTGGTCTGACCCAATATGACATTTCTTATGTTCTTATGTCAGTCATTGGAGAAGTGGAATTTGAACTCTGGTTCTCAGTCACTGCTCTAACCCAGGGGTTATAAACCCAGACCTCAGGAGACACCTAGCCATTCAGGTTTTCAGGATAACCACAGCGAATATGCATGAGAGATTTGCATATACTGCCTCCATGTATGCAAAACTGTGGTTATCCTGAAAACCTGACTAGCACGGGGTCTCCTGAGGACTGGGTTGAGAACCCCTGGTTTAGATATACCATGAATGTCTAATTTTAATTACTATTTGATGTAAAATGGTTATAACTAGTCACTTCTCCCAGTTTTCTTGGGAGAGAGCGGCGCCTCTTTTGCAGGGCATCATTATGAGTAAAGCCAGCCCTGTGGAAGACTGGATGGCCGACACTCTTGTAGCTGGTTCCAGTGTTCAAAGAGCAAAATTCCAATATGAGATGGGCCTGCACCGCAGCTGGAGATTCTAGGACTGGACATTCATGGCAATCCTCCACTCTACTCAGCTGTGGTAGGGAATCTAATGAATCACACCTCTGTGTGGCAGTAGCATAGACGACCATACTCCACTGCTCTTCAGAAATCTGACATTGGAAGGGGAAGGGGAGAGCAAAGTCCAACCAGATACGTTTTCTGAGAGGTTTTATGTAGTTCACACCTTCTTTTAATAGTAGTTCAAGACACGTTACATTCAGGTAAAAATCTGTATTTCCCTCTCCCTGAAGGGCTTACAATTTAAAATTTATGCCTGAGGCAATGGAGTGTTGAGTGACTTGTCCAAGATGACAAAGAGCAGCAGTGAAATAAGTCTTAAATATTGCTCTGCGCACATTGGTGGGAGGCTTGGGAACAGAAGGGAAATTTATCACTAGAATTAAAAAAAGAAATGTTCCCACTTACTCCATCTTAGCAGCACTGGGTAGAGATGCAGTGATGCCCTTACTGGGACACAATTTAACAAACAAAAATCTGAGTCTCAGCTTTTCTTTTATTAAAAAATGCATAGCAAAAAGGTCACACTATAAGAATCTTAGTGGTATGTTCAAAGTGTTGGTGCCCTAGGTGAACCTCAAGCTTTATACCCTCTCTCACTACCAAAATCTTTTAGTTAGCTTTGAATGCCCTGTTTTTGCTGTCCTCTGGAAGTTGCTGCCCTAGGCAACTGCCTAGTTTGCCTAGTGGTTGGGCCAGCCCTGAACCCGGGCTACCTCCAACTAGGTCCCCGTTTAGTAAACCTGCCCCTTAAATCAGACTAATCAGATTGTTTTAGGTGTACAAATGTTATAACTCGTCTCATCTCTTCGCCACACCAACCATTACTGTCCTTCACATCACTCTACATTCATGTAATCATTAGCTACCTTCCCCCATCTGCCCTCTCTCTTCTCCCTCACTATCTGCTTTTCAAATGCAGATTAATCCCATCCATCCCTCTACCTCACCCCTAATTCATCACTGTACTATGCTTCCCCCACTGCGTCCCCTTCATTATTCTATCTACCATTACCAGTCCTACTTTCTTTTCTTCCAGGAAGATTATGAAGCTGTCTTTTCCCCCAGACAGCAGCAACTAATAGTAACCACAAGCACTGCTGACTTTATTTAATATCTCCCTTTCTCCTGGAATAAACTATATTTCCTTTTGCAGGCCCGGCCCCCATGTTTCAGTCGAAGGCTGCCATTTTAGTTTACTTTAGTTTATTCAGTTTCTTTCTAGGTCACCTTTCAAACAAGGGTGCAGCAAAAATGGTTTATAAATAATATAAAAGCAAAAAAACATTGAGGGATCCAAGAAGCAGTTTAAAGACAGAAAAAAAAAGGAGTCACAGACTCAGCCCAAAGCCCCAGGCCTATCTCACACCTCCGGAAATCCCTGGGAAAAGAGATAGGTATGGAGAGTCTCTTAGAAATCCACTAGCGTTTGTGCAAGAGTGGCCCAGAACGAAATACTGAAGGGTTGATCTCAGCACATAGAGGCTTCAGCCTGGACTTATTAACAACCATAATTGCCTTCTTTCTACAAGCCTCCCTTGTCTCTGTAGAAGAGGCATCAAGGTGAAAGGCCAATATTCACAGCACAACACCTCAAGAACAAGCAACAACATCCAAAATGATTGTAGAGACTGAAAAATGCTCTAGAACACGGAGGGATGGCATAGCTGTTCAGGGAGGGGATTGCTGTCTCAAGTTGAGCTGCATTAGATAAATAAATCCTAATAAGAAGAGCATCATCGGTTCAGTCCAAATAAGTAAAGAGTCACATGATTTCAGCTGAACTAAAGCAGAAATGCAATATCAAAGTCACAGTGGTGGCTTCTTGCCTCCATAAGTGATGTCCTCAATGAGCAGTGCTTCTGAAAGTGATCAAAAATCCACAAACTTACACAGAGTATCTTTGCCTGCCCCCAAGTCAAAACGTTTCGGGAACTGGGCAATTCATTATAAAAAGTGTAGCTGTAAAAAATACTCAAGTCAAGGTAACCAGTGTTAATACGAGAACATTCTCTGCTCTAGCAAGATGACAGAATACAGACAAGGCACTGAAAGATTCCCAAGCATATACTGGTATTGCGCAATGACTGTGCTTTGGTCCCTGAGGTTTTGCATGTCCGGCACACAATGATGCAACACTCAGGGTAATTAAACTTTTAGATTTACATGCTGAGATTTCTAAGTTTGTAGCCAGACCAAAATATTCATTGCCAACAGGGGATGCGGCAAGCTGGATGCAGAGAAAACATCTTGCTATAAAATTACATTTAAATACTTTTGCTGGATCCTGGCAGCAGTTAGAAATATTCCAGTTTTGTCAAGAGAACTCCCCTACGTTTCCCAAAGGGTAGTACTGGTGAGGCACAAATCCAAAGATGGCAAGAACAGTCTTCTCACTCCCTATGGTTTTCTGAACAGAATCTGCCTTGTATGTCTGCGCCCATGAGAATTCAACTGGAATCCACCCAGGACAGTTCCTCCAAATGGGTTAGTTTTGAGCATACCATGACAGTCATGAGCCTCTCCTCTAAACCAGGGTATGTGGAGTATGATCTCAATCTCTCAAATTGACTGCTAATACTTGCTATAAAATGCTTGCATTGTGCCAGAGAAAGCTTCCTTCTGGAGTTCGTAAGATGTAACAGGTATGGATAATTTGTCAAGATGTGCTTGGAAATTTTTCTTTAAATCCACCTGCTGTAGCGCTTTGGGTGTTTTTGTACCATCATTATGGATCCCTCTGCCTCGGCGTCTGAGGGGAGAGAATTCTTAGGTTACATTTAAGCAAGGAGAAAAGTCATTGTTGTTTAGAAAGACTTATAACACTAGCTGAGGCTGTTTGATGGATGGCGCAATTTCCTGTGTTCTTCCCTCTGCTTTTCTTTACGGATTTTAACTATTCTCCTTTTACATTTTGATTCTGGGCTTACTGTATGGCCTTTGTCACCATAGTGGTTTTGGTTTATGGGTTTCTACAGCTCCCAGATTATGTTGATCTTTGTAAACCGCTTTGGTGTAATAGCAAAAGCAATATAGCACATCTTTAAATTACATCAAATTCTGTGTTTTAAGAAAAGCCATGGGCCCTTCCTTTGTCAGGGATCAGACAATCTGCCCTGCTCTTTCCAGTGGAGTCAGACACCATGCTAAAGCCCCAGGTTTGGTTCCCAGTCTGGGGGTGCCGCGGGAGAATCAACCAGCCAGCACTCAATAGTGACACCTTCTGTTTGTAACTAGACTGCACACATGCAAGGTTCTTGAAAGAACCAGGATCTGCAATACCCAACCACAGACGCTTGTGGCAACGACTAGACTAAGCAAGATTAGGAAAAAATAAGGGAAACATCTTGGGGAAATCGTGAATGAAGACTCCTAACACTGCTGTCCAGCAGAGACCTGTTTTGAATGAACTGGATGCTAAAAGAAGCAAACAGAAACAGTCAGGACAATTATGGAGGGATCGAGGGGAGGAGGGCGGAGAGTTGAACAGCAGCTGTTTCAGGTTAGGCACATGAAGTGTGTAACGGGATGCATAAAAAGTTGAAGATAAACCAGAAAGTAAGTCTTACTTAGACTGACATCTAGTGGCGCAAATGAAAACTGAACAAGTAACAGTGAACTGAAATGGACTGGCATCGGGCACTTTGCATCAGATGATCACATGGTCTACTATGCTGGAAATGAAAGACAAAGAAGAAATGGTGTTGCATTTATAATAAAGAAGAAACTTGCAAGAACTGTAATGAAATACAATGCAGTCAGTGAACGCTTAATCTCTATTTGTCTATGAGGAATGCCTATCAACACAACTATAATTCAAGTATATGCCCCAACAACAGCTGCAGAAGAGAATGAAATTGAAGAGTAATATGAACAAGTACAAGCCGAAATTGACAAAACATGCAAACAGGATATCCTGAGTCATGGGTGACTGGAACGCAAAAGTTGGCAACAAAGAAGGCGGCAAAGTAGTTGGAAAATATGGACATGGCAACAGAAATGAAGCTGGAGAAAGACTGATAGAATTTTGCAAGACCAACGATCTATTCATCTCAAACACCTTCTTACAGCAACACAAGTGGCGACTGTAGACATGGACTTCACCCAATGGATTGTATAAAAATCAAATTGACTACATCTGTGGAAATCAACGATGGAAAAGCTCTGTAACATCAACAAAGACAAAACCTAGAGCTGACTGTGGTGCAGATCATCAACTACTAGTATGCAAACTCAAGCTAAAGATGAAAGAGCAAACCACTCATGAATGCAGCAAAATATGACCTTGAGAATATACCACTGGAATTTAAAGACTGCCTGCAAAATCGATTTGCTGCTTTAGATACAAATGACAGAGCTCCAGAAGAGTTATGGAATGACATCAAAAAGGTTGTGTTGGAAGAAAGAGAAAAGTCTCTACAAAAGGTGAAAAAGCAAAAACGGCCAAAATGGATGACAGAAGAAACTCTGAAAATTGCCCAGAAACGCAGAGAAGCTAAAGCCAGAGAAGAAAGAAAGACAGTCACAGAACTCAGAGATTTCCAACGTGCTGCAAGACAGGACAAGGAAAAGTACTACAATGACGCATATGCAAGGAAACAGAAGCAGAAACTATTAGAGGAAGAACAAGATCGGCTTTCTTAAAGCTACGAGAGTTAAAGAAAAAGTTCCAGCCTCGAAATGGAATGTTACAAGATGCTCAAGGTTCTATGTTGAATGATGCTGAGAAGATCAAGAAAAGGTGGAAGGAATATACAGAGTTTTTATATGATAAAGATCAAGTGGACCAACAGCCGTTTCAAACTGTACCTTATGATCGAGAACCATTGGTGATGAAAGAAGAAGTTGAAGCAGCATTGAAAGCCTTATCAAAGAACAAAGCACCAGGCATTGATAGCATTCCCATAGACACATTACAGCAATCTGATGCAGCTGTTACCGTACTTACAAGGCTCTACCAAGAAATATGGAAGACATCATGGCCAACTGACTGGAAAAGATCTGTGTTCATACCAAAACTAAAGAAAGGTGATCCAACTGACTGTGGAAATTATCGACAATCGCTCTGATCCCACATGCCAGCAAGATTCTTGAATGATCTTCAGTGGAGACTACAACCATATCTGGAACAAGAACTACCTGAAGTGCAAGCAGGGTTCAGGAAAGGGCAAGGAACGAGAGACATCATTGCAGATGTGAGATGGATCCTTGAAAAGGCTACAAAATACCAAAAGGATATCTATTTGTGCTTTATCGACTATAGCAAGGCTTTTGACTGTGTAAACCTTGCCGCTGAACCTCACCGTCTCTTTAACACCCTCAATTCTCTCCTCAAGGTCCCCCCTAACCGACCCCACCCTCCCTCTCTGCCCAAACCCTAGCCGATTACTTCCATGACAAAATCCTCAAAATTACTCTCCAATTCCCTACCCCCTCATCTATCTCCCCTCCCACCACTTCTCCTCCCCCATCCATACTCCCCCTGCCACCCTCTCCTCCTTCTCCCCAATCTCTGAAGAAGAAACCACATTTCTTCTTTCCTCCTCCAAACCCACCACCTGTTCATCAGATCCTATTCCCACCCATCTCCTACATTCCACTCCCTCACCATTGCCCCCTGCATCACTCATATCCTCAACCTTTCACTCTCCAGTGCAACTGTCCCCATTGACTTCAAACATGCTGTTGTCACACCCCTCCTCAAGAAACCCTCACTTGATCCCACATGCCCTTCTAACTATCGACCCATCTCCCTCCTTCCCTTCATATCCAAACTGCTAGAATGAGCAATCCACCGTCGCTGCCTCGACTTCCTCACCTCCCAGGCCCTCCTGGATCCACTACAATCAGGCTTACGCCCCCTACACTCCACCGAAACGGCACTCACAAAAGTCACCAACGACCTGTTCTTGGCTAAATCTAAGGGCTTCTATTCTATCCTCATCCTTCTTGACCTTTCTGCTGCCTTCGACACCGTTGACCACGACCTTCTCCTCACCACCCTCTCTTCACTTGGCTTCAAGGACTCTGTACTATCCTGGTTCTCCTCCTACTTCTCCCACCGCTCATTTAGTGTATGCTCTGGAGGCTTCTCCTCCTCTCCTACCCTGCTCCAGGTAGGTGTACCCCAGGGATCTATCTTGGGCCCCCTCCTTTTCTCTCTCTATACCCAAGGCCTTGGCGCGCTTATCTCTTCCCATGGCTTTCAGTACCATCTCTATGCCAATGACTCCCAAATCTCTCTCTCTACACCTAATATCTCTTTGGCAACCCAGTCCAAGATCTCTGCTTGTCTTTCGGACATCGCTGCCTGGATGTCTCATCGCCGACTGAAAGTGAACATGGCCAAGACTGAACTCCTTGTCTTTCCACCAAATTCCTCCCCCACTTCCCCCCTCTCAGTCCATGTGGATGGATCTATTATCCTTCCTGTTCCCTTGGCCCGCAATCTAGGGGTTATCTTTGACACCTCTCTCTCCTTCTCCGCCCATATCCAGCTTGTAGCCAAGACCTGACGATTTTTCCTCTACAACATCAGCAAGATCCACCCCTTTCTCTCTGAACACACTACCAAAACGCTTATCCACTCCTTAATCTCCTCTCGCCTCGATTACTGCAACCTACTCCTCGCTGGTCTCCCCGTGAGCCACCTCCTTCCCCTTCAATCTATACAAAATCATGCTGCTCGACTAATCTTCTGCCAGCCTCACCATGCCCACATTACTCCCCTCCTCAAGTCACTTCACTGGCTCCCCATCCAATTCCGCATCCAATTCAAGCTTCTCCTGCTTTCCTATAAATGCATTCACTCTATGGCCCCTCAATACCTCATATCCCTCATCTCTCCTTACGCCCCCTCTCGGAATTTGCACTCTGCTAACAAATTGCTTCTTTCAGTGCCTTTCACCCACACCGCAAACTCCCGACTGCGCTCCTTTCACCTTGCTGTGCCATACGCCTGGAATGGCCTACCTGCGTCTGTGCGCCAGGCGCCCTCCCTGGCCCTCTTCAAATCCAGGTTGAAGACCCACCTCTTCACCGTTGCATTCAGATCCTGACTTCCTTCCTCATCCTACCCTAACCCCCGTCAACGTTTTGACCAAACTATAGACCAAGCTGTACCACACTGTATCTTCCATATAACTGACTAATGCTCTGTACTGTTCTGGCTAGATTGTAAGCTCCAATGAGCATGACTCTTACGGGCAGGGACTGTCTCTTGTTTGTTAGCCACCTCTTGTAGGTTAACTGTGCAGCGCTGCGTGCGTGGTGCTTTATAAGTGCTAAATAGTAGTAGTAGTAGTAGTAGTAGTAGTAAACCATGAGAAACTCTGGGCCACATTAAGAAGCATGGGTATACCAGAACACCTGATCGTTCTCTTGTGCAATCTGTACATTGATCAAGAAGCAACAGTTCGAACGGAACAAGGAGAAACAGAATGGTTAGAACATATATAAGAACATAAGATATGCCATACTGGGTCAGACCAAGGTCCATCAAGCCCAGTATTCTGTTTCCAACAGTGGCCAATCTAGGTCATACGTACCTAGCAGTTTCCCCAAGGGACACAGGTTCCACAATGCTTGTATTGGGTTCAAGCATTGATATCCTGGGTCCCTTCTTAATAATGGTTTATGGACCTTTCCTCCAGGAACTTGTCCAAACCTTTTTTTAAACCCAGCTACACTAACAGCCTTTACTACATCCTCCGGTAACAAATTCCAGAGTTTGATTACACGTTGAGTGAAAAAATATTTTCTTTTATTAGTCTTAAATAGTTTACCCTGTAGCTTCATTGCATGTCCCCTAGTCTTTCTATATTCTGATAAGGTAAACAATCGATCTACGTTTACCCGTTCCACTCCGTTCATTAATTTATAGACTTCTATCATATCTCCCCTCAGCCGTCTCTTTTCCAGGTTAAAGAGCCCCAACCTTTTTAGCCTTTCTTCATAGGAGTAGCCTTCCATCCCCTTTACCATTTTGGTGGCTCTTCTCTGAGCCTTTTCTAAAATCGCTATATCCTTTTTAAGATACGGCGACCAGAATTGCACACAATATTCAAGGTGCGGTCTCACCATGGAACGATATAGCAAAGGTGTACGACAAGGCAGCATACTTCCCCCCTACCTGTTTAATTTATATGCAGAACAAATCATCAGAGAAGCAGGATTGTATGAAGACAACAGAGGTGTGAAGATTGATGGAAGACTCAACAACCTTCGCTATGCTGATACCACCACATTACTGGCTGAAAGTGAAGATGATCTGAAAGATTTGCTTCTCACAATCAAAGAACATAGTCTCAAAATGGGCCTGCACCTTAATGTAAAGAAGACAAAGATCATGACAACTGGCATAATCAACAGGTTCATCGTTGAAGGAGAAGAAATTGAAATTGTAAACAACTTTAACCTACTTGGATCAACTACCAATAAAGAAGCAATCAGTTGCCTTGCACCAGACTTGTGCAGGGGAAAATCAAACAGTAGTTTAAATATGACTGGAGCTTGACGACCTCAGAAGCATTGGAGGAATGTAGATATCTAGAAATACAGCTATATCAGAAGTGGTTCCAAAGGTTGCAGCCTACCCTGTATTAATAATCATGAAATAATAATAATAATAATCATGGGACCAACACAGAGGATCTCTAAAGGTAAAAAGTGGACTGTTGTAGTTGTTGTTATGGAAGGACAGACTAGATGGGCCTTGTGGTCTTTTTCTGTCATCATGTTTCTATGTTTCTATGAAAGAGCTTGTGAGATTGGTAAACTAGTTGTATCAGGATTTGTCTCTGTCATCTCAAATTTCATCTGTGCTCAGGGCTTTCTTTAGCCAGCTTAGACTTAGAGGATCTTTTACGAATGGGCACTAAGGTGTTGCACATAACTTGCAAGGGTTTCGGTGGTATTGGTGTGTTATGTGCAACACCAACATGTTAACTGGCAGGGGCATGGAAAGCATTTCCTTGGCAGTTAACATGAAGCCCTGTCCCCTAGCATATGCCACAGTAGTGCAGGTGCACCTAATGGCACCTATTGATGTGGCATTAGGTGAACCCACACGAATGCAGTTAACGCAGTGTGAACACCGTGCCAACTGCACTGAGCTCACCCTGCCCACTCTCCACCCCTAACTCACCTACTTGCAACCCTAATATTTATTTTATTTATTTAACAGTATTTATATCCCGCTTTTCACGGGGTCAAAGCGGTCTAACATTAAAGGGTGGGGGACAATAATCAAGTCTAGGGTTGGGGCTATCACCGGGGGCCAACATTAATGATCTGAACAGATATTAAGGACATAGACAATGTACATCAGTCTCTTAGAAAATAGATCAGAGGGTATGATTAGGGGGTCTGGGGGGTAGTCAGTGATGGGTGTTTGCTTCTGGTCCGAGGTATTCCTGGAATAGGATGTTTTTAGTTGTTTCCTGAATGTCAAGGGATCTCCGTTGCTTCTGATATGACTTGGTAGAGAGTTCCAGAGGGATGGTGCGTACAGTTCGAAGGCTCTGTCCGTTGATTGTATTTGGTCCGTTTATGGGGGATGGTGAGGGAGTTAGTGGTGGTTTGTCTGGTTGTTTTGTTGTGGGTGGGTTGGGGCAGTAGAGTGCGGAGCTGGGAAGTCTGGGTTTGGTAGAGGGCTTTGCGAATAAGTAGGGCAGATTAGTATTTGATTCTTGCTTCGAGAGGGAGAATGTGCAGCTCCCACAGGACTGGGGTGATGTGATCTTGGTTTTTTGCTTTCTGGATAATTCTCACTGTGGTATTCAAGGCAGTTCGTAGTGGGTTGGTGTGGGTGGCAGGTAGTCCGTGGTAGATTATATTGCAGTAGTCCAGGTGGGGGAGTGTCATGGCTTGCATGACTGTCCTGAAGTCCTGCGGTTCAATGAGAGGTCTGAGGCATTGTACTGTTTTTGCCTTGTGGAATATTATTCCGGTAGTTTTTTTGATCTGCTGCTTGAGTGTGAGCGCTTGGTCTATGATGATTCCTAGTTATTTTATGTGTGGTTGAATTTGTATTCGTGTGGCTCCTATGCTGAGGTGTGTAGGTGGTGTGAAGTCTGTGTCTTTGGTTACTATGAGGGCTTCTGCTTTTTTATGTTGATGGCTAGGTTGTTCTTTTGTAGCCAGCTGGAGACTTCTATGAAGCAGTCTGATAGGTGTTTGTTCATTGGGTTAGTGGTTGTGATGGACCATAGAGCATTATGTCATCCGCATAGATGTGGTAGTTGATGTTGTGGGCGCGTATGATTGAGCAGAGTGGTTGCAGGTAGATGTTGAAGAGCATGGCAGATAGTGTGGATCCTTGGCATACTCCTTGGTGTTGCTGAAAGGGGGGGGGGAGGTTGCTATGTTTGTGCGGATCAGTTGTCTATTGGTTAGGTAGGAATGGAACCATTGAAGTACGACATTTTTTATGCCAATTTCTTGGAGTCTGTGTAGGAGGATGTTGTGGGAGATGGTGTCGAAGGCTGCAGATATGTCCAGGAAGATCATAGCATATCCAGGGTGTTCATTAGTGATGTCATGAGGGTCTCGACTCCATGGAATGGATGGAAGCCATGTTGTTGCGGGTCCAGTATGTTTTTGGTATCTAAGTGGTCTTGAAGTTGTTGCTGAACTATCTTCTCAATGATTTTGGTGGTGAACGGGAGACTTGCTATAGGCCTGAATGAGGCGGGATCAAGGGGATCCAGATTGTGTTTTTTTAGGGTTGGGCGGATGATTGAGGTTTTGAGGATGTCTGGCATGCGTTCTTGTCTGAGGGATTCATTAACAATGTGGGTTAGTGGTGCGCTTAAGTCCTCTTTGGTTTTCTTTATCCATTCTGCAGGGCAGGGATCTAGTGGAGAGGTGGTGGTGTTTAGGCGGGAGATGGTGGATTCTATTTTTTCTTTTGTGATTGTTTTGAATGTGCTCCAGTCTATGTCTATGGCGGTAGGGTGGGTTGTTGTCTCTGCATTCAGTTGTGGATTTTGTGGTTGTTGAAGCTGCTTGTATTGGCTGCTAATATGAGTTGCACAGTTAGCACAGGAATCATCCTGCACTGTCATGGCCCTGTGCTAGCTAGCAACATGCACCCCAGTGCACCTTTAGCAATGCCAGAACACAGGCTGCATGCTAGCGCCCATTAAAGATCCCCTTAGGTAAGCAACATCCCTTTTGCAACAGGACAATCTTACTTGTTAATGCATTCTCTAGTGTTATCAAGATATATGATTGAAATTCTTTATAGCAGATGTCCCCTGTGAGTCTGGAGAAATCATGTTGGTTGCTAAATGGGGTCATTAAGCTACTTCTGGGCAGGAAAATATTTGGTCATGTAATGCAGTCCCCCCCACTCCCCTCCAGTTTCACTGACTCTAGTAGAGGCTTGGCTTAAATGTAACAGCTTCCTTTTGGTTCAAAAGTATTACTATATGGGCTTCCTAAAGTATATGGCTAAAACCATATCTCCCTATATGTCCCTGCAAGTTCACTGTGGTCATCTCAGATGGATCTTTTCCAGCTTCCATTGTTGCTTAAGGAAAAATTTCACTTACCATAATTTCCTTTCCTGGAATCCTGCTAGACCAATCCAGACAAGTGGGTTATATTCCCCTGCCAGCAGATGTTGGCTAGAGAGAAAGTACCAAAGGTTTCAGTGAGCATTCCCTGCAACAAATAGTAACACCTCTAGGGATCACCTTCAGTATTTAGAATATAATAACATAACATATACCATACTAGGTCAGATCAAGGTCGATCAAGCCCAGTATCCAGTTTCCAACAGAGGCCAACCTAGGTCACATGTACCTAGTAGTTTCCCCAAAAGACACGGGTTCCACAATGCTTGTGTTGGGCAAGAAGTGGATTTCCCGGGTCCCCTTTAATACTGGTTTATGGACCTTTTCCAGGAACTTGACCAAAACCTTTAACCCAACTACACTAACAGCTTTTACTACATCCTCCAGAAACAAATTCCAGAGTTTGATTACACGTTGAATGAAAAAATAATTTTCTTTTATTAGTCTTAAATAGGTTACACTATAGTTTCATTGCATGTCTCCTAGTCTTCCTATATTTTGATGGCGTTAACAATCGATCTACATTTACCTGGTCCACTCCATCTATAAAATTTATAGACCTCTATCATATCGACACTGACTCGACGGCACTTAACAACATCACATCTCCCCTCAGTTGTCTTGTTTCCAGGTTGAAGAGACCTAATCTTTTCAGAATCTCTTCATAGGTGTATCCTTCCATCCCCTTTACCATTTTGGTGGCTCTTCTCTGTAACTTTTCTAATTCCACTATATCCTTTTATTTCAATATATCCTTTTTAAGATACGGCAACCAGAATTGCACACAATATTAAGGTGCGGTCACACCATGGAACAATACAGAGGTATTATAATATCCTTTGTTTTATTCTCCATTCCTTTCCTTATGATACCTAGCATTCTATTAGCTTTCTTGGCCACCGCTGCACACTGGGCAGAGGGTTTCAACATGTTATCCATGATGACGCCTTTCTCCTAATGTGGAACCTTGCTTCATGAAACCATAGTTTGGGTTGTTCTTTCCTAGGTGCATAACTTTGCACTTGTCCACATTAAATTTTATCTGCCATTTGGATGCCCAGTCTTCCAATTTATCAAGATCCTCTTGCAATTTTTCACAATCCTCATGGGTTTTAACAACTTTGAATAATTTTGTGCCATCTGCAAATTGATTACCTCACTCATTATTCCCATTTCCAGGTCATTTACAAATTTATTAAAAAGCAGCAGACCCAGTACAGATCCCTGAGGTACTCCTCTATTCACTTTTCTCCATTGGGAAAATTGGCCATTTAGCCCTACCCTCTGCTTTCTATCTTTTAACCAGTTCCTGATCCACAATAGTACATTGCCTCCTATCCCATGACTTTTTAATTTCACCAAGAGTCTCTCATGAGGGACCTTGTCAAAGGCTTTCTGAAAATCCAGATACACTATATGAACTGATCAGGGGCGGCCCAAGGGGGGTGCGGGGCCATGTGCGGAGACTGGGTGCGGGGCCTCATTTGCATAAGGGGCCTCATTTGCATAAATATTTGCATAATGTTACCATACACTAAATTTTAGTAAACATGCCTCTTCATGAGTGTATGGATAAAGAAAGACAAAGATTTCTACATTACTATAATCCAGTGCCAAACGCCAGGCACATTAGGAACTACAACAAACACTGCCCATTTAGAACCCACCGTATCCTAACAGCACTACCAGGACTCATAAAGCACCATACCCTACCTATCAAAAGGCAACACTGCAAATATTAAACCAATACATTTTAGAGAACAACAATACATGACCTACTGGGGAAAGAGAACAAGTGACAATGTCAAATAGGAATTACATAAACAGAATACCTCAGCTCAGTTACACATGCAGAACATAGACCATCACCAAACAAGGAATCACAATTTAAAAACAGGAAGACAATAATTAAACTGGGAACCCTAAAAGCCAAACTTGGAATGTACAACAACAATGTAGAAATAAAACTATAAATTAATTTCCTCTTGTACTAAACAAAGCACAGACATTAATGATGCACATTTCCCAGAGCTGACATATTCCAGTTAATAAATTCAAAATAAAGAGATATCTTTGTACCTTTTGTGCATTGTTTTTCAGTTGCAATTGTTCCAGCCACTTTCTTCTGGTTTATTTGTGTCTTCTGCTATCTCTCCATCGTCTGCTGTCCATTTGTCCTTTCTTCTCTTCTAGTTTTTTTCCATTCTCTCTCTACATCTGCTTTAACATAATAATCTTTCTCCTTTTGCTCTTTCCTCATTCCTATTTCATCCACTCAAATTTTACCCCTGCATCCTCAATCCCCACTTAGTCTCCCAATACCCGGCCAATTGTACATTTTTCTTCCCTCCCACACAAAATATTGTTCCCCTCTCCATTTCACTCTCCCAGCCCCATCCCCTTCTAATCTCCCCCAACATCAGCTCCCTTTTAGTTCCAGCCCCACCCAGTATCCGCTCCCTTCTAGTCCCCACATCAGCCCATTTCCAGTCCTGGCCCCCCATCAGTCCATTTCCAGTCCTAGCTCCCCCATCCATTTCCAGTCCTATCCGAGTCCTTTCATCAGCTCATTTCCAATACCAGCCTCCCATCAGCCCATTTCTAGTCCTTTCCTAGCCCCACCATCAGCCCATGTTAAATCCTAGCTCCACTCCACTCAGCCCATTTCTAATCCAAGCCCCCCATGAGCCTACTTCCAGTTCTAGCCCCTCCATGAGTCCATTTCAATCCAAGCCCCCACCACAGCCCATTTCCAATCTTAGCTCCCCCCAACACCCAATTCCCAGTCCTATCCTAGCCCCTCCATTAGCCCATTTCCTGTCCTAGCTCCCTCCCCTAAGAGCCCATTCCAAGCCCCCCTTCCCATCAGCTATTTGCAGTTCAAGCCCCCTTCCACTCAGCCATTTCCATTCCAAGTCCCCCTCCCCATCTGCTATTTGCTGTTGTAGCCCCCCACTTCCCCTCAGCCAATTTCCATTCCAAGCCCCGTCCCCATCATCTATTTGCATTTCAAGCCCCCACTTCCCCTCAGCCCATTTCCATTCCAAGCCCCCCTCCCCATCAGCTATTTGCAATTCAAGCCCCCTTCCACTCAGCCCATTTCCAGTCCTAGCAACCCCCCCAACCCATTACCAGTCCTAGCCCCCCATAGCCCACTCCCAGTCCTAATACCACCAGCCCATTTCCAGTCCTAATCCCCCATCACCCAATTTTTAGTTTAAGCCCCCCCGTAGCCCATTACCATTCCTAACCTCCCCATCAGCCCACTCCTAGTCCTAATCCCCCATCACCCAATTTTTAGTTTAAGCCTCCCCATAGCCCATTACCATTCCTAACCTCCCCATCAGCCCACTCCTAGTCCTAATCCCACCAGCCCATTTCCAGTCCTAATCCCCCATCACCCAATTTTTAGTTTAAGCCCCCCCATAGCCCATCACCACTCCTAAACCCCCCCATAGCCCATCACCACTCCTACCCCCCCCCCCAGCGCCCATCACCACTCCTAACCCCCCAGCCCAGCCCAGGGAAAATTTAAAATAAAAAAAAAGCTGTCTGCTGCTGCTTCCGGGACCGCCGCAGCAGAATCGAGTGTGCCGCGGGGCCCTCCCTGTGCCTGGCAGAGCCTGCCCTCCCCGGTATCAGCTCTCTCCAGCTGCAGTCACACGCGCCGGCTTTCAGAGCGCGAAGGGACTAGTTTCCCTTTTGCGGCTCTGTTAAGCCCGCGGGGGCTGATGGGAACTTCCCACCAGCCCCCGTGGACTTAACAGAGCAGCGAGGGAGAAACTCTCCTCTCGCGCTCTGAAATCGGCACGTGTGACTGCAGCTGGAGAGAGCTGATACCGGGGAGGGCAGGCTCTGCCGGGCACAGGGGGGGCCCCGCGGCACACTCGATTCTGCTGCGGCGGCCCCGGAAGCGGCAGCAGACAGCTTTTTTTTATTTTTTTAAATTTTACTTTTGGATCAGAATGTTTTTTTGCGCGGGGCCCCCTGAAACGCGGGGCCCTGTGCAAAAAACATTCTCGCTCAATGGACGGGCCGGCCCTGCAACTGATTCACCTTTGTCTACCTGTTTATTCACACTTTCAAAAAAATCATAAGAGATTAGTAAGACAAGACTGTCCTTGGCTAAAGGCATGTTGGTTGTCTCCCATTAAGCCATGACTATCTTATCTACATGTTCAGTAATTTTGTTCTAATGGTTTCTACCATTTTTCCCAGTACTGACATCTGGCTCACCAGTCTGTAGTTTCCTAGGATTCCTGGAACCTTTTTAAAAATTGGCAGTACATTGGACATTCACCAGTTTTCAGGTATTACAGATGATTTTAATGAAAGTTCAACACCCTTGGATGTATACCATCCTGTCCAGGTGATTTGCTACTCTTCAGTTGATCAATTGTAATACATGTTGCCAGTGTATCAATATTTCTTTCAGTTCTTCTGCAGCATCACCTTTAAATACCATTTCAATCATGGTTAATACCCCTACAGCTTCCTTAGTAAAGACAGACACAATGAATTCATTCAGACTCTCCGCTATGGCCTTGTCTCCTCTTAGTGCCCCTATTACCCCTCTATCATCTAATGGTCCAACAGACTCGCAGTTTTTTTGCTATGAAATATACAGTCAAACCTCAGTTTTCATATGATTCAGTTTTCGTTGACTTTTTTCATCAAGATTTTGTCCCAGTTTTCGTACATTGTCTCGGTTTTCACACAGTTGAAAATGGAGCACCATCTTGTGGCCAGAAGTGGGATTTTCTTTATTTTGATTCTCTTGCTGATTGACTGTCTTCCATATGCCAACAAGAGTCTTCAATAAAGTTAAAAGTGATGCTAAATATTCATTTATCCATTAGTCATTTATATGCATTTCTCATTGTTTTCTGTATGTAAAAATATAGTTATCTATAAAATGTATTTTTTGTTAATATTTTTGGGTGTCTGGAACAGATTAATTGGATTTACATTATTTCTTATGGGAAATATTGCTTCAGTTTTCATACATTTGGTTTTAGTCAGACTTTTTCGAACGGATTAATCACGAAAACTGAGGTTCCACTGTACCTGAAAAAGTCTTTCAAGTATATTTCATAGCAAAAAACCTGCAAGAGAGTCTGTTTGCTCCCAAAGCAAGCTTCTTCTCAAAATTTCTCTTTGCCTGCCTTATCAATATGTTGCATCTAACTTGCCAGTGCTTATGTTGTTTTCAGTTTTCATCATTTGGATCCTTTTTCAATTTCCTTGGCAAAACAGCCTCTTTGACCTCACCTTTATACCATGCTGGCAGTTTTTTGCACTTCCTTCCACTTTTCTTAAAGCGTGGAATACAGCTAGTCTGGACTTCCAAGATAGTATTTTTAAACACCCATGCTAGATGTAAACCATGAACCTTTGCAACTACTCCTTTTAGTTTTTTCTTAACTATTTTCCTCATTTCATCAGTCTCCCTTTTGAAAGTTAAAAAGGTAGTACTGTGGATTTTATTGCCGTCCTTCCTCCATTTATTAAATCAAACGCAATCTTACTATGATCACTATTGCCAAGTGGCCCCAACACCCAGATCTTGCATTCCACTATGGACTAGGTCCAAAATGGCTTACCCTCTGGTCAGTTCATGAACCAGCTGTTCCAAGAAGCAATCATTTTTCATCTAGAAACTTTATCTACTTAGCATGTCCTGCCGTGACACTGATCCAGTCGATACCAGGAAATTGAAATCAACCATTATTATTACTGTGCTGTAACTTTTGTTAGCGTCCCTGATTTCTTTGAGTATTTCATCAGCCATTTTTTCATTTTGGTCAGGCAGTCAATGATAGTACACCCCCACTGCCATCGCCTTCCCCTTTTTCATGGAATTTCAATCCATAGAGATTCTACAGTGAATTTTGTTTCCTGCAAAACTTTAATCCTTTGTGACTCAATGCCCTCTCTAACAGAGTGCAACCCCTCCACTAATTTAATCTGCTCTATCATTACTATATAATTCTGTCTGCAGCAAATGTGGATGCCTTTTTCTTTGCTCCTGGCATTGCCTGAGGGTGGTTTGTCAGTACTTACTTTTAGCAAAACAATACGAATACGTTCAATATAACATAGTGGGAAATGTTCTCATACCATAATATTCTTATTTCTTCTTTTTATTCCTTCTTTTTATTCAATTTGTTCAACAGTAAAACTTTATTCTCAGACTCTACCGGGAGGTCTCAGACTCTTAGTCGCACCAATTCCTTAGGCTAAAGTTTTACTGTTGAACAAATTGAATAAAAAGAAGGAATAAAAAGAAGAAATAAGAATATTATGGTATGAGAACATTTCCCACTATGTTATATTGAACGTATTCGTATTGTTTTGCCGAGGGGCTTTACGTTCAGAAGCAGACCAATTTTTACGTAGTACTTACTTTTGAGCTATTTTTTTTAACCCCTGAATGTCTCCAGGTCACCCAAGAGGTGTCCCACTGGAGTTTCCCCAAATTCCCCTGGGTACAGCTTCTGATCAAGAGGATCAATGTAGCTGCCCATTGCAGTGGGAGGAAGTGCTCCTGGTCAGAACCAGTAGAGCCCAAGAAGGAAGCCTCAGTGCCTTCTGGACAACAAGATCGTCTGCCACTTTTTTCACTTTCAATTTAAAAAAACAACAAACCCACAACAACAACAACAACAAGACAACAGGTAAGACAGCTTTTCTACTTCAGTGTTGTACGGACAGGCTTTCCTGCACATTACCAGCTTCGCAGTGAGTTTTCTCAACCCTCCCCCCCCCCCCTTGGATCAGCATAGATACCTTCTAATTTACCTCTCCTGGCAGCTCTAAAGGGCTTGGGGGTGCAGCTGCTAATACTGCATCACTCTCCATGCACCGCTCATAAGGACATAAATGCCATACTGGGTCAGACCAAGGTCCACCAAGACCAGTATCCCGTTTCCAATGGTGGCCAATGCAGGTCACAAGAACCCGGCAGTTTTCCAAAAAGACACAGGTTCCACAATGCTTGTATTGGGGCAAGCAGTGGATTTCCTGGGTCCCCTTTAATAATGATTTCCTCCAGGAACTTGTCCAAACCTTTTTTTAAACCCAGTTACACGAATAGCTTTTACTACATCCTCCAGTAACGAATTCCAGAATTTGATTACGCATTGAGTGAAAAAATATTTTCTCTTATTAGTCTTAAACGGGTTACACTGTAGCTTCTTTGCATGGCCCTAGTCTTTCTACTTTTTGATGACTTAAATCAATGTACATTTACCCATTCCAATCTATTCATTAATTTATAGACCTCTATCATATCTCCCCCCAGCCATCTCTTTTCCAGGTTGAAGAGTCCTAATCTTTTAAGCCTCTCCTCATAGGGGTATCCTTCCAGCCCCTTTACTATTTTGGTGGCTTGTCTCTGTACCTTTTCTAATCCCATTATATCCTTTTATTTCAATATATATTTATTGCATTTTATCAGATTAAATACAATAACAAAGACAAGTAAATCAATCATGTCACAAAAAAATTTAAAGATATGTGGCAACATAAACCATAACCATTGATCAAGCCCACATTAAGGTGCTGAGCTGGGAAATTCAACAACTAAATTTTTCAAGGAACTAGAGACTCTTTTTTTTTAGTGCCATCAAGTCAGTGTGACTCCTAGAGAAGATAACATTAATCCATGCCACAAGTTCCTCACCTTGTCTACCTACAAGCAATTTATCCAATTCAGAGCTCTCTAAAAAGTTAAAAAGCCGCCTTGACTTTAGGATAAGGCGGGATACAAATCCATTTAAATAAAAAATAAATAAAATCTCTCTGCCCCTATGTGGTCACAAGACACTTACAGGGAAACTTCAAATAAAAAGTAGCACCTAAAGCAAACTCTCTAGACTAACTGTAAGAATTGACTCTCACGGGTTTATTTTGCTATGAATGTACTTGAAAAAGTTATTATGCATTTTTGCCTCGACAGCAAGCTTTTTTTCAAATTCTTTCTTTGCCTGCCTTATCAATGCCTTGCTTCTAACTTGCCAATACTTATGTTGTTTCTAGTTTGTCATTTGACTTCTTTTTCCTTTTCCTGAAAGATGCTTTTTGGCTACAACCACCTCTCTGACCTCACCTTTAAAACCATGCTGGCAGGTTTTGGGATTTCCTTCCACATTTCTTAAAATGTGTGGAATACAGCTGGTCTGGGCTTCCAAGATAGCATTTTTAAAAGCCACACCTGCTTAATGTACATCTTTAACCTTTGCAGCTGCGCCTCTTAGTTTTTTCTTAACTATTTTCCTCATTTTATCATAGCTTCCCTTTATGAAAGTTAAAAGGTAGTACAGTAGATTTCCTTGCCATCTTTCCTCCATTTATTAAAGCAAACACGATCATACTATGATCACTATTGCCAACTGGCTTCAACACCCTTATCTCTTGCACCAGATCTTGTGTTCCACTAAGGACTAGGTCTAAATGGCTTCTCCTCTTGTCAGTTCATGAACCAGCTGCTCCAAGAAGCAGTCATTTATTTCATCTAGAAACCTTATCTCCCTAGCATGTCCTGCCATGACATTAACCCAGTCGATACTGGGGTAATTGAAAACACCCATTATTAGTACTGTTTTGTAACTTTTGTTAGCTTCCCTGATTTCTTTAAGCATTTCGTCATCTATTTATTCATTCTGGTCAGGCGGTCGCTAGTATACCCCCATTGCTATTGCCTTTCCCTTTCTACATGGAATTTCAGTCCTTAGAGATTCTACATTATAGTTTGTTTCCTGCAAAATTTTAATCCTGTGTATTTCAATGTCCTCTCTAACACAGTGTGCAACCCCCCCCCCCCCAACCTATTTGATTAACTATCATTGCAATATAAATTTGTACCCAGGTATCAGTGTCCTACTGGTTGTCCTCCTTCCACGAGGTCTTTGGAATACCAATCGTATCCAACCTCTCATTTATTGCTATATATTCTAACTCTCCCATCTTATTTTTTAGACTTCTAGCATTTGCATACAAGCATTTTAGAGGCTTATTTCATTCATATTAATCTGGTTAACGGTAGGGCAAGGGTAATTTGGAATCTTTAAGCTCTGTCTTCTCTGTATTTAAGGGCATTTGGGTTACTTTTGTCTTTATTGGAACCTCTCTATCGATATACCCTAACTGCAGTCTTTTGCTAGTATCCTTGATACATCATTCCTAACCATGCGCTCTTGCGACTGTCAGCTTTCCCCTATTATCTAGTTTAAAAGCTGCTCCCTCTCCTTTTTAAAAGGTTAATGCCAGCACCTCTTTGCACCATTGTCTCATCCACGAATTGAGACTCTGGAGTTCTGCCTGCCTTTTGGGTCCTGCGCGTGGAATGGGAAGCATTTCTGAGAATGCTACCTTGGAAGTTCTGGATTTCAACTCTCTACTTAGAAGTCTAAATTTGACCTCCAGAACCTCCCTACCACACTTTCCTATGTCATTGGTATCAACATGTACTAAAACAGCAGATTCCTCCTCAGCACTATCTAATACCTTATCTAGGTAGCACGTGAGGTCTGCTACCTTCACACCAGGCAGGTATGTTACCAGGCGATCCTCATGTCCACCAGCTACCCATCTATCTTCATGCCTAATGATCAAATTACCAACTATTTTGGTTATCCTAACCTTTCCCTTATGGGCACATGGCTCTGGAGAAACCTCCTCAGTGCAAGAGGGTTTTACAACACCTGCTGTTTTACATCAGCTGTCTGCTTCTTCCCACCATTTGCAGCTGGCTGCAAAGATCTCCGTTGTTGCAGTAGCCATTTTCTCCAGCTCCCTGCACACATGTTCATTGCGGCGGCCAAGTTCTTCACGTTTGCCTGCTTCAATCTCTAAAAGCCTTGTTTTGCTCATCTGCAGCACTTTTGGGCAAGCTTTCATTGTTTTCCGCAGTGCTGAAGGGACGCTCAAGGCATGCCGTCGACCTTGCCGCAATGCCTTGCATGCAGCCACAAATGCGGCACAAAGCTAGTCTACTAAATACTGGCATATTATGAAGACTGCGGGGAGTCGTCTTGTCTCAAGTGGCACAGGAGACTCAGAATCAAAAGGACACTGCTCAAGAAGACAGTTCTCTGCAGCCTTCATCTTCCGCAAGCCTAGGCTCGGCCATGGACTCTGCAACTCCTTTGAGGCCTATGAAAGCGCTTCACACATCCCTCCTGCTGCCCCAACAGACAGCCCAATTCCAGGATGGAATGGACTAGGACTTTGATCAATGTATGGGGCAGCACTCCGCTGACGTCAACTGCATGGAGTCTGCTATTGCTGCCCATGCATTGCTTCTTAGGAAAGGAAAGAAGCTAAATGGTCTGGCTGACATGGAAAGGTGTTAGAACTGTCAGCAAAAAGGAGGGGATAGCCTGAAGGGAGACATCCTCAGGAGAGAAGGAGAGGTATGAATCCCAACAGGAGAGTGCTTGGAGCTCTGACATTCGCTGGGCTGAGGTGATGACTACCAGGAATGCTGCTTTGAAGGACAGATTTCATAGAGTAATGTTCTTGAGTGGCTCAAAAGGTGGCCACCTCAGACTTTTAAGCAGCAGGGTAAGATCCCATGGCAGAACCACCAGCAGCAGAGGCCGCAAGCTGCACACTCCAAAGAGGAAGCAGTTGACATCCGCGTGGGAAGCAATGGGGCTGTGGAAACAGCAACTTAAACTCTCAAGGAACTGAGTGCCAAGCCCCTATCAAAACCATCTTGCAGAAAATCCAGGACATCTGGCACCTGAATACGCCAGGGCAAGATAGCTCACAGAGAGCACCAGGACTCAAAGAGGCTCCATACCCAAGCAGTACCTCTGTGGCATAAATGCACAGAAGGTCCTTTTTCAATTGAAGGCAAGCTCTTTTGAGGTGAAATAGCACAAGAGTATCACGAGTGATATGTGGAAATATTTCTTTACGGAAAGAGTGGTAGATGCGTTCAATAGTCTCCCAGTGGAGGTGGTGGACACGAGCACAGTATGTAAATCCAAAAAATATGGGACAAACACAGAGGATCTCTAAAGGCAAAAAGAGGACTATTGGAGTTGATAAGGAAGGGCAAACTAGTCTTTTTCTGCCATCATGTTTCCATAGGCCAGGGAACCAGAGGGACGGAGCACATTAAGTAGGGTGCTAACTACCTTTCACAAGTAACCCTTGCATGTTAGGTGGCGCCTTTCAAGAGCCAGGCCATAAATGAGTAGGAAGCTGGATCATCCATCAGTATTGGACCTTGGTGCAGAAGTCCCCTGCGAGATCTGAAATGCAGGGGGGGGGGGGGGGTCGCGGCAAGGAGCCATACTAGATTGGCATACCATGGGTAGCAGGGCCAATTGGGTACCACAAAAATAACCATTTCAGGGTAAAATTCGAGCCAGCAGATTGTTCACCCTATCATGGCCCACAGGGAGAAGAGACAGAGCTGAGACGCTCCTGGCCACAGTTGGACTAAGGCATCCAGGTCGCTGGAATTGGGCTCCTTTCGATGACTGAAGAATGCACCTTTGCATTTACTGCTGTGGCCATCAGGTCATGGGTCAGCTGGTCACAACTGTGTACTATCTTCTGGAATGCCTAGGGGACACATTTCCATTCACTGGAGTCCAGAACAAGACAACTGAGAAAGTCAGCTTGAACATTCTCCACCCCTGCAATATGCTGAGTCAACAGAGCCTGCAAATTGTTTTCTGTCCTGGGGAAGAGAAGACTCATCTCCCTGGTGGCTCCCAGACACTTGGTGCCCCCTTGCCTGTTGAGGTAGGCTAATGTTATATTGCCTCAAGAATAACAGCTTGTATTTAAATTTTATTATAAATTGTAAATAGTTTCACACCCACTACTGTTGTTGTACATGTATATAGTTATCCCAGTATTTAGTTATCCCAGTTTCAGTCCCAAGTTACCTATCTTGTTACAATGTAAGCATAAGGCCGTTGGTCTGATGCAAAATTTTTTGTTATTTGTAAACCGCACGGATACTGAAAAGCATGGTATAGAAGAGCTTGTAAATAAAATAAAGGATGTGGACTGCTTGAATGTGGAAGAATGGCATGAAGAGTAGCAGGGAGAGGCGCACCGCCCAGGCCTCTAGCTGGTTGATGGTCCATCTCCACTCCTGCTGATTCCAGGTTCCTTGGGCCATGCAGTTGAGGCAGTGAGCCCCCCAACCAGTAAGGCTAGTGTCAGTTGTCCTAATCATTCAGTGTGGTGTGTTTAATGGCATCCTTTGCAGTAAGTGGGTCCGAGAGAGCCACCATGTGAGATCATGATGAACTGGTCATGGTACTGGCAGACGAATGTTGTAATCCTGAGTTATGGGAGACCAGCAGGAAAGCAGAAAGCGCTGCAAGGGGCCTCATGTATGCTTGAGCCCAGGGCACGATATGTGGGCGGAGCTGCATGAGAAAGCGATGAAGCTGGGTAGTGATCACTGAAAGCGATCAAGCTGGGTAGTGATCACTGAAAGCAATCTTGAATGACAAAGACTCTCCCTTTTAGATTATCAAACAAAGCCCCATGGAACTCTATAGATTGAGAGGGGCGCAAGGCACTCTTAGCATGGTTGACAACCCAGCCAAGGCTCTTGAGGATGTCCACCACTCGGGATACTGCATTGAGCACCTCCATGTAAGACTTAGTTCAAGTAGCCAGTCGTCCAGATAGGGATGGACTCGAATCCCCCATTTCAGTAGGGCTGCAGTGACCACTACCATGACCTTTGAAAAGGTACAGGGAGCAGTTACTAAACCGACGGGGAGCATGCAGAACTGATAATGGTGTCCTATAAATGGCAAAACAGAGGAATTGCTGCTAATCCTTGCATATGGGAATGTGGAAGTAGGCCTCAGTGAAGTCGAGGGATGCCAGAAACATCCCCTTTCACATCGCTTGATTTTTTCGGGATGATGAAATAAATGGAGTAACATCCCAAGCCCCCTTTCAAGGATGGGTACTGGTGCAATGGCTAGAAGGTGCAAAAGGTGTTGAAGAGTGAACTACACAACCATCTGTTTGCTTGTGGAGCTGCAAGGGGAAATTAAGAAGACATCTTTGATAGGCTTGGCGCATTCAAGAACATGCCTATCCTGGATAATGTTGATCACTCATTGATCAGTGGTTATCCCAGGAGAAAAGAGCCAGCCGGCTGCCTATAGATGGCGTCCTGGAGCGGGTCTGGATTTCATCAGCAGGATGATCGGTTAGCCCCAGAGAATTCCACAGAGAAAGAGTAGTTGTCCTTATTCCGGCAGATTCCTCGAAAGGACTGCGACTTGGATCCTGATCTACTGAAGGATGCCACCGGAAAGGATTTTCCTGGGCGGTACTGTCTAGACTTGTGAAAACGTGAACAGGCCGCAGAAGAAGAGGATGCACCAGATCCAGACCAACATGAGGTGGCTTTGGGCTTGCCCTTGGGGAGTCGCTGAGGTTGAACTTCCCCCGAGTCCTTGACAAGCTTCTCTAAATCCTCACCAAAAAGGAGCTTGCTTTTAAAGGAGAGCTTCACAAGACGGGCCTTAGAAAGCAGGTCTGCAGACCAATGCCACAGCTAAAGCAAGCGGCGAGCCACAGTAACTTCTGCTGCCAATCGTGCTGCTAGCAGTAGAAGGTCATAGAGGGCATCCACTAAGAATGCCAGAACAGATTCCAAGCGAGCTGCAGTGGGATCCTTGGGCAAAAACTGGATCCACTGGAAGAGAGCCCTAGCCACCAGCCCACCACAAGAGGAGGCTTGGAGGTCAAGCAAAGAGAAGAAGAAGGCTGTTTACAGAAGGAGTCCTTCGACCTTGCGATCTTGTTGATTCCAAAGGGCTGCTTCTCCCTCAACTGGAAGGATGATATACTTAGCAACCATCGCTATAATGGCATCCACTTTAGAGTAACAGAGCCACTTGTCGAGGTCCCCCGGGGACCAGACGTAATGGCGGGTCAAATGCTTGGCTGTGCACAAGAAAGCAACTGGAGAATCCCACTCATTTGCTTAAGCTCCAAAGGAAATGGGAAAGTCCATGATTGTTTCTGTATGCCAACCAAAATAGGGTCCGCTTGCAGTTTAGCTGGGGAAGATTCAGGTTGATCAGATGGGTCAGCGATACAAAGTGGCTCCATGATCTGTGCAATTAGGGTCAACAGTTTTTCTTTATGAAAGAGAGACACATCCTGCGTTTCATCCGATTTGGCAGGTCTTTCGGGGGGTGGGGGGGTATCATTCACCATCTCTTTAGCACTGCAGAAAACAATGAAAGCTTGCCCAAAAGTGCCATGAATGAATGAAATAAGGCTTTAGAGATTGTGGCAAGCAAACATGTGTCAAGAAAATGGCCATCACAGTGAATGCGTGCATGGGGAACTGGAGAAAATGGCCACAACAGATCTTCGCAGCCATTTGCAAATGGTGTGAAGAAGCAGAGAGGAGCATGGAGAACGCTGTGGTATTGGTGGTGCACC
Organism: Ichthyophis bannanicus; assembly: GCA_033557465.1. NCBI lineage: Eukaryota > Metazoa > Chordata > Amphibia > Gymnophiona > Ichthyophiidae > Ichthyophis > Ichthyophis bannanicus. The sequence continues at coordinate 921,631,521 of CM066034.1, forward strand.
CCAAACCCTTTAGAGCCCCCAGGAAAGGTAAATTAGAAGATATTGATGCCAATGGGGGGGGAGGGGAGGGGGAAGGAGGGTTGAAAGAACTCACTGTGAAGCTGGTGATGTGCAGGAGAGCCAGTCAGTACAACACTGAAGTGGAAATGATGTCTTCCCTGTGGCCTTGTTTGTCTGTTTGTTTTTAACTAGAAAATAAGAAAGAAGTGGCCAAACAATCTAATTTTCCAAATGGCACTGAGACTCCTTTCTTGGGCTCTACTGGTCCTCCTGAGCAGGAACCCTTCCCCCCACTGCTATGGGCAGCTACACTGATTCTCTTGATCAGGAACTGTACCCAGGGAAACTGGGGGACCAGCGGGACACCTATTGTGTGCTTTGGAGACATCCACAGGAACAAAAATAGCTCAAAAGAAAAAGTACTGACAGATCACCCCTCAAGGGAAATGTCAGGGGCGAGGAAAAAGACATCCACATCTGCTGGAGACAGAAATACTGAAGGTGACCCCTAGGGGTGTTACTGCTGGTGCCAGGGCATGCTCACTGAAACCTTTGGTACTTTCACTGTCTCAAACATCTGCTGGAAGGGAATATAATCCACTTATCTGGACTGGTCTAGAAGGATGAATTGGAATTGATTGATTATTAACAGCTTTAACATTTCAGTGCAAAGTGGTATATCAAGAGAAAAAAATCAAAGTAATAGTACAACAGATAAAATCATAAATACGTTTAAAATAGTACAGTAATAAACTTTGTTCTATAAATCACCAACATATATCCATAAAATCAAACCTGCATCTCCTAGCACATTCCATCTCCCTTCCAGCATATACTTACTATTCTGTAGTTTCTTCCACTTCAATCTTTTAACCAAATAACCATATTTGCAGCCCTTTTCTAAAACACAAAAAAATATTTGTTTCTTTCAACTCATAAGGCATTTGATTCCACAAATATGGTCTCACATAGGGGAAGAACTACTCTTTTGTGGAAAAGCAAGTGAATTTGGGCCAGATTCAATAGCTGCAACAACAATTTCTAAGAAGACTTTAGTTGGCGTGTTGGCATATATTCCTTCAATGTCCTAGAGAAAAAGATGGGTCATCCAGCAAAAAGGGTTTGAGGCAGACGTATCTTAAACTCAATTCTTTTTTATTAGTAGTTGCCAATGTAGTTTTACTAGAATGGATGGGATATGATCATATTTTCTGCCCCTACTAGTCACAGTATGTTGTATTAACTGTAACCTTTTAGGTTTGCCTGCAAGATTTCACAATGTAGAGAATTACAATAATCCAGTCTACATGTGGCATATGCATTCACTATCACAGCCAGATTATTCACTGATAACAAATGTGAAATATTATCTTAAATATTCACAGATGATGTTTCCGTTGGTGATGTTTAAGAGGAAGCTGTAGATCAGATAAAAAGTTATTTGGAAAAAAGTTTAAAGTCAAAGTCTTGTGTTGAATCTCTAGACGAAATAGACCTTTTGGGTAAAGTCATAATTAAGTGCTTTGCCAATTGCTTGTTGTGAGGAAATGATTAGTTTGGGAGTCAACTTTGATTCCCAGCTCAATTAGGCCTCCTAAATCAGTAGTGTGATCAGGTCTTGTTCTGGCTAACTTCAGCTAAGTCGCACCCTTCCACACCACTCTTTGGATATTGTTTAGAAAATACGAAGCAAGCCACTTTAATGTTAAAGAACCCAGACCTATTTCTTGAAACCGGTCCAGTAATCCATCATAACGGACAATATCAAAAGCCACAGTTAGATCCAAATGGACGCAGATGGTGTCATACCCTTAATCACTTTTAGTTCTGATACTGTCCACAACCACGGTTGATACTGCCAGCACCCTGCGTGTGAAGCATGCAACACCTTGTTCGAGTATATGGAAATGGGGAAGGTTGCTAAGCCAATTCTATTTTTATTCATTTATAGTATTGTGTTTCATTGTTAATTTTTGTAATTTGCTGCGATTTTTAATGTTGTAAACCTCTTTGCTTCAGTATATACTGCTAAAGAAAGAATATAAAGTATGATAAAATCAAATCAAACACCAATACAAATGTATTTATTAGGAATAGGGCAGGATATATTACAACAGATGTAACTGCATACACAAAATAGAACTAGTGAGTCTCACAATGGGGTACAGTGAGTGGATCAGTCACAGTTATCTGTGAATACTTCACTTATTGCTACACATTTTATTCTCTCAGTAGAAAAGTGGTACAACTACATCCCAATAGAACTGCCACCCCATAATCCCAGAATAAAATTCACAAAGTCATGAGCAGAAGTATTTGCTTTGAAATAAGAGAGCAGTGGTTACTGAGGATTTTGGTTACTAAGTATGCTACCACTAATGCGTTAATTCACCATTAACACGCGCTATTAGCAACTAGGTCCCACTGAATAACATGGCACCTGTGTTAATATAACAGGTATTAACAGTGAATTAATATGTGGTAACATTGGCGCACCTTAGTAACCAGACCCCTGAATGTTAAAGGGCTTCTCACCTTTAGCAAGAGGCAATACACACCAGCTAAACAACTGTTAACCAGAGCACTAAAAATAATTAAACCCCGAGTTAATCAATAGTTTTTTTCTCTACAAAAGTCCACAAACTATGAGTTTCATAAACAGTATTGCCCATGTGTCTGTTTTTCTTCAAAAATATACCATTAAGAGGATGTGTTGACGGTGATCTGTAGATTTAACAGATGGTGGCAACAGCAAAATTTAATCAAACCAAACTAAGGCATGTGCCCCCTCATGCCCCTGGCATTAAATAAAACAAATACTAGGGTCACCCCTACAACCAATACAAGCAGAAAAAAAATCAGCAGGGGTAACAAGGCTTCCACAGTTCAAAGATATCCTTTGTTTCGGCATAACATTCCTTATTACAAATGGAGGCAACAATCAAACAAGAGACTCGGCTAAATCCACGATGCCACATCATTTGTGGTCTTGGGCAAGCCACTTAACCCTCCATAGCCCATATTCCCTGTAAAATAGTTATCTCCAAGTTATAATGCCCTGTTCAATGTAATTTCAGCTTGTTTGTTCAATGTAAACCGCACTGATGCAGAATAGCGCGGTATATAAGAGAATGTAAATAAATAAATTTGTGTAAACCAGTAGAATACATTGATTTACACACTTAAACAAGCATCTAAATGCAGCCACACCTTGTAGAATTATCTCCTAAAATGTAGAAGTCAATCAAATTCTGGAATTTGATAGTAAAAGCTGTTAAGTGTAGCTGGGTTTAAGAGAGATTTGCACAAGTTCCTGGAAGAAAAGTCCATAAACCATTATCATATTGGACTAGGGAAGTCCATTGCTTATCCCGGGGATAAGCAGCATGGAAGCTATATACCTTTTGGGAACCTAATAGATGCTTGTGATTTGGATTGGCCACTGCTGGAAACAGGATACTGGGCATGATGGACGCTTGGTCTGACCCAGTATGGCATATCTTATATTCTTAAAATTTCATAGGATTGCTTTCATTTCAGCATTGCTGTTTAAAAGCTAATATCCTGAAATATGTTGTTTGATAATGAAACCTTTTGATTATGGAGATACTATCATAACTTTTGGCTGACATGAAATACTGTACTGTTACCTTATATGGCCCTGGAGCTAATATCAGTATATGATTATGTTGTGACCTTTGTTTTCAAGTTTTTATATGCATATACTTTGTATCAATTGTATATTTTCATTACATTTATGTGTCTTTAATAGGCAGCTTTATGAGTTAATTCTGTTCTTTCATAGGTAACAGTTAGTATACAGTATGCTGAATAAACATGCACCTGCCCTTTACTGGATCTTTATATGTTGCATGGCCCACTCTCCCTACACTGTTTTATGCCTATTATATTTTGTGTTTGATTCATATGTATTAATCATGCTGGTCTACTTCAAGCTTCGGGCCATCTATCAAGCAGTAATCTCCCCAGCTTTTGATTATTGCAACGCCATCTACCAGGGTCTTCCCAGGAACACACTATACCCCCTGCAACTGGCTCAACACAGTAGCTAGAACCATATTGGCTAAATCTCAACAGGTCCACATTACCCCACTCCTCAAACAGCTTCACTGGCTCCCCATTATAAGAAGAATCAAGTACAAAATCATTCTACACACCCAAAAAATTCTGAACAATCAGTGGATAGCCTTGCTCACCTCGAAGCGAGCAACAATTCTGAAAGACCTAGGAGAACTGCTACAATCAATAGACTGGAAATACCCACAAACCAACCCACATGAGGCCAAAGAACCAACAGCAGGGCATTTTCTCTATATGCTCCCACCCTTTGGAACTCACTGCCACCACAATTAATATCCATCCAGTTAACCAGCCAATTCTGTAAAAACCTAAAAAGGTCTCCTGTTTCTAGAACATTATGGATCTAATACTGACTAAAGAACACCCAGCAAAGCAATAACCACACCCCATCAACAAACTAAATAGTTAAATCTCTAACGTTTGATGATTGTTTATCTTTTACAATATATGTTCCATGTAATGTGCACCTTACTGTTCAACCATTAACATTTCTGCTCAGAGTTCTCTGTAAACCGTTTTGACTAGTAAAAAGCCGGTATAGAAAAAAAATGTAAAATAAAACAAAAATATTTGTTCTTTCTTCTTTGACACCCTGCCATCCAACAGGATTTGCACATTTTTGGGGTTTTTTTTTTTAATGTTTAAGTATTTATTTATATGGCAAAACTAAACCTTACCTGCTAATTTTCTTTTTTTTTGAGCTCTTCTAGTCCAGTCCCAAAGGTGTGGGTTATGCTCATCCACTAGCAGATGGAGAATGAAAAAAAACACGTTGAAGTACTACCCCTTAAGTAGCCTGTACACATAACCCTAGCCAGTATGAACTTCACAAAGCAGAAGAATGGAGTCCCAAAACCACCATTCTCCAGCTCCTCAGGAAAGCACTTCAGCTTCAAAATACACAAACACTTTGGGGTATGTTTACTAAACCGCGGTAGCATAGCAGCGGCTACGTTATTTTGCGATAAGTAACGTTAGCGCGTGTTAACGTCTCCATCCGCGCTAAGTCCCGCAGAGGGTGGAGAGAGGGCGGAGAGAAGGGGTCAATGGGCAGGGAGAAGCTCCTGCTACACTAATGCTGGGAAATGAAGGGCTGAAAATTACCACGAGTGAAAACCTGTCGTTAGATGTACATTTGCAGGAGAGAGAAACCATTTCCGTGTCAGCAATGTACAGCATAGGCAGGGAGCCCAAGAAAGGTGATAGTAGTGCTCCATGTGCAGCAACAGCATAGTGCCCAAGTATGAAAGGGCACTATGGTGATGCTGTAAATGGGGCATAGGGGGCTGCAGGCCGGACATGCAGTGGAGTAGCTGGGGCACAGGGTGGACCAGGCAGATGTCTAGGTGGCACATAGGAACACCGAAACTGGAAATCAACAAGACAGCAACTGACCAAGGTCAAACATGCCCACGAGTCTGTGTCCCACAGTGTCCCATCCAGGGGACATTACCCAGCAGGTACTCCAAAGGGCACATAACATTGGCAGGCGGTGCCAGGGGGAAGCATGGATGTCTTATGTAGGCACCCCTACCCCAGACCCCACACCTTAGGCAGCCGCCTATCTGCACACTGGATGGTCTGGGACTGCGCACCACCAGCACATGGGCATGTCGGGGGAGGGGTGCTGGAGGGGGCAGTGGAATCTGCCCACAGCAGACCAGGTCCAAGCCCTATTCAGGTGGGTGGCGTGCAGTGCAACAGACAAGGCCTGTCTGATGAACAGTCATTGTATCCCCAGGGACTGACCTGTCTCTGTGGCAACAGTATGGTGCAGTACACACAGCCAGTGTGTTCTGGGGCAGAAGGTCACAGGTTCAAGTCCCAGCTGTGGCTCCTGCAGACCATGTCCCTACAATTTATCCTACAGAGCACATACAACATAAACATGTGCACTCCCTAGAGCAGAGGTAGTCAAATCCAGTCGTGGAGGACCGCAAACCAGTCAGGTTTTCGGGATATCCCTAATGAATATGTATGAGATAGATTCAAATACAATGGAGGCAGTGCATGCAAATATATCTCATGCATATTCATTAGGGATATCCCAAAAAACCTGACTGGTTTGCGGCCCTCCAGGACTGGATTTGAGTACCTCTGCCCTAGAGCATCGGCTAACAGGGGCACAAACACCCACACCCACAGGCTCCACTATCCAAAGCCTCATGGAGAATCAGGCTGTTGGGCCCGGTGCGGAGCAGCAGTTACCACCAAAGCACTACTACTAGCACCTGCATACCTTAGCAATGCCTGCACTGTGCTCAGGACTAGTGTGGCAGGCAGGGCTGCCAACCACCCCTATCTTTGCACAATGATGAAATAGGAGTGGGAGTGTGTGTATGTCTATCCATTGTTTTGTGGCTGCCTACACCTCACTGGGCCCACAATGCTTACACTGTTTCCAGTGTTAGCCTGCCAATGTGCATAATGAGGAGCAAGGTATTGTGGGTATGGCCTGGACACGGCGGACTGTGCAGGATGCATCTGCACAGGGTGTGGGGCAATGGCTGGGACATTGTAGTGCCCGACCACCACCTGCATGGACAGGGTGGCCACAGCATGTCGTGCTGGGAGGTCACTCTCAATCTGACTGAGCAGCGACCATGGCATCTCTAGGTTCCCACATAGTGCTATACAGTGATTCTCTCAAGTGATATCTGTGTGTTACATTCTGGGGCCCAAATCACTGAGCAACCTGCTTGGTGTCTGTGCTTACATCCCACTTCTGGGTGCACATAGTTCCTCTGGGAACATGCACCATGGACTGGCTAGCAGACTGCAGTTAGCATGTGTATAGCTGGAACACCTTGCAGGGTGCAGCAGGTGCAAACTGACTGTGCTCTCTGTTGATGAATGTCAGATTGTGGTGGGGGGCAGCTGAGCTTTTCCAGGCCTACTGCTTGTTTGCCAGTGCCCTTGTGACAAGTACAAATCTGCATCAACTGCCCTGGACGGTGCCCTTTTGCCACACCAACAGTCCAACACTCAGGCACTGGCTAGGATAGGACTGGACATGGGCTGATGCGTGGACTAGACAGGAGCGGATGCTGGATGTGGCTGGAACGAGAAGGGAGCCAATGTCAAGGGAGGCTTGGAATGGGATGGGGCTGGGACAGCGAGATGGAGAGGGGACAAATGCGTTGTGTGGGAGGGATGCTAAATCTGCAATTGGCCGGGTATTGGGAGGGTAAGTGGGGATTGAGGTTGGTGGGGTAAGATCCGAGTGGCTGAGGTAGGAATGAGGGAATAGCAATGGGAGACATAATGCAGATGTCGGGACAGAATGGGAACAAACTAGGGGAGAGACAAAAGGACACATGGACAGCAGACGATGGAGAGCTAGCAGAAGACATGAGGAATCCAGAGGACGGTGGCTGGAGCAGTTGCAACTGAAACAAACATGCACAAAAAGGTACGACACTATTACTTTACCTTGCATCTATTAACTGGAATATGTCACCCATCTGGGCAGTCACCCACCTTCAGCATCGGCACGTGACGAAGCGGTATGGCCCCGCAGCTCCTGCATTGCCCACTGGCCTCGGTGCTGACAGTGTGGTCTCCGGCCCCTCCCCGGCCACTGTGTTTGTTGCTGCTGCTCCCCAATGGGGGGGTGGACAACCGCTGTCTCCGTTCACCTCCTGGCCACATCACTCCCTGAGGTCTCCACATAGGTGCTGGCAGCAACATCAGCATCTGCCACGTCTCCTGCCCCTGGCTCTGCACCATCCTCCGTATCCTCCGCCTCCATGGCCTGGGTGTCACCTGGGGGTGGGAATAAGGTACACAGTATATATGTGGTTGCCCAGAACACATATGTACAGTATAGCTCTATGTTACGTCCTCACCTACAGCAATGTGTGTACCACCTGTAACCAATGTCAATGCAGTTACAAAGTGGTCAACACATGACTGTCCAATGGGTGGCTTTCCCAGATGTCACAGGTTACACACTGACTATATTGGGACGGACATTGCTATACTCTGTCCCTTATTATGAGTGGTTAGGGACCCACCCCCAGGTACCTGTCCAGACCTTTCAGCATTCCCATTAGGCATCCTTTGCTGCATCCTTGGCCTCTTGTGGCTATGTTGGCCCAAACTTGATCTCAGGACAAGGCCACGCACCCCCGAGGCTGGCCCTGCATGTGCTTGGTCGTTAGCTGTACATGGAATGCATATTTCAGACCTACCTGCCAGTGGATGGGCAGTGTCCAGTGCTGCTGACAGTCCATGCAAGTATACTGGGCCGAGACATTATGCCAACTGCTGCTCCAGGGGTGTCAGGCCAGGTCTGATGGGTCCACCCCCACCAGTGCCCATAGCATGCTATGTCTCAGCCGTCATGTGGGCACAGACCCCACGCTTTATATCATTAAATCTTTTGCGGAGGCTGTCCAGGTCTCTGTGTGGGCCCCCTGCCTCTCCCACAACCTCCTGGCCCTCCTCCCACACCAGAGTCCGTGTGCTTAGTGGTGTTCTTGAGCTGAGCTGCCCATACAGGACCTCGTCATTTTCAAGAACACTGGCCAGCAGGATCTCATTCTCCTGCTGGCTGAATCTATGGGCCCTCTTCCTTTCCTCCGCAGGCACCTGGTGGCCTCTCAGACTGCTCCTGTATAAGCCAGGACCCACACGATGGCCCTGCCACCCCCACCTCTGCCTCACACATCCCTGCTGCCTCTAGGAACTGCTGGCCAATCTACCCCCACCCTCCCCCCTCCTGTTGTCTCCTCTCGTTGCATATCCCTGCTCTCACTGTCGTCTCTCTGCCTGTCACACATCTCTCGCCTGCTCTACACCTCACCCACTCTACACCTTGCCTACTCTATACCCTCGGCCTGCAGCGCATGTGCTAGACTATTTATGCATTCGCAGGTGCAGCGTTGTGCGCTTTGCACATGCGCAGGCCACGTCTGCATGCGCGGTGCGGCACATTGTGCATGCGCTGTGCGCATGCGCGCCATGTGCATGCGCCACGTGGGGTTCTGCGCATGCGCAGCACAGGACATGTATAAACATGGCACACGCATGGCGACATATGCCATGTCTGTACGTGCCGTGCACAGAACCCCACATGGTGCACATGCACAGCAGACGCAGGTACACACACAGCACATGCGCCACGTGCAGTTCCATGCACGGCACTACTGCGCATGCGCAACACATGCACCATCACACACTACAGCCGCGGAACGTTTTGTACAGGTGTGTTGTGTTTTTTCTGATTGTTTGCCACTCCTCACACCTTCTTAAGCCTCTGTCTCTGCTCTATCTGCTGTTCATGATGGCCGACTTTGTCGTTGCTGTGTGTGCTATGTTGGAGGGTGAGGTGGAGCTATGGTTGCCTGAAGAGGGAGATGGTGTCCATGGGGCTGTGGCAAAGGGCATGGGTGCAGTCCCGCTGCAACACAGATCGGCAGCTGTGGAGGCTCCGCATGCCAGGGCAGTGCCGGCACGGCGCAGGAGGCAGGCCGAGGTGCACCCTCACCAGCCTGGCCTCTACAGGGCGAGGGCCAGTCTGGCCCTCTACATGGCAAGGGCCTCTACAGGGCCCAGCTCCAGGACATGTGTGAGGACCAGGTCATCTCCCTCTACCGTCTGAGCACAGGGGCTATTAGGGAGCTCTATGAGGATCTAAGACCTGACCTTGAGCCGTTGACTGGCTGGTCACATGCCATACTGGGTTTGGTCAAGCTCCTGGGTGCCCTATATTTCTTTGCCTCTGGCTGTTTCCAGTTATCTGTGGCCGCAGTTGGTGGGATGTGCCGGCCCACCTTCTCACACTGTCTCCACCAGGTACTGCGGGCCATGGTCAGCCGGCTAAGGAATTACATTGCAATTCCTAACAATAGGCAACAGTGGGAGACCCTGAATCAGGCCTTTGAACAGGTTGCAGGGATACCACACGTGATGGGAGCTATTGATTGCACACGTTACCCTTTTCCCGCCCAGAGACAGGGAGGCAGTGTTCCACAACCGCAAACACTACCATTCCCTGAATGTGCAGGTTGTATGTGATGCAAATATGTGTATTCTGAATGTGGTTCCTAGATTGCAGGTTCCACCCATGACTCCTATATCCTGCATCACTCAGCACTATTCCAACAATTTGAGGGCGAACGATATGAGGACTGTGTCCTGCTGGGTGGGTATTTGTCATCTGGGACATGCACATGGTGTTCCTCTGAGTAACCGTATGTGCACATGTCTGTCTTTATGGTGTGTCCCTAGTTGTGTGTGTGTGTGCTAATGTTGGGGGGGGGGGGGGGAGTGTTGGATTTGCTGCCAGATCTTTTTTCCTGCGGTACTGAGTGTTGGGAGCAAATTCACCTTTGACCATTTTGGGCATTTAACATTGTCTTATTTGTGTTGACACGTTACAACACACATGTATGCTTCATGTCTCTCAAAAGTGTATTGTTGTCTGTGCCATCCTGTCTGGCCTCCTCCAGTCCATGTTCCTGTAACACCTGCTGTGTGTGGACAGTATCATGGCCGTCACATGCTTGCACAAGTGTGTATCTCTGCCTTTGTCCAGGGTGCATTGGCATGTGTCTGGCCTGATGTGTTCACAACTGTCGCTACGATCTTTCGGATACAGGTGTTTGGTGTGGTTACAGATGATGTGTATTGCCCTTCTTACCTTTCCCCGGTGTTTTGTGTCTCACACCTCCAGACACTGGCGCATAGCTGTTGTGTGCCATCATGTTATCTGTTGTTGGTTTGCACATACATGCTTGTGTGCATGTGTGTGGACATCAACTCCTGACTGACCTTTCCCCATTTCTTTCTGCAGGTGATGCGGAATGTGGGTGTCATGCCTGGTTGCTGACCCCTGTGTGTCTACCACAAACACGTGCAGAGATGAGGTACAATGAGGCCCATGCCTCCAGCTGCTCAGTAATCGAGCGCACCGCTGGCGTTTTGAAGAGTCGCTTCAGGTGTCTGGATAGGACCGGCGGCGCCTTACAATACCGACCCATGACTGTGGCACAGATCATTCTGGCCTGTTGCATCCTGCACAACATTGCTCTCAGGCACAATATCCCAGTCAAAATTAATCAGGATCTGGAAGATTTATTTATTTATTTTACATTTCTTCTATACCGCACTATTAAGATCAGTGTGGTGCACATTGAACAGAACATACTACAATGCATCAAGCCACATTGAGTTTACAGTGAACGGGGTAGTAACATGGGTGTAACCGGGGAAACTATCTACAAATTATTTTTTACACTATCTACAGATCCTTTACATATTAACATGTACACTATGTGCTGGCCTGTATGTGCCCGTGGTGGCATATGTAAGGGCATGGCCATCAGTCGACAGCTGATTGAGGAGCTCTTCTCATGTAAGTACTGTAGATGTGGAGAAATGCATATGGGTATACATGTTCGTGCTGCCGTGTGTGTTGCACAGCTCCATCATGACATATGTATGTTGCACTTGTGTTTCCGACTCCGCAGAATATGCTTTTGGACCTGCCTGGTGCTGTAGTGCAGTGGCAACTATGTGTACACCATTCAACGTGCAGGAGACTGGGGTAGGTAGACATACAGGTAACTGTTCTGTGGAGACAGTCCAGCATAGCACATGTCTGAGGTTCTCTGTCTACTGCACATAGTTGTTGTACACCTCTTTGACCTACACCCCCATACGCCATATGTTCATGTTGGCGCACACATGCGCATGTGTTCCTGACCAGTTCAATGTTTTCCAACACTGTATTTGGGACACATCCAACTGGGCTGTGTGTGTCTACAGGTCCTAGGGGTTCTGGTGGTGGGCAGCACGTGCACCCTTCCCTGACATTGTGGCATCAGTCAACATCAGTGTATCATTGCAAGGACTGAACGTTTATCTCCACTAATCTCCAATTGTGCACAGACAGGCCATATGCTACTGGTGACATGCTCACCTTGTCATACTGTGTGAATGTGTGTTTTTGGCGTGTCTGTATAATGATACACTGCGCAGCCATTTTGCATTATCATGTGCTTTGATGTGTCTGTACACCTGTGGAGTGGTGGTGACTGTGCTATCTCGACCTTACTGACCTTGTGAACATTGTGCGCATATGTTCTGTGTTGTAGACTGACCTATCTCTTGTGTGCTGACAGACCACTGCGCATCAGTATTTCTGTTTTACAGATGTCGCCATACTTTAGACATGTGGTAACAATGGCTGGACATGGGGACATGGTGATTCCACACATTTCCATGACACCTTCTGCCTTTACTATGACATCTTGTGGCCTTTGCCTGCTTCAGACAGTCCCTAGCAGACACTTGCTGCACACACACAGTAGGTTGCACCTTGGATCTTCTATGACTAACATCAACCTTTACATTTTTGTGTTTTGCTGTTTGTTTCATGGAGCTTTTCTGTGGGGTCTTTGTACATCAACGCTGATGGACATGAGGTAGACTTCTGAGCCGCCTGCGTGACATGGGCACGGACATGACCATGTCCATATAACACACTCATCTGCGGTGCCATTTCCGAATGTCCCCAACATGCAGTGTTCTGTGTTGTGATCATGTAATGTGTGCATGTCTGACGTTTCATTACGTACATAGTGATGTCTGACTCCCTGCAATGTGCCCTAATGTTGTGAGTCAATTCCTTTGTTTGCACGGACTGTGTTGTTCCTTGACTGAATTTGAACTGCATGCTTTCGATTTAAAACACTGACTCCTCATCAGAGGCTATCCCATTCAAGTAGTAGATTGTGCCTATCATCGAGCTTATCATGTGCAGCAGGAATGGCTGGTGGATCCAGAATTTTTAGCAGCAAAATCACAACCCCCCCGAATCAGTTGTGGGAGTTATACCTGTGATAAGGAAGCTTATCATAGCTCAGGTAGGAGCTATAGAAAGGATGATGTGACTCTGAACAAGCAACCTGTCAGTTCTGGTAGAAGCAAGAAAACAGAGTTTTCACATAAAAGACTACCAGTCCCAGAATGCACCAGGTTTCCAGCAGCCATGAGGGAGGCTGAAGTGAGAGAATGTGTGTGCAATCAAGAGAGCTATGAGGTAATCCCTAAGCACTCATCTCAAAGGGCAGGGCTTGATTCAACACAGCTGCGCTGTGTTAGGGAGCAGCACACATTAGGAAAGAATAAGAATAGAGATTATTCTTCAGGAAACAGTTTCAGCAACAGTTTCAAGAACAGCTTCAGGAAGAGATACAGAGGGGAGAGCTTCAGCAACGGCTACAAGCACCAGTATCACCTGGAGAAACAGAAGCCAAGCCAAGCAGATAGAGAGAGAAGGAAACTCTCTGGAAGGAAGAGAAGAAAGGCCATTGGAAGGTCTGGGAGATTCCAAGGCAGTACTCATACTGGGAGGTATTCCAAAGGCCAGCAGAGTCCATTGGACTGGATTCAGCCAGCGGAATGGAGTGGCAGAGATAGGAATCACCAGTGGCTACCTGGAAGAGAGAAGACTGCATGTGGAAGGGACTTTCAGACCAAGGCCAGAAGGTATGTGAGAGAAGATCCAGTGTCCAGGGATCAAGATTGGAAGGCTGGACATCAGAATTGGATTACATATTGGCCAGGCTATACAGAGAGGAATAATGATAGCAGGAGAGGCTCAGGTATGAACAGTGATCCAGACCCTATCTATAATAGAGAATGGCAGCAAGGGAATAAGCATTCTCATGATAGTGCCTTAATGAAAGACTCATCTGTGCCAATGTATGATATTGACCCTATGATTGTTGATGCAGGGGGAAATACAGCAGATGAAACTATTTACATGGACTGTTCTTTATCTAAATGCTATTGCTAGTTTTCTATGAGCAAACACATCAGCCATCACAAAGAAACCTAACTTTGTTCTTTATTTCCACTGCAAACAGCTCTTAAAGCAGGATTTGGGCTCACACAGTAGCAGCCAGCCAGCTAAAGGCTTTCAGCTGGTCCATGGATAGTAATTAGGGCTGCGCCTGATTGTGTGTGTGAGCAAGGGAGAATCACTGCTGAGATCAGCGTGGAAAATAAGCAGAAGTTAACCTAACCAGCAAAGTTTATTCTTTTCGTTGTGCCTTTGTATTTGGTAATTATTTGCTAAGAAAACATTAGCTAATTGCCTGACAAGCTGAAGGTTGTTTTCTGGTTTACTTTGTGACTTTTTGTTATCCATTTTTAAACACTGCAAGCAAGTAACCTCATTTATAGTGCTATCAAGCATACATGTGCTGGGTAAATTAAACCCCATCAATAAAAGAAGTATTTTATTGATCTTACCACTTGGTTTCACAACTCAAATTATTGTCATCAGCTGTGTTTGGGAGTGAATGAACTACAATACCCACAATACCTTGCAAGAATCATATGAATATATGCATCGTCAAGATTGTGTAAGTTCTCACCCTAGGCAGCCGTCTGACATACCTTACACTGACCGCAGCATGGACATTGTTCAGATCCTTCATAACCATTGGCCAATGCTACGTTTACATTCCTGTTTTGATAAACCTTTGATGATCGCGTTTTCTAGAGGTCTCAATTTACATGATCACTTAGTTAAATCTGCTTCACCGATTGATAGACCGATTGACCCAGTGTGGCCTTCAAGGGGTCATAGCCCTTGCAACAATTGTAGTTATTGTTCGGCCACGATTTCGGGAGTTGTTTGGCAAAATCTGATTACAGCTCAGACATACACTCGTCGTTGGACAGCCACTTGTGTATCCTCTTTTGTGGTCTATGTTCTATTTTGCCCATGTAATCTGTTGTATGTGGGACGGACGATTAGCCCTATTAAAAAAAGGCTTGGCGAACACTCATCCCGCCTACGTCAGCAGATTCAATCAGCTCTTGTGGTGGATCATTGTATGTCTCAAACAGCATGCATTTGAGCATCTCCATTGGACGATTATAGATCACGTCCCGTATGATCCATGGGGCAGGGACAGAACTCACAGACTCCAATGGCTTGAGCAATGTTGGGTATTTATTCTCAACACTATGTATCCCAATGGCCTCAACCAGGAGATTGATTGGGCTAGCCTTTTATGACTATTTGTGACATCATGAGTTTGTCCAATTTAAAATGGGGATTCCCCTAAGAGTGGGGTGTTTCCCAATTTCATTGGCAGGTTCTCTTTTACAAGCATTTTGTTTCAGCCAATCACATTAACGTTGAGTCCTCATACAGACCGCGTGACGGCGTTTTTTGACACAGCTGCTTATCACTATGGCAGTTACGGCACTTGAGACAGGGATTAACTTCCGAAACGTGCACGTCGTGTGTTTGATTCTTGATGAATGGCAACGGTGAAACTGACCTGTGTTTCTATCGACACAAGTTCCAGATAAGTGGCGGGTTTTAAGTTAATGGAGATTTTAGGTGGAGAACCTATTTATGAATAAAAGAAGTTTACCGTCAGGAGTGGATGAATATTAGTTTCAATCCTCCCTCGGTACGCTCCGACAAAAAAAAAAAAGTTTTTTCTACCTTGTTAGGGGACTTTATCAGTGAACCTGTTTCTCATGATTTATTTCCTTCACTGAAAAGGGGTTGATTTAACTGATGTTGTGTGCAGCATACCATGACAGTGTTTCTCCTTCTTTTAACATAGGGCAGAGGACACACACAGCACATATACTACACTGCATCTGCAGTCACCATCACACACCTGTTGGAGGACACAGCAACACCATGCAATGATCCCTGAGAGATGGTGCGATAGGATGCTTGACCTATGTGAGTGGGACACATGCCTATGATGGACATTATTGTTGAACTGCTACTTTGAACATAACAGGGATGGCCAGCACACCATTGCTGCCGTGCTCTGGCTGGGTGTCATGTTCATCACAGGAGACACACATTACCTTTGCAATACTGTGGCACATTGAGATATCACACTTGACTATGCATGCCCAGGGATTCACGGACAGTCTTAACAGGCTATGTAGGGTTGCAGACGCCATTTACACTGTGGACACTGTGTACTGGTCCCTACGTGTGCAGCAGGGACTCTCATACTCGCTGTATGTTGTACATCCATCTGACATTGTGTTTGTGTGTGTGGCACATGTGTGTGACCTGCACCGCAGGATATCCTCATCTGTTTGGATCAACAGGAGCATACTGCCATGCGTGTGGCACAGGGTGAACATTGTGTAGGTCCTCTATTTGTCTGGCTACCCTGCACATGGACAAGACACGCTGTTTGCCACCACACCACTTTGATGCGCGCCAACATCTTGGATTGCTGTTTGCCCTCACCAGGGGTGTTACAGTGCATCTGGGGCAGCACTGTGTCATGGTTCAACGTACACAGTGCATGTGACTGAATATGTTGGTACACCAGTGCATTTGGCAGTATGAATTATGTGTGGGTTACTGTCCCATGTTTGACCTTTCTTTCTACCTCTATGTACATGTTATTGTGTTTGGTTACTGTCTAGATGTGACACTCTACATTGATTTACAAACAAATTATTGTATGTCTGCAGTGTCCTATTTATCCCCTGACGTTCCACCACTCACGCTGCACCAGTACCATGGTAGCATGAGTGTCCATTTTGTTCCTTCATTTGTGCATTCCATATACCGTGACATATGTGTGGGGGATCCTGTATCCACAGCACCCATTGCAGCAGGCCTTCTGCATATGCTATCTCTGCATGTCTGTGAGGTTCTGCTTTGTTTATTCTCTGGGAACATGTGCCTCTTCTACCTGTTACCATGTCCTCATTTTGCATTTTGGCAATGTTTTTGGTCCTATTTGTGCCGCTTTGATTGGTATAATAAAGCAGTATCTGAGGAAGTGACGTCACCCGGGAAGATGGAAGCCTAATTTTAGTGCTCCCGTCGGGACGCTCACTTAAGCGGTGAAAAGTGCTTGATTTACCCCATCTTTCCAGGCAGCACTGGTGCGGGAAGTGACAGTTTCTAGCGTGATGTCGGTGAGGAAGAAACTGGCAAAATTTAAGTCCCCATATGTGGAGGGAGCGGAGAAGCAGGCCCGGGATCCGCCTGACCGCGTGGTATCCAGCGAGGACTCAGATGAGGAGCCGGAGAGGGCCGAGGAGACTTGCACCCGCGGAGACATGTGGGGCTGGATGCGATCCCTGCGAAAGGAAATTATCGCTACCCGGGGAGAGCTTAAGGAATCCCTGACTGGCATCCATGCTGATATTCGGGATTTAGGCCACAGAGTGGAGGTGTTGGAAGAGCAGGCCGACCAACTGGCTGAGCGGGATACGGACATAGAGGCATCTATGAAGGGCTTGCAGGAGGAGCAGCTCAACCTTAAAGATAAGCTAGACGACCTCGAGAACCGATCCCGCAGGAACAATGTGCGTCTGCGAGGTGTTCCGGAGACGGAGGCCTATGGGGATGCTGTGGCGGTGACCCAAGCAATATGCCAATACCTACTGCGGGGCGACAACGGGGAGGCAACAGTGCCCGAGATCTCGGTGGAAAGAGCGCATAGGGCGCTGGGACCGGCACGCAGCGGGAAGCCGCGTGATATAGTGGCTTGCCTGACCTCTTTTGCCGTGAAGGAGAAGATCATGAGGACAGCGGCGGCCCGTAGGAGCTTTATGTGGGAAGGCCAGACTGTGGAACTATATCATGATCTATCTGCGGGTACTCTGCAACGCCGCCGGGACATGCGACCAGTGGCTCAATACCTACGGACTGAGAATATGAGATATCGATGGCTCTTCCCCTTTGCGATGTTGCTGGACATCAATGGCCGCAGCTTCCAGGTTCGTGGGCAGGAGGAGGCCTGGAAAGTTTTGCGGCAGGAGGGGGCCCCCCGGCTCCCTGATCAGGCTAAGAAACCCGCGCCGGATGGACATAAAGGGGGAACCTCCAGATGGGAACGTAAGCCTTCGAAGGGACAGCGTTTGCAGAGGAAGGCGGGAGAGCCAGGCCGAGGAGAAGTCGAGAGAGCCTCGCCGGTCCGGACCACTTGAATGCTTCATGGACAGCGTGGGGTTCCGGTTTGTCCTAGATGCAGGCCCGTGGCTTGCTGTTGAAGCCTGGGGTCCATCTTTTCAAATTGAAGGACCCCTGGGGGGGGGAGAGGACCCTCTGAACGAACGTTGTTTTATGAGGAGAATACAAGGGGGGGGGGTGGGGAGGGGGATTATTAGTAGGGTTGTTGTGGGTTAAAGTTGTGGGACACTTATAAGGGTTATATGTTGTGTGCTTTACGGAGGGGTGGGGGGGGAATTGATTAAGGCTGCTTGCTGTTATTGTTGGATTAATGGAGGGAGGGGGGTAGGGATGTTGTGTAAGGGACTGTTGCCTGGAAGGGTGGGGAATAGCGTTCACGGGTGGGGCCCTTCCTCGATGACTGGCAGAGTGGAGCTCTGCATGAGGGGTGGGGGAAGGGGGAGGCCTTGCAGGAGTTTGTTAGGGGTGACCTAGTGGCCTGATTGAAGTTATGGCTGCCGTGAAGGTGGGGAGTCTGAATGTTAGGGGACTGAATTCCCCTCAGAAACGGAAGCTGCTATGGAAAGAGGCCCGTGAGGGCCGGTGGCAGGTGGTGTTTGTGCAGGAGACACATTTGCAGGGGTGTGACGAGCGATTGATGGGGGGGGGGCTCCTTTCCGGGGTTCTTGGCTGGGGTGGTGGGGGGTCGGTGGTGGGCGGGGGTTGGTATCCTGATTCGGAATGATGTGCCCTTCATTCCTGGGACGGTGTTTAGGAAGAGTGATGGGAGAGCGGTGGGGGTAGTGGGGGAGCTGGGGGGAGAATTAGTAACTCTTCTCTCAGTGTATGGGCCAAATACAGCACAGGGCCCCTTTTGGGAAGAGCTGGGGGGGTGGTTGGCGGGGAAGGTTCAGGGTAGGCTTTTGGTGGGGGGGGACTGCAACCTTGCCCTTGATGGGAGGAAGGGGACAGGGGATGGGGGGAACCTGGGGTTAAAGCGGTTTCAGGAGTGGATGCAGGTGTATGGGGTGGAGGATTTATGGAGATTGGCTCACCCGTCCGCCAAAGATTTTACTTACTACTCGGCGGTGCACGCGTCCTATAGCAGAATTGATTACATTCTGGGCGACGCTTATTGGAGGGAAGCGCTGGCTGAGATTTTTATTGGGGTGGCCACTTGGTCGGACCATGCCCCGGTGGGGGCGGCTTTTGGCCCTCCCAGGGAGCCGGAGCGGAGACGATTCTGGAGGTTAAATGAATATCTTATACAGGGGGAGGCGGCAAAGAAACGACTTCGGGAGGTGATTCGGGACTATCTGACCCATAATGATACGGGGGAGGTGTCTACTGGGGTACTCTGGGATGGGATGAAGGCGGTTGTGCGGGGCCACCTGGTCCAGTTGGGAGCGCAGCGGAAGAAAGCGCGGGCTGTAGAGGAGAGCCGTCTTAAGGAGCGGC
Organism: Ichthyophis bannanicus; assembly: GCA_033557465.1. Taxonomy (NCBI): domain Eukaryota; kingdom Metazoa; phylum Chordata; class Amphibia; order Gymnophiona; family Ichthyophiidae; genus Ichthyophis; species Ichthyophis bannanicus. Next base: position 921,650,998 of record CM066034.1, read on the forward strand.
TGGAGCAATTGGAGCAGGCTCACAAACGGAGCGGAGGTGTGCGGTTGCGGGGACAACTTGAGGAGGTCCGTAGGCAATTAAATAGCCTCCAGTTGGAGCAAATCTCACGCCAACTTGACTGGGCCAGGCAGCGCTACTATGAGTTCGATAACAAAGCGGGGCATCTTCTAGCAACTCGGCTCGCTTCCCAGCGGCCTATTGTAAAAATTAAAGGGTCGGGTGATAGACTGTTGTTTAAAAATAGCACTATTAGGGAGAGGTTCCGGTCCTATTATGAGGCCTTATATACCGCGGACCCCCCGGGGGACATGGAGGAGCTCCGGTAGTATCTGTGGAATGAGGGGAAGGGCAGTGCGCGGTTGGAGAGTTCTATGGGGGAAGGGTTGGAAGGGGAAGTCACTCTTGATGAAGTGCAGGGGGCTATCAGGGCTCTGGTAGCGGGCAAGGCCCCAGGTGCTGATGGTTTCTCCGGGCTTTTTTATAAATCCTTTGCGGTTGAGTTGGGCCCTCTGCTGGTGAGAGTGTTTAATGCGGTCTTGCAGGGGGAGGATCTCCCGACATCAATGCGTCAGGCGGCAATAGTGGTACTTCCTAAGCCCGGGAAGGACCCGACAGTATGTGGATCGTATCGACCCATTTCCCTTCTGAACATTGATGTCAAGATTTTAGCTAAAGTATTGGCATTGCGACTGGGGCCGTGTATGCCGGGGCTTATTCACCCAGACCAGTCTGGGTTTATTATGGGACGGCAACCGGCAGATGGGGTGAGGCAAGTTCTCCAATTGGGTTGGTTGGCTCGGCAGGAACACCAGAAAGCCATGTTTCTATCAATTGATGCTGAGAAGGCCTTTGATAGAGTAAATATTGATTTCCTTATGTCAGTTCTGGAACATATTGGCCTGGGCTTTAATTTTCGGGCGTGGATTAGGGCGCTGTACAAGGCGCCTGAGGCGACCGTCTGTCTTAATGGGGGTTATTCTGATTTTTTTCGTTTGGGTCGGGGGACCCGACAGGGATGTCCCTTGTCCCCGCTTCTTTTTGCCTTGGTTATGGAGCCCTTGGCGGCTCGGATTCGCTCGGTGCCCGAGATCCACGGTATAGGGGTGGGGGATGCTGATCACAAGATGGCACTGTTTGCTGATGACTTGATGTTTTCGCTGACTCAGCCGGTGGTTTCCTTGCCATGCCTCATGAGGGAGTTGGGGGCCTACGGGACCTTCTCGGGCTTCAAGGTTAATTGGGACAAGACTGAGGCTTTGTCCTTGACGCTTTCCCCGCAGGTGGTGACGAGCTTGAGGGCCGCGTTCCCCTTTCGCTGGGCGGGTACTTCACTTAGATATCTGGGGGTACAAATCACGGCGCACCCACTGCGGTTGTATGGTGCAAATTATCCGCCCTTGTTCGGGCAGTTGCGAAAGGATATGGGGCGTTGGAAGGGGGTAGAGCTGTCCTGGTTGGGCAGGATTGCGGTGTTGAAAATGAATTTGTTGCCTCGCCTCCTCTATGCCTTTCAGACGCTCCCGGTGGGGGTGGGAGCTAGGGATCTTAGGATGTTGCAAAGCCAGATTTTTGCTTTTGTTTGGGGGAATGGCAGGCCCCGGGTGAGTCGGAGGGTGTTATATGCCACTCGCGAGAGAGGGGGGTTGGGAGTTCCCGATGTGGGCGGATATTACGCAGCGGCTCAGTTACGGCAGGTTTTTGAGTGGAGGGATCGGGGAGAGCCATATAAGCGATTCCGGGAAATAGAGCAATACTGGGCGGAGGCGATTCCTCTGCGATATTTGCCATGGATTTGGGATAAGCTGCCCGAGGGTAGGTGGCGGGACAACCCCTATATCTGGCACTTGCTCATGCAATGGCGGAAGGCTAGGAGGAAGTTTTGCCCGGGGGCCAGTTTCTCGTTGATGGGGCCGTTGAGGGGGACGGTGGGATTTATTCCTGGCAGGGAGGGGGTCTTTCAACGGTGGGAGAGGTTGGGACTTGATACCTTTGATAAGTTCCTGGATGGGGGTGAAATTATCCCCTTCCCGGACCTTAGAGTGAAATACCAGCTGAAGGGAGGTGATTTTTATGCACATATACAGGTTAAGCACTTCCTAGCCACTAAACTAACGCCAGCACTCCGTGAAGGGGCACTAGATGTTCGGGAAGGGCTTTGGCACTGTTGGGACAGTTCCAGGGGTTTAATAACCCAGTTGTACCGGGGCTTAGGGGGGGGACCGTGGAGGAAGTTTAAACATCATCTTGACTGGGAGCGGGATCTGGGCCGGAGTTAGATGAGCAGGAGTGGCAGCGTGTACATTTGAATATTGGCCGGCAGGCGCTGTCGGTGGCAGTCCGGGAGACATCCTATAAATTGCTTTATAGATGGTATTATACCCCTTCGAGGTTGCATAGGATGTTTCCGGGAGTGTCCGATAGGTGCTGGCGCGAGTGTGGTGAGGAGGGGTCCTTTATTCATGTGTGGTGGGAGTGTCCCCGGGTTAGATTATACTGGGAGGCAGTGCAGGAATGTCTCCAGAGCACCTTTGGGAGGGGAGTGGAAGTGGATCTGGGTTTTGGGCTGCTTGGGATTTGGCCCGCACAGAATGCTCGGGTGGCAGAACGTCCTATAAGGGCCTGTATCCAGGCCGCCCGTAGTGAGATCGCTCGGGCCTGGAAGCAGGTGGACCTTCCGAGTCTGGCACTATGGTGGTGCCGGCTGCGGCGGATAGTTTTGATGGAGCAGCTAACCGCGCTTAGGCGGCAGCAGCATGAGAAATTTACTGGTCTTTGGTCACCCCTGTTGAAATTTCTTGCGGAAGGCTAGGCCTCCGGGGGGGGGGGGGGGAGGGGGGTTTGTTGCACTGTTGGGACAGTTGATGTCGTCGGGGGTTACACTGTTTGGGGCCTCCAGTTTTTTATGCTGTAAATGTATTTTGGGTTGTAATGGGGGGGAGGGGGGAGAAAAATTGACAATGGGAGTGTATTGAAGGCATGTCACTCTATCTAGGAGGACGGAGTCTGTACTGTGTTCTTTGCTTTGCTTTTTTGTGTTTTGTTTACTTGCTCTGGATACTGTGATATGTAGTTGCATCTGTGCCAATAAAAATTTAAATAGGAAAAAAAAAAATAAAGCAGTATCTGACAGCTATTACATACAGTATATATCTCTGTCTGTACATTTGCTGACATTTTGCTATGTATGCTTTCTCAGGTTTGTGCATCCTGTTTTGGTGGGCAGATATGTTTTTGGGGACAATTCATGACTGATGCGTGTTGGGTCCTCATCATGCACTGCCTACTGTCTACATTCACGCATATGTGACTACAGCATTTGTAGCGTGAAGCTGCATGGGGGGAGCTCCTGCACAGTACACACCATGCGGCTCCTGCACATTATCTGTCCTGCTCATCATCTGTAGACGGCCCAGTGACTTGTGTGACATGTGGGTTACTGCCCTGTTTAATGTAATCTCAGTTTGTTCACTGAAAGCCACACTGATATCATGAAAGGCGGTATATACGAAATGTTAAGTAAATAACATAAATAGAAATAAATGTTGGATGCACATTTGTCTCTGCTGCTGCTTGACCACACTGAAACGTATTTAGTGATTTACTGCTGATGTACATGGCCCACCTGTGCTCACATCCTTGTATGGTGGCAGCTGTCTATGTGCCAGCAGTCTGCCACCTCACAGGGTGCTACGGGTTTCCATACACACATCCCCTTTGAAGGAACACATTTGCATTGTGCTTGCTGTGGTTGTTTGGGATAGTGGTTATGGACGTGCGTTGGAGCACCATAGATTGCAGGTTTGAGTCACACATGTTCTTTTCCTTTTATTTTCTTGTGTTCTGCTAACCTGACCATGAAATGGCTACAGCTTCGTCACCTCTCCACACACCCTTCCATCTCTTCACTGTGCACCACAGTGTGCCCTCTATGCAGCCTGTCGCCTATTAGCTGTTACATATAGCTCTTTCTTTGTACTGTCCACATGAGCAGGCGGCTTGGGGGATTGGTATTGCTGTTGTTGAGCTGGTCTGGGCCACGTCGGTGTGCAGGTTTGATTCTCACATGCTCCTTTTCCATTCTGTTCCCCATTTTGGCCTGGTCCATAGACAATCCACACAGCTGTCCCCTCAGCCAGCCCATGATGCCCTTTCTGTTTAGGTTCTTTGCTCTTTTGCATGCTGTTTCCACTGCATAACATTTCATGGTGTGTGCGCGCATGTGTTTATATGTGGCTCTCGTCCCAATTACAGACTGTGATATGAGCTGTAGACAGCTGTTCTGCATGTGCATTGCATCATGGATACTGTTGGGGTTGCCCTATCCTGGCACACAGCAGGCATTTTGTGTGGTGCCCTCCAGTGTTCTTGTATGCAGCCATTGCTGTGCAACTCACCATGGTGATGTAGCCTACTGGTTTGTGCACCGACTTTCTGGCCAGTGGTCATGGGTTCAATTCCTCTTTGTTCTCCCTTTTTTATGCCTGTCCTACACAACTACTTGTCATTCCTATAACAGTCATATCCCTACAGATCTGTGCTGCCATAATACCCTCATCACAGTTGCCAACCATCCTTCTGTCCGTCTATCTATATGTCTGTCAGCTGTGTAGCGTCCTGTCTTCATGTGCAGACTGTTACCCCATGTCCTGCACTAGTACCCTTTCTCTGCACTGCAGCTCTTCATGCTTGCCTCTTGTGTCTGCTCTGCATGGTACTACTATTCCTCTGTCCTCCTATCATTGCACTTATCTTGCCACCTCTACCCTCCACTGGTGGACACGTATTCCCACCCACTGTCAAGGTAGCACTTTACATTGCCAACACCCTGTGCAGCGGTACAGCTGGCTCAGATATGTTTGTCCATTTTACCGGCTGCCACATAGGCTGCACGCAGATTTGGCAGATCCATCAGCTCCCACCTCTACGTCCTTCCATCACTTGTTCACTGCCTTCCCTTGGTGATCTGTGCAGTATTAGGGTTAGGGTTACATCTGTTTTATGGCCTTACATTTCATGCTTATCAACTTGGGGCACCTTACTGTCCATGGGCACCATATCTTGGGCCACATTAACATCCTTAGGGCACCTTATAAAGCACCTTGTCATGTGCTCTCTCAGCTTTAATGTGCAATGTCCCTCCCAAACCCAAGAGTCTACACAGAGGTAAAACAAGAAATGCAGCAGAAGCCCCCCCCCCCCCCCCCAAAAAAAAAAAAACCACCAACCACCAGGAGCCTCCTCCAAATCAATAGCTACCTCATCAGCACCTGTACAAGAATTGACACTTTGCAAGAAAACAGATGTGAGACAGCACAGTCAAGTCCGAGGTGGGGACTGGACTGGAGACTCCAGGAAAGAAAATTAGCACCTTCCTAATCATCCCTCCGGTCCAATCCAGAAATGTGGGACATAACACAGCAATACTACTGATGAGTGGGTATGGAGAAACGGGCTTGTAATCCTTACGTTCAGGTTGAGTCCTGTCTGGCCTGAACATCCAGCCTATAGTGATGTGAAAATGAATGCAGGAATGACCACGTTGCCACTTTACAAATGTCTTGAGAAGACAAGGAGAACCTCTGCCCAAGAAGCTTGAGCCCTTGTGGAACGAGCCTTTAGGCCTACCAGCACCAAATGACCTTTCAACAAATAGGCCAAAGCAATAAGCTTCCCTAATCCAGTGAGAAATGAAAGCTTTTTCGAAGCTGTCTCGCCCTTCCTGGGCTCCCCAAACAGAACAAAAAGTCGCTCTGCATGCTGAAATGCTAGTCGCTTTTAAGTATTGCTTAAGAGTGCAACGTAGGTCCCTTGATGCAGCCGACTCTGGAACCCCAACAAAAGTTCGGTAACTCCACAACCTGATTCAAAAGAAAAACCATAATCACCTTTGGCAGAAAGCAGGACACTAGGCGAAGAAGCACCTTCCCCCTAGAAATCACCAAAAGGAGGCTCCTTGCACAAGAGAGCCTGCAACTCTGAAATACGACATACTGAGAAGACAGCCATCAAAAACACTACTGTCAAGAGTCAGATCCTTCAGAGAGGGCCTCCCTAAGAGGCTCAAAGGAAGGTGCTGTAAGAACAGAGAGAAACAGATAGATCCCAAGAAGGAACAAGTGAATGACAAGGCAGGCATAGATGTTTGACAGCACACAGGAAACGAACTACATCCCCATACGAAGATACAGTCAGACCCCACACACCACCTCAGAAACAGGCCAAGGCTGCCTCCTGCACCTTCAGAGTGCTGAAAGCCAATCCTTTGTTCTTCCTAGCCTGCAAGAACACCAAAATCTCACCTCCACTCTCCGCACAAAGTCTCAAAAATGCACCATAGGCGCACATAGGCTAGCAATATCAACCACAGAGAAATTAGACCTTAGCTGCTAATTGGCTTTCCTTAAGTAACTCGTCGAGTCCCACACCTCTGGGTTGTCAACCTCCTCCAGCAGCTTGGAGACTAAGCATGTCATCTTTTGATGACATCAGCATACTAAGGCAGCTGGCTCCATCTTCCAATCACAGTAACCTAATGACAAAGCAGACTCACAGGAGCAACAAATAAGTAGGGGAACTTTATAAACCAAACTCTATATAATTTAGGGCCCTCCCCCCACCCGAATGAGAGGGCTTACCTGTGGACTGTATAGTTATAAACAGACCCGAAGACCCCATAAAACAACCCTGCCACAAAAAGTGGCAAACAAAACTTTGAGCACATAAGGCAAGAAATGACAGACAGCACTTCTGTCAGGACTTACCTGCCTCCATCGCCATCACTGTTCTTTAGTAATGCCCCTGATCACAAAACTCAATGGTAAAATTTTTCAGGATTGAGGTTGCATTGCAGAATACTATAACCAGAGAGGATTCTGGGACTGGACTGGAGTTACTCAAGGAACAAAGGGAAAAAAAGGAGAAGAGGGCCTTCTGCAAAAATGCACAATAAAGAAAACAGCAGAGGGAATAAACCATGGCCTACCAAGGAGTGTAGGTAAAATCAACTTTATTGAAGACCCAACTATACAAGTTTCGGCCAGAGGCCTTCATCAGGGGGTCTAGAAAACAGACATATAGATTAAACATAACGATAATAAATGAGTAAAAATATACAAAAATATACAAAGTGTGTAATGAAATAAAAAACACGGAAAAAAATATTACCAGATTACCACATAGAGTGTATGAAACACGCCTATGAGGTGGAGTAACCACGTTTCCCAATCTAAAACAAAGTAAAAATACAGACATATCAATAAGAACATAATAGATTGCACATATCCATGATTTAAAAAAATGCAACAGATATATGTAACAGAGAAAGAAAAAATAAGAAAAAATGAGCACCGTCAATTTAAAAAAAGAAACAAACATTATATATATGTATACCAATTGAATGCATGCTGGGGGATGATATAAAACTACCTAAAACACTGACTTCAAAAGGGGGAATATGCTTGTTTATGTATTGAAAACAGTGTTAGACTGCATTACATCATATATGTAAAACTGTAAAACACCGTACAAAGGAAAACTCCATCGCATAAAGAGAGCAAAAAAGATGATGGAAAAAATTTTTGTATATTGGAAAAGTGTGTCATTTAATATTGCATCTGGGAAGGGGAACCATCAACATAGCGAAATAAAAACCACTATAAAGATGACATTGTTATATATGTGTGTTCCCTTTTGTGCTATACAGAGCCACAAATGTATTATGTAGCTCATCCACTAGCGGAACACCCCCACAGCCCCACGTGCACGCGCACACTTCAGGTTCCATTACAAATAAATCATGTTTTGCATCTCTTTTAATAAGAAACACGAGCGGGTGAATTATAAAAATACATTATAAGATTGCATTGCAAAGACAAAAAGCGATTTGATGATTTAGACCGAAGTAGTCACCTAAATAAAGATATGACACTGGTAAAACTGTAGGAGCGATAAAAATATTATATACATGAAAAGACAAAGACAAAATATTAACTGTGTGAAATGCTGTACCTGCAGGAACTAGCAGAGGCGGGAAAATGCCACGCAGGGCATAGACAGCAAACTTAACGACGGATGACTCCTCCCATTGTGAGGTAAGCTGTGATGGACAGTGGAGAGGACCGCTAATATCACTATAAACAGAGGGGATGCTATCTGGGATTTTGAACCAGAAACGTGTGTGTGAATTGAAAGACATCATTACCCACTGTAGTGTAGCATATACATCACCCTTAGACTTCAATTGAGTGCCGACAAAAAACCATGGAGAGATATTTCTTTAAAAGGGGCAACTGCAGAAACTTCAATGTGCAAATATGCTTTATACGAAAATATATGCAAACCTTTTTTCAGCGCTAAAAAACATAAACAAAGAACAAATTAGATAGCTAAAAATTAGCGCTGAAAAAAGGTTTGCATATATTTTCGTATAAAGCATATTTGCACATTGAAGTTTCTGCAGTTGCCCCTTTTAAAGAAATATCTCTCCATGGTTTTTTGTCGGCACTCAATTGAAGTCTAAGGGTGATGTATATGCTACACTACAGTGGGTAATGATGTCTTTCAATTCACACACACGTTTCTGGTTCAAAATCCCAGATAGCATCCCCTCTGTTTATAGTGATATTAGCGGTCCTCTCCACTGTCCATCACAGCTTACCTCACAGTGGGAGGAGTCATCCGTCGTTAAGTTTGCTGTCTATGCCCCTGCGCGGCATTTTCCCGCCTCTGCTAGTTCCCGCAGGTACAGCGTTTCACAGTTAATATTTTGTCTTTTCGTGTATATAATATTTTTAGCGCTCTTACAGTTTTTACCAGCATCATATCTTTATTTAGGTGACTACTTCGGTCTAAATCATCAAATCGCTTTTTGTCTTTGCAATGCAATCTTATAATGTATTTTTATAATTCACCCGCTCGTGTTTCTTATTAAAAGAGATGCAAAACATTATTTATTTGTAATGGAACCTGAAGTGTGCACGTGCATGTGGGGCTGCTGGGGTGTTCCACTAGTGGATGAGCTACATAATACATTTGTGGCCTAATGCTGGCGGGGGCCCTCCGACTCTTCTTGCATCCACGCTATAAGCGTTTGTTGCTATGAATAATTATCACATATGCTCTGTATAGCACAAAAGGGAACACACATATATAACAATGTCATCTTTATAGTGGTTATTTAGTTTGGTACGTGATGGTTCCCCTTCCCAGATGCAATATTAAATGACACACTTTTCCAATATCATACAAAAGTTTTTTCCATCATCTTTTTCGCTCTCTTTATGCAATGGAGTTTCCTTTGTACAGTGTTTTACAGTTTTACACATATGATGTAATGTAGCCCAACACTGTTTCCAATACATATACAAGTATATTCCCCCTTTTGAAGTCAGTGTTTTAGGTAGTTTTATATCATCCCCCAGCATGCATTCAATTGGTAGACATATAATGTTCTTTTTTATGTTTCTTTTTTTAAATTGACGGTGCTCATTTTTTCTTATTGTTTTTTCCTCTCTATTGTTACATATATCTGTTGCATATTTTTAATCATGGATATGTACAATCTATTATGTTCTTATTGACATATGTCTGTATTTTTACTTTGTTTTAGATTGGGAAAATTGGTTACTCCACCTCATAGGCGTGTTTCACACACTCTCTATGTGGTAATCTGGTAATGTTTTTTCCATGTTTTTTATTTCATTACACACTTGTATATTTTTGTATATTTTTACTCATTTATTATAGTTATGTTTAATCTATATGTCTGTTATCTAGACCCCTGATGAAGGCCTCTGGCCGAAACTTGTATAGTTACTCAAGGAACGCCAATTAGCAGGTAAGGTCTAATTTCACTTTCCTTATCGTCCCTCCAGTCCAGTCCTACCCCGCATCTCTGGGATGTAACAGAGCAGTTCTGTTGAAAGGAGAGGCCCATGATTCCGGCCTGAATTACTGCCACCCCAAATCTAGCGTCCCCTGCCACCTGCACACCTAGGCAATAATGTTTTGCAAAAGTGTGAAGGGAAAACCACATGGCCACTCTAGAAATCTCAGCAGACGGAACCATACTATATCCTGCCCATGAAGCCGCCTGCACCCTGGTTGAATTTATTTATTTATTTTATTTATTTATATTCTCATATACCACGCTATTCTGCATCAGTGTGGTTTACATTGAACAAACTGAAATTACATTGAACAGGGCATTATAACTTGGAGATAACCCTCCATAGCCCATGTTCCCTGTAAAATAGTTAAGTGGCTTGCCCAAGACCACAATGAGCACCTGTGGGACTAGAAACCCCAGTCCTTCCGGCCCAAGGTTGCTGTCCTCTAGTGGGATTTCAACCCCCGACCTTCCGGCCTGAAGTACCTTGCCCCAACCACTAGGCCACTCCTCCACTCCAGATGAATGAGCCCACACCTTCCCTTCAGCATGTATGCTGATGCGATCGCTTCTCTGATCCACCTGGAAAATGGAGGCCTTGGCCACCGCATCTCCTTTGCATGGCCCCCAAACAGTACAAATAAAAATGATCCGATTTGCAAAAGGAAGCTGTTCTATTCAAATAATGGTACAACCCTCTCCTGACATCCAATCAGCACAATTGTGGATCTGCACTATCTTCTGTTCTGCTAGCTAGCGCTGGCAGAGAAACCAGCTGATTCAAATGAAAAAGTAATACAACCTTGGGCAAAAAGGAAGGCACCACGGCTCCCAACTGCAGAAGATGTTCAAGACTGGTTTTTACTGCTGCCACCGTACCTCAAACCCTGCAGGACACTGTACAAAGGATGAGTAGCCCTCACGAATGACCTCTAGGATCCAATGGTTGGACACGATCTAGACCCAGGCAAGGTAAATCTCCTGCAGCCAACCCCCTATGGGCTGCCCTGCTACCTGAGCTCTCCTCGCTTCATTGTGACTTTATAGGCCCTGAAGACGAGCAGACGTTATAATAGCCCTGCCCCATTCCTTGAAACCCCTGAAAGCTGACCCCAAGAGGGGAATCGAGCTGTCTGGTAAGACGCAAACCGTCCTATGCAGAAATCACCTGAAGTCCCAGGGCTGAACACATACCGGTGCCGAACTGCGAGCCTGCTTCTGCTTGTCCTCTGACTTGCCCAAGTCTTTCACCAACTTCTTCAAGTCCTCTCCGAACAGAAGCGTCCCCTTAAATGGAAGCTTGCTAAGCCAGGTTTTGGAAGAGCCATCTGCTGCCCAATTCCACTGCTAGAGGTAGCGGCGAGCTGCCACCACATAGGCCATACTCAGAGACCTCTAATCAGATCGTAGAAGGCATCTGCCAGTTACGTGGCCCCTGACTCCAGTTTAGCCACTGCCACACCTGGAGTCACATCTCCCAGCTCCAGAACCCCCTGCGACCACCGCAGGCATGCTCTGGCAACCCAGGCCCCACAAATGGAAGTCTGTAACGAGAGGGCATTGATATCAAATGCTTGCTTCAACAAGGTGTCCCAACTTCCTATCCTGGATATCCTTGAGCGCCATACTGTCCTCTACTGGGATCGTTGTTTTCTTCGTAATGGCAGAGACTGCCGCATCCACTTTTGGAGAACGGAGCAGTTCCTACTCTTGTTCCGGCAGCGGGTACAGTCAGGTCATGGTCCGAGCCCGGCCTCCAGACGATTCCATTCATCCTGGATCATCTGTTTGACAGTTCAATGCATGGGGAACACTTTCTGCATCGTCCAAACCGCCTGGAGAGTTGCTCCAATGCCTCTTCCTCCACAGGGAGACCTGCTGGCATATTAAGCGTCTTCAATGATTCCGCAATGAGCGCTGCCAGCTCCTCTTGGTAGAACACCCAGACTATTCAAGATTCCTCCTCCTGCAGAAACTCTCCTTCCTCTAGCTCTTCTCCATCCGCATCCAACTCAGTTGCTAGGTCCAAAATTTCTGGCTCTTCCAAAAGTGGAGACTGCTCCTCCTAGTCCCCCTCTAGCCTATGCACTTGGCCAACTCCACAACCAGTTCTGGCTCTTGCGTCGCAGCAGGCCTTTTTCTGCCCCACTCCTGGGCTGAAGACTGGTCCCTCATCCCCCTTTGCCGCATGCAGGACACCTTATGCATAAGGAAACCGAATTTGGGCAAAAAACCTTCTGGGGCCCACTCACCCCCAAGACATGGAGGGTGAGAGAGATCTGGTCATCACTGTACAACTCTAGCAGAATTGGCGTGGCATCTGTGACCACCCCACTTACCAATCTCTGTCCCTCCTGGGACTGAGAAGTACTCCTCTCTGTTTCCAAGCAGATTGCCTGCCCCCAAAGATCTGCAGCCTATGCTCCACTGTCCCAGCCTCCCTCTCACAGCCACAGCACACTCCCTCATCAGAGACAGACCCTTGTCAGGCCCCACATGTCACACATTGCAGTCTAGCTGGCATGGCCGTACTGGTGATGACAATCCGGTTAAGCCTCTTCTTCCCCAGTGCTGCCTTTCAGTAAAAAAAAAAAAAAAAAAAAAGATAGCAATTGCTAAGAAAAGAATAAAAAAAAAGAGGCACCAGAATCTAAAACAAACTGTGGGAGGCCCCCACACTGCGTTTGGATAGTCTTCCCCTCTTCAATGCGCTGCTCTAAAAAGATGCGCTTCCCGCGCTGAACTGTGCCGCTTTAAAATGGCATGCTTCCCGCGCTGCTGAGTGAACCATGTCAGCCACGCGGTCACCAGCTGGCAAGCCAAGAAACACTTGGGGGGGGGTGGGGGAGAAGAAAAAACTGCTGCCTACAGTCCCTGCAGCTTACACCCACTCACTGGGCTGAAGGAAAACTAAAAGGAAAACCGCTTCAGCGTCTTTACCCCCTGAACTCAGCCTCTGTCCCCCGGCTTCCACATTGAGGTGGAAGTGCTGTAACAGTGCCGTCTGCAGGCCTCTGCCTCACTCGGTCATGAGTTTGGGAGCCGTTGTTGCTGTATGCCCAGTTCAGGTGCCCACAAGCCCCTTCCTTTGTCCACTGAGAGGTGGGGGGAGGGGGATACTCCTCTTGGTACACTGTTCCCAGCACTGCAAACAGCTCTCCTCACTAAACCTCTTTTTTTTTCTTTGATCAAACCTAATGCGACAAGCACTTTGCCCAACTAAGAACTTAAGCCAGATAAACTACCTAATTACTCCTTAGTTGTTCCTTCAGCAAGTCCAGCCCTTTGGACCACTCCTCCAGCTGCTTGGAGAATGAGTTTACTGGGGCTGGAAGGTGGAACCAGCTACCTTAGTACATTGATGATATCAACAGATGACATGCTCAGTCTCCAAGCTGCTGAAGGAGTTTGACAACTCAGAGGTGCAGGATTGGACTGGAGGGATGAGAAACGGCAGGTTTGCAGTAAGGTCTCAGTCACTTGCCCTGGGCCTCAAGAACAGCCTCGGGGCCTCAAGCGTGCCCTTTCAAGAGCCAAGCCGTAAATGAGAACCGATCCACGTCCAGCATCCACACAGGATCCTGAGTCAGAAGATCGTCCTCCCAAGGGAGAGATAATGAGTATGCCACCAGTAGACGCACCAGATCTGCATATCAAAGCTGCCTGGGCCACTCTGGGACCACCAGCACCACACCCTCCATATGAGACTCTACCCTCTGAAGCACCCAACCGATCATTGGCCATGGGAGAAACACATACAGGAGGCTGTCGGAGGGCCATGCCTGCACCAGCACATCGAGGCCCTCTGCCATGTGCTCTGTGCCGGCTGAAAAACCAACTGGCCTTGGCATTCACTACCATCGCCATCAATTCCATTGTGGAACACCCCAGCGCTCCACCATCAATTGAAATATGGACTCAGACAGTGAACATTCCCCAGAGCCCAACAGCGGGCGACAGGAGTGTCCACCTACACATTCTCCTTTACGGCTACATGAGCTGCTGACAGTAGATTGACTTCTGCCTACTGATGGAGCGGAATCGCCTCTGCCACCACCAGTAAACTCCTCTACCACCCTGGTGACCATAGTGGCATTGTCGGACAGAACTCTCACTGCCCGCCAATAGACAAGAGGAAGAAAGGCCTCAGATGCCCGCTGCATGATGCACTGGGCCTCGAAGGCCTTTCTTCCTCTTGTCCATTGGCGGGCAATGAGAGTTCTGTCTGACAATGCCACTATGGTCACCAGGGTGGTACGAGATGTTTGCTGGTGGTGGCAGAGGCGTTTCCGCTCCATTAGTGGGCAGAAGCCAATCTACTGTCAGCAGCTCATGTAGCCGTAAAGGAGAATGTGTAAGCGACAATTATTGTCGCCCTCTATTGGGCCCACGGAAATGTTCACTGTCAGAGTTCATGTTTCAACTGGTGGTGGAACACTGGGGCGTTCCACGATGGAATTGATGGCAAATGGCAGAGATTACATGCTCTGGGCCACTTGTGTCAAGAAATGAGCCCCCCCAGCTGAACAGACAGGCATCTGTGGTTACCACCACTAAGTCTGGCGACTATAGAGGCATTCTAGCAGAAAGCTTCGCCAGGTCCAACCACCAATCCAGACTCGCTCTGGCCTCACCTCAGAGGATGAGTCTGACTTTCATCGATTGCAGTGGAGGGACCAACATAAAAGGAGAGTCACCTGCAGGGCTACATATGCAACAGAGTCCAAAGGACTAGCTTGAGCAAGGCCGCCATTGCCTCAAGAACCTGAAGATAGCCCCTCACCTTCGGATGAGGGGTCCTGGGCCTGCAACCTTGCTATCCTGCTCTCTAGCAGACCATTTACTGCTGGGTACTGAAGCAGGTCCCCAGGTACTCTGAGACAGATTCAGGCTGCTCTTTGCAATGTTGACGACCCAACCTAAGTCCTGAAGTTGACTAATCACACAGGCCATTGCCTCCCGACTCTCCTGAAAGGACTTTGCTTGAATCAGCCATTCATCCAAATGCAGATGAAGCAGGATCCCTGCTTTTGAAGTGCCACCCTACTACCACCATCACCTTGGTAAGAAACAGGGCGCTGGTGCTAGGCCAACAGGCAGAGCCTGAAAGTGAAAATGCCCCTGTGGGACTGCAAAATGCAGACACCGTTGGTGCTCGAGCCAAATGGGAATATGCAAATAACCCTCGGTAATATTCAGGAACATCAAAAATTCTCCTCAGCAAATTTCGACTATCACACACACCACAAAGTCTCTATGCAAAAGCAAGGGACCTTGTCAGCCCCGTTTACCCCCTTTAAATTCAAAATGGGACACCAAGAACACTCCTTCTTGGGAACCACAAAATAGATCGAACAATAATCCATGCACCACTCATCCCTGGGCATCAGGATGACTGCCTCGAATCGAAGGTGGCGACTGAGTGTCAACTGTTCAACCCACACCTTGGTGGAAGTGCAAGAGGAAGCCATAAATGTGTCAGACAGAGGCCTGGCCAACTCCAGAACCCAGGCAGCTGCAGTGATCCACCAGGTTCTGCACCTCTAAACACTGCAGCTCAGCACCCAAGGACCAGTTCAGCACAGGCAATTCTCATCCACCTGCTAGAACCTGAGAAATACTACTTAGGGCTTTGTGCCAGGCTACTTAAGCGGGGGGGGGGGGGGGGGTGTGCTTCAACTCTCTGGTTTTCCCTCATTCTCCATCTGTTGGTGGATGAGCATAACCCACATGTCTGAACTGGAGAATTAGGAAATTATTTTTGTGCTTGTATATCATTGATTTTATAAAAGTTTTATTTCTGATATATGTGCCACTGATGTAGGCAATCTTGTGCTGAATCATGGCCATGTTGAGCCTAAAGGATATTTTTGAACTTTGGGATGCCCTTTTACCCCTGCTGGTTTTTGTCCTTCAAATGTACATGCAGAAACCTCTGAATGCCAAGCAGGTCTAGGACCACTTACCTCTAGAGAGCTTATGAACACAAAAACAGTCAAGATTGAACTTTTGTGTATGCGCAGTCATCACCCTTGTCTTTGGTTTGTTTTTTAAAATGCTGTTAATTCCACTGCAAGAGAAGTATTGAAAGCATACTCCAACTAATAGTACAGATATGACAGTAAGGTTTTCATATACAGCCTCTTTTGTACAGACCATTTGCTTTCCTGAGTTTTAATACGCACAAACACATTACAGCTTGTATAAAATCCTGTTTAGTGTATAATAGTGCACCCTGAACATATAAAAAAGAAAAGCAATTTTAAAAAAAACCCAATAGCATTTCCAAGAAACTTTGCAATCATAGCACCCAAGAGTCCCAATTCTTGATCAGATAGACGCCACATAAAGTGTTCCTATTTTATTTCCTACAAGAGCACCAAAGTCACACCATGGGGCCCTTTTATTAAAGTGTGTTAGGTAATTAATGTTTATTTTCGCATGCAGTAACCATCTGTTCGAGCCCATAGTAACTGTTACTGTGGGGTAAGATTAAATTAGACTTACCTGCTAATTGTAGTTCCTGGAGTAACTCCAGTCTAGTCCCGGAATCTCTGGGGTTGTCAACCTCATCCAGCAGCTTTGGAGACTGAGAAACTTCATTGCTGTGATGTCACCGGTATTTAAGGGCTGGCACCGCCTCCTCACACCAGTTTACCTATTGACAAAGCAGACTCACCGGAGCAACAAGTAATGAAAAGCAGCATCTAAAAACTGCCTAACTAAACCGAAAAAAACCTGCCAACCCAACTATTTACAAGATCTGCACGCATTGCATGCCGTGAGATCCTCTGTCCAGCATCTTAAACACATTGACCCCTTAAGACCACGCCCGTACCTTGTTCTAATCAGCCTTAGTATGCACTATGACCCCCAAGAGCATCAAAAGTGTTGCTTACCAGTAATACAGCTCCTGCTTCAGGCCACAGCACACCAACGAGATAGGGCGGGACACGGGACTAGACTGGAGTTACTCCAGGAACTACAATTAGCAGGTAACTCTAATTTAATCTTCCTGATCGTCCCTCCAGTCTAGTCCCGGAATCTCTGGGGATGTACCAGAGCAATAATATATCACTAACGAGAGGGTCCTGCGAGACCGGCCTGAAGCACAGCCGCTCCAAAACAGGAATCCTTGTCCGCCTGCACATCCAGACGGTAATGCTTCACAAAAGGTATGGAGCGTCGACCAAGTAACCGCTTTACAAATGTCTACCGCCGGTACCAAACTACACTCCGCCTAAGACGCCGCTTGCGCCCTCGTGGAATGAGCCCGCAATCCTTCTGGGACGAGGCAACCAGGCCAAATGTTATATGTAAACCGCACTGATAACAAATAGCGCGGTATATAAAAATTGTTAAATAAAATAAATAAATGTAAGTCGATGCGATAGCCTCCTTTATCCAATGGAACCTTTCGAGGCCGCCTCCCCTTTCCGGGGGCCCGTAAACACCACGAACAGCCTGTCTGACTTACGAAAAGACGTTGTCCTATCCACATACGTCTTCAGCGCCTGGCGAATATCCAAACTATGAAGTCACTCCGCCATCTGACCCTTACCTTAGACGCAAAAAAAGAGGCAATGACACCACCTGGTTCAAATGAAACACCGAGACCACCTTAGGCAAGAACGACGGAACTGGCCTCAATACCACCTTAGAATCGGAAAAAAGACAGAAAAGGCTTCCTGCACGACAGCGCTTGCAACTCCAAAACTCATCTAGCCAAGGCGATGGCCACCAAAAACACCACTTTCAGCGTAAGGTCTTTCAGCGAAGCCTCCCCTAAGGGCTCAAAAGGCGCTTTCCCTAATGCCTCCAAGACCAAAGGAAGATCCCACGCCGGAACTATGTGCTTGCGCGGCGGCCGGAGCAGAGTTACCGCCTTCAAAAAAACGCTTATCATCCGCATGACTATTCAGCGAGCTCCCCTGCACCTTACCCCTATAGCACAGGATAAAGCCGCCAACTGCACTTTAAGCGAAGCCGCCGCTAGGCCCTTCTGAAACCCATCCTGCAGGAAGGACAGAATCTGTGGAACCGACACCTTTAAGGGAACACAGTCCCGCTCCACACACCAAGCCTCAAAGACGCGCCACACTGACATATGCCAAGGAAGTAGACCTCCGTCGCGCCTTCAGCAAGGTAGAAATCACCGCCGCCGAATAACCTCTCGCTCTCAGCCTTGCCCGCTCAATAGCCAGGCCGTAAGCGAGAATCGATCCACCTGGGGCATGCAGAGAGGTCCCTGAGTGAGTGAGCAGATCCTTGCGAACAGGAAGCCTCCAGGGCTGGCCCACTAAGAGTCTGACTAAGTCTGCGTACCACGGCCTTCACGGCCAATCTGAAGCAATTAGCACCACTCTTCCCTTGTGCTGCGCAATGCGCTGTATCACCCGCCCGATCAACACCCACGGCGGGAAAACATACAGCAGTTGGTCTTCTGGCCACCTCTGAATGAGAGCGTCTAGCCCTTCCGCCATCCTTTCTCTCCTTCTGCTGAAGAACCGCTTGACCTGCGCTGACTGAAAGGTCGCCATGAGATCCATTACCGGCGTCCCCCAGCGTTGTACCAACATCGCAAACACGTCTGGGTGGAGAGTCCACTCCCCCGGGTCTATTTTTACTCGACTCAGAAAATCGGCCTCTATATTGTCTACTCCCGCAACATGCGCCGCCGACAAGGCCTCCAGGTTTGTCTCGGCCCACTCCAACAAGCTTTCTGCTTCAGCTTCCAGCACCACGCTGCCGGTGCCCCCCCTTGTTGATTTATGTATGTCACTGCCGTCGCGTTGTCCGAAAACACCCGAATGGCCTTCTTCTGAACAAAGGGGCACAGCTCCTGGAGAGCCAGCGCCACCGACCGCAACTCCAGCCTGTTTATTGACCAGGACTTTTCCAGGTCGGTCCACTGGCCTTGCACCAGGCGTCCCTGACAGTGAGCTCCCCAGCCGTACAGACTGGCATCTGTTAGGGAGACCCATGCGAGCGCTTCCAACGACATCCCTGTTTCCAGACTTCCGGGCCTCAACCACCAACGCAGCGCCAATCGAGTGTCTGGAGGACACGCCAACCTCTGGGACAGAGAATCCCTTTGATGCGACCACCTTCTCAACAGGGCCCGCTGTAACGGTCTCATGTGGGCTCGCGCCCACGGCACCACCTCTAGGGTCACTGCCATAGACCAAGACCTGCAGATACTCCCACGCCGTGGGACAGCTTTGTTTGAGAAAACGACGCACCAAGCGCCGGAGACCCAGCACCCGCTGGTGTGGCAGAAACACTCGACCCCCGCTCGTATCGAAACGGGCCCCAAGATACTCCAGGTTCTGAGACGGAATCACCTTGCTCTTTGCTGTGTTGACCACCCAACCGAGACTCTGCGATAGATCTACCACCTTGGCCGTAGCCGCCACACTTTCCTCCCTGGACTTTGCTCTGATTAACCAATCGTCCAGATACGGGTGCACCAAGACACCCTCCTTCCGCAAAGCCGCCGCCACTACCACCATCACCTTGGTGAAAGTTCACGGCGTAGTTGCCAGGCCAAAGGGAAGCGCCTGGAACTGAAAATGACCAATTGGCACTGCAAACCTGAGGAATTTCTGATGCTCCCGGTGTATGGGAATGTGCAGATACGCCTCCGATAGGTCCAGGGACGCCAGAAACTCTCCTTTTCTCACCGCCACCACGACGGACCTGAGAGTCTCCTTCCAAAAATGAGACACGCGCAGACAGCGATTCACGTTCTTTAAATCCAGAATGGGACGCCAAGTCCCTTCTTTCTTTGGTACGACGAAATAGATGGAATATCGACCGCAACCTACTTGGTCTGCAGGAACCGGGACAATTGCTTTGAGCTGTAGAAGCCTTTGCACCGTCTCCTGCACTGCCTTGCGCTTTGCTCGAGCCCGGCATGGAGACCGAACGAAAGAATCGGACACCAGACTTTGCAGCTCTAGCGCATAACCTTCGCGCACCACCTCCAACATCCAGCGATCAGACGTGAGCTGGGCCCAGGCAGGGTAAAATTCCCGTAGCCGACCCCCTACGGGAACTAGCTCCCCCTGGACCCCCCTGACTTCATTGTGACTTTTTGAAGGAGGAGGAAGAGGACGCAACCGCAAAACCTCTGTTTGCTCCACGAAACCCTCGACCCCCCTGAGATCTACTAGGGAAGCGACCCCACTGGAATTGGCTCCCCCTCGGGAAACTGAAGCGACGAAAGTCCCGCTGCTGCCCCCGAAGCCCAGGAGTCGAGTGGCTCCGTTTCTGCTTATCCTCTGGCAACCTACCGCCCTTCGACTCTCCTAAATCCTTAACCAATTTGTCCAAATCTTCACCAAAGAGCAGCTTTCCCCAGAAAGGAAGCTTACTCAACCGTTACTTGGAAGAACCATCTGCTGCCCAATTTCGCAGCCAAAGACACCTTCTCCCTGCAACCACCAAAGCCATACTCTTTGCTAAACCCCGGATCAGGTCATAATGAATATTGGCGAGATAGGCCGCCCTGGACTCCAATTGAGATGCCTCCTCGGACGCCTCACCCGAATTGTTGCACTGGACCCGCTGCGCCCAGCGCAAACAGGCTCTCGCTACCCAGGCCCCACAAATGGACGCCTGCAGAGATAAGGCATTAGCCTCGAAAATCTGTTTTAGCAACGTTTCCAATTTACGGTCTTGTGCATCCTTAAGAGCCGCTGCACCTTCTACCGGGATAGTAGTCTTCTTGGTCACCGCTGAAACAGCCGCATCCACCCTGGGAGCCTTAAACAACTCTCGGTCCTGATCTAAAATAGGGTACAGCCGTGCCATAACCCTAGAACCTTTAAGAGTGGCCTCCGGCATATCCCATTCCTCCTGAATCATCTCCTTAAACACCCTATGCACCGGGAACACCCTCTGAGTTTTCTGAAATGCCTGTAGCAGCGGATCCTCAAGGATAGCGTCCTCCACCGGGCCTGCTTCCAGCATATTAAGCGCTTTGAGAGATTCTGCAATGAGCGCCGGGAGCTCCTCTCTACGAAAAACCCTAACTACTCGCGCCTGATCTTCCTGTTCTCTAATCTCACCTTCCTCCAGATCCGCCAGGTCCCCTTCTATGTCCGCCTCCTCGGACCGGACGTCCTCCGAGACCATAGACGGAGCGAGAAGATCATTACCGGGCCTGGCCTTTTTGGCACTGATGCCAGATGCTGCTGCTGACATCGGCGAAGGCGGCCTCTTCCGCCCCAGAGGAGATCCTGAGGTACTAGCTGCAGTCGCCCCCTGCACACCCGCCAGCGTCCGTTGGAGCAGCGCCATGAAATCTGACGCAAAAATCGCCGCCAGATTGCCCGCATCTGGCTGCTGAGAGACTGGCGGTGCCGACGGTGAAGGCACACTAACCGCAGGCTCCGTAGCCGACAGGGATGGGAGGCCTGGCTCCATCAGGTCCTCCAACACCTGACCTGTAGCTGCTGAATTGGCCACTACCTCCCTGGCCTCCACTTCGGGAGCGCACCCCCTACATACACCTTCCAGGGAGACAGAACTCCTTTTAGCCCCACACAATAGACACAATTGTTTGGAAGGCATGCTGCCCCGGCCCAAGCACCCAGCAACAAACCCCCCAAAGTAAATTTTAATTAATTTAAATTTTTTTTTTTAAACCAGCGTCTTCAGCGTAGTTCCCCCACTTAAACTCTGAAGAAACCAATGAAAACTGAAGCTCCTACGCTGAGCTAGGAAGCGCCAAGCCCCCCACTTGCAGCCGGCGATCTTCCCGCCCTCAGTACATACGGCGTGGCCTGCTTCCTCGCACAAGCCGTTTCCCGCTGAAAAACTGCTCTCACAGCTGCCGACCCGGCAACAGATCGCTGACAAGTGCCCCCTTTTTAGCTGGTCTCTTGGTCCTTACCTGCACACTGCACAGCAGACTGTAACTGTCCGTCACCTGTGAAGACCCGGACAGCGTGAACACAGCCGCGGTTTAAGCTCAGAGCTGACAACGCCGGCAGGCAATTCCTTCTGCACTCAAGGCGCTCTGAAAAATACCGGCTCCTGTCCCTTCACTACCGGGATGGTAGCCAGCAGAAGATCCTCTCCCCAAAGCCACTGAAAACCCCAACTCTGGTTCCTGGCTGTCCCCTGTAGCCACTACAGTGAGGGGGAGGGAGCATTGGATCTCAGGGCAAAATGAAAGCAGTTTACCCAGCTAACAGTATTTAAAGAAAAACGCTTTCTAATGCGCTTTCCCTTCTCTGCATTGCAAAGACACCTTTTTCCCGCAATGCCTATCTACCTCTACTTAATCGTTCCTCTAGTGAGCCCAGAAATCCACGGGCTCACCACCTCACTAGCTGCTTTGGAGACTGATAAACTGGTGTAAGGAGGCGGTGCCAGCCCTTATATACCGGTGACATCACAGCAATGAAGTTTCTCAGTCTCCAAAGCTGCCCGATGAGGTTGACAACCCCAGAGATTCCGGGACTAGACTGGAGGGACGATCAGGAATGATAGTTACCACATACAGAGTGCAGAATGGGCAGGGTAGGGGTGGAGGGTGGGTGAGGGGCACATACTTCATTTAGCATGGTAGGGACATAAGAGTACCATAGTAGTTAATATTGTTTCCTTGAGTCCTGCTAGACCAGTCCAGACAAATGTGTTGTGTTCACTTATTAGCAGATTGGTGGAGACAAAAACAAACAATAAAAAGCTCAGATGTCAATGACATCACTCCCATGCCTCTATCTTCCTCAGCTACCAGAGGTCTCTTCAGTATTCATCCCAAAGCATATGGAAAAAAAACATGGCAAGAAACACACAATCTCAATCATGGGCAACAATGAGTAATCCATAATAGAGAACCATGTACAGGAAAAAAAAAAAAAAAAAAGAAAGCTGTCAGTAGAAAATGAACCTACCGAGCAAAGTATAAAAATTATAGTGGACCTAAGGGTACCACAGCAGCAGTACAGAGCAAATACAGTTTCAGGGGTGGGCCCTGGACTGGTCTAGCAGGACTCAAGAAAAGAGCATTAACTGGTAAGTAAAATGTCAATTTTCATATCGTCCTGCTAGAGCAGTCAGACAAGTGGGACATACCAAAGATATGACTCCACTGGGCGGGAATAAGACACAGCAGCTCGCAAAACCCACCACCTGCAGGTGGACATCCAAGCAGTAATGCTTGACAAAAGTGGAAAGTGATGCACACATTGCCACCCGACAAATGTCTGCAGGGGCTACCGAGCTCTGCTCCACCCACGAGAATGCTTGTGTTCAAGTAGAATGGGTGTGTAAACCCTCCAGGACCATTCAGTTCTACAACAGATATGCCAAGGTCATGGACTCCTTAATCCAGGGCCCCAAAGTCGACCGAGCCACTGTGTCACCTTTGTGTGGACCAGGAAACAGCACAAAAGGATGATCACACTTATGAAAATATTCGTAACATCCAAGTACCAGAGAAGCACCCTCTGGCTACCACAAGGCGAAGATCCTTATCCTTCCCGACACTGCTCCTTAGAGAAGGACTTCTGATGATACTGATGATAGCACAACGGGGTCAGATGACCATTCTACTGGACGGAGACGTCCGGATTTTCGGTCCGGTCGCAGTCGCTGCTCTCAAGCCTCTTATCAAGACGATGATTGGGAACCCCCGACTACGAGGCAGTGCTCCAAACAGCGCCTTCAATAGTTGTGAATTTAACAGGGCAGGATTTATCATCTGTTCAGGAGCGGGTGTTAAATTATGGGTTGTCTTTTGTGCCTACTATAGAGTTAATTTACATCGTTTTTTTTCGTAAATTACGAATTATTTGTTATTTTGATGATAAACCAGGCCCTGTGGATAGTTCTGTTGTAAAACCGGTTTCTTGTTGGCTTCCACCAGATGTTGTGGTTGATCCAGCTGTGTCTACTTATCAAGCTCTTGTTTTGTGTGATTTAGCACTTTTAGAAAACTCGCGGTTTAAGCGGTTTTCAAATTTGGATACACAGGGGTGGCGGGCGCTTACCTCTTTGGCGTCCAACCCTTCTTTGGTTATTCGTAAGGCGGATAAAGGGGGTGATGTAGTATTACAATCTTTACAGGATTATCGGCTTCTCTATCGGCTCATTTGAATGATCGTCATACCTATAAAGTTTTGGATGGGGATCCTACTATAACTTTGATGGCCGAAATTAAACAGTTGGTGGGGTCAGCTTTTCAAAGTGGTTGGATTACCCGTAAGGAACAGTCTTTTCTGTTGAATTTACATCCTGTGGTCCCTACTTTATACATGGTACCGAAGATCTACAAGTCAATTTCTTCTCCCCCCGGACATCCTATAGTATCCTGCAGGCATTCGGTGTTGGAACCTTTGTCCATCTTTTGTGATGTTTTTCTTAAACAAGAGGCTTGTCAGGTTGCATCGTTTATCAGGGATTCAACGCATTTGTTACAAATATTTTCCACTATCACCTTCCCAGCTAATGCGTTTATAATGTGGTGGCATTATATACTAACATCAAACAGAAGCGCTGAATTTGTTAAAAAATTTGTTCACTTTTGCTCCCGACAGGTTGCCCCGGTCTTTCCTGATTCAATTGATGGATTTTGTGTTGACCAGGAATTATTTTTTGTCTGCGGGCACCTTTTATCAACAAATTACAGGGATTGCAATGGGTGCTACTGTGGCACCCTCTATTGCCACTTTGTATATGGCAGACATGGAGGCAAGCCTTATAGAATGTTCCATGGAATTTAAAAATGTTTTATGGAAACGTTTTCTTGATGACGGTTTTTTCATCTGGATGTCTGATCTTGCATCGCTTCAATCTTTTGTCGTTTGGCTTAATTCCTTGAGGGGGAATATTCAATTTACGGAACACATCAGCTCTACAACGACTGACTTTTTGGACATGCAGATTTCTATTGAGGCAGGCCATTTGTCTACGACGTTTTATCGGAAATCGGTTCAACGTAACAGTTTGTTACACTTTCGGAGCTTTCATCCTGGCCCCTTACGTAGGGGTTTGCCGTTTGGACAATTTTTGCGGTTACGGAGAATTTGCCACTCTTGCTGAATTTTAAAAAAGGCTGCTGATCTATTCGAGCGGCTTCGACACAGGGGTTATCCTTGGTCGGTTGTTTCAAAAGCTTACCGTAGATCCCTTTATATACATAGGGAATGGCTCTTAGATCCTCAATATCATACTGTATCATCGGAGGTGGAGACAACAATTACGGGGGTTTTACTGTATACTGATCGTAGTTCTGCTGTTTTGCGGATTTTACACGCTCACTGGTCGGTTCTACAATTGCATGATTGTTTTAAAACATCATTGCAAATCGCTTTTTCAAGGGGTCGGAATTTTGGTGACCGTCTGGTAAAAACATCATTAATGCAGGATCGAGTGTTACTACCACCGATGTTGATTGGTCATGGACCTTGTAACAGTTGTTGCTATTGCACCATGACTTTCAGGGGAATCGTGGTGTCATCCGCGGACCTTTAAAGAATATAAGCGTAGATGGGATACCACCTGCACATCTTCATATGTAGTTTACCTTTTGCAGTGCCCCTGCGGTCTAGTCTATATTGGTAGGACTATTCGCCAGGTTAAGAAGCGGTTGGCAGAACATGCCTCACGGTTACGGCAGCAAGTGGAAATGGCACCGATGGTGACCCATTGCATTGAAAAGCATCATTCTTTTGAAGATCTCCGCTGGACCATCGTGGATCATGTGCCTTTTAATCCGCAAGGTGGTGATAGAGAGAAGAAACTTCAACGGTTGGAGCAGAAATGGATTTTTACTGTGGATACGGTGGAGCCACATGGGCTCAATCAGGAGATCGATTGGCAGAGTGTGATATGACGCTGCTATACCATCTTATCCAATTAGAGCAGGGAGTCCCCTGTTGGTGGGGTTTTCACTGCTCCTATTGAGGGTTCTTCCTTTAAAAAGCTTCCATTCAGCCTGCATGACTGTTTGACTTGAGCCGCGATGACGGCGTTCGTCTACATTGTTGCCATTTGCTGAGATAACAAGTTATGCACTTGATACAGGGCCGTTGCCCGAAATGTGCACGTCGTGCTAAGCTGATGGCTTATGAGCAACACACGTTATGAGGATTTTGGTAAGATAAGTGCAGATTTTTTCAGCTTTCAATTTTTGGGGGTGGAGAACCTTAACTGATAAAAAGCAGCCGGCCGTCTGGTGTGGGTTGAGCCTCAATCTCAACCCTCCTACGGCTTGCTTCGACAAAAAGAATTATGTTTTATTATGTTTTATTGAATTTGATATACCGCCTTTCTACATAAGTCAAGGCGGTGTACAATATGCAAACAAAGAGGTTCGCGGCCGAAGCCAGTGAAGGTAGGAAAAGTTACAGTTTCAATTGACAGGAAAGTAGGAGAAAGAAGGAGAGGACAAGACAACACGAGACGAGAGAGACTGTATGTTATAGGGGAAACAGCTGAGTAGGGAGAGAGGTCATACAAAAGGAGAGGGGAGGTCAAAGGCTAGGGCAAATAGGTGAGTCTTGAGATTGCATTTAAAAGTAGGGTGATGGGTCTCTAGGCGTAGGGAGGAAGGGAGAGCATTCCAAAGAGCCGGACCGGCAAAGAAAAAGGCGGAAGAACGGGTGGATTGCAGGTGAGCATATGAGGGGGAGGGAAGAGTAAGGCGGTTGAGGTGGAACGACCGGGGTGTGTACCTGGGAGAGTGGAGGCTGATAAGGTCGGCAAGATACTGAGGGGTGCTGGTGTAGAGAACTTTATGAACCAGAGTGAGTAATCTGAAGTGAGTGCGGGCAGAGATGGGAAGCCAGTGAAGGTGTAAGAGTAGAGGAGTTGCGTGATCACGGAGGGAGGAGTGAGTGACGAGGCGGGCTGCAGTGTTTTGAATCCTTTGAAGCTGTGATAGTTGAGATTTAGGTAAGCCATGGAGAACAGAATTTGAAAAGTCCACGCGTGCCATGACCAGGGATAGCAATAGGGTGTTAAGGGCTGTGGGGGTAAGAAATGGGCGGATGGCACGAATTTGCCGAAGGAAGAAGAAGGAAGTCTTAGTGATGTGTGAAATGTGGGAATGAAAAGAGAGCTCTGAGTCAAAATGAACCCCGAGGTAGCGGAAGGTGGTGACTAGTGGGATAGGAGTACCAGAAAAAGAAGGAGCCGGGGGGGTACTATGGGAGAACCAAATTGCAATGGTCTTGGTAAGGTTAAGGTGCAGGCAGTTTTGTGTTAGCCAGTTGGCCACCATTGAGAGGCAGGAGTTCAATATGGAGAGGTCAGGAGAGGAGGGGGAGGTGTGATGTAATAAGACAATGTCATCTGCGTAGTTAAATGCAGTGATGCCGGATTGCTGTATCAAAAGGGCAAGGGGAGCCAGGAAGAGGTTAAAGAGGAGAGGGGCCAATACTGAACCCTGGGGAACCCCGCAGGGGAGGTGAAGTGAGTCAGAAGGTGGGATAGAGGGAGAAGAGGAAAGAATCACACAGGACCGAGAGGAAAGAAAAGAGTGAAACCAACGGTGTACCACACTACAGAGTCCCGCATCCCGGAGACGGGAAAGGAGAAGAGAGTGATCAACCAGGTCAAAAGCTGCCGAAAGGTCAAGTGCTACTGCCACCGAGATATCACCACGGTCGAGCGACGTGCAAAGAATTAGTGAAGGCAAGCAAAACTGTCTCAACACTATGTCCCTGGCGAAATCCTGACTGACGTGGGTGCAAATAGTTAGTAGAATCAAGATGGTGCGAAAGCTGTGAAAAGACATTTCTCGAGAAGTTTGGAGAGGAAGGGGAGATTGGAAACAGGACGGTAGTGGGCAGGAATCAAGGGATCAAGTGATTGGTTCTTCAGAACGGGACGTATCAGTGCATGTTTCCATGATTGGGGAAAGGTACCGGTGGAAAGGCTGGAGTTGAACATTGTAAGAATAGGGGGAAGGAGCGCAAGATGGGGGACCAGTAGCCATGAGGGGATGGGATCAAGGGAGCATGAGGTTTTCTTAGAGGAGATAAGCCGGTGCAGTTCAGGGGGGGTGATCAGAGAAAGCACAGTTACTTACCTGTAACAGGTGATCTCTGGGAACAGCAGGAATTAGTCTTCACATATGGGTACATCGGTACCGACGGAGCCTGCACGGGAATGCTGCCCAGCTTTCAATCAGAAAGCTTTTGGCAGCATCCCTCGCGCCTGCGCAGTGACTTCCCGCCTTCTCCACAGCCTCTCTTCAGTTGAGTTTCAGAGCTGAGACAAAGGCAAGGAGAGAAAAGGAAAGAAATTAAAAAGATGCAACTCCTAGGGGAGGTGGGAGGGTTGTGAAGACTAATTCCTGCTGTTCCCAGAGATCATCTGTTACAGGTAAGTAACTGTGCTATCTCCAGGAACAAGCAGGAATGAGTCTTCACATATGGGGACTCCCTAGCTGGAGATGCCAGGGGGAGATCCCATAAAAATGCAAGTGCCTGGATCAGGGGTGCATTTTGTCTCCAGGAATCCCCGGCATCCAATGTGGGATGGAGGGTAGGAGTTGACAATAAAGGAGCTGTGAGGAAAGAAACAGCACAGCCAAGGACTAGAGGGTCCTACAGACTACAGGAGTCCTTGGTATATATGATGAGTAGCATTAAACACATTTAATGTACACTTAAAATATGCAGCTTACCTACTGTATTGTAGGAAGTAGGAAGCAGGATGGAGTCTACTGGATAAGCAGTGGCTGAATCTTCAAGGTGACCTCCCAGTAGTGAGGATGAAGGTCCAGACCTGGAGGTAGTAGACGATCCAGGTGTCAACTGGGTAGGATTAAACGTCAGGTCTTCAATGGAAAGCTTTATGGAAAAAAGCTGAAAACTCCTTTAGGCATAAGGTTATTAACATTGAGGACTAAAGGAAGAAGACTGACGGAGTTGGAGAACTAGCCCAGTCCTGGCAGGAAGAGGGGAACTGGAAAAAAACCCTATTCCTACGTAGAACAGCTGTGTACTCAAAGATAAAGATGTACACTGTTTTTCCTAGCTGGCGAGAGATAGGAAAAATATTGAAGCTGGATGCTTCAAGGACAAAGGAAAAATGTTAGCACCAAGTGGTTGTTGGGGCTTAACATGTCCTGTATCATAATTTGGCATGGGATGTAGGGCAACAGACTGTCTAAAACCTCCAAGAGGTAAAACATGTAGTAGAGACAGTAAGGATGATAGTGAAGACGATTGACCAACCCTTAAGAAGCCCCCCATGAGATATATATATATATATATAGATATAGATATAGATATAGATATAGATATAGATAGATATATCCAGATTTGTAGATTAGGATATGGATGGAGAAATATATATATAGAGAGAGAGATGATATACGTAGATATATGTAAATTTGTGGGGCATGGTTTAGCACCACCAGAATAATGATATAAGTATGTAGACATATAAGGAGATGCTACATACAAGACAACAGATTGAGATACATGTCTACCATCCAGCCCCATAATTGTACATGGGGAATAGAAGAGAAAAAGATTCTGCATCCTACAAGAGGGTGAGCCCACTTGGGATATGTACAGAGAATCTATTTTCATGGATTGAGGGATGCAGGAAGGCAATCCAACTAGTTATCCGTGATGTTCACGTGAGAACAGATGAAGATAGGAATCTGTAAGGAACAATGCGGGATTTCCACAGAACACTGACATGGTGGATGTCTGGGATCTTCACGTAGAAGAACTGAGATTACGTGTTAACACCCCAATTTGAAAAAAAGGGGGGGGGGGTGCGGAGAACCCTCTCAGGTATAGGAAGGGTTTATAAGTTCTTCTCTAATAAAAGAGGAACTTCAGAGACAAGGCCAATGCTCTGTAGCAAGGCCCCCATAGTAGAAAGCTTCTCTGAAGATTGCAGAGAGCATTGTGCAGGAGAGGTATGAGAAAAACTGACTGAAAGTCAGGTATGTTGCCATATCCTAGGAAAGGAGATGGGTAGAATAATGTGAGAAAGTCTAAACAAGTAGGAGGATCCAAGACAGCTTGGAATCACTACTGAGGGTAGACAAAGATTTGAACAAGGGACTGGAACTTGGACAAAGTTTCAGTAAGAGAATTACTGTAACTCCTGCAGGCAGAGCTGCTGACGGAAACAGGAAAGAGACCGTCGTGTGCTGAAAAAGAAAAAACAGACAAGAAAAAGGAGGGGATATCTTCTATCCTTGTCTGGGGAACGAGCTTGCCAGAGAAGTGATTCCGTATGGTAGTCCTCAAGTAGTTGTAGGGTGACGTACCCATGGGGTAAGTCAACTGAAGGACAAAATATTCAGTTGGGATAGAAACTATCAGGTGATAGTTACAACCGCACCTCTAGAGAGGAGAAGTGTGTAGTCCCTGAACAAAATAATTGGTTTTTTTTTTGACAGGGTAGTACACTGAAAAAACCTCTAAGATGTAGAAGGAAAGTGTAAGTTACAATTCCCGGTCCCTATGGTTGCTGGGAATGCGGAGACTGGCCAGAACTGGAGGACTGCAGACTAGGTTGAGGCGTCTCTTGTTTAGGTACAGCCGAATGATGGGCAGGAGAGGAATGAAACTTTCTTTTCTTAGGGAAAGAAGGTTTGGCAGGACATTTCCTACTCTTTGAAGAAGGAGGCGGCTTAGAATGGTTTCTAGTGGAAAAAGAGTCAGTGGAGCATTGAGCAACCTGACGTAAAGCCTCCTTATTGAAAAGACTTTCCCCTGTACAAGGAGAATGAGCTAGTATAGTTTGTGCCCGTTTGTTCAAGTCTGAAGCCTCAAGCCAGGCTCTGCGACGTGCTGCAATGGCAATAGCAGAGGATCTGCTAACGGACTCAAAAGAGTCTATAGAAGCACGAGACAGGAACCAGGATATATTCCAACTGTGATTAATGAGCAAGGAATAATCAGCAGCCTTGGGCTCTGGTAAAAAAAGGGGTCAAGAGAGACAATTTCGCTGTGACTTCCTGGAGTGTTAGACTCATGTGAAAAATATATGAGAGAACTCTGGAAGCCAGCATAGAGTTTTGGAAGGCCTGACGGCCAAAAGCATCAAGTGTTCTTGAAGAATGACCTGGCGGAAAAGAAGAATGCTTCTTTTTGCTCTTAACTTTCCTCAGTGCTGATTCCACTACAAGGGAACGATGAGAAAGTTGAGGTTTTTGGAACCCTGGAGAGGGTGGCACTCGGTACCTAACCTCAAGGTCTGTAGAAACTTGAGGAAGTCGTAAGGGTGATTTCCATATCCTGAGAAGGAGATCCTGCAGAGCAGGATGTAAAGGAAATTGTATATTTTGCATTTGTGCCGGTGAGCCATGAGTAGGATCACAACCAGGGATAGAAATATTAAGAAAAGCTGCCATATCCAGGAGAAAAGCCTGAAAAGACTGATCTCCTATTCCTGGTGAGGCTAAAGAAAGAGCCTGAGTATCAGAGGATGGACAAGGTACTGCACCAATGCCAGGTATCGGTTCCAAACTAGGCATCGGTGCAAGAACAGGCATCAACATCGCTACTGATAAAGGACTAGCAGGTGAAGTAGTCATCGGGAACTGCTGTAGTGGTACCGAGATCATGAGGGAGTTATGGCTAGGATCTTCGGAACTACCTATTTGGAAACGACAGGAGTCGGTTCGGGGACGCATCGGTACGCAGTCCTCTAGACTCGATATCGATTCAAGACTCGGCATCGAAGAGAGCGAGACTAGCGATGCATGTCTCGACAGTTCCGACGCTGGTGGTAGTATCGGCGATGCCGATACCACTAAGGCAGCCTGGGTGACATCGATCGATACCGACGGTACCGAGGATACCCGATGAGCACCCATCCATGCCGATGCTAGGGTATCGGAACCGATCGACACTGGTACCGTCCCAGAGCATGGCTGAGATTGAGGGAAGTCAACACAGTGCGTATCGATCGGTCCCGAAGGTACTGAGGATGCCCGATGACGATCCCTGGTGAAGAGTAGAGTACTCGACACCGGTGCCGATGCCGGAGGCTCGGTACCGCTCGAAGCGGATACCACCTCCACGCATGGCTCAGGCATGTTCTGTGAGGGGTGAGCCCCAGGAACATCCTGAAACCCCTTTAACGCTTTGGAGCCCGAAGACTCCCGCAGGGGTAATGCCAATGGGTTCTTGAGGGCAAGGCCGGAGCCGTCACCATGCTGGGCAAGGGACATACCACTCAAGCATTGGCTAGTCTTAACAGACTGTTTTTGGGTTACCTGATCCTGTGAAGTAGAGAAACCGGGTACTCTCACTGCCGAAGAAAAAACGGTATCGAGGGAAACTCTAAATACTGAAGGTTTTCTCACAAGATTATCTCCTGACAAGTCAGGGGAAAAAGGGTCAGGACCCACACAGTTGAGACACCAACTATTGGTGTCTAAAAAGAAACAGGTGTTTCCACACCGGATGCACTTCTTAGGAAAAGAAGGCTCCATAATGAAAAAGGCCTAGTAGGCCTAAGAAGTTAAGGCAAAAAAACTGAAGAAATGTTTTACAGACTTTAGCCCAAAAACCACCGGTGGTACCGGTGGTAGCGGGAAAAACAGTCGAGACCACAAGAAAACAAAAAAATTAAAATAATTGAAGCAATGAAAAAGAAAAGTTTCTGCGGTGACAGGAGGACGTCCTGCCGGCTCCACGGAAAAACGAAAACTGAAGAGAGGCTGTGGAGAAGGCGGGAAGTCACTGCGCAGGCACGAGGGATGCTGCCAAAAGCTTTCTGATTGAAAGCTGGGCAGCATTCCTGGGCAGGCTCCGTCGGTACCGACGTACCCATATGTGAGCACTCATTCCTGCTTGTTCCTGGAGATAAAGAAGCCCAGCAATGGGAAAGGGGAGGAGGGGAGGAGATAGGAGGTGGGCAGGAAGGTAGGGACGCCCTTAAGGAAGCAATCTTTCCACTAAAGAAGGATGCAAGAAGAGAGGGAGCAGGGGAAGGGGATATTGAGGTAATAGAGGATGAGGAATGCAGAGAGGTGAGAGTCCGGAGGATAGCATAGAGGTGCCGAGTTTGGTTTGGAGATATCTATATTAGATATAGAGTATAGGTTTCATATTCAAGTGGACTTTTTTGTTAATAGTTGTGATTTCAGTTCACTGGACTTGGTTTATTCTTTTTCCCTTAGAGAAGGAAAGCAGGCAGACCACCTGGTTAACGTGAAAAGGAGACACCACCTTAAGCAAGAAGGTGGCACAGGCGGAATGGAAATGGCGTCCATTGAAGACAGATAGATAAGGATCTTGGCAAGACAGAACCTGAAGTTCAGACATCCACCTTGTGGAACAAATCATGACCAAGAAGACCATCTTGAATATCAAATCCTTCAGAGTAGCACACTTCAACCACACAAAGGGCTCCGACATCAAGGCCCGAGTACCAGACAGACCCCAGGAAGGGATCACCAATCGGAGGGGAGGACGCAGGCACTGAACCCCCTGACGAAGGCACAAAACATCTAGATCTAAGGCTGGAGACTTACCAGCCAGTGGACATCTGAAACAGGCCAAAGCTGCCACCTGAACCTTCAGGGAGCTAAAAGAAAAAAGGTCCTTCTCCAAACCATCCTGCAGAAAAGGCCAACAGAGACGGCACCTTGCCCGACTCAGGAGCCAGCTGCCATGCACCACACCAACATTCAAGGCAGCAGACCTACACTTATTCCAGGTTGGTAGACCTCCTCCAGGCTCTGAGCAGAGTTGGAAACCACCACCAGAGAATAGCCTGTACCTGCTAAACAGTCTCCTTACAGGAGCCAAGCTGTAAGCGAGAAGAGAGCCGGATCCTCCAGGACAAGCAGCTCCTGACACAACAGGCCCCCCGAGATGGAGGCAAATGAAGAGGTAGCATTTGCAGGAGCCGCATCAGATCTCCAAATCGGTCAATCTGGTGCCACCAGAATAATCCTTCTTAGGTGGCGCTCCATATGCCGAATCACACGCTCCAACAGGTGTCATGGAGGAAATACATACAGCAGGGTTTGAATTGGTCAAAAGGTTGAGCTAGAACGCCAATGCCCTCAGACCACGTTTCCATGTGGAGACTGAAGAAGCAGCACACTTCAGCACTGGAGCAGGTCACCATCAGATTCCTCTCAGGGCGACCCCAGCGTCACAGAAACAGAAACAGAGTGCCAGCTGAGAAAATCTGTTTCCACAGTAACCACCCCAGCAATGTGCAGAGCCGACAAACTAGGAGGTTCTTTGCCACCCAGGCAAAACAGGAGAGCCATCTCCAGGAATACCCCAGTACTCCTCATGCTGCCTTGCCAATGGACATAAGCCACCACTGTGGCATTGTCCAAGAACACTCAATTGGGGGCCGGAAACACAGAAAAGCCAATCTTATGGCTCTCACCTCAAGGAAGCTGACGGACCATACCGCTTCCCTGCAGTTCCAATGGCCCTGGCCTATTTGGCCTTGGCAATAGGCTCTTTAGCCCGAGAGACTGACATCCATCAAGAGAAGGATCTATGAGCAATTGTCCAGTGGTACGCCTTTTGCCTCAGAAGACTAGGCTGCTGCCAACACTGCAGGCTGGCCATCACCATCACCGTGAGTGGGAGCCTGAGCTCAAACTGCTGAGAACTCGAGGACCACCGAGTCAGCAAGAACTGTTGGAGTGGCCGCAAAAGTGCATGCACCCAAGGCACTAAATCTTGATGGTACCACCACCAATCTGAATTGTTGAAGATAGTCCCAGACTCTGGGAGCTTGCTGTAAACAGAACAGCGCTAGGAAATCCAGCAGCCTTTGACTTTTTCTTTTTGGCAGGAAGACACAAGTATCAAAACATGCTCCCAGTAACTCCAGGGAGTGGGAATACAACATTCCTTCCCCCCCTGCCCACAGTTGATTGCTCTGTTTCTCTATTCTTCCTTTTCTATCTTTGCTGTCTCTTTTATGAATAATTGGCGTTCTTTTCTGTTCTCTCAGTAGCCTGTTTTTTTTTTATTGTACACCGCTGTATGCCTTTTTGGTCATGGCGGTATAAAAAGTTTTATAATAAAGAATAAAGATAAAGATCTTGTCAATCTCCCAGCTGAAGCTTATCAGAAAGGACACCACTCAGGGAGCTACTCGAGACACCTCCGAAAGAGAATGGGCTCAGATGACACCATAGCATCATAGCCGCCACCACCACCATGAACTTGGAGAATATCCTTGGGGCAGTAGAGTCCAAATAGGAGGGCGGCGAACTGAAGGTGAAAGCCAAGCATGGCAAACAGATACACTGCTGATCACCTGGATCGGGATATGAAAAGATGCCTTGGCCAAAATAGAGATGCCAAGAACTCCCCTCTGTGCACCGCTTGAAATCATGGATCGCAAAGTTTCCAGCTAGAAGTGCAGATACACAAGCACTCATTGACATGCTTGAGGACCAGAATGTTCCTTCCATGTCAACATCACGAAACAGATGGAATACATTGTCCTTGCCCAAATTGTCAGGGAAATGGGCACCACTGCCTTCAGGAGAGGCAACTTGTCAAAGAAGGTTTGCAGCCCCGCAAAAGGGAGAAGACAAAAGCAACCAGGATTGGCTCTTGCATTCCAGGACATAGCCATACTGAATAGGTACTAGCACCCAGTGATCCTTGGTGACCCATGCCCATTCCTGAAGCAAGTGGCGAAGCCTTCCCCCAACCGGAGGAACCAGTGAATGGGCCCCCCAAACTGTAATTGTACAGCCTGGGAGGGTTCTTCTCTGGATGGCACTGGGTCCCTGGGCTCAAGCGCGCCACAAAAGTACAGTGAACGAGCACGAAGTTCATAAGCAGTTGGGAAGAAAGGCTTTCCAGGCCAGCAGCGACCAGAGTCTGACCAGCCCACGATGAGCAGGCGCAGACAGAAAAGGGGCTCCTGTCCATTTCACAGGCCCCTTGGGACCTGTCTTTCAGAAGGCGGCAAGATGTTGTCTCACCCAGGTCCTTCACCAACTTCTCCAAAATGGACTAAAGAGAAGCGTCTCTCTAAGGCCAGATGGGCAACCAGGATTTGGAAGATGAGTTCACTGCCCTTGCAGAGCCAAGCGAATGCCATGTCACTGTCAAGAGCGCACAATCCTGGCCACTAGATGAACGAGGCCATACATGGCATCAGAAAGGAAAGATGTAGCAGACTCCAAAAGAGGGGTAAAATCATCCAGCAGAAGAGACTGAATCCACTGGATCAGAACTCAAGATATCAGGCCTGTACATCCTGCAACTGAAGAACAGCAGCCACAAGAGCGAACATGGTTCTTCAACACAAATCCACCATTCAATCCAGAGTATCCTTTAAAGCCAATCTGCCTTCCACAGGAATTGTGGTCCAGCTGTTACCACCATGACCTGTGCATCTGCCTTGGAAATATCAAACCACACAATGCATTCCTTCTCCAGTACAGCTTGCATCTTCTTACGCAACCTTAGCCCCTTAGGCGGGGAGTCGGGGGAATCCCACTTTGACTGGAACAGACCCTTGAGCACCTCCAGGAATGGGAAGACAGTAGTGATTTCCACACCTCTTGCAAAAGTGGATGCATCTTTGGTACCTGCTAAATGCCTGAAGCATCCGCCAAGCTCAAGGTGAATAAGACCCTGGAAATCAACACCTCCAGTTCCTTCTTCCAGAACAGGCAGATAACATTAGCCTCCTCACAGTCCTCCAAATGCAAGAGTACATCTTCATCCACATCAAACATCTGAATCCAAGCCGCAGTCCAAATTTTGGACAGATTACAGCT
This sequence comes from Ichthyophis bannanicus, assembly GCA_033557465.1. Classification (NCBI taxonomy): domain Eukaryota; kingdom Metazoa; phylum Chordata; class Amphibia; order Gymnophiona; family Ichthyophiidae; genus Ichthyophis; species Ichthyophis bannanicus. The sequence goes on from CM066034.1 coordinate 921,687,606, forward strand.
AATCCCCATCTCCAGAGGGCACCCTTTTCAGGCAACTCAGCCATAAGCAATCGAAGGCAGCTTCCACGTTCAGTCTGCCCTTCACGAGACTATGCTCAGGGGGTCCAGAGTCTGAATTTCCACGCCAGAACCACCAGGCATGTTGTAAAAAGGAAAAGAATTCCGGGAAGGACAATACAGAAGCTCACCATGTGGAAATGAGCCCCACCTACACCAGGGAACATAGTTGCCATCAATCCCCTAGAGGTCAGGAAGCGGTACACAGCACAATCGCCAGAACCTCCAGCTGGCTGGTTATTACCCATGGTGCCATCCACCACCTCCTGCCCTTAGGCAGGCAAGGCCAGACTAACTGCATCTCCCGGCTTAGAGAGGGGTAGGGAGCAACTCGGGAGCTGCCATGCTAGAAGAGCAGATTCCAGAAGCCTTAGATGAGGCACCACACTTGCCACAGGCAAAACAATTCCTGGAAGAAGATATAAGAGTTAAGGCAAGTACCACAACAGCAAAAATAAACATTACCTAAGGCTGTGGCACCCTAAAGGCACACATTAACTGTGATGAGCATCAACTACGCGCTTTTACTGCCAACACGCATTAATGCACTAGGACAGAACACACATTGGAGCCACCCGGACAGAAAACGCATACAGACCGTGTGACCTCCAGGCGCACAACAGGAGAACACTACTAGCACGTGCAGAAAATGGCACGAAATCCCCACACCATGTCAACGGTTGCCAGTGGTCTACCCTGAATTGCATCCCAGATGTAATCGGGAGCCCCTAACTAGGACAATGACGAGGTCAAGCCTTGATACTCACCCCCTGAGGACCCCAGGCAGAGGATCCGTGCCAGGCTCAGCTCTACTCCCCTGATACTGTTACACCAGTTTGCAGCACTGCGTATAAGGTGGCTGGCAGACAGACTCTCTGAGAGCCTTCTGAAATCTTTGGGAGAGAGCAGGGGGGAACCGAGGAGGAGGAAGGGGGCACTTAGGTTGTGTGAGGCTGCTGCACTCTTCCAGATCCTTCCTGCTCAACAGGTTCTTAATGTGATAAGAGCATGGAAATGAATCAAATTTTCCCTCCTCCTATGGCTACCGAAAAGACCACAGTCTAGTGGAGCCTCCCACATCATGCTTCAGTGAGAGCATCACCCTCAAGGTAGTTGTTCATGAGCATTTAATCAATCTTTTCCTTTGAATCTTTGGAATTTTCTTCAAAGAGGAGAAAATCCATCCACCATCTGCTGGAGATAAAGAAATACTGCTGAGACCTCTGGTGGCATGGGAGTGATGTCATTGAAACTGGGCTTTTCATTGGTTCTTTGTCTCCACCAATCTGCTGATAGGGGAACACAACCCACTTATCTGGACTGGACTAGCAGGATGATATGGAAGTTGTCATTAATGGCATTGTGCATCAGGGTACTCATCCGCACGTTAACTGCTGAGAACATGCTGATCATGGCCCTAACAGTTACCACGGTGGTTTAGTACTTAACACACGTTAGCTGCAAACATCTAACATATTTTAGTAAAAAGGCCCTCATATTTTCACAATTTGCCCAAATGATCCAACATCAGAAACCACATCAATTATTCCTTCAAAATGTTCTGTTTCTCTATGCCCTGCCATAGGTCAAATTGGCAACATTAAACTAATTCATTTTCTCATTATTACATGTCAGTTTGATTAATTATCAACTTTAGGTCTTTATCTGAAAAACCACCATTTTCTCAAAATGAACACTGAAGAAGCCAAATTAAACATGAAGGAACACGTATGGGCAGGTACACCAAAACCCACAAGACTCAAAACATTATTTTTATAATGAAAATATATTCAACTTAAGCAACATGACACGTACATTTCCAGAGGTTTGTTGGACACTTCTGTGAAATCGGCACACCACAGGAAGCAAAATCAAGATAGAAAGCCGCAGTTAAAGCTGACAGCTCGCTGATGTTAACAGAATTCTGCGAGGGATTTAGGATAGTTATTATGGATTGATACTCTATTACAGAACAGCGCTGCAGTAAAAGCATTTTAAATTACAAAACAATGATTTTTGTGTCTATTCAAAATACACTTCAAAACTTTAGCTAGTTGATAAAAAAAATAAATAAAAAGATAATAAATGGCTGGCTTACTCAGTCATTTATTAAATATCCTGATCAAGTCAATATCCTAGAATACAAATTCTAACTCCATGCCAAACTGCCTCTTTATGGCAAACTTTAGCTTATACTAGAAACGATTGCTTCTGTGCTATTCACAACACTGGTAATCCACACAGAACTACAGCTTTCAGTCTTATTTTCTTACGTTTTATAGCTGTTGCCAATGTATCATGGCTTTAAGTACCAATGTCACCATCTCGCAGGTGATCCATGTGCCTATCGGAGCCCCTAGTCACCAAAAAATGACAGAAAACTTAAAATAACTGTATTCAAAAGTACTTGATTCCTAAGAAACTCTAGGACACAAATCAAAACTCCACATTTGTACCCTGAAATGACGAGACCATGGGCTTTCTGCACACTTCTCCAATGGCAGTGAAACTATTGCAAAACCAATATGCTACTTTAATATAAATGAAACAGTAGAAAGACCTTCCCTGCTCCTTCCACACATTCACTAGGGAAAGGTACATCTCCTTTCGTACGACAATGCTCTTTCCTTTGGTTCCGTATTCCTTTGGGAGCTTTTAGCATGTTTCAACATTGGTGCCAAAGCGCTATAGCGTAGATTCAATCTGAAAGCATGGAAAAAAAATAGCTCTCATTAAACTGTACCAATCAGCTCAACACTGGGAAGGGATGCAGGAGAACGAGAAAGGAGGAACGCGCACAACAGTCGTACAAGATCCAACTAAAGTAGGGCTTCCAAAATCTGTCCTGGGGACCCCACAAAAAGTTGTGTTTTCTGGATATCCACAATGAATATATGCGTGCTAGATCTGCATGCACCTGCCCTCTATTATATGCAATTTTACCTCATGCACATTTATTGCGGATATCCTGAAACCCTGACGGGGTGTGGGATCCCCAGGACAGGTTTGAGAAAGTTTGCACCAGAACGTCCACACATATGCCTTGAACAAACTACCTGAGTAAGGCTCCTTCTCTAGCCCTATTCAAATGCAGATTAGATTGTAAGCTTTGCCGGGTAGGGACTGTCTCTTACATCTATACATACAGCGCTGCTGCGTATGCCTTGTAGCACTTTACAAATAGATAGTAGTAGTAGCAGCAGTAATGTTCGATTTTCACTTCTTTCCTTTGCCCGATGACATTATGGGGAAGTGGACCAGGAACATTTGCCGTGACTGCCCATTGCTCAGAGCAGTTCCAAGTACACAGTTCTTAAGCAGACAGACTGACTCGGTGAGAGACAAAGAACATTGAAAAAGAAAAAACTTGAAATGATACGCGATTCATTAAGTCTCCATAAACAGCTACAGTTTCTTTTTCCCAAATTAGAATTTACCAGTCTATTGATTTATATGAAAAACAAGCTGGGATAAATTAAACTCGCTGGCAAAAAGGTACCCTGGCATTCTCTATTTATGGCTTGTTTCCAACGTTTGCGCGGCAGGCTTCTGTAATGGAACCGTATTGTCTTCTTTCAATTTCTTCAACCTGCTTTTCCCCCTCGTGGAGGAGAAGGTGAGAGAGGCTTTGTTGAATTCCAGGGGGAAAACGCCTACATCTCCATCAAACCTGTTCTTTGCCACCTGCAGATACCTCTTGCCTGGACCTGTGACTAGCTTTCGGTCCTGAAGAATCAGCACATTATCGGCTTCCTGGCTCGCCTACATAGAGAGAGAGAGAGAGATAGAGAGGTGGGTAATTCACATAGATTACATCATGCCAACTCCTCATTCATCAGAAAACACTGAGCTCTACATTTTTTGATCCAATACAGCTCATTTCCCCTAATAACCGATCAAGGCCCAACAGGGAAACCTTAAATAAAAAAAAGCCGCCCCTGTAACTGCCGACCTACAGTGGGTCTGAGCTGGAAGAAAAGCTTCCTCCTCTTCTGTGTGGCCTTAGCCACATCAGGGAACATCGCCACCCTCTGGCCACAAAAGGAAATTTCATGAAACTAATTTATTTGAAGAGTATACAATTGATTCAGTCTGCCCATTCCACTCCACTGAGAATTTTATAGACCTCTACCATATCTCCACTCAGTCATCTCTGGTACAAACTTAGATTGTAAGCCCTCGGGGTACAGGAAAATATCTCCTGTAACTCACTTTGAACTTCTGAGAAAAGGTGTATGCAGTGTTCCCTGTAAGAATTGATCACTTGTGTGCAAAGTCTTCAGCCCATGTTCAAAGATTTGATTAGTGAAAATTTACGAGCAACTGTGTGCAATGGAAGCTACTGATTAAAAATCATAACAAGATAGAAAAATTAAGTATTATATGTTGCTTATTATTATATTATAGTAATTCATTAATATAATTTATGTCTTATGCTTTCATTCAAGTTACAGAAATTCTGTCTTAAAACTGACTCCTTCAAGAGTACACTTTTTTTTTTTTACTGCTAACATACTGTAATGATTTTATATACCTGAGCAGAGTGCCCCCCTCCCCTCCCAAAACAGAAGAGGCAGGGAGTGTGGTGAGCTTCGGGGTGGAAGACAGCAGTAATAAAAACCCAGACTCTGCACGGCGCTTGAAAATACGTGCGTGGCGCAGCACTCCTGTGCATCTGAGTGGCTAGGAACACTGTTAAAACGTAATAGTGATAGTGTTGCCAGCAAACTATGATTAATATTACAGCGCCATCCTATGAATGGGACCCAAACAGTCAACTGAACAGAGGGCCAGTTTAAGCAATCAGTCAGCTGCTAAGATCAGGCAGATGGGAATAGTTTGCTCTCTGCAAATTATAACAAGTAAAATTTGTCTCAGTATTATTCTTTGGTGCGCGTTATTTTTTGCTATGTGCAAAAGATTCACAATCTGTGTGCACACGCATATAGCTTAGAGAGAAGCCTTCTAGTTTTTTGCACCCCCCCATCTGAAACTCCCTCCCCTACCACATCAGACTTACTAATGACATTGTCAAGTTCCATAAAAAACAAACAAAGACCCATCTGTTCCTAGAACATTATGGATCGAACGTTCCTGATCTAACATAACTCTTAAAAATCAGAACTCCAGTTATAAAGACCCAACACACCCATATTAGGCTCCACACTAGGTTTTTTTAACATTAATAAATTAAACAGACAGCCTTATTTAAAGCTTCGCTCCCAGTTTGATTATGTTATAACACTGTTATCCTAAGTTCTTAGGCTACAATACTTCTATTAACTGGAGTGAAGGAGTGGCCTAGTGGTTGTGGCAAGGTACTTCAGGCCGGAAGGTCAGGGGTTCAAATCCCACTAAAGGACAGCAACCTTGGGCCGGAAGGACTGGGGTTTCTAGTCCCACGACTGGGGTTTCTAGTCCCACGGGTGCTCCTTGTGGTCTTGGGCAAGCCACTTAACCCTCCATAGCCCATGTTCCCTGTAAAATAGTTATCTCCAAGTTATAATGCCCTGTTCAATGTAATTTCAGTTTGTTCAATGTAAACCGCACTGATGCAGAATAGCACGGTATATAAGAGAATGTAAATAAATAAAATAACTAATTATGTATATACAACGTTAATGATAAACTTTTACATGGAAAGGAAGGTTAATGTAAAACTGCTTCAACTTGTAGACATAGTAGTATAAAAAAGGTTGCTAAATAAATCAATCCAAAAATTCAAACCTTATGGCTGGCCCAATGCTCCTGAATGCAATTTCATGAGGCATGCAGAGTTCCTTTATCTGCACTACTTTTTCTTTATATAAACTACGTGGGTGTTTGCAACCAGAAACATTTCAGCCAGTCTGGGACACTAGTGCTGCTCTTTTACTTAGGGGCATGAGAGGCACGAGTCAGGAAACTAGCTGAAATGTACTTTGTGGGATGACCCTCCTGGGCTGTGGAGGCAGCACTGTCCATCACTGTACCAGCATTCTAGGCTACAGCCTGCTGTCAGTCATGGATGTGATGGAGTGGAGTCAATGACACTCTTCCCCCACACCCACAATTTTCTGAGTGTGAACGAGAAAGACACAGGCAGAGAAGGTGGTGTGCATTCTTCGGCAAGTGCTGTATAACAGTAATCATCTGAGATTATAGTCCTCCTTTCATTCAAACACAAGCCCAAATGAATGCTTAAGAAACGTGCATAGGAATAAGGTTATTATTGGATGGGAAAACCACTGCACAGAGCTAGAGTTACCAGCTCAAGATCGCACTACGTCAATGGTAAAGAGAATGTGCCTAAATCATAGCCCAAACCACACCTCCTTTATACAGGATTAATCCAACAAAACAATATTGTTCAGTTTTTTGGATTCAATTTCAAGTCTCTTACTTTTGCAGACCCAAAAATAGACGCTGTTTGGAGCTCCTTATCATCTTCCTCCTTCCTTGGATGAATGACCAGGGTCACGTGACAACTGTTATCTGTGGCAAACTTCCTGAAGTTACCAACAATATAATCTTGGAGAGCAAGCCTAGGAGGAGGAGGAAAGCAGACAGACAATTGTTTTTGACCAAAAATAAGGAAAATATCACATTCCTATCAAAGAATATAGAGGCTAAAGAACGGACAAATATCTACATGAAGCCCTGATTAAATGTTTCCTCTGATCTCATGAGTTGAGAATGACAGTCTGTTGACAGTTACTGAATAATGCTGAGATTGTAACATTCCCCTAGTACCCCACAGAGCCTCAGGCCTGCAGTACTACTCCTGAACTTCCCACTGGAAGAAAGATTGAATTAGAACAAACTGGAAAAATGTCAAGAATTTTAAGTTGTTTATGAAATGTCAGTATTTTTGATACTGGGAACAAAGATCCTATAGCTCTTAATGTTTGCCTACAGTAAAGCCAGCCAAAAGGCCTTGGTCTTCAATCTGTTTATTCTCCACATGGACTCTATAGCAGACCATTTGCCCTGGGCCATCTGGCCTTGATAATGTGCTTCCCAACTTATCAGATGTGTGTCAGTCACCACTATCACCCACATTGGAACCTCCAGGTGATAACCTTGATCAATTAACGAAGTCTCATCCTGACCTGTGGGGAGAATCAGAAGGCATACTACTAACTCATCAAACCTGGGCAACCACCTGGATGACAAGGTACACTGAAGACGCCTCACGTGTGCCTGCACCCAGGAAACCAAGTTCAGGGCCAATACAATAAAGTAATGCTTGCAACTTAGCCCACAGCTTGTCAGTCCTCTCCTGGGTCAAATACATCTTTTAGCAAGGTGTTTCAAAAAACAGCTCCCAAGTACTCCAGCTGTTGAGTAGGCATCAGCATGCTCTTCCTATAGTTCAAGATCCACCATAGGGACTACTACTGATAATAAATCATTTGTATTATGTTACAAGGCATAACATGTGGCGCTATACATAAACATGTAAGACACAGTCCCTGCTCATCAGAGTTTACAATCTAATCAAGATGAAAAGCGTCACAAAACTCGGGACTAGAGTATGGTAAGATATACAGAAGTAGTGAACAAGGGAGTGAGGGGCATCAGGATCCAAAGAGGAGCATTTTTATCCTGGAATTGAATAGGGCTAAAGAAGCCAGCATCTGAATCACTCCTGCTCTTGCATACTGTCTCTCTGCTGCCGCCTTTGCTATCAGTTTCTGATTCCTTCCTTCTGAAGCATCACCACCACTCATCACTACCATCACTGGAGGTGGTTCTGGGAGTTGAAGCAAGTCCAAAGGGAAGGGCCTGGAATTAAAGTTCTCCCCCTCCCCCCCGGGACCACAAACAGCAGGAACTTCTGATGAGCTTCCCTGATCAGAATGTGAAGATATGCCTCAGTTAGATCCAGGGAAGACAAACTCCCCCAGTGCACCACCCATATGGATATGGAGAACCTGTCTTTAGATCCAAGACTGGCCAGAAGGTAGCCTCTTCCTTCAACACGACAAAATAGATAACAGCATCTGCCTTTTCCGATCCTGTCTAGAGGAACTGCAATTATTGCCTCGAGGGCCAGAAGTATTTCCAGAGTAACCTTTACGACCTTCTTTGTCACCTCTGACCCACACAAGGACTCCAAAAAGGTATCCGGGACTCAGGAAGCTAGATCTAGAGTATAACCATGCTGGATCACCTCCAAGATCCAGAGATCCATGGCTATTTGGGTCCATTCCTCATAGATCCTCCAGAGGCAAACGCCCATGGGCACACACCCATGGGCACTACTTCAGAGAGGACCTACTGACCCTTACTGAGCCTTCCTAGAGGGGCATTAAATCCTAGCACTGTGGCTTCTTCCGAGGATGTCTTAAAGGTTCAAAAGGACCAAAACTTTGATGCCAAGCCCAAGGACTACCCTGAAGAACTGGTGGAGAGGAATCACCTTCGCTCCCTGAACTTTGGGCAAGGAGCACCAGCAGACTTATTGTGGTCTTCCAGGAGCCACTGGGTTTTGATCTCACCCAACTCTTTAACCAACTTCTTCAACTTTTCGCTAAACAGAACCTCCCACCCCCAATGGGTGTCTGCTCAGATGTACCTTGGTAGTCAAATCCGTTGCCCAGTGCCACAACCAGAGCCACCTCCTGGTTGCCACTCTAGACAACAGGCCCTTGGAGGATATCTGGGTAAGACTGTACAATGCATCTGCCAGGGAGGCTGCCCCTGCTTCCAGTTGCACACTAACTACTGTTGGACCCATCACATCACCAGCCGAGCCATATAACCTCCAGAGATGGCCACGTGCAGTACCAGCAAACACACACCTTGAAAGCCTGCGTCAGGAGGGTTTCCACCAGGATGGCTGCTCTCCTCCTCACCACCACAGAAATGGCTGCATCCATCATGGACATGGTGAACTACATATCCCTCTCCTCCTAAGGAAGTGAGTAGAGCTTAGCAATAGCATCTCTGACCTTCATAAGACTCAGAACGATCATGCTATGTAGTGAGAAGAACCTTGCAGGTGACCCGATTCCTTCCAGGAAGGGGTCACTCTCTTACTTGTCCTACACCACTGCGGCCAAGATCTTCAGAGTGGATGTTACATGTTCAGTGAGAAAAGTAAGCTCTTGCTTCCTGAAAAGTTGAATCACAGGCCAGTCCTCATCCTCGGGAGGGGGGGATCCCCCTCTTCCAATGAGTCGAGTCCTCCCCTGACTCAGCACCTAGCTCTGCCTCAGACAGGTCCGGGTCCAAAATGTGGCCCACAAAGTGCCTCCTTGCCTAATAGGGTCACTTCAACTATGAGGCAGTAGCTAAAAGTCCTAGTATGAAGTCCTTCCTACACCCAGTAGCCTCTGCATCGCAATAAAGGCCTGGTGTATGAGCTGCACAAGCTCGAGCAAAAAGGCCAAGGCACTTCTACCAGCTAAGCACTCTTCTGGGTCAACATCCCTGGAGGCTCCAATTGCTCCCCTGTGGTTCCAAGCTGCATTCCCACCACCAAGCACATGTTCAAAACAGCAAGTGCTCCTCAACACTCCTGGCCTGGCCTCATGTGCTGCCAGAAATCTAACACCAGCTTCTGTGTGGACTCCCTCATATTGTACTCTGTGCCCCAGCCTCATTACTGAGCCAGGATAGTAGGAGCCTGCTGCGCTGCTAAGGTGCCGGCCCCCACACCACTGACTGTAGTCTAACATTAAGAGTCCTTGTACTGCCCAGTCTCTCTGTATCTGTGCTGAAGCCACTTCTTCAGCAATTTTCCCTTGCTTTATTTTGTGACTTCCTGCAGTCTGCCGGGCTTTCCTGAGAGCGAGTATCTCCTTGCCTAAGTGAGAGGAGAGGGTGGTAGAGAGAAGGCCCTGATGGGTTTTGCTGAGATGGGCTTATTCAGATCTGGTTGACCTGATGAATCAGAGAGAGAAGACACTCCTGCCCTCTACTCCTTCTAATACACCAGGGGAACTCCTGTAGATCAAAGTCCTTCAGCTCCTGATTCAGCAGTTAGACCTCCCTCCCGCCTGCTGGATGCAGAGAAAGACTGGCTTATCCAGTCCTGCTGCACCTCTTATTATGCCAGAGGCTTGAGACTGGATAGAAGCTCCTCTCTATCTCCGTCTGCTGGGGAGCATCACCTGCTTGTCTGGGCCGATCTGACAGGATGTGAAGCAGCACTGGAGAACAGTCCTAAAAACTTCCTTTGGAGATGTAAGGCTAGGGAGTAGATAACACGTTACAGAAAAGATTTACTTGTCAGTGGAGAGCTGCTCCTGCCCCATCATGAACTGGAGGTTATCGATAACCACATGGCTAATGTCATACATGTAGACTGCATGCTGCATAACATCCATCACTGTCCTGACCGAAAACGAGAGAGAGAGGAAAAAAAAAATGCAAGTCAAGTTCTGTGTAGGAAAAGTCAGCAGCACACAAAGCTCAAATCACCTACTAAATCCAGGCGGCCATTTAGCTCTGAATGGAAGTTCTGTAAATGGGCCCATAACTAAACATCAGCTATCTCATAAGCACTTGAAGCTATAGGGTACCTTTCACTCAAACGAGATTCTAATATATGCTACACTTTTCAAAGTGTAAGCAAAGACATGCATCCACTTCCTGGACATATTTGCCATCTGATCTATATGTTTAAATATCATCTGGCTAGTCCGCAGCAGTATCTGGACAGTGGCTGCCACAGAAAATACAGCCTATGTGGCCACTACCTGGATAAATCTGGAGAGCGGCAATTTTCAGCTGCTCTCTGGGGTTTTTGGCCCAGTCCTTGGGACGCACCTAGCCAGCCAGATTAAACACAATGAATATGCATTGCAGAGATTTGCATTCAGTGGAGACAGTGCATGCAAATTCCTCTCATGCATATTCATTGTGGCTATCCTGAAAACCCAGAGGACTGGACCAAGAACCCCTGGGATAAGTTAATTGGATAGCAACCTAGGACAGCTTTTTCGCACAAGCGATCTGGATAACTTATCCAGATAGCAATTGAAAATAACCACTATCTGGAGAATCGCTGCTATTATTCCAATGGTGGCTGGTGCCACCCTAGCTCCACCCAAAACCACCCATGCGCTCTTCCCATGCTGCAGAAGTGGCCTATGTAGATATTCCTAGAAGGCTACCAAACACATGAACAGGCGTGGATAATCATTCCAATAATTTCTAAGAATGTTGGCGACATCAAAAAGGGGAACGAAACATCACCCTCTCACAAGAAGGCGTCTCCTTTTAATCATTTTTTTATTAAAGTGCTTATGCTCATGTACTTGTCTTTGAGAAGCACTCAGGGACCAAAGAATCCTCACCACGTTTCGGACCCGATATTCCCCGGTCCTGCATCAGGTATTGAAGATTCCAAGGTTCAAACACAAAGGACCTTGGAAACTTCAATATCTGATGCAGGACCGGGAATATCGGGTCTGAAACGTGGCATCTCAAGTTATGAGATGAAATTTAAGGCTCCCAACTATTTACAAACTTACAAACACAATGGGATACTTGACCAGACATTAAAATATTAATTTATACCATAGTATTTTGAAGAAAAAAAAAAAAAAAGGAGGCGGCAAATCCAGTGCACACCACAACCAAAGAAAGAAAAGAGCAGCAGAGTCCATTAAGTGTTAAGAGCAAGGATCACACCAGTTGATTTACAGCAATTAAAACACCGATAACACAGACCAGCATGAATGTCGATTAACACATGGGGTATCCAGCACCCTGTCACATGTTAACTACAAAAACCAAAAAGCAGGCAGCAGTTTAGAAGTGTTAGATATATCTTGTTTTATCAAAAGAGAGCCCCTATTTGTCAGCACTCTCTCCAAATGGGTTAGTTTTATTCATACCAAAGACCTTTTGTGTCCCTTGTATCAACATGTTATAGGGCACTTTTACCCATAACACCTTTTTTAAAAGCTAGTTTGCATAAGAAGTAATTAGTCCTTACCCGCTAATTAGTGTTCCTGAAGGAACGACAGTCCAGTCCCTTTACTTCTGGGTTGCGCAACCCTTCCAGCAGCTTGGAGGCCGAGCCCATCCTTTTTGAGGATGGTGCGGTATAAATACCACTGGCACCACCCACAGATCCCAGTAATCTAATGGAAAAGCAGACTTAACCAAAAAACAAATTAATATCCTATAAATCTTATACCACGAAAACACAACAAACTCTCCCCCTTTTTTTTTTTTTTTTTTTTTAAACTGTAGGAGGTAAGAAGGAAAAAGGAGAGGTAGAGGGAAGGAGGTGGTTTACCTGAGCCTGCCACAACCTTCCTTCACTCCGGCCCGCAGGACCTGCTCCAAGGGCCCGTTCGCTTTGCTTCAGCCCCGACTTCGGTCCGCTGTTCTTTACATACCCACTGGGACACTATGCCAATAGAAGAACCCGGGTGGGATCAGGGACTGAACTGTCGTTCCTTCAGGAACACTAATTAGCAGGTAAGGACTAATTACTTCTTCCTTATCGTCACTCCAGTCCAGTCCTTTTACTTCTGGGATGTAACAGAGCAGTTCCGGCCTGGGTGGGGTTCGCTATCCCAGACCGAAGTACCGCATCCCCAAACCGAGCATCAGCTGATCACTGAACATCCAGCCTGTAGTGTTTGGCAAAGGTATGCAGCGACGACCGAGTAGCCACTCTGCAAGTGTCCAGCGGCGGAACTAAGCTATACTCCGCCCAAGAAGTAGCCTGCGCCCGAGTTGAATGTGCGCGCAGACCTCCTGGAACCTGCTTCCCCTTCAGGATATAGGCTGAAGCAATAGCTTCCCTGATCCACCTAGAGATGGAAGCCTTGGCCGCTGCCGCCTCCCCCTTGTGTGGCCCTCCGAACTGAATGAATAAACGTTCGGACTTTCGAAAGGGCGCCATGCGGGAGAGGTAATGCTTCAACACCCTCTGGACGTCCAGAAGACGTAGCTTCTTGTCATTCCCCTCTCGTCCTTCCGTCGCGAAAGACGGAAGCAAAACCGTCTGGTTCACATGGAAAGGAGAGAGGACCTTGGGCAAGAAGGAGGGTACCGTCCGCAAGACCACCTTAATTGCTGAAGAATGAAAGAAAGGGGGCCGAGAGGACAGCGCTTGAAGCTCGGAGACACGTCTGGCCGAGCAAATGGCGACCAGAAAGACCATCTTCAGTGTCAGATCCTTTAGGAAGGCTTTCTTAGCCGGCTCGAAAGGCTCCCTGGTCAGGGCATTTAACACCAGGTTGAGATCCCAAGGAGGAATCACCGATCTTTGCCGAGGACGCAGATGTCTAACCGCTCTTAGGAACCTGGCTACATCCGCGTGGGCCCCTAAGGATTTTCCGCGGACCTTACCTCTATAACAAGATATAGCCGCCAACTGGACTCGTAAGGAGCTGGGCGCTAGGCCCGTCTCAAAACCTGCTTGTAAAAATTCCAGGACCTCCGGAACAGAGGACGAAAGGGGTTTCTTCTGGTGCGTCGTACACCATGCTTCGAAGATGCGCCACACCCTTACATAGGAAAGACAGGTCGAGCACTTTCGTGCGCTCAACAAAGTTGAGATTACTGATCCCGAATACCCCCGCTTCCGGAACTGTGTCCTTTCAATAGCCAGGCCGTAAGCGAGAACCGATCCACGTGAGGCATGCGAAACGGCCCCTGTCTCAACAGATCCTTTCTGTAGGGGAGTCGCCAAGGCCGGTCGGCCGTTAACCTCACCAAGTCCGCATACCAGGGACGGTGAGGCCAATCCGGAGCTATGAGGATTACCAAACCTCAGTGGGTTTCCACCCGCTGCAGAACCCTTCCGATGAGAGCCCAAGGAGGGAACACATACAGGAGCCCCTCCGAAGGCCACCTCTGGGCCAGAGCATCTAAGCCTTCGGACATCCTTTCCTTCTTCGACTGAAAAATCAGCTTGCCTTGGCTGAAGCATAGCGTGCCATGAGATCCATGACTGGTGGACCCCAACGGGCTATCTAGTCGAAGACCTCCTGCTCCAGCTCCAGCTCCCACTCCCCGTGGTCGATCTTGAATCTGCTGAGATAATCGGCCGTAACGTTGTCCGTTCCGGCTATGTGCTGGGCTGAAAGAGCCTCCAACCGGACTTCGGCCCACTGGAACAGGCTGTCCGCTTCCTTCTCCAAGGAGGAACTGCTTGTACCTCCCTGGCGGCTGATGTAAGCCACCGCGGTGACATTGTCGGAGAGGACGCAAATTGCTCTTTGTCGAACTAAGGGCTCGAGTGCCCTGAGCGCTAAGGCTACAGCTCGTAATTCCAGTCTGTTGATGGACCAATGAGACTCCATCAAAGTTAAATGTCCCTGGACGAACTGGTCCTCGCAATGAGCTCCCCAGCCTGTCAGACTGGCATCCGTCGTCAGCAGTAACCACTGCAGGGGTTCGAGAGGCATCCTGCAATCCAGGTTCCTTGAGTACCGCCACCACTGGAGGGCCTTCTTGGTTCGAGGAGCGCAGGGCAGTCGCATGGACAAAGGATGATGTTGATGGGACCACCGACCTAACAGGGCCGGCTGCAGAGGCCGCATGTGAGCCCTGGCCCACGGAACTACCTCTATTGCTGCAGCCATGGTTCCCAGCAATTGAAGGTAATGCCGTAGGGTTTTGCCTGCTCAGAAATTGCGAGACCAGGATCCTTAGGTCCATTGACCTCTTCTTGGACAGAAACACTCTTCCTCTTCTGGTGTTGAACCTCGCTCCGAGATACTTGATCTCTTGAGAGGGTATCAACCTGCTCTTTGCCCGATTGATGACCCACCCTAACTCCTCCAGGACTTCTACCACTCTGGCAGTAGCCGAGCGACTCTCCTCTTCTGACTACGCCCGGATCAGCCAATCGTCCAGGTAGGGATGTACCAGGATTCCCTCTTTTCGCAGCCACCACCACCATTATCTTGGTGAAAGTCCGAGGAGCCGTAGCTAGCCCGAAGGGCAGTGCTTGGAATTGAAAATGACCTCTTGGCACTGCGAATCTCAGGAACTGTTGATGAGACCTTCGAACCGGGATATGCAAATAGGCTTCCGTCAAATTCAAGGAAGTCAGGAACTCTCCGCTCCTTACGGCCACGATGACCGACTTTAGGGTTTCCATCCGGAAATGAGGCACCTTGAGACAGCGATTGACTTACTTTAGATCCAGGATCGGGCGAAAAGAACCTTCCTTCTTTGGTACCACAAAATAAATCGCTTATCGACCGGTGCCGCATTGATCTAGTGCAGGGGTCGGCAACCCGCGGCTCCGGAGCCGCATGCGGCTCTTTCTCACCTTTGCCGCGGCTCCGGAGCACACTGCCCGCCCGGTGACAGGCAATAGTTTTGTAAGCTCCCTCCCTTCTTCTGCAGCCGCGGCTCCCTGCCTCTTAGGGAACCGCGGCTGTGCTTTTAAAATCATCTCGGAGCCCTTCCTGTCTTGACGGGCTCCGTGCAGCATTGTCCCGCCTCTAAAGGAAGTTTGGAGGCGGGACAATGCTGCACGGCGCCCGTCAAGCCAGGAAGGGCTCCGAGATGATGTTACAAGCACAGCCGCGGTTCCGTAAGAGGCAGGGAGCCGCGGCTGCAGAAGAAGGGAGGGGAGCTGACATGGAGGGAGGGGGGCTGACATGGAGGGAGGGGGGCTGACATGGAGGGAGGGAGGGGGGCTGACAGGGAGGGAGGGAGGGAGGGAGGGGGGCTGACATGGATGGATGGAGGGAGGGGGGCTGACATGGAGGGATGGAGCACTGGTAATGGGGTTGAGGGGACTAGCACTGGAAATGAGCTGATTAGGGGAGGCTAGGACTGGTAATGAGCTGATGGGGGGTAGGACTGGTATTGGGCTGATTAGGGGAGGCTAGCACTGGTAATGGGGTTGAGGGGGGATTAGCACTGGAAGCGAGCTGATTGGGGGGCTTTGAATGGGCATGGGCTGATTGTGGGGAGGGGAGGATAGAGCTGCTGGCCCTGGAAGATAACTGGGGGCTAAGGCTGCCATGGTATTTGTACTAGAAGGGACTGGTCAGTGGGGAAGGAGGGGGATTGGAAGGAAATGGACACCAGTGGCAATCATGGGAATGCAAGTTGACATTGGAAGGTACTGGGAGTGAGGACTGGAAAGGGGCTGATATTGGGGAGGGTTACTGGGACTGGAAATAGGCTGATGGAAAGAAGTGAAGAAAACGAAAGAAGAGATAAGAAATGGCAGATGGACCATAGACCACAGAAAGAGAGCTAAGAGAAGACAGGAAAGCAGAAGCCTCAGATCGGGACCAGCATGATCAAAGAATAAATTGGTCAGACAACAAAGGTAGAAAAAATAATTTTATTTCATATTAGTGATTTGACTACAAAATCATCATAATTTTGAAATCAAATATTGTTACTTGTTGTTGTGATATTTTCTGGCGTATTTCTTTTGGTGTGCGAAGGAAGAGGGGTAGTCTTATACGGCGAGTATAGGCCAAACACCTATATTTTAACAGGAAAAGTAGGGGGTCGTATATAGCATTAAGGTAAGAAACAATATATGCAGTGTTAGATTTGTTTTAAATGTCGCAATGGTTTTGCGGCTCCCAGTTTTTTTTTTCCCTTCGGAAACGGGTCCAAGTGGCTCTTTATGTCTTAAAGGTTGCAGACCCCTGATCTAGTGGAACAGGGATCACTGCTCCGAGCGCTATGAGCCTTGAAAGTGTGACTTCTATCGCTGCCTTTTTTTTACCGGAGTTCCGCAGGGAGACTGAATAAAGGCTGGAAGTATTTGCTTTGCAAATTCAAGAGCATAACCCTCTCGGATCACTTCTAGGACCCATTGATCAGACATGACCCGGGACCAGGCGGGAAGAAACTGCCTTAAACGGCCCCCCCACCAGCAGGCCGCCCACCTGGACCCCCGTTTTCTCATTGTGGTTTTCTAGGTCCCGCGGAGGAGGCCCCAAAACCTCTCCCCGCCCCCCGAAACCCTCTGAAGTTTTGACCCCTAGAAGGGAAACGGCCCCTAGGAAAGGGGTTCGACCTGGCTGGACGAAACCTCCGGGATCCCTAGGCTGGCTCCGCACAGGAGCTAGCGAACGACCTTGTTTCGGTCTGTCCTCCGGAAGCCTGCCTCCTTTAGATTCGCCAAGGTCTTTCACCAACTTATCTAAGTCTTCCCCAAACAATAGCTTCCCCTTAAAGGGAAGATGACTCAGGCACGCCTTTGAAGAGGCACCGGCTGCCCATTTACGTAGCCAGAAATAACACCGAGGCCATGTTCTTAGCTAGGCTCCTGATGAGGTCGTACTGGCTATCCGCCAGGTAGGCAGCCCCAGACGCCATCCTAGCTATAATAGCTTGTGCGTCACCTGAGGTACCTTCCGCTAGCTAAAGTTGCTGGGACCACCTCAGACAGGCCCGAGCCACCCAAGCCCCCGACACCGAGGCCTATAAGGCCAGAGCACTAACATCAAAGGCTTGCTTCAGCAGCGTATCCAATTTTCTATCTTGAGTATCCCTCAGGGCCGCACTGCCCTCGACGGGGATAGTTGTCTTCTTTGTTACTGCTGATACCGCAGCATCCACCCTGGGCGATTTCAGCAGTTCTTTGTCCGGTTCCGGCAACGGGTACAGGCGAGCCATAGTGCGGACTCCCCTCAAACTTGACTCTGGTTGATCCCATTCCTCCTGGATTATCTGTCGCACCACCCTGTGGACAGTCAACACCTTCTGAGACCTCCTAACGGCTTGGATTAAAGGATCCTCCAAAGCTTCCTCATCTGCTGGCGTGTCCGAGGCCACATTGAGCACCTTCAGGGAATCATTAATCAACGCTGGGAGCTCCTCTCGACGAAAAACTCGAACTATGCAGGATTGATCCTCCTCTGGGATCTCTCCCTCTTTGAGCTCCTCCTCATCTTCACCTACTTCTTTGTCCGAGACCTCCTCTTCAGGAGTGTCATGTGAAAGGGACGTGAGAGGCTCCTCGCTCATTAGCCTTGCGTGCTTGGGCGGAATCCCGGAGTCCTGGGTCCTTGCCTTCATTGGTCTGGCAAACCCGCCTTCCTTCGCCATGCTTGACTCTCTTGCCCCTAGCCCCTGCTTGCGCATACAATAGGCCTTGTGCAGCAGAAGGACGAAATCAGGAGAGAAGTGATCCCAGTCACCCTCCTCCCCAATGGATGTGGAGGGAAGGGACAGAGAAGGACCAGGCAAATCCGAGGTTGAAGGCGGAGGAGAATGGAACTCCCCTCCCCCCTCCAGAGGGTCTCCTGACCCTTGAGGAGCTTGAGTCATGGACAAGTGGATTTCTTGTTCCACGGAAGCAGCCTCTGCAGCACAACCTCTGCAGACCCCTGCTTCCGAGGCCATATCCCTACGAGTGCCACAGGACGGGCACCGTGGCTTGCCAGTCATGTCCCCTTTAAGCCAATAACTTAGAATAACAGCCTTAATAAAATTAGTCAATTTAAATTAATAAATTTAAATTTAATTTAATTTAAAGAATGCAGACAATTCAAGACGGGGAGGCAAAACTGAATTCAATGCGCCCTCCTCTCCCCCAATCCGTAAAATCACAAACACAGCAAGGTTTTAAAAAAGGAACTAAAGGAAAGAAATTAAAAATAAACTAGAACAAAACCAGCTAGTTTATTTCTCCCCAATACTTGCTGTTTGTTGCTTCTCTTCTCAGCGCATTGTCCAGGCACGAGGAAGCCAGCCGTCCTCCGCTGGCTTCCACGTGGTAGGCCGCAGCCACGTGTAGTCCTAACCGGCGGTCGGCGTCTCTGCTCACGCCGCCGGTTTTGTGTGCCCGCCGCCTGATACTGCGCTGAATTCTGGGCTCCGGGGCTGCCTCCAACACCCCGTCGCTCTGGGAGCTGCAGCGCAAGGCAGGTAAGGCCGTGGGGGAAGTCGCGGCGCCGCCTCAAGCGCTCAGCCACCTGGAGGGCTTCGGCACGAGGCAGGGCAGGCCCACGGAAACGGCCTCGGGGTGCCGGACGGCTGTGCAAGCGAGAGGAGGCTTCTCCGGTCCTCCTCACTGCTATCGGCAAACCTCCTCCTCTGGGCTGGGAGCTCGGACACCGAGAAGGAGAGAGCGATGGGGGGGGGGGGGGGGAGAGGAGAAGAAATTTAAAGGCGCAGATTTCAACTAATAGTGAAAAATCAAATGAAAATTTAAAATTAAAAAGTAAACTAAAAGTAAATTAAAGAGATAAAAATAAATGAAGACTCCTGTAAGCTCTTGGCTTACTGGAACCCTCCAGCTGCTTGGAGGCTGAGAATACTGGGATCTGTGGGTGGTGCCAGTGGTATTTATACCGCACCATCCTCAAAAAGGATGGGCTCAGCCTCCAAGCTGCTGGAAGGGTTGCGCAACCCAGAAGTAAAGGGACTGGACAGGAGTGACGATAAGGAATAACTGTTTGCAACATAAACGCCTACAAAGCTTTCTTAAATTTAACGATCGCCTCACTAGTAAGTTGCTTTCATGCTTCTCATACAATGGCGTTGGTAATGTAATCACCGGTTTTTGTCAGTAGGTTTATGAAAAATTGTCATCTCAAAACCAGTTTCTTCTTAATGAGAACACCTAAGGGAATCACAATATTGTTTCCATAAGACAAAATTACTCTGATCAGGATGATCCTTCAGCACCGTCTCCTCAAAATTACAAAAGGTACAGATTTACCCTGTCCAAGACCATTGTAGCTCCCATTACTTGAGTTGTTGATGAAACCTATCACCAAAATTTAAAAAAAAAACCAAGCACACAAACTTCTGTTGGTGCAATCCTGAATAATTTATAAATGAAATTCATAGGGACTCTCGGTGATACTGTCTTATTCAATGTGGACCTAATATTGCTAAGAGCTGCATCTTGCAGCATGTCGCTGTACAGCATATTACAGGGCACATGGGACAATTAGGAGCTCTCTTTTGAAATAAATGTGAAATGTCTGACACTTCTAAGCTGCTGCGTGCTATCTGTTTTTCATATTTATTTTGTGACGGGATGCTGGACAAGACATACCATGTGCTAAACGACATTCACGTTGGACTATATTATTGATATTTTAATTGCTGTTAATAAAACTGGTGGGGTCCTCTCTTTCAACACGCAATAGAAAAGAGCTGCAGAGTCTTTCTTCATAAATGGAAAGGAAGTTCTAAAACAAAGTCATGGTATAAAAACAGGACTCCTCAACCCAGTCCTCAGGACATACAGAGTCAGTCAGGTTTTCAGGATAACCACAATGAATATGTAGGAGAGATTTGCATACACTGCCTCCACTGTAAGCAAATCTCTCTCATGCATATAAAGGCAAACTAGGTGGTCGCCTAGGGATGGCAAAGAGCAGGACATTCAAACTTAAAAGCAGAGAGATCCTTGGTGGAAGAGAAGTAAGGATACGCTTGAATATGCCATTATACCACAACAAGATAAAGTTAAATGCATTTATCCAATCAGGACATCATCCCATCCCTAACAGTCCACCACTGAGAGCATGAGACTATTTCAATTATAGCAATTAGTAACACATTTACCACAACTGTGACAACCACATACAAACAACAATAATGGCAACAGCTGGGACAAGAACCCTACTAAGACAATATCACCTTAGATTCAACCAGTTTTCCTCAATGAACCTATGAAGGGACCCAGTCTTTCTGCATTACTTCAGATCATACTAACTAATATGCAAAATGGAAAAATTGACAGAGATCCTTTACTTGATATTTTGCTGTCCATGGAAGGTCATAAAATAGAGAGGGAGATCCTCAAACTTGTCTGCCCAAATTTCGTATCTCTCCAGTTGTTCTTCTAGTCGTTGCATTGCAAACTGGGTCAGCATAACCTTGGCCAGACGCACATTGTTGATTTCAAAGCTTCCCCACAAGGTGTTAACCCCCTGGATACAGAGGTCCAATGCATATTCACTGATGAAAGTGGTTTTCCCACTGCCTGTCGGACCTATTTCATGATTAAAAAAAAAAAAAAGAACAAAAACATAAGTCAGTCTGATGGCTGTGGGGTTTGATGTAACCCCTTCAAAAGGAGAACTAGTTTAAAAGTACCAAGGCTCTTCCTTTTCAAGAAACCTCTATCTGCAAAGGTTGGATAAAAAGCACTAAGGAAACCCTTAGCCTCTTCATCCTTTCCATAGTAAAAACCTCCCTCTACACTGGTATTATGTTAACGCCCTTGAAAAAAAGCTCTATTCGCCCCATCCTAAAAGGAAACAAACTTGACCCCACCTGACTTACGAGGATGCTCCGACCACTCAGAGTTCTGCAAAAGGCTTAAAACCTCTCTCTTTCAAGAATACTTTGCCTTGCCCCCTAAACCACACCTATCCTAATCTAACATAAACCAATTACCCTGCACTCACCTCATCTTGACCCACCCCCTCTCCCTATGTCCTGTCCCCCTCTTCCTTCCCAACCTCCTCCTTGTCCCTCTTGTTCACCCACCTTCTCTCTGTAAATATGTAAAAAAGAGAACTGTTGAATTTGCAGTTATGATCAAGAAGTTTTGTTCTCTGTAAAACAGCTGTGTCAACACTGTTACCTTATGTTATATGTAAACCGTCTTGAATCGTAGAAAGACGGTATATAAAATGCAATAAATAAATAGCAATAAAATGGAGGGTTAAGACATTTTCAGATAGGTTAGTGAGAAGAGGAAGGGCAAAAGTGGTACTGTCAGACTCAAGGGTGCAGGGGAGAAATATATAGAAGCTGATAAGGATAAAGCGGAATTGCTTAACAAATATTTCTGTTCCGTGTTCACAGATGAAGAACCAGGACCTCAAAACACCCACAAACAAGAACAGAAGCGAGGGACATCTTGAACAATTTTCAGAAGACTGTGTTCGTGAGAAACTAGCTCAACTTAAAGTAGACAAAGTGATGGGACCGGATGGGATACACCCTAGAATACTAAGGGAACTTGGGGACGTTCTAGCAACTCCACTGACTGACCTTTTCAATGCCTCGTTGGAGTCGGGAGTGGTGCCAAAGGACTGGAGAGAGGCTCATGTGGTGCCTTTACACAAAAGCAGAAGTAAGGATGTGGTTGAAAACTACAGGCCGGTTAGTTTAACTTCGGTGGCGAGTAAATTATTGAAAACGCTGCTGAAAGAGAAAATAGTGAGGTTTCTGGAGTCCAGCAGATTACAGGATCCGAGGCAGCATGGATTCACCAGAGGCAGGTCTTGTCAGACAAATCTGATTGATTTCTTTGACTGGGTGACCAGGACGTTGGACCGAGGGAGAGCCCTAGATGTGGTGTATTTAGATTTCAGTAAAGCCTTTGACACTGTTCCTCACAGGCGACTTATAAACAAGCTGAGCACCCTAGTGTAGGAATGGACAGATAAAGGGATACCAGAATCCCCAATATGTAATTGAAGATGGATGAATTTTT
This sequence comes from Ichthyophis bannanicus, assembly GCA_033557465.1. Taxonomy (NCBI): domain Eukaryota; kingdom Metazoa; phylum Chordata; class Amphibia; order Gymnophiona; family Ichthyophiidae; genus Ichthyophis; species Ichthyophis bannanicus. The sequence goes on from CM066034.1 coordinate 921,710,014, forward strand.
TGATACAGAATGTGTTTAGAAGTTTGACTTTTCACCTACTTCCTCTTAAATAGAATAGGATGTCATGATCATGAGTTCTGTGTAACAGTCTTTAAAATAGATGGAACAGTGTTAACGCAAGCATAAAGAGTAAACATAGGCTATTAACTGTGCAAGCATAAAGTTCATTATACAGTCAATGCTGACACAACATAAGTTTTGCAACTTTGCAATTATAAATAATTTTGTCATAATCAAGTAAATTTCATCTAATACACTGTAATCAGTTCTTACTTTGTAAAAAGAACTTTGGCGACACCTTGTGTTATTTCACGGTTATAATAAATGACTGTTACTTCCCCTTTTTCTGTAATAAAAGGAGCTTTTTAGGAGGAAGAATTTGAATTCAATAAGCGTGGAATTATGCCTGTCCATAGACCGCTTATTCTCTTCCCTCTGAGCTCAAAGAAAGTAACACTTGTGTGTGTGTGATTGTGTTCTGTATTACTCTGTCTGTTTCTCGCTGCTTGAGGACCAGAGACCTAAAGAGCCGTGGTATTGTGGCCAGATCACGGAGTTTTCTTCAGTTGGTGCCGGACTCGGATCTCTGTGTTCCTTCAGTAGTTGGAAACAGCAGACAACAGCAGTTGCCGTGAGTGAGTATACTAAAGAATTGACAGATATCTGTCATATATTGTGATTGTAATGTAAAGCCGGTAAGGTTAATTAGAGATCTCAGTTAGATAAGTGAAGTGAGATGGGGCAAGAGAAAAGGAAGCCCTAATTGTGAAATGAGGCGCAAGTTTGGTGAAGCGCCCTTATGTTAACATTCGATGACTGCCAGTAGCCACAGTTTGCCGTTCCCCCTTGGAACATTTGGGACAAACTGTTAGTTACAGTATGAAATGGCTTTTGAAGCAAATCTCATACCAGTCACTGACTTTGTGTTTGAAAAATGTAAAATCAAGTGTTTAGGATGGATAGTGTAAATATAAAAGAAACGGAAGCTTACAGGGAAAAACTTATATCGTTGCTGTATGACTGTAAAAAAAGAATTAATCAAACAAAGTTTTGAAGGACTGATTTTCATGTCATAATTGTAGTATGAAGTTTGTTTTCTCTACTTTAGTGATTAAGTGTGCTGTGCAGTATAAGTTTTGATATTTACTGCAGTAGTAATTTAGAGGTTTCCGGCAAGATAACAGCTTGGCATGACTGCAATATTAGCAGGAAGAAAGTCTTGAGCAACTGTGGTAAGATTTTCTTTGTTAGACTAACCATAAGCCTTATTGGGGAAGTTAAAAAAAAACCCTCCAAATGTGATTAACCATTTCTCTTACTTGTGTATGTATAGTAAATAAGTTTGTTTTTTAGGTCTGGATCTGAACTTATTTTGGGTTATGAGAATTTATCTACTGATTCCATTCTATGTGTAATAATGCAAATGCTGAAAAATATTATTAGAAACATTACTCCTTGGTGTTTCTTATGTCTCTGGATGCTTTGGGAAAAAATGATTGATGATATATTCTCCAAATTGTATTTCTAGTTATATTTGATGTGAATGAACGGGAAGATCTTCCATGCTTTGATATATTTAGATATTTGATAAATCGTGTGATGTAATAAAGGTTTAAAAAATTAAGCGTTTTAAAGGAAAGAGATGTTAGTAACTTGACAAGCAATTCAATTTTTTTTCCAGTTAAGTCCAGCAAGTTTGTTTACTTAAGGGAAAAAGTGAATGATACAATTAAATTCAAACAAGTGAATTAAGTAATTAAAACAGTATGGCGAATATATGTATAATGTTTTATTATTTTCCTTTTGTGATAGTGGACTAGTTGAAAGTTCAACTATGATAGTGTATGAGTAAATGTCTGAAGAAAAAATGCTGATATTTCTCTTAGTCTCTTTTAAACTAATCTGCAGGAGTCGATTGGAGGAGTGATCTTAAATTCTCATGTCGTATATGTTTAGTTATTATGGAAAGACCTCTGCAGAATTGATGTTGTTAATTGCAAGTGTGAAGTGAATGCCTTGTTGCTAGTTTTAAATTAGTATCACTGAGTTAGATTTAATATGCCTACCTCTTCTATTACTACTGTTTGTGTTTTCGCTCAGAAATTTCCCACTGGACGTAAGCCACTGGGCTATTTCTCAGATTTTTGTTGCCCTGTTGTAGCAGGAATGCCTCCATGTTTTCAGGCAGCAGTAGTCTTTGCAATCCAAATTACTGATTTTCTAGTACTATAACATGTCTCTCATTAAGTTTTCGCATATTCTACACTTGGAATAAAAAAACCCAGCTTCCTTCCAGCTCTAGATTGCTACTGTTTGACCTCACTCTGTACTGATGGTTCTGCTTTGCACAATGAGTAAGGAAAATTGATGCAATTATAAGAGTTGATTCTGTGCAGTCGGCTGCTTTGTTATTTGCTAATGCTCAACTAGCTGGAGTGTTCGCTCTTTCTAGAGCTCTTGAGTTATCTGCTCACTTGGATCAATACTGATTTTGTCTCAGGCTTCTTGCATGAGGAGCTCTATGTGCTGATACATTATTCTCAGAACCAAACAGCATAGTAACAAAGATAGAACTGTTAAGTTATTAAGAAGTGATAATTGATTTTCTAGTTGGTTCAAATCTGGTGTTAAAAAAGGTTTTATAGTTTATGAATGTACTCCCTTATATAAAATGTTCCTTCCTTTGTGAGCTTAGATGTCTATGTGAATTAGAATGGAATGGAGAAGTAGTCTAATGACTAGAGTACTAGCACTCCTTGTGACCTTGAATAAGTCACTTAACCCCCCCATTGCCTTACAAAGAAAAATTCCAAGTTATCAATGTTCCTGTTTAATGTGCTGTACCAAGTTTTAGTTGCAATGTGAACGGCTGTGATTAGTGGGGAAAGTAGTATTAGAAAAAAACAAACAAAGAAAAAGTGCAAACATAGATAAACCAGGTCAGCTGGGTGTGGCCGGGAGGTTATATGCTGAGGTGAACAGATGGGATTTAAGTAGGGACCTGAAAGTGGTGTAGTTATCTTCCAGACGGAGCAGAGTGGGCAGAGAGTTCCACAGAGCTGGACCAAGGAAGAAAAAGGCAGAATGACAGGTAGACTGTAAGTGTGCACGAGATGGTGGGGGAGGTGAAGTCGATTAATGTGAAGAGAATGAAGACTACGTGTAGGGATGTGGAAGCGGAGAAGACCAGTGAGGTACTGGGGTGTTTGTGTGTGCAGGACGCAGTGATAATGTTTAAAGTAATGTGAGTTGAATCATCACCTAAGATAAGACAGCCTTCCTAATAATTGTTGGCAAACAATTGAAATGAGTTTAAATTATTTGTCATAAACTGCTAGTTATGTTTTAATGTTTGTTACCCCTTGAATAACCAGATTGACTATATCTTGTATATCATTAAAGCTGGAGAGTACATCACAAATATAATTAGTGATATGAATATGTACAATTGTGTTCCTGACAGGAAAAAGCAATGTGTCTATCAGGCCACATGCTAACATTTGATTTGGCAAGTAGACAGAATACGTTTAGGAATGTAGATGAAAATAACAACTATGTTACAGGCTAGCTATGTAATAGTTTAGTGCTAGCTATAGATGTATTGTAATTAACAATAGATAATATAATTCTGTTCAACAATTTAAGACTGTCATTAGGGATGAATAATTGTGCTTGTTTGCAATTGCATGGAATCAAGAGAGATGCTGTAGTGGAGAGTAGGATTTTTACAAATTATATATTGTATGCACTGAATCCTATGGGCCAAAGAAGAAAACGACTGAATGAAATGCTACTGGATATGGAGACTCCTGATAAAGATCAGCGATTCCAGCGGAACTACTCATGTATGCGCAGCAGTGAAGCCTGGGTGGACGGTCACTGAAAAAGATTGATCTAAGATGTGCATAGCACAGCCCATGGTGAGAAAGGATGCTGCTGAAGAATCTGGAGTGATGACTGGTGTCATGATATGAGGGACTAATCTCTGAATTATTGCTAGATCTACGAGAAGCAGTTGGCCACTGCTGGATGAGGTAGTGCTTACAAGAATAATTGGTAAAGTCTTGCTTTCTGTACACATTTTTTATTGAGGCTAAGCAAAGGTAAACAATGTCATATGATTTTGTATAATGATTTCTTCCAATGAACAAGATGGAGCTCACCTATGGACCAGATGTGCCTAGGACTTTGAAAGAACATCTCCAAAATGAAGCCTATTGTAGAAGATTATTCCGGAATAGGACATGTTTCAGCTACTGTTCTTTTGTAATGATTCTTTATAGAATCACAAGGAGGACTGTAGGAATGGACAGATAAAGGGATACCAGAATCCCCAATATGTAATTGAAGATGGATGAATTTTTTGATACAGAATGTGTTTAGAAGTTTGACTTTTCACCTACTTCCTCTTAAATAGAATAGGATGTCATGATCATGAGTTCTGTGTAACTGTCTTTAAAATAGATGGAACAGTGTTAACGCAAGCATAAAGAGTAAACATAGGCTATTAACTGTGCAAGCATAAAGTTCATTGTACAGTCAATGCTGACACAACATAAGTTTTGCAACTTTGCAATTATAAATAATTTTGTCATAATCAAGTAAATTTCATCTAATACACTGTAATCAGTTCTTACTTTGTAAAAAGAACTTTGGCGACACCTTGTGTTATTTCACGGTTATAATAAATGACTGTTACTTCCCCTTTTTCTGTAATAAAAGGAGCTTTTTAGGAGGAAGAATTTGAATTCAATAAGCGTGGAATTATGCCTGTCCATAGACCGCTTATTGTCTTCCCTCTGAGCTCAAAGAAAGTAACACTTGTGTGTGTGTGATTGTGTTCTGTATTACTCTCTGCCTGTTGCTCACTGCTTGAGGACCAGAGACCTAAAGAGCCATGGTATTGTGGCCAGATCACGGAGTTTTCTTCACCTAGAGATGGACCCTAAAGTTATTTATTTAGACATACTTGTATACCGCCTTATCCTACAATCAAAGTAGTTACAGCACATCACAATTGTGTTACATTTAACATGTGGATGTTTTACAACATTTAACATGAGGGTATTTAACAACATTAAGACAACACAATTTGAGGGTTAACATTTATCATGATGGTGTCGTGAGTCTAGCTGGGTTGGTTAGTTATTGAGTTTGCAGGGGAGTTTACGTTGCTATCCTGCTCGGGTGGGGGCTGTTGTATATCTGGCGGGGACTGTTGTCTATCTGCTCCTGATTGGATTAGAAATTGGTTGGATGGGAGGCGACAAAGAGTACAGGTAAATGGAACTCACTCTGAGGAGAAGGATGTTACCAGTGGTGTGCCCCAGGGATCTATCCTTGGTCCGATTCTTTTTAACATCTTTGTTAGTGATATAGCAGAAGGGCTGTTGGGTAAGGTTTGCCTCTTTGCGGACGATACCAAAATCTGCAATAGAGTAGACACCCAGGAAGGTGTAGATAACATGAGGAGGGATCTAGCTAAGCTTGAAGAATGGTCTAGAATTTGGCAGCTGGGATTTAATGTTAAAAAATGTAAGGTCATGCATTTGGGCTGCAGCAATCAAAGAGAGCAATATAGTATAGGGGGTGAAGTACTTTTGTCCACTAAAGAAGAGCGGGACCTAGGCGTGGTTGTGTCTGATGATACTTAACCCACCTTAAGAAGCTCGTGCTGTGCACTTAACCATGTATATAGTTACATTAACTGGCTTGTATATAGTTATCATGTTCTCCCTGTTAAGAAACATGTTAATGTATACCCAATTTATTTTTACCTGTTTATTGTAAGCACAAATCACTAAACTGAGATGTGTAGATTTAATGTTTATTGTAAACCGCACTGATCTTAAATAGCGCGGTATAAAAGAAAATGTAATAATAATAATAATAATAATAATAAAGTAGCTAAACAGGTAGAAAAGGTGACGGCAAAAGCTAGAAGGATGCTTGGGTGCATACAGAGAGGAATGGCTAGCAGAAAAAAGGAGGTGATAATGCCTCTGTATATGGTGCGACCTCATTTGGAGTATAGTGTGCAATTCTGGAGACCGCACCTTCAAAAGGATGTGAACAGGATGGAGTGGGTGCAGAGAGTGGCTACTAAAATGATTAGTGGTCTTCATTATAAAGCATATGAGGACAGACTTAAGGATCTTAATATGTACACCTTAGAGGAAAGGAGGGATAGAGGTGATATAATTGAGATGTTTAAATACCTCCATGGCATAAATGTTCAGGGAGAGAGCCTCTTTCAATTGAAAGCAAGTTCTGCTACAAGGGGACATGGGATGAGGGTGAAGGGAGATAGATTCAGGAGTGATATGCAGAAATATTTCTTTACGGAAAGAGTACTGGATCTGTGGAATAGTCTCCCAGTGGAGGTGATAGAGATGAGGACAGTAACTGAATTCAAAGAAGCATGGGACAAACACAAAAGGATCTCTAAAAGGTAAAAAGGGGACTGTTGTAGTTGTTGATATGGAAGGACAGACTAGATAGGCCATGTGCTTTTTCTGTCGTCATATTTCTACGTTTCTAGCATTATAAAGTTAAAATTACAAACTTGGGACTGTTTATGAAGTTATTCTCACTGTGCCCAACCTTAAATTTTAGTTAGTAGAAATTAAAAGTTGTGTCCCTGTCGTGTGAGAGGAAAAAAAAAGCTTAACTATTAATACTGGGGATGAATAAAGACAATAGTAATTCATTCACTCAGCTAAAATGAGAAAAAGCATTTTGATAAATATTTCAATTATTGCAAAACCAAAAATGCAAGACTTCCTTTACCTGTAAAAATGGTCAGTTCCTCCTTCCGATGGCCCTTAAGTAGCTTGTTCAAGTCAGGAAATCTGGCCCATTTGACACCCGCAACCTGTTCTACATTGGCTAATTCCCCAAAGACCTCCTCCCGCAACTGGCGGAAAGAAATGATGGATTTATGGGCAGCAGGGATTGCAGTCTTAAGGATTTTACCCAAATTGAATCCCTGGTTAAAAGCATCCAGAGGACAGGGCTGTCTCTCCCCTGGACGAACCAGAGAACAACGTTTCAAGTTCAACTTCCGTGCAAAGAGCTTGGAGGCTTCCCAAGAGCGCAAGTCATCCCCCAGCCACAAGATGATCCGTTTAAACTGTTCCAGGTAAGGTAAGAGCACAGGGGGCAAACAGCTCACCCCACGGGGCAAAGCTATAGTTGGCAACCCAGTAGCCTGATTCAAAGCCAGGCTATCAACCTCCCTGCTTGTTAAGACCACCTCTGTGTCCTTCTTCCCCATCAGGTGGAGACCAAAGAGACTGTAATAACTGCCAGGTTTGGGAAAGGTGGTGTCAATATACTTCACTAGTTGCTGGTCACACTGGACAGAGAGCAATTTCAGGCCTTTTAAAGAAGAGTCTCTGGAACTGAACCAGGGGAACACCAAGCTCTTGGTGGGTTTGAAATATTTCACGCCAAACTTTTTCAGTGTGGGGTTGGAGATCTTAGTGATGCTGAAGATAGCTTTGGCAAGCTGTGCTTCCTGCTCCTCTAAATCCGAGAACCACAAGGCTTTGTTCCAGATCCTCTGTACCTCCAGGCTGTCGATCGCCAGCTCCTCTTGCTCAGAGTCACTCTCCAAGAGACTGGCAAAGGTCTGGGGGCTAAGGAAAGTCAACCCTTCCTTCTGCAGCAGCTCGATGCCGTCCTGGAAGTCTTCCCAGCTACCCTCCAGCAGGGTGGCTTTGCATAAGAAGCGCCCCGTGGTCTTGTCAATAAAAAGGTTGAAGCTTTCCTTGTCGGAGGTGTCGGAGCCCCGCGGGCGATCCACGAACAGGCTCGGCGTGTGCAGACAGCTGTAGCCATCATGGAAAGAAATGTTCTTGGAGCGCAGATACTGGCGGATTTCGGTCACAGACACGGGCTGCAGCAGGTGATCTGCGGAGGACAGGAGGTCCTTCTTGAAGTGTCTGCGGATGGGATCACGGGCGCCGCGGGCAGCAACCGGGGGGCAAGCACTGGGCAGGCCGGCCTGTTTACACAAGCAGGGGGAGCGCCGGTACCCCCGTGCGGGAGCAGTTGCGGATCTGCAGGCGGGATCCCGAAGCTGTCTACTCGCGCAGACCCGCAGAGACAAAAACAGACGCAGAGCCCGGCCGCGGGAGAGAGATTTCTGCATCCTCCTCAGCGCCAGTTCAGCATCCTCCGCAAGCCTAGAGGGAGCCTCAGTCTCCGTTCCCGGAGAAGAGCGCATCCAGCCGCCGATCTTCTTTCCCTCCTAACGGCTCTCATTCTAGGGAAACCCGTGGCTAATATCATGACAGCAGACCGTCAGGGACAGAACCCACTAGGGCTGCGGGAGGTCTCCTAGTAGCGGTGGCTGTAGTCAGGCCGCGAGCGGCTTGAAGTTGAATTCCCGCCATCCTCTCATCACGTTCACGTGCGCTCAGGGCAACTCCATGATGGAGGCAGGGCGACCTTCGGCCCCGGAATCAAAATACTCGCGTCACTAAGAGGCCGTGATAACGTGTTTTATAGGAACTTGGACAGGTCCTGCCCTATTAGTCTCAGTTCTTCTAAAACAGACAGAGATTCAAAAGCGGGGGGAGGAACCATCCCGATCCTGCACAAAAGGACAACCTTTCCGTCACTTCCGGCGACTGACGCGGTTCCTAGGGCCGCGGACTCGGAGTTCTTTTCCGGCGCGTTGCTAAGGCGACGCGCTTTCCGGCGGCGGGTCTCCTGTGGACGTGCTCGGAGCTCTGACTGTGACCTGCTCGAGGCGGTCGCTGCCATGACCTCGCGGGGTAGCCCGAGCCGCTTCCTGCAGAGCGTCCTACAGAACGGCGTGGGCAGATACGTCTGTCAGCTCAAACGCCTGACCCTCGTCTTCAGCGAGAGCGCGCCGCCTTCGCGTGGAGCCCGGTGAGGAGCCTGAGCAGTGTTCTTTTTCCTGTAGAAAACCACATCTTCATTGTAGGGTTCGCTTTCTGCTTGCGGCGCCTCAAGCGAGGTGCCAGTTTATGCCGGCTCCTGGTCGATAGCCCCTGGGCTGGCTGATCCCGAAGTAGTTTGCCGGGCCTTTCTTCCCCGCAGAAAATCTACAGTAGCTGCTCTTCCATCCAAGTACTAATCTGGACCAACCTGCTTAGCTTCTGAGATCAGACAAGGTCGAGCTCACTCACGGGCTGATGAAGAAACCCTGTGTTAGAGCCCAATGCTAAAGCTCTAGTGCAGGGTTACCGAGCATGTGTTTAGTGCTGAATTTTTACACAGCGATGACTACTACTACTACTACTTATCCTTTGTATAGGGCACTACAAGGCATACACAGCACTGTATGTATAGATATGAGATGGTCCCTGCTCATTGGAGTTTATAATCTAATCAAGATGAAGAACATCACAAAACTGGGAAATAGAGTATGGTAAGATACACATAAGTGGTAAACAAGAGAATAAGGAGTGTCGGGATCCAAAAGCAGCCTTGAAGAGCTGGGTTTTAGTTTTAAAAAAATGCAGAAAATGCACTAACAAGGCTAGCACACTAAACAAATGCACACAGGGTTCTGTATTGGTAAACTTTGTAGTCTGTGCAAGTTAGGCATGCTGTTCTGGGGGAAAACAAAGGTCATCTGAGGTAAAGATTAATACTTGAATACTTCATCTCAGATGATCCAGTAATAGATTCCCCCCTCCCCAATTTTTGGACCAGCAAAGCGTTATGGGGATGGTGACATCCCCACCCTAAAGGTACAGAAGGTATTGGTGACCCTAGCTGCAGGACCCCAATCCTCCCCCTCTCCCGAACCTCAAAAATAAAATTATTGGTGGTCATGTGGACTGCAATATCTTCCATCTCCCTCAGCTTGGGGAAAAAAATCATTGGTGGCCTCATGGGCCTCCCTGTATTCTGGATTCACCAACCAGTTGGGAAACAAAATACACTGTAGAATCTCTATGGATAGAAATTCCATATAAAAGTGGAAGGCAATGGTAGTTGAGGTGTACCACTGTCTGCCTAGCCAAAATGAATAGATGATGATGAAATGATAAAAGAAATCAGGGAAGCTAATAAAAGTTACAACATAATAGATGATTTCAGTTATGCCAGTATCGACTGGGTCATAAGAACATAAGATATGCCATACTGAGTCAGACCAAGGTCCATCAAGCCCAGTATCCTATTTCCAACAGTGGCCAATCTAGGTCATAAGTACCTAGCAATTTCCCCTCGAAGACACAGGTTCCTCATTGCTTGTATTGGGTCAAGCAGTGGTATCCTAAGTCCCTTTTAATAATGGTTTATGGACCTTTCCTCCAGGAACTTGTCCAAACATTTTTTAAACCCAGCTACACTAACAGCTTTTATTACATCCTCCAGTAACAAATTCCAGAGTTTACATATTGAGTGAAAAAATATTTTCTTTTATTAGCCACCAGAATGGTAAAGGGGATAGGCTACTCCTAAGAAGAGAGGCTACAAAGGTTAGGGCTCTTCAACCTGGAAAAGAGAGGGCTGAGGGGAGATATGATAGAGATCTATAAATTAATGAATGGAGTGGAACGGGTAAACGTAGATCGATTGTTTACGCTATCAGAATATAGAAAGATTAGGGGACATGTAATGAAGCTACAGGGTAAACTATTTAAGACAAATAAGAGAAAATATTTTTTCACTCAACGTGTAATCAAACTGATAATGTAGCTGGGTTTAAAAAAGGTTTGGACAAGTTCCTGGAGGAAAGGTCCATAAACCATTATTAAAAAGGGACCCAGGATATCAATGCTTGACCCAATACAAGCATTGTGGAACCTGTGTCTTTTGGGGATACTGCTAGGTACATATGACCTAGATTGGCCACTGTTGGAAACAGGATACTGGGCTTGATGGACCCAGTATGGCATATCTTATGTTCTTAGCCTTAAATAGGTTACCCTGTAGCTTCAATGCATGTCCCCTAGTCTTTCTATATTCTGATGATGTAAACAATTGATCTACGCTTACCAGTTCCACTCCATTCATTATTTTAATGACCTCTATCATATCTCCCCTCTGTTGTCTCTTTTCCAGGTTGAAGAGCCCTAACCTTTTTAGCCTCTCTTCATAGGAGTATCCTTCCATCCCCTTTACTATTTTGGTGACTCTTCTCTGTACCTTTTCTAATAACGCTATATCCTTTTTAAGATACGGTGACCAAAATTGCACACAATATTCAAGGTGCGGTCTCACCATGGAACGGTATAGAGGCATTATAATATCTTTTGTTTTATTTTCCATTCCTTATGATACCTAGCATTCTATTTGCTCTCTTGGCTGCCTCTGCACACTGGGCCGAGGGTTTTAACATGTTATCCACAATGACGCCTAAATCTTTTTCCTAGGTGGTGGTTCCCAATGTGGAACCTTGCATCGCGTAACCATAGTTTGGGTTGTTCTTTCTTAGGTGAATAATTTTGCACTTACATTACATTTAATCTGCCATTTTGATGCCCATGTCTTCCAATTTATCAAGATCCTCTTGCAATTTTCCACAATCCTCATGGGTTTTAACAACTTTAGTTTTGTGTCAGCTGCAAATTTGATAACTTATCCCCAGCATGTCGCATCAGGACATGCTAGGAAATAAGTTTCTGGATGAAATAAGTGACTGCTTTATGGAGCAGTTGGCTCATGAACCAATGTGAAGGGAAACCTTTACATCTGGGCCACTTGGGAATAGTGATCATAACATTTGATTTAATAAATGGAGAAAGAACAGCAAGGAAATCCATGCCACTAGAATTCAACTTTTAAAAGAGAGACTATGATAAAATGAGGAAAATTCGTTAAGAAAAGAAACATCTAAAATGAGCAGCTTGCAAAGGTTAAAAGTTAACCTCAAACATAGGCATTCTTTAAAAATACTATCTTGAAAGCCCAAACCAGATGTATTCCACTCTTCAAAAAAAGATGTCAGGAAGGCCAAACAACTGCTGACATGGTTTTAAGGTGTGGTCAGAGAGCCTGTTAAATCCAAAAAACATCCTTCAGAAAATAGAAAAAGGAGCCAAATGACTATAACAGGAAACATAAACACTGGCAAGATAGGTGCAAAGCACTGATGAGGAGGCAAAGAGAAAGTTTGAAAAAAAGCTTGCTGTGGAAGCAAAAATGCATAATAAAAGCTTTTTCAAGTACGTTCATAGCAAAAAGAAAAAAACTGTGAGTGTCAGTTGGGCCATTAAGATAGAGGGATAAAAAGGGGCGCTAAGGGAGGACAAGGCCATAGTGGAAAGACTGAATGCTCTTTACTGAAGATGTAGGGAAGCTACCCATGCCTGAAATGATATTTAAAGGTACCATACTGGAGGAATTGAAACAAATCTCGATAAACCAGGAAAATGTAATACAGCTATTTAATAAACTAAGGAGTACTGTTTATTGTTTATTTGAATTTGATATACCGCTCAGGCCAGGGGCATTAGAGCGGTTTACAATGCTATTTCATTTGAGGAAAAAGGAAAGGAACGCCATTTATATGATAGGACAGAAAAGAGGACAGAGACAGTCAAACAGATATGAGAAGAAGAGGAACATGGAACAGCAAGTTACCACAATAAAAGCAGCACGTCAATCCAATCCAAATCATGACAACAATGCTACCCTCAGCAACAGACGCCACGGCCCAACGAGTAGTGATTCACCTGGACCATATGGTATACATCCCTGGATGCTGAAAGAACTGAAATATGACATTGTAGAACTGCCATTCCTTATCGTTCCTCCAGTTTAGTCCTCAACCTCTGGGTAGTGAACCTCCTCCTGCAGCTTGGAGACTGGGCATGTCAAAAACTCATGACATCACTGGATATAGCCTGCTGGTCTCTCCCAGCAGCCCCCAGTGTGTCCAGTCTCCATGCAGCAGGAGGACTTAGTGAGCCTAGGTACTGGGCTCACTTGAGGAACAGATAAGGAGCATTTAGTGTGACAAATTCTATTCTGATTTTACTTTTGATTTTTACCTTTAATTTTAATTCAGTTACCTTTGGTTAATTGGCAATCAGGGATTAGTTCCCTTTGGTTGTTAGGAGCAAATTTCCTTATATTTACAGTAATTTTAAATTTGAGCCTGGCTCTTTAAATTAGTAGCAGTTCTCGCCTTCCCTCCTTGTCAGTTATTTTCACTTGCTGCAGGCACTCGCTGGTGCGGATCTCTCTCCCTTGATGGTACGGGAGAGAGCTCCGGGACCCTTACAGCCACACTGAAGCTGTGTGAAACGGAGCCTCTCCGTTGCTGCGGGATTTTACTTTTACTCTGTGGAACCGGCTGAGCGGTCCTCGCCACGTCTGCCAGGCGCAGCAGTACGGTTTGAGGATTGGATGAATTCAAGGCGGTAGGAGCAGGCTGCGTGGCTTTCGGCCCTGCAGGTAAGGCCTTCGGGCTCTGTCGGTCTGCTGAGGCCTCCTTTTTGCAGCGGCTGTTCTTGGCGCCAAAATTCATTGGCAAAGGGGCGGACATTTTTTCTCTAGGTATTTGGACCGCATGGCAAGAGTTGCAGTGAGCTGCCTGTGTGAGGAAGACGACAGGCAGAATAGCTAGATTTTTAGGTCTAGTGTTTCTTTTGGTTGTAGTTTTTTTGAGGCTCGGGGGGTTCCTCAGCCTTAAGGGGACTATTGTCAGTCCTCTTTATTTTTAAGTTTATTCTTAATTTTATAGGACAGCAGTTTTGGCATTGATGTCTGATGCCACATGTTCTCTCCCTCCTAATCATGTCTCTGAGGAGCATCTGTTAAGTTCCGGGATATTAGGCAAATTGCCAGCTTTTAGATTCTTCAAGAGCAGAGCCCTAACTTGTAGTTGGAAGGATGGACAGGCTGGAAGTGTGCTTTTGTGTATTCTATAGTGAAAGTGGCCCAAACGCCTGAGGTTTCACAGGGACAGGTTTAGGAAACCTTAGGATATAAAAAAATATATAATAATAATGACAGTTAAACTGTCAACCAAGAAGCGCCTGTGCTACGGTATATGGCCACCAGAGAGCAGCTGGTACACTCAATAGTGCCTTTCTGTGACCGTGTGTATACAGCCATCATCAGATTGATCATTCTCTGCAAATCAGGGAAGAAATAACCACAGGGCCACCTCATGGGCACTCAGGGGTTAGTGACTAAACAAGCAATTGTAGTGTTCTGCAAATCAAGATTATATGACCAAGATTTAAAACTCTTAACTTCTGTATCGTTTGTTGGGCTCTGGTGCCCTAAAGGCCACCGGATGGCATCGCTGCTCATGAATCACATATAGTATTCAGTGCCCCCTTCCCTGGGGGGGGGGGGGTGGTAAAATACAAAATCGTATTCTTCATCAGGTTCACACAGGCAGCAACCTCTAAGACCCCCACTTGCAAGGTTGTCAGTGTATCCCACTGCTATTTCTCTGACTGCAGGAAGGCCGGGGGGGGGGGGGTGCCTGTGTGTTTCATAGCTCCACTTAGCATGCCCTTCCCAGGAAATTCTCATCTATTTCTAGAGCCTGTGCTGTCAGAGCAGGGCTTTAAGCACTTAGCAGGGGCACTGACCCATCTGTGCCATCTTGTTAAAGGGCCCATGCTGAGGGTGAAGAGAAGGACGTCTAGGTAGCACAGTCTGGGGCTCAGCGCTCCAGGGCACTGGAAGGTTTCATAGAGGAAGTCAATACTCTGTGTATGCTCCATGCATTCAGCCTATGTTCAAGCGTGCTCACTGCACTGAGTTTGGGTGACAGGTGCTGGGTCACCCGTATATGTAGATGTGCATTTTGTATGTGCTCACAATTGCTTAGGCATGATTTTTGGGTGCACTCTTTGCAGAGTGAGGCTCCATTTCTTTGCTCAGATTAAGGTAATTTCTCCAGTAATGGGGGGATGTCGATTGTAATAAAGTGCATGAGGTCCTCATGGTGTTACATGTGGTTGGAGATGCAGTCGTGGGATCTGCTGTGGAGTGAGCCGTCTGGAGGAGCTACAGTGTCACAGTCACCAGTTTCCCTTTCTCTTTGGGCTTTGCTCCCAGATCCTAGCCCTCTTTCTCTCTGATGTCCAGGACACAAGGTCCCCAGCCCACTGGACAATCTATTCTCAGCCTTTTCTCAATGCCGGCAGAAGGACTGGGAGAGCGAGAAAGGAAGACCAGGAACCAGCACCAGCTCTGATATCTCTCCACTGCCAGTGTTTGCTATAGTCACATATTCCCAGTCAGTTATTTATTTGAGTATATTGATTGCCTACAGGTCAGGGTGGCATACAGTCGATTATGGTGTTTTTATTTCCCTTGTCCCTGAAGGGCTCACAATTTATGTTTTGGTACCTGAGGCAGAGTGTTAAGTCGCTTAACGAAGGCCAGAAGGACCACCTGTGGGACCAGAAACCCCAGTTTTTATGGCCCAAGGTTGGTGGTCTCGATTGGAATTCAAACCCTTGGTCCTCTGGCAACTTGCCTCAACCACTAGGCCGCACTGCTCCGTGTGAGCTAGCCACAGGGCCAGGCACAGCCTGTTACTTCCAAGGCAGAGACCTTGGGGAGGTTCCGTTCATAAGGATACGAGAAATGCCATACTGGGTCAGGCCAAGCTCTTTCAGGTCCAGTATCCTGTTTCCTAGGGTAGCCAATCCTGGTCTTAAGGACCTGGCTGGTTTCCAAAAAGACAAATAGGCTACTCAATGCTTATATCGAGGCAACTGGTGGATTCATGTATGCTCATATTTTAAGGGTTCCATTGCATGTACAACAGATGTGACGCTCTGTTGGGTTGTGTGCCTTGTATAACATCTTGAATTGGTGAAAGTTGGTATAAAAAAAAATATAATTTTCCAGCTTCTCTCTAATAAAAGGTTATGGACCTTTCCTCCGGGAGCTTGGCCAAAAACTTTGTTAAACTCTGCTACGTTCAGAGATCGTTTCGCGCAAGGTTCTTGGAGTACACAGGAGACCCAGTGGTCAATCAACCGACTGGAAATGCGAGCGATACGCCGGGTGTTGCAGGCATTCAAAGCTACGGTGACAGGTCGAGTGGTGCGAGTACTGTCCAATAACTCCGCGGCGGTGGCCTACATCAATCGGCAGGGCGGAACCGGAAGTGTGGCCATAGAGGCCGCGGCAGAGGGTCTGTGTGTGTGGATAGAGCTTTGGCTGCCAGCGTTTTCGGTGGCGCATGTTGCGGGTAAGGACATTGTGATGGCGGATTTCCTCAGCTGAGTCCGAGTAGATGCCAGAGAATGGGAGTGGCATCCGGAGGTGTTCGCACAGATCGGTCGCATATGGGGACAGCCGGTAATGGACCTCATGGCGGCGTTTCACTCTGTGTAAACGGGCCGCTTCTTCAGCAGACTACGCGAAAGGAGGTCGGAAGGCATCGGCGCACTGTTTCAACGGCAGCCGTTGTCCGGTCTTCTCTATGTCTTTCCACCGGGGGCACTCGTAGGTCGAGTGGTTCTGCGTATCAAAGCGCTGCAGGGAAACGTGTGGTTGGGGGCCTCGGGTTGGCTGAGGCGCCCTTGATATGCCTGCCTCATACGGTTGCTCGACGGGAATCCATGGAGGTTTCCGACATTGGAGATTCTGTTGCTACGGAGTTCCCTTCGAATGTCTCAGGTGCATCGTTTTTTGCTTACGGGGTGGCCATTGAAAGGGCAAGCTTAAGGAAAAAGAGTTGCTCGACAGCAGTCTTTGCCAACTTGCCGCAAAAAAAAAAAAGTCTACGTTACCTGCATATGTGCATATATGACGCATCTTTGAGGATGGGTGCTTGCGGAGGCACGCTCGCGCGACAACAGTGTCGGTTCCCTTGGTATTACGTTTTCTGCAGGACGGGTTTGGTAAAAGCAGGTCCTGGAGAGTTCAGTTAGCTGCTCTGTCTTGCTATAGGGGCAAAGGACAGGGAGTGGCTCTCATGCACAGGTCGATGTGGTACGCTTTCTCAGGCGGTTACCAGACTGTATCCCTGTCGTAGGATATTAATTCCACCGGGGAAGCTCAAGTTGGTTTTAGGAGCATTTGCTAGCGTGCTATTGGGGCCCTTGCAACAGGCATAGGTTAAGGGTTTTGCCTTGAAGACAGTATGATGGTCATCTGTTCGGCGAGGCGATTTTCAGAGTTGCAGGTGTTGACCTGTCAGGAATCGTTTTTTGTCTGTCTCCAGACAGAAGGTGGCCTGGCGGCTGGTTCCGTCATTGTTGCCAAAAGTGGTTTCTATGTTCACCTAACTAAAATGGTCTCTCTTCCAGTGCTAGGTGTGGCAGAGGGGAGCATATTGAACCATAGCTTGTGCTGTTTGGACGTCAAGAGAGCGCTGCAGCAGTGTTTAAAGGTTTCAGAAACTTTCGCAAGGCGGATCGTCTCTCTTCAGGTTGTTTGGAGGGCCCCACAAAGGGAAGCGGCTGCGAAGGAGTCCATTTCTGGATGGATTGGAACGGCGAGTGTGTCGGCTTATCTTCTACGGGACCGTATAGTCCCAGGGAGCTTACAGGCTCACTCTACCAGAGTGCAAACGTCGTCTTGGACGGAGCACAGTTTGGTTCCGCCAGTGGACATCTGTAGGGAGGCCTCTTGGTTGTCTCTCCATACTTTAAGTAAGCACTACCGCCTAGATATTCTGGCGACTAAGGATGCCGTTTTCAGGGAGGCGGTGTTGAGATCCGTCTGGAAAGGTCCCTCCCAATGATGCTCTGATACATCCCAGAGGTTGAGGACTAAAAACTGGAGGAACGATAAGGAAATAGGAATTACACTTACCTGGTAATTGTGGTTCCTTGAGTGACTCCAGTTTAGTCCTCATTCCCACCCGGGGATGGGGTCTTAGCAGTGGTTTTTCTGTTGGGGGAAGTGCAAGGTTAAAAGTGGATATAGGCCTTCACTGGTGTTCAGTCGTTTTGATGCTTCCATTTGTTTTGCGCTATATTGTTATATTATTATATTATGATATTGTTATATATTGTTGTATATATTGCTATATTGCTCTGGATTGCTTAGGGCTAGGCATTCAACGGAAAGGAGAGCATGCAGGAAGCAGTCCCTTTCCTTCTGGAAGGGGAGTAGTAGGTAGATAGGTTATATGTTCTGCGTGCCTTTGAATATAATGTTAAGTTTAAAAAAAAAAAAGTTACTGATTTTTTTGCTCCTTTGAGTCTGCTTTTGTCAATAGTTCACTGGGGGCTGATGGGAGAGGCCAGCAGGCTATATCCAGTGATGTCATGAGTTTTTGACATGCCCAGTCTCCAAGCTGCAGGAGGAGGTTCACTACCCAGAGGTTGAGGACTAAACTGGAGTCACTCAAGGAACCACAATTACCAGGTAAGTGTAATTCCTATTTAGTAATCTGTGAGCTATCATTAAATGTATCTATAGTACCTGAAGATTGGCGAGTGACCAGTGTAATGCCAGTTTTTAAAAAGGGTTCAAGGAGTGATCTGAGAAACTACAGACAGGTGAGCTTGACATCTGTACTGGGCAAAATGGTAGAAACCATTATAAAAAAACATTACTGAATATGTAGATAGTCATGGTTTAATGAGATAAAATCAACATGAATTTAGCCAAGGAAATCTTGTTTATTCGCACCTTTAAAATATAACTGATTAGTAAAACAAGTAAATAAAAGTGAGCTGGTTGATATAGTGTATCTGGATTTTCAGAAAGCCTTTGACAAGGCCCTTAATGAGAGACTCTTTGGGGAAATTAAAAAGCCATGGATAGGAGGCAATTTTACTTTTGTGGATTAGGAACTGGTTAAAAACAGGGCTTGGCAAACCCTGGGTGCCATATCGCCATGGCAACTAAAAAATCAGACCTGGCATCTGAAGTTCATAGCACATGAGGACAGAAGGACAGCAAATGACTGCAGTTGTGGCCAAGACCAGCACTGTCTACTGATGGGGATCCTATCTGCAGGCAGAGAGTGCTAGTCTCAGCCACTAATGTGCCACAGGAGATTGGATCCCCGTAGACAGACAGTGCTGGTCTCGGCCAAGATCATGGCCTTTTGCAGCACTGATACCTGCAGGAGGCTAACTAAAGAATTTTAAAGAGACAGAGTTGATTTAATAAAGAAGGGGGGAGATTCTGGGAATGGAAACAAAGGGTTGGAGGTAGAGGAGGGACAGCAGGAAAGGGGAGGGAGTGAAGAGTGCAAGTGTTTGGAGAGTGAAGTACCACACTCTAGAGGACACTTGCAAGGCAGCGAATTGATTGTCCCTTCATACTTTATCACACTTTACAGATTGAAGTTGAGTGTAAAAGATTGCACTTTTGAGAGGGTGATCCTTAATGGGGTGTAGTTTTCGTTCTACCATAGGTCCTAACTTCTTGGGTATGTCCCACATGTCTGGGCTGCTCTGACAAGATGAAAAGGAAGGAGACGTTTTACATACCTGCTAATTTCCTTTCCTTGATTGCTGCTAGACAAGTTCAGGACCCAACCAGATAATTTTGGATTGGTAGACTGGGAGTCTTGATATTGCTGAGTGCTCAAATTCTGAGTATTTTGTCAGATTCCCTCCCAAAAAAAAATGTTTCCCTGTGCGAAAAGTTTGATACAGTTTTGATGCTTGTTGCTGAGTTCTGTTTTAGCCAATTATTCATCTGCTTTGAAGCCTCATACTGGCAATTTCCAGTGCAGCATCAACATACCAGGCAATAATGTCATTGAAAGTTTCTCTAGTCTGCCTCGGTCTGCTGTTTGGGGTGCATTACCCACTCTGGACTGGGTTAGCCGGAATCAAAGAAAGGAAATTAGCAGCTACGTAATTTTCTCCTTATTTGGCTTTGTTTATCTAGGGATTATATCCAAGGCACATAATGTAAGCACCTTTGATTATTTAGGCCTTTAATTTGCATCAGACTTATTTGGCATGGCATTTTTACACTGGAACTTTATATAGTGTTGATGTACTTTCATTTTCCTTTCAGAGACTTCATAGAAGAAAAGGTGGTTGATTTTGCCAGACAGAATCCTAACGTTGTTGTGTATGTGACGCCACAGAGATGCAGCGTTCCCAAAGTGATAGCAGAGTATTGTGAGTGCATATTAAAGGCAATCTTATGTTTATCAAACTGTTTGATTTTGAACATGAATATACCAAAATATGACTACACACTAGAAGTCTTATGTGACTCACCCATAGTCACAGCATGATAGAATATGGCATATGGTATCTCGCACCACATTTATTTGAGTTTTCTATACCGCCCTTTCCTGTAATCAAAGCGGTTTACAAAGAACAAAAAAATATTACACCAAAACATAATTGCAAGGTTACAGCAAAAGATAATATACAAAGGATGATTGATAATTTAACTTGTAACAGAACTTATTTACATGCAAACATATCTACAGTTTGGTTATGATTGACCTTGACATATGCAGCATAAACGGGGGGAGGGATAAAGTACTGGATGAAAGGGATTGCATTAGAAGGTTAAGTTGGATAGAATTTGTGTGGGCCATCAATTGATGTGGTAGTTCCAGTAAAAGTCCTAAATATCACCATACAGATGCTGTCGTCCTTTATTAGTAAAGGTGATTCTTTCCAGAGTAGTAAGTTAAAGCCCATCTAATTTCACAGTTATCACTTAGAGAAAACAAGACCTAAAAACATACTTCAGTTGGCCTTTAATATTGATCACTGTGGCGACTTAAGTGAGCACCCTGGTTTCTCTTCTTTAATCTTGACCTGATTCTTCCCCTACTTTTAACTTTCCCTGTGTTCTGTATTCTAGTTTTGATCTTGTTCCCTTTTCCCCCACTCTGAATTGTGTCCTCTGTTCCTGACTGTATGTCTTCTTTAATATCTTTTTATCTCTATTTCTAATTACTTTGCTTTAAATTTGTAAACTGCTTTGATATTGTGAAAAGATGGTATATCAAAATAATTTACAGCAAAAAAAGCAATTAGTTTTTATTGATTGCTTTCCTGAAGATAAGTAAACAATTAATCTGTTTTCCAAATGGTTTTTACAAATTCATTTAAGAAGAAGAATGTATCCTTTGAAGATGATGATTAGGGCTTCCAATTTTAGGTTTTAACCAGTAAATACCGATAAAACACCCCAATGCAAAATAATGAATGTTTAGTGGATAAACACTAGAAATATACCATTTATCTGGCTTATTTTGTGTCCTCCAGTATTTGTGCCTTTTCTACACTGATGACTCGTAAGTGACACAGATGAACATATTTGATTCCATGGGAAAAGGTACCTGTACCATGGAAACGCTGAAACGCTCATTTTTTATACCCTCAAAGAACCCCTAATTAACTGGAAAATGAACATCTAAATTTGCCATTTTTATAAACACCTAAGAATAGAAACCCTAATGAGGATGGGAACACCATATGAGAGATTCTGATATAAACCTATTTGTATGAGAAAATTGAGATAGTAATGGAATGGGAAGGGAGTTTTCATTTTGATGGCTTGAAAATGTATTATGATCAGCTTAAGGGAAAATATTAGCATAAGTTTAGAATGCATTTCTATATATTTATTTTTATTTAGACAGATTTGTGTACCACCTTATCCTTCAATCAAAGTGGTCACATCACAATTGGAGGGTTACATTTAACATGAGGGTACTTAACAACATTATACAGAGCTTAACAACATTATATAGAGCTTGTAGTTTAAATGTAATAGTCGCTCAGGGCCTAGCATCAGCAAAGTACTTTTAGTTTAAATTTAAAACACAGAAGAGAGCTTTCTGGTTAAATTTGGAACCCAGCAGAGAGCTTGTAGTTTAAATTTCATAATAAGTTAGAGCCTAGCAGCAGCAAAGAGCTATAATTTAAATCAAATCAGAATATAGCTTACCTCAGCAGCACAAGACAGGGTAGTGTGTAGCGGCCCTCTTTTAATAAGTGAAACTACAGACCGGTGAGCCTGACGTCAGTACCGGGAAAAATGGTAGAAACCATCATAAATAATAAAATTACTCAGCATGTTGATAGTCATGGCCTAATGGGAGACAGCCAACATGGCTTTAGACAAGGAAGATCTTGTCTTACTAATCTGTTATGTTTTTTTGAAGGAGTGAATAAACAGGTGGACAAAGGTGAGTCGGTTGATATTGTGTATCTGGACTTTCAGAAAGCCTTTGACAAGGTCCATCATCAGAGACTTTTGGCAAAACTAAAGAGTCATGGGATAGGAGGCAGTGTACTACTGTGGATCAGGAACTGGTTAAAAGATAGAAAGCAGAGGGTAGGGCTAAATGGCCAATTTTCCCAATGGAGAAAGGTGAATAGTGGTGTACCCCAGGGATCTGTGCTGGGTCCGCTGCTTTTTGACATATTCATAAATGACCTGGAAAGTGGAATAACGAGTGAGGTTATCAAATTTGCAGATGACACAAAACTATTTAAAGTTGTTAAAACCCAAGAGGATTGTGGAAAATTGCAAGAGGATCTTGATAAATTGGAAGACTAGGCATCAAAATGGCAGATGAAATTTAATGTGGACAAGTGCAAAGTTATGCACCTAGGGAAGAACAACCCAAACTATGGTTACACGATGCAAGGTTACGCATTAGGAACCACCACCCAGGAAAAAGATTTAGGCGTCATTGTGGATACCATGTTAAAACCCTCGGCCCAGTGTGCAGCGGCGGCCAAAAGAGCAAATAGAATGCTAGGTATCATAAGGAAAGGAATGGAAAATAAAACAAAAGATATAATGCCTCTATATCGTTCCATGGTGAGACCGCACCTTGAATATTGTGTGCAATTCTGGTCACTGTATCTTAAAAAGGATATAGCAATATTAGAAAAGGTTCAGAGAAGAGCCACCAAAATGGTAAAGGGGATGGAAGGATACTCCTATGAAGAAAGGCTAAAAAGGTTAGGGCTCTTTAACCTGGAAAAGAGACAGCTGAGGGGAGATATGATAGAAGTCTATAAATTAATGAACGGAGTGGAACAGGTAAACATAGATCAATTGTTTACGTTATCAGAATATAGAAAGACTAGGGGACATGCAATGAAGCTACAAGGTAAACTATTTAAGACTAATAAAAGAAAATATTTTTTCACTCAACGTGTAATCAAACTCTGGAATTTGTTACTGGAGGATGTAGTAAAGGCTGTTAGTGTAGCTGGGTTTAAAAAAGGTTTGGACAAGTTCCTGGAGGAAAGGTCCATAAACCATTATTAAGAAGGGACCCAGTATATCAATGCTTGACCCAGTACAAGCATTGTGGAACCTGTGTCTTTTGGGAAACTGCTACTAGGTACATATGACCTAGATTGGCAACTGTTGGAAACAGGATACTGGGTTTGATGGACCTTGGTCTGACCCAGTATGGCATATCGTATGTTCTTATGTACAATGAACTCGTATGTCTAGTTGGGATGAGTGGGTATCGAGTTGGTGGAGGTAGTTGCATTACCATTCGGGTGGAGACTGTTGTCTGTCTGCTCATAGGCTTCTGTAAAGAGCAGGATTTTAAGGGCCTTGCGGAAGTCTATGATGTCATTTAATGCCCTCATGCTCGTTGGGAGGGAGTTCCAAAGTGTGGACGCCAGTAGTGAAGGAGCTCTTCTTGAAGTTGTTTGTTTAGTCTTGTGATATCCTGCAGGTGTTGCAATCATATTGTTATTATTGGTCCTTCTTGGTCTATTGCTGATATCCCTTGTTATGATATCTTGGAGTGCATCTGCCGAGAGATGGTGAATGATTTTAAAGATGATCAGGACTGTTTTAAATTTTGCTCTGGCCATCATTGGGAGCCAGTGCAGTTGCTGTAACACGGGGGTGATGTGTTCTGTTCTTGGAGTGTCTGTAATGATGCGTGCTGCAGTGTTTTGCATCATTTGGAGTGGGTGTAAGGTCTGCTGAGGGAGGCCTTGATATAATGAGTTTCCGTAATCAAGCAAAGGTGTGATGAGTGCTTGGCACACTGTGCGGAAGTGGTCCTGGCGGAGTATTGGCTTGATCTTTCTGATGGTCCTCAAACGTTAGTAGGCCTTGTTTGAGGTTTTTGTGTTGTGGGATTTCAGGTTCAGAGCTTTGTCCATTGTGATGCCCAGGTATTTAACTTCATCTTTGACTACTATGAGTTTGTCTAGAATGCTGATAGTTTGTGGTGGAATGAAGGTGGGGTTCCTGGTCACGAACATTGCCTCAGTTTTATCGTAGTTGACCGTCAGATTATTGGCTGTGAGCCAGGCATTCATGTCTTCAAGGCATCTGGTTATTGTTGTGGTGTTAAGTGCTAGTAGGTTGATTAGAGCATACACCATGATGTCGTCAGCATAGAGGTGATAGTGGATTTTGTGGCGTTTGATGTTGCATATGGGTTGGATGTAAATATTAAAGAGCATTGATGACAGGGCTGAACCTTGTGGTATTCCCTGCGTGACGGGGAACTGCAGTGATTTCTTTTGGGTGCATTTGACTTGTTGCATATAGTCTATATTAAATATAGAAGCAGCTAATTTAAACTTCCTTATCCTGCTAGGCCGGACAATTGGGTTATGTTCTCCAGTCAGCAGGTGGAGGCCAACTTGAACAACTTTCTGTGATGTCATTACTTGATAAATCTACTAGTTCAGCACTGAGAGACGCCAGTATTGGTCTGCCTCCAGCATGTGGCAAGGTGTTTGGACTTGTGTAGCAGAACAGATAGGCCTCTCTCAACTGACCCGGGACATGGTCCTGTGGTCTGTGTGATTGAGACCTGTAGGCCCAACATTTGCTCTGAGCTTGAATACAACCCCCTTTATCGAGTTAACAGCTGTCCTATATCCGGCACAGTTTCCCACAGGTTCCAGCACAGGTGGGCCGAAGAATGGACAAGAGGATCTACTTCCCTCTTGCTGAAGGTCTAATCATTTTTGTGAAATTTTTTCTATTATTCCATTCAGTTCAATTGGCTGCATTTGGCTGTATTTGGCAGCAGGGCCTCTCAGGCCCGTGGATGTGGCTGTGGCAGCCTGTCGTGTTTCTCTGGCCAGCCTGATTAGTGCTGGGATGCTGTTTTTTTGAGTTCCTTTTTATTTGTATTTAATATACTGCATATCTACAGTAAGCTATGTGATTTACAATAAAAATGTTAAAAATCACATCAGGAAAGGAATGTCGAAAATAATGATAGGAAAGAAGATGATGGAAAAAACATTAAATGGTAAGAAAAGGCAGCTGAAGTAGCAAGGAGGTTTATGTTTGATGGCCAAGACCACCCCACATTGGGGCTGTACTCAACCCAAAAATAGAATTAAACAAGTAGGTCTTCATTGACCTTTTAAAATTCTTCAAACTATGTTTAATCCATAAGAAAGCAGGCAAAGTGTGCCACAAGATAGGAGCTGTGGTGAAAGAAGGCAGATCTTCGGATGGACTCAAATTTCACTGCAGAAGGAGACAGAATATGCAAACGATACCTATGTAATGACTTTCATACTTTCTAACGATCTCACTCTTCACATGATGTGTCCAGAAAGACATCATGCTTGGTAAGGTTGAAGATCAACGTAAAAGAGGAAAGCCAGCAATGAGATGGATCGATACAATAACAGCAGCTATGGGTGCCACTTTATCAACAATGAGCCACCTGAAGACTGAACACAGTTTAGGTCATGAGTTGACACAGACATCACAGCACTCAACAACAAGCAACTCCTGTAATGAACGCAACACTCTGGCAGGCACGGGCAATGAGATTAAGTTCGCAAGATATTCCGGAGCTAGATGATGGAAAGCGTTAAAAGTAAAAACTAAAGTCTTAAACTGGACTCGGACAGAGATAGGAAGCCAGTGGTATTGTATAAGTAATTGTCGAAATGTGGTCACAGCGATGTGCATGAGCCAGTTTGCTAGTTTCATTCCATTTTGATGAATTTACGAACCACATTTGCCATTATAGTTTCTGAAAACTGATATTGTCGCCCAGATGATGTAACTGATGGAGATAAGAGCACGGAAATGAGATGTTGTTCCGGCACCCAGCAAATGTCTTGTCTTTCAGGCCAGTAAAATGAATTAGCAGGGCCATGCAGGTGCATAAATTTTATCAAGGCATCATTTTCTTCTATCGATACTTCAACAGTGTTGCCAATCCACCATTTGTTATCATAAATGCAAGCAACATAATAACCAGGGAGCAGTTGTGATATTCTCAAGTTTGGTATGACGGTGTCCATATTAGAAGTTTTGGCACAAAGTACGTAGTATCATTTGACACTTTGCTCACACGAAGTTTGAGTCCAGCGGTACAAATTGATGATGTTCTCTAGTTCCAGCAGTTGGACTACTTTCTTGACATCTTTCTTCTTGAAATGTCTTCTTTGTGAACAAATATGTACTTTATCCCATGTATGTTGTTGTCACAGCAATCAAATAGGTCTTTTGGTGTCAATATTTGGTCATTCGATGGTCTATGAAGGCTAGCTCTAGCTGCTAGTCTTTTTGTCATTCCACCATTCCATCACATGGTGATTTTCCATGGCTTGTACCAAAAAAATTCCATTGTGCTTCAACATTGAAATCGCTTTTATGATTGCAAAATATTTATAGTTCTTGTATTGAACGCCTGAGCCGTCACTGAAATAGTGGATTTTGGTAACTTTCATTTTTGTCTTCAAAAATTGAATTAACTTTTTATTGATTTTGATGAAAATTACACCAAATTAATAGAAGTAAATCACAGTACAAGATACAGCGTACAAAGAAAAATAGAAGAACAAAATACCAATGATAAAGTCCACATCACAGGATACGGTCAGAAGTTAACAGAAGAAAAAAAAAAGATAAATCAGAAAACAAGGCCAAATTGAATTAACTTTTGAATAAATATGTGAACAGATACTGAGTCATGCTGCATATGGTCTGTGATGATGCAGGCATTTATGACTAGTATAGTATGAGCTTCATCGGCATAGTAAGCAACAAAAGGGTGCAATGTAGCTTGTGAATTTTCCCAATGAAAGCTCTGTGCCGCATATTGTACAACAATGGAGTAACTTTCAGCAAAATCCATCGGAACAATCAATTCACTTTCTTCTTAAGTGGCTTTCAGAGATATTCACTTTGATGCTTTGAAGTGAAGTGGTGACTTGTCAGCTTCCAAATTTTGTTTGCAAGTTTTTCGATAAAACAATCCACCGTTAGTTTGCTTGTTTCTAGCGTTTCACGATCAGAGTGGACCCACTGTTTGAATTCGATCGATTCGTCCGGAACTCAATCCTTGAATGTGTCTTCCAAGTAAACTGCCAATGCTTCCTCACCAGGACAGTTTTGGCATCATTGCAGCTTGCAGTATCTGGAATTCAAATTGCATACAGTTTTTTCCATAAGCACTTTGTGTAGTTGTCTTTGATGTTTGCACCTTGCAGCATTAGCTTGATATTCTGATGTATAATGCAAACAGACAGAATGAGTGCCTGAAACACCAACTGTTATGTACCATTTTGGTCTAAACTCACAACATTTTGAGAATCCAATTTCAGCTCCATATTTGTCATGGTAGGCCACATGAATCTCCTCTAGATTGCTCAAGAGCAACCACTTTTGTTTTTGTATTTTGACTCCATCGATTCAAACAGAAACACAGTCTTTCTTGCCGGGACACATTCTGCTGAATTCATCTTCATAAAATTGTCATAATCTGTCAAGTACTTCTTTTGCCAATTGCCTGCTAACCTTTGGGTCAGGAGAGGCACAAATACCCTGTTCATCCCTGATTGTTCGGGCTGTCTTTACCATGTGTTCGGAAGCTCCAAACTCTAATGCTGTAGCTTTTATTGACCGTCTTCTTGGGGCCAAAGTCAATATTTGAACTTTTTTTGATCTATCAGATATTTCAATTTTTTTCTTCATTTCTTTAATCAAGTCAGTGTAGCCTTCACATAAGACACATTCTTTGGTTTGGTTAAGACTGTCCAACATCTTGAGCTGCTGTTCTCGTGGCGGAAGTGATCTTGTGCATTATCAAATTTTGCACGCGTTCAACTTTTCGTTTTATATGGCCCACTTTATCTCTACTGCTCACTTTTGGAAATTTCAAAGGAGATTCGCCCAATGTAGATAGGCTTTGGTTAATTGTGGCAGAAGTGTCCATTTCAAAGTCATCAGAAGAGGAGGTCGATGCAACTGCAGCTTCTACCATGGAAGTAAATTCTGCTTTACATTTAGGGCAAATTTTCTGACCTGGTTTAGTGTTTCCTTTTGTCAGTTAATTCATTTATAGGCCATTTCAAGATCAATTTTCAAAAGTCCCATTTTGATGAGATGATTGTGCTTTCCAAATGGATTACAGCATTTCTTTTGTGTCATATCGTACTTTTCAAGGTACATTGCTTCATGAGGCAAGCAGATTTGATCATCATCTGAGAGATTAATTTCTGACCGCCAAATAAGTAGTGACTTGTCAACTGCTGAAAACTGGCGTATCAATTTCAGCCCAACCTTTTTTGCAATAAAATAAGCCATGACACTTTGACTCTTTCCTTCCAATCGCACACGTTGCTAACAAAGAACCACTATCATGCCCAATTCAGTTGTTTCCATTTTGAATTAATTACTAGATAACATAAGTTAGCATCAGTCTAAAAAGGAAAAAAAATATTGAAAATAGAGTAGATCTCCAGATGAAAAGGAATTATCTCAATATTATATTTTAGCAACATACAGCATTGCCTATTTATACAGGTATCACAAATATTGAAAGATACGCTGTAAGTGTATGGTGGCTTGTTAAACTTTGACCGTTATTTTTGGCATTATTTTCTTGAAAAACAAAACCAACTTTTTCAGGGGGTTTGAAACATGCTCTTTTCAAATGGAGTTGGTTTGAAAATGGTTCTGGATGGCTTTCTTTGCAAAACTTGTTGAAAATACCCCATTTTTAACGTTTTTCAGAAAATGACAAAATTTAAAGTGAAATTGTAAAGTAACAAGAATAGCTTATAAGCTGAAATTGTATATTTGAGAACAAAGTTATGTCACAAAATAACAGACAAAATTTTACAAGGATAGCTTCATTATTACAGGAGCCACACAAGGCTATACTTTGAAATTTTTTAGCGCGTCCATTTTTTTGACCCACTTTGAGACTCTTTACATAAGCTAGTTCCAAAAAAATAAAAATCCTCGTTAGTTTCATTAAATAGAGTGTAAAAAGTTGTATATGATCGCTACGTTTCTTTTGTTTTATTTAAATAACCAAGGAAATATTTTGACTTGAAGTTATGAAAATTTCATAGCGATAGTGTATACAGACACAGTATAGTATCAACCAAAAAGCTATATCTCCACATGCATTCTACTGGCGGATCTCAAACTCACCAAAATTAGTTTGAGTCTTGTAGGATTGAGCACACAAAGTTTCATTAAAATCCATGATGATGAGGTGGGGAGCCCTAGACCACTCGACGTGGAATGACCCTCAAGCAGTTCTTAGCGGGATGGGAACAGCTAGAAAATGTAGAAAAGCAATGGACAAAACTGAAAGGGGATATTTTAAGGGCAACAAATCTTTTTATTAGGAAATTAAGGAAAAGGAGGCCACCATGATTCTCTAAAAAAGTAGCTGAAAAGGGTAAGAAAAAGAGGCTGGCCTTCATAAAATACAAGAGATCACAAAGAGGAAGACAAGCATCAATTTATTTATTTATTTAATGGTATTTCTATCCCGCCTTATCCTTCAATCAAGGCGGTTACACAGCAAACAATCAGTGGGAGTGGTGCTTGGGTTCAGTGTGTGCATCATGTACAATGAAAGTGTGTGTGTGTGGGTGGGTTGATTAGTGTGCGCTATTTACAGCGTGAGCTATATACAGGGAAGTGTAGGGAGCATGCAGATAAGATTGGTCCATGATTGTAGCACTCATTGTGTGTTCGGTCCGTAGTGCTCCAGGAATAGCAGAGTCTTTAGTTGTTTCCTGAAGTCCTTGGTGTCTTCAGTGGCTCGCAGTTCATCTGGGAGTGAGTTCCACATGCTAGGTGCTGCCAGTGACAGTGCTCTTCGTGCGGTTGATTTACATGCTCTTGTGTAGTCTTTAGGCGTGTTGATTGTGTCTGATGTGGCTTTTCTTCTGGGTCTTGTACTGGTGTCGGGTTTTATGAGGGGTTGAAGGCTGTGGACAGAGTTCCTGTGTTTGATCCTGAATATGTTTAGGATTGTCTTGTATTTTATGCGTGAGTTGATTGGGAGCCAGTGTAGGTCTTTTAGTATGGGGGTGATGTGGTCTTGTTTATTTATTTGTATATTTAGAAAAGCTTAGAGAAGCTAAGAAAGTAGTCAGAAAAGCAAGGATACAAATGGAAGAAAAAATAGCCAATGCAGTAAAATGGGGCAAAACATTTTTCAGATATGCTAATGAAGGATGAAGTGCAAAAGTGATATTGTCAGACTGAAGGGTGAAGGGAATGAATATGTAGTAGCTGATGAGGATAAAGTGGAATTGCTTAACAAATATTTCTCTTCTGTATTTGCAGATAAAGGTGTAGGAGCAGGACCTCGAAAAACATTGACAAATAGGAACAAGTAAACAGGATTGAATGATTTTCTGAAGACTGTGTTCATGAGGAGCTAGCTTAATGAAAAGTAGACAAAGCAATGAGGCCAGATCAGATATGTACATCTGAGAGTGCCAAAGGAACTTAAAGAAGTTCTAGTGGCTCCACTGTCTGACTTTTTCAATGCTTTTTTAGAGTCTGGCATGGTCCCAGAAGAGTGAAGAAAGGTGTATGTGGTCCCTTTACACAAAAGCAGAACTAAGGATGATGTTGGGAACTACAGGCCGGTTAGTCTGACCTCTGTGGAGAGTAAAATAATGGAAAGGCTGCAAAAACAAGATAGTGAGGTTTCTGGAATCCAATGGATTGCAGGATTCAATGCAGCATGGTTTTATGAGAGCCAGGTCTTGTCAGACAAATCTCATTAATTTCTTTGATTGGAACCAGAGAGTTGGACTGAGGGAGAGCTCTACGTGTAGTGTACTTAGATTTCAGTAAAGTCTTTGACACTGTTCTGCACACACAACTTTGAATGCCCTAGGAATGGACCCTAGAGTGACTGACTTGGTTAGAAATTGGTTGAGTGGGAAGCAACAAAGGGTACAGATAAATGGCACTTACTCTGAGGAAAAGGCTGTTACCAGTGGTGTGCTGCAGGGCTCTGTCCTTGGTCTGATTCTTCTTTTTAACACTTGTAAGTGATATTGTGGAAGGGCTATTGAGTAAGGTTTGCCTTTTTGCAGATGATATCAAAATAGGCAATAGGGTAGACACCCTGGAAGATGTAGATAACATGAGGAGGGATTTAGCGAAGCTTGAAGAATGGTCAAGAATCTGGCAGCTAAAATTTAATGCTAAAAAAATGCAGAGTCATGTATTTGGGCTGCAAAAATCTAAGGTAGCGATATAGTATAGGGGGCGAAGTGCTTCTGTCCACAAAGAAAGAACGGGACCTGAGCGTGATTGCTTCTGATGATATTAAGGTGGTTAAATGTGTGTAGAGAAGGCGACAGCAAAAGCCAGAAGGTTGCTTGGGTGCATAGGGAGAAGAATGGTCAGCAAGAAAATGGAAGTGATAGTGCCTTTGTATAAGTCTTTGGTGAGACCTAATTTAGAGTGTTGTGTGCAATTCTGGATACCACAACTTTAAAAGGATATAAACAGAATGGAGTTGGTGCAGAGGGTGGCTACCAAAATGATCCGTGGGCTTTGCCATAATGCATATGGAGAAAGCTTTAAAGATCTAAATATGTATACTTTGAAAGAAAGATGGGAGAAGGGAGATATGGTAGAGACGTTCCTAGTCGTCCCTCCAGTCCAGTCCCTCACCTGTGGGTTGTGCTCTTCCAGCAGCTTGGAGACTGAGCACGTCATCTTTTTGGTGACTCCGGGTATATACTGTATACCGCTGGCACCTCCTACCAGCTCCACTATGCTCAGTCTCCAAGCAGCTGGAGGGAGGAGAAAGCCAGGGTGTTAGGCTTCCTGGAGGGATAGTTAAGGAGAGTGCAGTATTTTCTTTATTCTCTTTAGTTTTTTATTGCCTAATTTCCATCTTCTGTGCCTTCCAGCCGGCCCTTCAGTCCTCAAGTTTATAGGTCACTGGAAGTGCTTGGGGCAGGGGAAGGGACCCCCCTCCCTCCCTCAGTTTATCTCCCGTCGGGCTGGGTGAAGAAGGAGACTTCGGGGAGAGGAGCGACCGATGAAAGCCTGGGCCTTGGAGTGGGTCACGATCCCGTTAACAGGTGAGGAGCCGCTATCGGCAGAAACCCACACAGAGTGTTAGTACAGTGCAGGCCCTTTCTCCTCGCCGCCGAAGCTCCCGGGTAGCTGAGCGCATGGGTGGGAAGACAGATCATCGCCGGCAGAGGCCCGAGCCAAAGCTGCAAGGAGCGCCACTGGTGCTTGCACAGATCGGCAGACCACATGGGGAGGTAAGAAAGCCACGTGGCCGCGGACCGCGTAGTTGGTCAGGCCCCTTTTCATCTCTTAGTGAGTCGAGGAGCTTAGGCCATTCATTTTTGCATGCTTGGTGGCTCCGTTTGCTGGCTGTATTTCTTTTGGGGGTTTTTTCCCTCGGGCTGTTTGGGGGCCATTGTTGCATTTTCAGCACTTGAAGGATTTTCTTTATTTAATTAGCTGTTCAGGTACCTGGTTGTTTTTTTGGTTCTGATACTTCAAAAACAAAAATAAATAAATAAAAATATATATAAAGGGAGAGGAAGAAGAAGCACAGAGAGCCTTGAGGTAGCTTTGCTTCTCTCTGTAGCCTTAACCTTGGACTCGGTCTGTCTGCGTGTTCAGGTAAGGGAGTCCTGAGGCCCTTGCTACAACATGCCTGCCAGACCGCAATGTTTAGTGTGCGGTACCCGTCTAGGGACGGTGTCAGATGCTGGCGTATGCAGGGGGTGTGCTTTGGAGGCAGCATCGCTGGAACAGGGCATCCAGGTGAGTGCGAGTCAGGATCACTCTCTTCCCTTATTGCAGTAGCAGAAAAAGCGCGCACAGAGTGAGAGCGGGGCAGGGAGCCCCCCTTCACCGGAGATAGGGCTGTCGTCTGGACCCCAGGCGCCCCCTAGGCCTTCCACTTCTCAGGGGGTGGAGGAGGGGCCAGACTGGGAGATTTCTCTCTGGGAGTTTGTCTTGCTTCTGCACAAGGCATTCTGCCTGCGCCAGCAGGGGACGCAGAGGCACTCGGTGAAGTGGGCAGCAGACTCTAAAGACCTTTGGCTTATTTTAGAGTCTGCAAAGTGTACCAAGCTCAGGGATGACAGAGGGCAATTGTCCCCTCCATCCGAGGCACAGGATGAGGAACCTCTGGATCTGGAAATGGACGAGGAAGATGAGGAATTGGAAGAAGGCGAGATTCTTGACTAGGAGGAGCAGACGAGGATTGTTTGTCTTCCACAGGGAGGAGTTGCCAGCGCTCATAGGAGAGTCCTTAAAGGTGCTCAGTATCTCCACAGGTCCCCCGACTGAGGAGGAGGCCTTGGAGGATCTACTGCTTCAAGCAGTACGAAGGACACAGAAGGTTTTCCCGGTTCATCGGATGGTCAGGTAGATGATCCAGGACGAGTGGAAAGTGCCAGAGGCCAGTCTCCGGGGGACATGAACCATGTTGTGCTTGTATCCTTTGCCAGAAGAGGAAAGAGATTTGCTGCGGTCCCCGAGGGTGGACGTGGCGGTGACCAAGAAGACAACTATCCCCATTGAGGGCAGGGCGGCTCTTAAGGATTCCCAGGATAGGAGGCTGGATACCTTATTGAAGCAAGCCTTTGATTGTAAACACCATCGCCCTACAGGCGTTGGTGTGTGAGGCCTGGGTGGCCATAGCCTATCTTCATTGGTCGCAGCGACTTCAGCAGCCCAGCGACCAGTCGGGGAACTCCTCTGGGAGGCTGCAAGGATTGAGTCAGGTGCAGCCTACCTCACGGACACTCACTTTGATCTTATTAGGAGCCTTTCATAGAGCATGGCCTTGGTTGTGGCGGCAGCTCACCGCTACCTTTGGCTACGGAATTGGGCAGCTGATGGTTCTTCTAAGGACCGTCTCAGCAGGCTTCCATTCAAGGGGAACTTGCTTTTCAGGGAGAACTTGGACAAATTAATGAAGGAGTTGGGAGACTCAAAGGGAGGTAGGCTCCCGGAGGATAAACCAAAGCAGAGTCGCAATCCCACTCCTGCGCGGAACCAGCCTAGGGAGTTCCGGAGATTTCGGACATCCCGTTTGGCACCCTATCAGAGGGGGTGTTTTCCCTCGAAGGGGCAAGGTTTCTGGGGGTTTCGAGGAGCGGGAAGAGGATTCAGTGCCTCCTCAGGATCTGGGAAAACACAATGAAGCATGGGGGGCCCAGGCAGGGGTGCTGCCGGTGGGGGATCATCTGCGGCAGCTTCTCTCCGCCTGGGTCTGGATCACGTCTGAACAGTGGGTCTTGGAGGTCATCCGAGAGGGTTAGGCTCTCAAGCTGGCACGACCTATTCCCCAGTCATTCATCCAGTCTCCCTGCAAGGCCCTTGCCAATGCCGCAGCAGTAAGGGAGACATTGTCGCAGCTTCTGCTTCTAGGAGCGGTGGTCCCGGTGCCCAAGGATGGGTGCGGTCGATACTCCATTTATTTCGTGGTGCCCAAAAAGGAAGGTTCTTTTTGACCAATACTCTTCCTCAAGTGGGTCAACCATTGCCTGAGGGTGCCACACTTTCACATGGAGACATTAAGATCTGTGATAGTAGCGATTCGCAAGGGGGAGTTTTTATCGTCCCTTGACCTCACCGAAGGGTACCTGCATATTCCCATCCGCCCGACGCATCAGCAGTTCCTGCGGTTTGCAGTCCCAGTGGGTCACTTCCAGTTTGAAGCATTGCCGTTCGGCCTGGCCACAGCCCCCCGTACTTTTGCCAAAGTCATGGTCATGGAGGGCATTCTGGATCATCCATACCTCGACGACTGGTTGATCCAGGCCAAGTCCAAAGAAGAGAGCATGAAGGGTGATCAACCTTTCCAAGAGCAGGTTGAGCCCTTCACAGGAGCTCGAGTACCTCGGGGCAAGGTTCGACACCGTGGTGGACAGGTGTTCTTGCTGGCTTACCAGGCACAGGAACTTCGACAACTGGTGCGACAGTTATTGGCTATGAGGGAGTCCTCAGCCTGGCACTATCTTCAGGTGCTGGGAACCATGTTGGCAATTCTCGAGCTCGTCTCCTGGGCAAGGGCCCACATGAGTCCCTACTCTGTCGCTGGTCTCACCAGTGTCAGTCGTTGTCAAGGAAGCTACCCTGTCCTCCAGGAGAGCACTCAGGTGGTGGCTTTGACCAGGGAACCTGGAGCAGGGCATGCCCCTCAAGTCGCCCCAGTGGATCCAGCTGACGGCGGATGCCAGCCTGGCCGGACGAGGAGCTCACTTTCAAGGACATATTGCCTAGGGTCGCTAGACAGTGCTGGAAGCCCAGTGGTCGATAAATGGATTGGAGATGCGGGCAGTGGCTATAGCTCTCAAGTCTTTCGTGCACTGGGTTCACGGAAAGGCAGTCCGGGTGTTCTCGGACAGTGTGACCACGGTGGCCTACATCAACCACCAGGGGGCATGGGTAGCACCTCCTTGGAGGAGGAGGCAGAAAGCTTGTTGGATTGGGCGGAAGCACACCTTCAGGCCTTGTCGGCAGTGCATGTGGCAGTTGGGGCCCTTCTATCATGGACCTTGTGGCAAAGTGGGATTCAGCCAAGGCAAGTCACTTCTACAGCAGAAGAAGGGAAAGGATGTTAGAGGACTTGGACACTGTGGTCCAGAAGTGGCCCACGGAGGTGCTACTGTATGTGTTTCGCCCCATAGGCAGGATCGTTCAATGCATAGAGGCTCACCAAGGCTTTGTCATTCTGATAGCCCCAGATTGGCCAAGACATCCGTGGTATACCGACCTGGTGAGACTGATGGCAGATAGTTTGTGGAGGCTCCCGGTGCGAGAGGATCTCTTGACCCAGAGTTCAGTCCGAATGATGCAGGTGGATCGTTTCTCGCTTACGGCATGGCTCTTGAAAGGGTGAGGTTGCTGAAGCGAAGGTACTCCAGCCCGGTAATCTCGACTTTGCTGAGGGCTCGGAAGAGGTCAACCTGTCTCTCCTATGTTCAGGTCTGGCGCATCTTTGAAAGGTGGTGTGCAAACCGGGGGAGTCACCCTACTGTGGCTACCGTGCCGAACATCCTAGATTTCTTGCAGGCAGGCTTCGAGAAGGGCCTGCTGCCAGTTCCTTGAGGGTGCAGTTGGCAGCGATTTCCTGTTATTTGTGAAAGATCCAAGGGAAGTCGCTGGGTGAGC
Organism: Ichthyophis bannanicus; assembly: GCA_033557465.1. Taxonomy (NCBI): domain Eukaryota; kingdom Metazoa; phylum Chordata; class Amphibia; order Gymnophiona; family Ichthyophiidae; genus Ichthyophis; species Ichthyophis bannanicus. Next base: position 921,746,266 of record CM066034.1, read on the forward strand.
ATCAGGATTTGGGGTGCTTCTTGAGGGCGGTGAGTCGCCTTCGTCCGCCACAAAGGTCAGCAGTTCTGCCCTGGGATCTCAACCTGTTGCTGCAGTCCCTGACAGGGGAACCCTATGAGCTGGTGGGGTGGGCTTCCCTGAAGGACTTGACCCTTGACTGTGTTTCTGGTGGCGATCTGCTCAGCCAGGCAGATTTCAGAGCTGCAGGCCCTTTCTTGTCAACCTTCATTTTCAATGATGCCTTCCTTTTTGCCGAAGGTGATGTTGGTGTTTCATGTGTATCAATAGTTTCCCTACCATCCTTGGTTAGCGTCAGGAACGAGGTTGTGGATGCTCAACTGCGCCATATGGACGTTCGTCGAGTGCTGAAACGCTATCTAAAGAGAACTGCGTCGTTTCGCAAATCTGATCGGTTATTTGTTCTGTTTGGGGGACCGCACAAAGGAGAAGCGGTGGCCAAGGCCTCCATTTCTAGATGGATCAGGAAGGCCATTGCGTTGGTGTACATTTTGAAGGACAAGCCCGTCCCCGTGGGACTGCGGGTGCATTCTACAAGGGGCCAGGCGGCTTTGTGTGTGGAGTACAGTCTTGTGCCACCTCTGGATATCTGTAGGGCGGTGACATGGACCTCCTTGCGTAATGTTTGCTAGGCACTATCGTTTGGATGTGTAGGCAGTGGGGGATGCTGCTTTTGGTAGGGCTGTTCTTTGGGCCAGTCTCGCAGGTCCTTCCCTTGGTTCGAACTGCTCTGCTACATCACAGAGGTGAGGAACTGGACTGGAGGGACAACTAGGAAAGAGTAATAAGACCTTACCTGCTAATTAGCATTCCTGGAGGAACTCCAGTCCAGTCCTGTCCCTGATCCTGCCCAGTGTCTGCTGTATGAATATTGTTCTGGTGACTCCAGCCCGAAGGGGAAGGTCCAGGGGCTTGAAGGTCGCAGCGGAGTTCAGCTTTTGAGGGGCAGAGATGGTGTGGCGGAGGGGCCGAGCTGTCTGCCTTTGTTCTGTGAACTCGGGGGTGATTCGACTCATAGGTAAGCCGCCTTCTCCTCGGGGGCGGGGGGAATCACTTCTGAGGGGGGGGGGGAGATCATAGATTTGTTTTGTTTGCTAAAGTTCTGGTTAGTTTGTTGTTCTACTTAATTGTCTTGCCGTTAAGTCTGCTTTGTCAATAGGATACTGTAGCTGGTGGGAGGTGCCAGCGGTATATATACCCGGAGTCATCAAAAAGATGACGTGCTCATTCTCCAAGCTGCTGGAAGGGGAGCACAACCTAGAGGTGAGGGACTGGACTGGAGTTCCTTCAGGAACGCTAATTAGCAGGTAAAGTCTAATTACACTTTTTTTTTTTTTTAAATACTTCTGTGGCATAAATTCACAGGGGGAGAGCCTCTTTCAAATGAAAGAATGCTCTGCAACAAGGGGGCTTAGGATGAAGGTGAAAGGAGAAAGACTCAGACTCAGGAGGAATTTTGCGGAAATATTTCTTTACGGAAGGAGTAGTAGATGCATAGAATAGTCTCCCAGTGGGAGGTAGTATAGACAAACTGTATCTGAATTCAAGAAAGCATGGGACAAACACAAAAGATCTCTAAAGAAAAAAGGACCATAGAGCTTAGAGGTTCATATGGAAGGGCATACTGGATAGGATGTATGTTCTTTACCTCTTGTCATCTATGTTGGTGGGTTATTTTTTCCTATGGCCATTGCAGTGCTCAACTATGTGTCAATGCAGCCTTCAGTAATTTTTCTCCCCCGCCACACAGCTACAGTATTTTGCCGCAGAAGCACACTGGGAATGCCTCGGGACATGTGTTTTGGCATGCTCAAGACACCCCACAGAGGTCTCAGGGCCCAATGCCATGCTTGGTTCCTCTGCTGCGTTTCTCCTGCTTTTTCCCCACAAACAGGTTCTGTGGTGACTGACTGACTGGCTGCATGATCCTGCAGAGAGTGGATGTGGTGCGGCTGCAACTTCAAACACATAGGCACCTGAAGGTCCTTCAGGGCCACGAGGACCTCCTTTCAGGTGGATTGAGCAACAGCTTCTGAAACAGCTCATAGGTTGCTTTTAGTCCTTACTAGCCACTTGGCATTCCCCTTCATGGGGATCTGAGGCCCAGGCCTCCCCCGGGGCCCTCATGCACGTCTGTTTCTGGTGGTAAGGGAGTCTATTCCTCCAGGAGCTCAGCCTTATCCCCTATGGGGGTTGTTTGTGATGCAAATAAGGAATCTTTTTCTCTAGAGGTAAGTTGGAAGAAGGACAAATTCCTTTAATGGAAAGCGAGGATTCATCTGTGATCCACCTGTTTCATGTTCCCATCCATGAGCAACAACAGCAGCAGTTTCACCACTTCTGTGTTCTGTGCTGCCATTTCCAGTTACAGGTTCTACCTTTTGACCCAACTATGGTTCCTTGCACCATTTTGAAGATCATGGTGAGGGTGGTGGCAGTCTTGCACAAGCAAGGAATCTAGATTCACCCTTACTTGGATGACTGTTAATCTTGATCAGATTTCCTGGAGCAGTACAAGGACAGCTCTGGTGATTTTCTGGCTAGAAAAGCTGGAGTTGGTGATCAGCTATCCCAAGAGCAGCCTGATTCTTTCCCAGAACTTGGAGTACCTCAGGGCTTGATTCATCACTCTCTTGAGTCAAGTTTTTCTCAATACCAGAGAGGTCACTCAAGCTGCAGAACCTACTCATGGAGTTTTGTTCTCAGTCAGTTCCCTGGGCTGAAGGAACTCCTAGGATCCATGGTGGTAACCCTGCAACTAGTGCACAAGTCCTCTCTTCAGAGACTTCTGCTGTCTCTCTGGTCTCCCTGTTCTCAGTTGTTTGTCTAGACCTTTCCTCTTCCCCCGGGTGATCAAAGAACAGTTAGTGTGGTGATTGCAGTCTTGTGCTGTGATGGGGGTGCCTCTGAAAGCAGTGGAATGGGTGATAGTCATCATAGATGCCATCTTGAAGGGCTGGGCTGGACAGCTGACTATCTAGCTCAGCTTGTCCAGGGACTCTGGTCCCCTCAGGCAGCCTCCTGGCCAGTCATCCAATTGAAGACCCAGAGCTATCTGCCTAATTCTGAAAAGACTCCAGCCCCTCCTTGTGAGCAGAGCAGTCAGAATGTTCTCAGAAAATGCCACAGTTATGGTGTACATCAACAGGCAAGGTGGTATTTGAAGTGTCGGAGTGGCTGTTGAGGTGGTGGAGTTGTTGCTGGGCAAAGGAGCATTTGATTGCCCTGTCTACAACCTATTTATCAGCTATTGACAATATACAGGCCGACCTCTTGAGTTAGAACACTGTACAACCCAGTGAGTGGGAATTGAGCCCTTATGAGTTGAACCTCATAGTGTAGGAGTGGGACCTTCCGGTATTTGACTTGATGGCTATTCAGTAGAATGCCAAAGTAAAGAATTTTTTTTTCAGCTACAGGAAAGATCCACCGTTGGCGGGCTTGGATAACCTGCTTCAGGAGTGCCATGCATGGTTTTTGGTGAGCCCCCTTCTGTGCAGGATTTGGTTTCACCTGGGTTTGATGATCTTAAGGGCCCTAGACTGATCATACAATCCATGATACGCAAACCTCTTGAACCTACTGGTGGGGTCTCCTCTCTTGTTGCCTCCATAGAGGGGCCTCCTGTATCAAGGGCCCTGGGGATCGAGGATTCCATTCCCTTCTTGCTAACGGTGTGGCCCTTCAGAGACAAAGGCTGTCTAAGAAGGGCTGCTCTGCAACAGTAGTGGACATCCTTCTCAAGGCTCAAAGTGTTTTCAAGAAGTGATGTTTGTTTCTTTTAGGCCCTGGAGGCTAGGAAGGCAGACATAGTTGCTGTTTGGTCCTTCTTATAGTCCAGTCCGTACCAGTTTTGGGTGGCAGCCTTGACATGCTACTGGGGGCCCATTCAAAGGACGTCTCCTGCTTCCTCAAGGAAGTGAAGCAGATCCAGTTGTTCTTCAGTGGAGTCAATCTCTGATTTTGAAGGCACTGATAGGGTCCCTTTTTTTTGAGCACATACATAAATGTCAAATCTTGAGTAAGGCCTGAAGGTGGCTTTCTAGTGGTTATTACATCTACCAGGCATGTGTCTGAGATGCAGGCTTTGTTCCGCAAGCAGCCTTTTTTCATCTCAACAGCTTCTGTCTCCTTGCAGACTGTGCCATAGGTGCTGTCACCCTTTCACCTTAACTAGACTGTCATCCCTTCTCTGCATCGGGTGGACATATGGAGGGTGTTAGTCAAGATACCTGGAGATGACTAATCCTTACATCGGTTGGACCATCTTTTTGTTCTTTTCAGCTGTCTGAGGAAGGGACAGGCAGCGACCAGGTCCTCGATTTCCCACTGGATTAAGGAGGCTATTTATTCATCCTCCCTTTTTGTATGAAAAGCATGTACTAGAGGGAATCGGCTTTCACTTCACTAGGGCGCAGGTGCGTACTAGGACATCTCTGTGCACCATTGAGAAGCACTATGGGTTGCATGTAGGAGCCAGAGCAAATAGTGCCTTTGGTGGGACAGTTCTGTCCAGACCATTGTCCTCCAACCAACCCTGGGTCCTGACTGTGTGGGTACATCCCACTCGTCTGGACTGGTCTGGCAAAATAAGGAAGGATAAATTTTCCATACCTGGTAATTTCCTTAACTTGAATCCTGCTAGATCAGTCCAGTCCAGGAACCGCTCTACAAGATTATTTGTACAGGTTTGGGAACCCTGCTGCCTTTTTAAACATTTTCAGTGTCTGTGCCTGATGCAGAGTATAGTATGGTAAGAGAGCCAAATATTTTGTGAGAAGTTATTGTTTGATAATTTTTTATGAGTTATTTATTTTCACTTTGTGCTTGGGTAATGTCATACTGGCTTCTCTCTGTGCTGTACCAGTGCATATTCAGATGATGACATCAATGAAAGTTGCTGAGGCACATAAGCCACTTGTCTGGCTTGGATTAACAGAATTCAGAGAAAATAAACAGGTATGGAATATTTCTCCATCTGTAAATTGATTAATATTGTATTTGCTTGGTATTTGTATGATTTAGCAATAAATGTAATGTGCAAGTCATTTTTTTCCCATCCTTGCTCAACAGTTTTCCATATTCTTGCCATTTGACTTAATATTGTGTGCAGACTAGGTTTTTTCTTCCTTGTGCGGCTCATAATTTGTTGCACAAATCTACTGTGTAGTTCCCTGAAAATTCACTGTCCTAGATTTCTGTGTAGCCAATTGGAAGGTATCATAATAAAGCTTAATTTAACAAGTTATAAACTCATCTTTTCAGAAATTAGTCCTGTAGAAGGCGCAGAACTACTCCTGTTGGAATTGCACGCGCAAATCAAAATGATGTGCCAGAAGATCTGAATTATGCAAAATTCTGCATACTTTGCATGTATGTACAGAAATAAAATATAAAGTGCAGAATTCCAGCAGGAATAGAGAAACAAGGTGATATAAGAAGAAATTTAATCATTGTATGTATTTTATTATTATTAAGCAATTTTTATCTAAATTACAATATGATTTGTTTTAGATAGGGATCATTCAGAAAGCGTTGAATTAAAAATGACTGGTGATCATGGAGTAAATTATCAGATTGATCTAATTAAATTTTAAAATCATAAATTCCTTAGCAATCTCTTCAAATCATATACAAGCAGAAATAATGATTCTTAAGTTTTCTGAAAGAGCCATCTCTTCAACTGACATTAGATAGGGAATTACAGCCTTTTAAACATTTTCCAGAGTGGAAAGATCAAAAACATTCTAAGACTCGGGAATACAATTAATCTCTGAATCCAGAATACTGTAAGGGAAAGACTGTATTCATTTGAAGGCACTTTTTTTCCAGTGGACTTGCTCTCTTCAGAAAATTCCATAACTATGCAAAATAACTATTATGAGGAATTACTGGCCTGTAAAATTTGATTGGCTTAGGAAATCCTTCCTTTTGTTAAATCCATGCCTTGGAAATCGTAAGTCTGTTTCCAGATATCAGCCAGCTCAGGAGAGAGCAACTATTTCTTCGGAGGCAAGTGCACCTACAGTTTCTCCCTAGCTGCAAAATTCTACACAAGCATTCAAAGGGAAAAGGCCCCGTATTACTGTTCTCTTAGGATACAATGAACACTGTGGGATATGTTTACCAAAGTGCGGTAGTGATTCACATGTGCTGAACAGTTAGCATGGAACTACAGTAACTGCTACTAAGCACTAAAAGAGCCAGTGCATTAAGAATATCATCTAACTGCTTAGTGTTTGATGGGGCGGAGATTGGGCAGGTTGGGGGCAGAGAGCGGGCTTAGACTGCACTTTTCTGTTAAGGTGGGGCTAATTATCAAAATTGCAGTTAGTATTGTTGCTCCCATGTTAATTGTGATTGTAGTTTTAACACGGTACTTCTTGGCTGGTAACTGCTGGGCACACCTCCAATAGCACGGGGCCATGGCACTTCCCATACTAACTTTTACTCCTAATGTGCAAACCCTTAGTTTAATTCAGTAAACATGCCCCTGTTTCCCTAGGCCATTCGGTCAAAAAAAGGCATGACTAAATCACAAGATACATTTGAATCACATCAGTTGACTTAAAAATCCTTAGCTGGCTAGGGAACACCAACAAATCTAAAATATGGCGTTGTCTGGTGAGTATCGGGGTCAATCACCACTTCCATGTCCAAACATTTCATGAAATTTCTGTATACATTTATGGAGCTCAACATCTTTTCATTCCAAAAGTGGTTAAAATTTCCTAAAATCAAAATATTTGGATCCTTAACCATTCAAGCAGAAATCTAATCAAAAAGTTCTTCCTCCTGAGACATAGAAACTATAAATGGTTTATAAACTATCAAAATTAAAACAATGAACCCAAGTTTAATGATTAAGCAATCACATAAATTAGTAGCCTGAGCACTCAAAACGGAGATCCCTAAGCTCTTTATGAATAATAGTACAGCGGCCTTGAAACCCTTGCTGCCAACTCGAGATCAATAGAAAAATAAAACCCTGGTTAACAAATCTGGAAAAGAACAGGACGATCTGTTAGAGAGACATGTTTAGACATCCTGCTCTGAGCTGTAAATTTATTTAATTCAGCTTTGGGTGTATCCTTGTTACTGAGCAGAGATATATTCAGACTCCCTTTCATAGTCTGAGTTATTCTAACTCAAGGCAACTTGTTCAAATGTAGCTAATTAAATAGAGAGCAAAAACATTAAGATGATTCAAACTGTTATTCTTAAAATATGCTTTGGCTACCACTTTTGATTTTGCCAGGAATTTCTTAGTTCAGGTCTTTGTATTCCTGCTGTAAATGTTTTATGCCTATAAAAAAAAAACCTGTTTAGACTCAATTTTCCCTTGTGCATGTTACTCAAGGTGGGGATATAGTGTGTCCTTGCCAGTTAGGAGGCTTGGACTAAACATTGCTGCTTTAGCCCCACTAGTAGCAATTATCTTTCCTGTCTGGGACTGAGCCTGTAGGGACTGAGCCCGTGCCCTTCCTGATGTGTCTGAGCACTGCAGGTAGTGTGAAACTGGAGGCTCTAACTTGAGTTTCAAGCAGCTTAAATTACAATTACAGTTGCACATTTCTTTATTAGAAATATCACACACATGTATGTGATTATTTTTTATATCAAATGTTAAAATATACAATGTGAACAGAAGCTTCCTGGGTGCAGGAAAAGCTAAACATTGGAGGAATGTATGTTGAGTTGATGCTGTAGTAAGTATTGATGATAAACAGCAGTTGTTACCATTTGTTAATGACATAAGAACATAAGATATGCCATACTGGGTCAGACCAAGGTCCATCAAGCCCAGTATCCTGTTTCCAACAGTGGCCAATCTAGGTCATAAGTACCTAGCAGTTTCCCCAAGGGGCACAGGTTCCACAATGCTTGTATTGGTTCAAGCATTGATATCCTGGGTGCCTTCTTAATAATGGTTTATGGACCTTTCCTCCAGGAACTTGTCGAAACCTTTTTTAAACCCAGCTACACTAACAGCCTTAACATAAGTAAAAATGTGTAGTACTTCTTTAAGGGGTGTGTTTATTAAAGTGTGGTAGGGTTTTGCACTTGGTTAATAGCAAAAATTAACATGCACTAAGTGCAGAGGTTCTGCACTAACTATTGGGTGTGTGCCCAGCATGTCCCCTACAGTTAAACTGCACAAAAAGGTTCCTTATTGCCTGTTAAGTGCACATGTTAATTGTGAGAGAACTTACGGCAACCTCCTGAGAAGCTGATAAATGCACCCTTCAGTTAGCAGGCACTAATTCCACCCACTCTCTGCTCCCAATGTGTTCATTCCGCATCCCTTTGTGTGCCCTAATCAGTTAGTGTGGGAGTTTGACCACACTGGCTGCGCTTAGCATATGGTAGCAGTTGCCATGGACTTGCATTAACTGCTTGACACATGTTAACCATTGGTGCATTTTATGAATTTAGGGGTAAATTTACTAAAGACTGAACAGCACAGGATTTTGAGCACCATGCTGATCGTACTCTGTTTGGGCTCTGGTGCCAGCTGCATCTGAATCAGTCGGAGAGATTAGAGACTAGGCAATGTAATGCCATTTTTTAAAAAGGGTTCAAGGGTTGATCAGGAAACTACAGACCATTGAGTCTGATGTCGGTCCCAGGCAAAATGGTAAAGAACATGCTTTACTACTAATAATAATCATTTGTATAGCACTACAAGGTGTACACAGCGCTGTACATATAGATAGATGCAAGGCACAGTCCCTGCTCATCAGAGCTTGCAATCTAATCAAGATGAAAAAACATCACAAAACTGGGGACTAGAGAACGATAAGATACACATAAGTAGTGAACGAGAGAATGAGGAGCATCAGGATCCAAAAGCAGTCTCAAAGAGATGGGTCTTCAGCCTGCACTTGAATAGGGCCAAAGAAGGAGCCCAATGCACTGACTAAGGTAGTTTGTTGCAGGCATATGGAGCAGCAAGGTGGAATGAACGAAGTCTGGAGTTGGCAGTGGCAAAGAAGGCACCGATAAAAGGGATCTGCCAGAGGAGCGGAGTTCCCAACGAGGGGTGTAGAGTAAGATAAAAGAAGAAAGGTAGTGAGGAGCCACAGAATGAATGCACTTATAGGTAAGTAAGAAAAGTTTGAACTGGATGCAGAAATGGATAGGGAGCCAGTGAAATTACTTGAGAAGAGGGATTACATGAGCACAGTGGCACTGACTGGAGATAAGCCATGTAGCTGAGTTTTGAACAGATTGAGGGGAGAAAGATGATTCAGAGGGAGACAGCGAGGAGCAGGTTACAATAGACATGACGTGACTAGTAAGGGTCTTAGTGTAGAAAGGAAAAGATGAATTTTGCCAATTTAATGGGACAAAGCCAACGTGGTTTTAGCCAAGGAAAGTCTTGTCTCACTAATCTGCTATATTTTTTTGACTGTGTGAATAAGCAAGTAGATAAAAGTAAGCCGGTTGATCTAATGTATCTGGATTTTCAGAAAGCCTTTGACAAGGTCCCTCATGAGAGTTGAAGAAATGAAAAAGGCTTGGGATAGGATGCAGTGTATTATTGTGACTTGGAACTGCCAATTTTCTCAAAGGAAAAAGGTGAATAGTGGTGTACACCATGGATCTATGCTGGGCCTGTTAATGACCTGGAAATGGGGACGAGCAAGATGATCAAGCTTCAGATGAGACAAAATTATTCAAAGTTGTTAAAATTACTACAACTACTGCTAATCATTTGTATAGCATTGCAAGGTGTAGGCAGCTGCATTGAGATATGGATAGTGAGGAGGAACAAATTCATAGCTGCAAGCATTCTGGACAATGGACAACTTGGAAAGAGTAACCACATGACCAACACCTCCTGCAACAGGATTACTGAGACCCCTGCAGACTAAGAGGTACTGTACAGTCATGGGTACAGAGGGTCTTAAGGATTGAGTGTGGTTTGTGAGATAGATTGAGGAGAGGGAGAAGGAACGAGGTGACATGGGGTGAGTTAGATCTGAGGGGGACTATGTTAATATAATAGATGTGAGTGAGGGATGAAACTCTGTTTATATTTAGTTCTGATGCAAGTAAAAAGGAGTTATTCATGGGGTGTTCTGTAAATATAATAACTTGAGCTATGCTCAGGCTTTCTTGGTCTTGCACACCACAGTACATTTAAGGCCATGTTTACTAAGTGGCATTAGTTGTTGGCTTGTGCTGTCTGCTGCATTATCTGAGTGCGTTTAGTGCAAAACATTGCCTTCCTAGCACTACATCAGTGGTTCTGCCAAGGCCAGCAGCAGGAATTGAATTTTAGGCATCTTGGAAGCCTGGTATACAGGGTTTTTTCCCCACCCTGCCACCATCATCATTTGACTAATGAAAGAGAGACTCTCATCTCAGAATTAGGTAGAATAAAGGGGAAGATGAGTGAATGGTTTACCTCAGCTCATCATGTCACAGGCCAGCAGGGAAGATAAAGAACCTACACAGTGTGGCTTTCCTCTAAAGTACATTAAAGAGGACTAATTGCTTTAGAAAAAAGCTCTCGCTTCTTGTAGATATAGATGTTGTCACAGGCAAGGTGTGCAGCTGGTTTTATTGACTGCAGACTTTATTGACAGAAAAAAAGCTTAGTAGTATTGACACACTGTAAATCATTTCCAAGCACTGCAGTGCACAGTTTGAATAGTAGATGGAGCTGTTTATCTGTGATTGATTTGGCATTGTTAAACCAACAGTGACTGCATGCTAAACAATATTCGTAGTGCGGATCAGAAGCTTTCTGTAATCTGAGTTTAACCTATGTTTTTGTTTAAAAAAAGAGACATGAAGCTTTTTCTGGGGAGGTTTTCTTACAGAATTGTATAAAGTAAAGTGATTGCTCTACTTAAATGCACTGAACTGAAGTCCATAAACAGAATATATAAGGTGAAACCTTTTTATTGTACTAAATATATTTCTTGACTAGCTTTCAGGAGCTGAAACTCCCTGTAAGTTGGGTTATGTGCGTGGCCATGCGTCATTCCTAGTGCCACTGTGTGCCCGAAGGGTGGTCCTTGGTCTCTGCACTATGTGCAGTCTTGAAGTTCATGGGCAGGCACTTCCTTTATGTTGCTGAACAGGATCAGCATACAGATGTACCTGTCTGTGAATTCTGAGCATACCTGCAGTGTTGTTACAGAGAGGGAAAAACCTCAGTATGGGTCTCTGTAGCTGTGCTGATACAGAGAGGTAGGAGGCCTATATAAGGCTTAAGATGATATGGGCGAGAAGACGTGAGAAGTAACTGCCACATGTTTAGTGGGAGGGGAAAGAGAAAGAAAGGGAGAGGTTGGAGGCTTATGGTGGGGAGTAAGTAGAGGCTGGGAAATCTTTCATGGAAAAGCTGAAACATGGGCATTGGATGAGGCGTTGAGCGGGAGAGACCAGAGATTTGGATTGGAAGGGTTAAGTGAGGAAATAGTGGGCTTGAGGATGGGGGGAAAGATTTGGGGATTGGGGAGGAAAAAGTGGGAAGGAGATTATGGGGACTGGAGGAGGAAAAAGAGGTCTAGGGATGGAAAAGCAGGGACAGCGTGTCAAACTCTGGAATTAATTATCAGAGGATATAATAAAAGCTGTTAGTGTAGCTGGGTTTAAAAAGGTTTGGACAAGTATCTGGAGGAAAAGTCCATAAACCATTATTAAAGAGGGCCAGGGAAATCCACTGCTTATCCCCGGATAAGCAATTGGAATCTGTGTACCTTTTTGGAAACCTGATAGGTACTTGTGACCTGAATTGGCTACTGTTGGAAACGGGATATCTAGCTTGATGGACCTTGGTCTGACCCAGTATAGAATATCTTATGTTCTTAAGACTGGAGGACTGAGTTGGGAGAGCAGGAACATGGAGATTGGGAAGGTGAAATAGGACAGGGGAGAGTGGGGAATCGGAGGATGGGTTTAGGGCAGGAAGTGAGTGACTGGGGGCTGAGAGATTGAGGGAAGATGGAATAGCGACTATAGGGTTGAGGGGAAAGCAAGAGCAAGGATCCTATCTTTTATTTTAATAGAAATATAGAAACATGATGGCAGAAAAAAATCCCCACATGGCCTATCTAGTCCGCCCCAGGGCCATACCAAGCCATAATTGCGCCCTATGTTATTTGCACATCTGGCATGTCCCTTTGACAGTTGCCTGCCCTTGCCCACCCCCCTCTCCCCTGTTGCCCTGCCACCGCCGCCACTTTTTTATTTTCTCAGAGGCAGCGGCAGCAGTGAGGCAGACCCGTATTTGAAGGCAGGCCGGGTCCTCTTTCCCTTCTCTGGATGTAGGTCGCGTCAGCTCCCTCCTCTGAAGCGACTTATATCAGAGAAGGGAAGGAGGGACCCGACCTGCCTACAAACATGTGTCTGCCTCATTGCTGCCACCTCCGCCTCCGAGAAAACAAAAAAGTGGTGGCAGCAGCAGCCCAAAATGTGGCCCTAATCCTTTTGTGCTCTGTGTGGCTGCAATGCTTGCACAGGGCTAGGGACAGCGCTGGTCAACCCTTCCATATCAACTACTACAATAGTCCCCCATTTTTCCTTTAGAGATCCTCTGTGTCTGTCCCATGCTTTTTTGGATTCAGATACTGTCCTCATCTCTACCACCACCACTGGGAGACTATTTCACGCATCTACCACTCTTTTTCTCTGTAACGAAATATTTTCACATATTACTCCTTTCACCCTCATCCTATCCTATTCTCATAGCAGAGCTTGCTTTCAATCAAAAGAGGCACTCTTCCTGTGCATTTATGCCACGGAGGTATTTAAATATCTCTATCATACCTCTTCTATTCTACCTTTTTCCTCTAAAGTATACATATTAAGATCCTTAAGTCTGTCCTTATATGCTTCATAATGAAGACCACTAACCATTTTAGTAGCCACCCTTTGCACCGGCTCCAACCTGTTTATATCCTTTTGAATGTGTGGCCTCCAGAACTTAACACAGTACTCCAAATGAGATCGCACCAAAGACTTATATAGAGACATTATCTCCTCCTTTTCTCTGATGGCCATTCCTCTCCCTATGCACACACACGTATCCATCTAGCTTTCACTGTCACCTTTTCTAGCTGTTTAGCTAATTTAAGATCATCATATACAATTGCTCCCTGGTTTCGCTGTTTTTGGTAGACAAAAGTACTTCACCCCCTACACTGTACCGCTCCCTTGGACTTTTGCAGCCCAAATGCATGACCCTGCATTTTTTTAGCATTAAATCTCAGCTGCCAAATTCTTGACCATTCTTCAAGCTTAGTTCATCACTCATGTTATCTACTCCTTTCTGGGTATCTATTCTATTTCAGATTTTGGTATCGTCTGCATAGAGAAAAATCTTACCCAACAGTCCTTCTGCAATATCGCTAACAAAAATGTTAAAACGAATCTGACCAAGGAGAGATCCCTGAGGCACACCACTAGTAACTACCTCCTTCTCAGCGTGAGCTCTATTTACCTGTATCTTTTGTCGCCTCCCACTCAACCAATTTCTAACCCAATCAGTAACTTTAGCATCCATCCCTAGGGTGCTCAGTTTGTTTATAAGTTGCCTGTGCAGAACAGTGTCAAAGGCTTTACTGAAATCCAAGTACACCAGATCTAGGGCTCTCCCTCGGTCCAACTCCCTGGTCACCCTGTCAAAGAAATCAATCAAATTTGTCTGACAAGATCTGCCTCTGGTGAATCCATTCTGCCTACAATCTTGTAATAAATTGGTCTCCAGAAATTTCACTATTTTCTCTTTCAGCAGCATTTCCAATAATTTACTCACCACAAAGATTAGACTAACCGGCCTGTAGTTTTCAACCTCATCATTACTTCTGCTTTTGTGTAAAGGGATCACACATGCCTCTCTCTAGTCCTCTGGTACCACTCTCGACTCCAAAGATGCATTGAAAAGGTCCGTCAACAGAGCTGCTAGAACATCTCCAAGTTCCTTGAGTATTCTCTGATGTATCCCATCCCGGTCCCATCACTTTGTCTACTTTTAGTTTAGCTAGTTCCTCACAAACACAGTCTTCTAAAAACCATTTGAGATCTCTGTCATGTCTGTTACTATTTGTGGGTGTTTTCTGCAGTTCTGCTCCTGGCCCTTCATCTGTGAACACAGAACAGAAATATTTGTTAAACAATTCCGCTTTATCCTCATCAGCTTCTACATATTCCTCCTCTTCACCCTTGAGTCTGGTAATACCACTTTTGCCCTTTCCCCTCTCACTAACATATCTGCAAAACGTCTTATCCTCCTATTTTATTGCATTGGCTATTTCTTCTTCTTTTTGTATCTTTGCTTTCCTGACTACTTTGCTAGCTTCTCTAAATTTTTCCAAATATAGTTACCTGTCTTCCTCTCTCTGTGATCTCTTATATTTCATGAAAGCCTCCGCCTTTTTCTTCACCTTTTCAGCTACTTCTTTTGAGAACCATAGCAGCATCCTTTTCCTTTTATTTACCCTTCTAACAAAAAGGTTGGTTCCCATTAAAATATCCCCTTTCAGTTTTGCCCAGTATTCTTCTACATCCCCCAGCTGTTCCCATCCTGCTAATGACTCCTTGAGATATTGGCCCATCTTGGCAAAGTTAGTTGTCCTAAAGTCTAAGACCCTCACTCTTGAATGGATTTTATTAGTTCTATTCCTAATACTGAACCACACCATCTAGTGATCATTGGATGCGAGATGATCTTCCACTATAAAATCAGCAACACTTTACCATTGGTAAGCACCAAGTCCAGTATGGCCCCTTCACGTGTGGGTTCTGTTACCAGTTGCCTGAATATGTCTCCCTGTAGAGAATCCATGATCTCTTTACTTCTAAATGACACTGCAGCAGGGATGTACCAGTCAACATTCAGCATATTGAAATCTCCTATCAGTAGCACTTCCCCTTTTCTGGCAATGCTGCGTATGTCTTCTATTAAATCTCTGTGCACCACTTCTCCCTGTGAGGGGGTTCTGTATATCACACCAATGCAAATGGATTTCTCTTTCCCTCTTTCTAGTTTAACCCACAGTGCTTCCTCTCTCCCTTTTAAGCCCTGTAATTCTATAGCTTTAATATTATTTTTTACATATAGTGCCACTCCTCCTCCGGTTCTTCCTACCCTGTCCTTCCTGAATAAAGTGTAGCTCAGTATAATTACGTCACAGTCTTGGTTGTCTGTGAACCATGTCTCCATAACTGCTACTAAATCCAAGTCAGCCTCTTCCATTAAAGCCTCAACATCTGCTATCTTATTTCCCATGCTAAGGGAATTTATACACACCACTTTCCAGATGTTGCCCCTTTTTAGCTATTTCTATAGAGGTATTTAATGTTTCACTTACCTGGGGGCTTTCTTCACCCATCCTCCAATGAATATAATTTAAAGCCCTCTTCAGTAATGAAAGAATACTCTGCACCTCCCCTCACCGGCAACATACCAGGGCTCTTGGAGTAACGGAAATCCACACACAAAGCAATCAGAAGAGAAATCTGTAAACATCAGTAAATAACACACAACACACTTGTATTATAAAAAATAACCAAAGCTTTGGGAGAGCAAACTAAGGCATCACCTATGTTTACTCTGACATCATAGCTTATGGCCACTTTATTTATAGGTAAATATTTGATTATACAGCATAATTCTCACGTATTGTCCTACGTCAAACATCACGTATCTATACCATCATAGGTCAATTCTTATTAACATAGGTCATCATGAGGAGACATACACATATTCTCAGACACAACTATGTAGGAATTAATTCTAATTAATTCTGATACAGTTTGATATCTCTAACTCAAGACTGAGAGACTGGGAGACAACTTGCCCTTTACTTATCTTCTATAAACATGGACTAGTGTTTATGTTATCTGGAACCTTTCACCTAATTATCCTAGCAGAGTCTTTCAAAGATGTTACTGAGTGCAAAGCTCTGAATGGTATTAACTCTTTCTTAGGGCTAGTACTATATTGTTGAATATCCTGGCCATGTACACAGCCCTGTACAGACTAGCTTACTTTCAAGTAGGTTAGCCAGTCTGCTACTGAAGACATATCGACCCTTCTTGGACAGATGGACGCCATCTCTGTTCTGCAGCCCTTGGAAAATTATCCCATAGTCCAGGAAACCAAAATGCTCTTGATGACACCATCCACGTAGCCATGCATTTATCTGCAGGATACAAGCTTCTCTGCCTCAACCTTTACCCTCAACAGGGACGATTGAAGAGAATATGCCAACCTTGGTAATGTGCATCTTATATAAGTTTGTATTTTGCATATTACAAGAAGAAATGTTACTACTAGGAGAATTTGAGTAAAAAAATAAATTTAAAATTCTTCTACTAATACTTGGCTTGTATAGGTGCTACAAGGTATACATAGTGTTGTATGTGTGTGTATATGTTCATATGAGAGCAAGAATCAAAGGCTAAAAGGATCTGGATAGCATCTACACAAATATAAGGGATGCAGCCTAAAGGTTGAATTCCATATCATCCCTGCAGTCCGGCCCAGCACTCTCCTTCATCAGCTAAGGATTGAGTATGATTAAACTTTGAGTGGACCAGTAGAAGAGCTTCCCCTTGAAGCCACTAGAATCAGAATGTTCAGTCCTCAGCAGCTGAAGGAAGAGCTCCAATGTTGCTGGGCTTCACTGAAGGGTGTAGCCTACCTGGCTTTTATTCCTTAATTTGATTTTACTTGTTTATTTGATTCCAGATTGAGCAGAGCTGAGTGAAAAGCTTTCAGAGCTAGAATTCAAGGCTTGATGCTCAGTGCCTGGTACTGGGCTTTATTGTGGAGTGAGGGCCACCTGTAAGCAGATCCTGCCTGTCAGACTTCCAGGGTCCTTGGGTGGATTGGGCAGGGCTTCGGGGCTAAAATTACCTGGGATCCCAGGACCCTTTCCCGCCCCCCCACCCCACCCCAGCCAGACAACTCTGCTCCCTGACTGGGGTTTGAGTTGCTCCTTAACGTCGATGCCGTTCTGTGAGCAGGACGAGAGCTGGCATTTTAGTGGTGTACGCTGTTTAAAAAAACAAAACAAAAGAGGCACGTTTGAAAAACCTTGCAATTCCAGGTGTGCTGCCTTCCTCGACGCAGGCCAGCATTGATCCAGTGGTGATTGACCTCCGTTTATCTTTTCTACCCCTTCCCCTGCATTGGGTCTCCCGGGATGGTCAGCGGTAGCAGCACGATTGTTTTCCTGCCACAGTGGCGGTTCATAGGGTGGCCCTTGAGTGCTTGTGTGATGTGTGGGGGATTACATAGCCTACTCACGTCCAGCGACTGCAGAGTCTGCATTAAGGTAGGCAGGTCAGCGGAGCATGTTTTCATTTGGGGGACAGGGACCATGCATTTGGAAGCGGCAGAGCGCTGTCCCCGTTACCGCTAAGCCTGCGGTTTTGGTGGGAAAAATGGCCATTGCAGGAACATCGGCCATTTCCTGTAAGAAGAAGAAGTCAAGCAGGCTGAATCATTTGGGTGCTGGGAAACTTCCCGGTGGGAGGGGGGGGGGTTGGAATTTTTTTTCCTCTGACTTTGTGCTTCTTCTCTTTAAGGCCTATTGTTTGAAGTGCTCCCAAGATCAGTCAGCAAAAGAGCAATTGGGGAATAAAGATCTTTTGGAGCTAGGCTCCAATGCCTTGCTGGGGGAACCCTCAGCCAAGAAAACCCGAGGTGGGGAGGTCTCTTAGGAGAGCCAAGAGTCCCTCTGATCTGCTGAATGAACAGGGGCAGTGTGAACTGGAGGATAGGGAGATCCTGCAGGATGACGACCTCCAGTACGGTGTGGGTATTTCATAGGGAAGAGTTGGTGGCCCTAGTCAGTAACACGTTTGCGGCATTGACTGTTGTTCAAACATCCGTGGTGCCGGAGGAATCCTTAGAAAATTCTCTGTTGTAGTGCTTTAAACTTCCCAGATGCCTTCCTTGTGCACAGACTATTTAAAAAGATGATTGAGAATGAATGGGAAGTGCCCGAGGCCGTGTTACGAGACGTGAAGGCCCTGGGCCATTTGTACCTCATTCTGCAGAAGGAGAAAGAGTTTCTGAAAATGCCCAAGGTGGATGCATTGGTCTCTGCGGTGTCCAAGAAGACCACTATCCCAGTTGAGTGCAGTGCGGCCTCGAAGGGCCTATAGGACCACAAGCTCGAGATGTTTTTGATACAGGCCTTTGACACGTCCACACTCACATTGCAAGCCTCTATCTGTGGGGCTTATGTGTCCAGGGCCTCCATTTGGTGGCTGTAAAATCTGCCAGGGATGGCGGACAGCCCGGCAGGGGGTCCCGAAGTGGCAAAGTTGGAGTCAGCCATGGCATATTTGGTGGATGCCTTTTATTTATTTATTTTATTTATTTAAAGTTTCTTCTATACTGCACTATTCGGCATCAGCACAGTTTACATAGAACAAAAACATCTCAGTACATTTAAACAAGTATGAGTTTACAGATAACAGTTTAAGAACTTGGACAACTGGGATACTCTATTTGTAGAACCTGACATGCTGTGCGCATCCTCTAAGTCCATGTTGATGATCATTGCAGCAAGTTGCTTCTTGTGATTATGGAACTGGTCAGCCAATGTGGTGTTTGAAGTCTTGGCTTACTAAACTTCCCTATAAGGGTAATTTGCTGTTTAGAGAGGCCTTGGAAAAGATTGTGAAGGATCTGGGCAACTCTAAAGGTGCGAAGTTGCTCAGGGATCGACCCAAGGCGTTGAAGCAAGGTAGCTTGGCCAGAGGGCAGCCTAGAGATTTCAGGAGGTTTTATGCAACTCGTTTTGCCCCTTTATCAGTGTGGGTGGTTTGCTCCCTTGCGGCAGCCCTTTCGGGGCTATCGAGGAGCCAGAAGAGGATTCTATGCCCCACCAGCCCCTTCTGCAAAGAAGCTCCAGAGAAGATTTCTGTCCCATCTGGGCCTCTATTACAACCAGCCAGTGAGTTCTGTAGATTGCTCGGGAAGGATATGCGCTGGAATTCATGCATCCTTTTCCGAGGCCTTTGTGCAGTTCCCCTGCAAGGCTCCCCAAAAAAGGAGGCTGTTCAGGATACACTGTGATGCTTGCTCTAGTTGCAAGCGATAGTCCCAGTGCTGCGAGACCAGTGCGGCTTAGGTTGATACTCGATCTACTTCATGATGCCCAAAAAGGAAGATTCTTTCCACCCCATCTTGGACTTCAAGGAGGTGAACATGTCACTATGGGTACCGCACTTTTGAGTACCGTGATTCTCGCCATGCAACAGGCGGAGTTCCTCTCGGTGTTGAATCTCCCGGAAGCGTACTTGCACATTTTGATTCAACTGGAGCACTAGCAGTTTCTGCGCTTTGTACTGCTGATGGGGCACTCCCTTTTGGCCTGGCCACAGCTCCACAGACCTTCACCAAAGTCATGGTGGTGGTGGTGGCCACAGAATACAGCAGGAGGGGGTGTTAGTGCACCCAGATCTGGACGATTGGCTGATCAGAACAAAATCACAACCTGAGAGTGTTCTCGCTACTCAGAAGGTAGTGGATTTGCTACAGCACCTGGGTTGGGTGGTCAACTTTGTCAAGAGCAAATCCGTTCAGGATCTGATTTACCTGGGAGCACGCTTCGACATGACAGCGGATGTGGTCTCCCTACCAGCAGACAGGGTCCTAAAGCTTTGATGGCAGCTGAAGAACTTTCTCACAATGGGGACTCCCTTGGCCTGGCGTTACCTGCAGCTCATGGGATCCATGGCAACAGCAATGGACATGGTGCCATGGGCTCAAGCCCACATGAGACCACTGCAGCATGTGCCACTCTCCCCGTGGTTGCCTCAGTGCCATCCATTGTCCATGCGACTGGTTTGTCCCGTATGGACGAGCACAGTTGGACTGGTGGCGTTGGCAAGGGCATCTGGCAGCGGGGATGCCGCTGGAACTGCCGACTGGGTGTTAGTGACCACTGATGCCAGTCTCACTGGATGGGGGGCACATTGTGAAGCGGAGACCGCGCAGGGTCACTGTTCTCAGGGGGAGGACTCATGGTCCATAAATCCACTAGAGATGGGGATATTCTTCTGACCTTGCAAGCCTTTCAGGGATGTCTGACACTGGGCGGTGCGTGTCTGCTCAGACAGTGCCGCGACAGTCACTTACATCAACCAGCAGGGTGGAATGGACAGCATGACTCCTGCAGAAGAGCTAGAGCCACTTCTCGTATCGGCAGAGCTCAACCTCCTAGCCCTTTTAGAGGCCCATGTAGTGGGCAAGGAGAATGTACAGGCAGACTTTCTCAGTCAGCACTGCTTGGATCCAGGAGAGTGGGAACGCAATGCAGCGGTCTTTCATGCCTTACACGGTGATGGGGGATGACTATCATGGATCTGATGGCATCGTTTTCCATGCCAAGGTGAACACATTTTTCAGCAGATGCAGAGAGCCGATGTTCGAGGAACTCAATGCGTTGGTGCAGAAGTGGCCTATAGGGGGTGCTCTTGTATGTGTTCCCCCACTCCCCATTGGCATTCATAGGTCGCTTGCTGTAACGCATAGAGAGGCATCTGGGACCGGTGCTCCTCATCGGCCATGGAATGCGGTTCTAAGCCAGCTCCTGATAGACAGGCCCTGGAGGCTTCCCAACAGAGTCAGTTTATTAGCCAGGGACCCATTCTCTCATGCTGCAGGTGGACCGATTCTTGCTTACGGCATGGCTTTTGAAAGAGAGCGATTTGAGACGCAAGGGTTACTCCACAGCTGTGTTCACTCGCTGGCCTACGTCAGAGTGTGGCACATCTTTGAAAACTGGTATTTGGAAGAAGGGGTGTGCTCCTTCTCGTCTTCCATCCTGGAGATCCTGGCATTTTTGCAAGCGGTGCTGGAGAAAGGTCTGGCCTTTAGGGTCTCTGAGGGTGCACCTAGCTGCTCTCCTGTTTCTGGGTGCGGGTGCAAGACTACTCCCTGGGAGCACAACCAGATGTGGCCTGTTTTTTGAGGCCGGTGAAACTGAGACCACCCAGGCAGCTGGGAGTGCCACAATGGGATTTGAACCTGATTCTTACCTGTTTGACTCAGGCACCATTTGAGCCCCGCTGGGCTGGGCATCCTTGAGGGATTGCACTCTAAAAGTAGTCTTTTTGGTGGTAATTTGTTCAGCTCGCAAGTTTCGGAGCTACAGGCCTTCTCTTGCAAGGAGCCTTACCTGATTTTGTCCAAGGAGAAAGTAGTGTTGTGGACTGTGCCTTCCATTCTATCCAAGTTGGTATCGAGTTTCCATATAAACCAGGTGGTGTTGCTGCCTATGGTTGCTCGGCAGGATGACTCTGAGGAAGGCAGGCAACTTTTTGTTCACTTCAAATAATGCTTGAGTACACTGCGTACTCCTAGAAAGTAATCTTTTCACAAAGTGGATTGATTGTCCTCCACAAGGGGTCGTGAAAGGGCAAAGCGGCCTCTAATGCATCTATAGCACATTGGGTGGGTGAGGCAATTGCCTGTATGTATCTGCGGAAAAGGGTAGGCGGTGCCTCTTAGTTTTCAAGCTCACCTGACAAGGGTTCAAGCAGCCTCCTGGGTGGAGTATAGGCTGATTCCACCTACGGAGATCTGTAGAGCAGCGCCATGGTCTTCGCTGCATATTTTTACATGGCATTATCATCTTGATGTGCAAGCAGCGAGTAATGCACTTTTCGGGGCTGTGGTGCTTCAGGCTGGACTCATGGATCCCTCCCACGATTAGTTTCTGCTCTGGTACATCCCATAAGTGCTGGACCAGACTGGAGGAACGATATGGAAGGGAAAATTAGAATTTACCTATTAATTGTCCTTCCTTGAGTCCCTCCAGTCCAGAACCTGCCCTGATCCGATGATTCAGTATTTTCACAGAGAAAGTGTGTCTGGCTTGGGGGTGACCTTTTGGGGAGTTCCATCATTTGAGATCCAGGATCCTTCTTGACAGGTGGAGTTTACAGGTTGGTTCTGCTTCTGCTTTCGCACCCCTTGTCTGGGTGTTGTCTATATTTATTTATTTAGACAGTTTTGTATACCGCCTTATCCTTCAATCAAAGCGGTCACAACACAATTGGGGGATACATTTAACACACGGGGATATGAGACACATACACTAATACTTACAGGGAACATGGGCAATGGAGGGTTAAGTGGCTTGCCCAAGACCACAAGGAGCATCTGTGGGACTAGAAACCCCAGTGCTTCCGGTCCAAGGTTGCTGTCCTCTAGTGGGATTTGAACCCCCGACCTTCCGGCCTGAAGTACCTTGCCCCAACCACTAGGCTACTACTCCCTATAGTCCAAATCTGGGGTTTCCAGTCTCTTGTTCAAAGTACAATAAAACAAACAAACAAAAAAAAAAAGAAATTCATTGTTTGGCTGGCGATGGACAGTCAAGATTCAATTTACTTCAGTTCTGCTTTGCCAATAGAATACTGACTCTAGTGGCTCCAAGGGGGTGCACTTCTACTGGGTCTACTCAAAGTTTGATCATGCTCAATCCTCAGCTACTGAAGAAGGATGGCAACTCACAAGTGCTGGACTGGACTAGAGGGATCCAAGGAAAGACAATTAGCAGGTAAGGTCTAATTTCATCTTAGAAGAGGGAAATGGGCCAGGAAAATATTGAAAAGAAATGGGAGCTCAAAGAGATTCCTATAACCCAGGGGTGGGCAACTCCGGTCCTGGAGGGCCGCAGACCAGTCAGATTTTCATGATGTGTCTAATAAATATTCATGAGGTCTATTTGCATCCACTTGCCTTCCATTGTATGGAAATAGGTCCATGAATATTCATTAGGGACATCATGAAAACCTGACTGGTCTGCGGCCCTCCAGGACCACAGTTGCCCACCCCTGCTATAACCCATTTGGGTCTCTGGCCTCAGATATGGCTGATGGATTATCAGTAATGGTCAGTGCTGCAGCTGGAATACCATTTTTTGCCAGTTTATTTTCTTACTGCATAAAGCATTTTGCTTTAAGAAAGGGCTCCTGAAGGGCCCAGAGGCACAATCCTCAGTGGGCTGTTGGCCTTCCAAAGGTCGGCTGTGGCTAAGAGAGTGTGGAAGGATCCAGGGGAAGACTTGGATGACTCACTTAGCTGGCATCAGATGTCTATTTAGAGGCTCTTGAGGAGCCCTCAGAGTTGTTGGACTCCTTGGAAGCTTCATTGGAAGAGGGTGAGATCCCTGTGGGGGAGGACCCACCAGTGGTGCATATTTTTTACAGGGATGAGTTGCCTTCTCTCTTTTTTCGTAGTTTCTGGCAGCTTTGAACATCTCTGAGCTGCAGCCATCAGATGTGGCAAGCAAAGGGGATTCTCATTTGGAAGCTAGCAAAGGCCTTCTCAGTCCACAGGCCCATCAAGAATATGATTGCGGCAGAATGGGACACAGACACCAGTCTGAGGGTTGTCAGATCTTTGGCAAAGCTGTATCCTGTGGCAGTGGAGGGAAAAAAAGAATGCAGCTGCCCAAGGTCAATGCCTTGGTCACTGCATTTAGGAAGACCCATCACCATACCTGTTAAGGGTGGTACGGCATTTAAGGACTCTGGATCTGCATATGGAGGCCCTCCTGAAGCATTCTCATGAAGTAGCCTAAAAGTCTCCGCTTTAGTTCTGCAGGCAGCCATTTGTGGAAGCTATGTGGCAAGAGCATATCTGAAGTTGTCATAACATTTGCTTGAAACTTCTCTTTCGAACATGGCAGATGCCGTTTTGGAGGCAGCATGCACGGAGTCTGGCTTAGCCTTTTTGGCTGATGTTTTGTATGATTTAGTACAAGTATTGACAAAGAATATGCCCACAGTAGTGACTGCCTGTTGGCCTCTGTGGTTGTGTAACTGGTTGGCAGATGTAGCATCCAAGACACATCTTAGCAAGCTTTCTTTTAAGAGGAAGTTATTGTTTTTGATGAGGATATGGAAATATTGATCATACATTTAGTGGAGTCCAAGGTTCTGCGGCTTCTGGAGGATAGTTCAAGATGATCCAGACATTTCCAGGCATCCAAAGGGCATTTAAAAATTTCTTGGAGGTTTTGGTTTAATAAACCTGGATCCTTTCAAAGGTGTAGGCTCTGTTGCATGGCCAGTCCTTTTGGGGTGGCTATCAAGAGGGTAAGGAAGGAGGGTCTGCAGTTTCAGTTGACACATGATGTTCACAATGAAGATTTGAGAGCTCATTATCTGGTGCATCCAATAGGAAGGCATCTGCAATGCTTTTACCAGAGGTGGGTTCGTGTTACTTAGGACCAGCAGATTCTCAGTTATTTGGGAGGGCTATGCTCTTGAATTTCCATGACCCCTCTCTGACAGTTATGGAGCACCTTGCCCATCTCTGCTGAAAGGCATGGTAGTTCTAGAAATTTTGGTTAAGTGGTTGCACATGGGGGAGCCCATCCACCGCCAACAGAGGTCTGTCCAAGGCCACAACTGCAACCAAGAATGGCTGACTGAAAATGTATTTATTTAAAAAAAAAAAAAAAGACGGAAGGGGAGAAGGAGGGCCAGCGTAGAGGGGGGAGGCTAGGGGAACCCCAGAGTGGTTGGAGAGGGGGAGACATTATGGATGAAGGAGCTGAGCAAAAAGGAAGAGGACAAGAGGGTGGGAGACTGAGAAGTGCATGATGAGAAGGGAACCAAAATTGCCTGTATGCTAAGAGGAACACATATCCAGACCTACATGCACAGTATAAAATCCTACTCCACACATGCTCACACAGAAGCTCACTCTTATTTATTTATTTATTTAACGGGTCTTTTATATTGCTTTATCATTTCAATCAAAGCGGTTTACGTTGTAACTTTAAACTTGGTAATGTACATTAAACAGGGACTGATAACTTGGATTTCTGAGGCAATGGAAGGTTAAGTGACTTGCCAAGGCCACAAGGAGAGCTAGTGGGATTTCTTGGTACCCAAGCCAGTGCTCTAACCATTAGGCTACTCATCCATTCTGCCTACCCTGTCCTGTCTTGCATGCACTTGGACACACACAGCCCCTTACCCCTCTCCTCACAGGTGCATACACACACCCTCATATCCTCACACACACATATACCCCAGCCTTTTTATCTATTTGAGATATCATAAATGTAGAAGTTTACCTGTTTGCTTTGGGGTTGGGGCAGGAGAGGGCGAACATTGGATCTGAAATGTGAACTGCTATTAGAAAAGTTTTTCAAAGACATTAAACTAATGCTGTGAAACTTTGTATCATGTTTATTTTTAATTAGTCTATTCAAATTTTCAAAAGTTAAACGGTGTTGCATTTTGTATTTAAAGGCATTGTTTCGTGCAAATATAAATGAAAGCCATCAAGAGAAAATAGCCACTATTTTAGGATATTTTATATTATGGTTCCTCTTACATTCTGATACTACAGTCAGAATATGGCTCATCTGTACAGTCATACTTCAACCTTATGCTAATTTTATTGTACGTAATGTTGGTTTTATTTGTTTTATTGTTTCAGTGAATGGAACTGTGAAGGAAGAAGCTATTAACAGCAAAACCGCAGATGAAATTACGCAGCTAATTCAGAAAATGGTCAATCAGTCTGGTCTTGACATTATCCGTATTCGTCGATCATATCATACAGACAGTCCCAGCATCCAGGGCCAATGGCATCCATTTATCAACAAGCCAACTTCTCTGACACTGAAGAGCTTTGAGAAAGTTAACCAAAATATGGAGACAAAACCATAAATAAAACAGGAGGAAAAGAGTCTTGCAAAAGTGTTGGGGTTTTTTGCCTTCTGATTGAAATGTTTGATAGCAATTTCACTTTATTCAAGTCTTTTACTTTGACTCCCTTTTTCCCAATTTAGGGATATAGCAAACATCCTTGTTTTCTCACTAAAGTACTACAGCATCATTAGCGCACCCTCCTAGGAAGACTTGAGGGCTCCTTTTACTAAAGCTTGCTAACGTTTTGCAAAACAAATGTGCATTAAGTGCAAAGCTTCAGTGTTAGCTGTCAGGTCATGATCTGCATGTTCCTGGCAGCTAACACATGGTGCAACAACATGGGTTTACCTAAAGACTCCATAGATGGACTTGTGCTAACTCTTCTATGTGACACACAAATTGTGATTACATGCTACTGTACTGTGCTCTCCACATCCATGCTCTGCCCCAACCTGCCCACTCTGCACAGTATGTAATGTGTGTTTTGGCAGCTGATAGCAGGCATGGCAGCACTTTAGTGCTCACCACAGTCAGCTACCACATGCTAAACCACTCATTAACCGGTTAGCAAGCTTTAATAAAAGGGGTCCTTAGGCTTGGTATAAGAAATTATTTGTATGCAAGGATTCACTAATTCTCCAAGAATAAGCAGGAAGTCAGTCATCACAAATGGGTGACGTCGGCGCCGACGGAACCCTCATGCGGAACAATCCCCAGCTTTCAGAGAGAGCCTTTGGGATTGCATCACACATGCACGGTCCCCTTTCCGCCCAAGGGTGCCATCTTGCTCAGTCTCCTTTTTTCCGTGAAGCCCAACGGACTTCGTCCAAGTTCTCTCGCGAAAAAAGTGATTATAAAAGCCAGAAAATTACTTTTCTGCCTAGCCGGTTTGACACCGGTTCCCCCTCCCGCCTAGGCTCGGTACACCGGTATCGAGTCCTTTCCAATTTTTCGGTTTTTGTCCTTAGAGAATAGCGTTCGTGCTCTTTTTCCTTTTAGCTGACAGTCCAGTCCTTTGACCTCGCAGGGGCCCTTTTTTCCCCGATGGCTGCCAGCGGGTTTAAAAAGTGTGATCGGTGCACGAGGTTAATGTCCCTCACCGACACACATGACTGCTGCCTCCGTTGCCTCGGGCCCGACCACGACCCGAAGGTCTGTGGTCTATGTAAGAAAATGTCTTCCAAGGCCTTGAGGAGCAGGCAGCAGCAACATGATATGATTTTTCCCGAGTCCGCACCTGCCCGGGCCCGGACCTCATCGGAGCCTTGACATCTCGGGAGCTCTCTGATCCTGAGCAGGGTCGAGTGTCCTCCGAAAGGGGGTCTCCCTCGCGGGAACACCGGAAGAAGAAAAAACACGTGAGGGCGGTGTCATCAGATGGCTCAGAGCATCCTGGTCCCTCGTGGGATAGGTTGCGGAGCCTAGCCCGCTGCCCCAGATCCTCGGAGTCGGAGAGGCCTGCAAAACTCCCTCATAAGGAACCGGAGACACCGAGGCAGGTAAGCACTGTCCTCGTTGTGGACTCTCCTCCGGGAGAGCTGGCCTGGGGGCTGCAGAGCCTCCTGAGCTTGGTCTCAGGATGGTGGCCTTGGAGTTCAGCATGGCGGCCTTGGAGTTCAGCATGGCTGCCTTCATGGACCAGCAGTGGGCACTGATAGCCGGTCTCACCGTTCCATCTGCCCCGACCACCGGGATATCGACGTCGAAGTCGACCCTGGAGGCTGAGCCGATCCTCGAGACACTAAGATCTCGAGTCGATCCTTGGCCAAGGTCCCCCTCGACCTCCCGTTCGGGACCGAGGTCATTGATGCCGATTCCACCAGCTTCGGAACGGTCGAGACCAAAGCTCTCGAGGCTGGAGCCGCTCAATTCCTCCTCAGAGGGGTCCGGTTGGGAAACGGAGAACGAGGAGTCACCAGACACCCACCGGACCAAGTAACATTCCCCGGGTTCTGAGCCCTTGGAGAAGATCCCCCCCCCCCCCTGGTTCTTGGACTTTGTCCGGGACATGGCAAAGGCTTTATCATTCCCGGCAGAGGCTGAGGGAGAAGCCTCGAGCTGAAGAGCTCGAGATCCTCCAGTATGACTTTCCCCCTCGGGAAGCCCTTACTGTACCGATGCCTCCCATTCTGGAATGGCTGATGCTCCGCATGTGGGAGACACAGGCCTTGATGCCAGTGCTCAGCAGGCGAATCGATTCCATCTACCGAGTTCGCAAGAGCCCTGGGTTCCAAAAAGCACAACTGCTGCACATCTCCATGGTTGTGGAATCAGCCATGCGCCAGCTCAAGAGCCAGAAGACGCACTCCTCGGTGCCTCCCGACCGGGAGGCCCACAACATGGATGCCCTCGGCAGAAAGTGTTACCAGGGTTTAATGCTGTCATGCTGAATCCAGACATACCAGCTGTACATGGGCATGTGCCTGCGAGACCTGGCAAAGGAGATTGCTGGGTTCTCAGCTGGCCTCTCCGAGGGACCTTTGCAGCGCTTCCAGGTTTTGTCCATGGGGATCTGGGAGTGCTCGAAGTTTGACTCAAGCAGCCTATGACGGCTTTGAGGTGTCGACCCAGTAGGCGGCCGGCATCGGTGCACACTGCCAGGCATGGCTACAGTCGTCCGACCTGGAGCCATGGGTGCAGGACAAGTTGGTCGATGTCCCTTGCCGAGGTGAAAACCTCTTCGTCAAGCCCATGACAGAAAAGTCTGCCGAGATCGAGTCCGAGTACCTGACCCGGACAAGACTTGAGAAGAAGACCTCTGCCCCTGCTAAGAAGAAGGGCTCGGGTAAGAAGCCCTTTTTCCCAAGAAAAGGTACTGCTTACCGCAACTACCCCAAAAGGGGCAGCAGGCCAAGGGACAGGGGCATGGCCCACCTAAGCAAAAAGCCCCCAAGTCCCAGGCTCCGGCCCAGCCTGGAGGGGGTTTTTGACTCCCAGAGCATAGTCCCTCTCTCCAAGGAAGCAAGGCCATGCACAGGAGGAAGGCTGATCCTGTATGCCCACAGGTGGCCAGCCATCACAACGGATGCCTGGGTTCTGCAGATAGTCCAAAGGGGCTATCAGCTACATCTCACCCAGGCACCTCCCTCCTACTTTCCAGGGGAGCCTCTCAGACCCCCTCTTCACAGGGACCTCCTTTTAAAGGAGTTGGCAGGCCTTCTAGAGGATCAGGTGGTAGAACCGGTGCCCCACCACCTGAAGGGAAAGGACTTCTACTCCAGGTATTTCCTGATACCAAAGAGAACTGGAGGCCTGAGACCCATCCTCGACCTGGAAAACTTAAACACGTTCCTGGTGAGGGAAAAGTTCAAGAAGCTTTCCCTTGGAATATTGCTGCCTTACCTCTGCCAGGGAGACTGGCTATGCTCCTTAGACTTAAAGGATGCTTATGCACACATCCTCATTCATCCAGACCACAGACAATATTTACGATTTGTGGTGGGAGGAAACCACTTCCAGTACAAGGTGCTTCCATTTGGCTTAGCCTCTGCACCTAGGGTGTTCACAAAGTGCCTAATGGTGGTGGCGGCCTTCCTAAGAAACCAGGGGGGTATTTGTCTTCCCCTACTTGGACGACTGGCTCATCAGAGCCCAGTCAGCCCTGGAAGCCCAACAGGCCATGTCTCGCACTATCCAGTTGCTACAGCACCTAGCGTTTGTGATAAATTACACAAAGTCCACTTTGGTTCCCTCCCAGGGACTGGAGTTCATAGGAGCGAGGTTAGACATCCTTCAAGCAAGGGCTTATCTACCGGAGGACAGGGCACAGAGACTTGTGGCCCTATACAGCAAGTGAGTCGCAGATCCCAGATCTCAACAAGACACTTTCTGCGCCTTCTTGGTCACATGGCCTCCACGGTACCTGTGTCACCCAATGCCCGCCTCCACATGAAAACAGCTCAGTGCCACTGTTCCCTCTAAGCCGTGCGCGTGTGCGCGCGCACACACCTCGCCGAGCGAGCGCACATACTTTACAACAGAGCGCACAAAAATTACGGTTCTGATTCTGATAGAAAACAACACAGACGTCTTAAAATTTAAAAGTTGTGATTGTAATTACTAGAAATTTTCCGTTTCATTTAGTAATCGTCTATTTTCATTTAATTTGAATGTGGTGTACATACTGTGTGCTGACATGTAGTCAAATTTTAAAGTATATAACTCCGAGTGTCGTTATGTGGTGCACAAAAATTTAGCCTTCCTTCAAAAGCTGCACAGCTGATATTTTATGTGCACACAGCCTACAGAAAATTAGAGGGAACATTGCTCAGTGGTGCCTCAGGGACCAGTGAACACAGGCTACAGGCCGACTCAGAGACAGCATAAAAGTGTCCAAACGACTGGTGCAGTTGTTGACATGGTGGCTTCAGCCACACAACCTACTGGAGGAAGTGCCTTTCCAGCTTCCCCCGCACATGAGAGTGCTGACTACAGATGCATCCTTGCTGGGCTGGGGAGCCCATTGCCAGGAATTGTGCACTCAGGGTATGTGGTCTCCACAAGAGAGCACACAACAGATCAATCTAGAGCTTCGAGCTATCCGCCTAGTTCTACGGACCTTCTGTCAAACCCTGGCTCATCAGCCTGTCTTAATTCAGACAGACATCCTGGTGGCAATGTTCTATGTGAACAAGCAGGGGGGCACAGGGTCTCGCATCCTCTGCCAAGAGACCCTGGACCTATGCTCGTTTGCAGTCAGCCAAGGTATGCACCTCAAAGCAGTTTACTTGCCAAATCAAGAGAACTTCTTAGCCGACAAACTCAGCAGAATTCTGCAGCCACATGTGTGGCAACTGGATCCCAGTATAGTCCAGCAGCTGTTCCAGTGCTGGGGGCGTCCATCCATAGATCTGTTTGCGAGCCCACAGAGTCACCAGTTGTCCCGCTTCTGCTCCAGACAGCCACACCCAAGCAGGGTGGCTGCAAGATGCATTCCTAATATCATGGTCTAACTGGGTTGCTCAGTGTATTTCCTTCGCCTATCAGAGCAAGAATCTTCCTCTGGAGGGCCATGTCCCAGCTCACAATGTGAGAGCCATGGCAGCTTCAATGGCTTATCTACACTCTGTGTCTATCGACGACATCTGTCAAGCAGCCACCTGGGCCTCGGTTCATACCTTCAAAGCCCATTACTGCTTGGACAAGGACTCCCGCCAGATGCCTTGTTTGGTCAGGCTGTTCTCCAACACCTGTTCCATACCTAATCGACTCCTACCCACCATCCCTGGTAGGATGCCAGAGATCCATGGGGGGAAGTGGAGCCCTTCTCAGGGACGCACAACTTCTGGGGTCTCTCCCTGGCATCTAAAGCTAGGGAGTCCCCATATGTGATGACTACATTCCTGCTTGTTCCTGGAGATAGCATAGTTACTCACCTGTAACAGGTGATCTCCGGGAACAGCAGGAATTTAGTCCTCACAACCCACCCACCTCCCCTAGGAGTTGTATCTCTCTATCTCTTTCCTTTTCCCTCTCCCTCTCTCTCTGTGTCTCAGCTTTAAAACTGAACTGGAGAGAGGCAGTTGGGAAAGGCAGGAAGGCAGCATGCAGGCGCTGTGGGATGCTCCCAAAAGCTTTCTAACTGTGATACCTGGGTACAAACTATATCGTAATGATAGAGCTGATCAAATAGGTGGAGGGGTTGCGCTCTATGTTAGAGAGGGCATTGACTCAGAAAGGATTAAAGTTTTGCAGGAAACAAAATCTGCTGTAGAATCTATATGGATTGAAATTCCATATAAAAGGGGGAAGGCGATGACAGTGGGGGTGTACTATTGAGCACCTGGCCAGAATGACCAAATGGATGATGAAATGCTCAAAGAAATCAAGGAAGCTAACAAAAGTTACAGCACAGTAATAATAATGGGTGATTTCAATTACCCCGGTATCGACTGGGTCAGTGTCACGTCAGGACATGCTAGGGAGATAAAGTTCCTAGATGAAATAAATGACTGCTTCTTGGAGCAGCTCGTTCATGAACCGACCAGAGGGGAAGCCATATTAGACCTAGTCCTTAGTGGAACACCAGATCTAGTGCAAGAGATAAGGGTGTTGGGGCCACTTGGCAACAGTGATCATAGCATGATCGCCTTTGATTTAATTAGTGGAGGAGGGATAGTAAGGAAATCCACAGTACTACCTTTTAACTTTCGAAAGGTAGACTATGATAAAATGAGGAAAACAGTTAAGAAAAAACTAAAAGGAGCAGTTGCGAAGGTTAAAGACATACATCAAGCTTGGGTGTTGTTGAAAAATACTATCTTGGAAGCCCAGACCAGCTGTATTCCACGCTTTAAGAAAAGTGGAAGGTAGTCCAAAAAACTGCCAGCATGGTTTAAAGGTGAGGTCAGAGAGGCTGTTGTTGCCAAAAAAGCATCTTTCAGGAAATGAAAAAAATAGCCAAACGACGAAACCTGGAAACAGCACAAGCACTGGCAAGTCAAATGCAAGGCATTGATAAGGCAGGCAAAGAGAGAATTTGAGAAGAAGCTTGCTGCGGAAGCAAAAACGCGAAATAAAGACCTTTTCAAGTACATTCGTAGCAAAAAACCTGTGAGAGTGTCAGTTGGTCCATTAGATGATAAAGGGGTTAAAGGAGCACTAAGAGGTGACAAGGCGATAGCGGAGAGACTGAATGAATTCTTTGCTTCGGTCTTTACTGAGGAAGATGTAGGGATGTTACCCATGACTGAAGTGGTATTTAAAGGTGCGGAAGAATTGAAGGAAATATCGATACATCGGGAAGATGTCTTACAACTATTAGATAAACTGAAGAGTAGCAAATCACCTGGGCCGGATGGTATACATCCAAGGGTGTTGAAAGAACTGAAATATGAGATTGCAGAACTGCTATCAGTAATCTGTGAACTATCATTAAAATCATCTCTAATACCTGAAGATTGGAGGATCGCCAATGTAACACCAATTTTTAAAAAGGGTTCCAGGGGTGATCCGGGAAACTACAGACCGGTGAGCCTAACGTCAGTACCGGGAAAAATGGTAGAAACCATCATAAAGAATAAAATTACTCAGCATATTGATAGTCACAGCCTAATGGGAGACAGCCAACATGGCTTTAGACAAGGAAGATCTTGTCTTACTAATCTGTTATGTTTTTTTGAAGGAGTGAATAAACAGGTGGACAAAGGTGAGTCGGTTGATATTGTGTATCTGGACTTTCAGAAAGCCTTTGACAAGGTCCCTCATCAGAGACTTTTGGCGAAACTAAAGAGTCATGGGATAGGAGGCAGTGTACTATTGTGGATCAGGAACTGGTTAAAAGATAGAAAGCAGAGGGTAGGGCTAAATGGCCAATTTTCCAAATGGAGAAAGGTGAATAGTGGTGTACCCCAGGGATCTGTGCTGGGTTCGCTGCTTTTTGACATATTCATAAATGACCTGGAAAGTGGAATAACGAGTGAGGTTATCAAATTTGCAGATGACACAAAACTATTTAAAGTTGTTAAAACCCAAGAGGATTGTGAAAAATTGCAAGAGGATCTTGATAAATTGGAAGACTGGGCATCAAAATGGCAGATGAAATTTAATGTGGACAAGTGCAAGGTTATGAACCTAAGGAAGAACAACCCAAACTATGGTTACACGATGCAAGGTTCCACATTAGGAACCACCACCCAGGAAAAAGATTTAGGCGTCATTGTGGATACCATGTTAAAACCCTCGGCTCAGTGTGCAGCGGCGGCCAAGAGAGCAAATAGAATGCTAGGTATGATAAGGAAAGGAATGGAAAATAAAACAAAAGATATTATAATGCCTCTATATCGTTTCATGGTGAGACCGCACCTTGAATATTGTGTGCAATTCTGGTCGCCGTATCTTAAAAAGGATATAGCGATTTTAGAATAGGTACAGAGAAGAGCCACCAAAATGGTAAAGGGGATGGAAGGATACTCCTATGAAGAAAGGCAAAAAAGGTTAGGGCTCTTTAACCTGGAAAAGAGACGGCTGAGGGGAGATATGATAGAAGTCTATAAATTAATGAACGGAGTGGAACGGGTAAGCGTAGATCGATTGTTTACCTTATCAGAATATAGAAAGACTAGGGGACATGCAATGAAGCTACAGGGTAAACTATTTAAGACTAATAAAAGAAAATATTTTTTCACTCAACGTGTAATCAAACTCTGGAATTTGTTACCGGAGGATGTAGTAAAGGCTGTTAGTGTAGCTGGGTTTAAAAAAGGTTTGGACAAGTTCCTGGAGGAAAGGTCCATAAACCATTATTAAGAAGTGACCGAAGATATCAATGCTTGACCCAGTACAAGCATTGTGGAACTTGTGTCTCTTGGGGAAACTGCTAGGTACATATGACCTAGATTGGCCACTGTTGGAAACAGAATACTGGGCTTGATGGACCTTGGTCTGACCCAGTATGGCATATCTTATGTTCTTATCTTATGTTCTTATGGATGTTGGGGAGCGTTCCCGTGCAGGCTCTGTCGCTACCGATGATACCCATATGTGAGGACTAAATTCCTGCTGTTCCCGGAGATCACCTGTTACAGGTGAGTAACTATGCTTTCTCCAGGGAAGCAGGAATCAGTCCTCACATATGGGGGACGTCGGTGCCGATGGAGCCCTCATGCGGAGCAATCCCTAGCTTTCAGAGAAATCCTTTGGGATTGCATCACACACGCGTGGTCCTCTTCCCACCCAAGGGTGCCATCTTGCTCAGTCAAATGACATATTTTGCTGTCTTGTGACTCGACTTATGTTGTGTATGCCCTGCAGTGTACATGTCCCTTGATATATATTGGCAGGACTTCTCGAAAAATCAAAGTCCGCCTTAGTGAACATGCTTCTAGGATTCGGCTGAAGGTTTTGTCAGCTCCCCTTGTTGAGCATTGTGAGACCTGCCATCATCAGTTTGAATCTGATTTTTCCTGGACTGTGTTAGATTTTATTCCACCGAATCCTCGGGGAGGGAACCGGCTTTTTGCTTTACAACGATGTGAACAACAGTTGATTTTTGAGTTGAAAGCTGTCCATCCATTGGGATTGAACAAGGAAGTGGAGTGGTTTAGCTTGCTGTAACGTCATCCATGACGCTAAGGGATTCCCCGATTTCAGTGGGGTCTCCCCTTTAGTTGATTGGAGCTCCCTATTGATTGACATTAGCTGATACCCAATGGGTGTGTCTTCCCTCTTATAACCAGTGGAGCTTTGCGGATATGGAAGTTTTTCAGAGTGGTACATCTAAGGAGCTTGAACACTTGATACAGGGCTTAGGGCCCGAAATGTGCGCGTCGTGGATATGCTACCTGACCGCTTTTGCTATGACGCTATCTTGGGATGCATGAAACTTCACTGGAACACTTTCACGAGTTAAGTAAAGTATTTCTACTTAAATAATTAAAAAGGAACGGGCTGTCTGGTGCGGCTGGGTTTCCCTTTCAGTCGCCTCCAGCCTCTTCCGACAAAAATGATATTTTAAATAGGGGGAGATTATATTGCTTTTGGGTTTGGTTTTGTCTTTATTGGATTGTCTTTTTAGCTATGTCATTTGACTGAGCAAGATGGCACCCTTGGTTGGGAAGGGGACCACGCGTGCATGATGCAATCACAAAGGCTTTCTCTGAAAGCTGGGGCTTGCTCCACATGAGGGCTCCGTCGGTGCCGATGTCACCCATATGTGAGGACTGATTCCTGCTGTCCCTGGAGAACACCTGTTACAGGTGAGTACGCTTTACAGCAGTTAGATGAAAGCAGGTAAGGACCTTTTGGCCCCCTCTGGTCTGTTCAGTTAACTTTCTCTTTGGTAGTCTACCATCTAAATTCCCTTACATAAACTAACATAAGCTTCCTCCCATATCTTTGTATTTGTAAACACTATTTTTTATCTTTTATTTATGTCCCAAGCATGTATAAATTCCATTTGAACTTGCAAGCCATTTCCAGGTTTCCGCTTTGTCCTTCCAGACCAGTGGTCTATGCCCCTTCTGCCAGCAGATGGAGACAACAAAATGGTTCACCTTCCTTGGTGAAACAGGAAATCTAGTCAGTATTGTATCCTCCAACTGCTTTGCCCCGGTGAAAAGCGGGATATAAATGCAGCTAAATAAATAAATAAATAAATAAAGTATTGCCCTGTCTCCAGCAGAGGAGTAAGCTGGACTGTTACAGCATGCAAGAACAGTGAATATGTAGTAGCAGAGGTTCTTCATTGTGTCTGTTTCTGCTGTGGGGTTGGGGCTTGGGGCTTGGGCTTGAGGTCCCCCCCCCCCCTCCATCTCTTTCTCTTCAGGAAGCCAGCAGCCTGTTTCCTTTGAGGACAGGCAGGTATGCCTTGTTATGCAAGATGATATGACAAGTGAATAGATCAAATTCTTTTTATAAGTAATAAAGCTGCTTAAAAGGAAAAAGATTAGAGCTGTTTTATTGCAGTGGCAAAAAAAAGAAGACGCTGCAGCCCTCAATAAGCAGCAGGACCACCATGGAACCACAGCCAATTAGGCTGTAGCAGAAATGCTGCTGGAACAAATTGGGAGGGGAGAGGAGGGCCATTTTTAAAATTTAGCACCTGTCATGCTGCAGTAAAGTTCACAATACAGTGGCTTCCCATCTCAACAGCAACCCTGGATTCCTCTATCCCCTCTGATCTCAAGCTAGGATTCCATTGGAGAGTGACTCACAGTTGGTAACAGTGAAGAGCTGGAGAATGGCAAAGTTCGAAGAAAAGAATGTGAGGCTCCTGGCTCTCCTCCTTTCTAGATGCATCTTCCCCTTCCCTTATTCTTGGGGATTTTAGCATTCACGTTAATGTCCCTTCTGATCCTTATGCCTTAAAGCTCCTCATTCCTCCTCCAGTTGCGATCTACTGCTCCTATTCACAAGCATAGCAACTGCCTTGTCTTCTCTTCCAGCTGCTCATCCTCAACGTATCCACTACAGTTCTACCCTTATCTGACCATCACCTGCTATCCTTCACCATCCCCCATCTTGGTCTTGCCCGAATCTTCACTCTATCAACCCTTCAGTTCTCTCCACTATGTCATCTGAGTCCGTTGATGGGGCAGCATCCTCCTATAACACTATACTCTCCTCTGAATGCACTTGCTCCTCCCATTCCATGCCCTGTGAGGCGTACTGTACTTCAACCCTGGCTGTCCTCGACAACCTGCTATCTACTTTCCTGTGCTCACTTAGTTGAGCACCTTTGGCTTAAATCATGTACCCTTGCTGACTACCTACATTTCAAATTCATGCTAACCAGCCGGCTATAACACTCACTAAGCAAGAATACTATGTTCATCTGACTAACTGTCTTGCCTCAGATCCTCACCGTCTCTTTGCTACGCTCAAATCTCTTCTCAAGGACCCTCCTCCCCCAATCCCTCCACTGTCTGTCCAGACCTTGGCTGACTACTTCTATGACAAAGTCCAGAAGATTAGCCTTGAATTAATACTGCTGAACATTTGTATAGCACTACAAGACATATGCAGTGCTGCAAAGACACATGTAAAAGATGGTCCCTGCTCATCAGAGCTGACAATCTAGTCAAGACAGACAACACAGTAGCCATAAATATGGGATACGGCTAGGGGAAATGGTAAGGAAACACAAAGGAGATCAGGTGAGTCAAGATCCAAAAGTGGCAGTGAAGAGGTGAGTTTTCAGCCTGGATTTGAAAAGGGTCAGAGATGAAGCCTGATGCACAGACTCAGGTAATTTGTTCCAGGCATAAGAAGCAGCAAGGTGAAAGGAGCAAAGTCTGAAGTTAGCAGTAGAAGTGAAGGGCACAGATAAAATGGATTTGTCAGAAGAGCAGAGTTCCTGAGGGGAGGGGTGTAGGGAGATAAGAGGAAAGGTAGTGAGGAGCTGCAGAGTGAATGCACTTATAGGTCAGTAGGAGAATTCTCTGCAGGGTCACCTCCACCTCATTAATCCCAAATCCTTCCTTCACCTTTAGTCACCCTTTCTTCTTTTTCTGAAATTACTGAGGAGGAAACTGCAAATCTTCTCCTCCAAACTGACTACCTGCTCCTCCGATCCCATTCCCACCCATCTACTAAGCTATATCTCTTCCACCATCATTCCTTCCTTCTGTCATATCCTTAACCTATAGCTTTCCACTGCAACTGTTCTTGTGGCCTTCAAACATGCTATGGTTACACCTCTCCTCAAAAAGCCTTCACTAGATCCTACCTGTCCTTCCAGTTATCAACCTATCTCTATCCTCTCCTTTGCTTCAAAACTACTTGAACGAGCGGTTCACCGCCACTGTTGGCTTTCTTTCCTTTCAAGACCTTCTGGACCCACTGCAATCTGGCTTTCATTCTCTATATTCCACAGAAATGGCTTTTGCCAAATCCAAAGGCCTCTACTCGATTCTCATCGACCTTTCTGCTGCCTTTGACACCGTTGATATCCACCTCCTTCTCAATACCCTGTCTTCACTTGGATATAGGAACTCTGTTCTGCCCTGCTTTTCTTCTTAACTCTCCCATTGCACTTTTAGTGTATGTTCTGGTGGTTCCTCCTCTGCCACCATCCCGCTTTCAGTTGGTATACCTTAGGACCTCTCCTTTTCTCTCTCACACTCAGTCCTTGGTGCATTTATTTCCTCCCATGGTTTTCAGTACCATCTTTATGCTGACGACTCTCAGATGGATGTCTCACTGCCATTTGAAACTGAACATGGCCAAAATTGAGCTCCTTATCTTTCCCCCTAAACCCACCTCCCTTCTCTATTTCTGTGGATAACACTACACTCCCCTGTTTCCTCAGCTCACAATTTTGGGGTTATCTTTAACTCTACTTCCTCTTTCTCTGCACCAACAGCTAGCTAAAACGTATTGTTTCTTTCTCTATAATATTGGTAAAAATTGTCCCTCCCTTTCTACACACAATACTAAGACACTTATCCACTCTTTAGTCACCTCTTGTCTAGACTATTGCAACCTCCTTGCTGGTCTCCCTCTGAATCATCTCTCCCCCCTTCAATCTGTTCAAAACTCAGCTGTGCGGCTAATCTTCCACCAGGCTTAATATGCTCATATAACTCCCTATCTGTTTCAGTATCCAATTCAAACTTCTCCTACTGACCTGTAAGTGCACTCATTCTGCTGCTCCTCACTACCTTTTCTCTCCCTACACCCTTCTGGTAAATCCCTTTTATTTGTGCCCTTCTCTTCTACTGCCAACTTCAGACTTTGATCTTTCCACCTTGCTGCTTCTTAGAACAAATTACCTGAGTCTGTGCATCAGGCTTCATCTCTGACCCTTTTCAAATCCAGGCTGAAAACGTACATCTTCGAGGCCACTTTTGGATCCTGATCCGCTTAGTCTCCTGAGCCTCTCCTCAGCGCCATCAGCCAGCCAGAGTGAGGAGGTAAGTTCCTCTCTGGAACTCCCCAGCCCCTTTAAATTAAAGGACACTTCAGGCCCGATCCTCTCCATATGGCCTGAGTGCTGAAGAGGAGCCCCAATCATCACCGGCACCATATCCAGCCAAGGGAGCCGCTCCTCAATGCCATTCAGCCAGCCAGTGCAAGGAGGTAAACTCCCTGCCCCTATTTGGAACTCCCTGATCTCTTTAAAGGGTGCTTTGGGTATGCCTGTGCCTAAGGGTCTTGCCAAAGGGTGGACCCAGGAGTAGACAACCAACTCGTCAGAAATCCCTAGACACAAAAGAAATGACATAACAGGACTCTACTACTCAACTCTCCAAGCAAGCACATCTCTATGATCACCTGCCAAAATCTCAGACTGTTTAGACACAAGCAAGCACCGCCTCTCCCCAGTGATCCACACAGAAAAAAAAAATCCCCAAGCCCACAAACAGATACCACAAGGAAACAACTACTCTGCAACATATCTACCCACAATATCATATCTCCCACCACTCAACCCTATACATCCCTAATACCACACAAACCTTATACTACAACACAACTCACACCTCAAGAACACAACCTAAGCATGGTCCTACTAACCATACTACTCGGCCTGATATCCCTCACCCTGCTCATATCTTTCATAATTACTCAGACACCCTCCTCCACTTACATTCCTATTATAAACTCACACTCCTACCATCCTATACTATTCCCTGTCACCAAACCTAGATCCAAACCATATTTTATTTGTATCAAACCACAACACTTCACAATCCCAACACTCCACCACAAAACTCTAAAAAAAAAAAAAAAATACCCTTCATCTCAGGTGCACACGCTGTGCATAAGAAAATATAACTACTCGCCAACTACATCTCTGACAACAATCTAGATGTTATGTGTGTCACTGAATCTTGGTTCACTGAATTTGACAACATGCTCATCAACTATTAACCCCCGGATACAATAGAGAGTGGAGGAGTAGCCTAGTGGTTGGGGCAAGGTACTTCAGGCCGGAAGGTCGGGGGTTCAAATCCCACTAGAGGACAGCAACCTTGGGCCGGAAGGACTGGGGTTTCTAGTCCCACAGGTGCTCCTTGTGGTCTTGGGTAAGCCACTTAACCCTCCATAGCCCATGTTCCCTGTAAAATAGTTATCTCCAAGTTATAATACCCTGTTCAATGTAATTTCAGTTCGTTCAATGTAAACCGCACTGATGCAGAATAGCGCGGTATATAAGAGAATGTAAATAAATATATTCTCCTGCCTAAGAACCAAGTGCCAAGGCAGAGGAGTTTTCATCATAGCCAAAAAACACCTTGATTTCCACCTATGTAGTAGCAGCATGGATGGAGGCCTAGATACCATATCCATTACCAACAACATTATAACCCTATACCTGGCTTACAGATCCCCAAATGCACCCCTGGACAAACTAGCAGCTCTACTGGAAATGGTATGCAACCTCAAGCCACACTCTAATCATCTGTTGCTCTTTGGTGACCTCAACCTCGCATCCACTGCCCCTAAAACTGCAAAAGCCTTCCTAGGTGCCATGGATGCCCTTGATTACAAACAACTCATCAGCGAACCAACACAAAGCAAAGGAAACACCCTCGACCTTCAAATGCTCAGAACCAACAACCTCCCTACACCTTTGACATCCATGGTCCCCTGGTCTGACCAAAAAAACAATCCACTTCCTCCTCCCACATGGACATCATACCCCAAAAAAACATTACACAAACTACACCTTGCAGGTTCCACCACCTAGAAAAGACAGAATTCCTAGCTAAAATCCTACCTCAACTCTAACAGAATTCAGAAAACATTGATACCCTCATTCAAAACTGGAACCAAATAATAAGCAATATAGCCTTAAAACCCAAACACAGCCACTTGGTACACTATACAGCTAAAAGACTTGAAACGCAACCGCAGATAACTGGAATTTTTCACTTTAATTCTCTATAGAGCAGCAGAGCAAATGAAAGCATGTTACCAGGTGAAGCAAGTGTGCCTGGAGCCCTCCCCCAGCAAAGGAAAGGTTTTGGTTTTGATGGACTTTACTGTGCTTGTGCCTGTATTTCCCACCTTCTCTCTATGGAATACCTCAGAGTCTTTTTATCCATGGATAAGACCAGCTGAGCGCCCTTCCCCCCACCTCTCTCAGGAGTAAGAAAACTACTCAGCTGAGGCAACAATTACTGGATTCACCTAAGAACAGAAAGCAAAAGGCAACCTTTAAAAAATATAAAAAGAAAAACAGAATCCCAGTTCAAGCAGTTTACCATGCAGCGGTGGTCATGGCCTCCCACTCTACAAAGCTGCCTCTCCAAGATTTAACACTCCATCAGGTATGGCTGCGGTTTCACCTGAATCAACAGACACTGCCACACATGCAGGAACAGCTTCTCTTCTGCAAGTGGCAGCAGTTGTGGCAACGCCATTGGCAGCAACAGACAGAGCTCATGACCTCTGCCAGGGAGCAAAGCTCTATGCCTTCACTACAGGCTTTCTCAGCAGCAGCCCCACCTCCTCTGTTTAAAGAGGAAACATCTCCCCTGAGATCATGGTAAGTAATACTAAAATGAAAATAAAGCTGGTCCTTCCACAATCTTCCCAAAATAAGGCAGACTCGAGAAAAAAATGTCCAAAACACAAAAGCAAGAGGAAAAACATCTGTTCCTTCTCTTCACAATTCTCAAGAAAAGAGACTCCATAAGAAGAAATGGAAGGAGCCTATCAAAGGGTTCCTCTAATTCAGAGGCTGCCACAAGATTCTCGATTTGGAGTCCTTTTTCCTACATCCCACAATGCATTCCTGCAACTCCTTTACAAATGTGTGCAGGACACTGCTTTAATCCTCCAGAGCTTGAATATGGTATCGGGTCCCATTCCTTCTTCAGTACCCTAATAAGAGTTCCATCTCCAGAGCTTTTGCCCTCTCAGCTTGTTCAGCACTCTTTAGGTCTCTCCTTTCAATCTTTTGAAGAGTGGTCCCCAAAAACCTTTCGCACTCCAAGGTCTCATGATGGCATCCACTCACTCCCATACAAGTTCTTATCCAAATGAATGGGAACCTGAGCAGGTCGAGGTTATCCCTCTCTGATCACCAGCACCAGCCCTTAGAAGGATCCACTCTTCAGAAGCAGATAGAGGATTATTCCTTCCCCAAATTTCTCCAGAAGATTTCTAAGACAGTATCCCTTGGATCAACCCAGTTGCCTCCCAACAGGAAAGATTTCCAATCTACCTTGCAGTCCTGCGGTGCTCCTAAGGAGGTCCTAGCTCTTCCAGTTCATCAGGTTTTGCAGGAGCTCCAGCTCTCTCTATATGGGAGAGACCAGCTTCTATCCCTCCTATTTCCAGATGCCTTGAGCTAAAGTACAG
Source organism: Ichthyophis bannanicus (assembly GCA_033557465.1). Classification (NCBI taxonomy): domain Eukaryota; kingdom Metazoa; phylum Chordata; class Amphibia; order Gymnophiona; family Ichthyophiidae; genus Ichthyophis; species Ichthyophis bannanicus. The sequence goes on from CM066034.1 coordinate 921,788,698, forward strand.
GGTTTTATCTGTGCCAGGGGCTGCACAGCTTGACCCATCAATTGATGGTGTCAGAAGTTGCTTTTAGGACAAAAAGAACAGATACCCAGACCGGCAGAGTTTTCAGGTTTGAAAAAAAACCCCTTCTTTATTACCCCTACGCGTTTCGGCCAAACGGCCTTCTTCAGGGGGATATTATAGGGTGCAAACCTCAAAGAAACAAACACATCAAATAAATAATTAATAAACAATATAAACATTAATTAAAATCATTAAAAAGTATAAAAACAAAATAAATGACATAATAACTGGAAAGCCAGAACCACTAACATCTGTAATCATCAAATAATGATCATAGAAGTAAAAATACAGGCATATGTAATGTGCTATAATGATAGCTACAGTAAAAAAGTAAAAAGCAAATAAATAAACAAAAGAATTTTTAACAAAAAGGGACAGAAGATGAGATGAGGAGGACATAACTGAAAACATAAATATGTCTACCGATACCTTTTTTGTGTATGTATAGAGCTTCTATTAAATAGAGAACATATATCACTAAAAAAAGGATTAAAAAACAATAAATAATAAATAATACACAGGTAAAATGGTTAAAATTGATGAACAGTATGATCCATAATGAATAATATGCTCTAAAAAATAAATAAAGAAAACATCCTTAAAAACAAAATATCTAATAAATAATAAACATCTAAAACCATCAACAATGTGATAATGCACTTAAAAATAATGTTTGAATCATGCAAACAACAATAAATAATAAAAACTATAAATACAGTTAAAATACGTGTGCTATGAAATGCAAAAAAAGAAAACTCATAACCCTGCATATTATCGTGAAATAAAACAACCATCTTACCGCACACTCCAGTGTTGTCTGCATAGCAGTAATGAGGTGCACGCTACTGGTCTGTTTGTATTTAACGGCATTTTCCTGCCATGCAAAGGTGAAAGGTTATATGTAAGAAAGTAAAAAACATTAGAATAAGGAGAAGCCAATGTATATTGTGGTATAGAAATAAAGTTAAAAAAGGGAACCTAATAAATGCTATCTTTAATCATAAAAGAAAACAAAGAGCAGCCATCTAAACGCAACCTTCAACATAGTCCATATAGTAGTAGCACGTTCGGAACTATTAAACTGTAAAGAATGAATAAAAACCATCTTACAGTATTCAAAGTGTCAGAGTCAAAAACAACAAACTGTAAATGATGCCATAGCGAAGAGCTTAGAATCTTTTTACCTTAATCAAAATAGAGAGGGAAAGGGGGGCAGTAAAGGGAAAAGGGGGGGGAGGAAGGAAAAGAGAAAAAGAAGAAGGAAGGGAGGAGGGGAAAGAAAAGAAAGAGGGAAGGGGGAGGAGTGTGTGGTAAGATGGTTGTTTTATTTCATGATAATATGCAGGGTTTATGAGTTTTCTTTTTTTGCATTTCATTTTTTAAAGCATCGCAAAAAGATTCTTTTTGTTTTTTCCACATGGATTATTTACTTTTAAATGTACTGCCGGTTTAGCACACTATTCTGTTTACATTATCAATCCATTATACTTGATTATCCAGTTTGGAAAGAAACTACAATCTATGTTAAGACGTTCGGAGTCAGTGCTCATTTGATACATCGGTACTGCTGATTTCCTTAACTTTCAGCACATTGCTGTCTTGATACTACAATTTTTATAATATAAAGTTCTTATTGATGGTATGCTATGGCATCATTGCAATATAGATAAAAATGAAATTAAATTCCACAATAATTAATTATTACCCCGTGCACATTTAGGGATAGTTCATCTCCACATATCTTTTGGGGTCTTTGTAAATTGGTAGGACATTGACCATCGATCTTGCAGACATACCTCTTTTGGGGTTATTACAGTGCTCCTCCTTTACCGTGGCTTCACAAAAAAAAATTTTTTGTGATCATTTTTTTATCAAGGTACCCCACATTGTGGTCCTTTCAGCTCTGGAATTATCTAATATATTTTAATAGGTTTGTACATATTTTAACTGTATTTGTAGTTTTTATTATTTATTGTTGTTTGCATGATTCAAACATTATTTTTAAGTGCATTATCACATTGTTGATGTTTTAGATGTTTATTATTTATTAGATTTTTAGTTTTTAAGGATGCTTTCTTTATTTATTTTTTAGAGCATATTATTCATTATGGATCATATTGTTCATCAATTTTAATCATTTTACCTGTATATTATTTATTGTTTTTTATCCTTTTTTTAGTGATATATGTTCTCTATTTAATAGAAGCTCTATACATACACAAAATAGGTATCGGTAGACATATTTATGTTTTCAGTTATGTCCTCCTCATCTCATCTTCTGTCCGTTTTTGATAAAAATTCTTTTGATTGTTTATTTATTTGCTTTTTACTTTTTTACTGTAGCTATCATTATAGCACATTATATATGTCTGTATTTTTACTTCTATGATCATTATTTGATGATTACAGATGTTAGCGGTTCTGGCTTTCCAGTTATGTCATTTATTTTGTTTTTATACTTTTTAATGATTTTAATTAATGTTTATATTGTTTATTAATTAAGTATTTGATGTGTTTGTTTCTTTGAGGTTTGCACCCTATAATATCCCCCTGAAGAAGGCCGTTTGGCCGAAACGTGTAGGGGTAATAAAGAAGGTTTTTTTTCAAACCTGAAAACTCTGCTGGTCTGGGTATCTGTTCTTTTTGTCCTATTGCATCTTACAGATACATTGGTTGCTTTCTTTGGTCTTCTAGAAGTTGCTTTTATACATAAAAAAACCATTAGGTTTCAGTCCCATGCATCATCAGACAAGAACTACAAAATTCTAGACACATTAAGGAAGAGAGTATTCCAAAGCACCATATTCTGTTTCAAAAATAGTAACTCATCAACTCCAGATATTTTATCATCATGCTTTGTTGAACCAGCTTGATAACCAGCACTACCTATTACACTTGGATCCTTGGGAGTCCATATACCATCTCATTTGGTTGATGCATGATGCTTACAACACAGCAACCCGTTCAGCAGCTTCTGCCATTATGGTTTGTCAAACAGCCTGATTTTATTTATTTATTTATTTACATTCTCTTATATACTGCGCTATTCGGCATCAGTGCAGTTTACATTGAACAAACTGAAATTACATTGAACAGGGCATTATAACTTGGAGATAACTATTTTACAGGGAACATTGCAAGTTCTGGCCTCAGGGAGGTCCTGCACAATCAACTAGAAGATGCTCTATGCTTGGGAAACAGCCTCTTTGGGAACAGTTAAAGAAGCAGTTTCTCAATCAAGAATGACAGCTCCACATTTAAGAAATTTTTTGCTCCTTCTGAACCCTCAGCTCAGTATCAGAAATCTCAACAGCATTCATACAGGAGACCCTTCCAGTATATTCAGCAATTCTATTCAAGAAGGCAATATCAAACTTACTCCAGACCTCCTGTTCAGCATCTCAAACTTAGTCAACAGCAGCAGAGAGAATATAAACAACAGAGAGCTGCTCTGACTTCCTCCAGGAAGTCAAGCCATACCTTTGACTACCTGCCAGTAGGGCACAAGATCCTTCAGTTCAGGAATACATGGAAAAAATGGCTATAGATTAGTGGGTTTTCTCAATTGTCAGTCATGCTACAGGTTAAACTCCAATGCCCTCCCTTCAACAAGAGGCTTCCCCCAGTCCTTCCAGCACTCCAAAAGAGCATATGGCAATTTTGTTGGAAGAAATAATTATGCTTTTGCGTAACAGGGCAGATCCAAGTCCCACATTCCCAGAAAGGTCAAGTCATTTAATCCAGACTTTTCCTGATTCCTAAGAAGTCAGGGGGTCTCAGACCAATTTTGGACCTGTTCAACCTTAACCTCATCATTAAAAGAGAAAAGTTCAAGATGAACTCACTTGCTACTAAATTGCTTTTGCTGAACCAAAATGATTGGCTTGCCTCCCTAGACCTGAAAGATGCCTACACCCACATACCCTTCCACCCAAACCATTGACAAGGTCCCTCATCAGAGACGTTTGGCAAAACTAAAGAGTCATGGGATAGGAGGCAATGTACTATTGTGGATCAGGAACTGGTTAAAAGATAGAAAGCAGAGGGTAGGGCTAAATGGCCAATTTTCCCAATGGAGAAAGGTGAATAGTGGTGTACCCCAGGGATCTGTGCTGGGTCCGCTGCTTTTTGACATATTCATAAATGACCTGGAAAGTGGAATAACGAGTGAAGTTATCAAATTTGCAGATGACACAAAACTATTTAAAGTTGTTAAAACCCAAGAGGATTGTGAAAAATTGCAAGAGGATCTTGATAAATTGGAAGACTGGGCATCAAAATGGCAGATGAAATTTAATGTGGACAAGTGCAAGGTTATGCACCTAGGGAAGAACAACCCAAACTATGGTTACACGATGCAAGGTTCCACATTAGGAACCACCACCCAGGAAAAAGATTTAGGCATCATTGTGGATACCATGTTAAAACCCTCGGCCCAGTGTGCAGCTGCGGCCAAGAGAGCAAATAGAATGCTAGGTATGATAAGGAAAGGAATGGAAAATAAAACAAAAGATATTATAATGCCTCTATATCGTTCCATGGTGAGACCGCACCTTGAATATTGTGTGCAATTCTGGTCGCCGTATCTTAAAAAGGTTATAGCGATTTTAGAAAAGGTACAGAGAAGAGCCACCAAAATGGTAAAGGGGATGGAAGGATACTCCTATGAAGAAAGGCTAAAAAGGTTAGGGCTCTTTAACCTGGAAAAGAGATGGCTGAGGGGAGATATGATAGAAGTCTATAAATTAATGAACGGAGTGGAACGGGTAAACGTAGATCGATTGTTTACCTTATCAGAATATAAAAGACTAGGGGACATGCAATGAAGCTACAGGGTAAACTATTTAAGACTAATAAAAGAAAATATTTTTTCACTCAACGTGTAATCAAACTCTGGAATTTGTTACCGGAGGATGTAGTAAAGGCTGTTAGTGTAGCTGGGTTTAAAAAAGGTTTGGACAAGTTCCTGGAGGAAAGGTCCATAAACCATTATTAAGAAGTGACCGAAGATATCAATGCTTGACCCAGTACAAGCATTGTGGAACTTGTGTCTCTTGGGGAAACTGCTAGGTACATATGACCTAGATTGGCCACTGTTGGAAACAGAATACTGGGCTTGATGGACCTTGGTCTGACCCAGTATGGCATATCTTATGTTCTTATTGGAAATTTCTGTTTCACTTTTCAGAATTTACACTTTCAGTACAAAGTCCTACCTTCGACTTGTCATCAGCACTCGGAGTATTCACAAAGTATCTAGTGGTGATTATGACCCACCTCTGCAAAATGCTTTTCCCTACCAGGATGATTGGCTTCTATCTGTACTCATGAAGGGGAAGGTATCTCTCTCTGCGTAAGGGAGACACCATATATCTCCTAGAAAACCTACGCTTCTATATTAACTTGGAGAAATCCAACCTGGCTCTCAACTCAGTAAGTACTGTTGGTGCCCAGATCAGTACGAAGCAGGCAAAAGCATTCCTTCCAGAAGATAGGACTTCAATGCTCATGCATCTCTGCAAAACCCTCATACACACACAAAACATCACTGCTCATTCTATCCTCCAGTTGTTGGGGCGCATGTTGGCTATAGTACGTGTTCTACGTCTAGCCAGAATACACATGCAATAGCAGAATCAACTTCAAGGTACTACTGAATTCTTTCAAAATACTCCTCAACCTACCTAAGATCCCTACTGCAGTCTGCCCCAACAACAGAAGAAGAAGAAGCAGCAGTTCAAATGACACCTTGGAAAACACTAAAAGCAATCAATCCACCTGCAAGAGAGCTTTCTCAGTCTACCCTCCCAGTCTTTGGAACTCCCGCCCAGAAAAGATGAGAGAGATTCAGGATCTCTCAGTATTCCAAAAACATCTCAAAACTTATTTATAGAACACTTCGAAAGTACAAAGTTCTGCTTAGTTTAAATCTCCCCTAAGACCCTCACTGTTACCTCACTTCTCCAGAAATGGTTGCATCCCTCTACATTGGATCCATTCCCCACTAAACCTGTTATCAGCCTCCTCCTAGCTACTGTCATAGCCTTTATGTTATCTTGTTTTTTTTCTCAATCAATGTTAAAATGTTCTCTGTACACCTCGAGTTTTGCACATGTTCTCTGTTTTATGTAACTTGTTAACTGTTCCTTGTTAACCACTTTGATTGTGGATAAAATGGTATAAAAGATCACAAAAATAAGTAATAAAAAAATAAAGCATGTGACTGCAAGAATGCCTCTGCAAAAGTTACCGGCATCAAAAGCTTCAGCCCCTAACCAAAAAGATTCCTCTTACAGAGTTTATACAAGAGTCTGTACAATGGTGGATGGAAGTCAAGATAAAATCTGACACTTCAAGACCTTTTCCACTAACACAAGGTCTCCCACAAGGCTCTGCACTCCCATACAGCTGGAACAATTCAATTCCAATCCTCCACAGACCTAGACAACTGCTAGCTAACCAACCCTTCTTCTACAACCCTCACAAAAGACCATCCCGGTTCATCAACATACACACTAAGGAAGCCTCCTTGTCAAGCCCGACGACCAAGCACCAGTCGCAAACCATTAAGTGCTCTCTAATAAACACACACTCTGTTCGTAACAAAATTCATACCATTTCCAACTACATTCAGGACCAAAAGGTAGAGATCACGTGCATAACCGAAATATGGCTCGTCAATGCAGACACCATCCTTCTAAACCAGCACACCCCAGTTAACATGAAAGTCCACCAATCTACTAGATCAGGACGCAGAGGAGGAGGATCCCTAATTCTAGTAGAGAAACAGCTAAACCTCAAGCTAATCAGTAGCATATTCACTCCCACCCTAAACTCCATAACCATGGAAAACAAAGACCTCATAATTTGCCTAATATACAGAGCTCCATCACCCAACACTGATGACCTGTCGAGCATAATAGAACTGGCCACCAGACACGCTAACAGAGGCAAGCTCCCAATAATCTTGGGCGACTTCAACCTGAACTCTCTAAGCACAACCCAAGCCTCAGCCTTCCTTGAAGCCTTAACCTCACTGGAGCTCTCCCAGATCATCTCAACACAAACCCACACCAGAGGAAGCACCTTAGACCTAGTGTTTGTACCCACCACTCTCAACTCCTCTGACTCCCATTACCATATCAAGCAATTCCAGTACCATGGTCGGATCACTATATGATTCAATTCAATCTTCCTCTGGACTTTCCTCACCACAGGCAGGGTTTTTCAAACTCAACTAGATGCTTTAAGGAATTTAACAGGGACACTCTACTCACTCAAACAATCCCCAACCTTAAGTCTAACTCCGAGGATCTACCTTTACTGATTGAGAACTGGAATACTACCTTTTCACTATCTTCCACTGCACCTCCAAACCCAAAAGCATCCAGTTGACAAAACAAAGCCCCATGGTACTCTCCATAAATAAAGCAAACAAAAAACATCCTAAGAAGACTCGAAAGACGCTGGAAGAAAACCAGGGCACAACAGGATCAACATGATTATTCAACCAAACAGCGTGAATACAACGAATTAATTCTCAACTGGAAAAAACGACACTGCACAAATATAATTATGAGTTCTCTAAACCGTCCCAGAGAACTATTTGCCACAGTCAAGAACTTATCGAGAGCCCCACAAGGCCAAGAAATAGATGCCCTAACCCCCGAGACCTACGCAACCTATATCCAAGGCAAGCTATCCAGCCCACAGGCCTCTACAAAGCATCCTATCACCCTCGCAACAGAACCAAATTGACCAAGCACCTGGTCCTCTTTCTACACAGTCTCTAAAGACCTTTGCACCAAGCTCCTGAAAACATTGAACACATCTACATCCATCCTCGACCCATGCCCAACCTTGTGGATAAAAACACTGGCAAAAGAAGTAGCCCCATCCCTCTACAAAATAATTCATGCCACCGCTGCTGAAAATCTCTTCGATAAGACCACTACTGAAGAACACCACCTCTGACCCATCTTCTCCTGCCTCTTATCGCCCAATATCCAGCCTCCCGCTTCTATCTAAAATAATCAAGAAGGCAGTCCAATTTCAACTGCAAGACCACGTAGACTAATCCTCCCCACTTAATACCCAACAACACGGGTTCCGAGAGTGCCATGGAGTTGAAATCTTATTAACATCCCTTCTGAACACCGTACTCAAAGGTATTGAAGACACCAAAAAGGGTTTCGTCCTCATTTTCATCGACATAACAGCCACATTCGATTCCATAACCCACACCATACTTCTAGACAGGCTACGCAAAATAGGAGTAAGTGGAACACCGCTATCCTGTTTCCGCTCCTACCTAGCAGACAGAAGATCACAAGTCAAGATAAAATCTGACACTTCAAGACTTTTTCCACTAACACAAGGTCTCCCACAAGGCTCCACACTCTCCGCTCTCCTCTTTAACCTGTACATACAGCCAGTATGCAAAATCCTGCAAGAGCACAAAATACATTACCATCTATACGCAGATGTAATGATTTATTCCATGCTAGACACTAAGAAACCCAACTACTCCCACATAACAACCTGCATGTTAGCAGTTACAGAATGGCTACTTCAACACAATCTGGAAATCAATTACAAGAAATCAGAAACTCTCATAATCACAAGAGACAATACTTTCAACCCTCCTGACAGCCTACCAATAGGAAGCAAATCAATCCCCATCTAGAAAGAAGTTAAGTACTTAGGAATCTTCATTGACCAGAGGCTCAATTTTCAGTCTCACATCAATAAAACCACCTCAAGGTTATACTACAAAATGAAGTTCCTGCAGAATCTTCGATCGCTGTTAGAGCCGAATCACTTCTGCACAGTATGTCAGGCGCTAATCACACCGCACATTTGACTATTGCAACCTAATTCTCTATGGCTTGCCTAAATGCTCAACACAAGCCTTGCAGTTGGCCCAAAATGCAGCAGCACGCCTAATCACCAAAGCCAACAAGCAAGCTCACATTACCCCGATACTTGAGTCTCTGCACTGGCTCCCCATCAGTTCAAGAATAAAATACAAGGTACTAACAATAGCTTTCAAAATACTCCATGAACAATCCTCGTACTGCCTAAAAACCCTAATTAAAAGACTCCCTGACAATAGATCAAGAAGGACACAACACCAAAACTCCCTGTCAACCCCCAAGACACCTAAAAGCACTTCCCAGAACACTCAGAGTTTTTGAGCTCTACATTCCAACATTATGGAACACCCTCCCTCATCGCATGAGAGCCACCATGGATATTACCGACTTCAGAAAATCCTTGAAGACTCACCTTTTTACTGAACACTTTAAGCCATCACAAGTTAACTAACTGCAAGACTTTAACAAATGTTATGCAACTCCTCATGAATATGTATATACTTCCATTCATTCATGTAAATAGTTCTAATGCCAATGTAATCACTGTTAATTGTTATTGTAAATAGTTCCAAAAGTTCTTTGTATACAAAGTTATCTATGTTCCCTGTAAACTGCTTTGAGAAATTGAAAAGCGGTATATAAAAACATTAAATAAATAAACACCCTGTCACCCCTCCAGTGCCTTCTGTGATCCTCATTACCAATGTTTCCAAACAAGAACGGGAAGCATATCATTTCCATATGTCTACTCAGCATTTGACATGTACACAAACTGATGCTACACATCAATCTTCTCGAGCTCAGAGTCATCTTCAATGTAATCAAAGCATTTGCACCATGGCTTTGCAGGACTGTTGTCATGTTCAGAACAGACAAGTCACTATGTTTTATGTCAACAAACAAGGTGGTTCTGGATCCTTGTGACTCTATCTAGAAGTGATAAGAATTTGGCATCTAGCCTTCTCTCTTCAAAGCACACTTCAAGTGGTCTATCTGCTTGCCCAACAAAACCAACTAGCAGATTCTCTCAGTTGGCAGTTGAACTTGTGCAAATGCTCCCTCAACCCAAAGGCCATGCAACACCTCTTCAATCTTTGAGGAACCCCAGAAGTAGACGTTTGTGCCACAGAAGAAAACTCCATTTGTCTGACTCCAGAGCACCTGGCACATGATGCTTTTGTGATCAGTTGGTTCAGTGGCCTGTGCCTGCTATATGCTCCCCCCATAGGTTAGACTGCAGATATGTACTCCTCTGGTATCTTCAAGCTACCAAGGACATAAGAAAAACATCCCAGTTCATTACTTTCACCCTAACAACACTGGTAGGCCAGCCTCTAAAAGGACTCTGACTAAGTGACTGTCGGACTTATATTTCATTCTGTTACACTCAAGCAGGGGCGGCCCAAGGGGGGTACGGGGCCACGTGCGGAGACTTGGTGCGGGGCCTCATTTGCATAATGGGCCTCATTTGCATAAATATGTGCATAATGTTACCATACACTAAGTTTTAGTAAACATGCCTCTTAATGACTGTATGGATAAAGAAAGACTAAAAGATTTCTACATTACTATAATCCAGTGCCAACCGCCAGGCACATTAGGAACTACTACAAACACTACCCATTTAGAACCCATAGCAAACCTGCCGTATCATAACAGAACTATCAGGATTCACAAAGCACCATACTCTACCTATCAAAAGGCAACACTGCAAATATTAAACCTATACATTTCAGAGAATAACAATACATGACCTACTGGGGAAAGAGAACAAGTGGCAATGTCAAATAGGAATTACATAAACAGAATACCTCAGCTCAGTTACACATGCAGAACATAGACCATCACCAAACAAGGAATCACAATTTAGAAACAGGAAGACAATTAAACTGGGAATGTACAACATTGTAGAAATAAAACTATAAATTAATTTCCTCTTGTACTAAACAAAGCGCAGACGTTAATGATGCACATTTCCCAGAGCTGACATATTCCAGTTAATATATTCAAAATAAAGAGATATTTTTCTACCTTTTATGCATTTTTTTTCAGTTGCAATTGCTCCAGTCACTTTCTTCTGGTTTCTTTGTGTCTTCTGCTAACTCTCCATCGTCTGCTGTCCATTTGTCCTTTCTTCTCTCTTCTAGTTTTTTTTTCCATTCTCTCTCTACATCTGCTTTAACATACTAATCTTTCTCCTTTTGTTCTTTTCTCATTCCTATTTCACCCACTCCAATTTTACCGCTCCATTCTCAATCCGCACTTACTCTCCCAATACCCGGCCAATTGTAGATTTGTCTTCCCTCCCACACAAAATATTTTTCCCCTCTCCATTTCACTCTCCCAGCTCCATCCCATTCTAATCCTCCCCCAACATCAGCTCCCTTCTAGTTCCAGCCCCACCCAGCATCCGCTCCCTTCTAGTCCCCGCAGCAGCCCATTTCCAGTCCAAACCTCCATCAGCCCACTTCCAGTGCTAACCCCCCATCAGCCCATTTCTAGTCTTAGCCCCCTCATAGCACATTACTAGTCCTAACTCCCCCATCAGCCCACTTCCAGTCTTAGCCCCCCCCATAGCCCATTACCAGCCCTAATCCCCCCATAGCCCACTTCCAATCTTAGCCCCCCCATAGCCCATTACTAGTCCTAACCCCCCCATCAGCCCACTTTCAGTCTTAGCCCCCCCCCCCATAGCCCATTACCAGTCCTAACCCCTCTCCCCCCATCAGCCCAGCTAGATTAAAAAAAAAAACCCACAATCCGGCTGCTGCTGCTGCTGCTGCTGCTGCTGCCGCCGCCGCCGCCGTGGCAGAATCTAGCGTCTCGCGGGTCCCCCTGCCCGGCAGAGCCCTCCCTGCAGCATCAGCTCCCAAAGCGTGGACTTTTCAGTGCTGCGAAGGGAGTTTCCTTTTTTCGCAGCTCTGTTAATCCCACCGGGGATTTCCCATCAGCCCTGGCGGGATTAACAGAACCGCGAGAGAGAAGCTCTCCCTTCATGGCTCTGACAGCCAACGCTGAGGCAGCTGATGCTGCAGGGAGGACTCTGCTGAGCAGGGGGGGGGGGGGGGCCCGTGAGACGCTCGATTCTGCTGCTGCCACAGCAGCAGCGGCAGCAGCAGCCGGATTGTGTTTTTTAAATCTAGCTGGGCTGATGCAGAATGTTTTTTGCGCGGGGCCCCCTGAAACGCGGGGCCCTGTGCAAAAACCATTCTTGCCCAATGGACGGGCCGGCCCTGCACTCAAGTAAACATACCACCTCCAGAAACAGTCTGGTTACGTCAACTCAAAGCTAAAATAGTCACTGCAGCCAGTCTGTATCCATACATGACATCTGTAACTACAAGATCTTTTGTACACAACTTTGGAAAACATTACTGCTTGGGCCAATCCACTGCCCAAGATGCAGCTTTTGACCAAGAGATTTCTCAAGAATGTTTTTACAATAGCCTCCTAATTTCTCCTCTTCACTGCTATCCACATTATCCTCAGGCCATGTGAGAGAACAGATCGGAACACTACCCTTAATTTTGGATTCACCAGATAATGTGCCTGTATTTGCCCTGCTTGTCAACAGAGAAAGTGGAGTTGCTTACCTGTAACAGGTTCTCTGCAAACAGCAAGGAAATGCAGTCACACTCGCCCTAATACCGACCCCACAAAAAATGGATGCAACAAGACAGACAAATTTACAAGAGACTTGCTCAACTATCTTGTTCTTTAGCTATATAGAAACTGTCGTAAGCATTCCACAGAGAAAAGGCAGGAACTACTAGCATGGGCACAGTAAATGTCCATGAAAGACTTACATTGTGAGGAGAGGGTTCCGGGCATGCTGGCGCCATCTGAGATGTCACCAGATAGTGTGGCTGCATTTCCCTGCTGTCTATGGAGAACACCCATTACTATTATCACTACTTATTGTGTAGCACTACAAGGCATACATTGTAAACCGCTTTGACCCAGTGAAAAGCGGTATATAAGCACGGCTAAATAAATACATTTAAGAAAACATGCTTTACCAGAATAGTGGGGTGGGGGGAGGGATCTGTGGACCCATGTCCTGATTTTAAAATACCTTGCAACACCTCTGCCAGTTACAATTTTGTTGGCTACCTTAGGAAGTCATCTACGATTGCTGATGAATGGGCAAAGAAATATTCTATTTATAACATTTCTTGCATCTTAAAATAAAGGAGTAAAGTTACCAAAGGGGAAAAAAATTAACCTTGAGAATGGTGCAGTCGAAAACCAGATATTAATAGGGAATTTTTAAAGCACTTTCTCTCCTGGCTCCTTAAGATAGACGTGTAAAATAAGAACATACCGGGGCGGAGGGGAAGTATTCAAATCTTGGCATGCACATATAATGAAATACTGGGTTTGCTTCCAGATAATTAAGAGTTATGAATAAACTTATTTTCTTGTTGAATTAAATAAAAGAAATAAACACACTGAATAAAATGCACATTTTTTTGTTAACAGGTTGGCAGGACAAAAACAGGATGTTTATTGCAAGTAGAACTTCCATGGTAACAGTGGTAACAGCCCAGGGCATGCCATGGTTTGTATTTTAAGTCTGAAATTGATAGTTGCTAGGTGAAGCTGTTACTAAAAATAAAAAAAGCGAGAGTCTTTCCAGAGTCTGACCTTATTTGGTTTGAGTCTTAATGTAGTGAATTGTCACGAAAAACTCAAAACTACCCCCTGAGGTGTACTAACCAATGATGTGTTAGACGGTATTAAGAGCTGAACTTCCCTTAATTAGCTCTGGGAGTCTGTGCAGGTCTATTGCCAAACTGAAGAACAATTTTGTCTGAATAAATGTGTTAATCATAGCAAAGTTTTATGAATACTTCTAAAGATGTCTGTGAATGATATATATATATTTTAAAATGTATTTAAGGCATTTACATACCACCCGTCTGCGATAGCATTCTAGGTGGTTTACAATCAGGTACTATATATATTCATTACATTAGGTCATTTTTTCAGTTGGTGGTGTGTAAGTAAAGCGAATAGGGCAAGGGGAAGGGGATTGGAAGAGCTCTGAGGGTGACTGACTAAGGGGGTTGATTAGGTATGGAGAATGAGTGAGTGAGTTTGTCAGGAGTTAGTAGTACAAGGGGATAGTCTTGCTTTTTCAATCCTGGATCCCCTAGCTCCTTTCCCTTTTCCCCTCGCCCTCTACACCTCTGTCCCTTTTCTTCCCTCATTTCTTTACCTCATGTTTGAGATCCCTATTTCAGTTCCCCCTCCAAGAGCTACAATTCCTTCTTCCCCTTATTCTTTCTATCTTCCCTCCCAGCCCTGATCACTAGACTCCACCTGCCTCTCCCCTCCCGAACCAATAACCTGAGCACACAAGAAGTACCAGAAAATGTACTTTATTTTTGTGAAGCAGGGATCTAGCACTACATTTATGCATTTGCCACTTGTTTTTCCCTTGTCTGCTGATCTAATTTTTTGAAGAGTTGTTTTTTTTCCCTTTTGCAAATTCTGTTGCTTCTTTCTCTGTATGCTGGTGGATTCTCTCTTTGGAATGCTTGTCCAAGTTTAATGATGGAGAGAGTCTGGACATTCATTTTGTTATTTCAGTAGTTTTTGCATAGTTGAATCTTACAAGGCTGTTAAGTAGGCCTGACGATCTATAACTGTAGCTGGAGTTGTGGAGCACACACAGATTGAGCTCCCCAACCCACGTAGAAGCTATAGAGCAGGGGTGGACTGTATTCCTTCCTGCATGGGGGCTGCAGAGAACCTCTGGGCTTTACATCATTCAAGGCTTATTTGGGATGTTGTTGATGTCCTACTGGATAAATTTACACGGTGAAACGTCAAAAATGAACTGCATGCAATATCTTCAAAAAGAGAGCCAATAAATTTTTTTTAATGTTATATTCGTGTTCAGCTCACCAAGGTACTACAGATTAGGGCCTTTTAAAGTCAGTAATGATTTAAATGTTGACCAGTGTTGTCAATGCCGTTCTGGTGTTTTTCTCCTTAACCAATATATCCGGCTTCCTCGCATCCAACTTTATATCGGTCGGAATGGGAGTATCCCAGGTGATCATAACCTCCTCATTCTCTGTAATTCTCTTAGGGTCATGATCCCAGTGCTTTTCAGGCACAGTGATGTTGTAGTGCTTAGAATTTCCAGTGGATGAGGTGTGCTACGTTATTATGTCTTTCTGTATAGAAATCTTCTGCCATCAGAACTTCACAACCAGCTATGATGCGAGTCACCATTTCCAGGTCTTTCTTAGAGAATCAACATATGTCTGTGTTTTTTCATTGTTTTTTCATTGTTTGCTGTAACCCATCTCATCCGCAAGCTGCTGTCCTGAGCTGCAACTATCAACCTCTCATCCTTCGGTTTCAGTTCACCTCTCCTTAACCATTCATGTGTCCGTTCTTGATCAACAAAGGGTTCCTGGAGTAAAACTCTGTATTTCCCACTGTATTTGAGCATCTGCCATTTGTTTTTCCTTATTTGTTGATCCAATGCCTTAAAAAGAGTTTTTTTCTCTTGTTTTGCAAATTCTGTTACTTCCTTTCCTGTGCATTCTTGTGGATTTTCGCTCATTCCTTCTAATCATACCAATAAAATCAGAAGTAAAATACCTCGGAGTGACCCTGGACAATGAACTGAATCTCAAAGCACACGTAAGCAAGACAATCAAAAATGCATACTACAGGATGAGAATCATCAGAAGACTTAAACCCCTCCTCGCCACTGAGCACTTCCGTACCGTATGCCAAGCTCTAATTACCCCCTTATTGGACTTCTGCAACCCAATCTACCTTGGACTAGCAAAACAGACACTCAAACCCAGTTCTCTCCCTCAAGATTGTCTCCCTGTTCTATGTAAGCACATTGTGATGTTAACGCATTGTTGCACTGTTCAGTTATAATGTAAACCGCACTGATTTTAATAGCGCGGTATATAAGAAATGAAAATAAATAAATAAATAAAAAACACGGCAGCCCGCATAATATCTGGATCGACAAAACATGAGCACATCACACCCGTTCTGAAAGACCTACACTGGCTCCCAATCATTTCACGCATCAAATACAAAACAATCATAAACATATTCAAGATCAAACAACACACTTCAGCCAACAGCCTGCACACCCTCATACAACCAGACACCAGCACACGCCCAAGAAGAAAAGGAACATCCAACCAAGTCAACACCTCTAGAGACTTCAGAAAAGCACGCAAGAACACCACAGAAAGAGCACTCTCTCTGGCTGCCCCAACAATCTGGAACACCCTCCCCGACGATCTGAGATCAACAACGGACCTCAAGGACTTTCGCAAACAGCTGAAGACAACGCTGTTCAAAGAACACTATGGACATGTTACATGATCTATCTACCAGGAACGTCCAACCCTCCCCCCTCAGATCCACTGATAAGAGAATGTATAACGGCACATGTTGTTTCTTAACACTAAATGTATAGAAGATTGTACTATAGCACATGTTGTATCATAACGCACAATGTACATAGCTCAACCTAATTAAACACACAACACATCATACACTCAAACTACGATATAACCCTCACTGCATGAATACACTATCACCTCTTTTGATTGTTTTGCTGTGATACCGCCTTGATTGTAAGATAAGGCGGTATAGAAATACTATTAAATAAATAAATAATCGTCGGAACGCCTGTCCAAGTGTGATGATGGAGATGGAGTCTGGACATTTACTCTCATATTTCAGCACTTTTTGCGTATTTGGATCCGATGATGCAGTTAAGTAGGCCTGGAGGTGTAGCTGTATGGTAGCAGTGAGTGCATGGCCATAAGGCTCCCACACTAAATTCACCATGCAACCAGAGCAGGGCATAGATAAAGCAGGGTTAGAGTAGAGTTAAGGCAGAGGGTAGGCGCTGACAGCCACACACAGCACAGCCATGCTAGGAGTGCTACAAGACTGAAAATGCACTGCTAGCATGGGGACAATTACAGCCTGCTTCCTACCAGCTAGTAGGTGCACCTGCTGTGCCAGCATGATGCCAATGCACAGCATGTGTGCGCCACCCACCCAGGACAATGTTCTTGAACCCCCCCTGCATATTCAAGGCCACGGGGACTATATTGGGGATGTCGAGGTGGTCACAGTGGTAATGGCACCGTAAACCCTGACATCCACATAACCCCGCAGATTGTGCAACTGAAGCAGATCCCTGCATGGAGGGTGGTTACACATATACCTTCAGTGCAAAGGAATGTTTCCCAACTGCACTGTCAACATAGACACTTGCGCAAGATCACTGTAGCAGAGCTGCTACACCACAGGCTCTTGAAATGGGCCTAAGGGGCTAAACGTGCCCCATATCCCATTGCTGGCCCACATACAACAGAGGCAGAGCTACACCTATGGCCCCAGCCCTCATGTATCTGTTGCAGCACAGATACATGCAGAAACCTGAGTGGCAAACAGATGGCAAGGGTAGTTGGCCTGCTACACCAGCAGTAGCCGATAGGGTACCCAGCACCCCTTCACCTCTCTGCATGGAGATTTGGGGAAAAGGCATGTCAGGACAGCCACAAATGTGTGGACGGCCAGTGCTGGAGATGGGCTCGAAGTTAGGCCACACAGCCAGAGTTGGCAATGGTTGGACACACTTGGAGGGACAGGGCATTCAAATGAGGAGATGCACATAATGGGAAATGAAAGGTCTGGCACATTATTGCACAGTCCAACCATCACTTCCCTATATGGAGGTCCACTTCATGGTGTATATATGCACCTGGGGAGCAATGTCACTGTGATGATATCTGTTCCTGGGGCAGATCACCCTTCACCCTGACTATCAGAAATGTGTCTGAGGCTTACTGGCTGTATATGGGCCTGCTTGATTGCAACTCCCAGGTCAATGTTCTTTTCCCCCAGTCCCTTGCCAAGGGGAGAAGGCATGCCACAGACCTGGGGAGCTTGTATGAACTCCCAAGGGCAAGTGGGGCTTCATTTCCTGGGAGTTAGCCTGCTATGGCTGGGGTTGTCTGTCTCCACGGGGGTGTGTAGGGTGTCCTGTGGTGGTTTTCCTCTGTTCTGTGCCTATCTCCTGGTCAGCCCTCTGCCCTTCACTGGGAACACATTTAGGGGTATGTCTGTGGGATTGGGGGCCATATAATGTCTTTTGCCTCTGCAGGGGTTTCGCTTCCTACTGGTGCCTGCAACTCCACAACAGGTAGCAAGCATTAGCAAGGCACGCATAGCGAGTATCTTCACAGTGCACATGTGCAACAGGACGTGTTCCCTAGTACTGTGGTAGTGAGACGACTAGCATGATGGTAGTAGCCTACCATGGCCACACTACCCCCTGCTTCCCCATGCTGTGGTAGACATGTTCACTAAACACATATTAGCCATGTGCTGATAATGGCACTTTAGTAAACATGCCCCAAATAATCCTGCAATCTTCATTTCCTTCTCAGTTTATAAAAATAGCATTTATCCACTGTAGAAATCTGTTTTCTAATTGACAAAGTCTTGTCCATCACAACTGAATCCCTAAATGGTGTATGCAATCTGCCAACACAGAAACATGGCAAAAGACAAAAATTGCCTCCCATCTGTCGCATCCTCTCTTGTCAAATGTGACTGTTCCCTTTTTCGTCAAACATGCTGTGCCCATACCCCTCCTTAAATAAAACCCCCTCCATTGGACTTTACCAGCCAAGTTATAACTATCATTCCATCTCCTTCCTCTCTTTCATATCCCAAATGCTTGAATGCATCATTCACACTTGCAGTCTAACCTTTCTTTCATCTTATTTTGCCAGTTCTGCTTCAGTCTGGCTTTCACCCTCTACATTCCACAGAAGCTGCTCTTGCCAAAGTTTCTAGTGCCCTTACAGCCAAGGCCAACGTCCTTTACGGTATCCTCATTTCCTTAACATATCTTCTGTTTTTGAAACTGCTGAACACCATCAACTTCTTGATATACTGTACTCGATTGGATTTTAGAATTCTGCTCTATCTTGGTTTTCTAATCTCTCTCATCATACTTTTCACTATATCTAGTGGTTTTTCCTTGAGTGCTATTCTGCTGTCAATGTACCTCAAGGCTCTGTTCTAAGCTCTCTTGTTCCTTCAGTGATCTAATATCCTCTCATTGCTTTCAGTGCCATTTTTATTCTGATGACTCCCCGATATATCCTCTCTATACAAAATATTTCACAAGAAACCAGTTCTGAATCTCAACCTATTTCATATCTCTGCATGGATGTCCCACTGTCATCTTAAACTTACCATGGCAACGATGGAACTCTTTTTCTTTCCACCCCAATCACACATCCTCTCTATTCTCTTTCTGTCTTTGTGGATGGCAATCTCATCCTTCTGTTTCCCTTGGCTTATAACCACTAGGTAATTTGCGATGCATCTTTCCTTCTCTATATGCATTGAAACCACTGCTAAAGTGTGGTGTTATCTCCAGAAACAAGCAGGAATGCAGTCTTCACATATGGGTGAATGTCACCGACAGAGCCTGTGCAGGAACGCTCCCCAGTGTCCAACAGGAAAGCCTTTAGGAGCATTCCACTGCACCTGCATGCCTGCCTTCCTGCCCGCCTTCCCAACTCCTCTCCTCAGTTCTTCATTTTCCATGGAGCCAGCAGGACATACAATCCTGTCAGTGCCAAAAAACGTCTCTTTTTTTGTGGAACATCGTGCTTCTGCCTTCCCATTGTCGCTGGTTCCATCAAATCCAACACCAGCCCCAATAATGCTCTATTTTTTATTTTATAAATTTTCCATTCCTTTTCTCTTCATTTTCAATATGGTTTTCACCACCAAACTAGGCCTCTAGCCTCCATAGCCTTATCTTCAATCTCAAAGACAACGTTTTTGAGACATGGAACAGCCAACTAATGGTTTCAAAAAATGTACCAAATGTTTCGGTACCATATCAGTCACTGATAAACATGACTGGTATCTAAAATGTTTGGGCCCTGAACATCACCCCAATTCTTGTCCTTTTTGCCAGCAAATGACAAAGAGAAGCCTAAAGAACTGAGCCAGACAGTATGGATCATTGTTTGCCCCAGATTTGATTTCAGTGGCTTCCACTGCATTGAGGACATCGACTTTCTCTCATGGGACTCAGGTTTCTTCAAAGTCCAGACATAAAAGTAAGTCAAAGTCTCTGGCTGCTCCCAAGTCATCGGCATCAAAGATCGATACTGAGACCAGAGAGAAGTCCCAGCATAAGCATCATGACTCCCTAGGGGTGCGTCCGATGTGGACCGGCCAGCCAAACAGCCCTGGCAGGAGGACCTGTCCTCCAAAGCACAGGAGGGGATCTGAGACGCTGCTGACGAATTGACCTCCGAAGAGCTACTGGTTCCATGTTTTGGGATGGTGGCTCAAAGCTGCATGGGTGATTCCACCTAGACATTGGCCATCTTCCTATTCCAGTGCATGCTGGCTCTCAAGAGGAGTTTGGCCACACTCCTGGCAGCCTTGGTATTGATAGCATCAAGAACTCCAGGAGTGCAGGCTTTGGCACCGAGCTTACAGGCAGATGTATTGGCTCCGATACAGGCACTCAAATCAATGTCACTGGAACCTCCGAGGCCAATGCCTTTGTTGGAACCAACCGATACCCTCGGTACCCAACAGACTCAAACTGCCATGGTCCTCTGAGCAATGATATTGGCATCGACCCTTGATATCCATGAAGCATCGAGGTCAAACCCAAGAACTCAGATACTTTGACTTCTTACCAGACACTGTATTCACTTCTTCAGAATTTGACGAGGGATTGCTCAGTTCCCGAGAACTTCCAGACATCCCTTTGGACCCTTTTCTGCCTCAGGAATGGCATCTGTCCCCACCAGAAGATATGTCCTTTCAGGACTTCATACGTGACATGGCAGCAGGGCTTGCCATCACAGTAGCCTCAGAGAAGAAACTGAGGACAAAGGAATTGGAAATACTCCAATACCCTCCCATGCCCAAGGAGGTGATTACATTACCGGTGCACTGAATCCTGCAGGATCTTATGCTCCCCTTGTGGGAGGCCCCGCTCACTGTTCTGTCTGTCAACAAGAGACTTGATACCATGTACTGAGTACCAGAGTGCCCAGGCTTCCAAAAACCTCAGCTTCCTCACCATTCAATTGTGATGGAAATGGCGATGCGTCGAATAAAGAGCTCAAACAACCATTCATCCATGCCTCCTGGGAGAGACTCGAGGATACTTGATGTCTTTGGGTATCTATGCTTCCAAGCATGCATGTTGGCCTCTAGAATAAACTCGTACATGCTGTACATGGGCATGTTTCTGAAGGATGTCACCAGGGATCTGAAGACTTTTGACCCCATGCTTCCTGAGGATAAGTGGAGTGCATTCCAGACACTTATCAAGCAAGGCCAAAATACTTCTAAGTTTATCACTAGGGCCTCTTTTGATGCGTTCAAATTCGCAAGCAGAGCTTCAGCAGTCTGCATTGGGGCTCGCAGAATGACCTGGTTATAGGCATCAGATCTCTAGCAATGGGTACAGGATAAACTGGCCCATATCCCATGTATTGGAGAAAACAACCACAATCTGCACCT
Organism: Ichthyophis bannanicus; assembly: GCA_033557465.1. Taxonomy (NCBI): domain Eukaryota; kingdom Metazoa; phylum Chordata; class Amphibia; order Gymnophiona; family Ichthyophiidae; genus Ichthyophis; species Ichthyophis bannanicus. Next base: position 921,810,219 of record CM066034.1, read on the forward strand.
AGATTTTGACTTCTTCCTAGAAAGCATTGACAATCTGCCTCTGGAGAGTCCCCAGCCGTTCCACATAGCAGGCAGACTCTGTCATTATGCCCACAGTTGGCACCTCATAACATCAGAGCAGTGGACACTCTAGATTGTCCAAAGGGGTTATCAGCTTCACGTCAAAACCTTATTTATTTTTATTTTATTTAGCTGCATTTATATCCTGCTTTTCACCGGGTCAAAGCAGTTGGGGGATACATTTAACACGAGGGGATATGAGACACATACACTAATACTTACAGGGAACATGGGCAATGGAGGGTTAAGTGGCTTGCCCAAGGCCACAAGGAGCACCTGTGGGACTAGAAACCCCAGTCCTTCCGGCCCAAGGTTGCTGTCCTCTAGTGGGATTTGAACCACTGACCTTCTGTCCTGTGGTACCTTGCCCCAACCACTAGGCCACTCCTCCCCCCAACCAGCTTCACAGGGGATTATCCCACCCATTCCCTTCAAAGCACTCTCTTAAAAGAAGAGGTGACCATTCTGTTTTCCCAGGGTCCCATAGAAAGAGTTCCTCCTCATCAAGAAAGGATGGGCTTCTACACATCTTCTCATTTCAAAGAAAAAAGGAGGATTCAGGCCCATTTTGGATCACAGAAACCTAAACAAGTTCCTGGTCTGAGAAAAATTCAAAATGATTTCTCTAGGAACTCTTCTTCCATACCTCCAGAGCCACAATTGGTTATGTTCTCTAGACCTAAAAGAAGCATACACACATTTATTGATCCATCCCTGTGCTTCATGTTTCAAGGAAACCATCATCAGTACTGGGTTTTCCCCTTTGGTCTAGCCTCTGCACCAAGAGTCTTCACAAAATGCATGGCAGTGGTCACTGACTACCTATCCACTTTGGGAGAATTCATCTGTCCTTACTTAGACGACTGGCTTGATCAGCGGAGATTCCCCTCAGGAGGTAAGACTCTCCCTTCATTGCACCATCATGGTGCTCCAACATCTGGGATTTGTCATAAACGTCCCAAAGTCTCACCTCGCTCCAACTCAATGTCTGGAGTTCATTGTAGCACTCTTAAACACTCAACAGGCCCAAGCTTTCCTCCCACAAGATTGCTGTGCCCTCTTCATTGAGCTGGTCAGAAGGTTACAACACCAAAGCCGAGGAACAGCTCAAGAGATGCTACGACTATTAGGATACATGGCCTCCACAGCACATGTTGTCTTCTACATTCGATTACACATGGGGAAAACACAATGGACTCTGTCTTCCCAATGGATGCAGGCAAAGGGGCCTCAGAGACAAGATCCAAATCACCCCTCAACTGATCAAGTTCCCCACAAAACCTACTTGTTGTGTCACCTTTTCAGATGCCTCCACTTCAATACACCCCGATAATGGATGCTTCCAAGCTGGGTTGGGGGGCACATCTGAACAATCTAACCATACAGAGACTATGGACACCACAGGAATCTGCCCTGAAGATCAAGCTGCTCGAACTACGGGCTTAAACCTTTGGGGCAAATAGTTCAAGTCAGGACAGATAACCAAGTTGCCAAGTTCTATGTAAACAAACAGGGGGGAACGAGGTCCCTTCCCCTCAGCAAGGAAGCGATTCACCTATGGACTACATTCACCTCAGAGCGGTGTACCTCCTGGGCGAACTCAATATCCCTGCGGACAAGCTAAGCCGTATCCTTTGTCCATATGAATGCACCTTGCATCGGAAGATGGCTACTTGGCTCTTCCAGATGTGGGGAACCCCACTCATAGATCTTTTTGCTACTCTGCAAAACACACAGCTTCCATGCTTCTACTCTAGGGTTCCATCACTGCACAGACAGGCCCCAGATGCCTGCCTTCTCCACTGGGGACAGGGGTCTGTTCTATGCATTCCCTCCCATCCCCTAGATACCCAAGATGCTGTTCAAACTATAGGCTAACAGGGGCTCAATGATTCTCATAGCCCCCTTCTGGCCCCACCAACCATGGTTTCCTCTGCTTCTTTGCCTCAGCCACTCAACCTGGGATGTGCACCCGACCTCCTCTCTCAGGAGCATGGGACGCTGCTCCATTCCAATCTTCACTCACTATGCCTGACAGCATGGCTGCTGAAAGGCTAGTGCTCACTGACCTCAACCTACCACAGGCGGTCAAGAATGTTGTTCTAGCATCTTGTAAGGATTCCACCAGGTGATCTTATGCCTTCAAATGGCATAAGTTTGCCCTTTGGTGTTCCCTATAAGACATTAACCCCTTTTCTTGTCCGGTGGAGTCACTTCTACAATATCTCCTTTTATCCTTGACAGGTCTGAAAACTAACTCAGTGAGAGTTATCTTGATGCGATTGCAGCCTGTCACAGACCAGTGGATGGACAGCCTATCTCCTCTCACCCCTTAGTAGCGTGCTTTGTGTGGGGTCTCCTGTTGTCCAAGCCACCCATTAAGACACTCCGGTGGCCTGGGATCTGAATGTGGTTCTGGCGCAGCTTCTAAAGCTACCTTTCGAACCTTTAGCCACCACTTTACTGAAATTTCTATCTTGGAAGGTCATCTTCCTTATTGCCCTCACTTTAGCTCACCACATCAGTGAGCTGCAAGCTCTAGCAGCAGATCCCCCCTTTACTCATTTCCAACATGACAAGGTGGTTCTCTGTACCCATCCACACTTCCTCCTGAAGGTGGTTTCCTCTTTCCATCTAAACCTTCACAATCTGTCCTCCTCCCGTAGGAGTTTTTATTTTTTATTTATTTTATTTGAACTTATTTTTATACCGCTCCTTCCAGTGATCAGCAGCGGTTTACATTTTAACATTTAAATTATGCATAAACAGCATTTACATATAACAGTAGGAAATAAAACAGAGATCAAACAAATTTTAAACTATTTATATAAAGAGAACGAGTATGTTTATCTAACTATATACAGGATATTTACAATGGCATACTGGGGAAGTTGCATGCCTAATGGGTTGTATTAATATTTTCTGTTGTATTATGCATATCGTAATATTCTCTGTTGGGTTTGGGATCGTGTGACTAGGAGGTTATTGGAGATTCTATGTTGAGATGTATACTTGATATAATCTGGATTTAGGTTATTTCTGATAGGTTATAATATTCTCGGAATAGGTGTGTTTTGAGGTTTTTTCGAAATGATTGGAAATCTTTGTTGGCTCTAAGTGTGTCTGGGAGTTTGTTCAATTGTGTGGGGGCTAGGTAAGTGAATGTTCTATTGCTGGCATTCATTTTTACCTTACATATAGATGGTGGAATTTGCAAGGTATTTTGATTGTGTGCTCGTCTTTTTCTGTTAGGGGGTTGTGTTTTAATAAGTGTGTTAAGGAAGGATGGAGCGATATTGTGTATTAGCTTGAATGTTGTGATTATTATTTTGTATTTTATGCGTGCTTGGATAGGTAACCAGTGACGTTCCATTAATATGGGTGTGATGTGATCTGAAATCCATACATTCATTAGTATTCGAGCTGTGACGTTTTGGGCCATTTGGAGTATATTGATTGGTTTTTTGGGTAGACCTTGTAGGATGCCATTACAATAGTCCAAGTGTGGAGTTATAATTGCTTGTACTATTGTTCTAAAATCAGAGTGTTCTATGATATTGCGTAGTGGTTGTAGGATTTTTAGTTTATGGAAAATTGTTCTGTTTATTAATCTTAGGTGGGTTTCCATGCTAAGAGTCTTATCAAGAGTCACTCCTAGGTATTTTAACTCTTGTTTGATGTTATAGGAAATATTGTTTAGTAGTATTGTGGGCGGGTGTTTAAATTCTAGGTTTTTAGCTATGAACATTACCTCCGTTTTTTTATGATTAATGTTCATATTGTTTTGTTGAAGCCATATCTGGGTCTCTTTAAGGCAGGTTTCGATGTGGCTATAATCTGGGTTGCATATATCCAATTGTGTATACAGCATTATATCATCTGCATATAAATGATAGTTAATTTTGTGCTTTTGAAATATTGTGCATATGGGTCTTAGGTATAAGTTAAAAAGTGTGGCGGATAGAGCGGATCCCTGCGGAATACCTTGTGTTTGAGGGAATGCAGTGGATAAGCTTTGGTCAAAGTATACTTGTTGTATTCTATTAGAGATATAGGATGTGAACCATTTTAGGGGGGTTCCAATTATTCCTAATGATTCCAGTCTTGTTATGAGAGTCTTATGATTCACAGAATCAAATGCTGCTGTTATGTCAATGAATATCAATATAAACATTTTCTTGGAATTTTCAATGCCTTTATATAGCTTATCAAATAATGCAAGTAGAAGTGTTTCTACTCCATGAGCTTCTGGGATCTTTTATTTTTCTCTTCTTCTCAGTTACAAACTCAACTGAGGAGAGGAGTTGGGAAGGCAGGCACGCAGGCACAGTGGAGTACTCCCAAAGGCTTTCCTATTGGATGCTGGGGAGCTTTCCCACGCAGGCTCCGTTGGTGATGTTCACCCATATGTGAAGACTGATTCCTGCTGTTCCTGGAGACCACCTGTTACAGGTGAGTAACTACACTATTTCCTTGCTAAAAATCTCTCTCTCCCTTTCCAAGCATGTTTTCAAAATGCTTATCCACTCTCTCATCACCTCCTACTAAGATTACACCCTACAGAGATTTGTCTTAATTCTGTTGGATCATGTATGTTTCAGAATAAATTAAAATTAAACAAAAAGAAGACAGAAATGTTGTATTTGTCTTCAAACCTTTTAACTTCTATTGGCCCAAACTTGCAATCTATGTCTCTTTCTTTCGTGCTTAGTGATGTTGTAAAAGATTTGGGGGTTTGGTTAGATACCCAACTGAATTTACATCATTATATTCAAAGATTGGTTAAAACTGCTTATTATAAGTTGTAACTTCTTTGGCGATTAAAGCCGTATCTATCATGTACTAAAATTCATTCTGTGCTACAAGTTAGTCCTTTCACCTTTGGACTATTGTAAATAGTCTTTATTTAGGTCTTTCAAAAGCTACTATGTCTCCTTTACAGTCCATTCAAAATGCTGCTGGTCATCTTTTGACTGGGTGCAAACGATCCGAGGATATTAGGTATCATTTCTTTGCTCTGCACTGGCTGCCAGTTGAATTTCAAGTATTGTATAAAGTGGTTATGGTTACTTTTAAATGTCTGCTCAATAAGGCTCTTGCTAGTCTATAGTGTTTGCTTAAATTACACTGTCCTTTATGAACTTTATGTTCTCAGGATGCGCACTTATTGGCTGTTTCCTCCTTTAAATTAATTCATTATCAGTCTATACATAAGAGAATTTTCTCTATGACTGCTCCATCTATTTGGAACTCTTTGCAATTGAGTTGTGCACTGAAGTAGAACTGATGACCTTCCGAAAAAAAACAGAAATGTCATTATTTAAACAGGCTTTTCCAGAATTTGTCTGACAGGCATGCAGGATGTGTGAATATTTATGACTGTTGAAACTCCGATGGCAATTATATTATAATAGTGTTTTCAATGGCAACCTCTCTCAGTTCTACATGTTATTTGATTTATTTAATTACATTGTTGGTATTGATTGTATGTGATAACAGATTGTGTATGTTTTTTGTTACCCGCCTCGGCGCTTGAGCAGGATATAAATCATTTTAAGTAAATAAACCATCTTTCTGCAGTGCAATCTCTTCATCATGCAGCGACATGGCATCTCCTTTTCTTGGGGCGCTATAAAACTGAACCCTCTTCTTCTGGCAAGTCACGTGATCTGTGCTTTTCATTATAGCTGACTCTGCTCTTCAACCTCCTTTCGTGTGTCTTGCTGTTTTCTCTAGCCATATTGTAATCCAGGCAAAACAACTCAACTCGTTAACAGCACTCATACCTGTAACACATTCTCCTGGAAGCTTTTTTGTCACAAGTAGATTGTAAGCTCTATGGAGTTGGCACCGTTTCTCTTATATCAGCCCTGCGCATGACTGTACCACGGTAGAAATGCACCCCTTGCAATTAATGAATCTGGTGCGCCTCCCGCTCAGTAACATACTCTATTTGAGCTTCCACGAAGCCCAGGGATATCATCAGCACCCCTTCTGTAGTTGTTGCTGTAGCACTTGCACAGCGCTTGATACGGCCCCAACCCTGTGGCCATTCGGTGCAGAATTCTGTTGGATTACTAGCGTACCAGCACAGAGGCCCGCGGGACAGGAGGGAGAGAGGTTGCTGCATTCATACTGGGCCTTTGGGGCTACAGATGCTAATCTGTGGAGTCTCCGACCTGTGCATAATTAACCTGGTACATAGTTAACCATCCCAATTGCCCTACCCTTGTTCATTGTACAAAGTTATTCTATTCTAATGTAAATGTTCCTTGTATTATCTCTAGTTCGCTGTAAACCGCTTTGATCACCGTGAAAAGTGGTATATAAACCTAGCCAAATAAATAAATAAAAGACTGGGATCAACAAGATTTGAGAATAAAATGCCCAAACATCAAAAGGTAGATAAATTAATTTTATTTCAGTTTAGTGATTGGAATATGTCTGCATCTGGACTTCATAGGCAGTGTTTGTAAAGTGCCTGACCACCACGGGCTAAAGTCAAACCAGATATTCCGTGCCGGAATCTGGATATCCTCCAGCGTTGAATATCCAGTTTCAGCGCTGATCAGCATAGCTATCCACAGACACTGAATATCCCTCTCCGCGGGATTTACTGGGTTAGCAGGTCCTGCTAACTGGATAAACCCTTTGGAATTATGGTCTGTATATACATGCTTTATCTTTATATGCTGCACAGTACAGGGACATCTGCAGCTGTTTCAGTTTCTCTGGTGTTGCACTGCATGCAGTCTGGGGTTTTTTGGGCGGTGGGAGGAGGGTTCAATTAACTTTTGTCTGCAGAATTTTATTTTCAGTTTGTGGTAATTTATTCTATACTTGGTTAGATTCTATCTTTATTCTGAATGTGAGCGAGGTCAGATATTCTATTATCGTGGAGTTCCCACGTAAGGATCTGTAGTAATCCAGCTTGTTCAGTTTTCCAGATAGATTTATGGGCCCACTGCAGTATTTATACTGCTGCTCTTTTCTGGGTAGGCTCCTTGTCTGAGTTTTGGAAGTTGATGCTGTTATGGTAGATTTTATCTGAGGATTCTGAGTAATTTTGAAAGGTTTTGCATTACATCACAATGGGGGTCATTCTAAATTGCTTAGACATGATTTGGATGTCCAAAAACATGCACATGGATGTCCAAATCATAGAGACTGTCCCGGAGTGATACGGGAACGGGGTCTTTAGACATCTTCCCTGCAGGGATGTCTAAATAGGCAGGGGATGTGATGGAGTTATGTCTGGGGTACATCTGAGGTACAGCTACAGACATACAGTAGATGTTTCCAATCGACTTTAGAACCTTTGGGGACGTCTGTGCCCATGCCCAAACTTAGATCTTTTCCAGGCACGAACAGGAATTGGTAAAGTGCTTGTTTCAGCATTAAAACCTCTGGAGTGTATTGAAGTTGGCACTACACTATACACTATCCTCCGTACACTTCACAATGACAATGCTATATGAGCTATTGTGTTCCTTTGGGAAACTTGCTTTGGGTTTGCAGCATCACTGCATAGCTCATAGGTGTCCCTGGTATTAAATACTATTCCAGGGACATCTATGTAGACGTCCATACCAGGCATATCCCACATTTGTGAAATCATGCCCAAACCTGAACCTGCTTGCTGATTTTAGGTATGTTCAGGCTTGGACATCCCAGTTTGCCTTTGGATGTCCTTCGTAAAATGTCTCCTAATATGTCCATGACTGGTGAGGATTTATATTGCATTTATTAAGATGACACCAGAATCGGCGATTATTTTTTGTGTTGACAGTGTAATCCCCAGGATCTTTTGAATGGGCACGCCACCCAGCTGAGTTTACTGACCACCCGGCTAACTTAATCTGATGAACTGACATGGCAATATAATGAAAATGAATCAAAACATGAAAGACTACTAGTTAAGTTGTTTGTTGCCAACCAGTTTATAGAGCTGCTTATAATGGTTTGATGGGGGGGGGAGAGGGCTGTGTAAGTGACTTTTCATTAATCAGATTTCATGTTTTGTTTGTTTGTTTTATTGTAACATTGTTTTACTAAATTGCATGTGTATGTTTAGAAGCCGCCTAGGATTTTAGATGGGTGCCATATGCATTTTAAAATAAAATATACTAAATTTATGCAAATGTTGCTGCAGTGAGTCTCCGCACATGGCCCTGCATCACCCTCATGCTGTCTTTGGGGGAAAGTAGACAGGAGGGCGCACTGGGAAAGCAGAAACCTCATATTAGGACCTGCATGATCAGAGAATAAAATGGTCAGACAACAAAGTTAGAAGAGAATTTTATTTTCAATTTAATGACCAGACTTGGTGCTATCTTGATATTTTATACAGTACATGGAAATGCATCTCTTTTTATTTCTCTGGTATTGGGGTTGCAGTTTAATTTTTATCTGCATATGTTTATTTTTAGGTTACAGTCACTTATTCTGTACTTGGTGAGGGTCTGTGTTTTGAGTGTGTGACCAAGGCCAGGTGTTCTGTTAACATGGAGTTTGTATGTAGTGATCTGTACTGTAGTATTCTGAATTCTTCAGATGTCCAAATAGGTGTTTGGATATTCCAGGTCCCACTATAGTATTTAGAGTGATGCTTTTTTTTTTGGATGTCCTCCTTATGTGAGTTTTGGAAGTTGGTGTTGTTATGGTATGGTATGGTAGATTTGCTGTGTAGATACTCGGTGACTTTGTTGTAGGGTTTTGTATTAGTTCACAATATGTCTGGTACTGGATAATGTTTGTTTTTTTAAGATATTGAGTTCTGTGGATGAATGTCCTGGTTCTGCTCTGCACCCACTGTTGAGGAAGGGGGTTCTGTAGATGCAAAATATATGTTGAAAAGAAAAAGCAAGAACCATAATGCAGTTTAACACAAAATAAAAATGAGTTATAATTTCATTTTATAAACCGTGCTGTGGTTCTCTCTCTTTCTTTTAGCTCCTTGGTGTGCAAACTCTTGCATTTCCTTCATATAATCTAATCAGCTCTTTTGGTTTGGTTCAGTACCTGACTGAAGTTTTCAGAAAGCCCTCCCCCCCCCCCCCAAACTACAGGGGGGGGCACCATCTCATCCCTTACCTCAGTCTGCAGATTGCCTTGATCTGCCCTGCCTGTGAAAGCAGGAGTTAGAGAGGAAGTGAGAGAAAACGCGGCAGGGTTCAAACCAACAAGGAGGGGCGAGCTGGGGCGGCTCAAGCTGTGACACAGACAGGGCTTATGATGGGGGAATTTTGAACAAAATATTTTTAAATTATCATCTTTGAGCAATATTTATGCATGCCACTATAAAATAATTATTACTTAAAGACAGTGATTATTGAGTGTCATTTGAACAAATAAAGACTGTAGAATATGGTCTTGCATTTGCCTGAAAGGCCTTGTGTAAAGTTTCTTGTTCAACCAAAAGACAAAGGGGCCAAAAAGCCAGAGAAGGGAAATAAAAGTGATGCTCCAAAACTTCGCATAGAAAAGGAAGGCTTATTAGGGTGAAACGATACCCTGGAAAAAGTTAGGTGGACAGGTTCTTGGGGTCTTTACGAGGGCTGTCTTGTCCTTTTCTCTTTCAGTGCTATACAGCCTGCTTTGGATACATGCATATGTTTGTTGTGTTTGAATTGCTTAAAAAATAGTTAGGAGTTAGGTAACTGCAACTGTTTAATATCAAGCTTACATTTTTGTAGCTGAAAATAAAATTGCCATATTTCATTAGTTAGCTAGCCGCAGACTAGACACGTAGCAGTGGAGCCCCGTTAAGTGAATTTCTGATTCAGTGGGAGAGCTCTGCCTTGCAGTAGTTGCTGCCCGTGTCAGTTGACAGCTATTAAATGTCAAACTTCCACTGACTCCTCCTCTGGGATGACAAAAATCGGGCAACTATACAAAAACCCACCCAAAATGAGTAAAAGCATTATTACAAATTCATAGTTCTTTATTTATTTATTTAACAATTTTTATATACCGTCTTTCTACAAGTCAAGACGGTTTACATAGAACATTTTTGGCAGTATATTTCGACTGTTTACATGGAACAAGATAACGGTGGATACATATGGTAACGAGAAGAACTAATTACAAAGATCAAAGATCAACTATTTACATATGAGTTTACAATGAGCCATATGGTAGTATAATAGAATTTGAGTGCTGCAGAAGGAGTAGGGAGGAAGGTGTAAAGGATTATGAGCTAAAGTGGAAGGGAGAAATGTTCAAGGAAAAGATGGGTTTTTAACTTCTTTCGGAACTCAGAGTGGTTTGAACAGTTCCAAAGTTCATGAGGAAGGGCATTCCATAAGGAAGGAGCATAAAGGGAGAAGGCCCTGTTACTTGTGGATTGTTTGCAGTGTCTCTTATTTATAGAGATGGTCAGTAAGTTTTTGGTTATAGAGCGGCGTGTTCTTGTGTTATTGGAGGAGAGGAGGAGGGGGGAGAGGCATGGAGCTGACTCATTAGAAATGATTTTATGTGTAAGAGTGAGGACTTTGAATTTAACTCTGTATTGGATGGGGAGCCAGTGGAGATCATAGAGGACAGGAGTGATGTGGGAACGTCTAGAGTTGTTAGTTATGAGCCGCGCTATCGTGTTCTGGGCTATTTGGAGCGGTTGAATAGTGTTCTTGGGAAGGCCATGATAGATAAGGTTACAGTAATCAAGAGAAGGGATTGTGAGGGCCTGGCAGACAGTACGAAAGGAATTTGGGCTTAAGAGGGGTTTGAGGTTCCTGAGGGTACGGATCTTTGCGTATATTATATTAGTGGTTCTCTTTATTTGGTCAGTGAAGGAAAGGTTCTGATCCAGGATAATACCAAGATATTTCACTTGGTTTTTTATAGTGAGTGTGAGATCACCGATAGTAAAAGTGGGAGGTGGGGTATTTATTTATTTATTACAAATTCTTATATACCGCGCTATTTAGAATCAGTGCGGTTTACATTGTAACAACATTTGCAATAGAACAATATCTTTTGCTTACATTAAACAGGGATTGTAACTTGGAAGTAACAGGGTAACTATATACAGATCAACAAAGGTGCTTATAGATTATTTAAATTATATTGTGTAATAGAATCGTAATGTGGTCATGGTGATTATGAATGTTCTTGATGGTGGATTCTTTGAGAGGGTATATGTAGGATTGGAAAATACCTGGAGAACCTCAGTTTTGGATTGATTGATTAAGAGGTTATGCTGGGAGAGCCAAGTTTTTAGGCTAGTTAGGCATTCACTCAATTTAGAAAAGTTAGGGTTAGAAAGGTTAAAAGGGGTGAAGCACATCATGTTGTCTGCATATAGCTGATACTGAATGCCATAGTTTTGGAAGATCTTACAGACAGGTTGGAGGAAGATATTAAATAGAAGCGCAGAAAGACTGGATCCTTGGGGGACACCTTGTTTTAGGATAAATGGGTGGGAGGTATCGTTTCCAATACAAACCTGTTGGGTTCTGTTATCTAGGTAGGAACGGAACCAGTTCAGGGTTGTACCTCTGAGTCCTATTTCATGGAGTCTGTTTAGGAGTTGATGGTGAGGAAGGGCGTCGAAAGCAGCTGATAAGTCAAGGAATATGAGAAGACATCCTTGAGAAGGATTCTGGGTGTGGAGGTATAAGGAATCGAGAAGGGAGGTAAGAAGGGTTTCGACTCCATGGTTCTTTTTGAAACCATGCTGGAATAAGTCGAGGGGGGAGTGATTATCAATATAGTTTTGAAGTTGAGTTTGGACCAGCTTTTCAGTTATTTTAGCCAGGAATGGGATACTAGAGATAGGTCTGTAAGAGGTAGGAGAAGTTGGGTCGAGTTTTGTACCTTTTAAGATAGGGCGGATAGTGGCATTCTTAAGAGGTGGTGGTACAGAGCCAGACTGGAGGGATGTTTGAACAATATACAGAATGTATGGGTTGAGAGAACTTCTAGTGGATTTGATCCAGGGGATAGGGCAAGGGTCAAGGGCAGAGGTTGCGGCATTTAAATCCTTTATGACATTAGATACATTTTCTAGTGTAAGGGGGTCAAAATCGCTCCAAGAGTTTGAGGGGGTAGGCTCATGTGGTTGGGTGCTATAGTCAGCAAAAGATTGGGAATTGTAGTCAGCAGAAGGTTGGGAGTTATTTGTAGATAGGGGAGGAAGGAATTTGGAAATCAAGTGGTTAGCTAAGGCTTGTGCAGTTATTTTTGGAGGCTGGTCCTGATGTAAGGGCTCGTTAGTTAAGGATTTGGTAATCGAGAACAGCTCTCTAGGTTTGTTAAGAGATCATTGAATAATATTTTCATTATATTCTTTTTTATGACTGAGGGTTTCAGAGCAGTAAGTTTGGAGTTTAGTTGAATAGGCAATGAGTGCATTAGGGTCTTGAGAGCGTCTCCATTTACGTTCAAGACGTCTAAGCTCTCTCTTGAGACTTCTCAGATTTGTAGAGAACCAGGGAGCTCTTTTATGGTGTTTTTGAGGATGTTGGTTCGGTGGGAGTAGAGAAGCTGCAGATAAAATCTCATTCCATTTAGAAATGTAGGACTCTTGGTTCAAGGTCTTATCATATAGTAGGTCAAGAGATGGTACTGTTTGCTCTAGAAAGGTGGCTGCATCGAATTGCTTAAATCTACGGGTATGATGAGCCTGGAGGGGAAGCTGATTTCTGTGAGTGGAGTAAGGGAAGGAGAAGAGGATGAGGGCATGATCAGACCACGGTACAGGTTGAATGGTATGTGTGACCTGATCAGTGTTTAGAAAGTGTTGTGGGATAAATATAAGGTCAAGGGTGTTTCCTTTGGAATGCGTAGGGAGTTCCAGTATTTGGGAGAAGTGGAGGGCATTCATTGCTTGGAGGAAGGTAGAGGATTGTATTGGAGATGTGGAGTATAAATTAAAATCACCTAGGGATTATGAGAGGGCATGAGGCAGGTTGGGGGGAGCAGGCTGTGTCTAGGATTGTGGAGAGATCAGATGAGTCAGTCTGAGGTGCTCGATATAAGAGATGCAGGGATAGCGTAGAGTTGGAGACTGTAATAGAGTCCATGCCTATGGTAGAGGTAGATTCAATAGTAGAGAGTTGTAGATTAGATTTAGATATAATGGCTACACCTCCACCTCTGCCATGTGCTCTGTTGCATATAGTGATTGAGTATGCTTTGGGGCATAATTGGTTTATTAGGACCATGTCGGTATCTTGGAACCAGGTTTCAAGTAAGGCAGAATATATCAAGGTCATAATCGGAAATAAGGTCAGCAAGTAGGGGGATTTTATTTCTAGCTGAGCGAACATTGAGTAGGGCGCATTTGAGAGGGGGATGGGGTAGGTCAGAAAGAGAGTTAGGTGTAAGGTTGGGATTTATAGTGATAGGTTTGAGTTTACAAGTACGGTAGTGGGGGTTATGGTAGGTATAAGGAAAATGTGGTGGGATGTATAGGTGTCTGGGAGAGTGGATTATTGGAATGGGGGTGTTATGAGTCAGAGTTAGCGCATGTGGGAAGGTAAGTAAGGAGGTACATAATATGGAGAGGATAACCCATAAGATGAATGGGCAGGAGCTACGCGGGGTCATACTGGGAGAGGTTGGGAGTAGATAGCACTATAGGATTTGATAAAGTGTAGGTGATAAAGTGTATCCTTTCTGTGATAAGATCTCTTTCCATAAGCCCTAGCACTACAGCGACATTGCACTAGGGCAGCTAGTCGGATTTTAAAGATAACCACAATGAATATGCATATGAGAGATTTAACTGACAGAAGACAGAAGGTGACAGTAAACGGAACCCACTCGGATGAAAGGAAGGTGATTAGCGGTGTGCCCCAGGGTTCGGTCTTGGGACTGGTACTGTTCAATATATTCGTGAATGATATTGCTAAAGGGTTGAATGGAAAAGTCTGTCTTTTTGCAGAGGACACCAAAATTTGCAAGAGTGGACGCCCCTGAGGGAGTGGGGAACATAAGAAAAGATCTACAAAAGCTGGAAGAATGGTCTAATGCTTGGCAGTTAAGATTTAATATGAAGAAGTGCACTATCATTTTCCCTTGGGAAGCAGATATCCAAGGGAAATGTACACGATAGGGGGCGAGAGATTGGTGTGCACGGTCCAGGAGAAGGACTTTGCTGTGATTGTTTCTGATGATCTCAAGGTGGTGAAACAGTGCGACAAGGTGGTGGCAAAAGCCAGAGGTATGCTGGGTTGCATACAGAGAGGAATTACCAGCAGAAAGGAAGAGGTACTAATGCCACTGTACAAGTCGCTGGTGAGGCTTCACTTGGAATATTGTGTTCAGTTTTGGAGACCGTATCTCGCAAAGGATATAAAAAGGCTGGAAACGGTTCAGAGGAAGGCGACCAAAATGATTTGAAGCCTGCGTCAGAAGACTTATGAGAAGAGACTTGAAGACCTAAATATGTACACTCTGGAGGAGAGGAGGGACAGGGGAGATATGATTCACACCTTTAAATACTTAGAGTATTAATGGACAAACAAACCTTTTCCAAAGACGTGGAAGCTGTAAAACTAGAGGGCATAACATGAAGCTGCAAGCGGGTAAACTGAAAGGCAATATCAGGAAATACTTTTTCACTGAAAGGGTGGTGAATACTTGGAATGCCCTCCCGATGGAAGTGGTGGGGGCAAACACAGTGACAGAATTCAAAATGGCATGGGACAGACACAGTGGATCCCTTTATAGAAACAGGATACAATCAAAATTAACATAACTCTCTCTTATATCTGAACAAATAGGGGTGACCTACACAGAGCAGTGGGTACATCCCTAAACAAAGGCATGGGGAGGGGTGACCTGCACAGAGCGTCAGGTGCACCTACTCTTGCTGCCTTGCTGTGCAGACTAGATGGACCATACTGGTCTTTATCTGCCATCATATACTATGTGACTATATTTGCAAGTGCTGCCTTTGTTGTATGGAAATTTCTTTCATGTATATTCATTGTGGTTCATGTGAAACCCTGACGAGCTAGGTGTGCCCCCGAGGACTGGGTTAAGAATCCTTGTTCTAATAGTGCGATTGGCTTCCAGATTATGGTTTTCATCCTATAGCCCAAAAGTCCTTAGATTAAATGGTCTATTTATAGTCTAAAAATCAATTATTTTATGCATTATATATATTCTAATTCAAGGACATTAAAAAAAAAACCATATTCCCCCCTTCTGTGTATTTACTAACTTAGTGTTTTCTGCCCGACATTACCACTGTTGGCTGTGGTGGATCCCACGCCCATCTAGAGTCTTATACAGCGATTTTCAACCACTGTGCTGTGGCACTTTGGTGTGCTGCGAATGGTCCGCAGGTGTGCCATGGGAGTTTGGGGGAGGGTCACTTATTAACAGGGCCACGGGGGGAGTGTGAGGGAGGGCAGAAGCAGTGTCATTCTTCAGTCTGGTGTTGTTCGGATCAGGTGTGTTATTCATTTGATGTATCTTCCTTGGACTGCGTGAGAGATCCTTCTGTGTTAAATGCGTACAACTCAGCAGAATTAACTGTTGCAGAAGATGAGTTGATGGAAATCAAATACAGAACTGAAACTGAAACACTCATCACCAGCTATGGCCTTGTTCTGGTTGTCGCTCCGAGAGGAATAGCCCATCCTCACAAAGATGGTGATTAAAGCAAATTTATTCATCTAGTCATCAGTTATATGTAACACTTACCATTACCCAGAATTGTTCAATTATGCAGTTTATTGAAAACCACCTTGACTCTTTCAACGGTGGTATAAAAAAAAGCATTAAATAAATAAAATAAATGTATAAACCCAAATTAGCTCCAATTCCAAAATCTGCCTTAACAAGGCCTATACTAAATTACATGGAGCCCAACTATCTCCACTCAAAGCAGCTGAGCCAATTTGAATGCTCCTAGCTGAAGGATTAGGTTTTTCTGTGCATGAAATGAATTTAAAGCAAAGGTCTAAACATGCCACATATGGAGCTGCTGAAAAAATTCCGCATAAAGTTATTCATAAGGTACAGCTTGGGGAAAGGTCATAAGAATATTTCAGTTTGTTTGAATAGTCCTTGGGGTTGTGTCAAGTCCATCTTGTAAAGTAGAAACATCAAGACACAAGTCCATAGCAACAAATATACTGCTTGTTCTGTGTCATTTTTACCAAGCTTCATTGTTCATCATGGATCAAAAAACCTCCTACTAATGTCTTTGCAGATATGAACAACGTGATTTTCTACTTTGTAAGACTTTCTTATTTTCCATATTGTTATCTTCTTTTCTCCTTATTTACATTGGTTCATGGCAACATCATTCATGCAAGTCAAAAGCTCAAACATGAATGCAGAGACAACTGATAAAAATTCAGAAACAAGCTTTGATAAGTCCATAAATCTATAACCTAGCTGGGGTGACTAATAGAATGGATGGCAGTTCAAAAACAAGCATAGCACATCATTTATTTATTATTTATGTTATTTATTTCAGTAGGTTTATATACTGCTTTTCACACAGGTTAAAACGGTTTACAGCGAACAAGAGATAATACAAGAAACGTTTACACTGGAACATAATAACTTTGTACAATGAACAAGGGTAGGGCAATTGTGAAGGTTAATTATGTACAAGGTCAATTATGCACAGGTTTCTAAATTGACTGCGTATTTTTGTGGTGCTTGATATGTTTGTTACCTGTGTGTTTTTGTTTTGGGGGCAGGTTCTGACGTGTGTTTAGTTGTTGAGCTGTTTGGGTGGGGGGGGGGGGAGTGGTGAAGTACAAGGTAAAAAGATGGGGTTTGAAAAGTTTGCGGAAAGTTAGGAGGTCTGTGGTGTTTCTTATGTTGTCTGGGTGGGTGTTCCAGGTGGTTGGGGCATAAAATTCAAAGACTCTGACTGAGGCCTGTTGGGTACTCTTTCTTATGGACTGGGGGATTGCTAGTGTGTTCGTGATGGAGGTTCTCCGGGATCTGTGTGATTGTTGAGGGGTGATGAGAGTGCTGAGGTAGGTGGAGGAGTGACGGAAGAGGGCTTTGTGTGTCATTAGCAGCATCTTACAGAGTATTCTACTTTGCAGTGGGAGCCAGTGGAGGTGTTTGAGAGGATGGGGGTGATGTGCTCATATATAGGTGAATTTGTAATGATTCTTGCGACGGTGTGTAATGCCATTTGAAGAGAGTGGAGCAGTGATTTGGGGAGTCCGTAGTCTACTGAGTTGCAGTAGCTGGTGTGGGGTGTTGTGAGGGCTTGTAAGACTGATCGGAAGTCAGAGGGGGCAGGGAGGGGGCGGGGGTGTTGTTGCATGTGGGTTTTGTGATAGATTGTTTGCTATTTGTGATTTCAATGTGAGGTGGCGGTTGAGGGCGATGCCCAGGTATTTAACGTCTGGTATGATTATAATTTGAGTGTTGTTGAGAATGATGGAGTCGGGGGGTTGAAGGAGGTGTTCCTGGTGACAAGTAGAACTTCTGTTTTTTTCAGGTTTATGGATAGGTAGTTTTTGGATAACCACTGAGAGACCTCAGAGAAGCATTGTTGAAGCTTGTGGTATGATGGGCTATTGAGGTTGAGTGGTGTATAGAGCATAATATTGTCTGTGTAAATGTGGTAGGTGACGTGAGTTTGAACGATGTTACAGAGTGGTTGTAGGTAGATGATGAAAAGGAGGGCAGAGAGAGTGGATCCTTGGGGGACGCCTTGAGTTTGAGTGTAGGGGATGAGGATAGTGACCCAATTCTGATCAGCTGTGTTCTGTTGTGAAGGTAGTTCTTGAACCATCTTAATATGGTGCCCTGGATTCTGATTGACTGGAGGTGATGTAGGAGGGTTTTGTGGTTGATGTGTCAAAAGCAGTGCAAATGTCAAGGAAAATCATGATGAAACCTTGGTGGATGTTCTGGGTTCCCATTATGAGTTTGTTGAGCAGAGAGGTTAGGAGGGTTTCGACTCTATGCCGGGGTTGGAAGCAGTGTTGTTGTGGGTCAAGTGGTGTGTGTGTGTGTCAAGGTGATCTTGTAGTTGGGCTTGAACTGTTTTTTTCTATTATTTTGGATAGGAATGGTAAACTAGCAATAGATCTGTAGGAGAATGGGTCTGAGGAGTCAAGGTGGGGCTTTTTTTAGGAGAGGGTGAATTGAGGTTTTTAGGCAGGCCAGTAGGTAGCCATGTAGTAGTGAGGTTTGGGTGAGTTTGGCTAAGAACTGTGAGTTCAGGTAGGGTGGCTTTGATCCAACTGGGTGGATAGGGGTCAAGGGAGGAGGTGGTGGTGTTAAGTGAGGAAGCAATGTTCTGGATATTTTCGGTTGAGATTGTTTCAAAGGTGGTCCAAGAGTATGTTGATTTGGAAGGGGGTAGGGATTAGTCAGGTTGGGCATATGGGCAGTGGTAGCAAGTGGAGTAGTAGTCTGCCAGCTGTTGAGGAGTGATAGGGTAGTTTGTGGGGTTGTTGGTGGGTGTTGCTGTGAGTTTTTTTACGAGAGAGAATTCACGTGAGCGGTTGAAGGATATTTGTATTAGTTTTGTATGGTAGCTTTGTTTTGCGAGGTTGGCAGCTTGGTTATCTTCTCTCAGGAGGTTCATGTACTGAGTTTGATCTGTGGGTAGTCATCATTTTCTCCATCTTGTTTCCTTAGATGGGATTTGAGCTTGCGGAGGTAGGGTGTGTACCATGGGGTCTGTTTGTGGGTGGAGTTCTGAGGGTGGGTGGAGGTTGGTAGCGAGATGGATTCATTGAGAAGGTCATTCCATGTGTTGATGGTGGAGTCAAGATCATGGGGTTCTGTAGTAGTAATTGGGGAGATGTGGTTGAGGAAAAAGTCTTTGTGGAATTGTTTGAATCTGTTCTTATGCAGGTTGGTCGTTGTAGACTTGCAGAGATTTTTTGAAATGTAGTTGGAAAGCTACTATTTTGTGGTTTTCTGGCTATACCACAAAGACATCATCCTAGACCATCCCTACTGTGGTAGCATTTTATGCAGTGGACATGCTTTGTAGCAGTGGGGACACTATAATAAAATATTTGGTGGCAGATAAAGACCAGTAGGGCCCATCTAGTCAGCCCAGTAAGGTGGCTAGAGTAGGCGTACCCGCTGCTCTGTGCAGGTCACCTCCCTCTATTGACAGGGGTGTTTGTGAAGGACAAAGGAAAGATGGAGGATTCAAAGAACTGGCAGATCCTGGCAGAAAACCTCTTCCCGTCTCCTATAGACCTTGGACAAAGGAGAAGATTAATCTTTCAGTAGGACAATGATCTGAAACACAAAGCAATGACGTGCCTCATCTTTTATGGCCCAGCCAAAGCCAATAGAAAGTCTGTTGCAAGATTTGAAGACTGCAGTCCATAGACAAGCCCCAGCCATCCTGAAAGAACTTGAGTTAATTTGTAAAAAGAATAGGCATAAATTGTACTCTCTCACTGTGCAAAGTTGGTAGATACTTTATCCTAAATGATTCATGGCTGTTACACTGCATTGCAAAAGTATTCATCCCCTCTGTTTGTCCTGTTTTGTTGCATTACAGCCTGGAATTAGTTGGGGGTTAGCACCATATAATATACACAACATGCCTATGACTTTGAAGGTGCAAAATATCCTTTATTGTGACACAAACAATAATTAAGACAAAAAAAAACATGAAAGCAGGAGTATGCATATGTATTCACCCTCTAAAGTCAATACGTTGTAGAGCCACCTTTTGCTGCAATTACAACTGCAAGTCTCTTGGAGTATGTCTTTTAGCTTAGCGCATCCAGCCACTGGGAATTTCACCCATTCTTCAAGGCAAAACTGCTCCAACTCCTTCAAGTTAGATGAGTTGTGTTGGCGTACAGAAATCTTCAAGTGATGCCACAGATTCTCAATTGGATCTGGGCTTTGACTAGGTCATTCCAAGACATTTAAATATTTCTTTTTAAACCAGCTTTAGCAGTATGTTTAGGGTCATTGTCCTGATGGAAGGTGAATCTTCATCTCAGTCTCAAAACTCTGGCAGACTGAAACAGGTGTTCCTCAAGAATTGCCCTGTATTTAGTGCAATCTATCGTTCCTTCACTCCTGACCAGTTTTCCTGTCCCTGCCAATGAAAAACATCCCCACAGCATGATACTGCCACCACCATGTTTCACTGTGGGAATGGTGTTCTCGGGGTGATGGGAAGTGTTGGGTTTGCACTGGCGTTTTCCATAATGGCCAAAAAGTTCAATTTTCGTCTCATCTGACCAGAGAACCTTCTTCCATGTGTTTGGGGGGTCTGCACATGCTGATGTGCATGTTTTCTTATTTCTTTCTTTAAGCAATGGCTTTTTTCTGGTCACTCTTCCATAAAACCCCACTCTGTGGAGTGTATGGCTTAAAGTGGTCCCATGGACAGATACTCCCATCTCCACTGTGGATCTTTGCAGCTCCTTCAGTGTTATCCTTGGTGTCTTTGTAGTATCTCTGATTAATGACCTCCTGGTCTGGTCTGCGAGATTTGGTGGGCGGCCTTCTCTTGTCAGGTTTGTAGTGGTACCATATTCTTTCTGTTTTGTTATAATGGATTCACTGATGCTCCATGGGATATTCAGAATTTGGGATTTATTTTTTTTTATAAATCAACACTGATCTAAACTTCTCCACAGCTTTGTGTCTGACCTGTTTGGAGTGCTCCTTGGTCTTCATGTTGCAGAGTCAGGGGCCTTTCAGAACAGGTATATTTATACAGGCATCATGTGGCAGATCATGTGACACTGATTGCACACAGGTGGACCCTAATCAACTAATTATGTGACTTCTGAGGTTAATTGGTTGGACCAGATCTTATTTAGGGGTTTCATAGCAAAAGGGATGAATACATATACACTTTTCAGTTTTTACTTGTTTCTTTATATATACAAGGTATTTTATTGTCTTTTCTCTTACCAATTTGGACTATATTGTTAGGTCTATTATCTAACATCCAAATGAACCTCCATTTTCATTCCAGGTTGTAATGTGACAAAACAGGACAAAAACCAAGGGGATGAATATTTTCACAAGGCACTGTATTGTTCCAAAGAGACTTCCACGAGGTAGAGAAGCAAGGGGTGGAAGACTTATGCAATCAAGTCTTTTTGGTTTCTTATTTTTAATTACGTACTGACCGTTTCTATAATTGTTTCATGTTGAAAACAGAGTAGGTTTAGATCAGTGAAAAACTTCTACTTGCATTTTGAATTGTATTGTATAGACAGCAGAATGTAAAAAATGTACAAGTGTGTAAAGACTTTTAGAAGGCAGTTGCAAACTTGTTACAGAATATCCCGTGAAGACAGAATGATGTGTTCACGTGCTTCAAGTTAATCTTTCTGCCTTGTTTGTCTCTGCACAAGGAATGCAATGCTCATTTGTTACAGCATGTTCCAGAGGCTTGTGCAGGAACAGAATGCAGAGACCAAAAGATAAATCAGTATTTGTTATTCCATCTCCTAACCTAAACTATTTTATGATAGGGGTGACCCCACCATTCGGTAAGCTTGGAATGTCAAACCCCCACTTTTTTAGTCAGTCTAAATCAGAAGTATTATTTTAGTTGATGAGAGTTCACTGGATTTTGCACAGATTCACATGGAACAAAGATACATCTGGCACTGGATGCTCTTTATCTTGTGTTTAAATCTGTTTTATTATTTACAATAAAAAAACCAATATAAGTGTCAAAGCAGTAACAAACCAGTGAAACAAACAGCACCAGCAATTTGACATAGATAAACAATAGAAAACAATAGAACAAAACCCCCCGCCCCCCCCCCCCCCACAGGGAAGGGCATCTCAGATCAACAATAAAGGTACATGTGAGATGAACGGCAGGGATGCCATAAGCACGAGGGAGACCGTAATTAGTACAGTCACTATTACTAAACCATACTAGCCCCCCTCCCACCCCCACCCCAATGGCTATCTCAAGCTATTGCAGGCAGATCCAGGGTGCACTCTTCTCCCGGATCTGTCTCCTAACGTACTAAACTGAACAGAACCCCCCCCCCCCCTTATCCCCCAACCGCCCCCACCTTCCCCCCACCCCTTCACAATCCTCACCTAGCATGTAGTAAAGGTGTGAGAGGAGAACAAAGGAAAGGCCGAAGAGGAGAGCCCCTCGGCTTCCAGAACATCCAACTACCAGGCTGTCAGGCTGGCCCAAGAGGAGAGGAAAAAAGAGGAAAAGGAGCAATCCCCCGATAGAAACATGTCCAGGTTTGGAAGCCCCCCCCCTCCCTGCCTCTACATACACCGCAAGGCGAGGTGATTGATTAGAGTGGCCGCCTATAAAGGATTGCTTACTCAGGGACCCCCCAGGACTCGGCGACGAACCCCAGCAGGTAATAACTGTAGATGGGGCCCCCAACCCTGAAGAAAGCGGGCCCAACGACGCTCATTACCGACCGCCGCTAAACGTTCCATAAGGAGAAGCTTATGAAGTATGACCCGCCATATCCCGTATAGCGGACCCCTGACATCAAGCCATTGCTGCATAATTGTCATTCATGCAGACACCAGCACCAGACGCAGCCAACGCAGTGCCCAGCCTCCTAGAGAAGTCCCCCAGGTATCTTCCCATAGGTCCAAAACTAAGTGGCGTGCAGTGAGAAGTTCCATGTGCGGCACGCATCGAAGAAGATGCGATGTCACCCGCCCCCAGAACAGCTGGACCCTGGGGCAATGCCAAAACATATGACCCAGCGTCGCCTTGGCGGCCCCGCACCTAGGGCAGCAGTGGTTCGCCGCAAGTCTGGCTTTCCATGCCCGAACAGGGGCAAAATAGAGGCGACGCATAAGACGGTACTGAGTGTCACGATGCAGAACCTGAATACTCACAGTAGGAATGGCCGCCAACCCTGCCAAGAAGGATTCCTCTCCAATGCGTTCACCTAAATCTGCCGTCCAGGCTGCTGCCAAAGTGTCAACAGCACTAGGCAGCAACCCATCCCACAGCATCCGATAAAGTGCCGACACTCGGGTTTTCAGAGCACCCCCCAGAAGAGCTAATTCAAGTTCAGAACATATTGTCACTCGCAATGCTGCTTCCGGGATCGTACGGAGGTAGCTCCGGAGTTGGGTATACTGGAACACATCCCAGAGCCCCAATGGGAACCGCCGTCGAAGTTCATCGAAAGCCACTAGCGTACCCTCCGGAGTTAACACATGCTCGAGGTTCACCAAACCCAGGTCCTCCCAGAATTGGAAACGAGTCCGCCCAATGCCGGCTACAAAATCCGCATTGCCCCGCAGAGGAAGATACGGTGTATAATAGGCGGAAATCTGACGTCCCGCACAGAAAAACTGCCACGCCCTCCGAAATGGGGCCAGAAAAAGACCTCTGAGGATCGGTGGAACCTCCCGAAGAGCGCGAGCATGCAGGAGATACCGAAGATGGAGGGGCGCCAACAAAGCTTCGAACTGCTCCTTCGGGGTCCACTCAGATAGATCCCACAACCAGTCCCGAACGTATCGCAGTAGACAGGCCATATTGTACCGCCGAACGTCGGGAAAGCCCATACCTCCTAAGGATCTAGGTTGTTGCAGAACAGCCAAGCGAACCCTGGGCTTGCGGCCCCGCCACAAGAATCTGTTAAAATAGCGTTCTAAATACCGAAGGTCCGTCCGTCGAAGAACCAGCGGGAGGGTCTGGAGGGGATAAAGGATCTTGGGAAGCAGTGTCATTTTACATAAGGCCACCCTGCCCCCCAACGACAAGGGTAAATCCCTCCAACGGTCTACACAAGTGGAAACCTCACCCAAGATCTTATTAACATTTAACGGGTAGAGATCTTCCAATCGTGCCGGCAGGTAGACACCGAGATATTTAAAATGGCCTGTCGCCCATCGCAGAGGGAACGGTCCCTGCCAGCCTGGTTGTCCTTCAGGGGTCAAATAGAGCGCCTCAGACTTATCTAGATTAAGACGTAGACCCGAAGGTATACCATATTCCTGGATAAGACGCAACAAATTAGGCAAACCCGTCTGCGGGTCCCCCAGATGCACAAGCAAGTCGTCTGCGAAGGCGGCAACCCGAAATTCGTCATGCCCCAGCCTAATGCCCCGAAATTGGGAAGCAGCTCGGATACGCAAAAGCAGGGGCTCCAGCGAGAGTACAAACAGCAGAGGCGACAGCGGGCAGCCTTGACGGGTCCCCTTTTGAATGGCGAAGGCAGGGGACATAACTCCATTGACCATTATGGCCCCTAGGGGATCTGCATACAACAGTTTGACCACATCGACGAAGAGACCTGCAAATCCCATCAACTCCAAGGTCTGATGCATAAAAACCCAACTGACGCGATCGAACGCCTTCTCGGCGTCGAAACTAACAAGTAACGATGTCTCCCCAGCCAGTCGCCCAGCACTAATAGATAATAGGATCCGCTGCAGGTTATAAGCAACCTGGCGCCCCCGGACAAACCCAGCCTGATCTTGATGAATTAAGGAGGGCAAGATGTGTGATAATCGATCCGCCATAATCTTAGCCAAAAGTTTGATATCAACATTTAGTAATGAAATGGGGCGATAAGATCCCGGCAAGAGAGGGTCCCGTCCCGGCTTGGGCAGAATAGTAATCAAGGCTTTATTGGGTTCAAATGGAAATTTCCCGCGGCTTACAAGATCCTCAAAGTATCCAATAAGGGGAACAACAATCGAGTCACTCAGGGTCTTGTAGAATTCACTCCGGAATCCATCGATACCTGGGGCACGCCCATTCTTAAGGTGCCGAATGGCTGTCTGGACCTCTTGGCCAGACAAGGGCAAATTAAGGGCCGTCAATTGCTCCTCCGTCAGCTTAGGAAGCCCACAGCCCTCAAGGAAGGAGCGCCCCAGCAAGGCCCCCGTCTCCTCATGGGCATATAACTGTTGAAAGAATTCAGTGAAAACCTTTTCAATTTTGGCAGAGTCACGAGTGACGGTTCCGTCAGGTTGTCGGATGGCCCCTATTTGCCGAGATCCACCAGGGGGTTTCAACAATGAAGACATCAGTTTACCAGCCTTGTTCCCAAATCGATAAAGTTTATAGCGATAGTACAACAACGATTTATACGCTCGCTGATGGAGTAGCGACTCTAGTTCTGATTGTACCTCCCGGAGTCTTCGTGCATGCACTCCCCTATGGGAGCCCACTGCCACCCGGCGTGCTCGGCCCAACTCCCTCTCCAACCCAATGATCCGCTGATTTAGTTGTCGGCGTCGGTGGCTCTGATAGCTAATGATATCTCCCCGGAGTACCGCCTTACCTGCCTCCCAGAAAAGTGCGGGAGAGATATCCGACGAGGCATTTAAGAGTTCATATTCCTTCCAGCGATCCCTCAAAAAAGATTCAAATCGCGCATCCCCACAAAGCTCCAGAGGGTATCGCCACACCCTACCTGGAGGAGGGCGGCTCCCTCGCAGATCCAGTAGCACCATAGCATGATCCGAAATACCAAGAGGGCCGATATTGGCCTTTGAGACCCGACTGAAAAGTGATTCTGCCACCAGAAAAAAGTCGATATGCGACCAAGTGCCATGTGCCCGAGAAAGATGAGTGTAGTCCCTGTCACCAGGGTGTAACACCCTCCATATATCGAGAAGGTCATACGCGTCACAGAGGCCCCGGAGCCTACGGCGCGCCCGAGGATTCCCTCTTTCCAAAGGACTTGACCTGTCGAGACCACTAGCCATGGTAACATTGAAATCACTGCCTATAATGGCCTCATATCCACTGGAGTCAGCCAATAACTTGGAGAGGTCCTGGAAAAAGGTAGCCTCATATACATTGGGACCATATACAGAGCAGAGAAACACCTTCCTCCCAGCCAAACTCCCCCATACACCAACATACCGACCCTGCGGGTCAGTGACAACCCTTTCTTCCTCCCAGGGAGTGGATTTGGCCACCAGAACGGCCACCCCCCGCTTCTTCCCCACAGCCGGGGCCCCATAAACATGAGCTTTAAATCCTAGGCCCAGTTTCTGGTGTTCCACCCCGGTTTGATGCGTCTCCTGCAGTAAAATAATATCCGCACGGTGGCGCTTCAAATGCTGCAGAACCTTGGAACGTTTCACCGGAGAGCCCAACCCACAAACATTCCAGGAAATTACTCGGGTAATGTCAGCCATAACAGTTTTGGATATCAGGAAGCCAGAATTTGCTCACCCAAAATTCTATAAGGAGAGGGCCCCCCCCAGCCAAGAGCTCTCCCCTGTATTATGTCACACCACATACTACTAGAAATCCATTCCTTCCTCGTTCTCCAGTTAACACAACTTACATTCACACACATCCTCTCTCCCCATTCAACTAATTCAATTTCCCCCCTCACCCCATACACGCTTTGAAACTCAGTGTCATGTCCCCCCATCCCTTCCCCCCTTCCCCCCCCTCGCCTCCCCTTAACCCCCCCCCACCAACCCCCTCCCCCCCCCTCCCCTGATCACCTCCTTCAACCCTACACCAGCTTGGGCTGGTCCCACCTAGACTTCGGTAGCATGCAGGCCCCCCCGCCCCTCCCCATCTGCAACACGGTGCCAGCCCCTTCTACTCCGCCTAGCCACCACCCCAATGCCGTCCGTATCAGAGAGGCAGGAGTGACCGTAGCTCAGCAGATGTCCTTAACGTACGGAGCTATCCACTGCAAAACTGCACCGCGGGCCCCCTGCAGCTGTCTCAATCATATGCCAAGATACATAATACAAAGGATTCCATGCAGGGAGAGGCAGCCTGTGGCAAAATTGTGGCTTAATTGTCCTTCCCCCCCCCCCACCCCACTCCTATCTCACTGCAACTACTCGGCTACTGTTGAAATGGAACAGCGTTGGGAGCCAGGGGAGCCGAACAGTATCTCCCTCGACACCCAAAACCTCCCACCTGTGTGGAAACAACGGATTGGCCCGCCAGGCACCCCCAACAGTGCGCCTCCGCAATCAATTGTGCAATACTAATGACCCATGTATTGACATGATCAGGACACGGAACAACAGAACGTCTAAAGATCCCTTCCACCCTCTCCCAAAAGTATCATTACTGGTGGGGCCTTTGCGCTCCAGTGGGCCGAGACCGGCTACAAATAATAGGCCACACATAATAACATCCGTGGAGTAACAATATCGGAGGAGCAGCGACCCACCGGCAGTCGCCAGTTGTGCACGGCAACGCCGCTACCCCTCCAACACCCACACCCCAAGGGTCCCCCTTGCGAGGCACCAAATGACGAGGGTTCCCCCCCATCTCTTCCCCTTACACCCAACGGGAGCTCAATGATGGATCGATCCCCCTCAGCTTTTACCCAACTATACCAAACTTCCTTGGGACCCATAGCCTCCCAAACACCCAGAGACAAGACACTACAGTTACCATTAACTAGAGACTGGTAACAAAGTAAAGAGTGAAAAGTAGCAAAATATAGCCAACCATAGATACGTGCTTAAGTGTCAGGACCTAAATACAAAATAACACATTGAGTCCTTGACAATCCAGTGTAGCAGGCCCGATAGCGCCCTTTATCCCCGGGCTCCAGGAACTTATTACAGTCGTGTATGCTGCAGAGTGGTTGAAGATGGTAAACGTCCGAAAGGGCCGGGGCGTATACAGGGCCTCAGTGCGACTCTCTCCTCTCTCCAGCAGAATCAACAGGGCTCAGGCCCCAGGCCCCGACAAACCAGTAGATGGAAGTCCGTGGATCACAGAGGGATAATATCAGGTAATAGTATATTCTCACCAGGCCTTTAGCCCAAACTGTTACAAAAGTCCCGGGCATCTTCGGGGGAGTTAAACACGCGGTTCCCCTTATCACTGTAAATTTGCAGGACTGCTGGATACGCTAACGTAAAGCGAACCCCTCTTTCAATAAGTTTGCTGCACATGTCCTTATATGCCTTGCGCTTGAGGGAGACGCCGGCGGAGTAGTCCTGGAAAATCAGGACCGAGTTGTTTGGGGCTCCTTTCCGCCGCAGCTGTCGGGAGGCCCTCAGTACCTCTTCTTTTTGCGTGGAGTTGAGGAATCGGGCGATCACCGCCCGAGGACGACGGTCACCCGCCCTGGAGGGCCCCAGCCTATGAGCTCGCTCCAGCACTATCTGCCCGACATCCTCAGGTAAGGACAGGGTGGTGGTTATCCAGTGTTCTAGGTGCCGCCTCAGATCCCGTTCTGCTATGGATTCCTCAATTCCAATGAATCGCAGGTTGTTTCGGCGACTGCGGTTTTCAAGGTCCTCCAATTTATCCTGGTGCTGGGCTATTGTCTCCTCCAAACTGCGAATCCTGGCAATGTCTTGTACGTGTTGATCTTCCAGGGAGCCGATCCGGTTTTCGGCATGCTCGACTCGCTTTGTAAAATCTGCTACTGCCTGAACCACCTCCCGCATCTGGGTTGACAGGCCCCCCAGTCTCTCCTCCAGGGCTCCCACCACCGCCCTCGACACCTCTGCCACCAGCGCCGGAGCCTCTACCGGTCTCAGGGGCTCTTGTCCGCCTTCCGCCATCTTCTCTTCCCCACCTCGTGCCCTGGTTCTGCGGGGGATTCTCGTGGCCATGCACCAGGTACCGGTCAAAAGAGAGAATTAATACTTCCTCCGAATCTCCACCAAGCTGCTCCCCCACGATGTCACAGAAAATAAGTAAATTAGCGCAAATTTTCGGTATGGGGGAGGGCGCGGGCTCCGGAGCCGAGACGAACGCGTCTACTCAGCTCACCATGCCACCGGAAGTCTCTGCTCTTTATCTTATAGTGGGGCAGAGCCGAGAGTGGAAACTGCTGGAGAGCCTCATCTCCCAATCAGGTTGTTGTTGCCCTATGAGCAGCCCACTCCTCTGGAGAGTGTAGTTGCTCACAATCAGGATCACTGCAATCCTTTCAGTACCAACAGCAGCTGAGATTTGGGGGGGGAGGGGGGATAATTCACTTCTTGGAGGAAGGCTCAATGGAACAACAGTTCTCTCTCTCTTTTCCCTTTAGTTTAATTCCTGAATGTGCCCACCCCCCTTCTTTTCTGTTCTCCCCCTAGTCCAATCCCTAGACCAGTCTTTCCTCTGGATCCAACAGAGCCCGATTCTCCGTGAGCAGCAGGTTCAGCAGTGGTACCCTTATCAATCAAAGCAATGTGCATACGAGGACTCAAAGATCTGCAGCCTGCATTGCTGTCTTCTCGCTTGCGGCATGTGCTTCCAGTCACCAGGAAGTGGCGCATGCATAGGAAGAGGTTGGTGAGCTACCACTGGGTTCCTACACATACACCACCTGTGTGTCTGCGATCTCTTCGACTGGCTGACCTGTATGAGCCATCTCCCCTTCATCTTACCAGAACATGGGATGCTCTTGCTTCTGTCATAAGGATAATATATTTATGACAGGCAAATCTGGGCCACGGGTTCCTGTGGCACGGAGATCAAGCAGTTTGTAAAAGATCAGAGGAAGTCTCCTCCCTGAAGGGTGATGCAAAGACCCTATGTTAGAGCCCTGTGCTAAAGCTCAGTGCAGGGGTCCTAACACAAGCCTAATGCAAAAGTTTTGTTCTCCAGTGCTGTAACCAAATAGTATGCAAATAAGCTGTGTGCAAAAAATCTGCGCTAACCAAGGAGAGCTCCAGCAGCACTTACATTTTGCACCCAAAAACAAACCCTGATCTGCACCTATGTGTACAATATGTGCTGGAATGCCATCTGGCATATACACAGCATAATAGTAGTGTTCACAAACACTAGGCTTATGCACTAGATAGTGTAGCATCCCCAGCATGTACATAACATTGTTCTAGCAACACCTCCGTCTCAGCTCCTCGTCTCCTCCTATTTTATACACCACTCCCTTCAGGAAAAAGCCAGAAAAACACATGTGGTTCCTGCATACTTGAGTTAAAGAGAAGAAACAGACAAAAAGATTATATATACATGAACCAAGGGAAGTTGGAGGTGATCAAGAATGAAATGGAACGTGTACAACTTGATCTGTTGGGTGTCAGCGAACTGAAATGGACTGGCATGGGGCACTTTGCATCAGATGATCACATGGTCTACTATGCTGGAAATGAAAGACAAAGAAGAAATGGTGTTGCATTTATAATAAAGAAGAAACTTGCAAGAACTGTAATGAAATACAATGCAGTCAGCGAAAGCTTAATCTCTATTCGTCTACGAGGAATGCCTATCAACACAACTATAATTCAAGTATATGCCGCAACAACAGCTGCAGAAGAGAATGAAATTGAAGAGTTCTATGAACAAGCTGAAATTGACAGAACATGCAAACAGGATATCCTGATCATCATGGGTGACTGGAACGCAAATGTTGGCAACAAAGAAGAAGGCAAAGTAGTTGGAAAATATGGACTTGGCAACAGAAATGAAGCTGGGGAAATACTAATAGAATTCTGCAAGACCAATGATCTATTCATCTCAAACACCTTCTTCCAGCAACACAAGCGGCGACTGTACACATGGATTTCACCCAATGGATTATATAAAAATCAAATTGACTACATCTGTGGAAGTCAACGATGGAAAAGTTCTATAACATCAACAAAGACAAAACCTGGAGCTGACTGTGGTACAGATCATCAACTACTAGTATGCAAACTCAAGCTAAAGTTGAAAAAGAGTAAACCATTCATGAATGCAGCAAAATATGACCTTGAGAATATACCAGTGGAATTTAAAGACTGCCTGCAAAATCGATTTGCTGCTTTAGATACAAAAGACAGAGCTCCGGAACAGTTATGGAATGACATCAAGAAGGTTGTGTTGGAAGAAAGCGAGAAGTCTCTACAAAAGGTGAAAAAGCAAAAGCGGCCAAAATGGATGACGGAAGAAACTCTGAAAATTGCCCAGAAACGCAGAGAAGCTAAAGCCAGAGGAGAAAGAAAGACAATCGCAGAACTCAACAGAGATTTCCAACGTGCAGCAAGACAGGACAAGGAAAAGTACTACAACGACACTTGCAAGGAAATTGAAGCAGAAACTATTAGAGTAACCGAGGTACCCGTAAGCCCACCCTGCACTTGACCATCCCAATAAACCAATCCACACCAAATTATGGTAAACAGATGCTTGGTCGCAGCTTTATTAACAACAGTTAAATTCCGGCCCAACATGGGCCAACTTAATATTGCCCAACATTGCAAACATACCCCCCTACCCCCCCCATTTCCGGATGATACCCCACCAGCCATTTCTAGCAAAGTGGAGCACCATCCACCCCCCCATTTCCCTTCCGCCCACCTCGCCGTTATTAGCAGAGGCAGGCTCCCGTTGCCATCACCGGGTAGAGACCCCCAACCGGGACGTCTCTCCCACCCCGGGAGCTGAACCGCTCCCACTCCAGGCGGCAACAGCCTCAAGTGCCCTCCGGGTCGACGAGCGCCCGCTCGTCACCCCGCCACCGGCACAAGGGAAAACTAACCTTGTGCCGCCCCCACCAAAGAAAGCTGCGACCAGCACCAACCCTCTAAAGCTTCCTGCCAATCATTCAATAGCAGGTCCTGCCCAACAGGTGCAAGGTGCACCCCATCCAGCCGGTACAATCCGGCACACCGAACATCCGCCCACGGATGCAACACCTGAAGCCCCCCAGACTGCTGGACCCAGCGCCCGATCTGCCTATTAATCTTGATGAGGCCTCGGGACCAGCGCTGCTGAGACCAGCAGGCAGGACGCGGGATAATATCCGACCATATAATGGCCAGGCCTGGGAGGAGCTCCCGCACCAGTTCAATGTCTCGTTGCACAGTTCGGATGATCTGCAGACACGGCAAGCTCGCCAAGTCATTGCCACCCAAGTGTAGCAACAATCCTGCCGGGCGCTGCCGCTGAACCATCTTCGCCTGTAGGCAGGCCAGTAACTGCCACCATCGCATGCCGCGGTGCCCCATCCAGTGCAGCTGTACTCCAGAAGATTCGAGACCGAGGTGGATGCCCAGCGGCCGGACCACCGCCCGACGCTCTGCCCAATAGACGAAGGAGTGTCCAACGATCCACCAGTCTGTCCAGTCCACAGCATCTGAAAAAGGGGAGAAGCCGCACTGCCACCAGTAGCCCACTCTGAAACAATAAGGACAACGTTAGGCACCCCCCCCCACCAGGGCACGCCACCGCCCCACCGCCAGGAGGGCACCCCTACAGGCGGATATAGCCCTCGTAGGCCCCCGAACGCCAACGCCCGATTCGCTGGATAACCCGGGGTTGAAGACCCGCCGCAGCCGCGCTCGTGGCCGCCCCGATCCGAAAAGAATGAGACGCGTAGCTGCGCTCGGGAAGGCCCAGAAACCGCAAAACCTTCCTCAGCACCGCCGTGAACTGAAACTGGGTCGCGGGCCGGCCATCCTCATGCAGGAAAAAATTGTCCCGCGCCCCCGGCCGAAGCCACACATAATGCTGCAGAGCGCGCACCGGGCATGACGGGACCGGGACAATCGCAGTGAGAATCGCCCAACCCCCTCTTCCAGCCTGATCAGTCTTAGAACGCGAGACGTAAATACGCACTACCGATTCTGTCACTGTGACATGCTCTACACCGAGCCCACCAACGGCGCCCTGCCGTGCCGACCGCGGGACGAGCTCACTAACCCGAAAAGCCCCGAAAAACGCAGTCACGAATAATGCACGGAAAAGACTGTACTCAAAATCTGAGGATGCGATGCGGGATAACGCCTCGCAAATCTGTAACAGTAAGTCATGGGAAACCGGCCGCCGCCAATCCCGCAGCTGAGGCTGCACTCGAGCCCAACCTGCCAGCAAACGCCTGACCAAGAAGGACACTCGTGGGTTTCCCCAACCGGCCGCCTTGCAAAAGAAGGAAAAACCCGCCAACGCGGCGACGACCGCGGACCGCGCCCAGCCAGCACCCCTCGCCCACAAAACAAACTGTCCGACCAGCCCGTCCGGGACCCGCCCGCCAACCCAGCCCCTGTCGCCCAAGAACACACTCACCTGGGCATAACCGCGCCGATACCCTGCCCAGGTACCACGCGTCACCGAAGCCGCCAGCAACGCCATTACTTCAGGGTCCCAACACTCCAAAGATGTTCCGGAACCCGCGACGCCAACTCCTCTGCCTCGGGCGCCAGGCGCCGAAACTGCTCCCATTGGAAACGGGACAGAGCATCAGCAATGGAGTTCTGCGAGCCCGGCACGTGCCGCGCTCTGGCCACCACATTAAGGCGCAGACAAGCCAGCACAAAAAGTCACATCAACGAGGCGACCCAAGGACAGCGAGGCGCATGCCGATTGATCACCTCGACAACCGCCGCATTGTCGCACCAAAAGACCACTCGCCGATTCCGCAGGCGATCAGGCCATACCCACAGAGCGACCACTAGGGGGAACAGCTCCAGAAAAGCGACATTGCGTACCAAGCCCGACTGTACCCAAGCCTCCGGCCAGGGTTCCGCACACCAAGCCCCCTGACAGTACGCACCGAAGCCGGAACTACCAGCGGCATCAGTGAATAAGTGTAAATCCCGGTTCGATATCTCCGGCAATTGCAACACCGAGCACCCATTGAAGGTGGCTAAAAACGAGTCCCACACCCGGAGATCCTCACGCATGCCGGCCGACACACGAATCCGGTGCTGCGGTAACCGCACCCCAGCCATGGCCAACGATAAGCGCCGCGAGAACGGACGGCCAATGGGCATCACCCTGCAAGCGAAATTAAGATGCCCCACAAGGGACTGCATGACTCGCAAGGTCGTCCTGGTCGCAGACCCCACGGATGCCACCAGCTCCTTCAACCTCTCAACCTTCTGGGCCGGCAAGCGGACAACCATGGCGACGGTATCAATCTCGATCCCCAGGAAAGTGAGGCAGGTGACCGGCCCAACGGTTTTGTCGGCCGCTATGGGAATGCCGAACTCCCCCGCCAGGCCTTGAAAAGCCTCGAGCAAGATAGCGCAAGCGCGGTCACCCCTGGAGCCCACGAACAGAAAGTCGTCAAGATAATGAACCACCCCGCTAAGGCCCGTCCTTCGTTCCACCACCCAGTGGAGGAAGGTACTAAAGGCTTCGAAGTATGCGCAAGAAATGGCGCAGCCCATAGGCATGCACTTGTCGAAGTAAAACGCCGACTCGAAACGGAAACCCAGCAATGGGAAAGCAGAGGGGTGGACCGGTAACAGCCGGAAAGCGGATTCGATGTCAACTTTCGCCAACAACGCCCCAGCCCCAAACCGCCGGACCAGTAGCACGGCTGCGTCAAAGGAAGCGTAACGCACAGTGCACCGCTCACGAGGGATGCAATTGTTCACCGAAGCGCCCGGGGGGCAGGAAAGGTTGTGAATCAACCGGAACTTGCCTGGCTCCTTCTTAGGAACCACCCCCAGAGGCGAAATGGTGAACGGCGAAAAGGGAGGGTCGCGAAAAGGCCCCGCGACCCTGCCCAACGTGCACTCCTCCGCAATCTTACGACGCACAACCTCAACGTGGGCCGTAACCGAACTGGCGTTACGCGCACCCCCCCCCCGCCGGGGAGCCCTGGCAGGGAATATGGAAACCCTCCGAAAAACCTTGAAAAAGCAGCCGCCCCACCCCACCCCGCTGCCCGCGCCCGTAACTAACCAGCCAAGGCCGCATCACAGACACCCTGACCGGTGTGGGGGCCAAGGTGCCGCAAACCACCTCACTTTCCCCCAGCGGGGGCACCCGCCACACCTTTGCGACTGCACTTAAGTGCCGAGTGCCCACTCCCACACAAGGAGCAGACATGTCTAAATTTACAGTCGGGGAACGGGCACGACGCCTTGTTGAAACGCCAACAGACGTCACCCCCCCGGCACCCCCTTTATGCATGGCCTGCGCGGGAGCAGGGGCTCGAAAGGACCGCACCCCCCCCGCCGAAGAAGACTCCCCCGACCTGCCACTCCCCCCTCCGGCGCCCCTCCCCGCGGGCGGGCGGACATCTGCGTTAACCAAAGATTGATGTCCTTCTGACCCCACGATAACTGCACATTCTCCTCCATCATGTCCCGAAACTCCTCATCGTAATTTAACCAAGCCCACCCCTCGTGAGCCTGGGACGCCGCCAAAATCGCATCCGCATATGCCAACAGGGCCCCAGCCTGGTCTGGGAAATAATGACCCCAGACACTAGCTAAACGCAAAAAGGCACGAGTCCAGTTCAAGGTGTTGCGAGACGCCCGCCGCACCCTGCCCGCCTTCTCATCCTCCTTGCGCTTCTTACGGCTTTCACCAGAACGCTTTCTGCCATCCAACAAGCGGAAAATATCGATGTACCTACGCCGCTTAATCCGATGACGCAGCTTCCAAGGCACGCCCTCCCAGAGTTCAGCACAGCGCACCACCGCAGGTCCCCCTCCGTCGCCCCTCACGCCCCCTGCCGCCCCCGAATCACTTGAAGAAACCGACGAAGACGACGACGAGGAGGACGAGGAAGAGCGACGACGGCGACGCCCACGCTTGCGCTTCGATCTCGCCTTCGTAGCTGCACCACCCCCCGCCTCAAGGGCCGGCGCCACCCCCTCCCCCCTTTCATACTCACCGGCGGCAGAGCAGGAAGCCACAGGAGCATCTGC
The DNA here is from genome assembly GCA_033557465.1 of Ichthyophis bannanicus. Lineage (NCBI taxonomy): Eukaryota > Metazoa > Chordata > Amphibia > Gymnophiona > Ichthyophiidae > Ichthyophis > Ichthyophis bannanicus. Next base: position 921,845,727 of record CM066034.1, read on the forward strand.
AGGCTGGGGCGCTGCCGCCACGTCGGACCGCACCTCCGAGGCGCCGGCCTGTCCCGAACCCGTCACCGTGCTTTCCATAGGCGCCCGATCCTGCGACGTCTGGTGAATCTGTGGGGGAAGAAAAGAAGAAAGACCAGCAGCCATATGCCCAGACGAGCCCTGTGCAGGGGCCGTCCCACCGCCCCAACCCCAAGTGGAGGAGCCCAGACCACCCGCTTCCCACGCCGCAGGGCCGCAAGGCCCGGCGCCGCCAGACCCACCATGCCCTGCAGCAACCCACTCGCCCCAAGGACCCCGCCACGGCCCCATGCCGAATGCCCACGGGCCCCAAGACCCGAAGCCACCCGGAGGCAGCAAATGCCCTGCAGAAATCCCGCCGGGAGGCCCGGGGGGGCCCACAGATGCGGCAGTGCCCCCAACCTGCACCACGGCCTCAGATGCCCCCCCCGTCAACACACCCATGGCACGCACGCCCCCCATAACGTCGAGCCCAGCTCCGCCCGCTGCCCCAGTAGCCAACTGCCCTGGGCCGCACAACCCAGAGTCCCCCTCCCCCCCCCCCCAGGCACCCTGTCCTGTACAGCCTCTCGCAAGGCCCCTTGGCCCCTCCCCCGCTTTTCTTTTCCCCTGCCCCGCTCTCTGCGCGCAACACCGGGGTCCCCGCCCAACCTGGCCCCCCCACTAGAAGCCCTCACCCCGTTGGATCCCGAGCCACGACCCGGAGGTGCCCGAGTCCCTTTTTGCGTACCGCCGGTGCGCCCACCGGTCCGACGCGGAGCAGCGCCTCTGCCCATCCTGCTCAGGCAAATAAGCAGCCCCCCAGACTCAATCCCCGAATTAAGTCCCCCACCAACCCCGACCCAGCCACCCCCGGCCTGGTTGAACCGCACAGGCCCACAGCAGGAGAGCCGGCAAAATTAGCCCTATGGGAGGTGAGGAAACAAAACCCCCCCCGAACAGGCCGACGCCGACCTCACCAAAAATGCAGCCACCCCACTCCCAGAGGCAGGAGCACGGCCCGACCCCACAGCTCCAGCCCACCTCTACACAGCTAGAAAGCAGGCCGCCGCACGTGCAGCAGGCCCGCAAAGCACGCTCCCCCACCGCCGAGCACACACCCCCTCCCAAAGGCCCGAAGGCACCGGCAGTAAAAGGAGGAACCGGGCTGAACTGGCCGGCGAAAGCCCCCAAGAGTCTCCCCGTGAATGAAGAGGACGGCTGCAAAATATCCCCGGACCCCCCGCGCACTCTAAACCCACCTTTCCACCGGGCAAGCAGGACGAGAGAGGGCGAATAGACAGCGCGCACCCCTCTCGTAGCCTGCCGCCCCGCCTCCCACATCTTGCAGCCAATCGGGCTGCACGCTCTCCGTGACGCGGCCCGCTCCTGCTCCCTCCAGCGATCCCCCCCCCCCCCCGCAGGAAACCCTACCCACGTGCAGGGTAGTCGGGCCCCGGGGACCCGGTTACAAGGCCGGCCTCGGGACCCGGCCCTGCGGCGACGGCGGGATGAAGAACAAGATCGGCTTTCCTAAAGCTACGAGAGTTAAAGAAAAAGTTCCAGACTCGAATTGGAATGTTACAAGATGCTCAAAGTTCTATGTTGAATGATGCTGAGAAGATCAAGAAAAGGTGGAAGGAATATACAGAGTTTTTATATGATAAAGATCAAGTGGACCAACAGCCGTTTCAACCTGTACCTTATGATCGGGAACCATTGGTGATGAAAGAAGAAGTTGAAGCAGCATTGAAAGCCTTAGCAAAGAACAAAGCACTAGGTATTGATAGCATACCTATAGAAGTATTGCAGCAATCTGATGCAGCTGTTACCATACTTACAAGGCTCTGCCAAGAAATATGGAAGACAACATCATGGCCAACTGACTGGAAAAGATCTGTGTTTATACCAATACTAAAGAAAGGTGATCCAACTGACTGTGGAAATTATCGAACAATCGCTCTGATCCCACATGCCAGCAAGATTTTACTGAAGATTATTCAAAAGAGACTACAACCATACCTGGAACAAGAACTACCTGAAGTGCAAGCAGGGTTCAGGAAAGGGCGAGGAACGAGAGACATCATTGCGGATGTGAGATGGATCCTTGAAAAGACTAAAGAATACCAAAAGGATATCTATTTGTGCTTTATCCACTATAGCAAGGCTTTTGACTGTGTAAACCATGAGAAACTCTGGGCCACATTAAGAAGCATGGGTCTACCAGAACACCTGATAGTACTCTTGCACAATCTGTACATTAATCAAGAAGCAACAGTTCGAACGGAACAAGGAGAAACAGAATGGTTTAAAATAAGCAAAGGTGTAAGACAAGGCTGCATACTTTCCCCCTACTTGTTTAATTTATATGCAGAACTAATCATCAAAGAAGCAGGATTGTATGAAGACAACAGAGGTGTGAAGATTGGTGGAAGACTCATTAACAACCTTCGCTATGCTGATGATACTACATTACTGGCTGAAAGTGAAGATGATCTGAAACATTTGCTTCTCACATTCAAAGAACATAGTCTCAAAATGGGCCTGTACCTTAATGTAAAGAAGACAAAGATCAAGACAACTGGCATAATCAACAGGTTCATTGTTGAAGGAGAAGAAATTGAAATTGTGAACAACTTTAACCTACTTGGATCAACTATCAATAAAGAAGCAACAAGCAGTCAAGAAATCAAACGATGCATTGTTCTTGGCAGAATGGCTATGAAAGACCTAGATAAGATTCTCAAGAGCAGAGATGTCTCTCTCCATACAAAGATTCGACTTGTTCAAGCCATGGTATTTTCAATAAAATCATATGGATGTGAAAGCTGGATAGTGAAAAAGACAGACAGGAAGAAAATTGATGCCTTTGAATTATGGTGCTGGCGGCGAATACTGTGTATACCATGGACTGCCCGAAGAACAAACCAGTCGGTACTAGAGGAGATCAAACCTAAGCTTTCTTTAGAAGCTCAGATGACAAGACTTCGACTTTCATACTTTGGACACATCATGTGAAGAGAGAGATCATTAGAGAAAGACATCATGCTTGGCAAGATAGAAGGTCAACGCAAAAGAGGAAGGCCAGTAATGAGATGGATTGATACAATAACAGCAGCTATGGGTACCAGTCTGTCAACAATGAGCCGCCTGACTGAAGACAGAACACAATTTAGGATAGCTATCCAGAGGGTCGCCATGAGTGGACTCCGACTCGACGGCACTTAACAACATACATATATATATATATACACACATACATACAACACACACACACACAGGGTGGCCAAAAAAAGTGAGAACATCTCGTCGCATGTAAGTTATTTAAAAATTCAAAAAGACAGATGTAAACGATTGACAAATTAAAAAAACAAAGATGGCGACCGGAAATTGTCGAAATAAAGACGTTATATAGTTAAAAATGGTAAATAAATAAACTATTTAAGCTTTTAATTTACGAGATGTTCTCACTTTGTTTGGGCCACCCTGTGTGTGTGTGTGTATATATATATATGAATAATTAATATTAGTATATGGCTCACGCCTTTTCAGTAGTAGTTAGAATCAGGTACTGTAGGCATTTCCTCATCTTTGGGGTGCTTACATTCTAAGTTTGTATCTTGTTCACTAGCTCTGACCACAGACCAATGAACCTCCTCAGAGTTTCTGTTGAAATCCCAGGCTTGAGCACGTCTCTGCATCTGTGCTGAATAGCTACATAATTGCTTCATAACTATGGATTTAAATGTGCTGTGCAATGCTGTCTGCTCAAGGCTTTGCACTTTACTGCATCAGTCCACAAAATCTTAAAACATGTAACGTTCTGATACCTATGAAAACTTTGTTATACTTTTGATTAAAAAAAGAAAACACAAAACAAATCCAGAACTTATTAGCAATCAATTTAATGATCCTTACCAAGAGGCAAAACTGGGGGAGAAAAGTTACATGTGCCGCCAAAGTAATACATTTAGAGTTAAAGTACCACAGATCCACATGCAACCCCCTCCCCCCACACACATCTCCTCCTCTCTCCCAACTCTTGCCCAAAAGTCTAGGCCCCGCATTTTCTCAAAATACATATAGCCCCCTAACACTCCTTGTCTTACACATAGGGCCACACAGATAACCTTCCCAGACTCTTCCCATATGAACACCTATGTGCTCTCCACCACTGCCCCGACCCCAAAACACTCTGGGTCCAATATTCAGCGCCAGCGATGGCCTTGAATATCCAGTGTCGCCGCACACCCTCCACAGCCACATAAGCTAAGCAGGTAGCGGTGATCTTGCAGTGAGCTTCTACAGGTAAAGTTAGGCCGGCTTTTGCTGCGCCTAGCTTTATCTGCAGGTTGCTGACCAGGTAGCAGTGCAATATCACTCCTACCCAGTTAGTGACTGTCACTGCCCATGACACGTCCTGTTGCTAAGCGACTAGTATCGGGGCGTGTAGCAGCATTAGTTGGGGATATTCAGTGGCACTAACCATGTTAATGTCCCATTCAACCAGCATTTATATGGTTTACAGTTCGGTAAACCATGTAAATGCCTTTCAATATCGGGCCCTCTATGTATACCAGCAAACATTAACATAAACCCCACATGTACCTTACTAAATCTGAAAGTGCAAAAGTGGGAAACCTGCAGCGGCACACACAACTTTGTTATTAATTAACTGCCTCATTTTCTTACACTATGTCAGATTTACACTTATCCATTCCTCATTCATTCTTGCTCGCCTCATAGCAGCAACTTATCCTTTGACCCATTACAGATAGCAGCTGAATGTTGCCAACTATATTCAGTGGTTCCCAACCCAATCCTCGGATACCCACCAGGTCAGTCAGGTTTTTCAGGATATCCACAATGAATATGCAGGAGATAGATCTGCATACAATGGAAGCAGTGCATGCAGTTCTATCTCATGCATATTCATTGTGGATATCTTGAAATCCTGACTGGCCTGGAGGTACCTGAGGACTGGGTTGGGAACCACTGATGGCCACAGTCACTGCTGTATGAATATAATCAGTACTGAATATACATAAAAGAATTAAATGCTGCAGCCGGCATTTAAAAACACCACCGACTGAGGGTGTAAGAATTAAGTTGAATCTTTTTCTACCATTCCTAATTCCACTCAGCTTTTCTATACTGTACACAGCAAGGGTTCGCAACCCAGTCCTCGGGACACACCTACGCCATTCAGGTTTCGGGATAGCCACAATGAATGTGTATGAGAGAGATTTTCATACAATGGATGCAATGCATGCCAAACCCTCATATGCATGTTCATTGTGGTTATCTGAAATTCTGACTGGTAAGGCGTGCCCCAAGGACTGGGTTGAGAACCACTTATGTACAGTAACATTTAATATTTTGACAAATCTGAATTTTTTCAAGTGGGTTTTTTTTCACCGTTACATTGAGTGCCAGAATTCCTTCAGTTTGACGTTCAACAAACACGGCTTAATGTTCCAGTTTTAGTTTTGCACTTGCTGAACAAATCGTTCTCTCATATCTTCATCTTAAAATGCTTCATGCTGGCTATATATGTTCCTAATATTCTTTATCTTGAAAAAATAATAGTCTTCAAAAAATGAAATAATTTCCGATCTTTGATGGTTCTGGTTCTGTTTTCTGTTCTGCTTTTTCCCATTTCTCACTCATGTCGCACTGACGACTGCCTGTTTGACCCTTTCTGCGGTCTGTTTTTATTTTTTATTTCTATTTTCCTCGTCTTTTTTTTCTTTGCTGAATTCGTCTCTCTTCTTCCTCCCCTTTTCTCCTCTCTCCCTCCCTTCTTCCGGCTGACAGCTCCTGCTCTCCCTTTTTCCTTGTTCTTGTCCTATGCTCTCACCGCTCATTTCCTCTATTGTCTCACTTTCTTCTTCCAGCCGCTCCTGCTGTTGCTTCTTCTCCTCCTCTTCCTGGAACACTTGCCTTTGACAGATGTTCCAAGTCACAGAGATCTTTCCCAATTTTTTCCTATTTCAGATGGTAAGCCGTCCAGGCCAGGGAAATATCCATTGTATCTGAATGTAACTCGCTTTGAGGTGCTACTTATAAATACGAGTTCAATACAAAAATAAATAAATGAAAATACTTTCAAGCTGGGGTTCTCGGCCTAGCCTCAGGACACACCTAGCCAGTCAGGTTTTTCAGGAGAACCACAATGAATATGCAAGACAGATTTGCATACACTTCCTCCATTATACGCATCTCTCTCTCTCATACATATTCCTTATGGTCAGCCTGAAAATCTGATTGGCTAGGTATGTCTGAGGACTGGATTGAGAACCGGAGAACCACCGCTTTAAATAATCAGTGACTAGGACTGACTGGGTATATCCTGTTCTGCTGCACACGTATTCCTCAGACCCCGAACCTGGTATATTCGCTTCATAAGGATGACCAGGGCTGGTGCTACCTTTTTTGCTGCCCTGTGTGAGCAATTACTGTGCTGCACCCTCACCCCCCTTGCAGGGAGGGAAAGATTTGCTTAGCATGCTGGCAAGAAGGTTTAAGGGGCGCATTTTAGCTGTCCTGCCATTGCCTGCCGCTGCTGAGAGAAGAAAAAGTGGCGGTGGCAGGCAACGGAAGACAGCTAAAGTGCGCCCCTTAAGCGTTTGCGCTCTGTGCAACTGCACCGCTCGCACAGGGCTAGGTACGGGCCTGGTTAGATGCATCCGACAGCCTGATCGAATCCCACAGGCTGCCTGTCGCATCTAAGCCTCAATCATGGCAAAGATTGCTCCTGTTCTGCCCGTGGGGATCTGATCTCCCACGGGCAAAACAGGGGGGAATCTTTGCCGTGATGATGTCATCGGGGTGCTGCACAAATTGGGGTTTATTGTTTATAACAGATAACCACCAGTAGAACATCCCCACTGCTCTAATCGTGATTATCTGTTATGACCAAAAACCGTAAACCCTAATTATATGGTAGGATTGGAGGGGTAGCCTAGTGGTTAGAGCAGTGGCCTGGTAACTAAGAGACCAGCATTTGGTTCCCCACTGGCATTCCTTGTGGCCATGGGCAAGACACTTTACCCTCCATTGCCTTGGAAGAAAGGCCTGTCAATCTACTTCTGGCCACATCTCTCCAAGAAAACCCAGAGGCTGCTGGATCACGAGGAGTCAGCACTGACTCAACATCTTGCACTGAATTTGCAATTACATAACCCGAGAATCTAATGTCAAACATACCAATCCCTGACATTTCACACTGGACTGGCAAGCTATCAAATGTAAGTAGATAGTCTGCAAAACAAAGGAGGTGCCTGGTGATCACATACAAAGGAGTAAAATGAAAAAACAAGAACCACAGCTAATTTTATTGTGGTGTTATAAAATGAGCTATGCTTCTTGCTTTTTATTTTTGAACATATATTCTACATCCAAAAAAATCACCTCCCAACATTGAATGCAGAGGACATTTCCCATAGAACTCAACCAGTGTTCTCCCCCGAAATTTATACCAGCCGGGTGGCATGAAGGAGTAGACGAGTGTTCACCACTATAAACTGGTTGGCAGCAAACAACTTAACTAGTAGTCTTTCATGTTTTGATTCATTTTCATTATATTGCCATGTCAGTTCACCAGATTAAATTAGCCGGGTGGTCAGTAAAATCAGCTGCGTGGCGTGCCCATTCAAAAGATCCTGGGGATTACACTGTCAACACAAAAAATAATTTCCGATTCTGGTGTCATCTTAATAAATGCAATATAAACCTTCACCAGTCATGGACATATTAGGAGACATTTTACGAAGGACATACAAAGGCAAACTGGGATGTCCAAGCCTGAACATACCTAAAATCAGCAAGCAGGTTCAGGTTTGGGCATGATTTCACAAATGTGGGATATGTCTGATATGGACGTCTACATAGATGTCCTTGGAATAGAATTTAATACCAGGGACACCTATGAGCTATGCAGTGATGCTGCAAACCCAAAGCAAGTTTCCCAAAGGAACACAATAGCTCGTATAGCATTGTCATTGTGAAGTGTACGGAGAGGATAGTGTATAGTGCAGTGCCAACTTCAATACACTCCAGAGGTTTTAATGCTGAAACAAGCACTTTACCAATTCCTGTTCGTGCCTGGAAAAGATCTAAGTTTGGGCATGGGCACAGGTGTCCCCAAAGGTTGTAAAGTTGATTGGGAACATCTACTGTATGTCTGTAGCCGTACCTTAGATGTACCCCAGACATAACTCCATCACATCCCCTGCCTATTTAGACATCCCTGCAGGGAAGATGTCTAAAGACCCCATTTCCGTATCACTCCGGGACAGTCTCTATGATTTGGACATCCATGTGCATGTTTTTGGACATCCAAATCATGTCTAAGCAATTTAGAATGACCCCCATTGTGATGTAATGCAAAACCTTTCAAAATTACTCAGAATCCTCAGATAAAATCTACCATAACAGCATCAACTTCCAAAACTCAGACAAGGAGCCTACCCAGAAAAGAGCAGCAGTATAAATACTGCAGTGGGCCCATAAATCTATTTGGAAAACTGAACAAGCTGGATTACTACAGATCCTTACGTGGGAACTCCACGATAATAGAATATCTGACCTCGCTCACACTCAGAATAAAGATAGAATCTAACCAAGTATAGAATAAATTACCACAAACTGAAAATAAAATTCTGCAGACAAAAGTTAATTGAACCCTCCTCCCACCGCCCAAAAAACCCCAGACTGCATGCAGTGCAACACCAGAGAAACTGAAACAGCTGCAGATGTCCCTGTACTGTGCAGCATATAAAGATAAAGCATGTATATACAGACCATAATTCCAAAGGGTTTATCCAGTTAGCAGGACCTGCTAACCCAGTAAATCCCGCGGAGAGGGATATTCAGTGTCTGTGGATAGCTATGCTGATCAGCGCTGAAACTGGATATTCAACGCTGGAGGATATCCAGATTCTGGCACGGAATATCTGGTTTGACTTTAGCCCGTGGTGGTCAGGCACTTTACAAACACTGCCTATGAAGTCCAGATGCAGACATATTCCAATCACTAAACTGAAATAAAATTAATTTATCTACCTTTTGATGTTTGGGCATTTTATTCTCAAATCTTGTTGATCCCAGTCTTTTATTTATTTATTTGGCTAGGTTTATATACCACTTTTCAAGGTGATCAAAGCGGTTTACAGCGAACTAGAGATAACACAAGGAACATTTACATTAGAATAGAATAACTTTGTACAATGAAAAAGGGTAGGGCAATTGGGATGGTTAACTATGTACCAGGTTAATTATGCACAGGTATGTGAGTTGACTGTGCATTCTTGTGGCGCTTGATATGTTTGTTACCTGTGTGTTTGTGTTTTGGGGGCAGGTTCTGACGGGTGTTTAGTTGTTGGGCTGTTGGGGGGGGGGGGGAGGTGATGAAATGAAGAGTGAAGAGGTGAGTTTTGAGAAGTTTGCGGAAGGTTAGGAGGTCTGTGGTATTTCTTATGTGGGCCAGGAGGGTGTTCCAGGTGGTTGGGACATAAAATTTGAAGGCTTTGACCGAGGCTTGTTGAGTACTCCTTGGGGTATGTTTACTAAACAGCAGTAGTGGCTTCCGTGCGATATCGGGGGCATGGCCCCATTGAAATCAGTGCAGCCGGAGCTCCAATATTGCATGGAAGCCGCTACCGCCGTTTAGTAAACATACCCCTTTGTTATGGATTGTGGGGTAGTTAGTGTATTCATGATGGAGGTTCTCCGGGATCTGTGTGATGGTTGAGGGATTAAGAGAGTGATGAGGTAGATGGAGGAGTGATGGAAGAGGGCTTTGTGTGTCATTAGCAGGATCTTGTAGAGTATTCTACTTTGCAGTGGGAGCCAGTGGAGGTGTTTGAGGATGGAGGTGAAGTGCTCATATTTGGGTGTATATGTAATGGTTCTTGCAATGGTGTATAATGCCATTTGAAGGGGGTGGAGCGTTGACTTGGGGATTCAGTGGTATATAGCGTTGCAGTAGTTGGCATGGGGTGTTGTGAGGGCTTGTAGGGCCGAGCAGACGTCAGAGGGGGTGAGGAGGGGGCAGAGGTGTTGTAGTGTGCGGGTTTTGTGGTAGATTGCTTTTGCTGTGTTTGCTATTTGTGATTTCAATGTGAGGTGGTGGTCAAGGGTGATCCCCAGGTATTTAACTTCTGGTTTGATTATAATTTGAGTGTTATTGAGAATGATGGAGTCAGGGGGTGAAGGAGGTGTTCCTGGTGATGCGTAGAGCTTCCATTTTTTTCAGATTTATGGATAGGTGGTTTTCAGATAACCACTGAGAGACATCAGAGAAGCATTGTTGAAGTTTGTGGTATGATGGATTATTGAGATTGAGTGCTGTCTAGATCATAATATGGTCAGCGTAAATGTGGTAGTTGATGTGTGTTTGAATGATGTTACTGAGGGGTTGTAGGTAGATGTTGAAGAGGAGGGCAGAGAGGGTGGAACCTTGGGGACGCTTAACTTAAATTCTTTCCCACCCCTAGCTGGTTCAACCCCAAGTTCTCTGCCCCATCTATAGGGTGTCCAGTCAAAAAAATAAAATAAAAAGGAAGGAGATACGTTTTCTCATATGCATGTTTATTTAATTTAATCTATACGTAAGGAGGTTTATGACAGGGTTATTTGTTTGAATCCATCTACAGGGTGGACACCTTCCAGGTTTCTCTCTGCCGCTTAGTTCTTTCTCCCTAGCCCCATCCATCTCTTTCTCTCTCCCTCCCCCTACCATCTAGCACTTTCTCTGCCTTCTGCAGATACATCTCTGCTCTTAAAAATCTTGTCTAGGACCTTCATAGCCATTTTGCCAAGAGCACTACCACTGATTTCTTTACCACTTATCTTATCTTTTCTTTATTAATTATGGATCCAAGCAAGTTCAAATTGTCTACTATTTCTATTTCTTCTCCATCAAGGATGAAATGATTGATTTTACCAGTGGTCAGGATCTTTGTCTTCCTTTTAAGGTGCAAGCCCATTTTAGGATTATGTTCCTTGAAAAGCAGATGTTTAGGACAGTTTTCACTTTCAGCTAGTAATGTGGTATTGTCAAAGAGAAGATTGTCGATGTGTCTTCCACCAAGCTTCATACCTTGGTTTCTTCTGCATATTGTCAGACGGCTGCCTAGGGTGAGAACTTACACAATCTTGACGATGCATATATTCATATGATTCTTGCAAGGTATTGTGGGTATTGTAGTTCATTCACTCCCAAACACAGCTGATGACAATAATTTGAGTTGTGAAACCAAGTGGTAAGATCAATAAAATACTTCTTTTATTGATGGGGTTTAATTCACCCAGCACATGTATGCTTGATAGCACTATAAATGAGGTTACTTGCTTGCAGTGTTTAAAATGGATAACAAAAAGTCACAAAGTAAACCAGAAAACAACCTTCAGCTTGTCAGGCAATTAGCTAATGTTTTCTTAGCAAATAATTACCAAATACAAAGGCACAAAGTAAAGAATAAACTTTGCTGGTTAGGTTAACTTCTGCTTATTTTTCCACGCCGATCTCAGCAGTGATTCTCCCTTGCTCACACACACAATCAGGTGCAGCCCTAATTACTATCCATGGACCAGCTGAAAGCCTTTAGCTGGCTGGCTGCTACTGTGTGAGCCCAAATCCTGCTTTAAGAGCTGTTTGCAGTGGAAATAAAGAACAAAGTTAGGTTTCTTTGTGATGGCTGATGTGTTTGCTCATAGAAAACTAGCAATAGCATTTAGATAAAGAACAGTCCATGTAAATAGTTTCATCTGCTGTATTTCCCCCCTGCATCAACAATCATAGGGTCAATATCATACATTGGCACAGATGAGTCTTTCATTAAGGCACTATCATGAGAATGCTTATTCCCTTGCTGCCATTCTCTATTATAGATAGGGTCTGGATCAGTGTTCATACCTGAGCCTCTCCTGCTATCATTATTCCTCTCTGTATAGCCTGGCCAATATGTAATCCAATTCTGATGTCCAGCCTTCCAATCTTGATCCCTGGACACTGGATCTTCTCTCACATACCTTCTGGCCTTGGTCTGAAAGTCCCTTCCACATGCAGTCTTCTCTCTTCCAGGTAGCCACTGGTGATTCCTATCTCTGCCACTCCATTCCTCTGGCTGAATCCAGTCCAATGGACTCTGCTGGCCTTTGGAATACCTCCCAGTATGAGTACTGCCTTGGAATCTCCCAGACCTTCCAATGGCCTTTCTTCTCTTCCTTCCAGAGAGTTTCCTTCTCTCTCTATCTGCTTGGCTTGGCTTCTGTTTCTCCAGGTGATACTGGTGCTTGTAGCCGTTGCTGTCTCTGTATCTCTTCCTCCCTCTGTAGCTGTTATCTGAAGAATAAGCTCTATTCTTATCCTGTTCTAATGTGTGCTGCTCCCTAACACAGCGCAGCTGTGTTGAATCAGGCCCTGCCCTTTGAGATGAGTGCTTAGGGATTACCTCATAGCTCTCTTGATTGCACACACATTCTCTCACTTCAGCCCCTCTCATGGCTGCTGGAAACCTGGTGCATTCTGGGACTGGTAGTCTTTTATGTGAAAACTCTGTTTTCTTGCTTCTACCAGAACTGACAGGTTGCTTGTTCAGAGTCACATCATCTTTTTTATAGCTCCTACCTGAGCTATGATAAGCTTCCTTATCACAATATATATTGAATAGGTATGGGGAAAGTATGTAGCCTCATCATCACTGCTGATTTTAAACCATTTTGTTTCTCCTTGTTCCATTTGAACTGTTATTTCTTGGCCCATATAAAGGTTGTGCAAGAGAACTATCAGATGTTTTGGTATACCCATGCTTCTTAATGTGGCCCAGAGATTTTCATGGTTTATGCAATCAAAGACCTTGCTACAGTCATTGAAACACATGTAGATATCCTTCTGGTATTCTTTCAAAGATCCATCTCACATTTGCAATGATGTCTCTTGTTCCTCACCCCTTTCCTGAACCCTGCTTGCATTTTGGACAGTTCTCATTCCAGTATAGTTGTAGTCTTAACTGAATGATCTTGAGTCAAATTTTCCTGGCATAGGGGATCAGAATGATTATTCAATAATTTCCAGAGTCAGTTGGATTGCCTTTGGCATGAACACAGATCGTTTTCAGTTAGTTTGCCATGTTGTTGTCTTCCAAATTTCCTGGTGGAGCTTTGTAAGTATTTTAACAGCTTTTGTAAAATTTCTATGGAAATGACATTAATGCCTGGTACTTTCTTCTTCCCCTCACTTGGTTTGCAGCTTGTCGTGCTGTGAGGGCTTGTGTGCATCAGTGATGCTGAGAGCTAAACTATCAGTAGTTTAACTACTGGCAGGGTCTCCCAAGATGGACAGGTCTCAGCTGAGGTGCCAGACCAAGACAAACCTCCCATCTGGGCAGCAGCAGAATGGGATAGTGTTGACGGCGGAGGATCACATTTCTGTGACAATGGCAACACCACCAAACTTAAACTGCGCGGAAGAAAGGCCCGGCAATCTACTTCTGTATCTTGCCATGAAAACCCAGTGGATAGTTACAACAAAACAAATTGTGCTATAGTGCTGGAAGATGAGACCCCCAGGTCGGAAGGCAGTCAACTAGCTACTGGGGAAGAGCTGAAGACTTTTCAGAGTAAAGCCAGCATTTATGATGTGGTTGGATCAAAGCCCTCGGGTCGTCTGACTGCTGATATAGCTGCGCATGAAATGAGAGTCAGAAGCTGTAAAGATGTCTTACGCATTGGAACATGGAACATACGAAGCATGAACCAAGGGAAGTTGGAGGTGGTCAAGAATGAAATGGAACGTGTACAACTTGAACTGTTGGGTGTCAGCGAACTGAAATGGACTGGCATCAGGCACTTTGCATCAGATGATCACATGGTCTACTATGCTAGAAATGAAAGACAAAGAAGAAATGGTGTTGCATTTATAATAAAGAAACTTGCAAGAACTGTAATGAAATGCAGTCAGCAAATGCTTAATCTCTATTCGTCTACGAGGAATGCCTATCAACACAACTATAATTCAAGTATATGCCCCAACAACAGCTGCAGAAGAGAATGAAATTGAAGAGTTCTATGAGCTGAAATTGACAGAACATGCAAACAGGATATCCTGATAGTCATGGGTGACTGGAACGCAAAAGTTGGCAACAAAGAAGAAGGCAAAGTAGTTGGAAAATATGGACTTGGCAATAGAAATGAAGCTGGAGAAAGACTGATAGAATTTTGCAAGACCAACGATCTATTCATCTCAAACACCTTCTTCCATCAACACAAGCGGCGACTGTACACATGGACTTCACCCAACGGATTGTATAAAAATCAAATTGACTACATCTGTGGAAGTCAACAATGGAAAAGTTCTATAACATCAACAAAGACAAAACCTGGAGCTGACTGTGGTACAGATCATCAACTACTAGTATGCAAACTCAAGCTAAAGTTGAAAAAGAGCAAACCACTCATGAATGCAGCAAAATATGACCTTGAGAATATACCACTGGAATTTAAAGACTGCCTGCAAAATCGATTTGCTGCTTTAGATACAAATGACAGAGCTCCGGAAGAGTTATGGAATGACATCAAGAAGGTTGTGTTGGAAGAAAGCGAGAAGTCTCTACAAAAGGTGAAAAAGCAAAAACAGCCAAAATGGATGACGGAAGAAACTCTGAAAATTGCCCAGAAACGCAGAGAAGCCAAAGCCAAAGGAGAAAGAAAGACAACAACAGAACTCAACAGAGATTTCCAACGTGCAGCAAGACAGGAAAAGGAAAAGTACTACAACGACGCATGCAAGGAAATAGAAGCAGAAACTATTAGAGGAAGAACAAGATTGGCTTTCCTAAAGCTACGAGAGTTAAAGAAAAAGTTCCAGCCTTGAATTGGAATGTTACAAGATGCTCAAGGTTCTATGTTGAATGATACTGAAAAGATCAAGAAAAGGTGGAAGGAATATACAGAGTTTTTATATGATAAAAATCAAGTGGACCAACAGCCGCTTCAACCTATACCTTATAATCGGGAACCATTGGTGATGAAAGAAGTTGAAGCAGCATTGAAAGCCTTATCAAAGAACAAAGCAACAGGCATTGATAGCATTCCCAAAGAAGTATTACAGCAATCTGATGCAGCTGTTACCGTACTTGGCTCTGCCAAGAAATATGGAAGACAACATCATGGCCAACTGACTGGAAAAGATCTGTGTTTATACCAATACTAAAGAAAGGTGATCTAACTGACTGTGGAAATTATCGCACAATCGCTCTGATCCCACATGCTAGAAATATTCTACTGAAGATTATTCAAAAGAGACTACCATATCTGGAACAAGAACTACTTGAAGTGCAAGCAGGGCTCAGGAAAGGGCGAGGAACGAGAGACATCAGTGCGGATGTGAGATCGATCCTTGAAAAGACTAAAGAATACCAAAAGGATATCCATTTGTGCTTTATCGACTATAGCAAGGCTTTTGACTGTGTAAACCATGAGAAACTCTGGGCCACATTAAGAAGCATGGGTATACCAGAACACTTGATCGTACTCTTGCACAATCTGTACATTGATCAAGAAGCAACAGTTCGAACGGAACAAGGAGAAACAGAATAGTTTAAAATAAGCAAAGGTGTAAGACAAGGCTGCATACTTTCCCCCTACCTGTTTAATTTATATGCAGAACAAATCATCAGAGAAGCAGGATTGTATGAAGACAACAGAGGTGTGAAGATTGGTGGAAGACTCATCAACAACCTTCGCTATGCTGATGATACCCACATTACTGGCTGAAAGTGAAGATGATCTGAAACATTTGCTTCTCACAATCAAAGAACATAGTTTCAAAATGGGCCTGCACCTTAATGTAAAGAAGACAGAGATCATGACAACTGGCATAATCAACAGGTTCATCATTGAAGGAGAGGAAATTGAAATCGTGAACAACTTTAACCTACTTGGATCAACTATCAATAAAGAAGCAACAAGCAGTCAAGAAATCAAACGACGCATTGCTCTTGGCAGAATGGCTATGAAAGACCTAGATAAGATTCTCAAGAGCAGAGATGTCTCTCTCCATACAAAGATTTGACTTGTTCAAGCCATGGTATTTTCAATAACATCATATGGATGTGAAAGCTGGACAGTGAAAAAGATAGACAGGAAGAAAATTGATGCCTTTGAATTATGGTTCTGGCGGCGAATACTGTGTATAGCATGGACTGCCCGAAGAACAAACCAGTCGGTACTAGAGGAGATCAAACCTAAGCTTTCTTTAGAAGCTCAGATGACAAGACTTCGACTTTCATACTTTGGGCATATCATGCGAAGAGAGAGATCATTAGAGAAAGACATCATGCTTGGCAAGATAGGTCAACGCAAAAGAGGAAGGCCAGCAATGAGATGAATCGATACAATAACAGCAGCTATGGGTACCAGTCTGTCAAGAATGAGCCGCCTGACTCAAGACCGAACACAATTTAGGATAGCTTTCCAGAGGGTCGCCATGAGTCGAGTCCGACTCGACGGCACTTAACAACTTTCTTCTTCAATAATGCTTTCAGTGCTGCTTCAACTTCTTTCATCATCAGTGATTCTGATGGTATATTTTCAAGATCATACTTTGTTACATTCATGAGTGGCTTTCTCTCATTCAGCTTTAGCTTGCATACTAGTAGCTGGTGATCTGCACCCCAGGCAGCTCCAGGTTTTATCTTTGTTTATGTTACTGAGCCTTTGCATCATTGACTTTCACAGATGTAGTCAATCAGATTTTTGTACAATCCATTGGGCAAAGTGTACAGTCACCTCTTGTGTTGCTGGAAGAAGCTGTTTGAGATGAATTATTTGTTGATCTAAAAGAATTCTACCAGACTTTCTCCAGTTTCATTTCTGTTGCGTCTCATATTTCCAACCACTCTGCTACTTACTTTGTTCCCAATGTTTGTGTTCCAGTCATCCATGGCTATCAGTATATCTTGTTTGCATGTTCTGTTGATTTCAGCTTGTACTTTTGCATTGACCTGATCAAGCTCATTCTTTTCTACATCTGTTGTTGGCTCATACGTATGCCTGAATAGTAGTTATGTAGATGGGCATTTCTCATAGACAAACAGAAATTAAGTGTTCACTGATTGCATTGTATTTCATTACAGTTCTTGCAAACTTTTTCTTAATTATAAATGCAACACCATTTCTTCTTTGTCTTTTTCTGATGTCATATTCCATGTGATTATCAGATTTATAGTGCCTGATGCCAGTCCCTTTCAGTTTGCTCTCACCCAAAAGATTAACTTGTGCACATTCCATTTCATTCTTAACTACCTCCAGCTTTCCTTGGCTCATACTTTGTACATTCATTGTCCCAAATATGTAAGACACTGACTCTTATTTCAAGAACAACTACATCAACAGTCAGATGTCCGAGGCCTGTGTTCCAACCTCATCTCTTCCCCAGCAGTTTGCCAAATGCCTTCTGACTTGAAGGACTTACCGTCCAGCACGGTATTGCAATTTGTTTTGTTGTGCCTATCCATTGTTTTTTTGTGGCAAGATATAAGAACATAAGAAATGCCATATTGGATCAGACCAAGGTCCATCAAGCCTAGAATCCTGTTTCCAACAGAGGCCAATCCGGGTCACAAATACGTGTCAGGTTCCCAAAAGGTCGAAAGATTGCATGCTGCTTATCCCAGGGGTAAGCAGTGGATTTCCCCAGTCCAATTTAATGATGTTTTATGGACCTTTCCTCCAGGAACTTGTCCAAACCTCTTTCAAACCCTGCTACACTAACAGCTTTTATTACATCCTCCGGCAACGAATTCTAGAGTTTGATTACACAATAAGTGTAAAACTACATTTTCTGATTAGTCTTAAATGTGCTACATTGTAGCTACATTACGTGTCTCCTTGACTTTCTACTTTTTGAAGGAATAAACAACCGATCTACATTTACCCTTTCCACTCATTTTATAGACCTCTATCATATCTCCCCTCAGCCATCTTTTTTCGAAGCTGAAGAGCCCCAACTTGTTAAGCCTTTCCTCACAGAGGTATCCTTCCATCCTCTCTATAATTTTGGTCGCTCTTCTCTGTACCTTTTCTAATTTTGCTATATTTTTTGTAGATATGATGACCAGAACTGCATGCTATATTCAAGGTGTGTTCGAACCATGGAGCAATACAGTGACATTATAAAATCCTTGGTTTTATTCTCCATTTCTTTCCTTATGATTCTTAACATTTTATTTGCTTCCTTGGGCTCCACTGCACACTGAGCACCAGCTGCAGAGGATACTGTAGGTCTGAGATTTCATGCTTGAGTCTAGAAGTAGATTGCCAGAACTTTCATCCACACAGGTAATGCCTATGTTGTTGCTATTGTCACAGAACTGTGATCCTCCCCTGCCACATTGTCCCATTCTGCTATGGCCCAAATGGGTAGTTTGTCTTAGTCTGGCACCTCAGTTGAAACCTGGCCTTGTTGCTGGGAGACCCTGCCATTAGTTAATTTACTGATGCATACAAGCCCTCATGGCATGACAAGCTGCAATGCAAGCGAGGGCTACTAAGTGATACCTGCATTAAAATATATGTTAGTTTTCTTTTAGAGTGTGTCACTTGCAATTTTGTTTAAGATACTGATCTCTGACAAGGTCAATTCACACACACCCAACACTCTCAAAGCAACCTGGAGCTGGGTTGGAGGGGTGATTTATAGAAACTAGCCCCTTTATAGATGATAACCCCCTTTGGGCCATGTTTCCATCTAGGCTAGCAAGCAAGTGGGGTGAATTCAGTATTTCTTCTGCAAGTTGCCCCCTCTCTTGGTGGTGAATATTTCCCTTAATCTCTTAGGAGTGCTACATGTGTTCTAATAAGCAGTTGCACCAAATATTGCTTTTCTGCTATGGTCTTACTTATTCTTCTCTTTTATGTAAGTCATTTTACAGATTTTGTGCCTAGGGAGCGAGGTTCAGTTCCTCTATGAAAAAGAAGAGCACAGAAAAGTTATAGCATATTTCATTTTATGTGTTCTCAAAGGGCACCGAGTACTGGAAAACAGGAAATGTCCTTTAAACTTTCCCAGCATTCAGCGCGCTTCACAAGAACACCGCGGGAGTGAAGGAACACACTGCCTTTCACTCCAGACAGGCACAGGGCTCTTCAGGGGTGGGGGGCTAGGATAGGACTGGAAATGAGCTGATGGGGGACTGGAATATGATTGGAAATGAGCTGATGGTGAGGCTAGGACTGGAAATGGGCTGATGCGAGGGCATGAGAGAATGGGACTGAAAGGGAGCGGATGCGGCATGGGGCTGGAACTAGAAGGGAGCTGATGTTGGGGGAGGAGTAGAATGGGATGGGGCTAGGGAAATGAGGATGGAAAAGGGAAAAATTATTCCAAAGGTGCCTCAGTGGCTATTGGTGAAAAGCCCTACATGCCCAGTAATTCTTGAGTTTTTATTTAAATTTTATGTATATTTGCCATTCAGATGCCAAAGTTTACATTCTGGAACCACTGTCTGAGGCAAGGTGGGAAATGTGCCCTGGTATCTTAGTTGAATCTCCAAAAACTTTTATCTATGGAAATTGTGGGATCAGTATTCAGTCGCACTTCTCTGGTTCACAGCACCTGCATTAAAACAACAATGATATTAGGAATTATTTGGAAAGGATTAGCTAATATAATGGCTTTGTATTGACCCATGGCATGTCTACACCATGAGTACCATGTATAGTTCTGGCCACCCCCCATCTCAAAAATGACATAGCAGAACTTGAATCTATACAGAGGTGGATAATAAAAATGATAAATGATATGGGATGGCTCCCTTATGAAGAAAAGCTTAATGGGTTAGGGTTCTGCTTAGAAAATAAGGATCTGAGAGGATATATGATAGAGATGTATAAAATAAAGCCCTGGCAATCTACTTCCAGACATACCTTGCCAAGAAAACCCAGGGGCTGCCGGGGCGCCAGGAGTCAGCATTGACTTGACGGCATTTAATAAAATAAAAAATAAAAATACTCGGTGCACAATTGGGCGATGGAATTTCTTGCCCGAGGTGGTGGTCAGGGCATCTAGCAGAGCATGATCTAGACAAGATCTTGGTGGAGAAGTTCATCGTTTATGGAGATGCTCTAGTATTTTTGATATTAACTTGAAAAAGGTTTTAACCCTGTTTTTTTAAAATTATTATCCTTGTCCTTTGTGTATATTTATGTTTGGGTGCTTACCCTCGAATTCCAGCTTTTTGCTGGAGAAAAGCTCCTAAACCATTGTCATTCAGGTAGATTTAGGAAAGCCACCATTTCTCCCTGGAAGTGAGCAACAAGGATTGAATCTCCTCTTTGGAATCCTGCTGGGCGGGCCCATACCAAGAGCTGTGTGAGTAGTGCGGCCACCTAGGGCGCAAGCACAGAAGGGGGCGCCGAGATCATTATCGGGTTTCCAAGAAGGTCAAAAAGACTGAGTTACTGAACAAGACTGGGTGGGGTTGGGGGGCACCAGATTCATTAGTTGCACAGGGCGCATTTTTAGCTTGGTCCTGTTCCTGGGTACTTGCGACCTGGATTGGTCACCATCAGACTTGATGATTTTTATGCTAATGCAACAGAGCACGTTGCATGTTCTTAAAACAGTAATACAAGCATTAGCACTTCCAAAGAACTTATTGACCATGCTTTACAGGCCACTTGTGTATATGATGAAGTAGGACTAAAACCACACTTCAGCTGTTCAAACTTTAAGGGGTTTAGCTACTAAAGCTACTGAACTGACTAGCTAATGTCACATCAGTTCTCCTATTGTGACTGTTAAAAACAGCACAATTACATTACATTTGAATGCAGCTCATTTAGATGTGCAAATACAATGGTAATAAGCTTGTTACTTATTAAAGAGGATGGCTATAGTATCACATAAAACCACAAGGCGTGATTCACGTTGTCGTGGAGACACAAAGAAAGGAGAGCGAGAGCGAGATAGAGATAACAAAAGTGTTTATTGCAGTTGCAGGGACAGCATCTTGATTGGGAACACAGCCAAGGCATACTACCTTCTGTGTAGAATATATACACCGTAGATAGGCAAGGTCCCTAATACGTCAACAGTGGGGGAGGGGATTGTACGGCCAATTAATAATTAGCTAGGATCTGTTTTAGCAGTCTAACACAAGGCTAACGTAAAACAAAAGATCCTCAAAGGAAATAAAAGAACACATTGACATTTCTGTCTTCACTTCAGCATCCAGATTTTCTTCCAAGTCCTGCAACATCTTCGAGAAATGAAACGTCAAGGTTACACTTAGCAGGACAGAGTGAAAAAAATAGAAAGGGAAAAAGCAGCAAGAAAAGCTCTGTCTAGACTAGAGGAACAGCAAAACACTACTTTATTAATCTTACAAAGGCTACAGATTCTAGTTCTCTCCTTCAGTCCACCCTTTCGAACATTTTAAGTTCAACACGTACATGACCGTTAAGTGCAAATATTCATTATGTGCTATGGCTCTTCAACATATAAACCCTCATGGGCCTTAGCTTCAAGATGTTTGCACAATTTTAGCCTTTATTACACAATGACCACAAGGCTTTACAACAAGCACACATACAATTATGGATAAGATAATCAAAACAATGGTTATTTATTTTATTTAGACAGTTTTGTATACCACCTTATCCTTCAATCAAAATGGTCCCAACACAATTGGGGGATACATTTTTAACATGAGGGGATATGAGACACATACACTAATACTTATAGGGGACATGGGCAATGGAGGATTAAGTGACTTGCCCAAGACCACAAGGAGTACCTGTGGCACTAGAAACCCCAGTCCTTCTGGCCCAAGGTTGCTGTCCTCTAGTGGGATTTGAACCTCTGACCTTCTGGCCTGAGGTAACCTGCCCCAACCACTAGGCCACTCCTCCACTCCACTTAGGCAAAAGAGTTTGCAGGGTTATAATCCCCTGCAAACTCTTTTGGCCTAGGGTCCCCAATCATCCAACCAGATTCCAAGAGTCTACTTCATGCAGCTTTTGTTCTTTCTGAATCTTGTGATTATAAAGATGCAGATAAGCACATTCTCAAGTATACAGATACAATATTCTTGTCCAGTAAGTACATTGTCTATCCAAGACATAGTCAAAGGCCATGCGGTTCTGAAGGACTACTGTTCTAATAGCTACCTGTTCTTGGTTTAAGTTATCTAGGCTCTTGGTGATTTCATTGGCAATCTTTTCCCAGAATGCCTAAAACCTGTGAATTAAACCTAAATCAGAAATCATAATCCCCCAGTATTTCAGAGTCTCGGTGATCTCCCTTTTTTTTCTGAAAATTTGAAGGGACCCTTAGAGAAGGTGTTGAGTGGCATATACAGCAGGAACAAGATTGGCTTAATAGCCACTACAACCCCAGTTAGGAGAAAGATACCAGTAAGGAGGAGTGGCCTAGTGGTTGGGGCAAGGTACTACAGGCCGGAAAGTCGGTGGTTCAAATCCCACTAGAGGACAGCAATCTTGGGCCGGAAGGACTGGGGTTTCTAGTCCCACAGGTGCTCCTTGTGGTCTTGGGCAAGCCACTTAACCCTCCATTGCCCATGTTCCCTGTAAGTATTAGTGTATGTGTCTCATATCCCCTCGTGTTAAATGTATCCCCAACCGCTTTGACCCGGTGAAAAGCGGGATATAAATGCAGATAAATAAATAAATAAATAAAGGTCTTTCCCCACAAATAAATAAATACCTGGAGCAGATAAGATACTCAGAGAAGTTCCTAGTTGCAAAGGAGCCATCAAAAACCATTAACTATAGTGATGTTGCACACCAAGCTTCCAACTCAGACAATCCCATCATAGGTACCCATGTGGGAGTTGAATTACTTGTAGGAAGGGAAGCCCCAGTCTCATCCTCTTTTTCTGGTATCTCAGTCCTTTTCCAAGGTACCTCATGAAAGATTCTTGAGGAAATTTAAAAGCCATGGAAGAGGAGGCAAAATTCCATTGTTGTTAGGGGCTGGTTAAAAATAGAAAACAGAGTAGGGTTAAATGGCCAATTTTTTCATTGAAGGTAGGTGAACGGTGGAGTACTGGGAATCAGTTATTTTTAGCATATTTATAAATGATCTGGAAATGGAAACAACCAGCTTGGTCATTAAATTTGCAAATGTCACCAAATTATTAAAAGCTTTTAAATCACATACAGATTGTGAAAAGTTGCAGGAGGATCTTGAGAGACTGCAAGACTGTGCATTAAAACGGCAGATGAAATTTAGTTTTGACAAGTGCAAAATGATGCATGTAGGGAAGAACATAACATGAGAACATAAGATTTGCAATACTGGGTCAGACCAAAGGTCATCAAGCCCGTTTTATGGTTTCCATCAGTGGCCAATCCAGGTCATATGTACCTGGAAGGATCCCAAAAGTAGACAGATTCCATACTGCTTATTGCAAGGTTAAGCAGTGGATTTCCCCCAGTTCACTTTAACAATGGTTTATGGACTTTTCCTCTTGGAACTTGTCCAAACCCTTTTTAAAACCAGCTACAGCAGTAGCTTGTACAACATTCTTTGGCAATGAATTCCAGAGCTTAATTAAGCATTGAGTGGAAAAATGTTTTCTCCAATTAGACTTAAATAGATTTAGTAGCTTCATTTTGTGGCCCTCGTGTCTTTGTACTTTTTGAAGGAGTAGAAGAACCGATTCACATTTACCTGTTCCACTCCACTCAATATTTTATAGTCCTTCATTATATCTCCCCTCATCCGTCTCTTCATCATCAAGCTGAAGAACCCTAACCTTTTAAGCGTTTCCTAATATAAGGGTATCATAGTAACATAGTAAACATAGTAAATGACGGCAGATGAAGACCAGTGTGGTCCATCTAGTCTGCCCAGCAAAGTGGCAAGAGTAGGTGAACCCCATCCCTTTTATCATTTTGGTTGCCCTTCTCTATACATTTTCTAATTCGGCTATATCTTTTTTAGATGTGGAAACCAGAACTCTACAATATTTAAGGCGCAGTTATACCATGGAACAATACAGAGGCATTATGATATTCTGTTTTATTCTACATTCCTTTTCTCATAATTCTTGGCATTCTATTAGCTTTCTTGTCCACTACTGTACACTGAGCTAATCCAAATTATAATTAAACCTCTTCAGCTTTGGGAACTGCTAACACCTAATCAGGAATTAGTGGGCCTGATTACCTGAGAGCAGCTGAGGGCCTGCATAAAAGGCTCCAGTGCCCTGCCCTGTTCAGGCTTTCCTACAGGAGCTCTCCAGATCAACCAACAGTAAGGATTTAAGGGTTTGTTTTATTATATTAAATTGTTAGCTCTCTGACTTGGAGCTCTTAAAAGAGTTTTTTGTACATTTTTAAAGCAAGGTTACTTTCTTTTTTTGTGCTTTAGTGGGACTTTCCTTGAGCACAGTAGGTGGTTGAACTCCAGTAACCTCCTCAGCTTTGGGAACTGCTAACACCTAATCAGGTGTTAGTTCCCTCCCTACCCACCCCGACTCCCACCCACCCCTAGCGAGTAGTCTTGCTTTATAGGGCACCTCCGCATTTGACAAAGCACAGATAATTGGACCAGCACATGAACAAGAGCCTGTCTGACCACATCACCCCAGTTCTCATAGAGCTCCACTGGCTCCCCATACCTGCAAGGATAATATACAAATTGCTGATAACCACTTTTAAAATTATCAACAAATTATCTCCCTCCTTTCTTGATAACCTTATCACCATTCAGCCAGCCAACAGATGCCGACGCACTCCTAACCTAAACACTCTCTGCGTACCCAGCAGCATTAGGCTAGTCAAAGAACGGACCAGCAACCGGGCATTCTCATACTCTGCACCCATGCTCTGGAACCAACTACCACACGAGCTACGTCTGATCAAAGACCTACAGGTCTTCAGAAAAGAGCTTAAAACTCACCTATTCCAAATACACTACGGCATCACATAGCAGGTTCCAACTCTCCCCTCCCAGGCTGCCCACCTACCTCAAGAGACCAAGCTTCATATGAACCTAATGCTCATTTGATGTCCGCTTCCACAATGATCAAAACTGTAGATATGTATGTCTCTTTCCCCTATCATAACCCTATCTACTGCGTCTCTGTTGTATAGTATATAAATATGTATATATATTAGATAAACTCACCGAGTGCTTCAAGCGATAATCTGTAATTTACACTGGATTTCAATCGGTAATTTAGATGCTAATGATATGTATATATGTAATCATGCCGTTGTCAAGCTACCCCGTGTATTGTCCACTCTACCATGTCCTGTACAACAAGTTGTAACTTATACTGGTGTTCAAGCAGTAATTTATGTACCAATTAATTGTATAACTGTAATCTTTTCTTTGATTATCCCTCCCTTGTCTTGTCCCCTCCCCCCGATCTTGTACAACGATGAACCGCTTCTGATCTCTGGAAGGAGCGGTGTATAAATGTATGCCAAATAAATAAATAAAATTAAGGAGATTTAACTGTTTTTTCTCTGAAAGGACAGCTGGGAAACCGGCTGATACTTGGTAGATCTCTCTCTTTTGCTTTAACAGATACCTAAGCTCCACGAACAGAACAATGGCTGGGAAAAATCGTATCGCTAAAGCTGTTGCCCCCGTTACAGCTTCTGCCTCGGTCCAGACAGAGGTTCTAATGCCAGTTGAAGGACCGGTTCCATGTGCAGGGTGCCTGCATGCTGAAGCTCTAAGGAAACAAGTGGAGGAACTCAGAGGAGGTGGCGAGGCTGAGGAGCATTCAAGACAGTGAGAAGTACATTGATGAGATGCTTCTTGCAGCAACCAAGCTCTCCAGCAGAGGAGAAGATGGATGCCAACAGAATGTCAATGGTTGGACACAAGTCACCAGGGCCTGCAAAATCACCAATCCAACTTCTCCAGCCCTTGAATTGAAGAACCATTATACAGCCCTGGAAGTGGAGGAGGTGAAAGCATCCCTGGAAAGGGAAGAACCAGAGCTCAAGTACCCCAAAGTTGCAGAATCAGTGACCACAAGGAAACGAAGGGTAGTGGTGGTTGGAGACTCTCTTCTGAGGGGTACACTGAGGCGTCCATCTGCCGACCAGACTTGATGTCCAGAGAGGTATGCTGTCTGCCTGGTGCCAAAATCCAAGATGTTACAGAGAGTTTGCCGAGACTCATCAAGCCCACTGACTATTACCCAATGTTGCTAATCCATGTTGGAACAAATGATACTGCCAGGTATATCTTGGAACGTATCAAAAGTGACTTCATGGCTCTGGGACAGAGGGTGAAGCAGTTAGGTGCACAGGTGGTGTTCTCTTCAATCCTCACTGTTGAGGGTAAAGGCCAAGGCAGAGAGGCTCGCGTCCTGGAGATGAATGCATGGCTGCGTGGATGGTGTCATCGAGAGCGTTTTGGTTTCCTAGACCATGGGATGCTGTTCCAAGGGTTGCAGAGCAGAGATGGCATCCATCTGTCCAAGAAAGGTCAACACATCTTCAGTAGTAGACTAGCTTATCTACTGAAGAGGGCTTTAAACTAGATTCATTGGGGATGGGTGAAGAAAGCCCCCAGGTAGGGGATACATTAAATACCTTTATGGAAATGGGTAACAGGGGTAACATATGGAAAGCAGTGTATATAAATGCCCGTAACATGGGAAATAAGATCCCTGATGTTGAAGCTTTGGTGGGAGTGGCTGACTTGGATTTAGTGGCAGTTA
This sequence comes from Ichthyophis bannanicus, assembly GCA_033557465.1. Classification (NCBI taxonomy): domain Eukaryota; kingdom Metazoa; phylum Chordata; class Amphibia; order Gymnophiona; family Ichthyophiidae; genus Ichthyophis; species Ichthyophis bannanicus. The sequence continues at coordinate 921,872,441 of CM066034.1, forward strand.
CAGAAACATGGTTCACAGAAAACCATGATTGGGATGTAACTATACCTGGCTATACTTTATTCAGAAAGGACAGGGTAGGAAGAAGGGGAGGAGGAGTGGCACTATATGTAAAAACTACTATTAAAGCTTTGGAATTACAGAGCTTAAAAGGGAGAGGGAAGGCATTGTGGGTTAAACTAGAAAGAGGGAAAGAGAAATCTATTTACATTGGTGTGATATACAGACCTCCCTCACAAGAGGAAGAGGTGGACAGAGAGTTAATTGAAGACATGCGCAGCATTGCTAGGAAAGGGGAAGTGCTACTGATAGGAGATTTCAATATGCCAGATGTTGACTGCCACATTCCTGCTGCAGTATCATCTAGAAGTAAGGAGATCCTGGATTCTCTACAGGGAGAACTATTCAGGCAATTGGTAACAGAACCCACACATGAAGGGGCCATACTGGACTTGGTGCTTACCAATGGTGAAAGTGTTTCTGATGTTGTAGTGGGAGATCATTTTGCATCCAGTGATCACCAGATTGTGTGGTTCAGTATTAGGACTAGGGCTGTTAGAATCCATTCCAAGGTGAGGATCTTAGACTTTAGGAAGACTAACTTTGCGAAGATGGGCCAATACCTCAGGGAGTCGTTAGCTGGATGGGAACAGCTGAGGGATGTAGAAAAACAGTGGGAAAAACTGAAAGGGAATATTTTAAGGGCAGCCAACCTTTTTGTTAAAATGGTAAATAAAGGTAAAAGGAAAAGGAGACCGCTATGGTTTTCGAAAGAAGTAGCTGAAAAAGTGAAGAAAATGAGGGAGGCCTTCATGAAATACAAGAGATCACAGAGAGAGGAAGACAGGCATCTGTATTTGGAAAAACTTAGAGAAGCTAGCAAAGTAGTCAAGAAGGCAAAGATTCAAAAAGAGGAGGAAATAGCCAATGTAATAAAATGGGGGGATAAGACATTTTTCAGATATATTAGTGAGAAGAGGAAGGGCAAGAGTGGTATTGTCAGACTCAAGGGTGCAGGGGAGGAATATGTAGAAGCTGATAAGGATAAAGCGGAATTGCTTAACAAATATTTTTGTTCTGTGTTCACAGATGAAGAACCAAGAGCAGGACCTCGGAAAACACCCACAAATAGGAACAGAAGCAAAGGACATCTTGAACAATTTTCAAAAGACTGTGTTCATGAGAAACTATCTCAACTTAAAGTAGACAAAGAGATGGGACCGGATGGGATACACCCGAGAATACTGAGGGAACTTGGGGACGTTCTAGCAGCTACACTGACTGACCTTTTCAATGCCTCATTGGAGTCGGGAGTGGTGCCAAAGGACTGGAGAGAGGCTCATGTAGTGCCTTTACACAAAAGCGGAAGTAAGGATGTGGTTGAAAACTACAGGCCGGTTAGTTTAACTTCGGTGGTGAGTAAACTATTGGAAACGCTGCTGAAAGAGAAAATAGTGAGGTTTCTGGAGTCCAGCGGATTACAGGATCCAAGGCAGCATGGATTCACCAGAGGCAGGTCTTGTCAGACAAATCTGATTGATTTCTTTGACTGGGTGACCAGGGAGTTGGACCGAGGGAGAGCCCTAGATGTGGTGTATTTAGATTTCAGTAAAGCCTTTGACACTCTTCCTCACAGGCGACTTATAAACAAACTGAACACCGTAGGGATGGACCCTAAAGTTACTACTTGGGTTAGAGATTGGTTGGGTGGGAGGCGACAAAGAGTACAAGTAAATGGAGCTCACTCTGAGGAGAAGGATGTTATCAGTGGTGTGCCCCAGGGATCTGTCCTTGGTCCAATTCTTTTTAACATCTTTGTTAGTGATATAGCGGAAGGGCTTTCAGGTAAGGTTTGCCTCTTTGCGGATGATACCAAAATCTGCAATAGAGTAGACACCCAGGAAGGGGTAGATAACATGAGGAGGGATCTAGATAAGCTTGAAGAATGATCTAGAATTTGGCAGCTGGGATTTAATGTTAAAAAATGTAAGGTCATGCATTTGGGCTGCAGCAATCCAAGGGAGCAATATAGTATAGGGGGTGAAGTACTTTTGTCCACTAAAGAAGAGTGGGACCTAGGCGTGGTTGTGTCTGATGATCTTAAAGTAGCTAAACAGGTAGAAAAGGTGACAGCAAAAGCTAGAAGGATGCTTGGGTGCATACGGAGAGGAATGGCTAGCAGAAAAAAGGAGGTGATAATGCCTCTGTATAAGTCTTTGGTGCGACCTCATTTGGAGTATAGTGTGCAATTCTGGAGACCGCACCTTCAAAAGGATGTGAACAGGATGGAGTCGGTGCAGAGGGTGGCTACTAAAATGATTAGTGGTCTTCATTATAAAGCATATGAGGACAGACTGAAGGATCTTAATATGTACACCGTAGAGGAAAGGAGGGATAGAGGTGATATGATTGAGATGTTTAAATACCTCTGTGGCATAAATGTTCTGGGAGAGAGGCTCTTTCAATTGAAAGCAAGTTCTGCTACGAGAGGACATGGGATGAGGGTGAAGGGAGATAGATTCAGGAGTGATATGCGGAAATATTTCTTTACGGAAAGAGTAGAGGATCAGTGGAATAGTCTCCCAGTGGAGGTGGTAGAGATGAGGACAGTAACTGAATTCAAAAAAGCATGGGACAAACACAGAGGATCTCTAAAGGTAAAAAGGGGACTGTTGTAGTTGTTATGGAAGGACAGACTAGATAGGCCATGTGGTCTTTTTCTGTTGTCATATTTCTATGTTTCTATGATGTGGGGTTCCACATTAAGAGTCACCACCCAATAGAAGGACCTAGGCGTCATCATGGATAAAACATCAAAATCATCTGCTAAGTATGTGGCAGCCAGGAGGGGGTGCCAAAATTCCGGGCCCACAAGGAGTTGTGTGTGGCAAATAGGGTTGCCAACTGGCCGGTTTTCAGCCGGCCTGGCCGGTTTTTCCATGGCCAGGCCGGCTGCCGGCGCAGAGGCAAAACCGGCCCTTGAAAAGCTGGTTTTTTTGCTCTGGCCGCAAGATCGGGAGCAGCCAGAGCAAAAAAACTGGCTTTTCTCCCCCGGAGGGCTTCAGAGGGAGCCGGGGAAGCCCGCGCGAGGCCCCGGCTCCCTCTGAACAGCCGCCAGCGTGAAGAGCCTTTACCTTCACGCTGACGGCTGTTCCTGTGAAGCCGCGATTGGTGGGAAAGGTTAAAGGCAATGCCCTTTAACCTTTCCCAGCATTCGCGGCTTCACAGGAACAGCCGCCAGCGTGAAGGAAAAGGCTCTTCACACTGGCAGCTGTTCAGAGGGAGCCGGGGCCTCGTGCGGGCTTCCCCGGCTCCCTCTAAAGCCTCAGACAGCCGCGGTTTTGGGGGGGGGAGGCCAAGGACTGCATGGGCTGTGATGGGGGGAGGGGGCCTGGACTGGAAAAGGGCTAGGAGGGGGGAATTTGACTGGAAATGGGGGGTGATGGGGGGGGGGGACCTGGACCGGAAAAGGACTATGGGGGGGGGACTTGGACTGGAAAGAAACGGGCTGTGATGGGAGGGGACCTGGACTGTAAAAGGGCTATGGGGGGGGGGGACATGGACTGGAAATGGGTTTTGATGGGGAGGGGGACCTGGACTGGAAAAGGGCTGGGGGGGGGGGCATGGACTGGAAAAGGGCTGGGGGGGGGGCATGGACTGGAAATGGGTTGTGATGGGGGGGGGGAACTGGAAAGGAAAAGGGCTATGGGGGGGGGAACTTGGACTGGAAAAGGGCTATGGTGGAGGGAGGGGGAACGGACTGGAAATAGGCTGTGATTAGGGGGACATGGACTGGAAATGGGTTGTGAATGGGGGGGGGACCTGGACTGGAAAAGGGCTATGGGGGGGTATTGGACTGGAAAGAAATGGGCTGTGATGGGGAGGGGGACAAGGACTGTAAAAGGGCTATGGGGGGGGGGGGGACATGGACTGGAAATGGGTTGTGATGGGGAGGGGGACCTGGACTGGAAAAGGGCTATGGGGGGGGGGAACTTGGACTGGAAATGGGGTATGGTGGAGGGAGGGGGAACTTGGACTGGAAATAGGCTGTGATTAGGGGGGCTAGGACTGCAAATGGACTGTGATGGTGGGGGGGGGGGTAGGACTGCAAATGGGCTGTGATGGTGCGGGGGGACTCAGACTGCAAATGGGATGTGATGGGGGGGGCCTAGGACTGGAAATAGGCTGTGATGGGGGACTTGGACTGGAAATGGGCTGTGATGGGGGGGCTAGGACTGGAAATGGTCTGTGATGTGAGGGCTAGCACTGGAAATGGGCTGATGAAGAGCTGGAATAGGACTGGAAATGGGCTGATGTGGGGCATGGGAGAATGGGATTAGAAGGGAGTGGATGCTGGGTGGGTCTAGAACTATAAGGGAACTGATTTTGGGGGAGGACTAGAATAGATGGGGAATGAGAATGGAGAGGGGAAAAAATATTTTGTGTGGAAGAAAAGTCTATGATGGGCTGGGTATTGGGAGAGTGAGGGGCTTGAGAATGGAAGGGTGAAATTTAAATGGATGATAAAGGAATAAGGAAAGAATTGGGGGAAAGAGCAAAAGGGAAACAATCAGTATGTTAAAGCAGAAATAGAGAGAGAATGGAAAACATCTAAAAGAGAAGAAAGGACAAATGGATAGCTCGCAGAAGACACGAAGAAACCAGAAGAAAGTGACTGGAGCAATTGCAACTGAAAAATAAAACGCCCAAACAGAAGGTAGAAAAATACTTTTTATTTTGAATTTATTAGCTGGAATATGTTTGGTCTGGGAAGTGTGTATTGATAACATCTTTGCGTTTTTGTTTAGTGCAAGAGGAAATTACTTTATAGTTTTATTTCTCCAGTGTTGTACATTTCATGTTTGGATTTTGGGGTTCCCAGTTTAATTATTATCTGACCAAGGAAGTTAGCCTACACGTATCCTCGGTAATTTTTGTGGGGGGGGGGGGCTGGGGGCATGGCAGGGGTGGGACTAGGGGCGGAGAATGGGTGGAGCATGGCGAGCCACAGGTGTCGGGTTTTTCTCGGTGAAAAAGTTGGTAACCCTAGTGGCAAACATAACTTCCTTGCTGGTTTGCTGCACTGTCTCCACTCTAGGCCTGGTGGCTGTTCCCTTCTGACTGAAGTCTTGTGATAACACCGTTAGACTTTGGCCCAGGCAGGAACAGCCACCGGGCCTGGAGTGGAGGCAGTGCGGCAAGCCAGCAAGGAAGTTAAGGTATGTTTTTCCTCATTCACCTCCACCATGTGGGCCCGGTGAAGGGGGGGAGGCACATCTGCTCTAGGTGCTAGTTTGTCTACTTGTCTTGGAATGCCACTGATGGCAGCAGCCAATAAAGAGAATATTAGGAAGTATTAGTGAAGGAATAGAGAATAAAGTAAAGCGTATCATAAGGCCTCTATCACGTCATGGTGCAGTCACACCTTGTGAACTGTGTGCAATTCTGATAGTTGCATCTTAAAAAAAAAGCAGCAGAATTAGAAAAGGTACAGGGAAGAGTGACCAGAATGATAAAAGATGGAAGGATTCTCCTATTAGGAAAGTCTAAAGAAGTTAGGCTTTTCAGTTTGGAGAAGAGATGATTGAGGAGAGATAAAATAGAAGTATAAAAAAATCCTTCAGGGAGTGGATTTTTTAAATACAAATTGATTGTTTATTCTTTCAAAAAGTGCCAAGACCAGGAGCCATGTCATAAAGTTACAAAGTAGTACGTTTAAAACAAAATATGTTTTCACTTGTGGTAAAAGCAGTCAGCATAGCTGGGTTTTAAAAAAAGGTTTGGACAAGTTTCTGGAGAAAAAAGCAATAGACTGTTATTAAGGCAGACCAGGAAGAACCACTGCTTATCCCTGAGGATAAAAAGCATGGAATCTGGCTAGTTTTGGGGATCCTGTTATGTACTTGTGTCCTGATTGGTCATTGTTGGAAACAGGATACTGGTCTTGATGGACCTTGGGTTTGACCCAGTATGACAATTTTTCTATTGGAAAGGTGATGGCCCTTCCAAGGAGAACACTGAACATAGACAAAGATTCTACAAGGCTGTTAAACCTGCAAATTTCCCACTTCCCAGTGGATTGGGTTACTAGGGATATGGGCACAAATCTAACAGTCTTGTTAACATTTTTGGCATACTTAAGGGTAAATAAGATCCATGTGTTAGTATGAGTAGCAGACAGGATGAGTAACATCAGAGCAAACATCTTTACTCTTCTAGGATCCTAGAGTCACAGGGGCTAATGCAGGGGGCTCATAGGGATTATTATGCCCTCACACTCCAAGTGGTCTACTGCTGCAGTGATTTACTAGGCTCCACCTCTCATTTTTGCTCTGATTATGGCTTGGACAGCACCAAAGCCATTGTGGAGTGGGTCCCTCATGTTGGGGGGAAGCAGGGGGCAAGGGCCAGGAGGGTCTATAGACCAAGCACAATCAGCACACCTGCTCATAGCAACCTGCACCCGAGGTCCATGGGGTCAGAAGTGCCCCTTTGTCCTTGCTCACCATATAGAACAACCTCCTGTGGTCTAACATCTACAGCAAGAAGGGGGGGGGGGTCACAGCCTTCCATCCACAAAGGGCCCCCAAGCTCCCTCTTACCAGGAGCAGCTTTGGAGAACACCACATGGAGGTGGAGTATTCCAAAACGTCCCCAGGCTGAGTACCCCAGCTGTCATGGAAACAGCAGCCTACCAGACCAAGGAAGATAAGACCTCCCCAAGTCCATGAGTTATCTCAGCCCCTGGACAAGGGGGCCAGGAAGGGGACACTGATCACTGTGCTCAAACACTGAAGGTTCAAGTTCAGTGATAGAAGTATTATGAAGCCCTCAGAGCTGGTAGACCTCAGCCACATCCTCCCTCGGTCAGGGTATGGGGCCATATACCCACCGGAACATGGGCCCCCAGGTGCATGTATGCACTGTAACATGGCCTCCCCCATGCAGGGATGGCTCTTTTGCTGCCCTCAGCCCACTGCACTCTGCTGGCTCTCACTCTATGAAATCAGTAAGGATGGGCCCTATGTTCTGACATCTTCCCAGCAGCCCTCTGATACCTATCAATGCATATGCAGACGTGAACAGCAGTCCATCAGGACAGCTTTTGATGGGGATGTTTGCTCACTGTCCCAGCAGGGTGACTCCAGACCTGTTTTTTGCTTGTCAATCTGTTGTGATCCACCACCATGTCAGCTGCACCTTGCAGCCCCTCCAAACAGGTGGTCTAGGCAGGTGCCTTGCTATTCAGCTCACATCACCTATTGGCCCTATATTATGTGTTTTCCCTGCTTCTGCCCCACATATTTCCTAACACGCACGTCTGAACTGCATGTTTGGAGCATGCAGGCATGGTGAGTGCAGCTAGCACCTAGTCAGGAGCTATCTGGGTAGTGCCAGGGAGGAGAATGGGCAGAGCTTGGCAGTATCATCACTATCCAGATAATGGTGACGGATTAAGTGGCTACTTTCAGCCACTATCAGGAGAATTTATCCAGATAGTTTAGGCTGGCCAAAAATCTGGCCTATATTGCTCAAACTGAAGTAGCATCAAAGGATAATTTTTTCCAAGTGGCTGAAGAAAAATGGACCCATTTTATCTTGCACCCACCGCAGCAGCTAAGACAAAACTTGAAACGGCTCACACCACTGCTATCTCTTTCCCTAGCCTCCACCTTCTGCTGACCAAGACCTCCCTCTTCCCTCCCCCTGCAAACTCTCCACTTGCCTTCATATTCTGGAACATCGCCAGCAGCAGCAGTGATTTGCAAATGCCTGCCTCTTGTGAGCCAGGAGCCTCTCCATCTGCTGTATCCTGCCCCCTCTGACTCAACTTCATGTTTATGACAGGGGTTGGATGCAGCAGAGGAAAGGTTCCTGGTCAGCAAGAGGAAACATTTACTAACCGCTGCCACTACCAGCAACATTCCAGGCTGCGAAGGCAAGTGAGGAGACTGCAGGGGGAAGGCGGGAAGCACGAGATGCTGGATCCATGGTGGAGAGAGAGAAAAGGAGACGACGGTGGACCCCCTGCTCCATAAAGATCTCAGCTTTTCTGGCAATCAGAAAAATCAAATGTAGCCTTCGGTCAAAAAGGTTTGGGGACCACTGATATACAGCAGAGTATAATTCATTCATTCGCTTATTTACGAGTTTTCCACTTCCAAGGCAAGCTTAGCCATTAAATTCATCAAACTAGTAGTTGGTCACCTAAGACAACAGCTTCTGGAGGATGGCAAAGGCCAGCTTCAGTAAAACAAAGCAATAGATTCTGATAGCCACATCAACACCGAGAACCATCAGCTTATGCTTTTACCCACAGAGAGAATGAGCAGCTTTCATATAGCCCACTTACCTGAGTAAATGGATTTTGGAAATTACCTTCATTATGTCGTAGCTCTGCTTTTACCTTTGCACCAGTTGATCCAAAAGTATTTTCTCTGTAAAGAGTTGGTATAGTTGTTGCTGAGGGCTCTCTGTTTTATGGAATGAATTGCTTCTGATCCTAAAATAAATGAACAGTTATTTGCAGTTTTGCCAACCTTTGAAAACGTTACTTTTCAAATATTACATCTTGATTTTGAATTCACAAACACATTCCAAAATCCATTTGTTTTATTTTTATTGCGTGTGTATTTTTAGTATTGTAATTATTTTATATTCTTAACTTGTATTTTGTGTTTCAGTGTTATGTTGTATTTTGCCTTGTACACTCTATTGGGACAAAAAGACAAATGATAAATCATCAATTAAATGGAATTAAGATTTTTACAGGATTGTTCTGGGATGAGAAATGTTGGTAAATTCATCATTGCTGTGTCTAATTATGAAAATCTCAGGGGTCCTAGAGGCATGAAAGATAACTATAGGAATGAACAAGGCTGAAAGCTTGCCTAGAAAACCTAATACTCTTGCACCATCCCTGCGCACCTGCTATGCTTACCTCTCCACTTCTACCATTCCCTCTCCTCTCTATTTTTCCCCAACCTCCTATTACTCCTATCAACCATTTTCTAATCCCGTATTTCCACCCTTTAGAGTCATTGCTTCCCCGGCCTCATCTTTCATATATTCCTCTTCCTCAGTCCTTACTACGTCTCTATCATTCATCCCTTTTCCACCTTCAGTAACTTTATGTTTTACTCTTTTATCCAGGCTCCCATTCCTCTTTCAACTTCCCCTATATCCTCCTTTCAAGTATTTCAAAAGACCTGTCCTCTTCCTTTGTCTCTCACACTCTTTATAGCCCTCTACCTCTTTTTCACCTTTTCCCAGCATCCCTTGCCCTGCGCCTCTCACCCATCCCCAACATCCATTCTCCTGCCTCGTCTCCCTTTACTTCCTTCTCCCCTTCCCCAGCATCTGTCTACCTTCTTCTCCAATATTCGTTTATCTACTACTAATCATTTGTATAGCGCTACAAGACGGACACAGCGGTGTACAGACACATGTAAAAGACGGTCTCTGCTCATCAGAGCTTACAATCTAGTCAAGGCAGACAACCAATAGATCAGGGCAAGGATATATCTTGGGGAATAGTAAGGAAACACACGGGAGACTAAGCAGATCAGGAACCAAAAACGACCTCGAAGAGGTAAGCTTTCAGCCTCAATTTGAAAAGGGCCAGAGATGAAGCCTGACGCATAGACTCAGATAGTTTGTTCCAGGCATAAAGAGCAGCAAGGTGGAAGGATCAAAGTCTGAAGATGGCACTTTCCCTCCACCTTAACTCTAGTATCCATCCCTAAGCCCCTCCATCCAGGGCTAGTGCAAGGACTGCGGGTGCTCTAGGCAGACCCTCTATCTTGTCTTCCCGCCCATGGCCTCTCACTCCTATTGCTGCCGCCATCGCCCCTTTCTGGTGCCTGCAATGGCAGCAATAGCCCCCAATCTGCAACACAGCACTTACTGACACTCCAGCCCAGCATCGCAGCTTCCTCCTGTTCTCAACGTGCTGTTTCTGCCCCCCTCTGACACTGCTTCTGGTTTCGGAAAGGGACAGAATGGCATATTCAGGGTCACTCTGAGGCATGAATTGCAGAGATGGACTCCCTGGTGGGACATCCATCCCCGCTATTCGTGCCTCTTCCCGGTCCTGTTTACCTTCCCCGCATCTTGTACGGGGAAGGTAGATGGGGACAGGAGAGGGGCAGATCGGGAGCAGCGTTAGGGCGGGCAGTAGATGGTACAGGGCCAATTCTAATGTCAGCCCTTTATGTCCAGGGCCGGCGACTTGCATGGGGAGGTGGAATAAGTTCCCTAGTCACCCAGGGGATAGAAGGCCTAGAAGGAGTAGCGGCGGTGGTGGGGGGGGGGGGACTGAGGATATTCCTTGCAGCCCAACCCTGGCCTTAAGAGGCCAGATCAGGGATTGGGCTGCTGGGAATGCATTTGCTAGTCCGGTAGCCAGGATCGCAGCTTTTCAATGGAGCCACGGTGCCATGGCAACCAGACACCATGGCTCCATTGATGGGCCCCAACTAAATTAGCCAGAGAAAACCTGTACATACAGGCCAGACGGAATCAGGGTCTGGGCCTGTACGTACAGGCCTGTTCGCGATTCTGATCCTGCGGGCCCAGACATATAGAACAGAATCGGGCCCATTGTGAACAGGAGAAAACTGTGATGCAGTGCTGGAGTGTTAGTAAGTGCTGCATCGCAGTTTGGGGGCTATTGCCACTGCTCCAGGCCCCAGAGAGGGGAGACAACGGCAGCAATGGGCACCTCAGAGGGACAATACCCTAGGGGACCACCTAGTTTACCTAGTGGTAGCACTGGCCCTGCCTCCATCTTAACCTTACTCTGCATATGCTCTTGCTTCTCTGCCCCCCCCCTCCCTGTTTGTCCTCCTCCTTCTTCCACCCCCAGGACCTACATCAGTGCTTAGCCCCTTCTCTCATTCCCAGCCTCATCTCCAAGCCCCAGCTCCCTTCTCTCACTCCATCCCCAGTCTCATTGTTAGCTCTGAGCTCCCTTCTCCGAACCACAGCCCTACTTCTCTATCAGCTCCCAGTCTCCTATTCCCATTCCTTAGCATCTGCCCTTTCTCCGTATTAGCTCTGAGCCCCCTTTTCTCAAACCCTTTCTGCTACCCCCACCATCCGCCACCATCCACTTTTGCCATCTTCAGCCTTGAATCAGCCTCCAGCCCCCTTCTGCCAGCCCACGGCCCTCTTCTTTCACTTGTCCCATTTCCCCATCCTCTTATCAGCCCCCAGCCCGATTGGTGTAGTTTGCCTTCCTATGTTGGTAGGGCAAAGGGTAAGGAAGTGATTCTGGCAGTGGGACTAGTTCACCATTAGTGCCTGCAACATTTGGGGGCACTGCCCACCCATACTACAGTTATATCCACCCTCCTGGTCCTATTCACAACATCAACCCCCTTCTCCTATCTGCCCAGCACCTCATGATAAACAAGTACTTGCTCTTCGGTTTCAACTCCTGCACAGTGCCAGTAGACAGACAGAGTGGGAGGAGCAAAAAAAAAACAAATTCCCACCACTCGGCATGGGATTTAGAGGTGGAAGGCAGCAGTTGAAGCTGACAGGGAAATTTTGGTAGAGCCAGGGCCTGTGTGGGCCACTCACCCTTCCAACATCTATAGAATATCTGGATTAAGTTAAATGCTAGTATTTAACTTAATATAGTCCTTATGCCAGCTGAGCCTGAATTCAACTGAAGTTTCCTAAGGATGACTTATAACAGCTCGAATTCAGAGATTCTGTGATTCTGTACTGTTATCTTTACTTACTTTCCTTTAGAGGACTTGATAGCACGCTTCACCAGAAAACCCGAAGGTGTGTTACAAATAAAACAAAAATACAATGATAAAAGAACACTCCTACCTTTCTACTCTAATCCCAAATCCCCAACAAACTGTCCATAAATATGTTTATGTTTACTGAACTTGATAGTCCACAGATCACATCATACCTCTGTGGTTTGCAATAAAACTCAACATGATACAGGGAAAGAAAAACAATGGTGCCGATGCATAAGGCCGGCAATGTGTACGTCTACGTTGCATGCCGATAGTGTGCAATGTCTGCACCAGCATGCAGAAAGGGGCACATATGCAAATTAACCGCATGTTCAATTGGGAGAGCAAGCCAAATACTTGTGCACAGAGGTCGGTACAAGTTTGCCATTCTCTCCCAGAGAAACAGGGTCACCTGAGGGGAAGTTTGACACTTCATCTCACATGATCCAGGCATTGGGGAAAGCCCCCAATGCCATCAAAATACTGTTGGGGGACTGGTGCCCCCAACACCAACCCCCCCGACAGAAACTAAATCCCTGGTGGGCCAGTGGCCATGATCCCAGTCACCCACCCAATAACAAAAGGCCCAGTGTCTCCTGAATCTCCACCTCCCCCCCTAGTACCTTTTAGATGGAGCAGGAGCATTGCACACAGGCTCCTGCCCCTGTGCCGCCATCTTGAAAAATGGCGGTGACTGGCCCCACGCGGTACGTCCTGGGATGCATCAGATGGGTTCAGACTGCCATATAAGGCATTTTATATGGCAGTCTGACCTCATATAGTACATCCCAGGATGCACCGCGTGGGGCCAGGAACCACCATTTTTCAAGATGGCAGTGCAGAGGTGGGAGCGCATGGGCAATGCTCTCGCTCCATCTTAAAGGGATCAGGAGGGGAGTAGGAGAATCCTGGGTGGGATTAGGGCTGCTGGGCCACCAGGGATTTTTTTAATTGGGTGGGGGGGAGAAATCTGGACTGCTGGGCCACCGGGGATTTTATTTTGATTGAGTAGGTGGGAGGGGGGGGGGGATCAGGGGGCACTAGCCCACCAGGGATGTGTTTTTTTTTTGGGGGGGGGGTTGGTGGCACTGGCCCCCCAACAGTATTTTGATAGCATCAGTGGCTTTCACAGATGCCTAGATCATCTGAGGGGAAGTTTGACACTTCCCCTCAGATGATCCAGGCATTGGGAAAAACCCCAGATGCCATCAAAATACTGTTGGTGGCAAAATGTTTAATCCACCTCAGACCAGGCATAGAGATATTGGTGCTTCGGCTGGTTACATAATTCTCTATGCATTTCTCTGCTTCGGGTGTAGACAATATTATCATGACATTTTAATACAAGCAGCTCATTTACATATAATTTGAATACACTTGGTGCTACTGTGTGCGCTTACTTTTCCTTTGCTGTTTATGCATTTGGGGTGTCGGAACTTGTGCTTATAAGTTGCGTCAACTGTGCGCAAAGGGCACATTAGTCTTTCTGCATCGGCCCGAATGTGCATAACATCAGAATAAAAGGAAAGAAGAAAAACGAATACAAGTTACTCATTCCATTCAACTAGTAATGCAAACACCAAACACCACAAAGGCCCGCAAGTAGACACATTAATCTCACATTGCCCGAAATCGAAAGCAAAAATTTTGACAATCACTTATCTTGGAGGTTCATATACCTGGAGTAAAACATCCAAATAAAGAGATCCATCTGAGGGCACAGCTTGAAACACCAGACTAAGGGGTATGTTTACTAAATGGCGGTAACGTCGCAGCTGTGACGTTATTGCACGATAATGGCGCATTACCGTGTGAGAACGTCACATATCGCGCGATAACATCTCCAGCGGCGGTAAGGTGCGCAGAGGGTGGAGTAAGGCTCCCCAGAGGGCGGAGTATGGTTCCCCAGGGGCGGAGATAAGGGGTCAATGGGCAGAGAGTGGGCGGGGAGAGGCTCCATGCACACTAACGCCGTGAAATGAAGGTCTGAAAAGTAGCGCCAGTGAAAACCTCGCGCTAGAGGCACATTTGCAGGGGAGAGAGACCATTTTCAGTCAGCAATGTGCAGCAAAGGCAGGGAAACCAAGAAAAGTGATAGTAGTGATACATGTGCAGCAACATCATAGTACCCAAGTACGAGAGGGCACTACTGTGAGGCTGCAAATGGGGTACAGAGGGCTGCAGGCTGGACATGCAGTGGGGCAGCTGGGGCACAGGGTGGGCTAGGCAGATGCCTAGGTGACACATAGGAATGTAGAAGCGGAAAACCAGCAAGACAGCAACTGACCAAGGGCAAACATGGCCACGAGTGTGTGTCCCACAGTGTCCCAGGGGACAGTACCAAGCAAGTAACCCAAAGGACACACCATTGGCATGCGGTGCCGGGGGGAAGCACGGATGTCTAGCCAGGCACCCCTACCCCATATCATGCACCATAGGCAGCCACCTACCAGTACACTGGATGGCCTAGGACTGCGCACCACCAGTACCACTGGCACAAGGGCATGTCAGCATGGTGGCGGAGGGGTGCTGGTGGTGGAGGGGGCAGTGGCACCTGCCCACAGCAGACCACGGCCAAGCCTCGTTTAGGTGGGTGCCGTGCACAGCAACAGACGTCTGTCTGACGAACAGTCATGGTATCCCCAGGGAAAGATCTGCCTCTGTGGCAACAGTTTGGTGCAGTACACACAGCCAGTGTGTTCGGGGCAAGTCACAGGTTCAAGTCCCAGCTGTGGCTCCTGGGACAGACAGGGTGGCCGCAGCATGTCATGCTGGGAGGTCACTCTCACCCTGACTGAGCAGTGACCACGGCATGGCTAGGTTCCCCCATAGTGCTACACAATATTTCTCTCAAGTGATATTTATGGGTTCCCTTTTCTGGGGCCCAATCACTAACATACCTGCTTGGTGTGTGTGCTCACATCCCATTTTTGGGTGCACACAGTTCCTCCAGGAACAAGCACTATGTACTAGCTAGCAGACTGTCTGCAGTTAGCATGTGTATGGCTGGAACACCTTGCAGGGTGGAGACTGACTGTGCCCTCTGCTGGTGAATGTCAGGTAGTGGTGGGGGGAAGCTGAGTTTTTCCAGCATTCTGCCTGTCTGCTATTGCCTTATGTGATGCGTACAGATCTGCATTGACTGCCCTGTAGGGTGCCCGTTCCCCAGCAGGACTGGGGTTGATGGTCCCCTCTAGTGCCACCATTGTAGAGATGTAGAATATGGATCTGTTGGTGGGAGATCCTGTCCCCCACCCTGAGCCACAGAGGGCGGGTTGGGTGGTGCTTCATAATCCACTTTTGGGTCCAAACACCCCCCTTCACTTATAACATGTGATCATGGCACCCACGCAGGATATGCACTATTCTGGATGCATCATAGTCCACAAGGGCTAGACATGACTGGGAAATACAGATGGACACAGGTGTATCCTAGGTGTTTCTGCAAGGACTACCTATCACACACTGGCACCGATGGGGACCTGCAGCATAGCCTATCTCAGCCAAGCCAGGTGCTGCGGACCTGGTGCTGGGCGCCCCACCTCACCCTCAGGGTGAGCACAGGACCTGCACAATGTCACGGTCTGTAGCTACTCTGTGCCAGTAACACACATGGTCAGTTCCCCCTACCAGGCCGAGGTGCTGTGGGGGTGCAAACCCCATCTTGTGATCAGCTGTAGACTGCTGATCTGCATGTGCAGTGCATCATGGGTATGGGTGGGTTTACCCTATCCTGGTAACCACAGCAGTGTGTGTGGTGACCTGCAGTCTTTTTGTGGCCAGCCAGGGGTGTGTTAGTAGCTATAGAGATGTAGCCCACTGGTTACTTCAAGGACTGTGGAGGCAGAGGTCATGGGTTTGATCCCAGTGTTGTTATTTAATAAGGCTGTTTGAGGCTTTTCCTTTTAATTTAAATCAGTGCTGCCAGCAAAATGCACCTTCACAGTGCTGTAACCTTAAGGTGCCTCGTAAGGCGCCCTATAGGACACATTATAAAGTGCCCTGTCCGCCAAGGCGCCTTCTAATGTGCCCTATGGAGTGCCTTACAGGGCGCCTTATGCGGCACCTTATGTTACGGCACTGTGAGGGTGTTTTTGCTGGCAGCACTGATTTAACTTAAAAAAGGAAATGCCTCAGACAGCACTGATTTAGATTAAAAGGAATTGCCTCAGACATCCTTCTTACATAACACCACTGCAGGATCAAACCCATTACCTCTGCCTACGCAGTCATTGCAGTAACCAGTGGGCTACATCTTTATAGCTTCTAACACTGTGCTGGCATGAACTTAGGGTTAACGCAAGTTAACGTGGCACGGCACCCACTATTGCGCGATACAGATTCTTGCTACCTTGCCGCCAGAACGCCCACTCCATATATGGCATTCTTCACATTATCGCTGCAACTAGCGCCGGTAACATTAAGACGGTTTAATAAACATACCCCTAAGAATCTTAAATTGGACTCCTTATTCAATCGGCAACCAATAGCATGCTGACAAAACTGGCGTAATTTGGTCTGTTGATTTCCTGTTCATTAGCCGACATGCAGCTGTATTACGTATTTCCAGTATAGGACTTCTATTCCTAAGTGTTTGTAAATTATAAATTTAGGTGTTTATTTTCCAATGTATTAGGATTTTCAAGATACAAAACCCCCACCAACCTATCAGCATTTCTTTGTTTTTGCACCACAGGTACTAAGGTTGGGTACCTCTTCCTGTAGAATCAAACATGCACATTTGTGTCCTTTAGGAGTCATTAAAGCAGAAAAGGCACAAAACCTGAGCAGAGGAATTAAGATGAGGGAGGGGAGGGGTGAGAGAACAAGGGGAAAGTGGTGGTTTCCAGGTGTTTCCTGGATAAATACCGATTTTAATTGTATTTGCATTGGGAGTGTTTATCGGTTAAAACCTAAAATTAGAAATCCTATGCATTAACGGAAATATCCTCCACTGGTACTTCAGAAGCCCATAATAAAGACCATTGCAGTAATCCAACCTCCATGTGTGTATTAAAATTGCCAAATCCTTCTGGTCCACCAAAGAGGAAACACGCCTGGGCAATTGCAGACTAGCAAATCTCCATTTCACTTCAGTAATTACTATTTTTATCCAATTGTTTTAAAATGTTTTGGGAATTAAAAAGTGAGCCTATCTGCATATCTGAAGCTGGATCTGAATTTAGCTATCTGTCTATGAGAAGTACAGCCAGGGCGTTGCCCTTCTCCAGGTCCTGCAGTGCTAACCTCAACCTCCGGCGCCGACTAGCTGCTTCCACCCCCATACAAAAGGAAATCAGCATCGGGCGTCAGAGGGGGCAGAAGCCAAACAGCTCCGCAGCGCCAGAGGTTGAGGTAAGCACTGCAGGACTCTTTGAAGTCATCGCTGCAGGATCCAGAGAGGGGCAGCAATGAGAGGGAACGAGGGTTGAGGGTCGCGTAGACCACCTCATACCCTGTGTACAGCAAAGAAAAAAAAAGATCTGATCTGGTGATTTCAGCAGAAAATAAGGTTCCTATTGCCTTTCTTTTATCCCTTTTGCTCTGTCAAGACTGAAAACTTAGTTAATAAAGTGACATGGGAGAAAGTTTGCACAGGTTACTTTGAGTTATAGTAAATATTTGCTTTTCCTTCAGGTAGCAAATGCATGTTCACATAAAGGTCAGCTCTCCATAGTATCCTCAGACTATACTCAAACCTTTGTTTTTTGATTCTTCTACGTCAAAGAGATCTTTTCTATTTGATCTTTATATTACCGCCACCTCACCAATTCCTTCAGCTCTAGGCACCTCAATTAGGTTCATAAATCTAGGCAAATGAATGGTAGTCCTAAATTTAGGTGCATTAATTTTAAATTCATAAACTAGGATGAATTTTCAAACATTCTAAGTGTGGTTGAAAAAAGGGCACAAATTTAGGAGCCCGGCCTTTTTTGACTATTGGGCTCATCTATGTGTATAAAAATTGTATTGTCTTTACAGCTAATGCTAGCTCAATACTTATCAACCCATTCTCGGGACACACCCAGACAGTTGGGCTTTCAGGATATCCACAATGAATATGCACGAGTTAAATCTGCATATATTGGAGGCAATGCATGCACATCTATCTCGTGCTTCTTCATGGTGGACATCCTTAAAACCCAAGTGGCCTGGTATGTCCCAAGCACTTCATTGCTCTAGCTCATAGTATTAATTTTGAAACATTCGGACTAGACAAACTGAATTACTAAGTATCTGTGAATCATCAATGTGGTATCTTACTACCTGCTAAACCTTTTCATACGTCATTCTCTTTCCCAGACATTTAAACTCCATATCATCCCAAGAAGGAAATGTTATTTATCAATCATTGTTGCTTTAACTTCTACCATTAGCCGCTGTTGAGCTTTTTTCTGCAATTTTAGAGTTGTCAAGTTACATCTGCTGTTCCACGC
Organism: Ichthyophis bannanicus; assembly: GCA_033557465.1. Taxonomy (NCBI): domain Eukaryota; kingdom Metazoa; phylum Chordata; class Amphibia; order Gymnophiona; family Ichthyophiidae; genus Ichthyophis; species Ichthyophis bannanicus. Next base: position 921,890,634 of record CM066034.1, read on the forward strand.
CGAGGCGCCCTCACAGTGCTGGAAGCTCCTTTCTACTACTGTATGTGATAAATGCTAAGCATTCAGTGGGATGCTGGACCACTAAGGGACTCTCCCCACATAGCTGTTCATGCAAGCCTCTACATAATCAATTTACAAAGCTACTGTTATGTAAAGATAACTTGCTATGTCTGAAGGTGCACTTTTATTGGATACTTCTAGATTTTTTGTATTAAGTTGTTGCACTTATTTGCTTATATTTTTGTTTTACTGTAATTTATGTACTACAGGTTATTTCCAGGCTGCTGTTCTCTGCTTTGAGCCATTGTTGGAAAAATGGAACCCCTGGAAAAATGGCCTTCCTTCTGCAGTTCCAGTATCACCACCTGGCAGCTGCCTTTGCAGCCAAGTGATATAATTGAGAGACTGCCTCAGCAGAGTCCCTTGGCGGCAGTGGGAGCTGCTGCTTTTGCTTCCGACGTTCTCTGCTGTTTCTTCTTCCACTGCTACTGGCCCCGTGGGAGTCTGCCTGTTCTTGCCTTTCAAACCCTCTTACAGGGCTGGAAGCGGAAGCAGAGAGCAGCGGGAGCAGACGCACAGGCTCCTGCTGCAGTATCAGCTAGAAAGGACCTGGAACTCTGACACATAGAGATAGATGCTGGGGCTGGGAGAAGAGGGGCCTCATATTGCCCTTGCCGCTGGGGCTGGTGGAAGGGGGGGGGGTCCGCATGCTGTGCTTGATGCTAGAGTAAGGAGAAGGGGGGGGGGGGCTATGCTGTTGCTTGAATGTTCACACATACCCAGCCCCTGATGCCACCCCATACTATGGTATGAACACAGAGCCCCTTATCCCACTCCAGGCAAATGCACACACGCACCTCTTCATCCCCCTTGGGTGCACATATGTACCCACACAGCTTCTTACCGCACCCCATGCACATGTGCGTGCACACACAACCAGCTCCTCATGCCATGGGTGCATTCTCGCAGTTTCTTGCCCTACCCTTCCAGCCCGACCCCCCTCCTCTCATACATGAGCATATACCAAAACCCTGACCCCACCCCATTCCATGGAAACACTTACAGCCCCTTAACCCACTCCATGCACCTCTCTTCACCCCAACCCCCATGAGTGCATGTGCACACACACAGTTCCTTACCCCACTCCAAGCACACATGTACGCATGCACAACCCGAGTCCCGCAGATATGCCCATACACACAGCTCTTTCACCTTCCATGCAAACTCCTTACCCACCCCCATGGCTGCGCGCGCACACAAACCCCTCTTCACTCCAACCCCCATGGGTGGGCACGTGCACACACCCCTCTTCACTCCAACCACCATGGGTGGGCACGCGCACACACCCCTCTTCACTCTAACCACCATGGGTGGGCACGCGCACACACCCCTCTTCACTCCAACCCCCATGGGTGGGCACGCGCACACACCCCTCTTCACTCCAACCACCATGGGTGGGCACGCGCACACACCCCTCTTCACTCCAACCACCATGGGTGGGCACGCGCACACACCCCTCTTCACTCCAACCACCATGGGTGGGCACGCGCACACACCCCTCTTCACTCCAACCACCATGGGTGGGCACGCGCACACCCCCCTCTTCACTCCAACCACCATGGGTGGGCACGCGCACACACCCCTCTTCACTCCAACCCCCATGGGTGGGCACGCGCACACACCCCTCTTCACTCCAACCCCCATGGGTGGGCACGCGCACACACCCCTCTTCACTCCAACCACCATGGGTGGGCACGCGCACACACCCCTCTTCACTCCAACCACCATGGGTGGGCGGGCACGCGCACACACCCCTCTTCACTCCAACCCGGGTGGGCGGGCACGCGCACACACCCCTCTTCACTCCAACCCCCATGGGTGGGCACGCGCACACACCCCTCTTCACTCCAACCCCCATGGGTGGGCACGCGCACACACCCCTCTTCACTCCAACCACCATGGGTGGGCACGCGCACACACCCCTCTTCACTCCAACCACCATGGGTGGGCACGCGCACACCCCCCTCTTCACTCCAACCACCATGGGTGGGCACGCGCAAACACCCCTCTTCACTCCAACCACCATGGGTGGGCACGCGCACACACCCCTCTTCACTCCAACCCCCATGGGTGGGCACGCGCACACACCCCTCTTCACTCCAACCACCATGGGTGGGCACGCGCACACACAAAGCCAGTAAACACTCTCTGAAGATGTCCATGTCTGTTTATTACCGGAAAGGATCAGAGTTGAGTATCGTGGTTCCATGCACATATATAGCTGTTCTGTCATTCACAGCATATTTATTACAATGTGTGTTTTATCAGGCAGCTATGTACAGTACACCAGATTATAAAATAGTGATTAGAAATGCATTCGCTTCAGTTTCAAAGTAAAATCTCAGTGATTTCAGAGCTTAAAAAAATACAGTTCACATTCTTTGAGACTTGCACTTGATTATATTTCACTTATATTATATATACCACATCTCTCAGACTGGGAGGATTGGTTTGTCCCACAACTGCAACATCAGTGGATAACACTGTTTAGAACACGCGGCAGTTAAAATAAAAATACAATTTTCATTTCTTCTATACAAAAACTGCTTAGCAAGACAGTGTACTTAAGACTATCAAATGATCTACTTTGTACAAAAAAATACAAATCACAATATATAATCTACCTCATCAGGAAGTTCATGGTGCATGTGCTCTCTGCTCACTGACAAATGCTAAAAACATTTATTTATGCCTGAATAAGACATAAGGTGCCCCCAGTCATATACTGCAATAAAAAAATTTGTCTAATTCAGAAAATACACGAACTGGAAGTTGTACACTATATTTTGGACCTAATGGAAATTTACAAAGGAAGATGTTTCCTAGCTAGCTATAAGAGTGTCAACTGCTAGAAGTAAACAGAATTCACTATGGGGCCTATTTACTAAAGCAAAGCAGAATTTTGCAGTTACCATGAATTATTTGTGAAAATTAATGCACGGCAATTGTGAAGTCTGTGCAATAACTGTTGAAGACGTGGCCAACATCCGCCCTTGCAGCTATCACACATTAAGTGCATTGCTAATAATGTGGTTGTATTTGTTTTTACTGGCAATACAATAAGGGGCCAGTGCAACTAAAAATAACTTTTCTGATTGGCCGTCTGGAAACCCCTACCCCCCCCCCCCCCCCAGCTCTTACCAGGGGTTTCCCTGGTAGGGGGAGGGGGCAGGACTGCTCACTGAATGTTCCTCACCTGTCAGGGCCTGGGTACTAAATGTCACCTCTGAGCCCTAGTGCTACCATTGCTAGGGGTCAAGCTACAAAATAAGGATAGGAAGGTCATGTATCTATCTGTTACTTTTTATTGACATATCAGCAGGGTTTGACAATATTGATCCTGTAGTTTTATTGTTGAGACTTGCTGATTTGGGCATAGGTGGAATAGTCTTGGGGTATACTTTTATTATTATTTTTTTTTAATAATCAGGAGCAAAGGATTTCCTTCTTATAAAAAAATAACCTTGACATGCTATGAGCTAGAATGAGGGGTGCCCCAAGATTCTGCCTTGTCGGCAACTCTGTTTAATATTTAACTCTACTCTGGGTTTGGAGTTTTGTCTATACGCAGTTGATTTTTGAGCAATGTGTAATTACTGAGGTGTTAACCTCATTTAAGCTAATTACTCAGTTTTCTCAAACAGTACAATGAATGGCAGCCAATTGCCCTGCTATTAATAAAAAGAAAAACAGAGGCATTCTTAGTCCATAGTGACAAAATCGCATCTCCATCTACTATCACCCTGGCTGGACATACTGTCTCGTTAGAGAAAAGGTTTGTTCTTTGGGACCATTGTTGGATTCTTTTTTTCTCTTGCCATAGATAGACTGATAGAATGCTTCAATTTCTTTCTTTTTATATTATGACAGGTCCATCGCTTCCACCTATTTCTTGATTTCCCAATGGTGGTTCGTTTGCTGGCATTATGTCAGCTGGACTACTGTAAATGTTTTAGGTAGGGCTACCTGATTATTTGCTGAAACTATTGCAATTAGCCCAAGCTGCTGCAGCTGCCACCTGTGTGGTCACTGGTGTGCAGAAATAGAAGATTATTATTCCAGCGCTACATGGACTACACTGGCTACCTGTTAAGTTCCATACTCAAATTAAATGTCCTGGTACTGTCTTTCAGCTGAATTATTCAACTGCAAAAAATGAACTGTCTGCAATGCTGCAACCATGTGTTCCATCTCAAGTACTGCTTCCTAGTGCACAGCAGTTGTCATCCGTTCCGCCTGTAGCGACACTTCATAAAGTCAGTAGTGGAGCCCATGAATGTTCTGCAGTGGGGCCTGTGCTCTGCAATACCCTACCAGAGGAACTATGTATTGGGTATAATTTACTGATACTTGGTTCAAAAGGCATTTGTTTGAATTGTGGCATTTTGGGTATGAAAATTGCCTGATCAGTTGATGCCTGTAGCTATTATTGTGCTTTGACGGTTTTATTATAATAGGAATGCTATAATGTAATATCACCTACAAGGATTCATAGGCATCTAAAATGTATTAAATAAATAAAACATGACTCTTAGCAATGGTACTAGCGGGCAGTTTCTGAATGTCGTGGGGGGGGGGAGGGGGGAGTTCATTTTAATTGCAGCAGTTATAGTAAGTGTACATCCAACAGCATGGATGTACTTATGGCCTCCTTTGTGCCATCTGAACAGTGAGAGTACTGTATGGTAAATTACAATGTCCTAACTCCAAATAATTGTCCACCCCCATAACCTGCCCTTCTCCCCCATCCACAGTAAGCACGTAGTACACACTTACAGGACAATGCAGAGTCCCAGTGCTTAACCTCTAGTTCAGGGTTTCATAGTTCGACTAATGCTGACTCTTTGCACTGGAAAGCAATATGCAAATTACACAGTGCATAAAATTCAGCAAACTCAGAGGGCAAGCCAAACACATGCACACAGAAGTTAGCACAAGTTTGGCATGCTGTCCTTTAGAAACAGGGTCATCTGAGGCAAAGCTCAACACATCACCTCAAATGACCTCTGCATCTAAGAAAGCCTCTGATTGGCACATCAGGTGGCTAGTGCTCCCCCCCCCAACAGAAACAAATTCCCCAGTGGCCCCAAACCCCCCAAAACCAAAAATAAAATCCCTGATGGTCCGGTGGCCCCCAAAACCGTCCTCTGGTTTTCAGGATGCCCCCAATGAATATTCATTAGATATATTTGCATACAATGGGGGCAGTGCATGTAAATATATCTCATGCATATTCATTAGGGATACTCTGAAAACCTGACTGGTTTGCGGCCCTCCAGGACTGGAGTTTGAGACCCCTGCTTTAGAACATAAGAACATAAAAAATGCCATACTGGATCAGACCAAGGTCCATCAAGCCCAGTAGTCTTTTTTCCAACAGTGGCCAATCCAGGTCACAAGTACCTAGCAGGTTCCCAAAAGGCACACCGGTTCCCAAAATGCTCATCCTGGGATAAGCAGTGGATTTCCCGGTTCCTTTTTCATAATGGTTTATGGACCTTTCCTCCAGGAATTTGTCCAAGCTTCTTTTAAATTCCAGAGTTTGATTACACGTTGAGTGAAAAAATATTCTCTCTTATTAGTCTTAAATAGGTTACACTGTAGCTTCATTGCGTGTCCTCTAGTCTTTCCACATTTTGATGGCATAAACAACCGATCTACGCTAACCCGTTCCACTCTATTCATTAATTTATTAGACGTCTATCATATCACCCCCTCAGTCGTCTCTTTTTCAAGTTAAAGAGCCCTAACCTTTTAAAGCCTTTCCTCAAAAGGGTATCCTTCCATTCCCTTTACCATTTTGGTGGCTCTTCTCTGTACCTTTTCTAATTCCACTATATCCTTTTTAAGATACAGCAACCAGAACTGCACACAATATTCAAGGTGCGGTGGAACCATGGAACGATACAGACATCATAATATCCTTTATTTTACTCTCCATTCCTTTCCCTACGATTTCTAGCATTTTATTTGCTTTCTTGGCCTCCACTGCACACTGGGTGGAGGGTTTCAACATATTATCCATGACGACGCCTAAATCTTTTTCCTGGATGGTGGCTTCTAAAGAGGTACCTTGCATTGTGTAACCAAAGTTTGGGTTGTTCTTTCCTAGGTGCTTTGCACTTCTCCACATTAAATTTCATCTGCCACTTGGATGCCCAGTCTTCCAAGTTATCAAGGTCCTCTTGAAATTTTTCACAATCCTCTTGTGTTTTAACAACTTTGAATAATTTTGTGCCATCTGAAAATTTGATCACCTCACTCATTATTCCCATTTCCAGGTCATTTGTGAATATGTTAAAAAACGGTGGGCTCAGCAGATCCCTGCGGTACTCCACTATTTACTTTTCTCCATTGAGAAAATTGGCTATTTAGCCCTACTCTCGGCTTTCTATCTTTTAACCAGTTCCTGATTCATAATACACTGCACCCAATCCCATGACTCTTGAATTTCGGTAAGAGTCTCTCATGAGGGATCTTGTCAAAGGCTTTCGGAAAATCCAGATCACCCCGGAACCCTTTTTAAATATTGGAGTTACAATTTTATTTATTTATTTTATTTACATTCTATTATATACCGCGCTATTCTGCATCAGTGCGGTTTACATTGAACAAACTGAAATTACATTGAACAGGGCATTATAACTTGGAGATAACTATTTTACAGGGAACATGGGCTATGGAGGGTTAAGTGGCTTTCCCAAGACCACAAGGAGCACCTGTGGGACTAGAAACCCCAGTCCTTCCGGCCCAAGGTTGCTGTCCTCTAGTGGGATTGGAACCCCCGACCTTCCGGCCTGAAGTACCTTGCCCCAAAGTACAATGGCCATTCTCCACCCTTCAGGTACTATAGATGATTTTAATGATAGTTCACCGATTACTAATAGTAGGTCTGCAGTCTCATATTTCAGTTCTCTCAATACCCTTGGATGTATACCATCTGGTCCAAGTGATTTGGTACTCTTCAATTTATCAAATAGTTGTAATACATCGTCCCGGTTTATTGATATTTCTTTCAATTCTTCCAATACATCACCTTTATATACCATTTCAGGCATGGGTAAATTTCTTACATCTTCTTCAGTAAAGACCAAAGCAAAGAATTCATTTAGTTTCTCCACTATGACTTGTCCTCACTTAGCACCACGTTTACCACTCTATCATCCAACTCTTTCATAGGCTTTTTTGCTGTGAATGTACTTGAAAAAGTTTTTATTATGCATTTTTCCATGGCTAGCTTTTTTTCAAATTCTCTTTGTCTGCCTTATCAATGCCTTGCATCTAACTTACCAATGCTTTTGTTGTTTCCCATTTTTGTCATTTGGTTCTTTTCTCCATTTCACGAAAGATGCTTTTTTGGCAGCAACAGCCTCTCCGACTTCACTTTTAAACCATGCTGGCAGTTTTTTGGCTTTCCTTCCACCTTTCTTAAAGTGTCGAATACATCTGTTCTGGGCTTCCAAGATAGTATTTTTAAACAATGCCCATGCTTTATGTAAATCTTTAACCTTTGCATCTGCTCCTTTTAGTCTTTTCTTAACTATTTTCCTCATTTTATCATGGTCTTCCTTTTGAAAGTTAAAATGATGAAACTGGATTTCCTTGCCATCCTTCTTTGATTTATTAAATCAAATGCAATCATGCTTTGATCATTATTGCCAGATGGCCCTAACACCCTTATTTCTTGCACCAGATCCTGCATGCCACTAAGGACTAGGTCCAAAACAGCTTTACCTCTTGTCAGTTCATGAACCAGCTGATCGAAGCAGTCATTTATCTTATCTAGAAACTTTATCTCCCTAGCATGTCTCAGGTAGGAGTGTTACTCACACACCTTCCACACCTGCACCGCAAATCTTGAAAAATGGAAGATACTGGAATGCACTGAGCAAGGTCAGACTGTCATATAAGGCAAAACAAAATGCCTTAAATGGCCAAGTGACCCCTCGTGTTGCATCTTGGGACAGCTCGTGACTCGGCTATATAATGCATTTTTTCTCTTATATGGCAGCATAATCCTGCCTGGTGCATCCCAGAATGCACTACATGGGGCCATGCACCACCATTTCTGAAGGTGGCGACACAGAAGTGGGAGTGTGGGCAATGTTCCTGCCCCATATTAAAAGTATCTGGAAGGGGATAGAGAGGTTCAGGGGCCACCAGGGATCTTTTTTTTTTCAAATTTGGTGGGTAAAGGGATCGGGCTACTGGAGCACTGAGGATTTGGTTTCTATCAGGGGGTTGGTGTCTGAGGAAGGGCACTGGCCCCCAACAGTATGCTGATGGCATTGGGGGGGGGGGGGTTTCCCTGATGCCTGGATCATCTGAAGTGAAGCATCCAACTTCACCTTAGATGATATGTTTGCTCTCAACTGGATCTTTACACCTGCCAAAGCTAATGTGAATAGATAGCATTAAAGAACAGTGTAAAAAAAATCTGCTCTAAATTTCAGCGCAGTTTTTTACATCGGCGCAATTACTTATGCAACAATTTGCATGCAATTTGCAAGCCAATTGTGCTGCAATTTAGCGCAGTTATTTTTTGGCATTTTTCCTGCACTAGTTTGCTTTCTACATCAGAGAACAAGTCTAGCATGGGAAAAGAACCAAAAATATGCTGCACTAAGCTTTTCTGCATTGGCTCATAAATGTTATCGGCATGCAGTAAATGTTGCCATGACCTTGTACTGTTACCGTGCACTAACTCATATGGTTTTTACTGCAGTTTAGTAAACAGGCTCCTACGAGTCAGATGTAGAAATCATTTTTTCCCATAGAAAGAGACATGGGTCCAAGCCCCGTAGTACACCTGGTCCTGTATCTACTTGTGTTTTGCCTTCTAATTTCTTGCAGCTCAATCTAATGGGTCCTCTGTAATCATAGCTTTGGAGAAGGGGTTGCTTGGGGCTAGGAGTGCTTTGCTAGCCTACAGTTTATGGTTCCCAGGGCAGAGCAAAAGAAAGAAGGCTCTCAGTTTCCTTTGGTGCTTATGACTTGAATCCCCTTTCCTGCTTTTTGAAGCAGCTCTGAGGACCTGAGGGGCTGTTTGAATAAGCTGCGCTGTCCTTTAGCATAGCAGTCTACTTCTAATTTTCCCATACTAAGCTTACTCCCAATCTAGTCAGTTTTCAGCAATAAACCTACTACACTAAAAATGGTATCGTGGTAGACATTCAAAAATGCATAAAAAAGCTAAATTTTGACTTTTTTTTTTTTTGCATCCCCTATAGCAGAGGTTCCCAACTCCAGTCCTCTGGGAACCCTAGGCCAGTCAGGTTTTCAGGATTCCCACAATGAATATACATAAGATAGATTTGTATACAATGAAGGCAGAACTTGCAAACCTATCTCATACATGTTCATTGTGGGAATCCTGAAAACCCTGACAGCCTAGGGTTCCCCGAGGACTGGAGTTGGGAACCTCTGCCCTGTAGTGTTGAATCAGGGTTTGAGTAAATATACTAGTGCAGAATGAAGGGTCATCTGAGGCAAAGTACTCCCTTATTTGGCAGGTTGATCTCTAGCAGTGCATTCTGATGTACCACTAGCAGTAAGGTGCAGCCATTTTTCAAGATGATAGTAAACAGGGAGAAAGCTGTTGGAGGCTCGCCGGGACCAGGTAATTATTATTGGTCCACGGGGTGCTGCAGCTTTGGAGAAACTCTAGTAATAGAGCTTCCCTGTGCTGGGTGCCTGGACAGGACTGCCCTGCTTTAGATAGGTTTGGTGGGGAGGGGGGAGGGAGAAAGGGTCTTTTCTTCTCCTGTTAGTACATGAGACAATCCCCACTCTCACACGGCCAGGAGAAATACCACCAAACCTTCCCCTAATGCCCAAAACAGCAGCATGTTACTGTGGTGATGCGTGCCTTTTTTCCCCATCAGCATGCATTTACTACCACCACAGTAATTTTCATGCCATGTATTGAGAGCAAATTTATTTTTCAGCGCACATTACATTTGTCCATGAAAGTAGTTTGATTGGGACTGAGAAGCAGAAGCAAGGAAAGAGCCTAAAGGAATAATGCACTCCATAGTAGAATGCCCCAGGGTCAGGCCTTTATTATTGAACTAACTTCGCAAAAGGGGTTTCGCCTCAGCTCAGACCTTTAAACATGTCTGCCTGTAACCTGCTACCTTGAAATGTCAATCCTACAGGTCATAATTTTTTTTACTTTAGAATCAAGAACATGAGTCATCTCTTTATAAAATTTTAGGTTACCCAAACAGATTTTATTACTGTCTAATACATTTTTATATGGATGGGTAGGGAAAATGTTTGTTATCTTACTATTTTTTCATTCAATCAAGTTTCCTTTTTTGCCCCCTGCTTCAGTTATCCTATGCTACTGTAAAAAGGAACAAAACTAATGAAAATGCTCATCCTTAATATTTGATAGAGAAAACTGTAAAGCACAGTTACTTACCTGTAACAGGTGATCTCTGGGAACAGCAGGAATAAGTCTTCACATATGGGTACGTCTGTACCGATGGAGCCTGCGCGGGAACGCTCCCCAGCTTCCCAAAAAGGAAAGCTTTTGGGAGCATCCCACAGCGCCTGCGCGCTGCCTTCCCGCCTTTCCTAACCGCATCTCCCCAGTTCGAGTTTTAAAGCTGAGACAAAGAGAGAGAGGAAAGGAAAGAAAGATAGAGAGATACAACTCCTAGGGGAGGTGGGTGGGTTGTGAAGACTTATTCCTGCTGTTCCCAGAGATCACCTGTTACAGGTAAGTAACTGTGCTATCTCCAGGAACAAGCAGGAATGAGTCTTCACCTATGGGGACTCCCTAGCTAGAGATGCCTGGGAGATCCCCAAGGTTATGAGACCCTGAGAAGGGCTCTACCTCCCCCTATGGATCTCAGGCATCCATCCAGGGAAGGAGGGCAAGAGTTGATTAAGCATGGAACAGGTGTTTGAGAACAGCCTGACCAAACAAGGCATCCCGGTGGGAGTCCTTGTCCAAACAGTAATGGGCTGTGAAGGTATGAACCGAGGCCCAGGTGGCCGCTCGACAGATCTGGTCGATGGACACAGAATTTAGATGAGCCATAGAGGTGGCCATGGCCCTCACATTATGAGCTGTGACATGGCCCTCCAGAGAAAGGTTCTTATTCTGGTAGGCGAAAGAAATACACTGAGCAATCCAAGAGTTGAGAAGACTTTCTATGTTGCTGTGTCCTTTGTAAGTAAAAGGCGAGAGTCTCTTACAATCCAGGGTATGAAGATTCCTCTCTGCACTTGATGCATGAGAACCTGGAAAAAAGACAGGTAAATACACCTCTTGATTAAGATGAAAAGGTGAGACCACTTTAGGCATAAAGTGTGGGTTGGTTCTAAGGACTACCTTATCATGATGGAACCTTGTATAAGGTGGATTAGCCACTAAGGCCTGCAGTTCACTGATGCGGTGAGCTGAGGTGACTGCAATGAGGAAAATAACCTTCCAGGAAAGAAATTTCAAGGAGGTGGTGGCTAAGGGTTCAAAAGGTGGCTTCATAAGCTGACCAAGAACCATATTTAAGTCCCATGCCACCAGAGGAGGCCTAATGGGAGGTTTAGTTAAAGTTAGGCCTCTCATGAATCTTGCAATAAGAGGATGAGAGGAAATAGGCTGTCCATTGATAGGCTTAAGGGATGCTGCAATAGCACTCAAATGGACCCTTACTGAATTCGTCTTAAGGCCTGCATTGGAGAGATGCAGGAGATATTCCAATAGAGAATTCAAAGGTAGTGCTAGAGGGTCAAGACCCTTCTCAGTACAACAAATGGAAAACCTTTTCCATTTAAAAGCATAGGAACGTCTAGTAGAAGGTTTTCTGGAAGCATGGAGGATATCCTTCACCTGCTGAGAAAGATTCCAACCTTGAAGGTCTAGGCCTTCAGCAACCAAGCTCTGAGGTGAAGGGACTTGGGGTTTGGGTGCCACAAAGTCCCCTCCTCCTGGGATAGAAGGTCTGGAGCAGCTCCCAAGTCTAGGGAGGGAGCTTGAGAGAGATGCAGAAGTAGAGGGTACCACACTTGGCGTGGCCAGCGTGGAGCTATGAGGATCAAAGATCCTTGATCCCTCTGGAGCTTGAACAGAGTCTTGGGTATTAAGGGAGTGGGTGGAAAGGCATACAGGAAGTCTTGACCCCAGTGAAGGAGGAAGGTATCCTTGGCCTGAACTCCCTGACACGGAATTCTGGAACAGAACCGGGGAAGTTTGGCATTCCACGGACTTGCAAAGAGGTCTATGTCCGGGGTTCCCCACTCTTGAAAGATTATGAGTACCTGGTCCATGTGCAGGGACCATTCGTGTGGAAGCAGAACTCGACCGAGTCTGCCCAAAAGTTTTGGATTCCTGGAAGGCATACGGCCAGGAGATGGATTTGATGCTCTCTGGCAAAGGCCCACAATCTTAAAGCTTCATTGCAAAGCGACAGAGCCAGTTCCTCCTTCCTTGTTTATGTAAAACATGGCTACCTGATTGTCCGTATGAATGAGGACTGTCTTGTAGCTGAGCAGGGTATGGAAGACCTTGAGAGCTAGAAAAACTGCTCGGAGCTCCAAGTGGTTGATATGTAGAGAGGTGTCCTGTGGAGACCAAGTGCCCTGAGTGGAGAGGTCTTGCAGATGAACTCCCCAACCTGTTTGGGAGGCATCTGTTGTGAGGGTTGCCTGGGGCAACAACTGTTGGAAGGGGGACCCCAGCAACAGATTTTGGGTGGACTTCCACCACTGGAGAGACCAAAAGAGGCGCCTGGAGGTTGCTATTTTGTCTGACAGTGCCCCTGATGCTTGATTCCACTGGGTGGACAAAGTCCATTGAGCTGCTCTCATGTGAAAGCGAGCATAGGGGACCACATGCACTGTGGATGCCATGTGGCCTAGCAGTTGTAGCATCTCCTGGGCAGTTAAATGGCTCTTTGACTGAATCTGGGAGGCTAACTGCACTAGGCGTAGGCAACGGGCCTGAGGAAGATAGGCTCTTGCAGTGGTAGTATCTAGCCAGGCCCCTATGAACTCTAGGGACTGAGTAGGGGTGAGCTGGGACTTTGGGAGGTTCACCACAAGTCCCAGATACTGCAGAATGCGTCTTGTGCAGTCCAGGCCTCTGACTGAAATGGAGCTCGGATGAGCCAGTTGTCCAGGTATGGGAATACAAATATTCCCAGAGTGCATAGAAATGCAGCTACTACTGCCATGCATTTGGTGAACACTCTTGGAGCAGAGGCCGGACCGAAAGGAAGCACCCTGTATTGGTAATGCTTTCCTTGGAAAAGAAAATGGAGGAACCTTCTGTGAGATGGATGGATGAGAACATGTGTGTACGCATCCTTGAGATCTAGAGAACAAAGCCAATCCTGACTCTGAAGGTATGGAAGGAGAGTGCCCAGAGAAAGCATCTTGAATTTCTCCTTGCATAGAAATTTGTTCAATTCTCTGAGATCTAATATGGGTCTGTAGCCCCCTGTTTTCTTTGGGATCAGAAAGTAGGGGAAACAAAACCCTGACCCTTGTTGAAGAAGAGGTACTTCTTCTATTGCCCCTTGGGCAAGAAGGGCAGCCACCTCCTGACCTAGAAGGTCGAGGAGAGATGTTGGAGAATTGAAATGTCTCACCATGGTGTGAGGAGGAAGGTTTGAGAAATGAAGTTTGTAGCCCTCCCTTATGATGGAGAGGGTCCACTGCTCTGCTGTAATTTGCTCCCATCTGGGAGCAAAATGAGCTAACCTTCCTGGAATGGTGAGAGGCTCTGGCTGTTTCAGAGCCAGAAAGGCTAAGTTCTCTAGCATCAAGTCAAAAGCCCTGAGGAGGCTGGGTCTGCTGAGTTGCAGCAGCCCCTGTAGGCTTAGGCCTGGCATGTTTAGGTTGCTGACGCTTAGCAGCAAAACGACCTGTTGTTGGCCAGAAGCAGGATGGAATCTGCCTTTCTTGAAAAAAGACTTCTTGAAAGTTTTTTTCTTGGCAGGAATGGAGGTTGACTTTGAAAGTCTATCCAAAGCAGAATTTTCTGCATCCATTTGAGTGGCTTTTATTTGCCAATCTTTGCCAAACAGGTTTTTTCCTGTACAGGGAAGATTTCCCAAGCCATCCTGGACCCAAGATTCTAGATCAGAAGCTTGGAGCCAAGCAATTCTGCGTGCAGCTATGGCAATGGCCGAAGCTCTGCTGGCACCCTCAAAGGAGTCAAAAGCTGCATGGTTGGAAAACTTTGAAATATCTTGAGTATGCTTAAGCCAAATAAGAAATTCTTCCCTTTTATCTTCTGGAAGAAAAGGGAGGAAAGTGTGCAGCTTATCTGCAACTTCTTTCAGAAACATTCCCATATAAAGACTATAGGAGTTGATTCTGGCAATGAGCATACTGGCTTGGAAGATTTTCCTACCAAAAGCATCCAAGGTCCTGCATTCTCTTCCTGGAGGAGCAGAGGAGTGTCTTTTTGCACTCTTTATCTTTTTCATAGCTGACTCCGCCACAATAGAATGGTGAGGAAGCTGTGTTTTATGAAAACCAGGACAAGGAGGGACACAGTACATAGTGTCCAACCTACGAGAATGAGGAGAGATAGTGAGACGAGTCTCCCATAAGTCAATCATGTGATCATAAAGAATCTCATGAATTGGCAAGGTGATTGCCTCCTTAGGAGCCTTAGAATAACCTAAAATATCCATTTTTTTAGCTCTAGGCTCTGATTCAGAGGTTACTGAAATAGAGAGCCCTTTAGCCGCTTCTCTTATGAAGTCTTGAAAGGACAAGTCTTCTGGAGGAGACATTCTTCTTTTTGGAGAAGGCGGCTCATCAGGAAGGGCTATGGATACTTCAGCAGATGCCTCCGATGCATCAGAATCTTCGGAGGAATCAAAGTATCGACTGTCAGGGTGCTCTTTCAAAGCTCGATACGCGTACGGAGCCGTATCGACATCGGGCGTTATCGGTACTGGTTCGGTACCGACAGGCATCCTTAGGCAGGGAACCGCTGCAGATGACACCATGGCCGATGTCGATGCAGTCGGTGCCGGTACCTGGGCCGATACCGACAACGGAGTTTGTTGTGGTATCAGCGGCGTCGCAGCTTAAATGAAGGCCGTGATAGCCTGCTGCATGGATAGAACATTCTGATCCATCGACGCCATGAGTGCCTGGAATTCAGTACCGGACGGTTGTGCCGGTACCCCAGAGCATTCTAACAGGTGATCGGTCGAGGCCGTACCATCGATGTCAACCTGTAACCCCATAGGTGGAGCTTTGGAAGCCGGAGCTTCCCGCCGGGGTAGTTTTGCCGGTGCAGGATCCTCGAGGGCAAGCCCGGAGGCATCTCGATGCTTGGAAGGAGATCTACCCTTCGAGGACCGGCTGGATTTATGTTTGGTTACCTGAGATCCATGGGAGGAAGAAGCAGCCCTGGAAGACGTCGATGCCACTGAAGCTGCATCAGAGGGAAACAGAACATGGAGCTTGGCTGCTCGGTTCTGTAAACCTCGTTTGGACATCAAGGAGCAGGACGAACAATCTAAAATGGAGTGGTCAGGACCCAAACATTTGAGACACCATTCATGGGTATCGGTAACAGAAATAGTACCGCTGCACTTAGTGCATTTTTTAAACCCGGAGGCTGGTTTTTCCATGAAGAAACTTTTTCGTGAGGCCTAAGGCCCAAAAGAGGAAAAACACACTAAGTGAGGGAAAAATGTGTTTTGTTTTGTTTTTTTTTTAAGAAAAGAAAGACCGGCGGTACCGGTCCGACGTCGGAGAAGGCAGATGCGCGACCAAAGAAATAAAATAAAACAAAGAACTTCTTCAGCGGTGACAGGAACACGACCTGCTGGCTCCGCGGAAAAGAAGAACTGGGGAGAGGCGGTTAGGAAAGGCGGGAAGGCAGCGCGCAGGCGCTGTGGGATGCTCCCAAAAGCTTTCCTTTTTGGGAAGCTGGGGAGCGTTCCCGCGCAGGCTCCGTCGGTACCGACGTACCCATATGTGAAGACTCATTCCTGCTTGTTCCTGGAGATATGCCATCACCCACAATTGTTTCACATATATGGAGATTTCCACCATCTGCTTCCTTTTTTTTTTTAATATGATAAGCCTCTTTAAAATACAGAGATACGTCTGCTTATTAAGTTTTCTGTAGTAACTAGATATGATGATCTAAGAAAAAAGGTTTATACTGGAATGTAATATAAGTCTTCTGATGTAACCATAATATATGTTGTTGGTATTTGTTTCATGTGCACAAATAGCTAAATGTTGTCATATATAAAAACTAAAGATTTAAATACATATAACAATTGATTTTGCTTCTTTTCATTGAAGCTGCAGTCATTTCGATAAAGTCCTTCCTTGCTTGTCTAATCTACCATGCTAGAAAGATCTGGGAAGGATCTCTCTCTTTTGTAGACATATTATGAAAAATAATTTGGTTTTCTATTACACCTTTCACCCATGCAAGAGCCCAAAACATAGTAATTTCACTTTAGAAATATACAAACAGCTAGCTCTAGCATGAATTACCAAGATAGCTTCTCAATGCAAAAGATACCCAAATGGTGGTAGGACCCCTCAGCAAGTCACTTCAACTCTCACTACAACATTTTACCCATCTTTTGTTGGATTAATAATAGAAAAGTGCTATTCTCCCTAAATCCCTTCTCCAGGGAAATATGGAATAAATATGCGAAATATGGGATATGGGGAGTGGAGGAGTAGCTCAGTGGTTAGAACACGGGCTTGGTAACCAAGCAACTAGGGTTCAATTCCCACTAGCACTCCTTGTGGCCTTGGGCAAGTCACTTAACCCTCCACTGCCTCGGAAGAAAGACCTGGCAATCTACTTCCAGTGACACTGCCAAGAAAACCCAGGAGCTTCTGGGTCGCCAGGAGTCAGGACTGACTCGAAGGCACACATTGCATTTGCATGGGATATGGATATTTTTATTATCCGTTTACAAAGAGATATGTAGAGAGACGAGTCATACCGAGTTTGAGGCAGAGCAGGGACTGACCAACAAGGGATTAGGTAAGAATTAAAATGGTAGTATAGGCTTAGTGAAAAGATGAATCAAAAGGCTCAAACTATCTATTGTTTTTGGAACTTCTTAAGAATCACAGTTTTGAGCATAACTGAGATGATGGATGACATTATTAAATTTGGGGGGGGGGGGGAAAAAAGAGTTGGGTAGATGATTACAGTTTGGTAAGGTTTGTCTGGATGAGAAGTGGTGTTTTGCTACATCGGGGTCCTATGGTTTGTTGCCTTGATATAGCTGAATGATACCCGATTAGATATTTTATCATTTCTTTTTAGAGAAGGATTTACATGCAAGTCTAATGTTGTGCTCTGTACAACTGTAAGTAAACCAGCTATAAGATCGAATGCAGTATATACCAGAACACTGAAGGAGCTGTAAGAGGTGTGGACTGTGCCCCTCAGTTCTGTTTAACTTATCATTTGAAACAAGAGAGTTTCCAAGAGCAAATGTACTCTATGGCTCCACAAGGAGGGAGAACATAGAAGAGGCGGAAGACTACAGACCTGTTTAGTTGAACATCAGTGGTAGGCAAGATAGTACTACTGCATAGAGCAGAGTGCAATACCTGGAAGCCAATAGGTTACAGGATCATAAGTAACATGGTTTCACCAGGTAAAGGTCTTGAAAACTTGACTGATACTTTTTGATGAACTGACTAGATCAGCAAGATACTGAAATCCATATAGATCGTTTCGCCTGTATGACCTTTGACACCATTTTACATTGAAGATGTGTGGCTGAGCTATCTAATCTGGGAGCTGAAACAAAAATTATAAATTGGGTTAGAAACTGGTCGAGCAACATGACTCAAGAATGATCATCGATGGGATGCAGTATGGTGAATAAATGGCCAGTAGTGTGAGAATTCATCTTCAGTTACACCATGTGATCTCAATTCATTTTTTTGTATTTTGTTTTAAAGCGTATCAATATAATACCAGATGTCTTCTTACAAAATACCATCTGTAATGTTCCACTGTGTCTCTGTACTTCTTTGAAGACTGAAAAGAAGATCGAAGGATGCCATCAGTTAGTTTTAGCCCAAACCCCTTAATTTTCCTAGAGTTCATTATGCAGCAGGATTCATTTATTACATGGTGTCTATCTTAATGCTGAACAGAAAAAAATAGCATCCTGCTTTTATAGGTGACTCAAAAATTCCTACAAGAGAGAGTCTTTGCATTAAAATGAATGTCCAGCTTGTATGCTCTTAGATTCCGCAACCTTAGGTGTTTTTAAAATTGAAAGTTTGTTGCTTTCCAAATCTTTAAAACTTGTTTTGGCTTTCCAAAGTCAGGTTATTAATGTATGGATAGTTTGATTAATCATATTAGCATAGAAAGTAGGTGCTTATCCTATGTTTTCTTGAAGTCTGATACTATTTTATTTTTCTCCATCAGTGCCCTTAAGGCTGCTTTTCCACGTCTCCACCACCTTTCCTTTGCCAAAATATTTATTTATATTATTCCCAAGTCTATCCCCTTTCAGCCTCACAAGATCCCAACTATTTTGTACCTATAAAGAACACACACTAAACTGCCTTCCTTCTCATCCTGCTAGAGCAGACCAGACGGGTGGGTTATATTCCACAGCCAGTTGATGGAGGCAGCACATGACAAGCTTCAGTGATGTCATCACCTGGATAGGCAGCGGTGCAGTTCTGGAACTTGCTAGTACTTTCTACCTCCAGCAGATGATTGCAGTGTGCTCTAGTGCAGAACGCGGAAGCTAGACCTAGCTCTCTGGGAATGGGCTATGACTTATGTGTCCTATGATTGAGCTGCTTAAGCCCGATGTGAAAGCTAAGGCAAGTGTTTGTGAGGGGAGATATGATTCAGACCTTTAAATACTTAAAGAGAAATAACACAGGTCTGCGACTAAAAAGCTGTTTGATTATTTTCATCTAATTTCCATGTATTTTGGTGTGCTGAAAACAAATAAAATATTGAAAAAACTCCTAGACGTCATGATTTGCCACAACATGCAAAATTGTCTTCAAATTTATCAAATTTTTTCAAATTACTATTAATTAATTCACATACCGTATATACTCGTGCTGAAAAACGGCCCCCTCGGCTTATACTCGAGTCAACGTCTGCAGGACGTCTGCAAAATTCTACAGGTGCCGCAGATTGGTTGGCACCGGCCAATGGCGCCGCAGGGGGGAGGAGCCCGGAGCCGTGATGCCACCGGCCAGGTGGGTGCCTGCGCCGAATAACCATCGGCGCCGACGGAGGAGAAGCCCCTCCTTTCTGGGGAAGCCTCTGCCTGGGAACCCCATGGCGCTGAGAGAGGGGAGGGTCCGAGAAGTCCTCTGTGCCTGGATCTGCGCCGACCAATGGCGCGGAGGGGGGGGAGGAGCCTCGCCCGTAGTGACACCAGGAAATGAATCTGCGGCGGAGAGGTGGAGCCAGGTGCTGCGCCGGGTCCAATCCGGCAGAGGGGGCGTGGCTTCGTGCAAGAGGAGCATGAAAATGGCGGCCCCCATGGTTCACCCACGTGCGAGGGGGCCCGACAGGATGCTCCGGCAGCCGTAGGGGTTCTCAACCGGGGGAGCTGCTCCTGGTTCAATCGCGCTTGACGATCCAAGCACGCAGCGGGTTGGAGGCCTCCAGGCACAACCCGAGCGGCGGCCGAGCTTGCGGACCAAGCCTGCGGCTGGGGTGGAGGCCCGAAGGCGCACCCGGAGCGGCGGCAGAGCTGGCGGACCAAGCCTGCGGCTGGGGTGGAGGCCCGAAGGCGCACCCGGAGCAGCGGCAGAGCTGGCGGACTGAGCCTGCGGCTGGGGTGGAGGCCCGGAGGCGCACCCAGAGCAGCGGCAGAGCTGTCCCAGAAGGTCCGCGAGCAGCCAACTGCACCAGGCCATCCGTGAACGGGATTGCTGCACGGAAATGCTGCGGTGGCTGAAACTTTGAAAACTGAGACTGGAAGTGCAAGTAAGTTTAACAGCAATAATAGAAACAGAACGCAAGATGAAAACTGATCAACGGAGGGAAATTCTCCCAGAGTCTGGGAGCACATGGCCCGCGGAGGTCCCGCTGGCCAGCGGATAGGAACATCAAAGTAGTAAAACATCAGACAAGTAAAAACTGCTATATACATACGATTAGGAGGATTAGAGTTCTAAAAGTAAATTTTTTGGTGGAGAGTAGAAAGTCCGTCTTGCTGGCAAGGCGGAAGACTAAATACTTTTTGTCGGAAGATCGGCCGTGAGGATTACAAGCCTCTTGAAGTATATACGGTAGGTGCCTCATTTCCCACCCTCGGCTTATACTCGAGTCAATAGTTTTGCCCAGTTTTTTGTGGTAAAATTAGGTACCTCGGCTTATATTCGGGTCGGCTTATACTCGAGTATATACGGTAAGTGCATTTAAGATATAAAATGCCAAAAAAACCTTAAAGGGGTTGTCAGAGTTAAGTAAAAAAAAATGTAGCACTGTAAATCTGATGGTCAGCAATATATACATAAGCTAAGCAAGTTTTAAGTCCGTGCTTCTAATGGTAGAAGGGGTTAATCTTTCCTGAAGAATCCAGTGGGAGGGAGACACAGGGCAGATAGCAGCAGCTCTGGTCACTACAGGGGGGCGTTGCCAGCACTGTGACGTCTTGTGTACAGACACAGAGCTGCTCTCTCCTGCATGCCACACTTGTGCACGAATCATCAGGTTCTTGGTTCTAGGCTGTTCACACTTTTTCATTGCAATTCATGTTAGCTCGTCATTCTTCAACCGTTATGTTATGGCTCCGCGAAAGTGTATTAATTCGCCAGACAGTTTCTGTTTCAACTGTGGTGAATATATAGTGTTGAAGCAACAGCAGAATATTACAGACTTTGTGAAAAAAGTATACTTTGCATACTTTGAACTAAAAATTGGAGATCAATATAAAGTCTGGGCGCCTCATAAAGTGTGCAAACGGTGTGTTGAGGACCTCCGAAACTGGTTCAAGGGTAAGAAAAAATCTTTCCGTTATGGGATTCCTATGGTATGGCGAGAGCAAAAGAACCATAGTGACGACTGTTACTTTTGTTCATGCGATGTGAAAGGGTTTAATTCCAAATGGAAGCATTCCATTTCATACCCCAATCTTCACTCGGCAATTCGTCCCATCCCCCATGGCACAGATATACCAGTACCCAAGCCCCCTGCTACCTTGGAAGAGATACCTAGCTCCAATGAAGGTGAAGTCATACCTGAACCAGATAACGAATCAAGTTCTGACTTTGAAGATGATACAAGACCAAAATTGTTTTCTCAGGAGGAGATGAATGATTTGGTAAGAGACTTGAATCTTCCCAAAGATGCCGCTGAGTTACTCGGATCAAGGCTGAAAAGCAGGAATTTATTGTTGCCAGGAGTGTCATCTTCATGGTTCAGACATCGTGAAAAGGAGTTTGTTCCTTACTTCGCCCAGGAAGACAAGTTGGTTTATTGCATCGATGTTGAAGGTCTGATAGGTCAATTTAAATTCCAATATGATTCAGAGCAATGGTGTCTTTTTATAGATCCTTCAAAAAGAAGTCTCAAAGCAGTTTTACTCCACAACGGTTTTTACGCTTCCATACCTGTAGGTCATTCCGTACACTTGAAGGAAACCTACGACAACTTGGAATTGGTTCTTCGTAAACTTAAATATGAAGACCATGGTTGACAAGTGTGTGGGGACTTGAAGGTCTTGTGCATGCTGCTCGGGCAACAAGCTGGGTATACCAAATATCCTTGTTTTCTGTGTCTATGGGACAGTCGAGACCGACAAAATCACTGGACCAAGAAGAGTTGGCAGCCGAGGGTGCTAACAGTCGGTGAAAAAAAATGTCTTCCGAGAAACTTTGGCACCTTCCCATAAAGTTCTTCTACCACCTCTCCACATAAAATTGGGATTGATGAAGCAATTTGTAAAATCGCTTCCAAGAGATGGAGAATGCTTCAAATACTTGGTCACCAAGTTTCCAGGCCTGTCGGAGGCAAAATTGAAGGAAGGTGTGTTCGTTGGACCAGACATTAGAAGGCTTATAGTTGATCAAGAGTTTGTCAATACCATGACGGATCCTCAAAAAGAAGGGTGGATTGCATTTAAAGAAGTCGTACAGAAATTTTTAGGCAATAACAAAGAGCCTCACTACAAAAAGATCGTCGGATGAATGCTGAAAGCATTTCAAGCTTTAGGTTGCCTGATGAGTTTGAAAGTGTATTTCCTCCAGTCCCACCTTGACTACTTTCCTGAAAATTTGGGAGCTGTGAGTGAGGAACAAGGTGAACGATTCCACCAAGACATTAAAGAGATGGAAAGGAGATACTAGGGAAAATGGAGCATTACAATGATGGCAGACTACTGTTGGATGCTTCAGAGAGACATTCCAGATGCTACTCACAAGCGTAAATGCACCAAGAGGAGCCTCACAAGGAAGAAGAATCGAGTTTAGTGTGTGTAGGTGAGCTCATTTCAGTTCAAAAAAGGATTTTCATGAAAATATTGTAATAAACCTTTAATTTTATAAGTCTATTTCCATTTATTTTGAGGTATTGCCTTATTTAACATAGTTACCTAAATTGTCAGGAAACGTGATGTCCTATGACAAAATGGAGGTCATTTTCGGATTCAGCGCACCACAAAACAAAGATTACGTGGAATAACCAAAACAGCTCTCGAAAAAAAGATTTTTGCAGATCTGTGTAATGAACTAACAAACCTCTTCCAAAGATGGGGAAGCTGTAAAACTAGAGGGCATAAAATGAAGCTGCAAGGGGGTAAATTGAAAGGCAATGTCAGGAAATACTTTTTCACTGAAAGGGTGGTGGATGCTTGGAATGCCCACCCGATGGAAGTGGTGGGGGCAAATAGAGTGACAGAATTCAAAATGGCATGGGACAGACACAGTGGATCCCTTTATAGCAACAGGATAAAATCAAAATGAACTTAACTAAATTAATTTCTCAACATGCAGGGGTGTCCTACACGGAGCGGTGGGTTCACCTCTAAAACAAAGACATGGGGAGGGGTGGCCTGCACGGAGCGGCAGGTGCACCTACTCTTGCCATCTTACTGGGCAGACTAGATGGACCATACAGGTCTTTATCTGCCATCATTTACTATGTTACTATGAACCCCTGCCTCACTGACCCAGAGGATGCCCTGTTTCTAGCACTATGGCCGGCAGTTCCAGTGCTGATAGCTGAAGAAAGTCAGTCAGATAGAGCCCATGGGGCCCCTGCCGGGGCCAGTAATAAGAGCAGTTACTTACCTGCCCACCCTCTTCTCCCCTCTATCCTCTCCTCCTCCTTCTTCCCTTCTGGCTATTAAAAAGCTTTATCTCTTCAGGAAACCCAGCTGTGTTTCATAAAGTAGATTGAAAAAAAAGTGCAATAACTGTTCCTGGCTCCGCGAGAGCATGAGGCAGTCCAGTAAGAGGATTTCCCAGTTCGGCAGGAGGATGAGAAAGTTCCAGCCAGTGTGATGTGCAGGTTTTTTTGTTCTTTTTTTGCATAGTAACTTAGTAAATGACGGCAGATAAAGACCATGGGCCATCTAGTCTGCACAGTAAGATGGCAAGAGTAGGTGCACCTGCCGCTCTGTGCAGGCCACCCCTCCCCATGTCTTAGTTTAGGGGTGAACCCGCCACTCCATGTAGGACACCCCATTTGTTGAGAAATTAGATGGTTACGTTTATTTTGATTTTATTCTGTTGCTGTAAAGGGATCCACCGCGTATGTCCCATGCCATTTTGAATTCTGTCACCGTGTTTGCCCCCACCACTTCCATCGGGAGGGCGTTCCAAGCATCCACCACCCTTTCTGTGAAAAAGTATTTCCTGAC
The DNA here is from genome assembly GCA_033557465.1 of Ichthyophis bannanicus. Lineage (NCBI taxonomy): Eukaryota > Metazoa > Chordata > Amphibia > Gymnophiona > Ichthyophiidae > Ichthyophis > Ichthyophis bannanicus. Next base: position 921,914,516 of record CM066034.1, read on the forward strand.
TTTGCCTTTCAATTTACCCCCTTGCAGCTTCATGTTTTGCCCTCTAGTTTTACAGATTCCCTTTCTTTGGAAGAGGTTTGTTTGTTCATTATTTCTCTAAGTATTTAAAGGTCTGAATCATCTCCACTATCCCTCCAGAGTGTACATATTTAGGTCTTCAAGTCTCTTCTCATAAGGCTTCTGACGCAGGCTCCAAATCATTTTGGTTGCCTTCCTCTGAACAGTTTCCATTCTTTTTACATCCTTTGCAAGATATGGTCTCCAAAACTGAACACGGTATTCCAAAGTGAGGCCTCATCAGTGACTTATACACTGGCATTAGTACCTCTTCCTTTCTGCTGGTAATTCCTCTTTGTATGCAGACAAACATCCTCCTGGCTTTTGCCACTGCCTTGTCGCACTGTTTTGCCACCTTGAGATCTACAGAAATAATCACACCAAGGTCTTTCTCCTGATCCGTGCACACCAACCTCTCGCCCCCTATCGCATACATTTCCCTTGGATTTCTGCTATTCAAGTGCATGACACTGCACTTATTTGCATTAAATCTTAATTGCCAAAGATTAGACCATTCTTCCAGCTTTTGTAGATCTTTCCTCATGTTAACCACTCCCTCGGGGGAGTCCACTCTGTTGCAAATTTTGTGTCATCTGCAAAAAGACATACCTTTCCATTCAGTCTTTCAGCAATATCACTCACAAATGCATTGAACAGTGCTGGGCCCAGGACTGAACCCTGGGGCACCCCGCTAATCACCTTCCCCTCATCTGAGTGAGCTCCATTTACCATCACCTTCTGTCGTCTGTCAGTCAACCAATTTCTGATCCAGTTTACAACCTTGGGACCCATCCCCAAACTAATGAGTTTATTGATAAGCCTCCTATGAGGGACAGTATCGAAGTCTTTGCTGAAATCCAGGTAGATGACATCCATCGCATGCCCCTGATCTAGTTCTCTGGTCACCCAGTCAAAGAACTCAGATTTGTTTGGCAAGATCATTCTTCGGTAAAACCATGTTGCCTCGGATCTTGCAACCTGTTGGTTTTGAGAAAGTCCACTATTCGCTCTTTCAGGAGCGCCTCCATTACTTTTCCTGCCACCGAGGTAAGGCTCACGGGCCTGTAGTTTGACACTTCTTCCCTGTCACCACTTTTGTGTAGAGGTACCACATCAGCCATTCTCCAGTCCTGAGGACCTTCTCCTGTTTCCAAGGAATTGTTGAAAACATCCTTTAACGGCCCTGCAAGAACCTCTCTGAGCTCTTTCAGTATCCTGGGATGTATCCCATCCAGTCCCATGGCCTTGTCCACTTTCAGTTTTGCAAGTTGTTCTAACACATCATCTTCTGTGAATGGTGTGGTATCTACTTCATTCCCATGTTTATATTTAGGAGTCACAGGTGGTCCTTCTCCCGGATTTTCTTTAGTAAAAACAGAGCAGAAGTATTTGTTTAGCAATTTTGCTTTTTCAATGTCACTTTCCACGAGTCCGTTCCCAGCACTTCTGAGTCCTGCAATTCCACCTCCGATATTCTTCCTTTCCAGAATATACCTGAAGAAAGTTGTTGCCACACTTCACATCTTTAGCCATCTTTTCCTCTGCCTTTGATTTTGCTATCCCTATTTCTCTTTTTGTCTGAGTTTGATCCTGTATTCATTTCTGTGTTCCTCTGTTTGCAAGCTTTTGAGTTTTGCGAAAGCTGTGTTTGCCTTTATTTGAGCAGCCACTTTTTTTGGAAAACCAAATAGATTTCCTTCTCCTCTTGTTTTTATTTACTTTTCTTACATACCATATTTATCTGTTTCCCCTTTTATTGCCACCTTTAGTTTAGCCCATTGCAATTCCACTTCCCTTATCCCCTCCCACCCTGCCAACTCCTCCTTTAGGTACCTGGCCATTTTACTGAAGTCAGTGTTTTTGAAGTTTAGGACTTTGAGCTTGCTATGATTGGACTGCAATTTGGCTTTTATCTCAAACCACACCATGTGATGATCGCTGCTGTTCACATGGGCACCCACTCATTCGACACACTATCACCGTTAGTGAGCACTAAATCCAGCGTTGAGCTTTCCCTGGTTGGTTCCATCACCATTTATCTAAGTAATGCATGTTGGAGAGCATCCACAATTTTTTTGCTTCTTTCCAGATTTGCAGAAGGAGTAATCCAATCCACATCGGGTACATTAAAGTCACCCAATATGATCACTTCCCCCTTTGTGGCTATCTTGGCAATATTTATAATCAATTTGTTATCTGTCTCTTTGATTTGAGTCAGAGGTTTGTAGACTACAGCAGTATGGATGACAGTGCCATCCATATTTGCAATGTGGTTGTCAGCACTGAGATGCTGGGTCCCCAGCACTATGCAGCAAATGGCAGCCATTGTGTTAATTCCACAGCCAGTTCTTTCTACCCCGACTGTGATGGAGAAACCTCAGGACATGGTTTTTTCACTGATTCAGCCTGCAGTTTGAAGTCAATATCATGGTGAACTCTTGCCTCTCCTGATTTTCCCACTGGCAGGCACAACAGCCATCTTGGATGACTATGTGCTCCTGGAGGAAGGGGGGGGGGGGAATGGAATGGAGGTCTGGGATCAATGTGAATTGAGACCAATAGCTGCATTTCTGATCCTCCACTGGAGGCAGTGACAGAGATGGACCCAATACTGGGGGGAGGGTTTTGTTGTTTCAGCCAGCCATTTGGGTTCCATTTTCAGAGCCTCTGAGGAAGCTGGTGGTCTTGGAATGGCAGGTCCTAAAGATGGCACTGAAGGGCACTAGGGTTATGTCCAGACTATACTCACTCTCCCAAAGAGACATACTGTATAGCTGTGTTCCTAACATGGATGCTTTGGTCACAACAGTGACCAAGACCACTACTATTCCAGTGGATGGTGGTTTGGGCTGGGTAATCAACTACAAGAACAGCACCTTGTTTCTCTCCCAGAACCTAGAATACTTGGGAGCACACTTTAATACACAGCTTGGAAGAGTCTTTCTGATCCCAGACAAGGTGATCAAACTGCAGCCCTCAATCACCACCAAGGGCCTGATGGTGGCAACACTAAAGCTAGTTTCATGGGCGAGGGCTCATATCTATCCACTTTAGAGGTCCCTTCTGTCTCATTGAACACCATGTTCCCATCAGTACAATCAGTATCTCCAATGCTCTGTGAGGCTGAAGCAGACTTTGGCCTCGTGGCAAGTTTCAGCTTACTTACTGAAAGGGATGCCACTGAAGATGCTAGAGTGGGTGGCCATAATCACTGATGCCAATCTCCTAGGCTAGGAAGTCCACTGTTGGGACAGTTCACCCAAGGGCACCAGTAAAAGAAGTTGGCCTGGTGTATCAACAGGCTGGAAACAAGAGAGATCTGTCTAACTCTGGAGAAGTTCTAAAGCATCTTTGAGGAAAGAGCAATCTAGGTATTCTTTGACAATGCCATGGTGATGGCATGTGACAACAAACAGGGGGGAACTTGAAACAAGGCTGTGACACTAGACACTGCTAGCCTCTGCAGCTGGGTGGAAATTCATTTGACAGCTCTCGGCAACTTATTTTATAGACTCCAAAAATGTACAAGCAGATTTCCTCGATCAATGCCTTCTTGACCTTGGGGGGTGGTAGCTCAGCATTTAAGTGTTCAGTCTCATTGTACAATGCTGGGATCCATCAATGTTTGACTTGATGGTTACATCAAAATGCCAAGGAGGTCCACAGGACTTGATGCTTTGATTCAACCATGGCTCCTGAAGGGTCTTGCTCTCAAATTCCCTGAAGGTGCAGGTTGTAGCTGTAGCCTGTTACAGGGGATGGGTCCAAGGTGTTTCCTTAGCATCCCACCTGAATATTTATCACTTCCTTGAGGAAATGAAACAAATTCACGCAAATCAGCAGCCCATAGTCCCGCAGTGGGACTTGACCTGGGTATTGCAGGCCTTAACTGCTGCTTCCTTTGAGTCTGTTTGGCAGGCACCCTTAAGGACTTAACACTAAAAGGGGTGCTCCTGGTTGCAATTACCTCTGCCAGCCACATTTTGGAGTTTCATTTTCATCGGAAGCTGTCTGTGTACAGTGCCGTACTTTTTGCCTAAAGTCCTGTCTCCATTTCATCTGAATCAGGCAATCTGTCTCCCAGCCTTTTCAGCTGAAGATCTTCAACATGACAGATTGTTTTGAGCGCTGGATGTCAGAAGAGTTTTGCTGAGGTACTTTAAGGTGATAAATTCCCTTTCTTCTTTGAAACACGTTTTCATCCTCTTCCTTGGCCCTTGGAAGGAACAGGCAGCTTCCAAATCCTCCATTACTTGCTGGATCAAGGAAATCATCAGTTTAACCTACTTGCTGAATCATAAGCAAGTTCCAGGAGGCCTTCAAGCTCATTCCAGGTGAGTACTGGCATCATCCTGCGCAGAGGCCAAAGCAGTGGCTCTGGAAGACATTAGCAGGGCAGAGATTTGGTCATCACTGTATAACTCTATGAAACGCTACAGGTTGGAAATAGGTGCCAAGGAAGCGTGTGCCTTTGGGAAGGCAATCCTCAAGGGGATGTTGCCTTCCTCCCATCTTGAGTTCTAAATGCTTGGGTATGACTCACTTGTCTGGACTGGTCTAAAAGGATAAGAAAAAAAGGTGAAATTTTCCTTACCTGTTAATTTCCTTTCCTTGATCCTTCTAGAACAGTTCAGGACCCACCCACTGAAGACTGAGCTTGCGAACCAGGATTTCTTTTTGCCTCTCAAGACATTTAAATATATTCTGCTTCAATTTGCAGAGTTGGGTTTCCAATAGGAGAGCAATAGCAGCTCCGCCTATTAGTATTTCGTGACAATACCGGCCAAGTCATAATCTTATGCTCTATCTCAATATGTATATAGTTACCCTCTATTTGTTCCAAGTTTTATCTCCTGTTACAATGTAAGCGCAAAACAGTCTCGACTGAATTCAGCAACCTTTGTTAAATGTAAACCGCACTGATAACAAATAGCGCGGTATATAAAAGATGTTAAATAAATAAATAAAATAAATATTGTCCATATTGTTTGCATTTTTCAACTATATTTTTTAGTGATCCTATATCTGCTTTGGAAGTGGCATCCTGGAAAGTTCCAAAGCTGTAGTACTACATATATCCATGTGACGACATCACTGAATTCTGCCATATGTTGCCATCATCTACTGGTTGGGAAACATAACCCACTTGGCTGGACTGGTCTGGTCTAGCAGGATCCAAGAAAAAGAAATTAACAAGGAAAATTTCATCTTCAAAAATTTCTGAATTAAAAGGTGCAAAGTCTATTTGTGTGTGTTAATTTCTTAATCAAACTAAATTTCCCAAAATTGGTGAAAAAATCCAAAAATGAACAGATTTTTTTTCCATACGCATCCCTACTTGTTCTATGAGGTATCTGAATGTTTATCATATATCCTCACTCCTTCCTCAACATACCCAGATCCTTAAGGCTCTTCTCTGGACTGTTTCTTCTCTTCCCACAGATGCACAATTTAAGAGCTACCCATGCTGTTATAGAAATGTATACCAAGTGATTAGAAAGAAAAACACACCACCATACTTATGAACAATGATTGCCGTTTTAGCTACTTACAAACATCATATCTTCGGGGCCAAAATCAGTGCTAAGGAGAGAAGCAGAAAACAAATATCTACCAAATTAAATTTCACTTTTTCCTCATGTGCTCACGCAGGACCTTCCAGTAATGGATCTTGGCAGAAACAGGGAAGTAAACAGAACTGGCATTTGGAAAGGGGACTTCCTTACGTGCACAGGCAGCCTCCGACCTTGATACAGTTTTAATTTAGGTTAATGTTTGTTTTTCCCTACTGGTCATGCTGTTTTCTTCACAGCATGTGGTGAGACAAGACATTGATATGCTCTATATCTGGCATACAAAAAAATGAAATAGTAACTTATCAGGCCTGCCTCTGTGCACCATAGATGCACTCACATCTATGATTATGAAAAATAAACACATTTATTAAATGGAGATAAGAAATAAATATATAATCTGCAAATATATGTATATTGTTACATATTATAAAGTTGCTCTTGAACAACGTTTAGATGAATAGCTACTTTAAAACTAAATATTTGTGCTGATATACAGACTATTAACCTAAATAATTCAGATTTTGTAATACCTTTCTAACTAAAAATGTGACAATTGCGTGTGCTCATTTTCATGGTGTAATCTTATTTGAATGAGGTGGCCAGGCACAGCTTTTATATGCCAGACGGTATACGCGGTCACTAAAGACTGAAAAATAAGCAAACCTGTTTAGAGTTGGCACTTGTTTCAACACCTTTGAATGGTGCTCTCACTGCCACTTTGGGAAAATGCCTTCGTTCCATCACCTTTCTGTACCAATAGCATGCTAGGACTGGCTCATGTTGATTTATTAGTTCATTTATTTCTCGCCTTTCCAATGTCTGCTCAAGGCGAGGTACAGTCAACATACAATAAATCTGCATAAGAAATAGATAATGTAGAGCGAGGATGGATCCTGGGGAAAGTGATCACCTCGCTTTATGGACTGAACCAAAGAGACAACAGAAGGATAGAAGAGGAGGATAACAGCAAAAGTACAGCTGAAGATAAAGCTGAAAGGGAGATTACTGGATTCTTTCCAGGCTACGATTTCTTACTGGACCAGCATGAAAATTATGCAAAGATATTGCAGAAATGTAGCCCCAAATGGACCTGGGTGAGCCATGCCAGCTCCTCGCACTCCCTCTCCCCCCCACACTATGGAATCAGACCCACTCAATCTGCAGCAGAGGCACAGGCCAGTGAGAGCACAACTGGAGGCAGTATCAACATCTGCACTGCCTTGTCGACCTCACCAAAAAAATCAAACCTAGCTAAGCTACTGAGATGTGGCCACCAGCTTTCTACAGATCCCTTCCACAGAGCAGGAGCCCATACAATACATATTTCTATAGAGCTGCTGTGTAGTGGTGCTAAATATTGAGATATATCATGCTCCTTCCCCAGAGAGCTTACAATCTAAGTGGGTACCCGAGGCAAGGGAGAAATAACATGACTCTCCCAGTCACAAGGAGTGCCAGTGGCAGAAGTGGAATTTGAACCCCGAATTCCCTGGTTCTCAGCCCATTGCTCTACTACCTCCTTCTCCTCCCATGAGAGAGGACTTTCAACAAGAGGACATTATATAAAGGGCAGGAGATGAACGGAAAGAATCATAAGGTAGAAAACTAGAGCAGATGGCAACAGGCAAAAGACAAACATACAAGCATCACTTTAATACCTTATTGCACTGTCACGCAGAAATTAGTCCAGCATGTCTCTCCTAAACCAATGTCAATTCTCACAGCGTAAAACAGTTCACGCCCAATCTTCCAGCAGACTGAGAATTTTGATCCTGTACTCACTCATTCAGTGGGCGCAGGATCTCAAGCTGATCCTCTCTTTTTTTTTTTTTAAAGTATGAGATCCAAGTCATTTTTGTACCAGCCTGTTGTCTTAAACTGCAAGTAAGTGCTGTTCTCCATGATCTTGAGCTATCTTGAATACAAACTTAAAGGTGTGGACTGAAGGACTGAAAGCATTGTACACCACACGCTCCAGGACAGAAGCATGATCAAGCCCCACTGCCTTTCTTGCCGCATTGCTTACTCCCGGGGGTCACGTAGTCCAGGAGCCCAGTCCTCCTGAGGTACAAAGAAAAGCAGCAAGGCCATCTTATTTAAAATCCTTCTTTAGTATCTTCTCAGAGCAGAGTAGGCTGGTGCAGTAACTTCACAGAAGGCGGCTAAACATAAAAGCACAATGGGACCATAGTTTTCGTTCCCTGCGTTTCTTTCTGAGCCAGAGCGTCTATCACGTGCTGCTCCCAGAGGTATTTTCCCATCTTTGAATGCAATTTGTGACCCTTTAAGAAAAAAAAGACATGACAAATTTTGGGAGAGAACATTTAGAAACATTCACATACAGTTATCTAAATTAAAAAAAACCCTGATGCTTGTATTAATCAGTTGCTTTCCCTATAGGCATAGGAGAAATCTTGACAACTCAAGTCCTAAACATCCATATACAGTAGTAAGTTGGCTCTGAACATCTATGGCTTGTCGCCACTATTAAAGGTATATGTTCTAGATACTGGGTCTGCACACGCTTCAGTGTTCATACAGTGGGTCATTATGCTTTGTTTCTATTTGATATACAGCTTAAAATATCAAAGTTGTTTACTATCAAATATATAAACTACATACAGATGAAAAGGAACTCCATTCTAATGACAGGAAGGAATATAACAAGATAGCAATTGATACTGTCTGCTGGCCTTCCATCCCGCCCACTATTGATGCCAGTTGAAATAGGTGAGTCTTCAGTCCAGCCTTAATTTATTTTTGTTTTATTTAAAGGGTATTTGTATCCCGCCTTATCCTTCAATCAGGGCGGTGAGCACAGCAAGCAATCAGTATAAGTGTTGTGTGTCAGGTGAGCTTTATGTACAGTGTGGGTGCGTGGGTGCGAGTGTTTTGATTTGGGTGAGCTATTTACAGTGTGCGCTATGTACAGTATATACATGGGTTTGTGGGTCCAGGTTTGGTGGTTTCCGTGAGCTGTCATTAGTCCAGATTGGATCCGGTTTGTAGATTCAGGTTAAGCATTTGGGCCATAGTGTTCTGTGAAGAGTACAGTCTTCAGGTGCTTCCGGAAGTCCTTCAGATCTTCAGTTGATCGTAGGTCGTGAGGGAGTGAGTTCATATTGATGGGGCTGCCAAGGAGAGTGCCCTTTGTGTGGTGGCTTTGCATGCTTTTGTGTAGTTGTTTGGGGTGCTGAGTGTGTCTGTTGTGGCTTTTCTTCTTGGTCTGTTGCTGGTGTTAGGGAGAATGAGGGCTTGGAGGCTGAGTGCTGATCTCTTGTGTCTGATTCTGAATATGTTTAAGATCATCTTGTATTTGATGCGGTGGCTGATTGGGAGCCAGTGGAGGTCTTTGAGGATGGGGGTGATGTGTGCTTGGGTTGTTGCACCGGTAATTATCCTGGCTGCTGTGTTTTGGGCCATTTGAAGTGGTTTAAGTGATTGTTTTGGTATTCCGTTGTAGATCGGGTTGCAGAAATCCAGTATGGGGGTTATGAGTGCTTGGCAGACTGTGTGGAAGTGTTCGTAGGAGAGTAGAGGCTTGAGGCGTCTGATTATTTTCATTTTGTAGTATGCGTTTCTGGCGGTTTTTTTGATGTGTGATTGTAGGTTCAGCTCTTTGTCGAGGGTTATTCCGAGGTATTTTACTTCGTCCTTTAGTGGGATTGTCGTGTTGTTGGTTGTGATGAATGTTGGGGGGCTGAAGTCGGTGTTTCATGTGATGATGAGTGCTTCTGTCTTCTTGTAGTTGATTGCTAGGTTGTTGCGTTTAAGCCATGTGGATATGTTGTCTAGACAGTTTGTTATCTTGTTGTAGTCGGGGCTGTTGAGGTTGATCGGCGTGTAAATCATGATGTCGTCTGCGTAGATGGTATAGTTTATTTCGTGGGCGGAGATGATGTCGCAGATCGGTTGTATGTATAAGTTGAATAGTAGTGAGGATAGTGCGGATCCTTGTGGTACTCCTTGCTTGATCTTCGTGGGTTGTGATGTTTTGGTTCCGATTTTGACTTGGAACTGTCTGTCGGTTAAGTAGGAGTTGAACCAATTTAGGACGGTGCCGGTTATTCCGATGTTCCGTAGTCTGGTTAGGAGGATTTTGTGGTCCACTGTGTCGAAGGCCGCTGATATGTCTATGAAGATCATTAGTGTTCCTTGATTGTAGTGGTCTATGGTTTGGATGATGTCATTGAATAGGTATAGTAGGAGTGTTTCGACTCCGTGGTTTGGGCGGAATCCATGTTGATGTATATCCAGCGGGGCATGTTCGTCGATGTGGTCCTGGAGCTGTTGTTGCACTGACTTTTCTATGATTTTAGCCAGAAGCGGTATGCTGGAGATTGGCCTGTAGGCTGCTGGGTTGCTCTTTTCTAGGTTGGTTTTCTTGGGGATCGGCCTTATTGTGGCTAGTTTCAGCTGTTCTGGCATGGTTCCTTGGGTTAGGGAGTTGCTCACTATGTTGTGTATGTGACCTATGAAGTTCTGCTTGGTTGCTTTGATTCATGGGGCTGGACATGGATCCGTGGGTGTGGTGCTTGTGTTGAGAGCAGAGATGACATCTGAGATTTGCTGTGTGGAAGGTGTGTGGAACTTCTCCCAACTTGTGATGGGTGTGGTTGGGCTGTTGGTTTCTGTGGGTATTTGTGGTGGTGAGCGGCCCAGTATCCCTTGAAGATGATCTGCGAAGGTTTGTGGGTCGATCTGTATGTCTTTGTCGGGGTTTGGTTCGTTGGTTAGATTCTTCACTATCTCGAAGAGTTCCCTGGGTTTGTTGTGTGCTTTCTGGATGGGGTTTGTGTGGTGCTCTCTTTTTGTTTTGTTGATGAGTTCGTTGTAGTTCTTTTGCTGAGCTATGTATAAGGCCTGTGTGGATGGAGATTTGGAGCGTCTCCAGCGGCGTTCTGATTTCCTTAGCTCTCGTTTTGCTTTGCGTATGCTTTTGGAGTACCATGGTGCATGCTGTCTCCTGGTTTTCGTCGTTGTCTCTGCTTTGGTTTTAGCTGCTGCACTGACGGTGCCGTTCCAATTGTCCACTTGTTTGTCCAGATTGAGTTTGTCTGTGTTAAGGTAGGGTAGTGTGTCTTGTAGGAATTGTTCTTTGTTGAAAGCTTTGAATCTTCTTAGTCCAAGAGTCGCGATTTGTGTCTTGTTGGGTTTTCCTGTTTGCTCTGAGATTTGGATTTTAATTCTGTGGTGGTCTGACCAGGGTACCGGTGTGACTGTGGGTGAAGAGATGTTGCCCTTGTCTATGACGTGGTTGGGGGCAAATATGAGGTCCGGCATGGATCCGTGTCTGTGTGTTGGGGTGCTTATAAGTTGAGTGTATTGTAGTGAGTCCATTAAACTTTTGAAGAGAAATTTCCAACTGCAAGTTGGGAGGGAGATCGTTCTAAAAGCTGGGAATTGCAAAAAAGAATACTGAATGTCTTGTAGTTTCTGATTTAGCATGGGACATAGGAGGCATGAACAGGCAGTGTCCATGGAAAGAGCGCAAAGCTCTGGTAAGGAAGAGAAAGGAGATTAAGTGACGCTAGGTATGTAGGTGTATTGGTATGGAGAGATTTGCGAGCTATGATTAAGAGCTTGTAGTGAATCCGCTAACAAATAAGAGGCTAGTGCTCCTGTAGAAAGGAGTAGTGTCACATGGTCACACCTTTTGGCATGGCAAAGAATTCTGATTGCAGAATTTTGGATAAGCTGATTGTTTCAGTGCTGCTGTTTAAAGGCCGGCATAGACAGCGTTATAATAATCTATGCAGTAGATAATAAAGCTAATAACTAGAGTTCAAGTAGAAGCATCAAGGAAGGAGTATATGGCACGACAGTGTATTAGGGCCAGAAAGGAACTCTCTACCATGGAATTGACCTATTGTTCAAATGAGTGTTTAGTATCAAGATGGATGCCCAACTATTTGAAATGTACATTGAGATCTATGGATTGACCATTAGAATAGGGGCAACATTGGGAGCACAATTGCTTCCAGTGAGCCAAGTAGCTGAAGTCTTAATTCATGTTCAATTTGAGATGGTTGTCTTTGTGTAAGCAGTTGTTTAGATCAGAGAGATCAGGACAGCGTGGATCAGTAACTGCAAACGGTAGATGTTGTCATCATAATCGTATGCAGTAATTATTGTTTCCTGGATCAGGCATTCAAGGCTAAGAAAAATATTAGAGAAGTTCAAGGACAGAACCCTGAGGAACAGCACAGGTCAAGGAATAAGGTGCTGATGATGGTGAACTAGCAGTGATAACATAAGAATGATTAGAAAGAAATGAAGCCAACCAGGAGAGTACAGTATCATGTAGACCAGGGGTGGGCAATTTTGGTCCTGGAGGGCCGCAGACCAGTCAGGTTTTCATGATGTCCCTAATGAATATTCATGAGATCTATTTGCATCCACTGCCTTCCATTGTATGGAAATAGGTCCATGAATATTCATTAGGGACATCATGAAAACCTAACTGGTTTGCAGCCCTCCAGGACCGGAATTGCCCACCCCTGATGTAGACCAATAAGTGGGATAAGAGAATGTTGTGGTCTCCCAAGTCGAAGGCAGAGATTTAATCTAAGGATACGAGGGTGATCTTACCATAGCTCAGGAATGCATGGATCTCACTGAATAGGAAGGTTACTACAATCTCCATGCTGTGCTCCAGCCCAAATCCAGATTGACATGGATGAAAAATGTGTTGGCCTTCTCTACACGAGACCACAGTTGAGGGAACACAGGTTTTTCTGTCAATTTTGATAAATACAGTAGGTTAGATACTGGATGATAGTTTGAGGGATTGGAAATAACAGACTTTTTGAGAATTGAGGAGATAATGGCATTCTTCCAGAAGGTAGGAACTATACATAAAAACAAATCGTGGTTGCTAATAGTGAGGGCAATAGGAATCAAGCTAAGAGAAGACTCAATCTAACTGAATGGTATAGGATCAGAGAAGCAAGTAGTCTGTCTAGCAGAAGAAATGGCTTTTGAAAGAAAAGAAGCTGTAGCTAGGTTAAATGTATGAGGTAAACAGACATTTGGATGGTATTCACAATTGGAGTGGACAGAGTATTGGAAGTAGAAGCTGATATTAGGGGTGGCAAAGCAGTTTTTGCAGTAATGAAACCTTGCTGGATATCAAAGATTTTCTCTCTCTGTTTAATACAGCTACAACTTCAATATGATCAATCAAAATTTATCTTGGGTTGGTTTTATTCTAACCTATTGTGTCTTTGTGAAAGGTATGGGCCCATTAATAGGAATGATCATACTTTAAAGAGGCACTTCAAATACAGAGTGTTCGTTATTGGAGCCCAAATGAGAGCTTAGTGAAAGATGAGGAATTACAGCAACAAATTGATAGGAATTTCAAAGATTATTTGGACCTTAATGATACGAAAAATTGTCCTTTCCAGTAGTATGGAAAGGACGGAAGGCGGTAAATAAGGGGAAAGCTTATAGAACTGGGAGCAGCAAGGAAGAAATGGAGACAGGCAGAGAAGAATAATCTAAGTCTAAAACTGATTCATCTGGAAGAGACACAAAAGCAAGATCCAACTGATAAGGAAGTAAGAGAAGCAATTGGTGGAGGCTAGAAGTAATCTAACAGCAGTTCAAGTAGAGTCATACAATACAAATTAGATTTAGTGTGCCATGGAATTTTGAGTTTGGCAACAAAATCAGTAACTTATTAGCATGTAGAGGAAAGTTCATGCTATGAGAAATAGCATATTACAAGTGAAGTCGTCGGGGGGGGGGGGGGGGAGGCTATGATGTTTAAAGATTAAGAGATCAGAGATAGTTTTGTACAGTACTATCAAACCCAACATATGTCTGAACAAGAGGTGGAGGTAGAGGAGATTCATAGCTACTTAGATGGGGTCTGTATCCCCAAATTGGATGTCGAGGGGGTTGAGAGGCTGGATAGGGATATTTTAGTTACTGAAGTACAATGACAAATAAAGGAACTGAAGATGGAGAAATCACTGGGGCTGGATGTATTGTACTGTAAAACCTCTCTCTCTCAATTAGTAGGATCATCTGTTGAGGATTACTGTCATCCCCAAGCCTGGGAAGGATAGTTCTAAATGTGAATCTTATTCCCCCATCTTATTATTAGGGCGAAACACTAAAGTTTTGATGCAAAGGTTGATCTACAAAATTCCAGACTTAGTGTATCCCAGTCAGTCTGGATTTGTGTGGGGGTGTCAGATATCTGATAATATTTATAGAATTAGAAATAAAATATCGCGGGCCCAGCAGGATAAGCAACCTTTGTTGCTTCTGCCAATTCATGCAGAGAAGGCCGTTGACAGGGTGTCATAGCCTTTTATGTTACAAGTGTTAGAAAAAGTAAGGGCTGGAGCCCAGTTTATTAATTGGATTAGGACAATTTAAATGTTATCTATTTATTACACATTTCTATACCACCCCTTCCAGAGATCAAGGGCGGTTTACAAATAACCAACATGTTACATATAACGAGTTTGAACTTTTTACATGATAATATTAACAGTCCAGAAACTTAACTGAACCAGAACTATATATTAAATGGGCTGATATGTATGTGGGGTACAGTGCAGTGAGGGGTTAGGTGCCTGGGTATGTTCATTATGTGTGTGGCTAAGTAACTTGTGAGTTTGGGCTAGTATTGCCAACTCCGTAGTGTGCAGTGAAGAAGTGAGTTTTGAGCGTTTTTCTGAAAAACTGAAGGTCTTCAAATTGAGCGGATTGATAGTGGTAGGGAGTTCCAGAGACTAGGAGCAGTGAAGGTGAAGGCTCTGGAGCTTCTGGTCTGTTTCATTTTGCAAATTGAGCTGGGGGATCTCAAGGGAGTGCAGTGCATTTTCCTTTCGAGATCTTGTAACCGGTGGGGTATGAAGGAGTGTCGAGAGAGAGGATGGTGCTATATTGTTGATCAATTTAAAGGTTGTCATGAGAATCTTGTACTTTGACTCAGTATTGGGAGCCAGTGGAGATCGTATAGAATAGGTATGAAATGGTTGGTTAGTGGGGTCTTGCTAATGATTCTTGCTGTAATGTTTTGTGCTCTTTGGAGAATATTGAGGTTTTTGGCAGGTAGATCCTGTAACGAACTGTTGCAGTAGTCAAAATGGGGGGGGGGGGAGAGTGTGATAATGGCTTGAACTACTGATCTGAAGCCTTGTGTCTCAAGGAATGGTCTTATGTGCTGAATAGTCTTTAGTTTGTAGAAGATGGTTTTGGCTGTTTGTTTTAAATGGGGGAGCATGGTGAGGGATTGATCAAGAATTATACCAAGGTATCTAACCTCTTGCTTGATTGGAAGAATGACATTGTTAAGGGCGATAGTTTGGGGGAGGGTTGTCTCTTGGTATTTTTGTGATGTACATGGCTTCTGTTTACTTGAAATTGATGTTGAGGCTGTTGGCGTTCAGCCAAGATTCAGCTTCACTGATGCAGTCTGATAAGTTGTTAAAGGTGGGGTTGTTTATATCTATGGGGAGGGACAACACAATGTCATCAGCATGTTACATTTTTTGAATATGTTAGTGACTGGCTGGAGGTATAGGTTGAATAGAAGGGCTGAGAGGGCGAACCCTTAGGGTATATCCCTTGATCTTGTTTAAACGTTCATTGCCTATTTGAATACTTATCTACGGTTTGAGATATATGATTTAAATCATTACAAGACTGTTCCAGCTAGACCAATTTGTGCCAGTCTTGATAAGAGCCTGACCACAAAGTATTTATCTTGGTGGTGTTGCCGCGAATTGGATTCGGAAAATAGCAGAGTTAAAGTTGCGATGTTTTCCATACCATTTGGACATTCAATCTGGCTGAGCTGTACCTGTGTGGTATGAGCTGAGAAGCTAAGGGGACTGGACTCACACACTCTGCTTTAGCTAAGTAGCTTCCCTATTATTATTTGAAGTCATTTTGGTGCTGGGGGAGAGCTTCTCTCAGGACCGAATTTATTGTGGTTTTCCACTAAAAAAAGATAAAATAGGAACATTTCACCTTGAGAGGAAGTTATTCTTCATGGTGAACGTTCCAACAAAAATTTGTTTGTTTGTCTCTGTTTCCCTGTTTGAGTCTTAATAAGAGGGCATTGTAGTTGATGTTATCAAATGCAGAGGCTATATCTATGAAAACCAGTAAGTATACACGTTTAGGGTCGTCTATGCCTCGGATGAAATGGTCAAAAAGGGTTATCAGGAGGGTTTAGACTCTGTGGAATGGGTGAAATCCAAATTGTTGATCATTCAGGGGGGTACTGAGGTCAATGTAGTCTTGAAGTTGGGTTTGGATGATTTTTTCAATGGTTTTAGCAACAAAGGGGATGCTTGCTATTGGTCTGTGTGAGCTTGATTCGTTTGTGTTGAGTGTGTTGTTCTTTAGAATGAGGCATATGGATGACATCTCGAGGTCGGTGGGCATGATGCTTTGGAGGAGAGATTGGTTTATTATGTGGAGGAGGTATGGGGCTAGCTCGGTTTTTGCTGACTTAATCCAGGAAACAGGACATGGTTCTAAGGGGGGATGTAGTCATGTTGATGTATGATATTGTGTTTAATAAGTGTGTCTGGTCTATTTCGTGGAATCTTTCCCATGTGTTGAGGTTTGTTAGAGGGTCAGGAGGGAGGGGGTATTAGTAATGCTTTTGGGTTTTTTTTAGCTCATCTGCAAAATAGTCAGCAAGTATTTGAGGTTTTATGTTGCAGGTTTCTGATTGATTTTGGTTGGTTTTGATTAGTGATCTGACAATAGCAAAGGACTCTCTTGGTCAGTTGAGTGCCCGATTTAGAATTCTGGTGTGATTGTCTTTGTAAGTGGTGAGAAGGGTAAGATGTTGTTTGTTTCTTGTGATTTGGTTGATCTCCATTTCTTTTTTTAGATTTGCGAGCTCTGGGGTGTACCATTTTTCTGATCTTTTGGGTGGTTGCCTGGTGAGTTTACTGCTGGGTGATGCTGATTTTTGTATGGTGGTGTTCCAGATGTTGATGTGCTGGGGTCTGAGGAGTCAATTACAAACTGGGGTAGTATGTTTTCTAGGAAGGTGTCCTTGTCGAAGTGGGTGAATCGCCTGGTTTGAGGCGATTCGGTCTGAGTGGTGGTAGGGGGGAGAATCTGATGGGATCAGGAAAGTTACCAGGTAGTGGTCCAACCAGGGTACCTCAGTGGTTAAGGGGTGGTGCATCTTGGGTGGTTCGCAATGGATGATGGGAGGAAGACAAGGTCAAGGGAGTTTCTCTTTCTATGAGTGGATAGTTTTATAATTTGTTGATTCCCCATGTCGATCATTGACTCCAGGAAGGAGACGGTGTGTGAGTTGTTGAGTGATGGTAGGTTAAGATCTCCTAGGAAGATGTGTGGTTTTCTGAGGGGGGGGGGGGCATGCAAGCTAACTCAAGAACTGGGTTTAACTTGTTGTGGTTGGGTGTTGGGGGCCTGTAAATGAGGCAAAGCGAGAAGTTCTTATTTTCAATTCTAAGCAAGTTCATACTATCTAGATTGTTGGATGATGGGATGGCTTTGAGCTCCTGTTGGAGTCCCTAGAGCAACTAAACAGATCAAATTCTTATAATTGCAAAAGGTTTATTAGGACATTATCAGTGGGAGATAGCCAGTTCTTGGAGATACAGAGGATATCTGGCTTCTCATCCTCTACTAGGTCTGTGATTATTGGTAGTTTATTCTTTATTGATTGTGCATTGATTAGGATGCATTTCAGTGGGGTAGGTTACTGCGAGGGGTATACGGTTTTATATGACTCTGTTGGATTGATACGTATCAGTCTGTTGCAATGTTTATTATGCCTTGGGTGAGGGCCATGCATATGTGCGGAAGGAATTGGCAGGGTGTAGATATTATTCCCGAATATGGTAAATATAATTGGGATGGAGCTAAAGAAGGTGTCTTGGGGGGAGGGAAATGGTGCTTATTATCTGATAAGAGGAGAATGTAAGTTATACTATGAAATAATTTGTATTAGTCGATTGTGGGAGCTTTTGCAGTTTATGTTTTGTTTTAGGAGTGTGGTGTGTACTTGTACTTTGCGTGTGAGCAGTTGGTCTGAGGGTTTTCCTAGGTGCTAGGTTGTGAGGCTCAGTGTTGTTTACCAGCAGGGGGAAGGAGTGAGTGGTTTAGCTTGAGCAATTAGGAGCAAATTTACAAGATACAGAGGTTAGTGGACAACATAGCATGGTAGGAAACAATGTCACAAATTGTTTGTAGGGGCTTTGCGGAAAGAAATGATTGCCCAGCCGGGTTTATGTACTCATGTATGCAGTGCATTACAGTATTTAGCATGGTAGATGCTAGTACAGGATTAGTTACAGGTTGAGAATCGAGCATATAGACCTGATGGCATGTGAAGACTAGATAAGCTGCTGTATGTTATCTTAGTAAGGTACAGTGGTTATTTCAACTTACAGTCTTCAGATGGTAGAAGACTCATCCCCCGTCATTCTCTGCCTAAGGGCCACTCCAAAGGGCTCTCTGGCGAGGCCCTCAGGTGCAGGCATGCCTACAGCGTGCTAACTTTTAAAGGTGCCGCCCTGTGATGATGCTGTTTGGGGGGAGCTAGGCATGCACGTGTGGCTGAGGGGTTTCCCTTTTGGCGAAGAGCTGCAGGAGCAGCAAGGTAGCAAGAAAGCACAAGGTGTAAAAGTCAGTCTCACCTCATTTGTTGCAGTCAGTAATTGGATTCTTTCCTGTGCAGACAAGGAACCAGTTGAGGATGGGAGCGGGTGTGCGCTGCTTCAGTTCCTCGGGGGTTCTGATGGAAAGCACGTCCCCCGGTATGGCCAAATAAATCTATAGCATGTCTGAATATTAGCTGGGGTTACTTTAAGACATTTGATCTGAAACGGGGAATTCAACAGGGGTGTCCCCTTACAAAAAACTGCAATGTAGCCTTTGAGTCAATGACGACTCCTGGTGACACAGCAGCTCCTGGCAGTGTGGCCAAAAGTAGATTGCCAGGCTTTTGGCAGTGTGGCCAAAAGTAGATTGCCAGGCCTTTCTTCCGAGGCAATGGAGGGCTAAGTGACTTGCCCAAGGCCACAGGGAGTGCTAGTGGGAATCAAACTCTGGTCTCTTGGTTATCAACCCAGTGCTCTAACCACTAGGCTACCCTTCCATTCAGAATAATAAGGATAACAAGGGCGTCTCCCTGTCAACCTTATTATTTGTGCTGGTTATTGAACTTTTGGCCCGCAAATTTATGGATAATCAAGAGGTGAAAAGGATATGGGTGTGAGACACTGAACACAAAATTGCACCATTTGCGAATGATATGGTGGCAGGAGGCAACCCTGAACAAACTCTGAGGGCGATTATGAAGGCGTTAGAGCAATATGGTATTAGTGTCTGAGTTCAAGCTGAATATGTGAATATGACTAAATCTGAAATTCTAAATACCAATATTTTAGAGGATAAGAGGGATGAGATGCTACTGCTGGCATTAACCTTTAGAAAGGAGACAGAGCCGCTTTTAAACTAGATAACAGGGGAAACCAGACAGTTGCCCAGGAGAGCATGGTTCAGAAGGATGTATCCTTGAAGGATACTAGCAAAAGTGGGAAGTTAGGGCATCCTGACAGAGAGGTTCCAATAAAGATAAAAGTAACCCAGATGCTCTTAAGTACAGAGCTGAAAGATACCAAATTACCCCTATCAACTGATAACCAGATTAATACGAATAAAATACAATCTCTAAAATGCCTGCATTCAAATGCTAGAAGTCTAAAAAAATAAGATGGGAGAGCTAGAATATATAGCACTAAATGAAAGGTTAGATATGATTGGTATTTCAGAGACCTGGTGGAAAGGGAACAAACAATGGGACACTGATACCTAGGTACAAAATATATTGCAATGATAGGGTAGATCAAATTGGTGGAGTTGTTGCGCCCTATGTTAGAGAGGGCATTGAGTCACAAAGTTCTGCAGGAAACAAAATTCACTGTATAATCTCTATAGATAGAAATTCCATGTAAAAAGGGGAAGTCGATGGCAATGGGGCGTACTACCGACTGCCTGGCCAGAATGAACAGATGGATGATGAAAGGATGAAAGAAATCAGGGAAGCTAACGAAAGTTACAACACAGTAATAACGGGTGATTTCAATTACTGTGGTAATGACTGGGTGAATGTCACAGCAGGACATGTTAGAGTTTCTAGATGAAATGACTGCTTCTTGGAGCAGCTGGTTCATGAACTGACAAGAGGGGAAGCTATTTTGGACCTAGTTCTTAGTGGAACACAGGATCTGGTGCAAGAGATAAGCGTGTTGAGGCCAACTGGCAATCATGATCATAGCATGATCGCATTTGATTTAATAAATAGAAGGAGGACAGCAAGGAAATCCACAGTACTACCTTCTAACTATCAAAAGAGATACTATGATAAAGTAAGGAAAATATTTAAGAAAAACCTAAAAAGAGCAGCTAAAAAGGTTAAAGATTTACATCAAGCATGGGCATTGTTTAAAAATACTATCTTGGAAGCTCAGACCAGATGTATGCCACACTTTAACAGGAAGGCCAAAAAACTGCCAGCATGGTTTAAAGGAGAGGTCAGAGAGACTGTTGCCAAAAAAGTATCTTCCAGGAAATGGAAAAAGGAGACAAATAATGAACACGGGAAACATCAGCGCTGGCAAGTTAAATGCAAGGCATTGATAAGGCAGGCAAAGAGAGAATTTGAAAAGACGTTTGCCATGGAAGCAATAATATACAATACAAAAATTTTCAATTACATTCATAGCAACAAAACCCCCCCCGAGTGTGTCAGTTGGACCATTGAATGATAGAGGGGTAAAAAGGGGCACCAAGTGAGGACAAGGCTATAGTGGAGAGACTGAATGAATTTTTTGCTTTGGTCTTTTCTGAAGATGATGTAGGGAAGCTATCCGTGCCTGAAATGGTATATAAAGGTGGTGTATTGGAAGAAATCACTTGGCCTGGATTGCATACATCAGAGGGTGTTGAAAGAACTGAAATATGAGACTGTAGAACTACTATGAGCTATCATCACAGCTATCTGTGAGCTATCATTAAAATCATCTGTGGTACTGGAAGACTGGAGAATGGCCAATGTAATGCCAATTTTTAAAAAGGGTTTCAGGGGTGATCTGGGAAACTATAGATCGGTGAGCCTGATATCAGTAGCAGGCAAAATGGTAGAAACTTTTATAAAGAATAAAATTACTGACCCTGTAGACAGTCATGGTTTAATGGGAGAAAACCAACATGGATTTAACCAAGAAAAATCTTGTCCTGAAGGTACGAATAAACAGGTAGACAAAGGTGAGCTGGTTGATATAGTATATCTGGATTTTCAGAGAGTCTTTGACAAGGTCCCTCCTGAGAGACTCCTGGCTAAATTAAAAAGTCATGGGATAGGAGGCAGTATAGTATTGTGGATCAGGAACTGGTTAAAACATAGAAAGCAGAGAGTGGGGCTAAAAGGACAATTTTCTCGATGGAGAAAGGTGACTAGTGGAGTACCCCAGGGATCTGCGCTGGGCCCACTGCTTTTTAACATATTCATAAATGACCTGGAAATAGGAACAAGTGAGGTGATCAAATCTGCAGATGACACAAAAGTATTCAGTTATTTAAATGCAAAAGAAGGATGAAAAATTGCAAGGGGACCTTGATAAACTGGAGGACTGGATGTCCAAATGGCAGATGAAATTTAATGTGGACAAATGCAAAATTTTGCACCTAGGAAAGAACCACCTAAACTATGGTTACACGATGAAAGGTACCACCTTAGAAATCACCACCGAGGAAAACAATTTAGGAGTCACCATGGATAATACATTAAAACCCTCCACCCAGTATGCAGCAGCAGCAGCCAAGAAAGCAAATAGAAAGCTAGGAATCATAAGAAAAGGAATGGAGAATAAAACCAAGGATATTATAATGCCTCTGTATCGTTCCATGGTGCTACCGCACCTTGAATATTATGGCGACCAGAATCGCATACATCTTAAAAAGAATATAGTAGAATTAGAAAAGGTAAAGAATAGAGTGACAAAAATGGTAAAGGGAATTTAAGGATACCCCTCTTGTGGAGAGGTTTAAAAAGTTGGGGCTCCTCAACTTGGAAAAGAGATGGCTGAAGGGGGATATGATAGAGGTCTATAATTTAATGAATGGAGTGGAACGGTAAACTTAGATCGGCTGTTTACGCCATCAAAAAGTAAAAAGACTAGAGGACACACAATGAAGCTGCAATATAACCCATTTAAGACTAATAATAATTTTCTTTTTTTACTTAATGCATAATCAAACTCTGGAATTCGTTATCGGAGGATGTAGTAAAAGTTGTTAGTGTAGCTGGGTTTAGAATGGTTTGGACAAGTTGCGGGAGGAGAGGTCCATAAACAAGACATGGGAAATCTACTGCTTATCTCAGGATGAGCATTGTGGAACCTGTGTGCCTTTTTGGGAAACTATCAGGTACTTGTGACTTGGATTGGCCACGGTTGGAAACAAGATACTGGACTTGATGGACCTTGGTCTGACTCAATATGGCATGTTTTATGTTCTTATGAGTTGCAGAAAATGTTTCTGTTCAGATAGGTATAGAGGCACAGAAATATTAAGGGGGGGGTGTTTCAATTGGTAGCAGACTGGGCTAGACCTTTTCACTGTTGAGGAAAGTGTTACAGTTATTGGAAAGATGGGGGAAATTTTACTTATGGTTGGGGAGGATAGCTACCATTAAAATGATAGTACTGCCACAATTTTGGTACCTCTGTCAGACTTTGCTAATAGAAGTACCACCTTTATGGTTTAAAATAAAGGAGGGGTAAAAGCGTTTAGATTTATTTGGGAGGGGTAATTCACCAAGAATAGCTAAGGAAGGAAGGAGAGCTAGCTGTGCCCAATGTATATTACTATTATTATGCCATGCAATTGTTCCAAGGAACTCTTCGAAATAGTAAAATCATTAACTCTTGCCCCCAATAGGAATGGAAACAATATCAGCATCAACCCACAAGCCCTAGCCAATCATTATATGAACAACCTAAAAATTCCAACCTCTGTCTCAATATCACAAATACACAACAGCAGCTTGGCTAATATTACAGTATAGATTATAAACAATATACTCCACTATCAACTTCAGAACTATGTTGCTACTTAGTTCCCATTCGTTATTAGAAAGCTTATCTTTAAACCTCAGGTCTCAGACTTTATACAGAGCTATGGTCTTCATCAGTTTTCGACCTTTTGCTCTATTATCGCATCAATGACCTGTGGTTCGCTTCCCATTAAGTTAAGAGGAACAGGCTATTTAAATCCTGCCGGGAGAAGACCGCATGCGCGGCGTTGTTCTGACTGAAGGTCACAGAGATAGTAGGCGTCGACATTGGAGACAGTGGTAAAATCTATTTTATCACCGATATATAGTGGTTATAAGTATATATAGTTGAATAAGTAAGAAGTAACACTAAGCAGAACTAATATTTGATTCCTTGTTTAAGATATGAATATCGGTAGAACATTACAGCGGAAGCATTATCAGCAATAAGAATGAATCTAAGTTAAAGAAGAAATCAGAGTGAGTCTGGCCCCTGATGAAACAGCGTGAAGTGAAACGCAATAGCGCTGAAGTTGGCGTTGGGCACATTCAAAGATAAGCACTCATTCTTACCTCTCTGTTTATGATTAATAGTCCGCATTTCTAAGAAAAAAGTATCTATGCTTTGTGAAAACCACACAAGTTAAAACGCGACATGATAAGCAAAATGATACTAACTTAATGGGAAGCGAACCACAGGTCATTGATGCGATAATAGAGCAAAAGGTCGAAAACTGATGAAGACCATAGCTCTGTATAAAGTCTGAGACCTGAGGTTTAAAGATAAGCTTTCTAATAACGAATGGGAACTAAGTAGCAACATAGTTCTGAAGTTGATAGTGGAGTATATTGTTTATAATCTTAACTGTTACCATACTCTGGAAGAAGTGACCATATAATAATATTACAGTATGGCAATCATTTACTCAAATCCATGTGGAACATCTGGAACAAATTATTACCACCATCAACACAACAACATTTTCTCTTGATCCATGCTTGGTCAGCTGGTTAAAAATAACCCGTGCAGAAGTGACTCTCACCATACTCCAAATAGTTAATCTTTCCTTATCTCAAGCTCACAATGCTGAAAGCTCTAAAGAAAGCAAAATTCTATGGATAAAACATATCCTAACTCATATAGGTCTATATCAAGTCTTCCTTTTATAGCAAATAGAAAATATTGTACAAAATCAGCTGCACGACCACCATAAATAAGTATGCACCACTTGATACACATCAATATAGTTTTAGACCACACCATGGTGTTGTAAAACTCTTATTAGCCCTCTTCAATAAACTCAAAGGGATAGAAAGCTCCAAGCAAGCCTTCATACTAATATTCTTGGACATAGCTTCTACGTTTGACTCTATTAATCACAATATCATACTAGCAAGCTTCAAGAGATTGGAATTGGTGGATCTACTCTGCTATGGTTCCAATCTTACCTGTCCGACCACACTCTGCAGGTAAATTTGGTCAAATAATGTCAAACTCATACAGTCAGCAAGAAGGAATACCACAAGGATTGGCTCTCTCAGTGTTACTTTTCAACATTTACCGCCAACCAATCTGTAGCACTACTACATCTATGCAGATGACAATGTTACATCTACCATTCAACAAATCAAAATCTGACATTCTGCAAATCACAACATGCTTCAATGAGGCCTCACAATGGCTCACATCACAATCTCAGGATAAACTTTAAAAAAAAAAAAACCCTGAAGTTATTTTTGTCAATAGGAACAAGCACTTCATCCCCCCCCCCTTCCAAAATAAAAGTCAAAGAAGCCTCGTTGGAGATGAAAAGTGAAGTTAGATATCTAGGAATAACCCTAGATCAAAATCTCAGCTTGTCCTCACATATCAATGTTGTTGTTGTTAAGTGCCGTCGAGTCGGAGTCGACTCATGGCGACCCTCTGGATAGCTATCCTAAATTGTGTTCGGTCTTCAGTCAGGCGGCTCATTGTTGACAGACTGGTACCCATAGCTCCTGTTATTGTATCGATCCATCTCACTGCTGGCCTTCCTCTTTTGCGTTGACCTTCTATCTTGCCAAGCATGATGTCTTTCTCTAATGATCTCTCTCTCCGCATGATGTGTACAAAGTATGAAAGTCAAAGTCTTGTCATCTGAGCTTCTAAAGAAAGCTTAGGTTTGATCTCCTCTAGTACTGACTGGTTTGTTCTTCGGGCAGTCCATGGTATACACAGTATTCGCCGCCAGCACAATAATTCAAAGGCATCAATTTTCTTCCTGTCTGCCTTTTTCACTGTCCAGCTTTCACATCCATATGATGTTATTGAAAATACCATGGCTTGAACAAGTCAAATCTTTGTATGGAGAGAGACATCTCTGCTCTTGAGAATCTTATCTAGGTCTTTCATAGCCATTCTGCCAAGAGTAATGCGTCATTTGATTTCTTGACTGCTTGTTGCTTCTTTATTGATACTTGATCCAAGTAGGTTAAAGTTGTTCACAATTTCAATTTCTTCTCCTTTAACGATGAACCTGTTGATTATGCCAGTTGTCATGATCTTTGTCTTCTTTACATTAAGGTGCAGGCCCATTTTGAGACTATGTTCTTTGATTGTGAGAAGCAAATGTTTCAGATCATCTTCACTTTCAGCCAGTAATGTAGTATCATCAGCATAGCGAAGGTTGTTGAAGAGTCTTCCACCAATCTTCACACCTCTGTTGTCTTCATACAATCCTGCTTCTCTGATGATTTGTTTTGCATATAAATTAAACAGGTAGGGGGAAAGTATGCAGCATTGTCTTACACCTTTGCTTATTTTAAACCATTCTGTTTCTCCTTGTTCCGTTCGAACTGTTGCTGCTTGATCAATGTACAGATTGCGCAAGAGAACTATCAGGTGTTCTGGTATACCCATGCTTCTTAATGTGGCCCAGAGTTTCTCATGGTTTACACAGTCAAAAGCCTTGCTATAGTCGATAAAGCACAAATAGATATCCTTTTGGTATTCTTTAGTCTTTTCAATGATCCATCTCACATCCGCAATGATGTCTCTCGTTCCTCGTCCTTTCCTAAACCCTGCTTGCACTTCAGGTAGTTCTTGTTCCAGGTATGGTTGTAGTCTCTTTTGAATAATCTTCAGTAAAATCTTGCTGGCATGTGGGATCAGAGCGATTGTTCGATAATTTCCACAGTCAGTTGGATCACCTTTCTTTAGTATTGGTATAAACACAGATCTTTTCCAGTCAGTTGGCCATGATGTTGTCTTCCATATTTCTTGGCAGAGCCTTGTAAGTATAGTAACAGCTGCATCAGATTGCTGCAATACTTCTATAGGAATGCTATCGATGCCTGGTGCTTTGTTCTTTGATAAGGCTTTCAATGCTGCTTCAACTTCTTCTTTCATCACCAATGGTTCCCGATCATAAGGTACAGGTTGAAGTGGCTGTTGGTCCACTTGATCTTTATCATATAAAAACTCTGTATATTCCTTCCACCTTTTCTTGATCTTCTCAGCATCATTCAACATAGAACCTTCAGCATCTTGTAACATTCCAATTCGAGGCTGGAACTTTTTCTTTAACTCTCCTAGCTTTAGGAAAGCCAATCTTGTTCTTCCTCTAATAGTTTCTGCTTCTATTTCCTTGCAAGTGTCATTGTAGTACTTTTCCTTGTCCTGTCTTGCTGCACGTTGGAAATCTCTGTTGAGTTCCGTTATTGTCTTTCTTTCTCCTCTGGCTTTAGCTTCTCTGCGTTTCTGGGCAATTTTCAGAGTTTCTTCCGTCATCCATTTTGGCCGTTTTTGCTTTTTCACCTTTCGTAGAGATTTCTCGCTTTCTTCCAACACAGCCTTCTTGATGTCATTCCATAACTCTTCTGTAGCTCTGTCATTTGTATCTAAAGCAGCAAATCGATTTTGCAGGCAGTCTTTAAATTCCAGTGGTATATTCTCAAGGTCATATTTTGCTGCATTCATGAGTGGTTTGCTCTTTTTCATCTTTAGCTTGAGTTTGCATACTAGTAGTTGATGATCTGTACCACAGTCAGCTCCAGGTTTTGTCTTTGTTGATGTTATAGAGCTTTTCCATCGTTGACTTCCACAGATGTAGTCAATTTGATTTTTATACAATCCATTGGGTGAAGTCCATGTGTAAAGTCACCGCTTGTGTTGCTGGAAGAAGGTGTTTGAGATGAATAGATCATTGGTCTTGCAGAATTCTATCAGTCTTTCTCCAGCTTCATTTCTGTTGCCAAGTCCATATTTTCCAACTACTTTGCCTTCTTCTTTGTTGCCAACTTTTGCGTTCCAGTCACCCATGACTATCAGGATATCCTGTTTGCATGTTCTGTCAATTTCAGCTTGTACTTGTTCATAGAACTCTTCAATTTCATTCTCTTCTGCAGCTGTTGTTGGGGCATATACTTGAATTATAGTTGTGTTGATAGGCATTCCTCGTAGACGAATAGAGATTAAGCGTTCGCTGACTGCATTGTATTTCATTACAGTTCTTGCAAGTTTCTTCTTTATTATAAATGCAACACCATTTCTTCTTTGTCTTTCTTTTCCAGCATAGTAGACCATGTGATCATCTGATGCAAAGTGCCCGATGCCAGTCCATTTCAGTTCGCTGACACCCAACAGATCAAGTTGTACACGTTCCATTTCATTCTTGACCACTTCCAACTTCCCTTGGTTCATGCTTCGTACGTTCCATGTTCCAATGTGTAAGACATCTTTACAGCTTCTGACTCTCATTTCATGCACAGCTACATCAGCAGTCAGATTTCCCGAGGGCTTTGATCCAACCACATCATAAATGCTAGCTTTACTCCGAAATGTTTTCAGCTCTTCCCCAGTAGCTAGTTGAGTGCCTTCCGACCTGGAGGTCTCATCTTCCAGCACCATAGCAGAATTTGTTTTGTTATAACTATCCATTGGGTTTTTCATGGCAAGATACAGAAGTAGATTGCCGGGCCTTTCTTCCGCGCAGTTTAAGTTTTGTGTTGTTGCCGTTGTCACAAAAATGTGATCCTCCGCCGTCAACACTATGCCATTCTGCTGCTGCCCAGATGGGTGGTTTGTCTTGGTCTGGCACCTCAGCTGAGACCTGACCATCTTGGGAGACCCTGCCAGTAGTTAAACTACCGATAGTTTAGCTCTCAGCATCACTGATGCACGCAAGCCCTCACAGCATGACAAGCTGCAAACCAAGTGAGAGCACATATCAATAGAACAGTCCAAACAAGGATGATTCAACATCCAAGACATCTTTTATCAGCTTATGATTTCCACTCAATACTTAGGCTATGGTATGCCCCCATTTTGACTATTGCAATAGTATCCTGGAGGGCCTATCAAAACAAGCATTGAATCAACTCTAGCTGGCCCAAGATACAGCTGGATGTATAACTCAGGGGGTGCCTAAATCTGAGCATATCACCCTCATATTATAGCAGTTACACCGATTACCTATCCTAAGTAGAATTAAATACAAATCTCTAATGATCACCTTTAAACTGCTTCATAACATATCTCCATCCTACCTAAGATCTCTAATACACAAGAATCCTAACAAAGGAGAGGATGCACACAGAACTCCTTAGCAATCCCTACAGACTTTTGGAAAACTAACCACTCAACAAGCAATAGAGCCTTTTCATTTTACTCGCCAATTCTCTGGAATTCTCTCCTTGATAGAGTAAGAAGTATAAAGGACCTTACTATCTCCCGTAAGAAAATAAAGACATTTCTTTTCACAGAATATTTTGGTAATCAACCAGATGAAGCAAATATTGACCCTACATAATCTGATGCACCCAGGCTACAGAATCGTACCTTTTCTTTATATGCACCAACCCTATGGAACGGCCTACCTCCAGCAATCCAAGCTATCTCAGACCAGTCATCCTTCAGGAAGGCCTTAAAGACATACCTGTTTCAGCTAGCCTATAACCAGCCACCCTAACTAGACCTGGTACTATGACTACTGTCCAGCCAGCTTGCTTTTAGTTCTCCCTCTTGCACAATCCAAGTTCATTCCCCCTATTTTAACATTTAATGTTTTTGCTGCCTGTTCTTAATGCCTGTTTAATACTTGTTCCATGATTCTAAGTTCTATGTATTTTCCTATTCTATGTAAATGGTTTACTGTTCATGTTATATGTAAACCGCACTGAACTTGAAAAGTGCGGTATATAAAAACAAACAAATAAATAAATAAATAGTCCCCACTTAAGTTCCTCGACAATGGCTACATCTCCAGAATATCTCTACCCTGTCGCACACAACTTTATTTTGACTATGTAAATAAGTTTGCAGTTAAGTAGCTCTCCTGAGTGAAGATGTTTACATTGTAATTTAACTATTCCTTGTTATATTGCTATCTTGTTAACTATGTTTCTTGTAATAACCGCATTAAATTCATTGTAAACCACTTTGGTTAACTGATAAGGCGGTATAAAAAAACCTCTCAAATAAAGAGCTATTTGGGAGTGGCAAACTCTGGAGATTAAACATTGCTGAGATAGCGGCAGGGGATGGGATTGTCCTGGGCAAATTTTTTTAAAGGAATTAAGAGTAATGAGGAGAAGTTATTGTGGGGATAATCACTGCTGCACCCAAAACTGTGTAAGTGGTGCAGCCGCAAAGGGCACAAGTACAGAAAAGGCTCTGATATCATTACTGGACTTCCAAGAAGCTCAAAAAGAGTGAGTTACTGCACGTGGCTGGGGCAGAAGGGGGCACCAGATTTTTAGTCGCACGGGACATATTTCTAGCTTGGTATGGTCCTGGGGCCAATACATTTGTAGGGTATACTATTTGGGTGGCTATGAGGTACCCCTTGTTAGGAAGGCATGCAAAATTCCCAGTTTACTTCCAGTAGATACAATGGGGAATTTGCACCTGGAAAGGATAAGAGCATTTTTCAACAATGGGAAAAGTCAGGGTTAAAGTGGTTATTGGCAGTTGTTTGATGGGGAGGTCCCTCTTAATTTTGGGGAGCTGAAGGAATCAAACTTCTGTTAGGGACATTGTCCCTTATCTTCAATTGAAGCATTATATTTTGGAGGTGAACAAGGATTTAATTGGCGATCAGACCACTTTTGAGTGCCTTATGGGGAAGCAAGGGAGCTTGGGAGCTCATAGCCAGCATATATGGGATTCTCAGTGCTAAAAAGGGAGGAAACCCTAAGTACATTAGGGCTTGTGAAAAGGACACTGGGCATGGAGATATGATAGAAGTCTATAAATTAATAAATGGAGTGGAATGTAAATGTAGATCGGATGTTTACTCCATCAAAAGGTAGAAAGACTAGGGGACATGCAATGAAGCTACAATGTAACCCATTTAAGTGTATGTTTGTGTTTATTAAAAGATTTGATATACTTGCCTTTCAAACATGAAAGCAGTTTACATATAAAACAATAAATAAGAACTGAAAAGAATGACAAATTAAAATAGGATAGTGAAGGGGGGGGGGGGGAGGGTAGACAGAAGAAAGGGTGTAACTGTAACTAAAGAAAGGGTGTAACTGTAACTAACTAAGATGCGCTCCATGTATATAACTTGTAAATAGTTTGAAAAGCTCTGTTATAGTTAATGTTCAAAATATGTTCAAAATGTTGTTCAAAATATGTTCAAAATTATGTTCCCTGTAAGTACACCTGTACATAGTTAAAGCATAATGTTCCTTGTAAATGTATACAGAAGTATACAATTGTTCTGTTTAATGTTCAATGTAAACCGCCCCTGATCTCTGGAAGGGGCGGTATAGAAAAGACCGTTAAATAAATAAATAAATAAATAAATAGGGGTATGGGGACATTGCAGCTCCAGAGGACACTTAGTTGGTCAGGACACGCCGTAATCGGGTGGCAGATCATATGCTACTTGAAAAAGATGAGATTTTAGTAAGGTCTTGAACATTGAAAAAAAGTTTCCAAACGAATAGTGGTTGGTAAAGAAGTCCATAAATGGGGGCCATCAAGGAAGTGTAAAGCTGAATGTCTGTTGTGCTCTTAATGAGCTTATGAAGGAGATGGTAAATGCAGATGGAAGCCATGGACCAAACAAAGGAGCCGCGGGGGAGCATGTAGGATGAGTGAAGAAGAAAGAAATGTTGGTGAGCCAGAATGGAGGGTCTTATGAGTCAGAGTTATGATTTTATACTGAATACGATGATAAATGGGCAACCAATGGGATCTAATGAGAAACGGAGAATCATGATCAAATTTTGAAGCATGGTGTAGAAGACGGATAGCAGTATTCTGAATAGATTGTAACTGTTTAAGCTGAAATTTAGGTAGACTGGTATATACAACATTGCAATAATCAATCTTTGAAATAACTAGCATAAGGTGTTGTGTGTGTAGAGAAGAATCTGATAGAAAAGAACAGATCGATCGAATCTGGTGCATGGTGTGAAAGCAATGTTTCACTACCATGTTGATGGGTTCTTGAAAACAAAGAACAGTATCTAGAATTACTCCAAGGTAGTGTACGGTGGAAGAGAGAGGAATAGGACATACATCGAGAACAGTGGAAAGAGATGGTGATGAAACAGATCCGGTCAGCCAGACAGCAGATGTTTTGCTTAAATTCAGCTTCAGGCAATTGTCGTGAAGCCAGGTTGCCACAAGGGATAGTTACTAAGAGTAGTCAAATCTGGGGCCAATGGATCAGTGTGAAACAGCAGCAGTAATAAGAGAAAATATTTTTTCACTCAATGCATAATCAAACTCTGGAATTCGTTACTGGAAGATGTAGTAAAAGCTATTAGTGTAGTTGGATTTAAAAAAGGTTTGGACAATTTCCTGAAGGAAAGATCCATAAACCATTATGAAGTGGAGGAGTAGCCTAGTGGTTGGGGCAAGGTACTTCAGGCCGGAAGGTCGGGGGTTCAAATTCCACTAGAGGACAGCAACCTTGGGCCGGAAGGACTGGGGTTTCTTGTCCCACAGGTGCTCCTTGTGGTCTTGGGCAAGCCACTTAACCCTCCATAGCCCATGTTCCCTGTAAAATAGTTATCTCCAAGTTATAATACCCTGTTCAATGTAATTTCGGTTTGTTCAATGTAAACCGCACTGATGCAGAATAGCGCGGTATATAAGAGAATGTAAATAAAATAAATAAATAAATAAATTATCAAAGAGGAGTTGGGAAATCCACTGCTTACCCCAGGACAAGCATTGTGGGACCTGTATACCTTTTTGGGAGTCTGCCAGGTACTTGTGAGCTGGATTGGCCACTGTTGGAAACATGATACTGGGCTTGATAGACCTTAGTCTGACCCAGTATGGCATTTCTTATGTTCTTATGACATGGGGAGGGAAATGGAGGATGAAGTGAGGATAAGGTCTATGAACGTACGGTAAAGTTGTCCATTGCAAGACAAATAGTACAGAATGGCCATAAGCTTTTAAAGAGATTGTACTATGCCCTGATGAGGTTAAGAGATGTTTGGGAGGGGAAGTGGAGTTTGTTGGAGATGAGGATGCAGGGGACCTTTATACATATATGGTAGCTTTGCACATACATATGTAAATATGTAAATAGTTGATCATTGTTCACTGTAATTAATTGTATAATATAATTTAGTTCTTCATGTTTTTTATTCTGTACCCTGTTATTTGTTCCTTGTAAACAGTTGAAATACACTGCTTTTTATTGTTCCATGTAAACCGTTTTGATTCGTAGAAAGACGGTATATAAAAAATGTTAAATAAATAAATAATGGTGGAGGAATGTCCCAAGAGCCAGGTATTCTAGAAACAGGTGTTTTGATTTTTGGGTGAATTGATTCATGAGAATATTCCATCATCTTTAGGAGCTTTACTAAATGCAGGAATTCCTGAGATGCCCGCCTCCATTAATATGTTGGTTTGCTTGGGGCTCACTCTGGCCTGTATGATTTTGGCTACCCACTGGATGCAACATCAGGTGCCTTTGCTGCAAAACGATCAAACTAAAATGAGCTTCCTATGTGACATGTACAGATTGCCAAGTAAGGGCAATTATGAAATTTTAAAGAAACGTGGTCCTTCCTTCTTGATTGGTTAAAGAAATGTTGTGTTGGGGGTTGGGGTGAGTGGGAGCAAGTTAAGATGAGATGGGGTGATGGAACAATATGTTCAAATCACAACACAATTATGTATATGTTCTGAGGCTTGTTACTGGAAAACTGAAAAATAAATTAATTAGGCTAAGAGATCAAATGCCACCAAAAGATGCAAAAATATTGTGTTATATACTCTAAAATGAAGAAAATTCAAGAACTGCTTTTAGGTGTCTAGTCCATTGCCAGGATATCAAGACTTCAGAATGTCGCTGGATAAACCCTGCAGACCATGGATCATTCAAAGGGATGAAACTTTATTGTCTTGGCATGTGCCAAACATTCTATAGCCAACAATGTAACCAAATAAATGTTATGTCATTCTTTTGAGGATGCACAGCTTGCATACATTTTAGTGATTATCCACATCGTGGGCAACATTTCAGCTTTGCTGAAGATTCAGATCTGCTAAGCTTAAGCGCCCCTTCGCTGTGACAATAGGGGTAATTTTATAAAGCTTTCCCACCTGTAAAGCTCATTTTACATGCAGAAAAGGATTTTTATAAAACTATACAACCGCATACATGCATTAAAAGTAGGCACACAAAAAGTCTGCACATTCTTTTAGCTGACCTAGGTATAGATGTTCCTATTGTGGCAGGTGCAGGCCTGTGACCCACAGTGTCCGAACATAAGCAGGCCAGCATGGCTAGCTTGACCTGTAAATGAGGCCTGTGGAGAGGCATATAGGATTGCACATCCCCCAATATGCTGCTATTGTAAGATAGAACTCAGTAGAAGTATTGAATTAGCTTAGGTAAGCAGAACTGTAGTATTGAAAGATGGAAAAATACAGAAAAACATGTTTAAAAGTTACTGATAAGAAAAAGTACATCTGCAAAGAAATAATTGGGAGTGCTGACAGATGAGTTGCAGAGCCCAGCTCCTCTGCACGTACAAATTGGTTCTATAACCTTGAAAGTGTGAAAGTAACAAGTTGATGAACTGACCATTGTAATTGGGACTAGAAGGGGGGTATGCAGGTGTCATGCCCATTGGAGGGACATAACTGGATAAACCTATCAGTACCGGGACCAATAGAAGAGGTACGGGAGGTACGGGAGATTACCGGGACCAATGAAATGTTTTTCTATACCTAGAATGGAACAGAAGTCTATAAAAGTTGTTGTAATGCTTGAAAACTTTGCTCAGCCATTTTGAAATTGACTGGTTCGAGACTTGTGCACAAATAAATGATTTGGACCTTCTGAACAGACTCCTGGTATCATTGGTTTGTCTGCGCTTTGCTGCTACACTATGGATACAATCTGAGTTGAGCAGAAGCAGAGTTTTGATGTATGTGTGTATTTTATAAAATATATGGGCACAGAGCAGGTGTAAAATTTGTGCATTGACATTTGTATGCTTTTAGGAGCCTATACTGTCTTTACAAAATAGGTACCTTTTTGGATGTCTCACATAGGTGTCGTATTATAGAATTATCCTCCCCATGCTTAGACACCTCCTGTTCCCCAAGATTGCCAAGGTTTCTATGTTTTTTTTTCAAGCAGTATTCCTCTTTAAAGGATCATTCTCCTTTTCGGTGCTGCAGCGTTTGCTCACAGAGTTTATTTTTCATTTCCTCATTTGGCTAGAACACCATAAAACACCCCCAAGTATGTCCTATTGACCTTTGCCAGCTATACAAACACCTCCCTTCGCTTTGCAGCGATTTTCTCCAATGCACAAGAAAACAGCATTTCGAAAAAAAACAAGCCACAAGACACTAATTGCCATTCATGACTCATTCAGCTTTTGTGTTTTACTAGTATTTCTTGAACTGCACAATGCATTTAGTCATTTCTTTTGAGCTCTATAAAAGCAACCTGTAGATACCATTTATACAAAAGGACTTATTAGGAAACAGACAGGAGCATGAGGGAATGGTGTAGCATGCTGATGAGGATAAAGTGCTGCATGTAGCACTGTCGTGCTGGGCCGTTCTTTTCTCGATAGCCAGAGGAATGGTGTAAATTAATCCTGGCTGGAGCTGAAAGCATGCTTGCAGACTGTATTTATTGCACAGCACAAAACAAAGTAATTCTGTAGCACGCACTAATCACTATATCCTGGGGAACGGCCATGTGCTAATTCCCATTACTGTACAATATTTTTTCAGCTACATTAATACAGCAATCTTCAGGTATCAAATACATTAGGGTACGCCATTGGCTCCATGCTAGTAATGCGGCCCAAACTCACGTTACCAGCATGGGGGCTCACTAAAGATGCCCCACTGAATTTTAAATAGTGCTGAGGAGCTGGCTGTTGTGGTGCAAATGGGTACCAATGTCATAGCAAGGTGTGGGAGGAAGGTTCTGGAAGAAAAATGTAGGCTTTTAGGAAGAATGTTGAAACTCGGAACCAGGGTGGTATTCCTAATGTGGAATCTTGTATCGTGTACCTGTAGGGTGGGTTGTTCTTCCCTAAATGCATAACTTTGCACTTGTCCACATTAAATTTCAAATGCCTTTTTAACGCCCAGTCTCCCCATGTCTCAAGGTCCTCTTGCAATTTTTCAGAGTTCTATTTTGTTTTAACAACTTTGAATAATTTTATGTCATCTGCAAATTTCATCATCTTACTCCTTACTAGTTGTTCCCAGTTCCAGGTCACTTATAGATATGTTAAAAAGCAGTGGGCCTAGCACAGAGCGAAGGACTACTCCACTATTTACCTTTCTCCACAGAGAAAATTGGTCATTTAGGCCTACTCTGTTTTCTATCTTTTATCCAGTTCTCAATCCACAATAGTACTGCCTCCTAGCCCATGACTTTTTAGTTTACTCAAGAGCCTCTCACGGGGAACCCTGTCAAAGACTTTCTGAAAATCCAGATACACTATATTAACCAGCTCACCTTTACCTACCAGTTTATTCACACCTTCAAAAAACATAACAGATTAGTGAGACAAGACTTTCCTTGGCTAAATGTGCATCACCATATTCAATAATTTTATTCTTTATAATGGTTTCTACCATTTTGCCCAGTACAGACGTCAGGCTCACTGGCCTGTAGATTCCCGGACCACTCCTGGAACCCTTTTTAAAAATAGACGTTACATTGGCCACACTCCAGTTTTCAGATATTACAGATTTTAATGATAGCTTACAGATTACTAAAAGTAGGTCTGCAATCTCATATTTCAGTTCTTTCAGCATCCTGGTGTGTATGCCAGCTGGTCCAGATAGTTTGTTACTCTTTAATTTATCAAATAGCTGTATAGCATAGTTGCTCACCTATAACAGGTGATCTCCGGAAACAGCAGGAATTTAGTCTTCACATATGGGTATTGTCGGTACCGACGGAGCCTGCGCGGGACAGCTCCCCAGCGTCCAATAGGAAAGCTTTTGAGCATCCCACAGTGCCTGCGTGCTGCCTTCCCACCTTTCCCAACTGTCCCTCTCCAGTTGAGTTTAAAGCTGAGACAAAAGAGAGAGAGATAGAGAGATACAACTCCTAGGGGAGGTGGGTGGGTTGTGAAGACTAAATTCCTGATGTTCCTGGAGATCACCTGTTACAGGTGAGTAACTATGCTATCTCCAGGAACAAGCAGGAATGTAGTCTTCACATATGGGGACTCCCTAGCTGCAGATGCCAGAGAGAAACCCCAAAAGTTGTGAGCCCTTGTGAAAGGGCTCCACTTCCCCCCATGGATCTCTGGCATCCTATCAGGGATGGTGGGTAGGAGTTGATTAAGTATGGAACAGGTGTTGAAGAACAGCCTGACCAAACAAGGCATCCCGGCGGGAGTCCTTGTCTAAGCAGTAATGGGCTGTGGCGGTATGAACCGAAGCCCAAGTAGCTGCTCGGCAGATGTCGTCAATAGACACAGAGTGAAGATGAGCCATAGAGGCTGCCATGGCTCTCATATTGTGAGCTGTGATATGGCCTTCCAGAGGAAGGTTTTTACTCTCATAGGCAAAAGATATACACTGTGCAATCCAGTTGGACAGTGTTCTTTTGGAGACTGGAAGTCCCAAATGACTAGGATCAAAAGCAACAAAAATTTGAGAGGACTTCCTATGTTGCTGTGTCCTTTGCAAGTAAAAGGCCAGAGCCCTTTTACAATCCAAAGTATGAAGATTCCTTTCTGCATTTGAGGCATGAGGCCTTGGGAAGAATACAGGAAGGTAAACCGCTTGGTTTAAATGAAAAGGTGACACCACCTTCGGCATAAAGTGTGGATGAGTCCTAAGGACTACCTTATCATGATGGAACCTTGTATAAGGAGGATCAGCCACCAATGCTTGCAATTCACTGATATGACGTGCTGATGTGATTGCAATAAAAAGATGACCTTCCAGGAAAAGAATTTCAAGGAGGTAGTGGCTAATGGTTCAAAAGGCGGTTTCATAAGCTGCCCAAGAACCAAATTTAAGTCCCATGCCACTGATGGTGGCTTAATGGGAGGCTTAGTTAAAAGAAGGCTCTCATAAATCTCGCTATGAGAGGATGAGAGGAAATAGGTTGCCCATTAAGAGGCTTGAAAGAAGCTGCAATAGCACTCAAATGAACTCTCACTGAATTGGTCTTAAGCCCTGCATTAGATAAATGAAGGAGATACTCCAGTAATGATTCCAGAGGTATCGCAAGAGGGTTAAGACCCTTCTGCGAGCACCATATGGTAAACCTTTTCCACTTGAAAGCATAAGAGCGTCTTGTGGAAGGCTTCTTGGAAGTATAAAGGATATCCTTTACCTACTGAGAAAGGTTAAGACCGTGAAATTCTAGGCTTTCAGCAACCAGGCCCTGAGATGCAGAGACTGGGGATTGGGATGCCACAGCATCCCGTCCTCCTGAGAAAGGAGATCTGGAGCAGATCCTAACTCTAGAGGCAAAGCTTGAGAGAGATGTAGGAGCAGAGGGGTACCACATTTGCCGTGGCCAATGTGGAGCTATGAGAATCCTATGACCTCTGTCTCTCTGAAGCTTGAACAGGGTTTTGGGAACTAGGGGAATGGGTGGAAAGGCATACAGGAAGTCCTGACCCCAATGGAGGAGGAAAGCATCCCTGGCCTGACAACCCTGAGCAGGAATTCTGGAACAGAACCGGGGAAGTTTGGCATTCAGCGGACTTGCGAAGAGGTCTATGTCCGGGGTTCAGCAAATTTGGAAAATTTTGACCACCTGGTCTGCATGGAGAGACCATTCGTGTGGAAGCAGAACTCGACTGAGTCTGTCTGCCCACCTTTGAATGCCTGGAAGATACACCGCAAGGAGATGAATCTGATGCTCTCTGGCAAAGGCCCATAGTCTCAAATCTTCGTTGCATAGCGACAGAGAGCCTGTTCCGCCCTGCTTGTTCACAGAGAACATGGCTACTTGATTGTCCATTTGAACTAGGACTGTCTTGTAGCTGGAGCTGGGTGTGGAATACTCGAAGAGCAAGGAAGATTGCTCCGAGTTCCAGGAGATTGATATGTAGATAGGTTTCCTGTGGAGTCCAGGTACCCTGGGTAGAGAGGACTTGCAGGTTGACTCCCCAACCCACCTGTGAGGCATCTGTTGTTAGAGTGGCTTGGGGTGGAGGTTGCTGAAAAGGGGACTACACCAAAAGGTTTTGGGGGGATTGCCACCATTGGAGGGACAAAATAAGGCGATCTGAGTTTGCTATTTTGTATGACAGGCAAACTGACACCTGAGTCCACTGAGTGGATAAAGTCCACTGGGCTGCCCTCATATGGAGGCGAGCATAAGGAACCACATGCATGGTGGATGCCATGAGGCCTAGCAATTGTAACATTTCCCGAGCAGTGAGGTGAGGTTTTAGCACTGCTTGGGAAGCTAACTGCACAATGCGAAGGCAGTGGGGCTGTGAAAGGTAGGCCCTTGTCTGTCTGGTATTGAGCAGAGCTCCTATGAACTCTAGGGACTGAGTGGGAGCAAGGTTGGATTTTGGGAAGTTTATGACAAGTCCAAAATACTGAAGGATGTGCATTGTGCGAGAGAGAGCAACCCTGGCCTCTGGCTCTGAAGGGGCTCGAATGAGCCAGTCGTCTAAGTAAGGGAAGACGAATATTCCTAGGTTGCGAAGAAATGCTGCCACCACAGCCATGCATTTTGTGAACACCTTTGGTGCCGAGGCCAGGCCAAAAGGAAGAACCCTGTATTGGTAGTGCTTCCCTTGAAATAGAAAACAAAGGAACTTTCGATGAGTTGGATGAATGAGAACATGAGTGTACGCATCCTTGAGATCTAGAGAACAAAGCCAATCCTGACTCTGAAGGTATGACAGCAGAGTTCCTAGAGAAATCATTTTGAACTTCTCTTTCAACAGGAATTTGTTCAATTCTCTGAGGTCTAAAATGGGTCTGTGTCCTCCTGTTTTCTTTGGAATAAGGAAATAGGGGGAGTAGAACCCTGTACCCTGTTGGAGAATGGGTACCTCTTCTATTGCCCCTTGGGCAAGAAGCATAGTGACCTCTTGACCTAACTGGTCGTTGAGAGAGGTCTGAGAATTGAACTGTCTTACCACTGTAGGTGGGGGCATGCTGAGGAAATGAAGCTTGTACCCCTCTCTTACAATAGACAGAGTCCAATTTTCTGCTGTTATCTGACCCCATCTGGGGGCAAAATGACAATCTTTCTGGAATGGTGGAAAGCTCTGGGCCGTTCAGGGCCAGGAAGGCAAAGTTCTCTAGATAGGAGTTAAAGCCCCTGTGGAGGCTGAGTCTGCTGAGCCGGTTGAGGCTTAGCAGCTTTTGTTTTTCTTTGCCTAGGTTGTTGCTGCTGTCCCTTTTGGGCAGACTGATCTAAGCGATGCCCCTGCTGGGTATAGGAGGGATAAAACTACTTCTTACTGAAGAATGGTTTCTTGTAGGATTTTTCCTTGCAGGATCAGCTGTAGATTTGGACAATCTATCCAAAGTGATATTGTCAGCATCTATCTCATTAGCTTTTTCCTGCCAATTCTTGCCAAAGAAATTCTCTCCTGTGCAAGGAATATTCCCTAGTTTATCCTGTACCCAAAGTTCCAAGTCAGATGCCTGGAGCCAGGCAATCCCACATGCACCTATGGCAATAGCAGAGGTTCTGCTTGTGCACTCAAAGCAGTCAAAGGCTGCACGATTCACAAACTTGGAAACATCCTGAGCATGTTTGACAAGGGCGAGGTAATCCTGCCTCTTATCATCAGGAAGGAGGGCTCATAAGCTCTAAATCTCCTGTGACCTCCTTAAGGAACATTCCCATATATAATATATAGGAACTGATCCTAGCAGAAAGCATGGAAGCCTGGGAGGTTTGACGTCCAAAGGCGTCAAGAGTCCTACACTCACGTCCTGGAGGATTAGATGCATGCCTTTTTGCACTCTTGATCCTTCTCATAGCTGATTCCACCACAATGGAATGGTGTGGTAGCTGAGTCTTCTGAAACCCAGGACAAGGAGGAACTCAATACATGGTGCCGAATCTTTGAGAGTGAGGAGATGTGGTTAGAGGTGTTTCCCAAATCCTTAACATGAGATCATGCAAGATCTCATGAATAGGTAAGGTAGCTGCCTCCTTGGGAGCTTTAGGGTACTGTAGGATTTCTAATTCCTTTGTCCTAGGCTCTTTTTCAGGAGCCACTGTGATGGAAAGACCTTGAGCCACATCGCGGATAAAATCCTGAAAGGACATATCCTCTGGTGGAGACATCCTACGCTGAGGAGAAGAAGAATCCTCAGGAAGAAGTACTCTGGTATCGGCAGAGCTTTCAGAGTCTTCAGACTCATCCGAGGATTCAAAGTATCTCCGATAGGGGCGATCGTACAAGGCACGGTACCGGTACCAATCGAAGTCGGCATCGGAGGAGTCCGGTACCAACTTGTCGATACCGGATGGATACGCATGACTCGGTCCCGGTAGAATACCTGCCGATGTTGATGCAGTCGGTAACGGTACCGGGGTCAATGCCGGTACCAGTTGAATTGTCTGAAGTGGTTTCAGGGGCATCGAGGCCGTGAGAGGAGCCACCAGACTGCGTTCAATAGCCAAGAATCTCTGGTCTATCGATGCTGCCGATGCTTGGGTATCGGTACCGGATGAAGCAGCCGGTACCCCAGAGCATGGCACCAGTAGTTCTGCCAAGGTTGAGGCCTCGAGAACATCCTGGAGCCCCGTTAGTGCTTTGGAAGCCGAAGCCTCCCGCCGGGGCAATTTTGCTGGTGAAAGTCCCCTCAAGGGCAACGCCAGAGGCATCTCGATGCTTAGAGAGAGATCTACCCTTTGAGGACTGGCTAGATTTATGTTTAGTTACCTGAGATCCATGGGAGGAAGATGAAGCCCTGGAAGACGTCAATGCCACAGAGGCTGCATCGGAGGGAAAAAGGGTGCTAGGTTTAGCAGCTCGGTTCTGCCGGCCCATTTCGACATCATCCCACAGGCAACACACTCCAAAATAGAGTGGTCAGGACCTAAACATTTGAGGCACCACTCATGGGTGTCGGTGGTGGAGATGGTACCGCCACACTTGGAACACTTTTTAAAACCCGAAGCGGGTTTTTCCATTTTAAAGGAAAAAGTTGGGCCTAGTGCCCAAAATGGCGCGTGGTACCTGAGGAGAAAATTACTGGAAAAGACTCCAGCAGCTTTTTTTTTTTTGAAAAAAAGAAAGAACCACCAGCGGTACTGGTGTAGCGTCGAATGAAGGCAGACGCGACCACAAAAAAGAAGAATAGAAGGGAATTATTTTCTGCGGTGACAGGATGTGCGACCTGTTGGCTCCGCAGAAAACGAATAACTGGAGAGGGACAGTTGTGAAAGGCGGGAAGGCAGCACGCAGGCACTGTGGGATGCTCCCAAAAGCTTTTCTATTGGACGCTGGGGAGCATTCCCGTGCAGGCTCCGTCGGTACCGACGATACCCATATGTGAAGACTACATTCCTGCTTGTTCCTGGAGATTACATCGTCACGATTTATTGAGATTTGTTTCAATTTCTCTGATACATCATTTTTAAATATCATTTCTGGTATGGATTAATTTCCTACACCTTCTTCAGTAAAAAATCAAACAAAGATTCAGTTTCTCCACTATGGCCTTGTCTTCTATTAGTGCCTCTCTTATGTAATGGTCCAACTGACTCTCTCATAGGTGTTTTGCCATGAATGTAATTGCAAAAGATTTTATTATGCACTTTTTCTTCCATGACAAGCTTTTTTTCAAATTTTCTCTTTGCCTGCTTTATCAATGTCTTGCATTTAACTTGCCAGTACTTATGTTTCCTGTTTTCTTCATTTGGCTCTTTTTTCCATTTTCTGAAAGATTCTCTGTAAGCTATAACAGCCTCTCTGACCTCACCTTTAAGCCATGCTGGCTGTCATTTGGCCTTCCTGCCACCTTACTTAAAGCATGGAATACATCCGGTCTGGGCTTCCAAGATAGTATTTTTAAGGAATGCCCAGGCCTGATGTAAACTCAACCTTTGCAGTTTCTCCCTTTAGTTTTTTCTTAGCCATTTTTCTTATTTTATCATAGCATTTAACTGTCAAAAAGGAGACTAACACAGTGAACTTCCTTGCTATCCTCTACTTATTAAATCAAATATAATCATGTTATGATCGCTATTGCCAAACAGCCCCAACAGTTACCTCTCGCACTAGATCCTGCATTGCACTAAGGACTAGGTCTAAAATAGCTTCACTTCATGTTGACTCCTGAATCAGTTGCTTCATGAAGCAGTCATTTATTCCATCTAGAAACCTTTTCACCCTAGCAAGTTTTGATGTGACATTGACCCAGTCAATACTGGGCTAGTTGAAATCTCCCATTATTACTGTGTTGTAAACTTTGCTAGCTTCCCAAATTACTGTCAGCATTTCATCATCCGTCTGTTCATTCTGACCAGGCGGACTATAGAACACCTCTACTGCCATTTCCCTTCCCCCTTTTAAATGGAATTTATATCCATCGAGATTCTACAGTGTATTTTGTTTTACAAAACCCTTTTCCTGTTTCACTCCATGCCCCCTAACACATACAGCCAGTCCTCAAACAATGTGATCTACCCTATCATTGTGACATAGTTTGTAGCCTGGTATTACAGTGTCCTATTTTCCTTCCATCAGGTGTCTGAGATGCTAATTATATCTAACCTTCCATTCAGTGCTATATACTCTAACTCTCCCATCTTATCTTTTAGGCTTTTAGAATTTGCAAACAGGCATCTCAAAATTTGTTTTTTGGTCATATTAACAGTCTGGCTATTGGATGACAGGGGTAAGTAAAAATCAGAAAGGCACCTGGGTTACTTTTACTCTTATTAGAACCTCTCTATTAGGATGCCCTAACTTCCCTGCTTTGCTAGTATTTACCTCCCAGAAGTGTTGTTGGGTCATCAATGCACCAGCAGCTACATAGCCTTCAGTGACTATCTGCTCTGGACTCACCATCAAGTGTGTCTTCAGCTCTCCTACTTGCCCATGGAGAAAACTAGGAACCGATGCTCTAGATCTAATCATCATCAAAGTTAACATAATTACTGAGGGGAGGACAATGAGAAAAACTACTGCATTAATTTTAAAATGGAAAGACTATAATAAAATGAGACAAGAAAAAAATGAATGAAAAATTGTCATGCAGCATAGATGCTGTTTAAAAACATCTTGGAAGCTCAGATTAGATATATTCCATGCATTAGAAAAGTAAAGACAACGAAAAGACTGCTGGCATGGTTAAATGGTGACGTCAAAGAAGCTATTAAAAGGTAGAAAGGGCATTTAAAAAAACAAAACAAAAAACAAACAAAAACCGATAAATTCTATGGAAAAAATAGGAAGGTGCATATGCATTGGCAAGTTAGATTTAAAACGTCAAGAAGGCAAGGCAAGACAGAATTTGAAAACAAGCTTGCCAGAGAGGCAAAGAAACATAGGAGTCAATTTTCAGCGGTTATGATGGTAGGCCTCAACTGAACTCTGTTATCTATATAGTTTTTGTGGCCTGACCTTGCTCCGCCGTCTCTCCCCCTCCTAACTGTACAAATAATATTGGGCTGTTTAGATGAATTTTTGGCCCGACATTCATTTATCACTAGACAAGTTATATATTCACTGGGCACTAGTGAATGTATAATTTGCTTTGAGTATCATCCTGAAAATAAACACTTTTACAAGTATACATAAAGAAAGAAGCCGGAGGGGAAGTTGGCTGGACCACTATATGGCCACTAGGGATAAAGAGATGCTCAGGGAAGACAAGGCCATGGCATAATTATATGAATTTCTTTGCTTTGGTCTTTGCTAAGGACAGCATCGGGAAGAAACCTATACCAGAAACATTTTTGAGGGTCATGATTCAGAGGAATTGAAGCAAATCACAATAAATAAGGAAGTAGTAACAGAACAAACTGACAGACTAAAAACAGTGGTTCTTAATGGGACCAGATGGTATACACCCTGGAGCTGGAGTGTCATACCGCAAGTCTGGAGGGCCACAAACCAGTCATTCATTCAGGCTATTCCTAATGAATGTACATGATATGTTTGGTGCGCACCATCTCCACTGCATATTCATTCAGAATATCCTGAAAAACCAACTCATTTATGACCCTTCAGGACTGCCTTAGAGCAGCAAAATAATTCAGAATGAACTTTTGGACCTACTAGCAATATGCAATTTCTCATTCAAATTTACCATGGTACTTGAGGTTGGAAAATCACTAACCTAACTTCTACTCTTTAAAAGGGCTCCGAGACTGATCCAGGATACTAGAGACCACCAGCTTAACGTTGGTGCCAGACAAAATGGTAGGTGTTATTTTGATGAGCAAAGTTACTGACCATCTAAGCAGACATGGATTAATAGGGCAGAACCAACATGTATTTATCACCTTACCAATCTAATAGAATTGTTTGAAGGGATTCATTGCCATATGGAGAAGGGTAAGTTCGTGCCTGCAGTGTATCTGCATTTTCATAAGACATATAACAAGGTTTCTCACATATCCTTCAAAAAATTAAAGGCATGGGATAGAAGGCAATGTTCTATTATGGCTAAAGGAAACTGGCTAAAAGGTAGGAAACAAAGAATAGGATTAATTGGTCATTTTTTTCAATGGAGAAAAGGAAATAGTGGAGAACCCCAAGAATCTACACTGGGGTGCTTTATAATATATTTATAAAAG
Source organism: Ichthyophis bannanicus (assembly GCA_033557465.1). NCBI lineage: Eukaryota > Metazoa > Chordata > Amphibia > Gymnophiona > Ichthyophiidae > Ichthyophis > Ichthyophis bannanicus. The sequence goes on from CM066034.1 coordinate 921,959,431, forward strand.
ATTAGAAAAGGGAGCAAGGAGTGAAGTGATCATATCTGCTGATGACTTAAGTTTATACTTGATACTTGGGAAAGAGCGGTATAGAAATAATTGTTAAATAAATAAATTATTCAAAGTAGTTAAATCTTCAGCAAATTGTAAGGAATTGCAGGAGAATCTTACAAGACTGTTGGAGACTGGGTGTTAAAATGGCAGACTGCATTTAAGCTGGAAAGTGCAAAGTGAAGAATAAAAGGAAAACTAATTCAAACTATAGGTACATGATGCTGGATTGTGAATTTTTGTTTAGGGTATACACATATTGATGATTTCAGAAGGTTTATTTTGGTATGATAAGTTGGACTAGAAAAAGGGACTGCTACTTCTGGAGAGAGATCTGCAATTGTGAGTATATACTTCTGGGAATTTTCTGAAAGGACTTCTTTGTATTGAAGCTAATTAATCTGTGAACCCAGTGTTTTTGTTAAATCAGTCAGGGCCTAGTAGCAGCAGTTTAAGTTTAAATTTAAAACACAGAAGAGAACTTTCTGGTTACATTTCATACCCAGCAGAGAGCTTACAGTTTAAATTTAAGACTCACTCAGGGCCTAGTATCAGCAAAGAACTTTTAGTTTAAATTTAACACACAGAAGAGAGCTTTCTGGTTAAATTTAGAACCCAGCAGAGAGCTTGTAGTTTAAATTTCATAATAAGTCAGAGCCTAGCAGCAGCAAAGAGCTGTAATTTAAATCAAATCAGAATATAACTTAGCATAAAAGGCAAAACAGGGTCAGTACAAAGAGGCCTTCTACCTAGGGGGCAAGAGACCTGTGAGACTATTTCAATAGGTGTTAACACCAGGTGGCAGGTCAAAGGCCATTTTGAAATACTCCTATCCAAGCAAGGACTGTTAATCACCCAGGAAGTTGGTCACAGATTACCTCAGCAGCACAGGACAGGGTACTGTGTAGCAGCCCTCATTTAATAGGTGCCGACATTTACTATGTTACTATGATTGGAATCTCAGAGACATGGTGGAAGGAGGACAACCAGTGGGACACTGTGATACCTGGGTACAAACTATATCGTAATGATAGAGCTGATCAAATTGGTGGAGGGGTTGCGCTCTATGTTAGAGAGGGCATTGAGTCAGAAAGGATTAAAGTTTTGCAGGAAACAAAATTTGCTGTAGAATCAATATGGATTCTATATAAAAAGGGGAAGGTGATGGCAGTGGGGGTGTATTATCGACCGCCTGGCCAGAATGAACAAATGGATGATGAAATGCTCAAACAAATCAAGGAAGCTAACAAATGTTACAGTGCAGTAATAATAATGGGTGATTTCAATTACCCCGGTATTGACTGGGTCAGTGTCACAGCAGGGCATGCTAGGGAGATAAAGGTCCTAGATGAAATAAATGACTGCTTCTTGGAGCAGCTGGTTCATGAACCGACCAGAGGGGAAGCCATATTGGACCTAGTCCTTAGTGGAACACCAGATCTAGTGCAAGAGATAAGGGTGTTGGGGCCACCTGTGTCTTTTGAGGAAACTGCTAGGTACGTATGACCTAGATTGGCCACTGTTGGAAACAGGATACTGGGCTTGATGGACCTTGGTCTGACCCAGTATGGCATATCTTATGTTCTTATGTTCACTTGTCAATAGTGATCATAGCATGATCGTGTTTGATTTAATTAGTGGAGGAGGGATAGTAAGGAAATCCACAGTACTACCTTTTAACTTTCGAAAGGGAGACTATGATAAAATGAGGAAAATAGTTAAGATAAAACTAAAAGGAGCAGTTGCAAAGGTTAAAGACTTACATCAAGCTTGGGTGGTGTTGAAAAATACTATCTTGGAAGCCCAGACCAGCTGCATTCCACGCTTTAAGAAAAGTGGAAGGAAGTCCAAAAAACTGACAGCATGGTTTAAAGGTGAGGTCAGAGAGGCTGTTGTTGCCAAAAAAGCATCTCTCAGGAAATGGAAAAAGGAGTCAAATGACGAAACCTGGAAACAACACAAGCACTGGCAAGTCAAATGCAAGGCATTGATAAGGCAGGCAAAGGGAGAATCTGAGAAGAAGTTTGCTGCGGAAGCAAAAACACGAAATAAAGACTTTTCCAAGTACATTCGTAGCAAAAAACCTGTGAGAGAGTCAGTTGGTCCATTAGATGATAGAGGGGTTAAAGGGGCACTAAGAGGCGACAAGGCGATAGCTGAGAGACTGAATGAATTCTTTGCTTCGGTCTTTACTGAGGAAGATGTAGGGATGTTACCCATGACTGAACTGGTATTTAAAGGTGCGGAAAAATTGAAGGAAATATTGATACATCGGGAAGATGTATTACAACTATTAGATAAACTAGCAAATCACCTGGGCCGGATGGTATACATCCAAGGGTGTTGAAAGAACTGAAATATGAGATTGCAGACCTGCTATTAGCAATCTGTGAACTTTCATTAAAGTCATCTGTAAGACCTGAAGATTGGAGGATCGCCAATGTAACACCAATTTTTAAAAAGGGTTCCAGGTGTGATCCGGCAAACTACAGACTGGTGAGCCTGACGCCAGTACCGGGAAAAATGGTAGAAACCATCATAAAGAACAAAATTACTCAGCAGGTAGATAGTCATGGCCTAATGGGAGACAGCCAACATGGCTTTAGACAAGGAAGATCTTGTCTTACTAATCTGTTATGTTTTTTTGAAGGTGTGAATAAATAGGTGGACAAAGGTGAGTCGGTTGATATAGTGTATCTGGACTTTCAGAAAGCCTTTGACAAGGTCCCTCATCAGAGACTTTTGGTAAAACTAAAGAGTCATGGGTAGGAGACAGTGTACTATTGTGGATCGGGAACTGGTTAAAAGATAGAAAGCAGAGGGTAGGGCTAAATGGCCAATTTTCCCAATGGAGAAAGGTGAATAGTGGTGTACCCCAGGGATCTGTGCTGGGTCCGCTGCTTTTTGACATATTCATAAATGACCTGGAAAAGGGAATAACGAGTGAAGTTATCAAATTTGCAGATGACACAAAACTATTTAAAGTTGTTAAAACCCAAGAGGATTGTGGAAAATTGCAAGAGGATCTTGATAAACTGAAAGACTGGGCATCAAAATGGCAGATGAAATTTAATGTGGACAAGTGCAAAGTTATGCACCTAGGGAGGAACAACCCAAACTATGGTTACACGATGCAAGGTGCCACATTAGGAACCACCACCCAGGAAAAAGATTTAGGCGTCATTGTGGATAACATCGGTCCAGTGTGCAGCGGCGGCCAAGAGAGCAAATAGAATGCTAGGTATCATAAGGAAAGGAATGGAAAATAAAACAAAAGATATTATAATGCCTCTATATCGATCCATGGTGAGACCGCACCTTGAATATTGTGTGCAATTCTGGTCGCCGTATCTTAAAAAGAATATAGCGTTTTTAGAAAAGGTTCAGAGAAGAGCCACCAAAATGGTAAAGGGGATGGAAGGACACTCCTATGAAGAAAGGCTAAAAAGGTTAGGACTCTTTAACGTGGAAAAGAGACGGCTGAGGGGAGATATGATAGAAGTCTATAAATTAATGAATGGAGTGGAATGGGTAAACGTAGATCGATTGTTTACGTTATCAGAATATAGAAAGACTAGGGGACATGCAATGAAGCTACAGGGTAAACTATTTAAGACTAATAAAAGAAAATATTTTTTCACTCAACGTGTAATCAAACTCTGGAATTTGTTACCAGAGGATGTAGTAAAGGCTGTTAGTGTAGCTGGGTTTAAAAAAGGTTTGGACAAGTTCCTGGAGGAAAGGTCCATAAACCATTATTTAGAAGGGACCCAGGATATCAATGCTTGACCCAATACAAGCATTGTGGAACCTGTGTCATTTTTGGAAACTGCTAGGTACGTATGACCTAGATTGGCCACTATTGGAAACAGGATACTGGGCTTGATGGACCTTGGTCTGACCCAGTATGGCATATCTTATGTTCTTATCTTAGGGTCAGTGTCGACAGTATGGTGAAATCCTTGGTTCAGTATGCAGTAGCGGTGAAAATAAAACAAATAGAATGCTAGGAATAATTATAAAAGGAATAGTAAATGCAATATACGATGACTTCATCCTGAGTACTATCTGCAATTTTGGCTGTCCGATGTTAAAAAAAATAAAAAAAATAAAATAAAATAAAAATGTACAAATAAAGGCAATCAACATGATAAAGAGGCTAGAAAATCCCATAATGAGAGAAGGTTAAACAGACCTCTTTCAGCCTGGAGAAACAGGGCTGAAGCAGGCATGATGGGGTCTATTAAATCATGACTGGTGTTGAAATAGTTAAATAGGGAATTATTTATTTCTTCAAATATCAGGACTAGGAACCACTCCATAAAGATAAGAAATTCTTTTAGAATAAATTAGAGAAAATATTTTTCACATGGTGCACAGTTTAAACTGTGGAGTTTGTTACAAGATGTGGTGAAACATTTAGCATAGCTGTGTTTAAAAGGAGTTTAGACAAACTCCTGGAGGAAAAGTCAATAAACCATGATTAAAATAGAATTATGGGAAAGTCACTCTTATCCTTGGGAGTAAGCAGCATGGAATCTTGTCAGGTATTTGTGACCTGGACTGGCTACTGTCGGAGTGGCCACAGACGATCCCAAGCCAATTGAAAACATGGGAAATGCCATCTCAAGCCCAGTATCATTCAGAGGAAGACAACGCACAGATAATCCCCAGCTAACTTTAAACAGCCTGGGCTTTTCTGCCAAGAAGAATAGGCAAAAACTGTACCATCTCATTGCGCAACATTCGTAGACACTTATCCTAAGTGACTCATGGCTGTTATTGCTGCAAAAGGGGTTTCAAGCAAATGCCTAGTTGAGCTGCATAAACATTTACGCCATCAAGACTTTCTTTTGTTTCTCTTACTCTCTATTTCTATAATTGCTCTTTCACAATGAAAGCATAGAGCATATTGTGTAGATCGGTGGAACAAGTCCATATTTTTTTCCAGTTTGAACTGTATTTAAGACAGTTGAATGCAAAAAATGTAGAGTCACAAGTCTGGGGACAGAAGGGGAGGAGGACAGAGGGCAGCAGAAAATCCCCAGGAAAAAGATGGAGCCGGGCTGGCCCTTGCAGTGGCGAGTTGTAACCGGCCTAGGTAGGGCTGGCTCTGCTTGCTACCCTCTTTCTTTACCAAAGCTTCTCGCTCTCCCCTTCATAACGTTTTCTCTAAGCCCCTTTTCATGCCCCAGTAAAATGAGCACCTTCCTTTCCTCGACATCCTGCACTCCCATCTAGAGATCGGGACTACGTACCTTATGGTACCCGCCCTAAGAACAGGCCAGCCGTTATCACAGCAAAGCCTCATCATTCAGTGCAAGTAGTGTGATGGCGAAAGTGTTTCTGAGCCTATGGAAATAGGAGAAAAACACCCATTTACCTTTAGGGAGAGAGACAGGCAGGAAGGCTGTAGCTCTCATGCTGAGACTAAACAGAAAAAAAACACACGTAGCTCCTGGTTACAAGCCACGCCCAAGCTCTGAAGAAAGTAGTAAAGTTAATGAGAGCCACCTGGGGGAGGAGCACGGGACCCTAGTTCAGGCACACTCATATAAACGCAGGGGAATAGAAGGAAATAGAACCACCAGGGAAATAGAAGGAGCAGAAACTCGAGGAAGTCTGAAGGAAGGAAGACCTTCAGGGCAGCTGAAGAGAAGAGTATTTCCAAGGACAACACTAGAGGGGGTTCCAGAGGGAAGGAAGCTGTGAGACCAAGTCACAGGAAAAGTTTAACCATCGAGAACGCTGAGGAATGCAGTGGAGCTCTCAGTGGTAGAAGCCATAACCCAGAGAGGAGCCAGTGCTGCAGAGAAACTGCTTTGGGCTCTGGAGGGAGGAGATTTATAGCTGAAAGAAGTCCTGACAAGGAGCAATGTACTTTGGCAGTAATCCAGGAAGCTATAGGAAATTTGCCAGCTCCAAAAGGGAACGTGAGTAAATCTGTGACTAAAAGTAATTTAAGTCAGTTAGAAGCACTATGCCACTTAATGCGAGAGAAGAGGCTTCACGTGCCTGCTGAAAAGCCTGTGTGCAAAGAGAAGTCTTATTGGAGGAAATACTAGAGCTGCTAGAAGAGGTTAAACCTGAGTTTATACAGGGAGAATTAAACCAGGATATAGAAAGCACTGATGCTGAAGAAATGCAAACTGAATGTTATGAATCTGACCAGGAGTCCGAGTCTTCTATAATGAACTGTTCTTTATGTCATAAGACTTTCTAATGATCTTAACTGAAAGGAGAGAGGCCTAGAATCTTACTGTCTGGTAAAGCAGAAAAGAAAACAGGCTGGATGTTGTTTAAGTCAGTATTGCTCAAAAATCCTCTTTGCCTTTAAAAGAAGGAAACAGCTACACGTGCTTTATGCAGAGTGAAGCAGCTAAAACCTTATGCTGAAGGCTGGGACTTTAAAAGGAAAACAGCCACAGGTCTTTAATGCTGAAGGAAGCAATTAAAGCTTTGTTCTGAATGCTGGAAGTTGTAAGAAAAGTAACTACAAATGTTTTAACCTGACAGAAACATTTACCATGTGGTGTTGTATGTAAAAGTCTTTTTCTTTTGTGGAAAACATGGTTTTGGGAGAAAGAATCCTATATTACTTTGTGTACCATGCGTTGAGCTTTTAAAGGCTCTTTTTGGAAGGTGGAAAACAAAAATAAATATTCCTGTGTTTGCCTTAAACTCTCGGGCCTCAATATTATTTGAACCCACAACTACAATCCCCAGAAGCCCCGGCTCTGGACTATATTAAGGCACGTCCCCTCCTCTAGGCAGCCGCCTGGACAGAAGGGGGCGCGACAGTAGTCAGAGTGAAAAATGGCACTGATCAGTCCTGCAACAGAGAGTTCATGCCAAAAAGAGGAAACACTGAAGCGCAATAATAGCGCACAAACCAAATAGGAAGTCAGACACAAAAGGATGAAACTTTGAAATATATGCTCCCATAAACTAAAATATTAATGGAACAGTTCAATATTGCCTAGTTTTCCTTAGAAAATCTCTTGCAAGTATTAGCAGTAGAGCTGCGGATATTTAGGGCATGTGATGTGTGATCAGGATGGGCATCCATGCGCTAAACACTGGCGTATATATATATCTATATCTATGAGAAGAGATGTGATGCAAATAGACAGAACTATAGGGAAGGTGGGATGGTAGACGGAAACAGCTCTTAAACACATATCTTGAGTGGTTGTTCAGGGTCTACTGAAGATTGTTCTACCTCTTAAATGGCTCCCATAAACCAGCGAGGACATGAATTGCCATGGTTAGTAAAAATCCCCTACAGCTTGTTTTAATCAATGGACCCAGTCTTTATAGAGCTGGCTGAAAGGAGAACTGGTTTTTTCATGTTTTCAACTTGAAATTTGAATTGTGCTGTCTGTGGCTTGCAAGTGACCGGGAACTGTCGGTATCCAAGGGAGTATATCAAACTCCAAAGTGATTAAAGGAGACAAAAGGCCATATTCAAAAACTAATTTACCGCATTTGAGGAAAAATCTTTATTCCATGAAGTTCCAATGGGTGATTAAATCTTTGAACTATCCTACTCGTACGTGTGAGAAGCTAGAATTGCCACCCTCATCTCATGACTGTTTCCTTGCCCTTTTTGGCTGGGCTGAAATATCTGGATAAAGGAAGATGAATAAAACCCCTTGGAATCAGTTTTGTATAGCTCTGAAACAGTGCACTTTTTCTCCAAGGATTTAGGGCTTTCCAATTTCTGGAGAGGAGAAAAGAGAACCCCCAGAAAGAACAGGGCAAGCAGAAATTTTTAGCAGTGCTATAGGATTTTGTCCTTAGGGGCTATATGGGAGGGAAAATCTTCAAGGGGATTTCTGCAGGTAAAAAACTAGACTTCATAAATTGCTTGACTGACAACTACCCACCTTGTACGGGGGTAAAATGTTTGTTTTGTTCTGTAACACGTGTATTTTTACCCACATTATAGTGGAAGTGTTCCTGGGCAGCATTAGGCTGGGGGAGAAAGCTACATGCATCAATCTGGCCATAAAAAGAATCTTCAGAAAAAGCAACACTTCTCTGAAGTCATTTTGCAAAGTGAAAACATGCACACATCAACTTTGAAAACTGGAGTAAAGACTGTGGGTAAAAATTACACATGAACTTTGCAGCAATGAAGAGTGTTTGAGAAACCCCATACTAATCTGTGCACAAACGTGGCACATATAGTGTAAAAAACCCCAAACAAAACAACACACTATCTACAGTATTTTATAGTGACAATTCAGAGTAGCTGAAACAAATCTCAGTGAACCTGGAAGTCATCATAAGGCAAATTGACAAATTAAAGAATAGCAAATCACCTGGACTAGATGGTATATACCCCAGTGTACTGAAAGAACTCAAAAAATGAAATTGCAGATTTACTGTTAGCAATTTGTAACCTGTTAGTAAAATCATCTATAATACCTGAAGATTGAAGGTGACAAACAATAGTAAGAAACAAGTGGTGAGCCAGATGACACTGCCAGATAAAATGACAGAAAGCATTAAAAACAAAATTACTGAACACACAGTCATGATCTAGTGAAACAGAGAAAACAGGGATTTAAGCGAAGAGAAGTCCTGTCTCACTGACCCGATATATTTTTTATATGAATGGTATGAATGAACATCTGGATTTTCAGAAGGCATTTCACAACGTTTCTCATGAGAGACTCCAGAAGAAATTAAAAAGGCATGAGACAGGAGGCAATGTCCTATTATGGATTGGGAACAAGCTAAAAAAATCAAACACAGTAGATCACAGTGGTCCATTTTATCAATGGAGAAAGGTAAATAATGGGGTACCTAAGGAATCTGTACTGGGACTAGTGCTTTTGACATTTATATATGATCTTGAAATAGGAACAAGTCATCAAATTTGTAGACAACACAAAATTATCCAAAGTTGTTGTCACACGTGTATTGAGAGAGACTGAAGGAGAGCCTTGTGGGACTGATCACCCAAGCATGTAGTTGGCAGATGACAATTAATGTGGACAAGTGCAAAGTGAACTATAATCCAAAATAGAACTACACGATACTAGGTCCCACTTTTAAAAATCACCACCCAGGAAGAGGGTCTTGGTGTCGTCATGGACAATAAATTGAAATCTTCTGCTCCATGTGCAGCAGCAGCCAATAAAGCAAATATTATGAATTATCGGGAAAGGAATGAAGAACAAAACTGAGAACAGCCTTGTTATTGTCTCATGGCGCAACTGCACCTTGAGCCCTCTGTTCAATTCTGGTTACTGCATCTCAAAAGAGATAAAGCAGAATTGGAAAGGTACAGAGAAGAGCAACCAAAGTGATAAAGAGGATGAAACAACTCCCCTTTGAGTAAAGACTAAAGAGGTTAGAGCTCTTCAGTTTCAGGAAATCTAACAGAAATATATAAACTGATGAGTGAAGTGAATCAGTGAACACAAAAGGGCTGTTTACCGTTTCAAAAAGACCATATCATAAAGTTACTAAGCAGAACATTTAAAGCAAATTGAAGACTTTTTTTTTTCAATCAATGCACAATTAAGCTCTGGAATTCATTTGCAGAGGTTGAGGTAAAAGTAGTTATCATAGCTGGGTTTTTAAAAAGTTTGGACAAGTTCCTGGAGGCAAAGCCCATAAACCGTTAACAAATAGACTTGGGGAAAGCTGCTGCCTATCTCTAGGATAAGTGACATAGAATCCGGCTACTTTCTGGGATCCAGCAAGGTACTTGTGACCAACAGGCCACTGCTGATGGTTTATTCTTATAAGGTGAGGAGGAAAAGCCTATCTGTACAAGGCACAATTAACAGAGAAATCTTCATCCAACAATGCTTTAGGAAAAAAAGAAAACAGAAGAGATGAGAGATGGTCAAGTTTCCACTTGGCGTACCTTCATCTTTGCAACTGCTCACAGACAAACATTCAAAGATGATTCCAGGTGCAGGGCACAATAGAAAACTGGCATGCAAAAAGGTCTGTTTAAACAAAAAGGTCATTGGCAATCAACTAAACTATTAGACAGTTTAAGAAAATTATGGCACAAAACGAGAATGGGAAAATGTCTTGTGGAAACACGTACTTGGATTGCAAAAAGCAATCTTACTAACCCAGACATTGTCATGCAGTATACAAGGAATCGTTATTGTCTTTGTTCAATGGAACATATCATATACGTGCTGATTTCAGACAGCCTAAACCATCTTACTACAGAAGTGTTATTGTTTGTAAGAGACAGAGTTGTTTCAAGTCATGTTATTTCCAACATGACACAAAACAAAATATTATTTCAATTTCTTTTTTTTTTTACTGCATGCTAAATGGTTTTAGTGTGCAAAAAATTGAAAAATGAATAAAAAATGAGTTCCCTGACAAAAAAAAAAAAAAAAAAAAAAAAAAAAAAAAGATGACATGAAAAAAATCATTTGATTAATCCCTGGTGTTTGATGTCCCTCTTGTATTGCTTGCTGAATCTCCTGGCCAGATAACATAAAATATGCCATACTGGGTCAGACCAAGGTCCATCAAGCACAGTATCCTGTTTCCAACAGTGGCCAATCTAGGTCATACGAACTTAGCAGTATCCCCAAGAGACAGGTTCCACAATGCTTGTATTGGGTCAAGCATTGATATCCTGGGTCCCTTTTTAATAATAGTTTATGGCCCTTTCCTTCAGGAACTTGTCCAAACCTTTTTTAAACCCAGCTACACTAACAGCCTTTACTACATCCTCCGGTAACAAATTCCAGAGTGATTACATGTTGAGTGAAAAAATATTTTCTCTTATTTGTCTTTAATAGTTTACCCTATAGCTTCATTACATGTCCCCATGTCTTTCTATATTCTGATAGCGTAAACAATCGACCTACGTTTACCCGTTCCACTCCATTCATTAATTTATAGACCTCTATCATATCTCCCCTCAGCTGTCTCTTTTCCAGGTTGAAGAGCCCTAACCTTTGTAGCCTCTCTTCATAGGAGTATCCTTCCATCCCCTTTATCATTTTGGTGGCTCTTCTCTGAACTTTTTCTAATAACGCTATATCCTTTTTAAGATAAGGCGACCAGAATTGCACACAATATTCTAAGTGCGGTCGTACCATGGAACGATACAGAGGCATTATAATATCTTTTGTTTTATTTTCCATTCCTTTCCTTATGATACCTAGCATTCTATTTGCTCTCTTGGCCACCGCTGCACACTGGGCGGAGGGTTTTAACATGTTATCCACAATGACGCCTAAATCTTTTTCCTGGGTGGTGGTTCCCAATATGGAACCTTGCATTGTGTAACCATAGTGTGGGTTGTTCTTTCCTAGGTGGTAGGATCACAGCTACCACTCCTACTCAACACACTCCCAGCACAGCAGCAATAATAGGATAGAGCCACCAGGGTGGGGACATTATCAGAAAGTTTAACATCCCCATAGGTGCCTCCTTTCTTTTTCGACTGTGTCACATGCTTCCAAGTTAGAGAGGAAGAACAGCTTCGTGGAGGAAAGGGCTCCCAGTGGGTAAATGAGAACGCGCACACTACATCCCAATCCCCACAGTGAAGTGCTACGTCTATGGCTGATGAGGGAGAAGGAGAGGCAGAGATGGGCAAGAACCAGAGAGATGGTGGGGGGCTGAGATGGGGTGTAAAGGCAGAGGAGACCGAGGATGAAACAAAAAAGCAGACAGCAGGCAGAGATTGAAAAGGAGATTTTGTGGAATAGAAAGGGGTGAGACTGGGAGATGGAGGAACTCCTAGGAGGGCAGGAGGAGAGAAACTAAGGACCAAGAAGGTAAAAGTGATTACAGCCAATAGGTGAGAAAGGGGAGAATGGGACATAAAACCAAGGTTGTGGTGGAGTAAGCTGATGGAGTGGAAAAGTTGAAGGGTTCAAGAGGCTAAAAATAAGCAGAGAAATTTTTAGCTTTTACATTTACAGTGTTATAACCAAGCAACCAGGGTTCGATTCCCACTAGCAATCCTTGTGGCCTTGGGCAAGTCACTTAACCTTCCTTTGCCAGATCTTTCTTCAGAACTATAACAACTATGACCCTTCACTCTAATCTCTAAACATACCCCACCTATTGAGTGAAACCTAAGTAACTGATGTCTATGTTTTTTAACTTTTTTTGTCGGAAGTTTTTGCCATGAGAGATGTCTCCCTCTTGAAGCGTAACTTCCCTTTTAATCACTTTTATGGTAACCAAACCATTGTATAAAATACTGTGAAGTAATCGCCATCAACCTGATGCTACATCACAATCACAACTCCTAATAGAACACAAGCTGCAGATCTCAACGGACACAGTACTGCGTTTAGAGCCGCACACTTCTTTCCGGCTCTGCTTCAACGCTTAAAATCTGCTGAACATTTATACTCATCTAATACTTGTATCCAGCCGAAGAGGTGTTAAACTTCCCGCCTTTTCTCAGAGCTTCTCTTCTTCTTTTAGCTCTTTAAATTAGGACTGTGGTAATATGCTTCCCTCTTTCAAACCGGACTTCTCCATTAATACAGTCACACTTGCTGATCAAACCCAAAGGTACAGCGAACTGATTTTATAAACAGACACCCCTCCCCCATTATGACATCATATCAAACTCATCCAATCAAGTTCCAAATTCAGGCCCTTCGGTTCTAAAGAACCAATCCGGAATATCCAGCTTTGTTCTAACCACTGAAGACGCTGTTCTCTATTACCTCCTCTCGGATTCGCTGGAACATGATCAATTATTCGCCATTGAAAATCTGAGAAAGAATGATTGAAGTCTATGCAATGTTGAACTAAAGGAGCTGAAGTTACCCTATTCCTTATTCGCGAGGCATGTTCTTGCAAACGAAGTTTTACCTTTCGTATTGTCCGTCCAACATATATCTTCATGCAAGGACAAACCAGAATATAAACTGCATAGATTGTAGAACATGTAGTAGACCATTTAGATGTCTGTTTTAACACGGAATTGGGAATCTGCCATTCTGGACCCTCAATTGTATGTTGGCAAAGATCACAGGATGATCCCTTAGAACAGGCATGACGACCTTTCAAACAATCTTCTGATGTTTGCTCCGGTCCCATCTGTGCCTTAGTAATCAAATTCCCTATATTTGGACCTCTGGTATAAGCTATCCGTAAAGGCTTCTGAAAGCAAGGATGAAGGGCTAAGATGTGCCAATGTTTATTAAGAATAGTTCTAATCTTGGGAATATTTGACATATAAGGTAAGATGCCGGTTATAGAATCATGCTCAAGATTTGAAATATAGATTATTGCATAGAGGATATCCTGTCACCATAGTGAAAAAAGCTCTTATTAGAGCACGATACACCCATAGGGAATGGCTGAGAATACCCGATACCAAACAAGTTGAATCTGATTCTATAACTTGAAGGCACATATTGCATTGTACTGCAAAGGACACAACCCTGGATCCACTTATTAGCTTTATCTTTTGCACCATTTACTAAACATTTTTTGGGGATGAGGAGACATGATTGTATTTTGTAAGACTGGATCTCTGCCTTTTCCACCAATCGCCCTAAATCAACAATCCAGACTCAGGCAGTCTGCTTCAAATGGAAGGAACATAAATGCTTAGTATTTTCTGAGAAATCTTGCCTGTTTCCAGGTTGAAAGGAAGATTTGATGGTGATGACTTGTAGCTGGCAAGGAGAGGATGGGGGATGACCGAGATGCTTAGTACTTTTATATGTTTACCTATTTTATGTGGGGAGAGAGGTTTTATTGTTTTTATTATACAAAGTATTCCCACTAGCACTCCTTGTGGCCTTGGGCAAGTCACTTAACCCTCCATTGCCTCGGAAGAAAGGCCTGGCAATCTACTTCCGGTGACACTGCCAAGAAAACCCAGGAGCTTCTGGGTCGCCAGGAGTCAGGACTGACTCAAAGGCACACATTGCATTTGCATGATCAAAAACTATCGAGACTTGTTGTATAGCTATAACACAATACGTCGCACCATGATGTTATTAAGCATGCAGTGACCTAATTATGTGTCCTGCATGTACAGAGTGTAGCATGGCTGCAGCACACCTGTACTTTTTTTAATCACATGATTTTGTTGTCATGTAAAAGCAGCTTGTTAGATTTATGATGAGTGAAAAAATTGAATAGCGAAGAGACTTATGACAAGTTACAGCAAGTGTATGGCAATGAATGCATGAGTCGTGCTCGAGTCTATGACTGGTACAAATGTTTCAAAGAGGGCCGCCAAAGTGTTGACAGTGACAAACGTTCTGGAAGGCCATCCATGAGCAGGAATGAAGACAAAGTTGAACAATACGTTCAGATTGTCAATCAACTATCATGGAGCTTGCTGAGGACAAAGACATACGTTTCAGGTTGGTACAGTCCATTCTTATTGTCAATTTGAGGATGAAATGTATGTCTGCAAAATTTGTGCCGAAACTCCTGTCCCCTGACCAAAAAGAAGATAGACTGTCTGCAGCCAGGGAGTTCTTGGAATGCATTGAAAATGACTCAGATTTCATGAAAAAGATTATTACTGGTGATGAATCATGGGTTGATTATGACCCAGAAACTAAGGCTTAATCCTCACAATGGAAGACTCCAAACTCTCCCAAATACAAGAGATTAAGGAGGAGGAAAGGAAAGTGAGGAGAAAAGCAAAAGGGAGGGGTAAGGGGAAGAGCACAAAAGAAGGAGTTGGGTTAGAGAGGAGGGAAGGATTGAAGCATAAGAGGAAGAGTGAAGTTAAGAGATTTGGGAAGGAAAGAGGTGGAGTCCAGGGAGAGAGAAAAATAGAGGGGTGAGAGGGAAATTGAGAAAGCTCGTGGGCGGGGAAGATATGGAGAAAGTGCAAGAAGGGAGATGGTGGAAGAATAAAACAGCAGGAGAGGAGAGGAGAGTACAAGGGGTTGGTGGCAGGGAAGGAAGCGGGTAGCACAGGATAAAGAGCAGGGAAGAGACAGAATGAGTGCACAGCAGGGAAAGAAAAGAAGTGGTATTAATGCCTCTGTACAACTTGTAGGTGAGGCCTCATTTGGAGCATTGAGTCAAGTTTTGAAGACCATAACTCTCAAAGGACATAAGCATTGGCTGACATCCTGAAGAACCTAATCAAAAAAGACCTGGACAACCGACCCAGAAGGCACAACAAGTAGAACATTATTACCACACCCAGCGTCTACACAAAGTCTAAACAGACATCAGGAGGGGCATTTTCCCTCACTGCTCCAGCCCTATGGGACTCCCTACTGGATGATTTAAGAGCTACCATAGACACCAAGGACTTCAGAAAAAAAAATGAACACTCTTCCATATACGCAGCACTTCGGTAGCATCACCCAGCATGTGGTAGCCTCCCTCAGAGGCACCCCTGGCCCCAGGATGTTCTTAAGCCACACTAATTCCCACAATCCTTCACCAGCACTTTGTACATAATGCATATAGGTTACGTTGTTCTGCAATTCCTACATGCCACTTCCCCTTCCCTGTCACACGGTTGCTATGTAAACTGTTCAAAGTTACAATGTAAACCACTTTGATTGAAGGATAAGGCGATATAGAAAACCTGTTAAATAAATAAAATAGAGACTTGAAATGGTTCAGATGAAGGCAACCAAAATGATATGGGGATTTGTGCCAGAAGACATACAAGAAGAGACATTAAAATACTTAAAGGATATAAATGAACAAACAATGCTTTCTCAAAGACGGTGAAGCTGTAGAAATAGAGGACATCACATGAAGCTGCCAGGCGGTAAAACGTAAAAACATCAGGAAATACTTTTTTCAAGGAAAACATGGTAGATGCCCTCCCAAAGGTGGTGGTGGAGACAAAATCAGTGATGGACTTGAAAAAGGCATAGGACAGACAAAGGATCCCTTTGTAGCAAAAGGATGGAATCAAAACAAACAAATTTTATACTTAAAAAAAAATAGAGGGGTAGCCTGCATTGAGTGGCAGGTAAAACCCTAAATAAAGGCATAGAGGAGGGGGAGTAACCTGAATGGAGGAGCAGGTACAACCCTAAATAAAGACATAGAAGAAGGGGCAGGTAGAACTCTAACAGCCTTCCCGGGCAGACTAGATGGACCATGCTGGTCTTCATCTGCTGTCATTTACTGTGTCATAGAAACCTACATCTCCCAACACACACCCCCAACTCCTCCATCCCCCCCAGTCTCACAGCTCGACCCCCTCATACTCAGCCCAAAATACCCATTCCCTGACACACCCCACAACATATCTATTCCCCCCACACCCCCACTCCCATTTCCCCTAATCACACCAACATACCCATCATCCCATACTCCCATTTGCACTTCAATATACCCATTCCCCCCACACATCCAGATCACTTCCCCCACCTGATAAACAGCTCAACCGGTTTCATAAAAGTCACATGGATCTCACATATACCATCTTTCACTCCCAGGGCCAGTGCTACCACCAGGCAAACGAGGCGGTTGCCTAGGGCACCAACCCTACAGGGGTGCCCATTGACACTACTGCTGCCCCTCTCTGGGCTCTTTTGCAAAGAGATGACATTTACTTTTATTAACTTTATCCCTGCTTTCCCAGTGTTAACTCAAGGCAAGGAATATATCAAAGTAGGACAAATCAAACTTGAAATACTGAATCCACTGGTTATTCTACATAAACAAGATGCTAAAGTATACACTGATTCACAAACAAATTATTTTATCTTCCAAAATAACTTGCAGCGACAAAGGGGAAAGAAAGATCTCAGAGACCGATATCAGATCAACTTAGGACCTTCATGTCTCACAGGTATTAAACAATGGGAACCGGAAGGTTTTTAAGACCTGTAAGGTTTGAGCATCAGTCTCTGAGGTCTTTTTCTTTCCCCTTTAAACTGAGACATTAAAATACGTTTTTTGGAAGATAAAATATATTGTTTGTGGATGGCTGTACCTATATCTTCTGGGCCTTTGTGAATAAAACTATACATTGAAATATATATCCATTGCTCAATGGGATACAGGACTAGCTTTGATACATGGGCTAGGACCCTACTCTCTGGGTCAGCCAAGGCATTGGGACAATGTTGAGGAAATGCTCATGGCTCTAATGTTGAGTCTCAGCTGATGCTCAATGATGACAACGCATGGCCAGTCTCCTCAGGAAATCGTGGTTTGTGGCCACTGCCCAAGGACAATCACTATCATGGCCAGAGTACGTTGAGAGGAGGTATAATCTTAGGGGAAATTTGAGGTAGTTGCTCAATAGAGATTGGTTCCAAATGAGCTGGAAGCCCAAAGGAACGTTATAAAATGGCTCTGGACCAAAACAAAACAAAAAGGCGTTTGCATAGGTGATATATTATATACACACACACACACACACACACACTTCATCTTGCACATTTTTCAAAATCTATCTTTAAAAAGTACAATTCAAAATGCATAAAGGCAAGATTTTCACTGATCTACAAAAATTCTCGATACCCTCGTGTGAAAGCAATGACTGAAATAGTCAAACAGTAAATAAGAATAAGAGTGCAGAAAGTCTTGATTACCCAAGTTCTCAAACTCCTTGGGACATAATACTTGGTGGAAACTCCTTTTGTAGCAACAGCAGCCATCAGTCGCTTAGGAAAAATGTCTACCAAATTTGTACAGTGGGATGGTGCAGTTTTTCACCATTCTTCTCAACAGAAGTGTTCAGGCTCTTTCAAGTTGTTTATGAATCATCATCTGTGGACTGCAGTCTTAAAGTCTTGCCACATATTTTCTATTGGATTCAGGTCTGGGCCTTGAATGGCTCATTCAGGGACATTCATGTTCTTCTTGAGCCACTCCATTGTTACTCATGCTTTCTGCCTGGGATCATTCTCTTGTTGACTAGTACATTTTCTCTTCAATCCCACTACATCTATGGCAGACTAGAACAGCTTTTAATCAGGGCTTGCCTGTACTATGCACCACCCATCATTCCCTTGATTCTTCTCTCTAGTCACTTCCCATCTTAACTATTGCAACTGGTTCCTTGCTGGTTTCCCTCCAAATCATCTCATGCCTTCAATCTGTTGAAAACTCAGCTGCACGGCTTATCTTCCACCAGTATCACTATGCTCACATAACCCCACTTCACTGGCTCCCTGTTTCCGTATCCAGTTCAAATTTCTCCTACTGACCTACCAGTGCATTCATTCTGCAGCTCTTCACTACCTTTTCCTCTTATCTCACCCTACACCCCTCCTCGGGAATTCCACTCCTCTCATCTGTGCCCTTCTCTGCCACTGCCAACTCCAGACCATTCAATCCATCTTCCTACTCTATATCTGGAACTACCTGAGTCAATATGTTGGGCTCCTTCTCTAGCTCTATTCAAATCCAGACTAAAATCCCACCTCTTCAAGGCTGCTTTTGGAGCCCAATACCCCTCACTTGTGTGTATCTTGCCATACTCTAGTCCCCAGTTTTGTGATGTTGCTGGTCTTGATTAGATTGTAAAAGCTCTGATGAGCAGGGACTGTCTCATATCTCTATATGTACAGCGCAGGGACGGTGGTAGCAGGCTGATATGCTGAGTTTTAGACCCCAAATTGCTTCGCACCGAGACAAAAAAGTTCCACTCTGCTCTGCTCAGACCGAAAAACCTCTCACATGCATGCGGTATTCCCCAACTATTTATTTGCACACACTATGCAACACATCATATGACTTTTCTGCAGCAATGCCGACCTTTCTGCCACCCTCCTGTATGGACTACGTTTGTGGTGTAATCTCAAAATTGTTGAACAGTCCACATTTTCTCCAGTCTGTCTCAGAGATTTTATTTATTTGCAATATTTGGTATACTGCCATTTGGCTAAAAAATATCCATCAATAATGAGTAAGAGCAGAAACAATAATGGCTAACACTAGGTCAGGGAAAGAACAGCACAACAAGGAAAAACCAGGGACAAATGAGTAGAGTGACGAGAAGTAATTGTAAGCCTCCCAGTGATCTTCCTCAGCAGTTACATTAAAGCAGGGCTACTGAATTTGGAAGGATAGCCTGATTGAGGCAGTTCTGTTTACAACGATGGACCTGACAGTGCCCCAAGGGATATTCAAACACACAGAAATGTTCTTACAGCCCAAATTCTGTACACTTTGACAGAGAACTCTCAAAAGAATGTTGGCATACAGCAAGTTTAGACCTGTATTTCAGATTCACTTCAACAGAAACAACGTGATTCTTCCTCTAGGAGTACTTAATTAACCCTGCTACTATGACTGGCTCTATTTAACTTATCATGGGCCTGATTAAGGCAATGTTTTGGAAAGAAAGCCGATTTGGATTTGCTATGACAAAAGGTGCAACGATTCATAAAATCAGGCATCGCTTGTTACTTATTCTTAATTATGTTTTAAATATTTCTATTATTGTACTTTCATGTTGACTCTGTAAAACAGACTGCACAAATCAGTGTACAACTCCTACTTTAATGCATTTTGAGAACTGTATTTTCTAGATAACAAAATATGAAAAATGTACAAGGTTATGAAGACTTTTAAATGGCACAGTATATTTGGGATTTGGCTCTAGTTCAAAGACTCTGCACTTCAGGCTTTATCACTTCCATCCTCCTTTGTTCACAAGTACCCCACAAGCATGTTTTTCTCTAATTTAAGCAAATTGGTATCTGTAAACATTTTTTTTTGCTGCGCATGAAGTTAAAGCACTAAGGGCTAAAGACATTTATTGCCTTACTGAACAAATGAAAACTATTGGAAACAATTATGATATCATTGTACCTTTCGAAAAAGTACTTACCTTTTATTTAGATGGGAAGAGATATCAGAAATTGGGGAAAAATAGATCCTTCCAATTGTGGGGTTCGACCAGCCCACTCCTGATCTGATTGACTTGTTTAATTTTCAGTTGGCCGAAAGTATCTGGAGCTTGTCATGTGTAGCTCTGGAATTGCCCCACTGTGTATTTTCCTTTCCTGCAGGTAGGAGGCATACAGCAACATAACAAGTGTAGATTTCAGTATTTTATAAATATAAAAATGGTGTCCTGCAAGTGGTATACAAAGCGTTCCCCTTCTACCATCTTTGTTTTATGTTCATATAAATAATTTTAAATACATTTTTACAGCAATCTTTGAACAGACTTTAGCCATACATACATATATGTATATGTATATATTTACATGTTCACATATATACACACACACACATATATATATATGTTAAATGCGCATAGTCAATATTTTTTTATGAGGTAGTTATGATTGCAATAATTCTGTTTTCTCTTTACACCGAACTTTCATCTAGCTTTTCCACCAGTTGTGTACGCTTCCTTTTCTCCAGAAACTTGCTGAGTTCCTCGGTGAAGGAGTTGTACAGAGGAGACGTGGACTCCTCATTCTGACCAAGCAGCATATAGCTATTGCCATTCATTTTCCTCAACATATTAGGCAAGGTAGTGATCCCATTAGTGAAATCAGATGGGAGAGGAGGTGGTGGAGGCGGAGGGGGCAGGGTATCTTTGGTGGGGGAAGTCGGAGGAGCCTCTCCAGGTATGATCTGCAGACAGCCATCAGCATAGCTGTTCAAGCCGCCTTCCGACTTCTCTTTGAAGTTGGCTGAAACTGTCTGGAGCTCAATGTTTGTAACTCTGGAACTGCCCATTGTGTACTTCCCTTTCCTTTTCTGCAGGCAGGAGACATATAGCAACACAATCACGAGGACAAAACACAAGCCACCGAGAAAGGTAATGATGGAAATATAGACAAACTCCATGTCCGACGATGTCTGGCTTGCTGCTGTTGGCAACGATACTATCACAGTGGGATCCAGATCCACCTTCTCCTTTGGCAGCTCCAGGAGGACATTGAGAGTGTACACGGCCAGCAAAGACTGCAAGCCATTCTCTTCAGTATAGCAACTGTAGTCTCCATTGTGTTCAGGAAGGGTGTCCGTGATCAGAAGCCCATCAATGCCTACTCGATAGCGTGATTCAACTTCAGACAATGGTTCTGTACCATTTACCACCCATCGAGCTTTGGCCAGGTTGGAATTCAGGTCACACTGCAGGAGAACATCATCTCCCTTCAGAACGGTCCGGTTCTTCTGTAGCAGAGGTGCTGCAAAAATCAGCAGACAGATTAACGTACACAAAATCACATTCAGTGTTCTTAAGTAGTAACCTTGTATCTTTATTTTAAGAGCTTACAATAGGTAAATTAAAATTTCATGGCCATTTCAAATAACATTAGCAATGATGGAAAGGTTCTCATTTAGCATCTTTGTCAAAAGCACTTTACGGATGTAGAACACAATTATCACCAAACCAAATCCTACAGGTCTTGCATCCAGCTAAAACGGAATAGCATCTAAATGATTAAAATTGCATTTTCATTCCATCCCTTGATTATTCTAGTTAGAATGGGTATGTTTTATTATTGTTCTGGAAACTATTAACAAGGAGCTTAATGTTTGCTTTTCCAATTAAGTTGAAGGTCATCTTGATTGTACTCCCAGGCAGAACAGCAGGTGCACGCTAGTGACATTTTTGGATCCAGCTGCACAGAAATCTACTGCACAGGATTATTTAAATATCATCAGAGAACATAATGCCCTATGAGATTAATCCAGGTGGCCCTATTGTTTTTATACCACCGCCCTCACAAGGGTGGCGTAATCTGGCTCTTGCTTTAGCATTCCACAGTAGAATCAGAGGCAAGCAGGGCCAGAAGGCAGCATTTGGGACGGATACACGCATGCATGCAAGGCTACACCATTCATTGCATCATACAGTGGCGTGGACTGGCAGTAGAAGAAAATAGTGGTACCTTAGACCACAACCTCCTCTATGATTCTGATGCTTTAAACCACATGGCAGGATGATGTCCCACATAGTTCAAAGACAGAGTCAGGATAAGGGCAGCAAAGTAAGGACATGTCCCTCAATTTTTAAAAAGCACGTAAACATTCGGTGCTATGCCAGACATTGAAATGCCTTTTTTCTCATTTTCAACAGTATATTTAAGTTTATTATGAATTTGCTATAACTACTCTGCCAATTACGTACAGAGCGGTTTATAATCCAGAAACAAGAAAAGAAAAAGAAAGGCAATTAAAAACAGAAAAGAATGAAAAAAAATATTTAAACAGAAATAAAACAGTTACAAACAGATTTAAATATCCAGTTCTATGTATGTTGCTATGCGTGATGTGCAAAAAGCAGGTTTGGGGCAATCTGGGGGTGTAGCCATATGTACACACACATTGTTCGCAGAGGCACAGATGCCAGCGCCTATATGTATAATCTATGCATTTCACTCAGATGCAG
Source organism: Ichthyophis bannanicus (assembly GCA_033557465.1). Classification (NCBI taxonomy): domain Eukaryota; kingdom Metazoa; phylum Chordata; class Amphibia; order Gymnophiona; family Ichthyophiidae; genus Ichthyophis; species Ichthyophis bannanicus. The sequence goes on from CM066034.1 coordinate 921,981,758, forward strand.
AAAATGCAGTATAACCTGGGGAGGTTTGGGCCAAACACACAGCCTCTATATGATAGGTGCCTATATTCAGCATCTATGCATGTTCTTTACACACATAGGTGCCCATACTGGGTACCATAACCAGGCACCTATATTCAGTGATGCTAACACAACACACAGCACTGCTGAGTATTGCATAAACTGAAACATCTAGTTTAGGCATTTCACCTTATACACCTTTTTGTTTTTTTAAACTTGGGCTCATAGAGCTAAGGCTCTGCCCCCACCCAGATTGCTGTCAGAAGACTAGAGAAGCAAAGAATGCGTGGAGGCTGGGAGCTAGCAGGAAGTGAGAAGGAACTTGACAGGAAGAGTCAACTGGAGAAGAGGTAAAACTAAGATCAGAGGGGCTGGGCTGGTGTGAGGATATCAGCAGTGTGGGGGGGGGGAGGATAACAGAAGGGATCAGCTGTAGGGAAATGGTGAAGACCAGGTAGTGGAGAGAAGTGATAAGGAACAAGCAGATGTGTGCTGGTGAGGAAAAAGGGGAAGGCCAGGGATGAGAGAAAAAGGGGGTAGATGTGTGCGTGGCGGCTTTCTGGAGAGAAAGTGTATGTGTGTGTTTATGTTCAGATGGGGTGTAAGGAAAAGGGGCTGAAAATGTTTCTTAACTGAAAAGATGATAAATGCATGGGACTGCCATTCAGTGGAAATAGTGGAGAGAAAGCGTACTGTAGTTACTTTCCTGTAACAGGTGTTCTCCAGGGACAGCAGGAATCAGTCCTCACATATGGATGACAGCGGCGCTGACGGAGCCTTCATGGAAGCATCTCCCCAGCTTTCAAAGAAAGCCTTTGGGAGATGCCACCACGCATGCGTGGTCCCCTTCCTGCCCAAGGGTGCCATCTTGCTCAGTCAGATGACAACTAGAGCCGACAAAAGATGATGGCCAAAATGTACAGCAACTCCAAGGGGAGGAGGGAGGGTTGCGAGGACTGATTCCTGCTGTCCCTAGAGAACACCTGTTACAGATGAGTAACTACGCTTTCTCCAGAAACAAGCAGGTAGTCAGTTCTCACATATGGGATTCCCTAGCTACAGGCTACCAAGAACCTGTAGAAAAAGGAAACACACAGCCAAGCCATGAACAGCTGCAAGTGAATCTGAGGACAGATTCTGAGGACCCCAATGTCCAGGGAGAACCATTGCTCCGGTAGCCTGAAAAAGAAGGATCAGAGGGCAGGAGTTGCTTAAACCCTAAACAGATTACAGAGTAAGGCCTGGCCGATGGCACTGTCCCATCGGGACTCCCTCTCCAGGCAGTAGTGAGCTGCGAAAGTGTGAACAGAGGACCAGGTGGCAGCCCGACAGATGTCTGCCATAGGAACAGAATGTAGGCTTGCAACTGAAGTAGCCATAGACTTGGTGCTCCAACGGTAGCCCAGCCTGATTGTGCACCATACTGAAAACCTGCATCACTTGAAGGCATAAGCTCATCTCGTGTAGTCCTTACAAGAAGCCAGGAGGACTTCCTCCACTTCCCTGGGGAAGTTGAAGGACGCTAGGGTGACTCGTTCAGCTGCCATGCTGTTAGCAAGAGGGACCCCAGATTGGGGGTGGAGGATTGAGCCTTCCTCCTGGGTCAATAGTCCTGGAGAATTCCCCAGAGGGATTGGGAGCTCCGTGGAGAGGCAGAGTAACAGAGGAAACCAATGCTGTCTGGGCCACTATGGGGCAACCAGGATCATGGAAGCCTTGTCCCGCTGGGCCTTGAAAAGGGTCTGTGCAATTAGTGGCATGGGGGGGGGGGGGAAGGCATACAGAAGGCCCTCTGATCACAAGATAAAGGTGACATCCGCCACAACCCAGGACAGGTGCAATTGGGGACAGCACCAACTGATGCTGCAGACTGTGTTGGAAAGCCCCGAGTGCCAGAAAAATGGCTCTGAGCTCCAGTAGGTTGATCTGCTGCTGGTTCTCCTCGAGAGACCAGTTGCCCTGTGTGTGCAGTTTCTTGCAGTGGGCATCCCAGCCCCGTAGGGAGACGTCCATAGTGAGGACCCTCTGGGGGTTTGGGTGTTGGAAGGGCATGCCCTTCTGCAAGTGCTGTGCGTCCTGCCACCAACTGAGTGATTCTGCTAGTTGACGGGACACCGAGACCCTTTTCCGGAGCTTGCCTGTGGCCCGAGTCCACTGTGAGCAGAGGTACCACTGGGCTGTCTGCATGTGGAGGCAGGCATTGTGGACCACATGGACTGTGGAAACCATGTGGCTGAGCAGGCGTAGCATGGACCGCGCTGACATGGCATGATGGTGATTCACCTCGGTCGCCAGGGCCCTGAGACGATCCGCTCTGTCCAGGGGGAGGAAGGCCATGGCTTGGAGAGTGTCCAGGCGAGCCCCTATGAACTCCAGGCCCTGTGTTGGAGTGAGGTGGGATTTGGGGTGGTTTATCACAAACCCCGGATGAGTAGCTTAGTGGTTAGAGCAACTGCCTAGTACCCAGAAGATCAAGGTTTCGATTCCCACTGGTACTCCTTGTGATCTTGGGCAAGTCACTTTACCCTCCGTTGCCTCGGCAGAAAAGGCTGGCAATCTACTTCCAGTGATATATTGCCAAGAAAACCCAGAGGTAGCTGGGTCACTATGAGTCAACACTGACTTGATGGCACTAAAAAAAAAAAATCACAAACCCCAGATTTTGTAAGACCTGGATGGTGCAGGCCATGGCCTATTGCACCTCTGAGGTAGGGTCTCCTTTTACTAGCCAGTTGTTTAGGTATGGAAAGATGGAGAAGGAGGTAGGCAGCCACCACTGCCAGGATTTGGTGAAGAATCTTGGAGAGGAGGCTAGGCTGAAGGGTGGGTCACCCCCAGCCATGAACCTTAGGTACTGTCTGTGACTGGGATGAAGAAGGATGTGGGTATAGGCATCCTTTAGATCAAAGGAGTATAGCCAATCTCCCTGCTGGAGGTAGGGCACGAATGTTCCAAGGGAGAGTATTTTGAACTTCTCCTGCACCAGGAATTTGTTAAGGTTTCTCAAGTCCAGGATGGGCCCTAAGCTTCCTGTTCTTTTTGGGACTAGAAAGTAATTGGAGTAGAACCCCTTTCCTTTTTAGTGGTGTGGTATGAGCTCCACAGCCCTGTCGCTGAGAAGGCCTGCCAGTTCCTGCAGTAGCAGGGCCTGGTGCAGGGAAGTCCGAGGGGCTCCCCTGGAAAGGAAGGAGGGGGCTTTTGGTCCAGATGAAGGAGGTAACCTTCTCTGACCACCTGAAGTGCCCAGGAGTCTGTGGTGATAGCAGCCCACTGGTGGACAAAAAGAGTCAGGCGTCCTCCTGTTGGCAGCTGATCCCCCATAGGGAGAAAGGCTATGCTTTGGGAGTCAAAACCCCGACCCAATCTGGGCTAGGGTTAGTGCCTGGGGCTTGGCATACTTGGACTTACATGGACCCTGGCCTGCTCCCTTTCCCTGATGACACTACTGAGGGGCCTGGGTATTGGCCCTTCCTGTGGAAGGGAGGACTTTTCCCCAGATGGTTTCTTCCTGGGAAGAGTGGAGGTTTTCCTCGAGAGTCGAGTCCTGGTGAATACTCTGTCTTGATCTCGGCTGCCTTGTCCTCTGTCGGCTTGCTGAAGAGGTTTTCCCCAAGGCAAGGGATGTCGAGGAGTTTCTCTTGGACCCATTGTTTGAGGTCCGATGCCTGGAGCCAGGCCTGGTGTTGGGCACTGATGCTCGCAGCGGCAACCCTCATGTTGGACTCAAAGTCATCGTAGGCTGCTTGAGACAAATATTTCAAGCACTCACCGACAGACAATGCGAGGATCTGGAAGCGTAGGTGGTCTCCATCGAGGCCTGCCGTGAAACATAAAGGGGAGCCTGCTCAACCACAGCTTAGATGGAGCTGTGGCAGATAAATCCTGAGCAAGATTCACCTCCAGGCTACTACAGCTGCAATCATGGATTTAGAGAAGATCCTTAAGTGGTACAGGGCATCAGTCATAAATAATGCTCCAGACTCTAAACACGCCATCTCCGGGCAGCCTGGCAACTGCTGGATCTAGCATAAAGTGCTTGGGGCCAGCACATCTGCAGAAATCACTGCCAGAGTGCCCAAGATGCAAGCCGTGAAGGTACTCTTGAGGAGGGCTTCCACTCGCCTATCATGAGTTTCCTTTGGCACAGCACCCCTTCCACCAGAATGATCCCCTACATAATTGCCTCTCCCTTACCTCCTCAAGTTAACATATCAACCTTATCGCACACATGTACACACATGTACACCCTAAATTCTCAGACTCGATCTCCTTGTACATATGTATTTAGTTCAGTTTGCATTCCCTGTGTTATCCAAGTTGCAACTCCTGTTCTCTGTAAAGCATAAACATGTTATCCAAGTTGTTACTCCTGTTCTATGTGAAGCCAAGCAGTTTGTTATGGTCATTTTGTTGTATGTAAACCGCGCTGACAATAGTGCGGTATATAAGAAATTGTAATAAATAAATAAATAATAATAAATAATAATAATATGCACGTCACCACTGCTGTGATTATGGCATCCACCTTAGAGACCCCAAATAGCTATTCCTTCTCCCCTTGGGGTAGAGGATACAGCCAAGCCAGAACCTTAGTGCTCCTCAGCCCCAGCTCTGGTGTCTCCCACTAAGAGGGAATGAGCAATTGCAAGGGTTCAAGGAGGGAATAAGCTAGAGGGACACTGCAATCCCCTCAGGATGGGGTCCACTTGGGAAATCTCCACTGGAGGGGTTAAGCAATATGCAGGGCTGCCATGGCAGCCTCAGTAAGGGTGGCTCGATCTTCCCTGTGTAAAGGATTACTGACAGATTCCTCTCCCTCCATTAACACAGCAGTTCCTTTTCCTCCACTAACACAGCTGTTTGAAAAAGGAACGCCTCCTCGTCTCTCAGACCCCTCCCATAGGGGACAAGGATGGATTGCTTGTAGGAACTGATAAGTGAAAATGACTGATGGGATTATTTAACCCTCATATAGGGGAGATCAGGGGCCCAGACCCAGTAAAGGGGACTATCATGCAGCTACCAGACACTAAAGTAGCTATGAGCTGTTTCAGGAGCTGCTGCTCAAAGCTAGCAGAGAATGGAACCTATGGCCCCAGAGGACCAAGAGCCTGTCAACCAGGGGCTACAGTCTCCTCACCACGATCCTCTTCTGCCAGGACTATGGCTGTCATTCCTGCCAGTCAGTGGGATAATCATGGGAGACATGGCAGAGACAGCAAAATGGGCATCGGGCCCAGACCCCCACTGGGGTTCCTGACATTTGCCAACAAAATGTGTCCTAAAGCTTCTCCACTGCAATCAGGTCAAAAAGAGCCTGTCATGGTGGCTCATTCAGCGGGAACTACAGGCAGCACACTTCCGTGTACCCTGCATTATGGTTCAGTTCCAACGCAGTCCACAAAAAAATATAAAATTAAGAAAAGAAGCCCAATGGGAAAAATAAAAGCAGCCACCATGAAAAAGGAACTCCCCAATCAGTAAAGGAATCCCTACACCTGTCAGGCCAGATGGAAAAGCCTGAGAAGGACTTCGCCAGCTGCCCACACCAACCTGGGAAAGCCCGGCTGCCTCAGAGCTTTTTACCTCTTTTTTTAAGTTTAAATTTGAAGCTGCTTTATTCAAGCAGCACAAAGACAGCCAATTAAAGAACTAGGACTGAAATGAAAACAGCAAAAAAGAAAAAAAAGAAAGAGCAGAACATGTAGGTACAGCGTAGTGAGAAAGAAGAGGGACCTGGGCCCAGACATACCAAACCCCCTCAGGGGCCCGATAGAGTCCTCCTGCTCACTCCAGCCCACCAGTACTGGAAGCCATGGGCAACAGTACTGGTTACAAGGCAACTGTTGGCTCGAGGAGATAATGGGCATATCTAAGCTCCAAGCAAATGTTGAATCAAAGGTTTCATTCACAAAGACAGTAATCTGGTCCAGGGAAGACAGGTTGATCTGTACTGATGTATCAATCCACACACCTTGCTACCTGCTAGAGCCAGACACTACTGGCTTTCTCAGTGCTGCATCAGTATACATACAACTAAAAGTTGCTCTATTCTGCCTCCTGCTGGCTGGGGAGCATAATTCACTCATCTGGACTGGTCTAGCAGGAAAACAACAAAACAGGATTTGGGGCAAGGCTGAGGATTCAGGGGTCTCTAGAGGACAGGCTTTGATTTTATAATTAGTGTGTTTTAATGTTACTATTGGTATGTTGACTGTATTGTATTACTATACTTATTTTTATTGCGATTTATTATGGATGTATTTTTATCTGCCTTGGAAAGTCTTTATGACTGAAGTTGGTGGAACATAAATTGTTTACATAGATAAATAAAGTACGGGTCATACTTTATTCAGATGCCATGACAGTGTCTATCCATCAAGAAATCAATATCTATCTCAACATAGATAAGCTTGGTGATTAAAAATATCAGTCTAACACCAAAGCTGATATCTAGGTGAACTTCTCCCTTCCTAAGCAGCCCTTCTATTGGAAGGTGAACTATATAGCACTGCTGATGTCACTGCTGCCTTTATAAGACAATCTCATTTTCTGCAGGATATTTAACAAATAAATAGTATATTTACCCTCTGCAATAACATCCAAACACCCTTCGTTACCACTCTGCATGTCTTGTATCATTTGGGACCTACAAGAAATAAAAACAGCCACTTTGGTGAAAGGTCATGGTTGCCACACAAGGTCATTGACAAGGCAGAGCAGTTTCAGGAAGGGCCATGAATACGATATGGGGCCTGCTCCATAAGGCATACATTGAAAAACTGAAAGAGACAGCTGTTCTCTTTATAAGAAAGGGGAGCCGTGATACCAGATGCAAGTACCTTATGTAAAAGTTAAAGCTAAAGGACATGGAGTGGTTATATGATGCTGAAGGGAGGAAGCCCCAAAAGGAAAGCGAGATATTTAACAGACCCAAGTTCTTCTGAAAGGACCTCAATTCATTCAGCTGAACCAGTCAGGCAAGCCAAGCCCAGAAATCTCTTAGGCTAAAGGGCCAGATGGAGTGGTGGAGTAGCCTTGTGGTTAGAGCAACAGTCTAACACCCAGGAAATTGGGGTTTGGTTCCTACTGGCACTCCTTATAACCTTGGACAAGTCACTTTACCCTCCCTTGCCTTGGAAGAAACAGCCTGGCAATCTACATCCTGTCATACCTTGCTAAAACCCAGGGGTTGCTGGGTTGCCAGAAATCAGCATTGACTTCATGGCACTTAAATAAAAAAAAAGGGGGGGGGGGGGGCAGATATAGCTCATTGAATCGTCGGTCCCAGTTAAAGAATTATAGTTCATTTATGAAAGCTCAGTAGTCCCTTCATTTCAATTATGTTTCGAGTACTTATCTGCGTCATCAAGTGAAGGGGTCCAATTTTCTTTTCTTTTTTTCAAATGCCAGCAGCAAGTCAAAAAAGCTTTGGACCTCTTCAGTTGATAATATTTATCCCTGATGCAGATAAGTACTCAAAACACAACTGGGTCGGATGGATATTACTATATGAGTTGAATGGACTCCTGAGCTTTGATACATGAACTATGACTCAAATAATGCAGTGAGCAAGATCTGGCCCTTTAGTCTGAGCTTAGCTTGCCCGACATTGGTTCGGCTCAATAATTTGAAGCCGTTTAATAATTAATAATTTTTATTTGATGAACTAAATATTATCTTGTGATTTTTTGTACAATTAACTTATATTATTGCAAAGCATAAATAAAAAACAACATTAAGGGAAAAAATTTGTCAAGCAGCCCCTGTATTCTCCCTGCTATTCACCAATGACCTCACTCTCTGTACAAATTTATTTATTTATATAAAAGATGTTATATATATAAATAACATATGTTATATATATGTTCTCTTGGGATATAGGGAAAACCTTCCAATACTCGCCAGTTATGAATCAGTTTGTTCATTTTCTCTCTGGAGGGTGTTTTCTTTTGGGGGGGGGAGTTGTTTTGTTTAAGGGTTTTGTTTTTTTGTTGACAGTTTATTTATGGAAAAGAGGTGTAATTGCTGCTTGGGGAAGACAGGTTCCCGTTTCCAACATTTCCACATCAGACACTTCGCAACTAACTCCAGAATAAGCATATCATTTATTTATTTATTTAGCTAACATCATTTTTTATATCGCTTTTCTACCAGTCAAGATGGTTCACATATAACTCAGTGGATAGAACAATGAAATTTGAATAGGGTGCACATTACAGTAAACACGCAGTTTAACATATAATCAACAGGCAGTTTAACACAACTATTTACATTCAGGCTCATTCCGAGTCATGAATAGCATGGATGAACGTCCAATCCCCGCTATCGTGCCTCCTCCTGCTGGCGTCTAGCTTCCCCACCAGTTGTACAAGAAAACTAGATGGGGGTGGGAAAGGGGAGGATCGGGGGCGGTATTAGAGCAGGCAGTGGGCAGTCACCGGCCCTGGATGTACAGGGCCGATTCTAATGTCGGCCCTGTACGTCCGGGGAAGACACTTGAACTGGGATGTTATTCCACCTCTGAGGTGGAATAACTTCCCTGGACATCAGGGATAGGCAGGCCTGGGGCCGGGAAAGGGCGGCAGGAAGCAGAGAGCATTCATCGCTGGCTGACCCTGGCCGGCAAAAATGGGGGTCAGGCTGCAGGGAATAAACTGTTTGTTCCAGAGACCAGGATTGCGGCTTTTAAATGGAGCTGTGGTGCCATGGCAACTGGAGGCCATGGCGCCACAACTCTATTTAAAAGCCCTGACTGAGTTAGTCGGGCAGTGCCTGTATGTGCAGGCCGGGCTGAATCGCAGTTCCGGCCTGCACGTACAGGCCTGATTGCGATTCTGATACTGTGGGGCTAGACGTGCCCTGTGGGCAGGGGCGGCCCAAGGGGGGTGCGGGGCCATGTGCGGAGACTCGGTGCGGGGCCTCATTTGCATAAGTGGCCTTATTTGCATACATATTTGCATAATGTTACCATACACTAACTTTTAGTAAACATGTCTCTTAATGAGGGTATGGATAAAGAAAGACTAAAAGATTTCTACATTACTATAATCCAGTGCCAACCGCCAGGCACATTAGGAACTACTACAAACGCTGCCCATTTAGAACCCATAGCAAACCCGCCATATCCTGACAGCATTACCAGGACTCACAAAGCACCATACCCTACCTATCAAAAGGCAACACTGCAAATATTAAACCAATACATTTCAGAGAATACTGGGGAAAGAGAACAAGTGGCAATGTCAAATAGGAATTACATAAACAGAATACCTCAGCTCAGTTACACATGCAGAACATAGACCATCATCAAACAAGGAATCACAATTTAGAAACAGGAAGGCAATAATTAAACTGGGAACCCCAAAAGCCAAACTTGGAATGTACAACAACACTGTAGAAATAAAACTATAAATTAATTTCCTCTTGTACCAAACAAAGCGCAGACGTTAATGATGCACATTTCCCAGAGCTTTCATATTCCAGTTAATAAATTCAAAATAAAGAGATATCTTTCTACCTTTTGTGCATTTTTTTTCAGTTGCAATTGCTCCAGCCACTTTCTTCTGGTTTCTTCATGTTTTCTGCTAACTCTCCATCGTCTGCTGTCCATTTGTTCTTTCTTCTCTCTTCTAGTTTTTTTTTTCCATTCTCTCTCTCTACATCTGCTTTAACATACTAATCTTTCTCCTTTTGCTCTTTCCTCATTCCTATTTCATCCACACAAATTTTACCCCTCCATCCTCAATCCCCACTTACTCTCCCCCAATAACCGGCCAATTGTAGATTTTTCATCCCTCCCACACAAAATATTTTTCCCCTCTCCATTTTACTCTCCCAGCCCCATCCCATTCTAATCCTCCCCCAACATCAGCTCCCTTCTAGTTCCAGTCTCACCCAGCATCCATTCCCTTCTAGTCCCTGCATCAGCCCATTTCCAGTCCTACCCCCTATCAACCCATTTCTGGTCCTAGCTCCCCCATCCATTTTCAGTCTGAGTCCCTTCATCAGCTCATTTCCAATCCTAGCCCCATCAGCCCATTTCTAGTCATTTCCTAGCCCCACCATCAGCCCATGTCAAATCCTAGCTCCCCTCCACTCAGCCCAATTCCAGTCCAAGCCCCCCCATGAGCCTACTTCCAGTTCTAGCCCCTCCATGAGTCCATTTCAATTCAAGCCCCCCCAACAGCCCATTTCCAGTACCAGTCCTAGCCCCCCATCAACCCACTTCCAGTCCTAACCCCCCATCACCCCATTTTCAGTTTAAGCCCCCCCTATAACCCATTACCAGTCCTAACCCCCCATCAGCCCATTTCCAGTCAGCCCCCCATAGCCCACTGCCAGTCCTAACCCCCCCCATCAGCCCACAGCCCATTACCAGTCCTAACCACATCAGCCCACCTCAAGTCCTAACCCCTCCCCATCAGCCCATGTCCTGTCCTAGCCCCCCCATAGCCCATTACCAGTCCTAACCCCCCCATCACCCCATTTCCAGACAGCCCCCATCAGCCCACAGCCCATTACCAGTCTTAACCCCCCCAGCCCATTACCAGCCCTAACCCCCCATCACCCCATATCCAGACAGCTCCCATCAGCCCACAGCCCATTACCAGCCTTAACCCGCCCCCCCAGCCCATTACCAGCCCTAACCCCCCATCACCCCATTTCCAGACAGCCCCCATCAGCCCACAGCCCATTACCAGTCTTAACCCCCCCCCCGCCCATTACCAGTCTTAACCAACCCCCCCCGCAGCCCATCCCCAGTCTTAACACCCCCCCAGCCCAGCCCATCCCCAGTCTTAACAACCCCCCCCGCAGCCCATCCCCAGTCTTAACAACCCCCCAGCCCAGCCCATCCCCAGTCTTAACACCCCCCCAGCCCAGCCCGTCTTAACACCCCCCCCAGCCCAGCCCAGCCCCAGTCTTAACACCCCCCCCCAGCCCATCCCCTCCCCAGTCTTAACACCCCCCCAGCCCAGCCCAGCCCCAGTCTTAACACCCCCCAGCCCAGCCCAGCCCCAGTCTTAACACCCCCCCCAGCCCAGCCCAGCCCCAGTCTTAACACCCCCCCAGCCCAGCCCAGCCCCAGTCTTAACACCCCCCCAGCCCAGCCCAGCCCAGCCCGTCTTAACAGCCCCCCCAGCCCAGCCCAGCCCAGCCCCAGTCTTGACAGCCCCCCCAGCCCAGCCCAGCCCAGCCCCAGTCTTGACAGCCCCCCCAGCCCAGCCCAGCCCAGCCCCAGTCTTGACACCCCCCCAGCCAGCCCAGCCCAGCCCCAGTCTTGACACCCCCCCAGCCCAGCCCAGCCCCAGTCTTAACACCCCCCCCCAGCCCAGCCCAGCCCCAGTCTTAACACCCCCCAGCCCAGCCCAGCCCCAGTCTTAACACCCCCCCAGCCCAGCCCAGTCTTAACACCCCCCCAGCCCAGCCCCAGTCTTAACACCCCCCCAGCCCAGCCCAGCCCCAGTCTTAACACCCCCCCCAGCCCAGCCCAGCCCCAGTCTTAACACCCCCCCCAGCCCAGCCCAGCCCCAGTCTTAACACCCCCCCAGCCCAGCCCAGCCCCAGTCTTAACACCCCCCTCCCAGCCCAGCCCAGCCTTGCCTTAACACCCCCCACCCAGCCCAGCCCCAGTCTTAACAGCACCCCCCCATATCGGCTTATGGCAAATTTAAAATTTAAAAAAAACCCTGGCTCTGGCTGCTGCTGCTGCCGCCGCAGCAGCAGCAGAATGGAGTGTCCCGCAGGGCCCCCTCTCCTCGCGGAGCCTCTCTGCAAGGGCTTTCAGATTCGCGAAGGAAGAGTGTCTCCCTCGCGTCTCTGTTAAGCCCGCAGGGGCTAATGGGAAATTTCCCATCAGCCCCTCGCGTCTAAAGGGGCAGATGGGAAATTTCCCATTAGCCCCTGCGGGCTTAACAGAGACGCGAGGGAGACACTCTCCCTTCGCGAATCTGAAAGCCCTTGCAGAGAGGCTCAGCGAGGAGAGGGGGCCCCGCGGGACACTCCATTTTGCCGCGGAGGCCGCGGCAACAGCCAGAGCCAGCTTTTTTTTTTTTTTTTATATAATTTAAAAAAAAAAAAAGCAGAATGTTCTTTGCGCGGGGCCCCCTGAAACGCGGGGCCCTGTGCAAAGAACATTCTTGCTCAATGGACGGGCCGGCCCTGCCTGTGGGATCAGAATTGCGCCCTCTGTATAAAGGAGCTGATTGTGTTAGTGGGTTGCGGATGATGCTCAGGTAACTGTTCCTTAGTCTGTATCTGACCCACAGTGTTCTATGAACAGAAGAGTTTTTAAGCTTTTATGGAAGTCACAGATCAGCTGAATGGATCTTATGTGGGGTGGCAGTCAATTCCAAGAGGAGGGAGCGAATAGGGAAAACGCCCTGCTGCTGGCTCTTTGACTGCTCTGTGGGTATTACAAGTATGTAGAGTGTGGATCTTCTCTTGGGTCTGTTGGAGCAGCTGTTCGCTAAAAGTGGAGCGAGGCTGTCCGCGGACTGCTGGTTTAAAATTTTGAAGGTGGTTAGGATGATTTTATATCTGGCCCTGCTTATAATAGGCAGTCACAGTAAGGAGTGGAGTGATGTGAGTTTGTTGAGATTTTGCTAATATGGTTCTGGCTGCCGTATTTTATGCCAGTCGTAGGGGCACATTTTAACTCTGAACAAATTGAGTTTCTTGACATGCTGATTATTAAAGATCAGGGCAAGTTTCGTACCACGTTATATCGCAAAAATGTGCAACGTAATAGTTTGCTGATGTACCATAGTTGTCACCCGGGCCTATGAGGAGAAATCTACCCTATGGTCAGTTCCTCCGGCTTCGGAGGATTTGCTCCACATTAGCAGATTATAAATATCATGCGTCTGATTTGTCCTATCAGTTAGCTCAAAGAGGATACCCACAAAAGGTAATTAAGATAGCATACCGTCGGGCTCTTTACACCCATCAGGAGTGGTTGTTGGATGAGTCGTATCGTCCACAACGTTCCTCCTCAAATGAGGTTGCCCCTTTAGTAGGGGTGCTACCGTATACTACCTTAAGTCCAGCTATTACAGCTATCCTCCGGAAGCATTGGCCGATTTTAGGGTTGCATCAATGTTTCCAGAAACCGCTCCGGATTGCCTATTCCAGGGGACCAAATCTACAAGATAAACTAATGCATACAGCTACCATGATTGATCGCCCTCCTCTCCCGAATCCCAATGTACGGGGTCATTCTGTTTGCACTACTTGCACATTTTGTGCGTCCTCACTTACGGGGGTGGATTGGGTCCATCCCAATACTGGTCAGTCATTTGCAAGACGATGGGCGACTACTTGCGATTCTACTTACGTGGTGTATGTATTACAATGTGCCTGCCCTCTTATTATTATGTCACCTCTACTCACCAAGGGATTCCCCGATGTGCAATGAGGTCTCCCATTTGGTGATTGGTGCTCCTGCTTGATTGCTACTTTTTTTAGCCACTCTGTGTGATTCATCCTCCATATCCGGTGATTGTGGTTTGGTGAGCTGTAAGCTGGATTTCTGCGCGTTTCTGAACACTTGATACAGGGCTTGCTGGCTCGAAACGTGCGCGTCGTGGAGTGAATAAGCTGCTTGTGACCGCTTTTACATTGGAATATCAATCTGTTTTTGAAGAATATTATGAGACCTCACTGGGACATAGTTTGGATAAGTACCAAATTTGTTTGGTTTAATTAAAAAGGAACTGGCTGTCTGGAGCGACTGTGTTGTTCTTTCAGTCGCCTCCAGCCTGTTCCAACAAAAAGATATTATAACTGGGGGAACTGTTTGATTTGGTTTAGTTCTATTTTTAGGTGTTAGTCGTAGGGGGTATAGCATGGTCGTTGGTAGCCCCTGGTATACAGAATTGCAGGAATCAAGTATTGGTGTGATAGTTGCTTGACAAACTCTGCGGAAGTCAATTGGGGAGAGGAGCTTGCGTAGGTTCTTTAGTATGTGGAGTTTGACGTGTACAGCCTTGGTGATTCGGCTAATTTGCAGCTGGAAGTTGAGTTCTTGGTCGAGCATGATTTCCAGGTAATCTATTTGGGTTTTGACTGCAAGTGGAGTATTGCTTATCGTGATCATAGGTGGAGGAATGAAATTTTTGTTTCTTGTAACAGAGTGCTTTGGACTTGGTGAAGTTAATTAAGAGATTGTGATCTATGAGCTAGGTATTGATTGCTGCAAAACAGTTGGAGATTTTGGTGTAGTCTGGCAATTTGGTTGAGAAGGGGGTGAAGATCATAATATCATCTGCATATATTAAGTAACTGACACCAAAGTTTTTGATGATATCAGAGAGATTAAATGTATATACTGAATAGAAGCGAGGAGAGTGCAGACCATTGTGGTACTCCTTGGTTGAGGGAGAATGGTATAGAAGTGAAGGTGGCGATTCTGACCTGCTGTATTCAGTCTATTAAGTAGGCGTGGAACCATTTGAGAGGGTACCTTGAATGCCAATATCGTGGAGTCCGTTTACGAAGAATTGAGAATGTTAAAGTTAACCCTTTCAAGGCCTACTTTAAATTTTTAATCCACATTCTGCAGCCGGGTTAATTTTTGCATATTTCAGGAAAATTGTACCCGTCTTATTCAATATGTTCTAATAGTGATTTTCCTTCTGCTATGGTCATGTATTATATACCATTTGATAGGAATATTTAGTCAGAATTTTGGATCCCAAGAGTTTTGGGCTCGGCCTGGAAAGGGTTAAGGAGTTAATCTCTCAATGCTATTACGCTATAAACACAAGGGTTTGACTTCAACTCGTGGTAATATCAAGAGCTAAGACAATCCCTTGGGATCACACGATCTCACTACCTTTTGTTCTGTGGTATGGCAATACACCTTCCAATGTTTTATTTCACTAGCTCTGGACAGTACACATCTTCAGATCTTGATGAGAACATGATTATTCTGCAATCCCTGATGTCCAGGCAAGCCACTTAACCCTCCATAGCCCATGTTCCCTGTAAAATAGTTATCTCCAAGTTATAATGCCGTGTTCAATGTAAGTTCAGTTTGTTCAATGTAAACCGCACTGATGCAGAATAGCGCGGTATATAAGAGAATGTAAATAAATAAATACGAGAAGTAGAAGTACACATTGGGCTCCAACCTCCCTTAGTTTGCCAACAATACAAACGAACAGATTCATTATTACATTTGTGGTGGGAATGCACTATTATCCAGGACTTTTTGGAAAGATAAGTACATTCATGTTTCACAGATTATTCCAAGGTCCCCTTTACTGTACCCGAGTTTCTGTTAAGAAAACATTCCTAGTGGACTAGTTGCTTACTACATGGTATCTTGCTAGCCATCAGGAGTGTACTAATCAAAACACAAAATCCCCAAATCAGTGTCAAATTTAAACCATAAAAGAAAGTCCCTGAATCAGTCCACAAATGATGTCATTAATATTTTTGTCGGATAACACCGAGGGATGGTAAGATAGTTAACTTAACCACACCAAACTGGTGACATCCATTTATTCACTTATAAGTTCTTTTCTTTTTATATATTATAATAAAAAAAATATTTTCAAAACTTATCTTGTCCCAATGCAACAGTTCCACATATTGAAGCACGTCGTGCACGTTTCGAGGTACTGAATGTCCCTGTATCAAGTGCTCACATTAAATTGTTCAATATTAACCGCCGCTAAACGTCTCAAAACCGGCATCCAATCATATAGGACCGTAAAATTTGTCATTGGCTGATAAACGTTGTCGATCAAAGAAGAAGGAACCAATCACCAGCAAGGAGAACACACATAGTAAAAAACCCTTTGCTGGTTTAACCGTCATATCACGAATACGTTTGATGACAATGTGGTAATCCCCAAAGCCACTGGTGAAAACCGATATCAATCAGAAAAAGAACCACCAATCATGAAGAGGATATCCCACAAAATTTGGGAAACCCCTTACCTGATTGGTCCATCATGAAAACAAATTGGACCAATCAATTTCTCGATTCAAACCTGTAGGATGAACAGAATAAGAACATAAGATATGCCATACTGGGTCAGACCAAGGTCCATCGAGCCCAGTATCCTGTTTCCAACAGTGGCCAATCTAGGTCATACGTACCTAGCAGTTTCCCCAAAAGACACAAGTTCCACAATGCTTGTATTGGGTCAAGCATTGATATCCTGGGTCCCTTCTTAATAATGGTTTATGGACCTTTTCTCCAGGAACTTATCCAAACCTTTTTTTAAACCCAGCTACACTAACAGCCTTTACTACATCCTCCGGTAACAAATTCCAGAGTTTGATTATACGTTGAGTGAAAAAATATTTTCTTTCATTAGTCTTAAATAGTTTATCCTGTAGCTTCATTGCATGTCCCCTAGTCTTTCAATATTCTGATAATGTAAACAATCGATCTACGTTTACCCGTTCCACTCTGTTCATGAATTTATAGACTTCTATCATATCTCCCCTCAGCCGTCTCTTTTCCAGGTTAAAGAGCCCTAACCTTTTTAGCCTTTCTTCATAGGGGTATCCTTCCATCCCCTTTACCATTTTGGTGGCTCTTCTCTGAACGTTTGCTAATAACACTATATCCTCTAAGATACGGCGACCAGAATTGCACACAATATTCAAGGTGCAGTCTCACCATGGAACAATATAGAGGCATTATAATATCCTTTGTTTTATTTTCCATTCCTTTCCCTATGATACCTAGCATTCTATTTGCTCTCTTGGCCGCCGCTGCACACTGGGCCGAGGGTTTTAACATGTTATCCACAATGACGCCTAAATCTTTTTCCTGGGTGGTGGTTCCTAATGTGGAACCCTGCATCGTGTAACCATAGTTTGGGTTGTTCTTCCCTAGGTGCATAACTTTGCACTTGTCCACATTAAATTTCATCTGCCATTTTGATGCCCAGTCTTCCAATTTATCAAGATCCTCTTGCAATTTTCCACAATCCTCTTGGGTTTTAACAACTTTAAATAGTTTTGTGTCATCTGCAAATTTGATAACCTCACTCGTTATTCCCTTTTCCAGGTCATTTATGAATATGTCAAAAAGCAGTGGACCCAGCACAGATCCCTAGGGTACACCACTATTTACCTTTCTCAATTGGGAAAATTGGCCATTTAGCCCTACCCTCTGCTTTCCATCTTTTAACCAGTTCCTGATCCACAATAGTACACTGCCTCCTATCCCATGACTCTTTAGTTTTGCCAAAAGTCTCTGATGAGGGTCCTTGTCAAAGGCTTTCTGAAAGTCCAAATACACTATATCAACCGACTCACCTTTGTCTACCTGTTCATTCACACCTTCAAAAAAAACATAACAGATTAGTAAGACAAGTTCTTCCTTGTCTAAAGCCATGTTGGCTGTCTCCCATTAAGCCATGACTATCTACATTTTCAGCAATTTTGTTCTTTATGATGGTTTCTACCATTTTTCATGGTACTGACATCAGGCTCACCGGTCTGTAGTTTCCCGGATCACCCCTGGAACCCTTTTTAAAAATTGGTGTTACGTTCGCCATCTTCCAATCTTCAGGTATTACAGATGATTTCAATGATAGTTCACAGATCACTAATAGCAGGTCTGCAATCTCACATTTCAGTTCTTTCAACACCCTTGGATGTAGATCATCCGGCCCAGGTGATTTGATACTCTTCATTTTATCTAATAGTTGTAATACATCTTCCCGATGTATCGATATTGCCTTCAATTCTTCCGCACCTTTAAATACATAGATCAAAGGACATTTACATTGATTCAGATAAACCACAAAGGTAGAAGTACATGTGATAAGCCAACGTCGATAAGTGTGATTCGTTTGAGGATCAATCCAAGTGATCCCCGATATTGTGGCTGCACAAAACCCAGTGTCATGGAAAATGGCCCCTAGAAACAGCAGGGCTATCAGGTCTGTCCCTCTGAGTAGAAGATTTCACCAACATATCCCGTAGATTAGATCCACGAGTGAAGGCTATCATCAATGGTCGAGCAAAACAGGAATGCACGGACAATATGGCCGAATGTTTTTGGAGAATTTCCATAACCGCAGAACTTTGACACATGTAGGGGAGAACTCCCACCACCCGATCCATAACGATATCATCTGAAGCTGAAGTAGTGAATTGTAACAACCAATCTCGATGTGTATATCGAGCCCGTCGATAAGCTCGATCCACAATGCATTAAGGATATCCCCGAGACATCAGACGCATCTTCAAATCTTGAGCATGATATTTGAATTCACAAAGGGAAGAACAAACGACGCAATCTAAGAAACTGACCATATGGGAGTCCCCATCTAAGAGGTGCAGGATGAAAGCTCCGATAGTTAAGTAAACTATTTCTTTGCACTGATTTTCAAAATAACGTAGTGTGCAAGGAATTCCCTCAACGATAGACCCACATGTCAAGAAATTCAATTTTCTGTGAATCAATGTGAGCCGTAAATTTGATGTTGACCTTCAACAAATCCAACCATGACAAAAAATCATGAAGCTGAGAGATCTGAAACCCATATGAAAAATATATTGTATAAAAACCTTTTCCAAAATCAGGAGTGTACTAGTTAGATTTTGGAGGATATTTTTCCCCATCTACTAAAGTGAAGAAGATGCAAAAAGTATGGGACATGACACACAAGAAAATATTACGTAAGAATTAAGAGAACAGTCAGGTAAGTCTTTGGCTTCCTCTGTATCACACTAACTCTTATTTAAACAGACCTTTAGCTAGCTATCTGAGGGACGGGATATTAGGTGTTGATGTGATCATTAACTCAATCATATTAGAGCAAATTAATCATTTTATAAATTTAGGTAGAGGGATATTGATGTTATAGACGGGTTTATGTTTGCTCATTGTAAGTATATGCTTGCTTTTCACAATGTTTTTTGTTCTCTGCCCTGATCTGAAACGATGGGGCAAATATAAGTCATTGGAAATAAATAAACTCGCTCATGAGGAGAATCCTTTTTTTGAGAAGTGAATGCTTTTATGCGGCTGTTATAAGAGAATGCCTCTGTGAGAAGTTCAGGAATGCTCCTATTTCATAAAGGTAACATAGCAGCCTATGAGCCTCTATACAATAGGCTCCCACAAACAACCCCAATAGCACGTAATGGCCCACATGCAAATTTACGTCTGCTCTGAATAAGGTGTAAATGTGTGCATGCATTTGCTCATATACTGTGGCGCCCTCCTAGGCAGCTGCCTAGTGGGGGCGACCGGTCATCACACTTGATTCTATGCTTCAACGTAGTAGCTGAGGCCCTTCTAGTGTAGTTGTGGGCTTATTATTAAAGCAGTCCGAGTGGATGAGGCTGACACAGGAAAATTTGTTATAAATTTTTTTTTTTTCTTTGCAGCGTCAAATTGGCAACAGGCCTTGATAAAGGTTCCCAAAACAGCAAACAGAAAGAAGGGTAATTTCTCCAACAAAAACTTTCCAAAAGAGACATTCAACTGCTCTAGCAAAGCAGTTTCTTCACTCTTTGCTTTTTAACTTAAATTCTTCTTCACTTAAGCAAAACAGTTTAAACTCTGTTACATGCACAGTCCAGCAATCTTCTCAGCTTCTCCCAGCTGCTACAAACCAGCGTGTGATTATGTGCTGCCTCTTAGCTTAGAAACGAACAGCATTTTAACACAGCTCCAGCGTTAGTAAAAATGGCTGCTTTTAAAGCATGAGGTTTTCCACCTTTTTATCTGCCCTTCTCAATGGCTTTATTTAGCACCAGCACTTCTTATATTTTCACACAGCCTTCAATAAAACTTCTAAGCATTGTTTGTACAAAACCACATTCCATAGATTCATCAGAGGACACTGGATTATCTTGATAAGACCCAATTTCCATCTCCTCCTCTGTGCTGTAAGGCTCAGGGCTTGGGACACGTTCTGGAACATTTAGCTGCACTTTCTTTAAAAGTTTAAAAAGCTTTTCCCACTTGAGATTCCTTCTCCCCTTTGGAACTGGGTCAGAACCTCTTGCCCTTCTTCCCCTTACTGAATCAATTTCAGGAAATGTTTGGTTTACCTGGCTTGCAGAAACCCTTCCTCTCCAAGGCTTTCTGAATTGTTTGGTTATGGGCTCAGAGCTTGAGCTGCTGTCTTCAGAGTCAGAAATGTAGTTCTGAATCTTGCCCCAGCTCCTTTCTTGCCTCTGGCCCTGCCACTTGCCTGGGCAGTTATGGCTGGTCCCTTTAGAATCACCAGGTCTCACAGCCCTGCAGTGCTGTCTCCTCTCTCCTGGCTTCTCTGGACTCCTGGAATTCCTTCAATTCTCTGCTTTCCTCTGCCTCTGTCCGTCTCCCCCTCACTTGCTGAGTGACGCAGTTTAAATGCTCTGTAGCCTGCTTCCTTCTCTGGCCCCACCCTCTCTCTCCCTGCAGCTGCTCTGGAGACTGGGTGTGGCTTCAGGCTAGCTCTGCAAGTGTGTGTTTTAGTTTCACTTTCTCTCTGGGACCTATGCTTAGGTGAGCCCATCCCCCACTTATGGAAAAAACCCTCTTTTTTCTCTCTTTCAGAGGGCTGTGCTGCACCCGCATCACCACATATCCCCCCCTTAAGCTATTACAGGCTGGCGCCACAACCCGCGCACAGCTTGTAATCCTAGATAGGGCATCTGCGTTGGTATGGAGCTTCCCGGCCCTATGCTGTATTCGAAAATCAAATTCCTGGAGGGCCATATACCAGCGTGTCAAACGTGCATTACTGTCCTTCATTTTGTTTAACCACTGCAATGGGGCGTGATCCGTTACTAACAAAAACCTCCGTCCGGTTAAATAAAAGCATAACGCCATTACAGCCCACCTTTTTGCAAGGCATTCGCGTTTGATCGTCGAATATTTCCTCTCCGGAGGGGTAAGTTTACGGCTTAAAAACATCACGGGATGTTCTGTCCCCTCGTGTTTCTGCGACATCACCGCTCCAAGGCCCGTTTCTGAAGCATCGGTTTGGACGATAAAAGGTTGGTTAAAATCCACTCCGCGCAAAACCGGTGCTTCACACAACTTTTCTTTTAACACTTTAAAGGCTTGTTCCGCGATCCCAGACCACTGCAACTGTGTAGGGGCATTCTTTTTAAGCATTTCGGTTAGAGCTGCACTCTCAGTCGCGAAATGCGGGATAAAACGGCGGTAATAGCCAATTAAACCCAAAAAGCTCCGAAGCTGCTTCTTCGTCTGCGGCTTCGGGAACGTCTTAACGCTCTCCACCTTATCCAGGAGCGGTTTTACTATGCCGTGGCCGACTAAGTGACCCAAATATTTTACCTCAGTCGCGCCACACATGCATTTAGCTGGGTTTACCGTGAGACCTGCTTGCCTCATCGCCTCCAACACATCCTTGACCCGAACCAAATGTTCATCCCACCGCGAGCTATGGATGACAATGTCATCCATATACGCCGTCGCGTAAGACTGGTGTGGGCGGAGGACCATGTCAATCAACCGTTGACACGTCGCTGCGGCCCCGTGAAGACCAAAGGGCATCCGACGAAATTGGAATAGTCCAATTGGAGAACTAAACGCAGTTTTTTGGCGAGATTCCCTGGTGAGGGGAATCTGCCAATACCCTTTGGTCATGTCTAAAGTGGTTAAATAGGTGGCCCGGCCCAAACGATCCAAAAGTTCCTCTATTCGAGGCATAGGGTAGGTGTCAAACCTGGAGATGTCATTCACCTTGCGGAAATCTATACAAAAACGTAATGACCCATCAGGTTTTGGCACTAAAACTATGGGATTGTTCCAGGGGCTTTTAGACTCCTCAATTATCCCCATCTTCAACATCTCTTGGACCTGCCTTATGACCTCAGCGTGCTTTGCCTCAGGGAGTCTATAGGGACGTTGGCGGACTATTTCGCCATACGGGGTGACTATCTCGTGTGCCTCCAGTTTTGTCTCCCCTGGTAAAGGAGTAAGGACATCAGAGAACCCACCTAGCAATTTGGACATCGCCTCCTGCTGAGCCAATGAGAGACCCTCTCCCATCCTAAGTACCTGCTCTGCTTTACCATCCACCAGCTGTGGGCCCAAATCCTCCTCCTCTCTCTCCACACAACTGGCAGTCAAGCCTTTCATCTCGGCCTTGCCAGTGGAGCCAAAGCCTCCCGAACCCCGGGCAGTAGGGGTCAACTCATCCACCTCTTTTATGGGCGGGAACCCCACCCGCTCACAAATCAACTGGGCGATGCGATCCTCCACACCCACCCTAAAATTCTCCCGTGCAAAATTAAACAGGAGTACCTTTATGGATCCCCGGTAATCTGGATCAATGACCCCTGCCCCCACGTCAATAAAGTTTTTAAGAGCAATGCCTGAGCGAGGGGCAATTCGTCCATAACAGCCAGGCGGTATTTCCACCTGGATGCCTGTCTCTACTAGGGCCCTCCCCTGTCGTGGTACGACAATGTCCACCGCACTGCAGAGACCAACCCCTGCAGCCTGTTCTGTCGCCCGTTTCGGCACCTTAGCCTCCGGGGTGGTCCTACAGAACCTAAGTATAAATTTAGGCTTTGGGTCAATTTTTTCCCTCTGGGGCTCTTTCTTTCTTCCCTCCCTGTTTAACCGTGGTTCCAAATAAAGGAGCGGGTAGAAAACTGGCTCTTCCCTTCCTGGGAATGTTTTTTGAGGGGGTAATCAATTCTCCCTGAAAAGATTTCCCTGGCCTAGGGTCTTTCTGAGGGTCACTTCCTTTTTCTAAAGGCTTAAAGCCTGTGCGGGTAGTTATCATACCTGCCCTGTTTTCTTTTAGCCTGGGGTCAGCAACCTTTCCTATCTGGGGTAAGGCTTTCTCCCTGGCTGAGTTATCTTCTTGTGAAAAGGTAGCTGGTTGGTTGGTTTTTCCCTGCAACTCCTCAGCTAAACCTTTTCTGAATTGTGGCCAGTCACGGCCTAGGACTACCTCATGTGGAAGCTTGGGTACTATAGCCACATCTATTTGCTTTTTAATGCCTAAACCTTCTATTTCCACAGTCTGTATGGGATATGTAGAGGCAGCGCCATGGACACTGCGAATCCTGATATGATTTCCAGAGGTCTGTGGTGAGGGTTTGTCTTTCGCCTCTATTTTCTGCCACAGCCTCTGAGATATCATCGATTGGTCTGCGCCTGAGTCCAATAATGCCTCAGTTGGGATCCCTTCCACTTCTACCATTAACAGGAACCCTTCTCCTGCATCTCTGTGATGGGTGATTACAAAGGCTTTTTTGGCTCTACAATCTCTTTTAAGATGACCAAACTCTCCACACATGAAACATTTTCTCTGTGCACTATACCCTTTATCCACAGTCATACTTTCCTTCCCAAAGCTTTCAAGCTTGGCCTTCCTTTCTAGTGACTCCAGCTTTTCATTCTTAAAAACACCTTCTTTCTCCGGGCTTAACTTATTAGCCTCTAGAAAGCGGTCAGTCAGTGCAATGGCTTCCCGAGTGTTTTTACAATCCTGGAGGACTAGGAAAGTTTGCACATTGCTTGGTACAGATTCCATAAACTGTTCTAAGATTACAGTATCTAATATGGATTCCAAATCCTTAGCCTCTGGCATAAGCCATTTGTACACTAAGCTTTTTACTCTATAATAAAGTGCTTGAGGTGTCTCACCTAACCTCAATTTACAAGAACGTAACAGCCTGCGATAGACCGTGGGGTTTAATCCCAAGCGATCCTTAACAGCTTGCTTTACTTCTTTGTAATCCATAACTAGACTAGCAGGCATGGCCCTGTAGGCCGCTAAAGCTTCGCCCGTGAGAGAAGCGGCGAACCTTAGCGCCCACTGTTCCTTTGGCCACCTAGCCAGAAGAGCTATTCTCTCAAATGCCTCAATATAGTCATCAACATCATTGTCTCTAGTGAGGCGTCCACACGAGAAAGTCCCAGTACCTGGACAGTCCCACCCCTGGAAATCTGCCCCTGAACCTGGTAGTCCTTGCAGCTTCTTCCTTTTTTCCTTGCGCTGCAAGCCAGCTGGACATCATCTCTAGTAGTGGTGCTTGTTGGGCTTGAAACATTGCCTTTGCCTGTTCTAGGCTCTGCGCTGACATCTCCCGTTGTCTGTCAAACTGGTTAGCAACCCAGTCCAGGATGTCGCGATTCTCCATTGCTCCGGTAGCACTGTGAAGAAAACACAAGAGAACAAACACCAAGTGCGGTACTTCCTTATGTTCCCCCTTTCTTGGTGATCACTCCCCTACAGCCACCCTCTTACACCAGCCTTATCCAGCAATAACCCTCCAGCCTACAGGTTACCTGGCTCTGGTGCAGAGTCTCACTTTGTCAACCCTGTGGATCCTGAGTCCAGCTCCACTGCCACTCCGGATTTCCTCTGCTCCGCAGACCGGGCGTGTTGACAACAGCTGCTCCCAGGGGTTCTCTCCTCCTTCTGAGGTCAGGATCTCCTTTCTGGCGTGCCAAACTTGACCCACACGAAAAAAATCCAAGAACTACGCCACCTGTGGCGCCGTGGCGCCCTCCTAGGCGGCTGCCTAGTGGGGGCGACCGGTCATCACACTTGATTCTATGCTTCAACGTAGTAGCTGAGGCCCTTCTAGTGTAGTTGTGGGCTTATTATTAAAGCAGTCCGAGTGGATGAGGCTGACACAGGAAAATTTGTTATTTTTTTTTTTTTTTCTTTGCAGCGTCAAATTGGCAACAGGCCTTGATAAAGGTTCCCAAAACAGCAAACAGAAAGAAGGGTAATTTCTCCAATAAAAACTTTCCAAAAGAGACATTCAACTGCTCTAGCAAAGCAGTTTCTTCACTCTTTGCTTTTTAACTTAAATTCTTCTTCACTTAAGCAAAACAGTTTAAACTCTGTTACATGCACAGTCCAGCAATCTTCTCAGCTTCTCCCAGCTGCTACAAACCAGCATGTGATTATGTGCTGCCTCTTAGCTTAGAAACTAACAGCATTTTAACACAGCTCCAGCGTTAGTAAAAATGGCTGCTTTTAAAGCATGAGGTTTTCCACCTTTTTATCTGCCCTTCTCAATGGCTTTACTTAGCACCAGCACTTCTTATATTTTCACACAGCCTTCAATAAAACTTCTAAGCATTGTTTGTACAAAACCACATTCCATAGATTCATCAGAGGACACTGGATTATCTTGATAAGACCCAATTTCCATCTCCTCCTCTGTGCTGTAAGGCTCAGGGCTTGGGACACGTTCTGGAACGTTTAGCTGCACTTTCTTTAAAAGTTTAAAAAGCTTTTCCCACTTGAGATTCCTTCTCCCCTTTGGAACTGGGTCAGAACCTCTTGCCCTTCTTCCCCTTACTGAATCAATTTCAGGAAATGTTTGGTTTACCTGGCTTGCAGAAACCCTTCCTCTCCAAGGCTTTCTGAATTGTTTGGTTATGGGCTCAGAGCTTGAGCTGCTGTCTTCAGAGTCAGAAATGTAGTTCTGAATCTTTCCCCAGCTCCTTTCTTGCCTCTGGCCCTGCCACTTGCCTGGGCAGTTATGGCTGGTCCCTTTAGAATCACCAGGTCTCACAGCCCTGCAGTGCTGTCTCCTCTCCTGGCTTCTCTGGACTCCTGGAATTCCTTCAATTCTCTGCTTTCCTCTGCCTCTGTCCGTCTCCCCCTCACTTGCTGAGTGACACAGTTTAAATGCTCTGTAGCCTGCTTCCTTCTCTGGCCCCACCCTCTCTCTCCCTGCAGCTGCTCTGGAGACTGGGTGTGGCTTCAGGCTAGCTCTGCAAGTGTGTGTTTTAGTTTCACTTTCTCTCTGGGACCTATGCTTAAGTGAGCCCATCCCCCACTTATGGAAAAAAACCTCTTTTTTCTCTCTTTCAGAGGGCTGTGCTGCACCCGCATCACCACAATACCCATGCATTTTATATAATACATGCATGCCTCGCAATGGCACCTCCACTCAAACTGTGCCCTGGGAACACCTAGGTGCAGATTGCATAAACGCAGCTATATCTTTCTGTGCACCTACTTTTTTTACAGGAGCATGCAGCCATGCAATTTAATGAAAGCCCATTTCTGTTTTACATGCAAAAAAACACAATGGCGCCTACATTGATTTATAAAATAGGTGTCCTTCCTGAACTTTTCACAAAGTCATCCTTAGTGCCATCCTGTCCACTAGGTGGCTGCCTAGGGGCAGAACTCTGTGGGCAGCACAATGCCGGCGGCAGGCCATGTGCTTTGGTAAATATGGCTGCAGCTTTTGACCCCCCCCCCCGACAGGAAGCTGCGTCAGAGGGGGGTCAGAAGCAGCTGGCCATGTGTGCTCAAGCACATGGCTTGCCACAGACGCTGCTGCCAAACGAAGCCGTCCCTCCCCTAACCTGCTGACAATTGGCAGTGGCAGCTCAGCACAGCATGGGGAGGGGGTGCGGCACAGCCAGGATTCTGCCTGGGGCAGAGGAAACCCTTGGGCCAACCCTGGGCATCCTGTTAATATGTGGGCTTTTGATGTGTGCCCACCACCTTTTTTCTTATCTTTTTCTCAATAATGTCTTGGGGTTTTTTGTTTTAAACGAGTTTTATTTATTTAAAAGTATTTATATACCAGCTTTTCCTTAAATCAAGGTGTTACATTGAACTCTAAGGAGGTCATTCCGAGCCGCGTTTAGCTGGGATGTACATCCGGGTCAGACGGCACTAAGGAGCAGTGATCACGCTGAAGCAAGAACAAACCAACCAAGGGCGTGATTGATGGGAAAGACAGAGTCCTTTATTGAAACTCAGGCCGCCCGACACAGGCCGTGTTTCGCTACCCTTCGTCAGGGGCTGGCCAGGCACAAACAACTCTGTTGTGGACTTTGGAAAGTATCACACCATGCTAGTTGTGGTAAAATCTAAAAGAACACTGTTACTTGAAAGGAACTGCTGTCCAAAGAGTCAGACGGCAGTTCCTTTCAAGTAACAGTGTTCTTTTAGATTTTACCACAACAAGCGTGGTGTGATACTTTCCAAAGTCCACAACAGAGTTGTTTGTGCCTGGCCAGCCCCTGACGAAGGGTAGCGAAACACCGCCTGTGTCGGGCGGCCTGAGTTTCAATAAAGGACTCTGTCTTTCCTATCAATCACGCCCTTGGTTGGTTTGTTCATCCGGGTCAGACGTCCATCCCCGCTAAACGCCCAGGACCATATCCCCTGCCCAAAGCTCCCCGCACATTGTGGCGCTCCCTACCATCTAGGCGGTTGCCTATAGGCAGGGGTGTGCCATCTAATGTCCCTTTTTAATATGGGCTCCAGAGCTAGTGCTTCTGGGAATTGTAGTTGCGTGAAAATAAAAGGAATCCAAGGGTTGAAGGCAAACACAGGAAATTTATTGTGTCTTTTCCTTTGCACAGAACTTTCTTTGAAGCTCAACACATGTTAACAAAAATAGGATGTACTCTCCAACAAACGAAGTTCCAGTCAAACAGGATTCTGGCAGTGATAAATGTTACAGTGGCTTCATGCCGCTTGCTACACCAAAAGTGTTTCTTCCCAAAGTCCAACAGTTAGAAAAACAACTTAGCTGGTTGCAGCTAGCTTCCAGCAAAGGTATCAGCCTTCCCAAACTGAATAAAAACTTTAAACAAAGCTTCTTTTGCTTCTAGCTGTTTCTTAATCATTCAAATCAATCTTGAACCATTTCCTCTCAGCTCTAAACACCAGCAATTCTCCTTTTAAACATTTCCAGCATTCAAGACATAAGACAATCAGGTAAAATGGCTTCTGGCTTTTTTTTCTCAGTTTAAAAAAAGCCTACAGCCTCTTCTTTCTGTCTTCATACAAAAAGAACAATCCATCAAGGAGTCTAAAGAGTCTTGTTCCATATCATAAGGCTCTGTCTGCATGTCTTCATAATCAGACTCTGCTGTCTCCTGGCTTAACTCATGCTGAGGGGACGTAGGCTTAATCTCCTCTAAGAGTTTTAAGACCTTTTCCCCATCGGGACTTCTCTCTGTGCTCAGGGTTTTTAGAATGGCTGTAGAGACCCTTATCTCTCAACAAGCTGGACAAGGCTTCTAACTGGCTCACCTTGTCTTTCGTGACCCTTTCTCTTCACAGACCTTTCCAGAGGTAAAACTTTTCCCACAGACTCATGCAGGGCTGCTGCCGTACCTGGACTATAGTCAGCAACTCTCTCGGGATAGACTCTCCGGTCTCCAGACCGTGCTGCAATGCCTTAACAGCATGGGCTTCTCCCTGGACTGTAGTCCCCAGTGTGCTGGCTGCCTTGGGACTCCCTTCTGTGGCTGTCTCTGGAAAACCTCCCTCTTTCCTTTCCCCTGAAGGATCCTTTCCCTTCAGTTTGCCTCAGGAGTTCTTCTCCCTCCTCTCTCTTGGTAGGCTCCCTTCTTTCTGTTCCCTGGAGCTTAAATGTGTGTAGCTGCTCTCCCCATTCCAACTCCTCCCACAGGTGCTTCCTATTACCTTCCTGTGTTGCCATGGAGCTGGGCGTGGCCTGGACTCAGCAGCTCTGTGTGTGTGTTTTTTTTCCTTGGCTGCAGTTTCAAACCCCCTGCTCTCTGAACTCTCTCTTTGCTTGCAGGTAAAAGTTTGTTTTCCAGCTATTTCCATGGGCTCTGATGCCCCTTCATCACCACAACATACATAGAGATATGTGGGGAGTTCTGGACGGGGGCAGGAGGGGGTGTGCCAAGGGAGGAGCGAGAGTGGGTGGAGATACGACCCTGGAGATACATATTTATTTATTTAACTGTATTTATATCCCGCTTTTCATCGGGTCAAAGCGGTTTAACAAAGAAAGGGGAGGGGAAACAGTAATCAAGTCACAGAGGGGGGGGCCCCCAACACTGATGATCTGAACAGAAAGTAACGACTTAGACAATTGACATGAGTCCCTTAGTAGGTAGTTCTGGGGATATGTCAGAAAGTTTGGAAGAGCTGTCAGTGATGGGATCGTACAGGGCCGATCCTGAGGTTGGCCCTGTACGTCTGGGGTTACCAACATGGACAGGGGACTTATTCCACCTCCGAGGTGGAATAAGACCCCTGGACATTAGGGGACGATGGCACAGGGCCAGGTCAGTGTGGCGAGGGGGTGCAGGAGCTTTCCCGCAGCCCGACCCTGCCTTTGGAAGGCCGCATTAGGGGTCAGGCTGCGGGGAAAGAACTTTGTTGCGGTGGCCGGGGATCACGGCTCCTTAATGGAGACGTGGTGCTATGGCAACATGACACCATGGTACCATGGCTCCAATAAAGAGCCTAGCTGAGTTAGCCAGGCAAGTAGCTGGACGTCTGGGGTGTCAGAATCGGGGCACCCCTCGGATGTCCAGCCACTGTGCTGTGATTCTGCTCCCACGGGAATATCTAGCCCCCGCAGGAGCAGAATCTGGTGCATCTCCAGGCCGTCCTGATTTCTGGACATCCAGACGGCCCAGACGTGCACCTTCAGAATGGGCCTCTAACTGTTTTACATTGTAGCAAGGTGTTTTGCAATCAACTCAAATTATATACATTATAACATTGTGGAGGAGTGGGATTGCACATCATACAGGAAGTCAATCTTAACAGTATATTTCATAACTTATTTCCATGCGTCTCTTATTTACAATTTGGGGTCATGTTTTGTGTTCGTGCAGTATTATTCATTATTCATTGTCTGGTGCTGCAATGGATGAAAAGCAAAGGTTGTTCTATGTGATAGTGCCAAAATGTTCAAACAGGAATGTCTTCAGCTTTTTTTCTAAAGTCCTTGTATTTCTGATATCTTCCAGGAGGGAGTTCCATAAGCTCGATGCATATAGCGATAAAGCCCTGTTGGATGTGGTCTTCATTTTGGAGAATTCAATTGGAGTAACTAACATGTTTTTGCCATTTGTTCTCGTTGGATGGCTTTGGGGATATCTTTTTATCAGATTTTGGAGTGATTCAGCTGATTCGTTTTGCAGTATTCTGAATATATTAATTGTTGCCTTGAACCTTGCGTGACTCTTGATCGGGAGCCAGTGTAGTTGGGCTAATGTTGGCGTGATGTGTTTGTTCCTGCGAGAATGTGGGCAGCTGTGTTCTGGACCATCTGCCCAGAATGGTAGTTAGCTGGAAGGCCTTGGTATATTGAGTTACAAAAGTCTAGTATTGATGTGACTACGGCTTGTAGGACCATTCTGATGTCATCAGTGGAGAAGTAACTGGCTAATACGTTTTGATGATTCTTGCCGATGTGTGTGCCGTGAGCTCCTATTATGTTGTGGTTACATCAGCAAGCGGGTGAGCAAGGCTGAGAGTGGGAAGGGATATACAGTGCATCCTTTTTCACTGAAACAAGTAGGTCTTAACTTTCAAGTCAAAAAAATGTATTGTTATTCCAATAAAAAAGTATCACCTTATTTTCATTTTGTGTTTTATTTTTATTTATTAACCATTAAAGTGAACTAGTATGGCAACTACACTGCTTTTTTGGTGATTTTGGTTAGCATACATCATTTAGATGAGGCCAAGGATTAAATGGAATTGTATAGAAACAGCTAATTGTCATGACTGTTTTTGATACTGAAGATTATGCTTCCTTTTCTATTCCTTCGAACCCAACAGAAGTTGGAAAGAACTATACAAAGGGAGCTGAGCAGAGCAAAATCTGTCTGTCTTTGGGGAGGGGGAATGCAAAATTACTCTGATATTAAACAGGAGGAGATTAAATTTGGCTTGGGGGAAAAAAAATCAGTGACAATGTCAAGTTTGGAAAAGGGTAAGATCCGACCAGGGGTTCCTGAGAAAGAATCCCTCAAATATGGCCCAATGCATTTTTATAGGAGGCGACGTTCAAGTTTCTGTAGCATAGAAGCTCACATACAATGGAACCATGGTACTTAGTGAATTGCTCCTTTTCTCCAGCCTCTCCAAACCCCACACTGTCCCCACCCCTGAAAACTAACTCCTGCAATTGTCCCAATCTCCAAAATGTCACCATCCTCAAAAAATATCCCAGCAATCTGCTCCTACCCCCAAAAATCTAGCCCCCCTCCCTGCAACTTTGCCATGGCTCCAGAAATTTGTCCTGCCTCCCGAATTCTACCTCTTGCAACTGCCACCAAATCATTCCCTAGCTGTGATATATATCTGAATAACTTAAAATGCAGTATTTCATCATCTTTGTTATTTCTACTGGTAAATCTACTGACCGAGCTCTACAACTTTCTTATTGGCCACTATATGTAATGACACCTCATATCTGCTGGCATGGGCAGGGCTAGATTAAGGCACTGAAAGCCAACATCATGTCTAGGGTCCAGGTTTTAGGGGAGCACTGTCAAATGTGCCCAAGACCAGGGCTGTCATGATCCAACAGACAAACTAAGCAGCTGCTTAGAGCTCCAACGTTCCTGGGGTACCCGCTGTTGCCACTCCGTTGGAGGGGGCAGAAATGGAGGATCATAGAGATAAGGAACAGCAACACGGTACTGAAGAGGTTGGCTAAGCACCGGGTTGCCATTTAAATGCAGGACTGCTGCTGCAGGTCCTGGAGAGGGGCGACAGAGGCAGAGGCAGCAGGAATGAGGCCCGCCTAGGGTGCTTCACATTCTTGCCCCGGGTCCTGTTCAAGATTCAGGTTAAGATTGACAACTGTCTGGCCATCTTCTAGGATTCTACTGGATGCTAGAAGGATGGTTAACATTTTTTCAGAGTTTAAAAACTATCTGCACCTCTTTAATCCTTCTCCGTCCTCCCCCACCTCCAAAGTGTGAGTGAGCCTGCCCTACCTGCCTCCAGTGTAATTATCAGCAGAGACTGTGGGTAGGATCCAGTCAACAGGAAGATTAGATATGCCTTAGTGGTTCAGACCAAAGGTCCATCAAGCCCAGTACTGTTTCCAACAATGATCAATCCAGGACACAAGTTATCTGTCAGGTTTCCAAAAAGCAGACAGATCCCACCCTGCTTGTCCCAGGGGTAAGCAGTGGATTTCCCTAGTCCATTTTAATAATGATTTCTGGGCTTTTCCTCCAGGAACTTGTCCAAACCTCTCTTAAACCCAGCAAATCTAATAGCTTTTACTACATCCTCCAGCAACGAATTCCAGAGTTTGATTATGTGCCGAGTGAAAAAATATTTTCTCCGATTAGTCTTAAATATGCTACACTGTAGCTTCATTACATGTCCCTAGTATTTCTACTTTTTGAAGAAGTAAACAACTGATCTACATATACTTGTACCATGACACTCATTTTATAGACCTCCATCATATCTCCCCCTCAGCTGTCAGTTTTCCAACTTGAAGAGCCCTAATCTTTTAAGCCTTTCCTTGTAGGGGTATCCTACCATCCTCTTCCTCTATCATTTTGGTCTTTCTTCTCTGTACCTGTTGGGTGGAGCACTGGAATGCAGCTCTAATCACAAAGGGAGGAAGGCAGATGGTGGAAGTTCCTGTGCTGTATGAATTTAGTTTCTGTATGTGGTGGGAGAAGTAAGAGAAATGAAGCCCTCCTCCCCACAAAACAAGGCCCCAATGCAATTCTATGGGAAAAGCACGTCCAACAGTTGTGGGATATAAACACTGACTCACAGTAAATGAGCAAATACAGACTTTCGCCTTTCAAAACAGCCCTCCCCTCTCAGTTCCTCTCCCCATCACAGAAACAGAGAACCAACACAGATATAAACATGCGCACATGCAAGCTGGGGGTAGCCAACCTGTCAGCATATGGCCGGCCTAGCTGATTTCCATAAGAAAGGTCTGTGGCTGGCAGGGCAGTAAATCAGCCAATATAAGAGTTGGTTTTCTGTCAACCTTCAGCTGGGATACCTAAATTTCATGAGCATCTATACTGTAATTATCACAGTTCACTCTGGTATTTGTTGCCGGAGGATGTAGTAAAAGCTGTTAGAGTAGCTGGGTTTAAGAGAGGTTTGGACAATTTCCAGAGTGGACTCCCCTGAGGGAGTGGATAACATGAGGAAAGATCTACAAGCTGGAAGAATGATCTAATGCTTGGCAGTTAAGATTTACTGTGAAGAAGTGCACCGTCATGCACTTGGGAAGCAGAAATCCAAGGGAATTGTATGCAATAGGGGCGAAAGATTGGTGTGCACGGACCAGGAGAAGGACCTCGGAGTGATTGTTTCTGAGGATCTCAAGGTGGCAAAACAGTGTAACAAGACGATGGCAAAAGCCAGAAGGATGCTGGGTTGCATACAGAGAGGAATTACCAGCAGAAAGGAGGCACTAATGCCACTGTAGGGAGGAGTAGCCTAGTGGTTGGGGCAAGGTACTTCAGGCCGGAAGGTCAGGGGTTCAAATCCCACTAGAGGACAGCAACCTTGGGCTGGAAGGACTGGGGTTTCTAGTCCCACAGATGCTCCTTGTGGTCTTGGGCAAGCCACTTAACCCTCCATTGCCCATGTTTCCTGTAAGTATTAGTGTATGTGTCTCATATCCCCGCGTGTTAAATGTATCCCCCAATTGTGTTGTGAACGCTTTGATTGAAGGATAAGGCGGTATACAAAAACTGTCTAAATAAAAAAATTAAAAAAATAAAAAACTGTACAAGTCGCTTGTGAGGCCTCACTTGGAATAGTGTGCCCAGTTTTGGAGATCATATCTCGCAAAGGACAAAAAGGCTGGAAACATTTCAGAGGAAGGCGACCAAAGTGATTTGGAGCCTGTGTCAGAAGACTTATGAGAAAAGATTTGAAGACCTAAATATGTACACTCTGGAGGAAAGGAGGGACAAGGGAGATATGATTCAGACCTTTAAATACTTAGAGTATTAATGAACAAACAGACCTCTTCTAAAGACGGGGAAGCTGTAAAACTAGAGGGCATGATATAAAACTGCAAGAGGGTAAACTGAAAGGCAATGTCAGGAAATACTTTTTCAGTGAAAGGGTGGTGGATGCTTGGAATGCCCTCCCAGTAGAAGTGGTGGGAGCAAATACAGTGACAGAATTCAAAATGGCACGGGACAGACACAGTGGATCCCTTTACAGCAACAGGATAAAATCAAAATACACTTAACTATCTCTTATATCTCAGTAAAAAGGGGTGACCTACATGGAGCGGCAGGTGCACTACTCTTGCCACCTTGCCGGGTAGACTAGATGGACCATATTGGTCTTTATCTGCCTTCATATACTATGTTATCCCCATTTTGCTCTAATAT
This sequence comes from Ichthyophis bannanicus, assembly GCA_033557465.1. Lineage (NCBI taxonomy): Eukaryota > Metazoa > Chordata > Amphibia > Gymnophiona > Ichthyophiidae > Ichthyophis > Ichthyophis bannanicus. The sequence goes on from CM066034.1 coordinate 922,015,845, forward strand.
ATGCAAGCGGTTTGGCTGCTGCTTTTAGATCTGTAATCCTGATGGGTACGATACCTCCTCCCTGCAGCTGCTGAGATGTGCGACAAACATTCACTGAACCATGGGGTTCTGAATAGACAGATCCCGGCGCAGTTCAAACATCAACCGTTTGAACTGTACAGGGCTCCACAGAGTGAACCTCACAGTTCAGTGAATATTTCAAATTGCAGCTGTAGGAGTGTTGGGCAGTACATCCCTGCATGTGCCCTGAACCTCTCTCAGCTCTGCCCTCTCTGAGGTCACTGCCATGCATCTCAGCTTGAGCCTGCATTGGGAGATGACATCACAGGATAGCTTGCCCAAGCATTGGTACTTCAACATTAGGAAGTAAATGATGCATTAAATTGGGCCACAGCTAAAATGTGGAGAGAGATAAGAAGAAACAGCATGTCACAGAGAGAAGCGGGATAAAGGAAGATAGCAAGGGCGAGGGCCCAAGCAGGCCCAGCGCGACCCACTATGCAAACTGTGCACCCGTGAGATAAATATCTGCAATCACTGATCCAAAAGCTACCCAACAGAAGTAGAAGAACAAGCTCCCTCAACAACCTTCATATCCCAACAATGAATACCAAAGCCAGTTCTACAGCTTTAAGAAGAGCTTTTCTCTGTTCACACTAGCAATATGGAACTCGCTCCCAGACAGCCTCCAAGCCACTACTGGACTTCAGAAAGAAACTAAACACTCACCTTTACCTGGAACATTTCCCAAATGATGAGACATAACCACCATTCCCCTAAACCCTAACGTCCCACAACTACCTATATACCTCTGACTGTAAATATTCCAAAGAAAAATCCCCCTCAAAGTTGTTTATCCACTACTTACCTCCTAATATTGTAAATAGTCCCTGTCTTATTTAATTTCAATTGTTATCACACATACATATGTTCCAGTGTTTACAGTTTCCTGTAATACCACTGCTAACCTTTTGTTATATGTAAGTTTTATGTAAAGCCATTGTTGGCATTTTGTTCCATGTAAACCGCTTAGACTATCAGATTTGCGGTATATAAACCTAGCTAGATAAATATATAAAATGAGTCCATCTGTAGAACAAGTGAGCAGTGGGATGGGCGCTGGCAGCACAGTCAACTGGAGTGCCAGCCAGTAGAAAGCAGCAAAAGGCAGACGGACAGGCAGTAAAAAGCCGTGTGGGGCTTTAAAACCTAGGCACACGCTGCACATCTAATGTGCAGCGCATGCGTGAGCTCCATAGTCTCACGCTGCTTTTTAGGGTCCTTTAGTTAACTGATCAGCCTTCAGCTAAGCAATCAGCGGCACTTCCTGTTCCAGCACCGCAATCGATTTTCTGAATGGTGGAGCCGCACGGGACAGGAAGTGCACCTGATCTCGTGGTTTGAGAGATCAGACCTGAACTTCCTGTCCCATGCTGCTCCACCATTCAAAGAGCCAATCGTGATGCAGGAAGCTGGTGAACCATGGTGTTCTGCACACAAAGGGTAAGAAATAGATGTCAGGAGAGGAGTTTAGGAGAGAGAGAAGTCTCAGGCCCCAGGGTTAGCAACAGACACTAGGTGAAGATTGATAGGGCCTGGAAAGGAAGACAGACAGACAGAGACTGGAGGAAGATATGAGAGAGAGAGAAACAGACAGGAGGGTTATGAGAGAGACTGGGTGAAGCTTGATGGGGCTTTAAGGGAGAGAAAGACAGACGGGGAAAACTGGGGGGATATAAGAGAGAGAGAGAAAAATTGGAGGAAGCCTGGGAATCGCGGTCATGAAAGAGAGCGACACCCACCCACCCTGAAATTCTAATGACAGACACACACACGCAGCCCCCAACATGCCCCCATGCATGCACCACCAACAGAACCCCGACACACCCCTTCACACAAACACAGCCTCTGACTTTCCTCATGACAGACACATGCACGCAACCCCATCACACCCCATGGCAGACAGATGCTCACATGCAGCCTGACACTTCCATGACACACACATGCATGAAGCCCTTGACAGTCCCCATGATAAATGCATGCATGAAGTCTGACACTCCTAACACATGCATGCACGCACCATCCAATACTCCTCATGACACACACAGATAGATGCATGTACCTCTCAGTGCTTCCACTGACACCCACAGCTACCCCTCAAAACACACCCATGACACATCCCACACACACAGAGCCCCTGATACTCTCCATGACACACCCACTCATCTAACTCCTGATATCATCAGACACTTCCTGTGAGAGAGACATATGAATACCTCACATGTCTGACTCTGGAAACGGGGGAAACGCACCATTGTGTTACACTGCAAGTGCACACTTTTCAACTTGGTGACGGTAAATGGCAAGGTAAGGGAGAGACTGGTGCTGTGTGAATCCTGCCATTATGTTCTGGCACGTTTGCTATGAAATCGACTGGTCTTTTTGCAGAGTTTTATAGTACTTCATGTATATGGTAGCTGGCACTGGAGGGAAGTCAAGTAGAATTCTGGTAGCCTCTCTCTAATGTCACTGCACATGTAAATGATGTTCAGACTCATACACTTATTAAGTTATTATTGGGACTGACCAATTGATAGAGGCATGAACCTTAATAAATTTTTTGGTCTATAAGGTGTCACCTGCCTCTGTCATTTTTGCTACTCCAATCATGCGCAGCTAACCCCCAGAAAATTGTCATCATGTGAGGCAAAAGAGAGGCTTGCAAAGGGCTCCATCAGAATCCACTGGGACTGGGGGTGGAGGGGGGGGGGGGAGGGCAGCACAATAATCACTTGCACAGGACTGCCCTGGGGCCCAGCATAGAGAAGGGGGAGGGGTTGGTAATGAGGAAGAGGTCCAGCAAATGATGGAAAGAAACAGGGAAGTAATGATGAAAGCAGGAAAAGGGAGGAGGCACCAGACAAACCAGAACAAAAATTAAGAACACCCAAACTGGGTTACAGGTGCTGGGTTGGCAGGAGAAAGATTTAGAGAGTAAACAATCGATTCACATTTAGCTGTTCCACTCCACTCGTTATTTTATAGACCTCTATCATATCTCCCCGGAATCATTTCTTCTCCAAACTCTAGAGCTCAAACCTCTTTAGCTGTTTTCATAGCAGTTGTGCCATCCTCTATCATTTGGGTCATCCTTCTCTATACTTTTCTAATTCTGCTATATCGTTTTTGAGATGTGGCGACCAGAACTGTAGGCAATACTCAAGGTACAGTTATACCACAGAAGAGAGGCATTTTGATATTTTTTGAAGAACGTATTTTAGCTTTGGATCTTGCTACATTCTATCTTCTACCACTGCTAAATATTTAGCTAGCTCTACAAGGCGTATGCAGTGTTGCATAAATGTAGAAGAAACACTCCCTGCTCTGTGGTGCTCACTATCTAGTAAGACACTGAAGATGGAAAGACAGACAAACATGGCTCGTGTTAGTTAAGCATTTTCTCTCTCCTTCACTTTCTCCATGGACAGATGGCCGATCACAGAGGAACCTTAATGGAATCTATTGTATATTCTGTAATAGGAACTTTTGTTAGAGGGGAAATAGAGCAAATATGATTTGAAAGCAGGGAAGACTACATGCCTCAGACATAAAAAGCAAGGCTGTGGTGTATTACAAGAACTAGATATCTCTCCTGGAAAGGGGAAACTTGCAGTCAACAAGAGCTAAACGTACACCTACTGTTATGTATGTATGAATGTATGGAACCGGCTTCGATTTTTAGATATCAAAACAAAAACAAGTAAGTAAACCAGTGTCAGAATAAAACTGATACAGAGACATGTGGGGTTCCCATTTCAGTGACATGAACTTATTAAAATGAGTCTCAGTTCCTCCTCCTCCCTTTCCTCCATCCCCATTCTCTGCAGCACCCTTCTTCCAAGTCGTTGCCAGAGTCGCCATTCTGCTTAGAGACCATCAACTGCAAGGCAGCGACTGACTCATTGGGGATGGGTGAAGAAAGCCCTCAGGGTAAATAAAACATGAAATACCTCTGTAGAAATTGGTAAATGGGCAATATCTGGAAAATGGTGTGTACAAATGCCCATAGTATAGGAAATAAGATCCCAAGTGTTGAGGGTTTAATGGAAGAGGCTGACTTGGATTTGGTGGTGGCTATGGAGACATGGTTCACAGGCAACCGTGACTGGGATGTGATTATACCAGGCTATACTTTATTCAGGAAGGACAGGGTAGGAAGAAGGGAAGGAGGAGTGACACTATATGCAAAAAATAATATTAAAGCTATAGAATTACAGGCTTAAAAGGGAATTAGGAGGCACTGTGGGTTAACCCAGAAAGAGGGAAAGGGAAATCCATTTGCACTGGTGTTACATACAGATCTCCCTCACAGGGCGAAGTGGATGGAGATTTAAAAGACATATACAGTATTGCCATGAAAGGAGAAGTGCTACTGATAGGTGATTTCAATATTCCGAATGTTGATGGCACATCCCTGCTGCAGTGTCAATCTAGAAGTAAGGAAATCCTAGATTCTCTATAGGGAGAACTACTCCGATAATGGTAACAGAATCTACAAGTGAAGGGGCCATACTAGACTTGGTGCTTACCAAAGGGGAAAGTATTTCTGATGTCCTAGTGGGAGATCATCTCGCATCCAGTGACCACCAGAAGGTGTGGTTCAGAATTATGACTAGGGCTGATAAAATCCATTCAAAAGCGAGGGACTTAGACTTTAGGAAAACTAAGTTTGCCAAGATGGGACAATACCTCAGAGTCGTTAGTGGGATGGGAACAGTTGTGGGATGTAGAAATGCAATGGGCAAAACTGAAAGGGGATATTTTAAGGGCAACCAACCTTTTTGTTAGAAAGGTAAATAAACATAAAAGGAAGAGACAACCACTATGGTTCTCAAAAGTAGTAGATGAAAAGGTGAAGAAAAAGAATGGCCTTCATAAAATACAAGAGATCACAGAAAGAGGAAGACAAGCATCTATACTGTATTTGGAAAAACTTAAAGAAGCTAGGAAAGTAGTCAGGAAAGCAAGATACAAAAAAAAAAAAGAAATAGCTAATGCAACAGGATAAAATCAAAATAAGCATAACTCTCTCTTATATCTGAACAAATAGGGGGTGACCTACATGGAGCTGTGGGTACACCCCTAAACAAAGGCAGGGGAGAGGTGACCTTCACAGACTGGACAGACTAGATGGATCATACTGGTCTTTATCTGCCGTCATATACTATGTTAAGACATTTTTCAGATATATTAGTGAGAGAAGAAAGTGCAATAGTAGTATTGTCAGACTCAAGGGTGAAGGGGAGGAATATGTAGAAACTGATGAGGATAAAGCGGAATTGCTTAATAAATATTTCTGTTCTGTGTTCACAAATGAAGGGCCCGGAGCAGGACATCAGAAAACATCCACAAATATGAACAGAAGTGAAGGGGATCTTGAACAAATTCCAGAAGACTGTTTGTGAGTAACTAGCTAAACTAAAAGTAGACAAAGTGATGGGACCAGATGGGATACATCCAAGAAAATTGAAGGGAGACATTCTAGCGACTCTACTGATTGACCTTTTCAATGCTTATTTTGAGTCCGGAGTGGTCCCTGTGGACTGGAGAAAGGCACATGTGATCCCTTTACACAAAAGCAGAAATAAGGATGAGGTTGAGAACTACAGGTTGGTTAGTCTAACCTCTGTGGTGAGTAAATTATTGGAAATGCTGCTAAAACAGATGATAGTGAGGTTTCTGAAGTCCAATGGATTGCAGGATCCAAGGCAGCATGAGTTTACCAGAGGCAGGTCTTGTCAGACAAATCTGATTTCTCTGAGTGGGTGACCAGGAAGTTGGACCGAGGGAGAGTCCTAGATATGGTGTACTTAGATTTTAGTAAAGCACAGTTACTTACCTGTAACAGGTGATCTCTGGGAACAGCAGGAATGTCTTCACATATGGGTACGTCGGTACCGACGGAGCCTGCACGGGAACGCTCCCCAGCGTCCAATCAGAAAGCTTTTGGGAGCATCCCACAGCGCCTGCGTGCTGCCTTCCCGCCTTTCCAACTGTCTCTCCTCAGTTGAGTTTTATAGCTGAGACAAAGAGGGAGAGAGAGGGAAAGGAAGAGAGATAGAGAGAGAGAGACAACTCCTAGGGGAGGTGGGTGGGTTGTGAAGACTTATTCCTGCTGTTCCCAGAGATCACCTGTTACAGGTAAGTAACTGTGCTATCTCCAGAAACAAGCAGGAATGAGTCTTCACATATGGGGACTCCCTAGCTTTTGATGCCAGGGAGAGCGCCCAGAAGTTGTGTGACCCTGGGACAGGGCTGAACTTCCCCACCTGGATCTCTGGCATCCCCTGAGGGATGGCGGGTAGGAGTTGATTAAGTATGGAACAGGTGTTTGAGAACAGCCTGACCAAACAAGGCATCCCGGCGGGAGTCCTTGTCTAAGCAGTAATGGGCTGTGAAGGTATGAATTGAGGCCCAAGTGGCTGCTCGACAGATGTCGTCGATAGACACAGAGTTCAGATGAGCCATTGAGGTTGCCATGGCTCTCATTGTGAGCTGTGACATGGCCGTCCAGAGAAATGTTCTTGCTCTGATAGGCGAAAGAAATACATTGGGCAATCCAGTTGAAAAGAGTTCTCTTGGAGACTGGTTGTCCCAAATGAGAAGGATCAAAAGCAACAAAGAGTTGGGAAGACTTTCTATGTTGCTGTGTCCTCTGTAAGTAAAAAGCCAGAGCTCTTTTACAGTCCAGGGTATGAAGATTCCTCTCTGCAGGGGATGCATGAGGCCCTGGAAAAAAGACAGGTAGGTAGACCTCTTGGTTGAGGAGAAAAGGCGAGACCACCTTAGGAATAAAATGTGGATTAGTCCTAATGACCACCTTATGATGGAATCTTGTATAAGGTGGATTAGCTACTAGTGCTTGCAATTCACTGATGCGGCATGCTGATGTGATTGCAATGAGAAAGATAACCTTCCAAGAAAGGTATTTCAAGGAGGTAGTAGCTAAAGGTTCAAAAGGCGGCTTCATAAGCTGACCAAGAACCAAATTTAAGTCCCATGCCACCGGTGGTGGTCTAATGGGAGGCTATGTTAAAAGGCCTCTCATGAACCTTGCTACAAGGGGATGAGAGGAAACAGGTTGTCCATCTAGAGGCCTGAGTGAAGCTGCAATAGCACTCAGATGGGCTCTTACTGAATTTGTCTTAAGGCCTGCATTAGACAGATGTAGGAGATACTCCAGCAACGATTCCAGAGGTATGGCACGGGGGTTAAGACTCCTTCCAGAACACCAGATGGTAAACCTTTTCCACTTGAAGGCGTAAGAACATCTAGTGGAAGGTTTTTTGGAAGCTTGAAGAACATCTTTCACTTGCTGAGAAAGAGGAAGATCCTGGAGATCTAGGCCTTCAGCAACCAAGCCCTGAGATGCAGAGACTGGGGACTGGGATGCCACATCTTTCTGTCCTCCTGAGAGAGGAGGTCTGGAGCAGACCCTAACTCTAGGGAGGGAGCTTGAGAGAGATGTAGAAGCAGAGGGTACCACACTTGCGGTGGCCAATGTGGAGCTATGAGAATCATGTGGCCTCTGTCTCTCTGAAGCTTGAACAGGGTTTTGGGAATTAGGGGAATGGGTGGAAAGGCATACAGGAAGTCTTGACCCCAGTGAAGGAGGAAAGCATCCCTTGCCTGAGCCCCCTGAGCCAGAGTTCTGGAACAGAACTGGGGAAGTTTGGCATTCCAAAGACTTGCAAAGAGGTCTATGTCTGGGGTTCCCCAAATTTGAAAAGTTTTGGACACCTGGTCCATATGTAGGGACCACTCGTGTGGAAGCAGAACGCGACTGAGTCTGTCCACCCAAGAGTTTTGAACCCCTGGAAGATAGACTGCCAGAAGATTAATGTGATGCTCTCTGGCGAGGGCCCACAGTCGCAGAGCTTCATTGCAAAGCGACAGAGAGCCAGTTCCCCCCTGCTTGTTTACATAGAACATGGCTACCTGATTGTCCGTGTGGATAAGGACTGTCTTGTTGTTGAGCAGGGTGTGGAAAACTCGTAGAGCAAGGAAGATTGCTCTGAGTTCCAAGAGATTGATGTGGAGACAAGTCTCCTGTGGGGACCAGATGCCTTGGGTGGAGAGGTCCTGAAGATGAGCTCCCCAGCCCATTGGAGAAGCATCTGTTGTAAGAGTTGCCTGGGGTAGAGGCTGTTGAAAAGGACACCCCAGCAAAAGGTTCTGAGGGGACTTCCACCACTGGAGGGACAAAATGAGGCGACTTGTGTTTGCTATTTTGTCTGACAGGCAGCCTAATGCCTGGGTCCAATGGGTGGATAAAGTCCACTGAGCTGCTCTCATGTGAAGGCGAGCATATGGTACCACATGAACGGTGGAAGCCATGTGGCCTAGCAACTGTAACATCTCTCGAGCAGTGAGTAGGGGTTTCAACTCTGCTTGAGAAACTAACTGCATCAAGCGAAGGCAACGGGCCTGGAGAAGAAAGGCCCTTGCCTTTGTGGTATCCAGCAGTGCCCCTATGAACTCCAGGGACTGAGTAGGGATCAAATTGGATTTTGGGATGTTTATTACCAGCCCTAAGTATTGATGGATACGCATTGTGCAGGTTAGAGCAGTCCTGGCCTCTGATTGAGTGGGAGCTCGAATGAGCCAGTCGTCCAGGTAGGGGAAGACAAAGATTCCCAGAGTGCGTAGAAAAGCAGCAACCACTGCCATGCATTTCGTGAACACCCTTGGTGCAGAGGCCAGGCCAAAGGGGAGCACTTTGTATTGATAGTGCTTCTCCTGGAAAAGGAACCAAAGGAACTTTCTGTGAGTTGGATGGATAAGAACATGAGTGTATGCATCCTTGAGATCTAGAGAACAAAGCCAATCCTGACTCTGAAGGTATGGCAGCAGAGTTCCTAGAGAAACCATCTTGAATTTTTCTTTGACTAGGAATCTGTTCAATTCTCTGAGATCTAAAATGGGTCTGAAGCCCCGTTTTCTTTGGGATAAGAAAATAGGGAGAGTAGAACCCTGTGCCCTGTTGATGAGAGGGCACTTCCTCTACTGCCCCTTGGGCTAGAAGAGTGGCAACCTCCTGCTCTAATAGGCTGAGGAGGGAGGCTGGAGAATTGAACTGGTGCACTCTTGTGAGAGGGGGCAAGCTGGAAAAATGAAGTTTGTACCCCTCTCTTATGATAGAGAGTGTCCACTGCTCTGCTGTGATTTGCCGCCATCTGGGAGCAAAGTGACAGAGCCTTCCTGGAATGGTAGAGGGCTCTGGTCCTTCTAGAGCCAGGAAGGCTAAGTTCTCTAGCAGAAAGTCAAAGGCCCTGAGGGGGCTGAGACTGCTGAGCTGGAGCAGGCCTCGCAGCCTTTGCCTTGGTCTGTTTGGAGGATTGCTGACGTTTGGAAGGGAACTGAGCTGCAGTAGATGCTCTCTGACTATAAGCAGGATAGGATCTTTCCTTTTTTGAAAAAGGTGTTTTCTTGAACAACCTTTTCTTAGCAGGAGCAGCTGAAGATTTGGATAGTCTATCCAAAGCAGAATTTTCAGCATCCATCTGATTGGCTTTTGCTTGCCAATCCTTACCAAACAGATTTTCACCTGTACAAGGGATATTTCCCAATTCATCTTGGACCCAGGTCTCCAAATCAGATGCTTGAAGTCAAGCTATCCTACGTGCTCCTATAGCTATAGCTGAGGCTCTGCTTACGCATTCAAAGGAATCGAAAGCTGCACAGTTGGAGAATTTGGAGATATCCTGGGCATGTTTGAGCCCAGAGAGAAATTCTTGCCTTTTATTGTCAGACATAAAAGGACTTAAAGTTTGCAAATGGTCAGTGACTTCTTTTAAGAACATGCCCATGTAGAGACTATAAGAATTAATTCTCGCAGCAAGCATGGAACCTTGGAAGACTCTTCTACCAAAAGCATCCAGGGTTCTACATTCACGTCCCGGAGGATTAGAGGCATGTCTCTTGGCACTTCTAATCTTTTTCATTGCAGACTCCACCACAATAGAGTGGTGAGGAAGCTGGGTTTTATGAAAACCAGGACAAGGAGGGACACGATACATGGTGTCCAACCTGCGAGAATGAGGAGAGGTGGTTAGAGGTGCTTCCCACATCCTTAACATGAGATCATATAGAATCTCATGAATAGGCAAGGTAGCTGCCTCTTTAGGAGTTTTAGGATATTGTAGAATATCTAACTCCTTAGCTCTAGGCTCTGACTGAGGCTACTGTAATAGAGAGACCCCGAGCCACCTCTCTGATAAAGTCCTGAAAAGACAAGTCTTCTGGAGGAGACATCCTTCGTTTAGGAGAGGACTCCTCCTGTGGAAGAAGCATCGCTGCATCGACAGACCCTTCAGAATCCTCAGAGTCAGAGGAATCGAAGTATCGTCTGTCAGGATGCTCTTGCAAAGCCCGATACCCGTACCGACCGAGGTCGGTATCGGGAATCATCTGTACCGGGGTATCGGTACCGGAAGGCTGCAGAGGGCAGGGTACCGACATGGCTGACACCGATGTCGATGCCACCGGTACTGGGATCGGTACCGATGGCGATACCAGAGCCGTTACCTGCGGAGTAGTCTGTTGCGGTACCACGGGCGTCGATGCCACAAGGAAAGCCGCCAGACTGCGTTCCATGGACAGAATCCTCTGATCCATCGACGCTGCCAATGCCTGGAAGTCAGTACCGGTGGAGGTCACCGGTACCCCAGAGCATGGCGCCATCTAGATCGTCCTGGAACCCCGATGATGATGCTTTAGAAGCCGAAGCCTCCCGCCGGGGTAATTTTGCCGGTGCAGAATCCTCGAGGGCAAGGCCAAAGGCATCTCGATGCTTAGAAGGAGATTTGCCCTTTGAGGACCGGCTGGATTTATGTTTAGTTACCTGAGATCCATGTGAGGAAGAAGCAGCCCTAGAAGACGTCGATGCCACCGAAGCCACATCAGAGGGAAACAGGGTACTGAGCTTGGCAGCTCGGTTCTGTCGACCTCTCTTAGACATCATGGAACAGGACACACACTCTTTAATGGAATGGTCAGGGCCTAAACATTTGAGACACCAGTCATGGGTGTCTGTGACGGATATAGTACCGCCACATTTTGTGCACTTCTTAAAATCTGAGGCAGGTTTTTCCATATTTAAGGAAAAAGGTTTTGGGCCTAAGGCCCAAAACTGAAGTACACCTGAAGGAAAAATTAGAAGGTCTTTTTTTTTTTTTTAAGAAAGAAATAAGAACCGGCGGTACCGGTATAGCGTCGAGGAAGGCAGACGCGTACGGAAAAGAAATAAAGAAAAAAATAAGGAAATTCTTCTGCGGTGACAGGAACACGACCTGCTGGCTCCACGGAAAAAGAACAACTGAGGAGAGACAGTTGGAAAGGCGGGAAGGCAGCACGCAGGCGCTGTGGGATGCTCCCAAAAGCTTTCTGATTGGACGCTGGGGAGCGTTCCCGCGCAGGCTCCGTCGGTACCGACGTACCCATATGTGAAGACTCATTCCTGCTTGTTCCTGGAGATAGCCTTTGACACTGTTCTGCACAGGCAACTTATAAACAAACTGTGCATCCTAGGGATGGATCCTAAAGTGACAAACTGGGTTAGAAATTGGTTGAGTGGGAGGCGATAAAGGGTACAGGTAAATGGAGCTCACTCTGAGGAGGTGGTTATGAGTGGTGTGCTACAAGGATCTGTCCTTGGTCCGACTCTTTTTTAACATCTTTGTTAGTGATATTGCGGAAGGGCTTTTGGGTCAGGTTTGCCTCTTTGCAGATGATACCAAAATCTGCAATAGTGTAGACACCCAGGAAGGAGTAGATAACATGAGATGGATCTGAGAGAGAGATAGTAATAGAGGAGGCGACGCCAGAACAGACATGGAAGGAGTGATGGAAGAGATAAGAAGAGAACCAGGACAGTACAGAGTCCTTAAAACCAAGTGAGGACACACTACTACGTAAGACACTTAACCACTCCTTAATCGCTGCCTGTCTTGACTATTGTAACTTACTCCTTGCTGGTCTCCTGCTGAATCATTTCTCTCTCCCTTCAATCTGTTCAACACTCTGCTGAGCAGCTAATCTTCCACCAGCCTCGTCATGCTCGTCTCAAGTCACTTCATTGGCTCCCTATCCATTTCCACATCCAGTTCAAACATCTCCTGCTGACCTATCAGTGCATTCACTCTGCAGCTCTTCACTATCATTCCTCTCTTTTACTTCCCTACACTCCTCCCCTGAAACTCTGCTCTTCTGGCAAACTGCTTCTATCGGTGCCCTTCTCGTCTATTGCTAACTCCAGACTTCTCTTTCACCTTGCTGCTCCTTATGCCTGGAACAAACTACTTGAGTTTATACATTAGGTGCCTTCTCTGGCCCTTTTCAAATCCAGGCTGAAAACTCACCTCTTTGCTGCCTCTTTTGGATCTTGATTCACCTGATCTCCTTTGTGTTGCTTTATCATTCCCCCTAGATGTATCCCTGTCTACACCTACTGTGTTGTCTGTCTTGACTAGATTGTAAGCTCTGATGAGCAGGAACTGTCTCTTTCATGTCCGTGCAGTGCTCCATATGCCTTGTAGCACTATACAAATGCTCAGTAGTAGTAGTAGGATCTAGCTAAACTTGACGAATGGTCATGAATTTGGCAGCTGAGATTTAATGCTAAAGGGAGCTGACTACCGGAGAACGAGGGAGGAGTGTGCGTGCCCTGCTGAGGGCTGCTGGAGTGCGGGGACTTCCTTGCTGCTGCTGCCGGTCCACTGCAGGCACTCCTCGGTCAGCCTGCTACTCGAGGGTCCTCTGGTGCTTTAAAAACCTCCTTTGTGCCATCTGGGAGTGGAGCTGACTACCGGAGAACGAGGGAGGAGTGTGCGTGCCCTGCTGAGGGCTGCTGGAGTGCGGGGACTTCCTTGCTGCTGCTGCCAGTCCACTGCAGGCACTCCTCGGTCAGCCTGATACTCGAGGGGTCTTTCTTCTCTATAAAGTGGTGAACTCTCTTTCTCCACGACCGTGGAGCGCGGCCATGGGGTGCGTTTGAAGGGGTGTGTCTAAAGGGGCAGGTTCTGCCCCTTCGACGCTGCAGCGACGCCGTATAGTTAGAGGAGTTATTTCCTGATGATGGTACTGTGAGTTTTGCTTTATGTTTGTTTCCTGTTTATCAGAGTTTGTTTAATATGGGGAAAAGGAAGGCAAAACCACAGGGTAAGGTCCAGTCGGCTGATGCTGGTGGGGTAAAACCAGTTGGCCCTCTGGACAAATATTTTGTTCCGGTGCTTTTGGCACAGTCCTCACCGAAGGGGGTGTCTTTGAGCCCGGGAGGGAGGTCCCCTCCCCCCTGCCCTATTGCTGACAATTCAGGGGTCTCTTCTCAGTTTAGCAGGGATATGGCTGCAATTAAGTTGCCTTGCCCGGTTCAGTTAGCAGTACTGGAGGGTTCTACGGAGCTACCAGTTTTGTCTTCTGATACTGAAGTTACTTTAAAGGATTTATGGGGGGCTTTGCGGTGCATAGATGCTAAAGTGTCTATAACTTTTAGTTCTTTAGCGTCCTTCTCACAAGATGCTGTAGTGGCTATGCAGCAACTTGATAAGAAGGTGTCTTTACTTGATAAGGCAGTTGATAAGCTAGAGTCACAGGTGCTTCCACTGCAGTCCATAAATGTGATGGTATTAAGGATTCTATGATTTTACACTTTAAGTTGGAGGCACTAGAGAACTCCATGCGAGCCTGTAATTTGAGATTATTGAATTTTCCTTATACATCTTTACTTTCACCAAAGGTTTTGTTTGATAAGTATGTGAAAGAAGTTCTTGCTTTATCAGATATTATTGATGTTAAACAGATATATTATATTCCTTCTGGCACTAAAAAGCCATCTGTTGTTGATGCAGAATTTGATGAGATTGTTCCTAGTGTAGCTAACCTTACTGCTTTTCTGGAAGACTCTTCTGATAATATCACTGTGCGGTCTACTTTGGTGGTCTCTTTATTTTCTATTGTGGTAAAACAACGTATACTAAAAGCTTTTTTTAAAGTGAAGTCCGCTTTATTTTGTGGTCAAAAAGTTAACATTTTCCCAGATGTGTCACGTAGCACCCAGATGCGGCGAAGGCAATTTCTATCTTTTAAGCCTCGAGTTTTGGCATTGGGTGCAACGTTTTTCCTATGTTTTCCCTGCAAGTGCCTAATTAATTTTGAAGGTGCTTCATTTGTTTTTCAGGATGTAACTCATCTGGAAAAAATTTTGATTGACCATCAGGGCTCAGCAGGGTTGGATAGCACTGATATTGGTTCCTCCTGATATGTGGCCTTTTGGCTTGTTTTCTATTTATAATCATTTTTTTTTCTTGTTATGATGGTTGTAGTAGGCTCCCATAACGTGGTCTACATATGCTGTTTAATGTTCCTGTAGATTGAATTTCTTGTAATGTATTTCAGCAATGTGTCCTGTATCTAATTTGGTTATTGTATTTGACTGAAAAACTTCAATAAAAAAAATAAAATAAATAATGCTAAAAAATGCAGGGTGATGCATTTGGGCTAGAAAAATCCAAGGAAGCGGTACAGTGTAGGAGGCAAAATACTTCTAGCCTTGAAAGAGTGGGACCTGGACGTGATTGTTTCTTTATGTGGCTAGACAGGTAGAAAAGGTGACGTTGAAAGCTAGAAGGATGCTTGGGTGCATAGGGAGAGGAATGGCCAGCAGGAAGGAGGAGATGATAGTGCCTCTGTATAAGTCTCTGATGCAACCTCATTTGGAGTATCTCCTTGATACGTTTGTTCTCACTTGGTTTTAAGGGCTCTGTACTGACCTGGTTCTCCTCTTATCTCTCCCATCACTCCTTCAGTGTTTGTTCTGGTTTCTCCTCCTCTGCTGTTATCCCTCTCTCAGTTGGTGTACCCCAATGATCTGTTCTAGGCACTCTCCTTTTCTCTCTTTATACCCAGTCCCTTAGTGCTCTCATCTCCTCCCATGGCTTTCAATATCATTTTTATAGTGATGACTCTGACATATTTACACTTCCAAGCCCATATAGATGCCTGCCTATCTGACATCGTTGCCTGGATGTCTCACCGCCATTTGAAATTGAACATGGCCAAAACTGAAAATCGTATTTTTCCCTCTAAACCCTCTTTCCCCCTTCCTCCCTTCTCTATTGCTATTGATAACACTCTTCTGTTTCCTGTTTACTAAGCCTGCAACCTTGGAATAATTTTCGACTCCTCTCTCTCCTTCTCCACACATATCGAACAGATAGCAAAAACCTGTTATTCATTTCTCTACAACATTAACAAAATTTGCCCCTTCCTTCTTCTTGCTGGTCTCACTCGGAGTCATCTTTCTCCCCTTCAATCTATTCAAAACTCTGCTGCACAGCTAATCTTCAGCCAGCCCCAATATATTCATATAACTCCCTCTTCTTAAATCACTTCATTGGCTTCTTTCCATTTCCATATCCAATACAAACTTCGCCTTCTGACCTGTAAGTACATTTTTTCTATAGCTCCTCATTACCTCTCTCCCTACACCCCTCCTCATGAACTCTGCTCTTCCTCTGGCTTGCTTCTCTCTATGCCATTCACTTCAACAACCAATTCCAGACTTCAATCCTTTCACCTTGCTGCTCCTTATTCCTGGAACAAATTACCCGTATCTTTACATCAGATTTCATCTCGCCCCCTTTTCAAATCCATGCTAAAGGCTCACTTCTTTCAGGCCGCTTTTGGATCTTAATACTTTGTTCTCCTTCTGTCTCATTACCCCTTCCCTACCGTACCCTTTCTCTCTTCTATTATACTGTCTGTCTTGATTAGATTGTAAGCTTTGATGAGCAGGGACCGTCTTTTATGTGTGCCTGTACAGTGCTGCGTATGCCTTGTACTGCTATATAAATGATTAGTAGTAGTAGCGGTAGTGTGTGCAATTCTGGAGACCACACCTTCAAAAGGACATAAATAGGTTGGAGTCGATGCGAAGGGTGGCTACTAAAATGGTTAGTGGTCTTCGTTATAAAGCATATGAGGACAGACTTAAAGATCTTAATATGGATATGTTAGAGGAAAGAAAGGATAGAGGAGATATGATAGAGACGTTTAAATACCACCATGGCATAAATACACCAGAGGAGAGCCTCTTTCTATTGAAAGCAAGCTCTGCTATGAGGGGACATGGGATGAGGGTGAAAGGGGATAGATTCAGGAGTGATAAAGGGGAAATATTTCTTTACGGAAAGAGTGGTAGATGCGTGGAATAGTCTCCCAGTGAAGGTAGTAGAGACAAGGATAGTATCTGAATTCAAAAAAGCATGAGTCAAACACAGATGATCTCTAAAGGAAAAGGGATTGACGCAAATGTAATCACTGTGATATGGAAGGGCAGACTAGAAAGGCCATGTGGTCTTTTTCTGCCATCATGTTTCTATGACTCATCAAGCGTGCAAGAACTCTGCTGCCCTGTAGGTCTGCTGACTCGTCCTTAAACATCGTCCATGACGGAGATATGCATAAAGCTGAAGTTCAAGTTTCCACTCCCCCAGTATCAACACCAAACACCACACACCACCTCTGGAAAAGAACAATGCCAAATGAAAACTGAAATACCCAGCAGTGCTCAGCTGCTGTCACCGCCATTCATGATAATTTGGATATCATACTTTATTAAACAGGGTGCCAGGGCACTTTACCATTTAATCCTTGAACTCTATTCATGCAGCTGCCTTGGGGGTTAGGGATCTGGTAGTACAATCCTGGCACTGAGATACTGTGAACGTTCATATAGCAAAAGGAGCATTGTTATTACTATTACACAATTGCACTTTTGTGAACTAAGGAGCCCTGAGGTAGCCTGGCAAGATTTGTCTTCTAACAGTCAAAAAGAAATTTGGATGTCTCCCTGAACCATTACGATATATCCTCTGTCCTTCTCAGCCAATATAAGCAGGTGCCATCCAGTGATTCATTACACTAGGCACCTCCATTGACCATGCAGGGGCACTGTAATTACAGGAAGAGCGCCACCTGGCATGGAAAGGAACATTGACAGGGAAAGCCTGGACAAATGTTGGATCAGTGAAGAAACTGATGGTCCTTCATAAAATTCAGGCAGAAATTTTCCCCAAGGGCTTCTCCATTGGCACAGGGGAATATTCAGGATATCCTCTCCGCTCTTGAGTAAAGGAAGAAACTGAAAACATGCAGGACTGTCACTTGAGGGATTATACCATGAACACTACAAATTGCTAGAAACAAGAGGTGGAAGAAGCATTTCTTTGGTAGAGGTAGCAAGCGGGAGCCTCTGCCACCGCAATCCTCTCTCCCAGCTGAAGGAACCTCTTCGCACTCCCAGCTGAAGGAACCTCTTCGCACTATTCAACCCAAGCATCCCTTGACAGTACTCTCTCTCTGCCCAACCCCAGGAGGCTCTTTCGTTGCTATTCTTCTTCCCTACAACATTTCTTGACTGAAGAACCCTCTGCTGCCACAATCCTCCCTTCTTCTTGCCCAATCCAAGAAGCTGCTGATCCTGCAACGTTCCATTCCACTCAATTCAGGGAGTTTCTGCAGCAGTCCTCTGTCCTGATCCAAGCAGCTTCTATCAAAACCCTCCCGAGGAAGAGCTAAGGAGGGATGATAATAGTAGTAGCATGGGCCACGGCATGATGGCAGGTTGGATCAGCATTGTCATCACCATAGTTTTTGAACTTGTATGCTGGCAGCCACAACACCACAATCAGTGGCACACACTAGCACTCCCTGAGCTGGCTCACAATGCAGGATCTCTCTTCATCTATAAACTGCTAGGTACGTATGACCTAGATTGGCCACTGTTGGAAACAGGATACTGGGCTTGATGGACCTTGGTCTGACCCAGTATGGCATATCTTATGTTCTTATGTCCACTGTGACTTTAAGAGTATATACACAGAGGGAGGGACCACACCAAGCTAGAAATGTGCCCTCTGCGATTCACAAACCTGGTTCTACCTCCCAATCCAATCATACAAAGGAATTCACTTGTCAGACTTCGTGGAAGTCCAGTGAGGACATAAGCACCCCTTAGGTACTAGCACCTTATGAGGCTGTACCGCTTACACAGTTTTGGTACGGGTGCCATAGGTAGACACTATTGCCTAAAGACAAGTAGGTGTCTTGATAAAATACTAGCGTATGTGAAAGAGAACGTGTCTTGAATGTAGGTGCAGGTTATGTATACTTTATGCACATATGTATATAGATTAACATTTTATAATCTATGCACCTATGTGTGAACTCTGCCTATGGTAGCTCAGATCGTGCCTCTTACTACACGCCTTCATGCCAAAATACATGCTTTTACACCACCTGCTGTTCTATAAGAGGTCATTTATGCATTTATATGGCCACCTACGCATTGGAATGACTTTATAAAAATTACCCCCATGCTGTATTACTTCTCTCTCTTCCCCCTCCCTAGGGTATGCTCACTAACCTTCAAAAAGCCTCATATATGTAATACTGTTTCATGAGTAGCACACTAAACATTATAGGGGGGGGGGGCATTCATAGGCATTTACATGGTTTGCAGATCTGCAAACTGTGCAAATACGGGTCTGTGGGATATTCAGCAACACTAACACAGAGTGCAGCTGAATAGTCACAGCTGCTGCCGCCACACACTCCAATGCTAACTGGTTAGTACTCGGGAGTGCTGGGGCATTACAGAGTGGCACCCACTCTTAACTGGGAAGCAGTGATATTGAGCCACTGCCCGGTTAGTGATATGTGGCCAAAGTCAGGTGCAGGAAACTCTATTCTAAATTTCGCTGCAGAAAGTAACCGGGCAGCGGCTGAATTTCACTGTTGCTTGGTTAGCTTTGCGGCAGTCCGGACAGCCCAGATATTCAGTGCCAAAGCCCGGACATGGCCCCGGCATTGAATATCCAAGGTTTTCAGTTCAGCATCGGTGGCTATCCACTTTAGCAGAACTAGCCGCTGGTGCTGAATATCGGTCCCTACATATCCAGCATCAGGCAACATCGTCAACATAAAATATGACATGTAGAGCCTTATGAAATCCTTTAACATACAAATATGCTAAAGCAATGATTCTCAACCCAGTCCATGGGATGCACCCAGCAGGTCAAGTTTTCTGGATCACCACAGTGAATATGCATGAGATAGATCTGCATATATTATGATGCTCGTGCATGAAAATGTATTTCACAAATATTCATTATGGATATCCTGAAAACGAAACTAGCCAGGTACATCCTGAGGATTAGGTTGAGAACCCTCGTGCTATAAGGATACTTGGAAAAATAAAAATGGGTTGAGTGGAGAAGCTTCCAAATGATTAGAACGGAAGCCATGGTTCAAATATTGCTTCTCCCACTGATGCAGTTTATGACTTGGCCAGGTCACTTCACCCTCCATTGCCTCAGGTACAAACTTGGGGCCCTTGCTAACTTACCCCTCTATCAACTTCAGCGTTTACAATTACTACAAAATACAGCAACCCGTCTCATTACCCATGCTAGGCGCTCTGATCATATTACTCCTCTGCTGATCTTCACTGGCTGCCCCTCCGCTACAGAATTCAATATAAGTTTCTGATTTTGACCCATAAAGTTCTCTATACCTCGACTCCTCAGTATTTAGCCAATCTCATAACCCTGCATACCCCCTACCATCAACTTCAGTCTCTTCATGCAAATCGGCTTGTTCTCCCATCCCCATCTCAGGTTCATCTAGAACTAACGCGTCATACAGCGTAGTTACTCACCTGCAACAGGTGATCTCCGGGAACAGCAGGAATTAAGTCTTCACATACGGGTATCGTCGGTACCGATGGAGCCTGCGTGGGAACACTCCCCAGCGTCCAAAAGGAAAGCTTTTGGGAGCATCCCACAGCGCATGCGTGTTGCCTTCCCGCCTCACTGCCTCTCTCACTTCAGTTAAGTTTAAAGCTGAGCCAAGGAGAGAGACAGAGAGAGAGATAGAGAGAGAGACAACTCCTAGGAGAGGTGGGTGGGTTGTGAAGACTTAATTCCTGCTGTTCCCGGAGATCACCTGTTACAGGTGAGTAACTACGCTATCTCCAGGAACAAGCAGGAATGTAGTCTTCACATATGGGGACTCCCCAGCTGAAAGATGTCAGAGGAATGACCCCAGTGAGCTGTGAACCCGTGTGAACAGGGTCATACTTCCTCCCATGGATCCCTGGCATCCTACCAGGATGGAAGGTAGGAGTTGCATTAAGTTTGAAAGAGATGCTGTAGGACAACCTGGCCAAACGAGGCATCCCGGCGGGAGTCCTGGTCCAGACAGTAGTGGGCTGTGAAAGTATGCACCGAAGCCCAAGTAGCCACTCTAAAGATATCATCTATAGACAGAGCGGAGATTAGCAAACGAGACTGCCATTGCTATGACATTATGAGCTGTAACATGGCCCTCGAGGGAAAGACCTTTACTATCGTAAGTGAAAGATATGCAGTTTGCAATCCACTTAGATAGGGTTCGTTTGGAAACTGGAAGTCCCAAATGACTAGAATCAAAAGCAACAAAGAATTGTGAAGACTTTCTATGTTGTTCAGTTCTTTGAAGGTAAAAGGCTAAAGCTCTTTTACAATCTAAGGTATGACTTGTCTATTGCTGTTTCCCTAGATCTCTCTGCTGCTTTCGATGTTATTGATCACCGCACCCTTCTCACTCGTTTGTCCGATTCTGGTATCCACGGCACTGTATTACACTGGTTTCATTCTTTTCTCTCCCATCATTCCTTCTCAGTTCACTCTGGCGCTTCTACTTCTGCCCCCTCCCCTTTACACTGTGGTGTTCCACAGGGTTCCATCCTTGCCCCTCTACTTTTCAATATTTTCCTTGCTCCCCTAGCCCTTCTCATCCAGCAATCCGGTGTTTCTTTCTACTTTTATGCAGATGATATCCTCCTTGTCCATCATACCAGTTCTGCTTTCCCTGACCTTTCTGCGCTCAATACTTGTCTGTCTCGTGTCGCCTCCTGGTTTTCTGAAAATTTTCTTTGTGTTAACCCTTCTAAATCCTCTGCCATTTGGTTCTCCTTCTCCACCCCTCCGCCCAGCTTAGCCCCTGTGATGTCCTCCCTTCCTATTCCCGTTGTCTCCTCCCTCCGTTATCTGGGTGTTACCTTAGATTCCTCCCTCTCCTTTCATCCCCACATTTCCTCCCTTGTCCGTACTTGTCACTTCCACCTGCACCGTATTTGCTCTCTTCGGCCTTTTCTTTCCTCCCAATCCCTCATAAGAACATAAGATATGCCATACTGGGTCAGACCAAGGTCCATCAAGCCCAGTATCCTGTTTCCAACAGTGGCCAATCTAGGTCATACGTACCTAGCAGTTTCCCCAAAAGACACAGGTTCTGCAATGCTTGTAATGGGTCAAGCATTGATATCATGGGTCATATAAAATAAAGGTATAAGGAACTTTCCTCCAGGAACATGTCTAAACCTTTTTTTAAACCAAGCTACACTAACAGCCTTTACTATATCCTCCGGTAACAAATTCCAGAGTTTGATTACACGTTGAGTGAAAAAATATTGTCTTTTATTAGTCTTAAATAGTTTACCCTGTAGCTTCATTGCATGTCCCCTAGTCTTTCTATATTCTGATAATGTAAACAATCGATCTACTTTTACCCGTTCCACTCCGTTCATTAATTTATAAACTTCTATCATATCTCCCCTCAGCCGTCTCTTTTCCAGATTAAAGAGCCCTAACCTTTTTAGCCTTTCTTCATAGGAGTATCCTTCCATCCCCTTTACCATTTTGGTGGCTCTTCTCTGAACCTTTTCTAATAACGCTATATCCTTTTTAAGATACGGCGACCAGAATTGCACACAATATTCAAGGTGCGGTCTCACCATGGAACGATATAGAGGCATTATAATATCTTTTGTTTTATTTTCCATTCCTTTCCTTATGATACCTAGCATTCTATTTGCTCTCTTGGCCGCCGCTGCACACTGGGCCGAGGGTTTTAACATGTTATCCACAATGACGCCTAAATCTTTTTCCTGGGTGGTGGCTCCTAATGTGGAACCTTGCATCGTGTAACCATAGTTTGGGTTGTTCTTCCCTAGGTGCATAACTTTGCACTTGTCCACATTAAATTTTATCTGCCATTTTGATGCCCAGTCTTCCAATTTATCAAGATCCTCTTGCAATTTTCCACAATCCTCTTGGGTTTTAACAACTTAAAATAGTTTTGTGTCATCTGCAAATTTGATAACCTCACTCGTTATTCCACTTTCCAGGTTATTTATGAATATGTCAAAAAGCAGCGGACCCAGCACAGATCCCTGGGGTACACCACTATTCACCTTTCTCCATTGGGAAAATTGGCCATTTAGCCCTACCCTCTGCTTTCTATCTTTTAACCAGTTCCTGATCCACAGTAGTACACTGCCTCCTATCCCATGATTCTTTAGTTTTGCCAAAAGTCTCTGATGAGGGACCTTGTCAAAGGCTTTCTGAAAGTCCAGATACACTATATCGAACGACTCATCTTTGTCCACCTGTTTTATTCACACTTTCAAAAAAACATAATAGATTAGTAAGACAAGATCTTCCTTGTCTAAAGCCATGTTGGCTGTCTCCCATTAGGCCATGACTATCTACATGCACATTACTGGCTGAAAGTGAAGATGATCTGAAACATTTGCTTCTCACAATCAAAGAACATAGTCTCAAAATGGGCCTGCACCTTAATGTAAAGAAGACAGAGATCATGACAACTGGCATAATCAACAGGTTCATCGTTGAAGGAGAAGAAATTTATATCGTGAACAACTTTAACCTACTTGGATCAACTATCAATAAAGAAGCAACACTACTCTAGTTCTTTCCCTTGTAACTTCTCGTCTGGATTATTGTAATTCCATCCTTGCTGGCCTCCCATCCTATCAACTCCATCGTCTTCAGCTCCTTCAAAATACTGCCGCTCGCTTACTCACCTTCTCCTCTCCTTCTGATCATATTACCCCCTGTCTCTCCTCTCTTCATTGGCTCCCCATTAAATTTCGGCTTATCTATAAATATCTCATCATCACTCACAGGGTTCTCTATACCAGCACTCCTCAGTACCTCTCTGATCTCATCTTTCATCAGACTGCCCCCCGTCTCCTCCGCTCATCTCATACCAATCGTCTTTTCCTTCCCTCTCCATCTCAGGCTCACCTTGAACTTACCCGCCATTCTGCTTTCTTCTTTTTGGCACCCGCCCTCTGGAATTCCCTTCCTCACACCCTCCGTACTGAGCCCTCTTTCCCTCATTTCAAGGCCCTCCTCAAGACTCATCTTTTTTCTCAAGCATTTGACCTTCCAGCTTCTCCTTGAAAAATAGCCATCATGCCAAATCCTGATCATCATGTCATATTCACCTACCACGCCCTGCCCTTCCTCCCCCCCTGTGTTTCTTTGTTTAGCTCTGTAGCCTCTGTCCTTTTTTTTTTTCTATCTCTCACTGGCTCTTTCCTGTTATTAAATGGCGTTCTTTTCTCTTTTTCTTTTCCTGCGGCTGCCTTTTTATTGTACACCGCCCTGATACTTCGGTCTTGGGCGGTATATCAAGCCTGAATATAAATAAATAAAAGGTTCCTTTCTGCACTGGAGGCATGAGGCCTAGGGAAGAATACAGGAAGGTAAACCGACTGGTTTAAATGAAAAGACGAAACCACCTTTGGCATAAAGTGTGGATGAGTCCTGAGGACTACTTTATCATGGTGGAGCTTGCAGTTCACTAATGCGCCTAGCAGAAGTTATTGCAATTAGGAAAATGACCTTCCAGGAAAGGAATTTTAAAGTTGTAGTGGCTAAAGGTTCAAAAGGCGGCTTCATAAGCTGCCCAAGAACAAGATTCAGGTCCCATGCCACCGGTGGCGGCTTTATGGGAGGCTTTGTCAATAGTAGACCTCTCATGAATCTTGACACAAGTGAATGAGAAGAGATTGGTTGTCCATCTTGGGGCTTGTGAAAAGCCACAATAGCACTGAGATGGACTCGCACTGAATTTGTCTTAAGATCAGAATTTGAAAGATGGAGGAGATACTCCAGAAGCGACTCCATGGGCACGGAAAGGGGGTTAAGCCCCCTTTTCGAACACCATATAGAAAACCTTTTCCATTTGAAAGCATAGGAACGCCTTGTGGAAGGTTTTCTCGAAGCCTGAAGGATATCCTTCACTTGCTGAGAGAGGTGGATATCTAAAAGTTCTATGCCTTCAGCAGCCAGGCCCAGAGGTGCAGGGACTGAGGATTGGGATGCAGAAGCTTCCCATTCTCCTGAGAAAGGAGATCTGAAGCATATCCCAACTCTAGAGGAGTTGCTTGAGAGAGACGCAGAAGCAGAGGGTACCACGATTGCCTTGGCCAATGTGGAGCTATGAGGATCACATACCCCCTGTCTCTCTGAAGCTTGAACAGAGTTTTGGGAATTAGGGGAAGGGTGGGAAGGCATAGAGGAAGTTCTAACCCCAATGGAGCTGGAAAGCATCGCTTGCTAGACAGTATTGAGCCAGAATTCTGGAACAGAACCGGGGAAGTTTGGCATTCTGTGGACTTGCAAAGAGGTCTATATCTGGTGTTCCCCAGGTTTGGAACACTCGAGCCAGTTGGTCTGACTGGAGAGACCACTCGTGTGGCAGCAGTATTCGACTGAGCTTGTCTGCCCACACGTTTTGAATGCCTGGAAGGTATACTGCTAGAAGGTGAATTTGGAGCTCTCTGGCGAGTGCCCATAGTCGCAAAGCTTCATTGCATAGTGACAGAGAGCCCGTTCCGCCTTGTTTGTTTATGTAAAACATGGCAACCTGATTGTCAGTTTGGACGAGAACTGTCTTTTGACTGAGCTGGGCCTGAAATGCTATTATAGCATTGTAAATGGCTCTTAACTCTAAGAGGTTTATTTGAAGCGAGGCCTCTTGTGAGGTCCAAGAGACCCTGAGTGGAAAGATCGTGCAAGTGGGCTCCCCAACCCAGCTTGGACGCATCTGTTGTCAGGGTGATTTCGGGCAGTGGTTGCTGGAAGGGGGAACCTACCAGGAGGTTTTCGAGGGACTGCCACCACTGTAAGGACAAAACGAGACGTGTGGAATTCTTGATTTTGTCCGTTAAGAGACCTGTGGCTTGTGTCCACTGGGAAGAGAGGGTCCACTGAGCCGCTTGCATGTGTAGGCAGGCATAAGGGACCACATGCACAGTGGATGCCATATGCCCCAGCAGTTGAAGTGTTTTTTTTTGAAAGTGTGAATAAACAGGTGGACAAAGGTGAGTCGGTTGATATAGTGTGTCTGGACTTTCAGAAAGCCTTTGACAAGGTCCCTCATCAGAGACTTTTGGCAAAACTAAAGAGTCATAGGATAGGAGGCAGTGTACTACTGTGGATCAAGAACTGGTTAAAAGATAGAAAACAGAGGGTTGGGCTAAATGGCCAATTTTCCCAATGGAGAAAGGTGAATAGTGGTGTACCCCAGGGATCTGTGCTGGGTCCGCTGCTTTTTGACATATTCATAAATGACCTGGAAAGTGGAATAACGAGTGAGGTTATCAAATTTGCAGATGACACAAAACTATTTAAAGTTGTTAAAACACAAGAGGATTGTGGAAAATTGCAAGAGGATCTTGATAAATTGGAAGACTGGGCATCAAAATGGCAGATGAAATTTAATGTGGACAAGTGCAAAGTTATGCACCTAGGGAAGAACCCCCCAAACTATGGTTACACAATGCAAGGTTCCACATTAGGAACCACCACCCAGGAAAAAGATTTAGGCGTCATTGTGGATAACATGTTAAAACCCTCGGCCCAGTGTGCAGCGGCAGCCAAGAGAGCAAATAGAATACTAGGTATCATAAGGAAAGGAAGGAAAATAAAACAAAAGATATAATGCCTCTATATCGTTCCATGGTGAGACCGCACCTTGAATAGTGTGTGCAATTCTGGTCGCCATATCTTAAAAAGGATATAGCGTTATTAGGAAAGGTTCAGAGAAGAGCCACCAAAATGATAAAGGGGATGGAAGGATACTCCTATGAAGAAAGGCTAAAAAGGTTAGGGCTCTTTAACCTGGAAAAAAGACGGCTGAGGGGAGATATGATAGAAGTCTATAAATTAATGAACGGAGTGGAACGGGTAAACGTAGATCGATTGTTTACGTTATCAGAATATAGAAAGACTAGGGGACATGCAATGAAGCTACAGGATAAACTATTTAAGACTAATAAAAGAAAATATTTTTTCACTCAACTTGTAATCAAACTCTGGAATTTGTTACCGGAGGATGTTACCGGAGATGTTAGTGTAGCTGGGTTTAAAAAAGGTTTTGGACAAGTTCCTGGAGGAAAGGTCCATAAACCATTATTAAGAAGGGACCCAGGATATCAATATGCTTGACCCAGTACAAGCATTGCGGGACCTGTGTCTTTTGGGGAAACTGCTAGGAACGTATGACCTAGATTGGCCACTGTTGGAAACAGGATACTGGGCTTGATGGACCTTGGTCTGACCCAGTATGGCATATCTTATGTTCTTATGTTCATTTCCCGAGCAGTTAGGAAGGTTTTCTTTAC
The DNA here is from genome assembly GCA_033557465.1 of Ichthyophis bannanicus. Lineage (NCBI taxonomy): Eukaryota > Metazoa > Chordata > Amphibia > Gymnophiona > Ichthyophiidae > Ichthyophis > Ichthyophis bannanicus. Next base: position 922,042,444 of record CM066034.1, read on the forward strand.
TGCTTAGGAAGCCAATTCTATTATTCGTAGACAGCGCGGCTGTGGCAGGAATGTCTTTGATTGCTGCGTGTCTAAGGGAGCCCCTATGAACTCTAGGGATTGAGAAGGGGTAAGATGAGATTTTGGGTGGTTGATTACCAGACCCAAATACTGGAGAATTCTCCTGACACGAGAAAGCACAGTTACTTACCTGTAACAGGTGATCTCTGGGAACAGCAGGAATTAGTCCTCACATATGGGTACGTCGGAACCGACGGAGCCTGCGCGGGAAAGCTCCCCAGCTTCCTAGAATGGAAGCTTTTGGGACCTCCCACTGCACATGCGCGCTGCCTTCCCGCCTTCCTGAACAGCTCTCCTCAGTTTCGAGTTTATAGCTGAGACAATAGAGAGAGGACAGGAAGACAGATAGATAGAAGATACAACTCCTAGGGGAGGTGGGTGGGTTGTGAGGACTAATTCCTGCTGTTCCCAGAGATCACCTGTTACAGGTAAGTAACTGTGCTATCTCCAGGAACAAGCAGGAATAAGTCCTCACATATGGGGACTCCCTAGCTGAGATGCCTGGGAGATCCCCCTGCAAGGGTTCGCCATCTTCGTATGGATCTCAGGCATCCATCCTGGGAAGGTGGGCAGGAGTTGTCTAAGAATGGAACAGGTGTTTGAGGACAGCCTGGCCAAACAAGGCATCCCGGCGGGAGTCCTTGTCCAAACAGTAATGGGCTGTAAAGGTATGAACCGAGGCCCAGGTAGCGGCTCGACAGATCTGATCAATGGAAACAGAGTGCAGATGAGCCATAGAAGTTGCCATGGCTCTCACATTGTGAGCTGTGACATGGCCTTCCAGAGAAATGTTTTTACTCTGGTAAGCAAAGGAAATACACTGAGCAATCCAATTGGAAAGTGTACGCTTGGAGACTGGAAGTCCCAAATGTGAAGGATCAAAAGCCACGAAAAGTTGAGAAGACTTTCGATGTGGCTGAGTCCTATTAAGGTAAAAGGCTAGAGCTCTTTTACAATCCAGAGTATGAAGGTTCCTCTCTGCACTGGATGCATGAGGAGCCGGAAAAAAGACAGGTAGATATACCTCTTGATTAAGATGAAAAGGCGAGACCACTTTGGGCATAAAGTGGGGATTCGTCCTAAGGACCACCTTGTCATGATGAAATCTTGTATAAGGTGGATTAGCCACTAGAGCCTGCAGTTCGCTGATGCGGCGAGCGGAAGTGACTGCAATTAGGAATAGTACCTTCCAGGAAAGAAATTTCAAGGAGGTAGAAAATAACGGCTCAAAAGGTGGCTTCATAAGCTGACCAAGCACTAGATTCAAATCCCATGCGACCGTGGGGGGGTCTGATGGGAGGTTTAGTGAGAGTCAGGCCTCTCATGAATCTTGCAACAAGAGGATGAGAGGAGATAGGTTGTCCATTTATAGGTTTCAGGGATGCTGAAATAGCACTTAAATGGACTCTTACAGAATTCGTCTTAAGGCCTGCATTGGAAAGATGCAGGAGATAGTCTAAGAGGGAATTCAAAGGAAGTGCCAGAGGGTCAAGGCCCTGCTGAGCACACCAAATGGAAAAACGTTTCCATTTGAAAGCATAAGACCGCCTCGTGGAAGGTTTCCTAGAGGCATGAAGGATATCTTTCACAGGTTGAGAAAGATTAAAGTCTTGAAGACTTAAGCCTTCAGTAACCAAGCTCGGAGATGTAGGGATTTGGGGTTTGGGTGCCACAAAGTCCCCTCCTCCTGAGACAGAAGGTCTGGTGCAGCTCCTAAGTCCAGGGAGGATCCCTGGGAGAGCTGTAGAAGCAGAGGGAACCACACTTGGCGTGGCCAGCGTGGAGCTATGAGGATCATAGAGCCGTGATCTCTCTGGAGTTTGAATAGAGTCTTGGGAATCAGCGGAATGGGTGGAAAGGCATATAGGAACGCCTGACCCCAATGGAGGAGAAAGGCGTCCGTGGCCTGAGCTTCCTGACACGGAGTCCTGGAACAGAACCGGGGAAGTTTGGCATTCCACGGACTTGCAAAGAGGTCTATGTCCGGGGTCCCCCATTCCTGAAAGATTCTGCTTATCTGGTCCACGTGTAGGGACCACTCGTGTGGCAGCAGAACTCGACTGAGCCTGTCTGCTCGAGAGTTTTGAACTCCTGGAAGATACACTGCTAGCAGATGAATTTGGTGCTCTCTGGCGAAGGCCCATAATCTGAGAGCTTCGTTGCAAAGCGACAGAGAGCCCGTCCCTCCTTGTTTGTTTATGTAAAACATGGCCACCTGATTGTCTGTCTGAACCAGGACAGTCAGGTTGGCAAGGAGGGTATAGAAGACCTTGAGGGCAAGGTAAATTGCTCGCAGTTCCAGGAGGTTGATATGAAGGGTGGACTCCTGTGGAGACCAAGTGCCCTGAGTGGAGAGAGTTAACAGATGGGCTCCCCACCCCAATTGGGAGGCATCTGTTGTGAGGGTTGCTTGGGGTAGCAAGGGCTGAAAGGGAGCCCCCAACAACAGATTCTTGGTGGATATCCACCAATGGAGGGACCAAGACAGACGGTTTGAGGTTTGTATTTGGTCTGAGAGTGCTCCCGACGCCTGAGTCCACTGGGTGGCCAGGGTCCATTGAGCTGCTCTCATATGAAGACGAGCATAGGGCACCACATGTACTGTGGAGGCCATATGGCCCAGGAGGCGTAGCATTTCCCTGGCTGTCAAGTGAGTACTGGACTGGGCTTGGGAGGCCAAGCTCAGCAGACGCTGACCCCGAACCAGTGGAAGGTAGGCTCTTGCAGTGGTGGTGTCCAACTGGGCCCCTATGAATTCTAGAGACTGAGTAGGGCTGAGTTGAGACTTGGGAAGGTTTACCACCAGTCCCAGATACTGCAGAAGGCTCCTTGTGCGGTCTAGGGAAATCTGGGCCTGCGACTGAGTTGGAGCTCGAATGAGCCAGTCGTCCAGATATGGGAATACGAAAATCCCCATGCTTCTGAGAAATGCGGCTACGACTGCCATGCATTTGGTAAAGACTCTTGGGCAAGAGGCGAGACCGAAGGGAAGTACTCTGTATTGGTAATGACTTCCCCTGAACAGAAAGCGAAGATATTTTCTGTGGGATGGATGGATGAGTAGATGTGTATACGCATCCTGCAGGTCTAGAGAACAAAGCCAGTCCTGACTCTGAAGGTATGGAAGGAGAATGCCCAAAGAGAGCATTTTGAATTTCTCCTTGTACAGACATTTGTTCAATTCTCTCAGATCTAGGATTGGTCTGAATCCCCCTGTCTTCTTTGGAATGAGAAAATAGGGGGAGTAGAAACCTGACCCTTGTTGATGAAGAGGAACCTCTTCTATGGCCCCTTGGGCAAGCAGAGAAGAGATCTCCCGATCCAACAGGGCTAGGAGAGGAGATGGAGAATTGAAGGGTCTCACCATGTGATGAGGAGGAAGGTTGGAGAAATGAAGTTTGTAACCCTCTCGGATGATAGAGAGGGTCCATTGCTCTGTTGTGATTTGTTCCCATCTGGGAGCAAAGTGAGCTAACCTTCCAGGTATGGTGAGAGGTTCTGGTTGGTCCAGAACCAGGAATGGCAAGTTCTCTAGGGGCAAGTCAAAACCCCTGAGGGGGTGGAGCCTGTTGAGCTGCAGTAGCTGCTGCAGGCTTTGCTCTTGCTTGTTTCGTTTGCTGACGTTTAGCCGCAAAACGAGGTTGAGAAGATTGCTGGCCAGTATTGGAAGCATATCTAGCCTTCTTATAATAAGGCCTCTTGAAAGACTTCTTCTTAGTGGGAGTAGAAGTGGACTTAGAAAGTCTCTCTAAGGTGGCATTTTCAGCGTCCATTTGAGTGGCTTTAACTTGCCACTCTGCACCGAATAAGTTCTCACCTGTACAGGGCAGATTCCGTAAGCCATCTAGAACCCAGGGTTCCAGATCAGAAGCCTGGAGCCAAGCCAGACGTCTGGCTGCAATAGCAATGCCAGAAGCTCTGCTGGCTCCCTCGAAGGAATCAAAGGCAGCTCTGTTGGAGAACTTAGAAACATCTGAAAGTTGTTTCACTACAGAAAGGAAGTCCTCCTGTTTATCCTCAGGGATAAAGGGGGCAAAATGCCGCACCTTCTTGGCAAGTTCCCCTAGGAACATGCCCATATAGAGGCTGTAGGAATTAATCCTGGCTATAAGCATACTAGCCTGGAAGATTTTCCTACCAAAAGAGTCCAGTGTCTTACATTCCCTTCCTGGAGGTGTAGAAGAGTGCCTTTTAGTACTCTTGATCTTTTTCATTGCAGACTTTACCACAATGGAGTGGTGAGGCAATTGAGTTTTCTGAAAACCAGGAGAAGGAGGGACCCGATACATGGTGTCCAACCTACGGGAATAAGGAGACAGAGTTAAAGGGTTCTCCCAGAAATCCATCAATTGTTCCTGAAGGATTTCATGGATAGGCAGGGTAACTGCTTCTTTAGGAGACTTAGAGTATCCTAAAATATCCAACCTTTTTGACCTTGGTTCCCTTTCAGAGGAGGTAGTGATAGAAAGGCCTTTAGCCATTTCTAAAATAAAGTCCTGAAAGGACAAATCCTCTGGAGGAGACATTCTCCTTTTTGGAGAAGAAGGTTCCTCAGGAAGGTCAAGGGAGAGCTCTGCAGACTCATCAGAGGAGCCAAAATCCTCAGAGGAATCGGTGTATTCTCTAGTTTCCTCCAACGCACGATACGCATACCGATCGGTATCGACATCGGGCGTACCGGGTATGGAAGCGGTATGGAGCGAAAGCCCATACAGTACCGATTTGCGTTTAGAAGAGGAAGGCCTGGGTTCCGGCATGGCGGACGATACCGGAACCGGGCCCGGAACCGCTGGAAGCGGTACCGATGGCGTTGCAGCTTTAATGAAAGCCATGACGGCCTGCTGCATGGATTGGACAGTATCGCCCATAGACGCCACGGCTGCCTGGATGTCGGTACCGGTATGGGCCGGTACCCCAGAGCAGTCCAACAGGTGATCTGTCGAGGCCGTGCCATCGATGTCAACCTGTAGCCCCTGAATTGGCATTTTGGAAGGCAGAGCTTCCCGCCGGGGCTGTTTGGCTGGGGCAGGGTCCTCAAAACTAAGAGCCTCTCGATGCTTTGAAGGAGATTTGCCCTTTGAGGACTTGCCCACAGAAGGTTTGGTTACCTGAGATCCATCCGGAGATGATGACCTGGATGACTGTGATGTTGGATTCTCTGAAGCAAACAGCACATGGAATTTGTTGGCCCGGTTCTGCAGCCCACGCTTAGACATTTGGGAGCAGGAAGGGCAGTCCGGAATGGAGTGGTCAGGCCCCAAACATTTAAGACACCATTCATGGGTGTCTGTGACTGATATTACAGCAGTACACTTGGTACACTTCTTAAATCCAGGGGCTGGCTTCTCCATGTGGAGAATTCAAGTAGGCCTGAAGGCCTAACTGAAGTGACCAAGTGCTGAAAAATAATAAAAGAAAAAGAAAATAATTTTTCAAGAAAGAGAAAGGAAGACCGGCGATACCGGTATCGGTATGGGAAGGCAGGTACGCGGTCTAAAGAAACAAACAAAAAACTACAATTTCTTCAGCGGTGACAGGATACACGACCTGCTGGCTCCGCGGAAAAAGAGAAACTGAGGAGAGCTGTTCAGGAAGGCGGGAAGGCAGCGCGCATGTGCAGTGGGAGGTCCCAAAAGCTTCCATTATAGGAAGCTGGGGAGCTTTCCCGCGCAGGCTCCGTCGGTTCCGACGTACCCATATGTGAGGACTTATTCCTGCTTGTTCCTGGAGATACAGCTCGTTCTGTTTCTGGAGCTGTTGGTGCTCTGATGAGCCAGTCGTCTATGTAGGGGAAGACGAATATCCCCAGAGTTCTCAGGAATGCTGCTACTACAGCCATGCATTTTGTGAAGACTCTTGGGGCAGAGGCCAGCCTGAATGGAAGGACTCTATAGGAAGTGGCTTCCTTGAAAGAGAAATCGAAGGTACTTCCTGTGATTTATATGGATGAGGATATGCGTGTACGCATCTCTTAGATCTAGAGAACATAACCAATCCTGATTTTGAAGGTATGGTAAAAGTGTTCCGAGGGAGATCATCTTGAACTTTTCTCGGAACAGATATTTGTTCAATTCTCTGAGGTCCAGCATAGGTCTGTATCCCCCTGTCCTCTTTGGAATATGAAAATAGGGGGAGTAGAACCCCCTCCCCTGTTGGGATATGGGTACCTCTTCTATTGCTCCTTGAGCAAGAAGTGAAGAGACCTCCTGACACAGGATGTTGGTGACAGGGCCTTGAGAATTGAATTGTTTTGACTGTAGGCGGGGGCATGCTGAGAAAGTGAAGTTTGTACCCCTGTCCTACAATGGGCAAAGTACAGTTTTCTGATGTTATTTGTTGCCATCTTTTGGCAAAATGGCATAATCTGCCCGGAATGGTCAAGGGCTCTGGACCCTTCAGAGGCAAAATGGTTAAGTTCTCTAGGTAGAAGTCAAAGCCCCTGCGGAGGCTGTACTTGCTGAGCAGATTGAGCTCTTTGAGCTTGCGGCTTTCTTTGTTGTCTAGGTTGCTGCCCTTTCTGGGGAGCATGAACTGGACAGTGAATTGGATGGGCATAAGAATGGTAAGATTTTTTCTTTTTGTTAAAGAAAAACTTCTTGCCTGTTTTTTTCTTTGATGGGTTGGCTGTAGACTTTGATAGTCTATTCAAGGTGGTATTGTCAGATTCAATCTGATTAGCCTTGGTCTGCCAATCCTCCACAAATAAGTTTTCACCTGTACAAGGAATGTTTCCTAAGTTCTCTTGCACCCACTCCTCCAAGTTTGATGCTTGGAGCCAGGCAATGCGCCGTGCTCCGATACCAACAGCAGAGGTTCTGCTAATAGCTTCAAAGCAGTCAAAAGCTGCATGGTTCACAAATTTGGAGACATTTTGAGCGTGCTTGAGCATAGTGAGGTACTGATCCCATTTATCTTCGGGAAGAGGAGGGCTCATGCGTTCCAGATCCGCTGTAACCTCCTCTAGAAACATTCCCATGTAAAGGGAATATGAGCTAATCCTAGCTGCTAGCATGGAGGATTGAAAGCATCGACGCCCAAAGGCATCGAGTGTTCTCGATTCACAGCCTGGTGCGTTGGAAGAATGCGTTTTAGCACTCTTTATTCTCCACATGGCTGATTCCACTACCATGGAATGGTGTGGTAACTGAGTCTTCTGAAACCCTGGAGAAGGTGGGACTCGGTACATGGTATCAAGGCGTCGAGAATGTGGTGACACCATTAAGGGAGTTTCCCAAATTCTGAACATAAGATCTTGAAGGATCTGATGAATGGGCAGCATAGCTGCCTCTTTGGGAGCCATAGGGTATTGCAGAATTCTTAGTTCTTCTGCCCTAGGTTCCTTCTCAGGAGTAACCGTGATTGAAAGCCCCTTAGCTACATCACGTATAAAATCCAGAAAAGACATGTCTTCTGGAGGAGACATTCTGCACTCAGGAGAAGGAGATGGATCCTTCAACAGAACTGCTCTTTTATCAGTAGAGTCATCAGAATCGGAAGACTCATCGGAGCTTTGCATCGATTGATGCTGCATCGATCGATGCTGGTACCGATGAATATCGGTACCGTGGCATTTCGGTTCCAACCCTTCGATGCCGGAGAAACTCTCGAGGCTCGGTATGGGAGGAAGCCTTCCCACCTGAGTGGGTGCCACTGGAGCTGGTACCGGTGCTGAGCTCATTTGAACCATTTGTAGCAGTCTTAGCGGTACCGAGGCAGCTAAGAAGGACGCTAGACTGCGTTCAATAGCAAGGATTCTCTTATCCATTGCTAATGCCGATGCCTGGTCGGTACCAGTGGAAGTGGCTACGACCTCAGAACATGGCAACAGAAGTTTTGCAGAGGTGGAGGCCTCTGGAACATTCTGAGACCCCGTTTGTGCTTTGGAGACCGAAGACTCCCGCCGGGGCAATTTTGCCAGTGTACTTTCCTTGAGGGTAGTGCCAGTGGCATCTCGATGCTTTGCAGGAGATTTACCCTTCAAGGACCGGCTAGTCTTTACAGACTTTTGTTTAGTTACCTGAGATCCATGAGAGGAAGATGAAGCCCTGGAGGACGTTGATGCAACTGACATCGTATCAACTGTGAAAAGAGAACCGGCCTTTGCAGCTCTGTTCTGCAGGCCCTCTTTTGGTCATCTTTCTACAGGAGAGACACTCCGCTGGACAATGCTCAGGACCTAAACATTTAAGACACCATTCGTGGGTGTCGGTGACGGAAATAGTACTGCCACAGTTTGAACATTTTTTTTTTAAAACCACTAGTTGGCTTCTCCATGTCTGGAGATTTTTGGGCCTAGTGCCCAAAATGGCGCCTAACCCCAGGAGGGGTGAGGCACCGAAGAAAAGAAGAAAATAAGAAAAGAGAACTGGCGGTACCGGTAGGCGTCGAATGAAGGCAGACGCGACCACAAAAAACAAGAAAGAAGATAACGTTTTCTGCGGCGACAGGAGAAACCTTCCTGTCGGCTCCGCGGAAAACGAAGAACTGAAGTGACAGGCAGTGAGGCAGGAATGCAGCATGCATGCGCTGTGGGATGCTCCCAAAAGCTTTCCTTTTGGACGCTGGGGAGCGTTTCCATGCAGACTCTGTTGGTACCAACGATACCCGTATGTGAAGACTACATTCCTGCTTGTTCCTGGAGATTGCGTTCTTCTTTCTCAGCCCTTCACTCTGGAATGCCATACCATCTTCACTCTGCCTTGAAGCCTCCTACCTGAAATTCAAAACACTTCTCAAAACACTTATTTCAACAGGCCTATAACATCCCTGACACCAGTCCTCTTTAGTCTCCTTCTCTCTCGCTCCCTCCTATCTCTGTTGGCTGTCACTGTATCTCCTACCACTCTCCTATCACATAAATGGCGTTCTTTTCCTTTTCTTCTGCAGCACTGATGTTTTATTGTAAACCGCCCTAATGCCATGGCCTGGGCAGTATACCAAGTGTAAAATAAAGATAAAGATAAACTTAAGGACAAATGCAGGAAGCCGGTGTTAGAGTTGCGTGCTAAAAGCCATGTACATGAGATCCAGCGTGAGTAACGTAGATGATGTGCACCTGTATGCAGCAAGCATATGGCATGCAAATGAGGTAGCACAAAAGCTCTGGGCTAAACCAGCAGGCACATGCGCACAAGCTTCTGCGTTAACAGCACCTAGACCTTGCATACAAAAAGGCTCTCGTGTGCATGTGCTGGAATTCCATGTGGCACATATCTCTGCTCCCAAGTTTTACTCTGAACACCGGTATAATTCTGAGCAATATTCCGAGAAGAATGGTTGCTCTCACGTGCCACATACGATCCCATCCTGTGTATATACATTTGTTCCAGCATGATTCCCTTGTATTTTTTCCAGAACTGATTTTGGCAAATCCCAAAAAATTGTTGGGGGGGGGGGGGTTCTGTTCACAAGAGATACAAATTCCTCCTTAGCACTGAGTGCAGACCCCTTATGTCTCCTTCGAGTGGGCGTTAAAGTTTGGTGTTAAATGCAATCTTTACTCTTATGTGCAGTTCTCTGCTTCTGGGTGGAATAGCTAATTACTTCATCGTGCAATCCGAATGTATTTAGACAGGCTGCATGCTTCCATTGGCATTGGAATTGCACAGTGGTTACATTTGCATCAATTCCTTTTCTGCATTTCAGCTCGATGTCTATGCATGAAAAATATCCACAGATGTCATGCTACCTATTGGCACACTGCATCGGCCTCTTAGGATCCCAACAGCTAAGCTGTGTTATGACAGTAACATGTGTTACTTACCAATAATGCAGGCTGATTTTGTTTTCTTTTTACCACAGTGCATGTTCAATAATATACTGAATTATAGAAACATGATGGCAGAAAAAGACCACATGACCTATGCAGTCTGCCCTTCCCTATCGACTACTACAATAGTCCCCTCTTTTCCCTTAGAGATCCTCTGTGTTTGTTCCATGCTTTTTTGAATTCAGATTCTGTTCTCATCTCTACCACCTCTACTGGGAGACTATTCCACGCATCTACCACTCTTTTTGTAAAGAAATATTTCCGCATATTACTGGCTCTATCCCCTTTCATCCTCATCCTGTGTGCCCTTGTAGCATAGCTTGCTTTCAATCAAAAGAGGCTCTCCTCCTGTGCATTTTTTGCCTTAGAGATATTTAAACATCTCTATCATATCTCCTCTATCCCGCCTTTCCTTGAAAGTATACATATTAAGATTCTTAAGTCCATTCTCATATGCTTTATAACTAATTTATTTATTTAACTGTATTTATATGCTGCCTTTCTTCACATAAAGGCTGTTTACAAATGCCAGAAGTCTAAACAAGAAGATGGGAGAGTTAGAATATATAGCACTAAATGAGAGGTTAGATATGATTGGTATCTCAGAGACATGGTGGAAGGAGGACAACTGTGATAGCTAAGTACAAACTATATCATAATGATAGAGCAGATCAAATTGGTGGAGGGGTTGCGCTCTATGCTAGGGCATTGAGTCATAAAGGATTAAAGTTTTGCAGGAAAAGCACAGTTACTTACCTGTAACAGGTGATCTCTGGGAACAGCAGGAATAAGTCTTCACATATGGGTACGTCGGTACCGACGGAGTCTGCACGGGAACGCTTCCCAGCGTCCAATCAAGAGCTTTTGGAAGCATCCCAGCACACCTGCGTGCTGCCTTCCCGCTTTTCCCAACTGCCTCTCCTCAGTTAAGTTTTAAAGCTGAGACAAAGAGAGAGAGAGAGAGGAAAGGAAAGAGAGAGAGAGAGAGGAAAGGAAAGAGAGAGAGAGAGAGACAACTCCTGGGGAGGTGGGTGGGTTGTGAAGACTTATTCCTGCTGTTCCCAGAGATCACCTGTTACAGGTAAGTAACTGTGCTATCTCCAGGAACAAGCAGGAATGAGTCTTCACATATGGGGACTCCCAAGCTGAGATGCCTGGAGTCCCAGCATGTCATAGGTTGGAACATGCTATCTCTCAGAACACCAGGCATCCTGAGGATAGAGGGTAGGAGTTGAAGAAAGAAAGATGCTGTGGAACAGCTAACCTAGCATAGGACTGCAGAGAAGGGGTCCATGTGTGGATGATGATTGTCATCAATGATATTGCAAAGAATATTGCAATATGGACCTCCACTGACAGGATTTCACAGAAGTATGGAGGTTCATGGATCTACTGGGAAAGACAGTAGAGGAACCGTGAAGAGGACCTCACTGTAAAGTGGAGGTAATAAACCTGTAGGAAAACAGTGGAGGTTAGAATTCTGAAAGGTAACAGGTAACCCCAATAGGAAAAACTGGGGTAGTACAAAAACGGTGGGCCTTCAGTGGAAGGCTGTATGACAAAAACCTAACTCTTTTGGCGGCAGAGTGGCTCACTCTTAGGAGCAAAAAGAGAAAGGCTAACCGATTTAGACAAACAGGCACAGTCCTTGTGGGGAGAAAGGGTATGGGAACCCCTTGTATCCCAAAAAGAGAGGACAAATGCCTGAGGCGTTAAAGCCTGTGATTAACTGAAGATCCACAATGTCTCTCCTAACTGGGGTAAGCTAAGAGAAATATTGGGCACGGAGAGCTTCAGAGGTACCTAAACCCTTAGGTTATGGTATAAAAATTGTTGACTACCACAGGAGTGGTTGTGTGCGTAGAACCCCAAACCTGCTGGATAGCATAGGTATGGATAAAGCCCCTCTGTCAGAAACATATAGCTATATGAGCATAGACAGTCAGATAGATAAGTATGCGGAGACATATCTATCTATAATGAAATATCTCGACAGATACATATATATATATATACATATATATAGATAGATAGATAGACATAAAAGAATATATCTATAGTGAGATATGGAGGGGCATAAAATACACACAAAAGATAAATATGAATATGTAGGCCTAAATATGGGTGTCTGCAATTAAACAGAGATATGCCTACAGCACAGTGTTCACATAGGATATGTGGAGAGGAAAGATTCATCTAATAACAAGGAGGTGGAACCTACTTGAGAAGATATATAGAGAATCTATTCCCCCTGGTTATGATCTGCAAGGATACTAGCTAGTAAAATAACCAGGATGGTTACATGAAAAACAGAGGATAATATCAATCTGAAGCCAGCAAGTCCAGAGTCTTGCAGGACTCTTGCATGGTAAGTAGACAGAAGACACATAGAGATGAGATACCATGTTGACCTGCTTAAGGGCAAAAAGTATCATGTGTTCTTACCATGAGGACGAGCTGCAAGGAGAAAGAGCATATCCCCGATTGGGAATGCTATGGACCAAAGCAGGGAATTGGCAACTCCTTAAGTTTTTACGTAAGAGAAGGCCTATGTCCTTTATATCAAAAGGAGATAGTAAAATAAAGGAGAACCTTCTAGTCATGGGAGACATGAATGAAAAGCCTTTTCCAATCATCTCGGATAGCTGTTGGAGAAAAAAAACCCATGCTCTCTAGCAAGGGCCCATAGTGGAAAGCTTCTCTGTAGAATTGCAGAGAGCATGATGCAGGAGAATGAGGAGATAGAACTGGCTGCTAGAGAGCCAGTATCTCTGCCAACTATGCTGCCAAACCCAGGGGAATGGAGATGGCAGAAATAGAAGACCAATCCAGAAAGCTTGTAGTGAGATAATCTCCAAGATAGACGAAAGCACTGACTTGGAGCCACTACTAAGACTAGACAGAATGTTAGTGGAGGACAAATCTGGTTGTTTGTGGACAAGAACCAGTGGACCAAACATTAAGGCTCCTGCACAGGCAGCTGCTAGCAAGACAGCATAAAGAATCTTACTGTTCAAAAACAGAAAGAACAGAACAGGAGTAGAAAACTCTGGACATGTCTGATAAGCTGCCTCAAAGTAAGATTGAAACAGGGGAGGTAACTCAGAGAGGAGAACTCCGCACTGGAAAGTGACAAAAACTAGAGAGGCTGAAGAAAAGCCCCCCCCCCCCCCCCCAGCAAGTAATTCCGCTCTTACAGTGGTAAGAGGGTGAAAAGAATGGAGCTGAAGAAAACTTACCAAGTAGTAAGTCTATAGAAAGGAAAAATACATGCTGGCACAGGAACTATCATTTGATAGTGGTCAGACCTCTTTCCCTAGCAGGAAGAGAGGAGAAACCTGTGACCTATAGGCATGAACATCCCGACAGCTCATAGAAATATAGAAAAAAATGGATGTCTTTTGGAAAGAGATCCATGTGTAGGGGTTAGAATGAAGCAGTGGATTGCCTCTATTGAGAAGAAGCAACTGTAGATTCTAACCCCAAGAGTCACAAGCATCTGATGATGATTGATCAGAAACCCTGCAGGTGCTGGGCTTGCTGAGCCTGGTGAGAGGTTGGATTCTTCAGACCAGGACAATGCCTCCCCTGTTGGGGAACATCTGTATGATAGGCAAGTGATGAATAAAACTTTCTCCTGTGGAAAGAAAGTTTGGTAGGACATTTCCTACCTACTGGGACAGAAGAAGGTATAGAACAACCCTTAGGAACAGGTAAATCAGTGGACAACTGAGTAACCTGACATAAAGACTCCTTGTTGAAAAGATTTTCTCCAGTGCAAGGAGTATGGTCCCAGCCGTTGTTGTGCCCATTTGTCCAAGTCTGAAGCTTGGAGCCAGGCTCTACATCGTGCCCCTATAGCTATAGCAGAAGTCCTGCTAATAGACTCAAAAGAGTCTAGGGAAGCACGAGAAAGAAACCAAGAGATATTCTGGATATGCTTAAGCAGTGAGGAATAGTCCGTACTCCTGGAATCTGGAAGGAAAGGAGTCAAAAGATGTAATTGCTTTGTGACCTCCTCAAGAGAAAGACTCATATAAAAAATATATGAGAGAATTCTTGCAGAAAGCATAGATGTCTGGAAGGTTTGACGTCCAAAGGCATCTAGTGTCTTAGACTCACGACCTGGCGGATAAGAAGAGTGCTTTTTCTTACTCTTTACCCGCCTCATTGCTGATTCCACTACTATGGAATGATGAGGAAGTTGAGTCTTTTGAAACCCTGGAGAGGGGAGCACCTGATATAAGAGATCAGTTGTCCTGGGAGGTGGGGGTACCCTTAAAGATGTTTCCCACATTCCTAGAAGGAGATCCTGCAAGGAATGATGCAAAGGAAGCATTATGTTGTCCTTTGCTTTTGTAGAAACAGAGCCTTGTGCAGGATCATGTCCTGGAATAGGAATGGCAAGGGATCTTGCTATATCCAGGAGGAAACTCTGAAAAGAGGGATCCCAAACAGGAATCTCTCTTTGACAGGTTAGATCTAAAGAGCTAGCCCGAGCACCCACAGAGTTATTCAAATATATAGGAATAGAAGATCCTGCAGAGTGCAGTGTGGAATGCTTAAGGGATGGTTGCTGGTACTGGCTGTCAGGAGCAGCAACCGTCCTTACCACATTGTGCATGCCAGGTATCGACTCCAAGCTTAGTATAGAATGGAGCGATCCTGTTGAAAAAAGCATGGCAGGAGTTGGCCACGATGCTACTGTGGATACCGGTACCGATGGCAATACCGGTACCGATGTCGGAGTCGAGTCCAACAAAGACATTGGAGCAGTCATCGGTGACAGTTCAACCGGTACCGAGGTAACCGAAAACCTCCAGCTACTATCCTCGGTACCGAAGCACCGGTATCGATCGGTGTCGGTACCAAAACCTATTGGTACCCAGTCTTCTAGACTAGAGATTGATTCCAAACTCGGCATCGAGGGCAGAGAGCCTGATAAGCAAAGCATGGAAGGCACCGACTGTAACGGTAATGAGGACATCGGTACCGACTTCGGTACCGTGTCTGATACCAGTGAAGGAAGGTCAACCAGTGGCAACTCAATCGGCCTCGGGGGAACCGAGAGTTGCAGATCCGAGTCATCGGAACAGAGCCTTTGGTACCGCCGTGAGACGGTACCAAGGCGAGTCGGTACCCAGTCCTCCAGACTGGAGATCGATTCCAGACTCGGCATCGAAGGAAGCGAGGCTGTCAATGCACATCTGGAGGGTACCGATGTCGGTGGCAGTATCGGTGTTGGTGCCGATAATGGAAAGTCAATCTGGGGAGTATCCACCGGTCCCGAAGGCACCAAGGACGCCAGATGACGATCCCTGGTGAGGAGTGTTTCATCCAACACCAGTGCCGATGCCGGGGTATCGGTACCGCTCGAAGCGGATGCCACCACCGTACACGGCATAGGTATGTTCTGTGGGGGGTGAACCCCAGGAACAACCTGAAACCCCTTATATGCTATGGAGACCGAAGACTCCCGCCGGGGTTTTGAAGCCAGTGGGCCGTCGAGGGCAAGGCCAGAGCCGTCTACATCCTGTGCATGAGACCTACCACTCGAGGACTGGCTAGTCTTAACAGACTGTTTGTGGGTTACCTGATCCTGTGTGGAAGAAGAAGGGGACGGTGCCCCGAAGTTGGAGGGCAACCGTGTATCGAGGGAACCTCGATGTTGAAGACGTCTTCTCACCAAACTGTTGTCAGGACCCAAGCAGGTTAGACACCGACTTCGAGGGTCTAAAAATAAAGTTGTACCGCCAGAGTCTGAACATGTCTTGGAGAAAGTGTCTGGTGGTTCCATGAAGGAAAAAGAAGAGGCCTGAAAGGCCTAAGAGACCGTGGGACACTATGAAGAAAAAATATCCCGTGGAAAAGGAAGATTTTACAAGAAAAGAAAAGAAAAGACCAGCGGTACCGGTGGCGTCGGGAAGACAGCCGCGACCACAAGAAAATGAAGAAATAAGAACAAGAATTTTCTGCGGTGACAGGAGAACATCCTGCCGGCTCCGCGGAAAAACGAAAACTGAGGAGAGGCAGTTGGGAAAGGCGGGAAGGCAGCACGCAGGTGTGCTGGGATGCTTCCAAAAGCTCTTGATTGGACGCTGGGAAGCGTTCCTGCACAGACTCCGTCGGTACCGACGTACCCATATGTGAAGACTCATTCCTGCTTGTTCCTGGAGATTAAAATTCACCGTAGAATCTCTATGGATTGAAATTCCATGTAAAATGGGGACAGAGAAGGCGACAGTGAAATGCTCCAAGAAATCAGGGAAGCTAACAAAAGTTACAGCACAGTAATAATAATAGGTGATTTCGATTACCCCTGTATCGACTGGGTCAGTGTCACGGCAGGACATGCTAGGGAGATAAAGTTTCTAAATTAATGTACTCCTGATGAGGAAAACTAACTGCACCTGAAAGTGAATATGGGCACCTCCTTCCCTTTAATAGATTTAAGAGTCTATAAAGCTAAGATTAACCCTGGAGTGGGTAGGGAGGAAAAGACTAATCAAACAGGTGTATTCCGACAAACAAAAATGAGCCTGAAAATCTTTGGCACACATACTTGTGTACTGCCATATCAATTAATTTTGCAACTTATCTTTCTCTTGGTGTTTTTTTTTCTTGCAGAATTGTGTAAGGTAAACAAAAAAAAATTATCAGTGTTCTCCAGACTGAAAGCTGAAAGGAAAGATTTAAACGGAAGCAGATCCTCTGTTACACATGAAAGCCAAATTAACTGCTTATAGTCATATGGATCATTAATGTTTACTTCTGTATTTCCTATCTATTTCCCAGTGGAGGTTATGTCAAAGGACGTATAAACCTCCAAAATTTAAAAGATAAAAGTGTTTAACGTCCACAGCTATGTAAAAGCCTTACAAAATTTAGAAAGCAGAAACATTTCCTTTGTCTTTAAAGAAGCTTGTCTTACATTATTCAAGGGTCTGGATAATAATTTAATTTCCAAAAATACCAAAGTATTTTTAAATTTATAAATTCACAATTTTTGAACTTCTTGAACTGTGATCTCAAGCCCTCTGTGAGAGCCTCTCCTCCATATTTTGAACAGTTTTTTTTTAAAAATAGTGCTGCAGTACTGATTTTAAGATCTAACAGATTAGACTTCAGACCCAAGCACATGGTCTCACTCAGCTGAGCCTGGATGGTGTCGAGGTGTTGCAAAGAAAGCATGGTTAACTCAGTTGAAAATTATACGGCTACTACACTATCCTGTTCCCACTAGGCCAATCAAGAAGCAATACTTCGTTATAAGGAGTGGATGAATTTATTGTTCCTGTACAATGCTATTGTCAAAGGCATCTTACAGCCCTAATACATGGTTATTTCCAGTCATCCCTCTCAGAAAGATGAAAAACTGCTGCATCATGGCTTAAAACCTGCAAACGTTTACACAGTTGTGATAACAGGCAGCAGAACTACTGTTCCATCCAATACCTTGAACCGCATCTGGTGCAAGGGTTATTAGAAACTCTACGCAAATCTTTAGGCGTACCTCCTTCGATTAACTTTTCGACCCTTAGCATTCCTCCCCCCTCAATCATTTACAAGATGGTATGAGAGGGATGGAATTGAAACACATCTATTTGGGCATCACACTTTAAATATTAAACTTTGTTTTGTAAATGTATGCATAATGAGGGAAATTTCCGCAGCCACTTACAAGGTTAAACGGGCTGTCAGCAAATTGCCCATTCTTCCGGTGGGTAAAAGTAGGCACTGACAAGTCGAGTCTGTGTGGTTGTTAGAACCCTTTGTTTTGCTTTGACTGTAGACGTTTTTTCCTGCCCTAAGCAGCTGCCTAGTCTGCCTAGTGAATGGGCAAGCCCTACCTTCAAACTGGGATATGACAACACGATTGACGGGCGAGGGGAGATTTCCTGACAGAGATCAAGATACTCCAGGCTTATGTCATGGGGTGCAGAGCAGAGTCAGAAAAACTGAAAAGAATGGAAGAGTCCTGGAAAATTTCTGAGTCGCTGAGTCAGATGAAAACAAAATTCTGAAGACACATGTTTAAAAAAAAACAAAACAAAACAAACCTGGACCTGCAAGGCTGCAATCAGAGAAGAAAAGAACATAGTCTAGTTTGGTTACCTGTCTTTCTCTTTTGCAATCTCTCTGCAGCTTTCTCCATCCCAGCCACAGTAGGGATCTCTGGCCAAAATGCAGTCATAGCAGGAGACATATCTGTTGCAGCTAGACAAGGGAAGCTGCAGTACCTCGCTTTGAGCGCCAACATATATACTTTTCTAAAAAAAAATATACATATAAAAACAAAATTAAAATAAAAACAAACCCAGCAAATAAAAGCAAGCAGTTCAAAACGCTTTTCCTATCCACCACCACACCAATTGCAAATGCTAATCTTCTTTGATATACCCTTCAGTAAAAATGAGAATTGGGCTGGGTCTTTGGATTCCATCTGATGAAGCCTGTTGGGTCTGGATGCATTAACCTACTTCAGCAACGGCCCCTACCAGTCAAACAATAGAACAGAGGGGGCACGTCACATGAGGCCCCTCTCCAACCTTGGAGCTGGCAATAGTCATCCATTGTCACCCAGGCAGCTTCCACAGAGAAGGTTATGGATGGCCAAAACAGCTGAAGAATCAAGACGCAAGAACAGATGTGATTTGCTTGAATTTTGTCAAACTTATTGACACTGTTCCAACCAGCTCACTCAAATAACGTGCAGCTTCAGGGTAAGCATCAAGGTGACTGACAGGAATAGAAAACTGGTTAAGTGATATCTAGAATAAGGTAACCAGAGTTCACTGACAAAGTTGGTCATTAATGTTGCGCTTCAGAACTCATCCTGTGGTCAGTACTATTTAAGAATTTCATGAGCAATATTGCAGAGGTAAGAAACATTTATCTGTTTGCAAACACATTAACAAATGCGTTAATGTAGATATGCCTGTGGAAGCAGATAAGGTAAGAAGTGATCTGAAAAAGCTCAAGGAGTAATCATATGATGGACATCTTGCAAGACATATTATAGTACAAATTCATGAACATGCAAAAATTTCCAAAATAGGAGTCAAGCATGCATAAGCTTTTCAACTTTACAACAGTCTGCACGATGGTCAATGTCAAGCCTGGTAAGCATCCTATATAATGCCGCATCTCCTGGTTCAACCCTTAAGCACACGAGTTATCTGTTCCTTCACAGCTAGTTCTGCTACAACTTCTCTCAAATGTTAGATAAGATATTTCCCTCCAATAAAAAGCTGTTGGTGGTTCTTGCTGTCTGGAGCTGATGTGAAATTGTTTGACCTTCCTAGGAAATGTGATGTTTCCATTTCCCCAGAGCGAGCTGAAATGTCTGTTCAAAAGAATGTCTTATGACAGCTGTTATGTTCCCTTCTCTCTCAGCCCCAAATGTTTCCCCAAAGTCACATTCTGACCGCTTATGAATATAAGAGGCCTCAGCTCCTCACCCCCCTCTCCAGCACCGCAGACTGGAACTAATAGATCTGGAAAAACACGATTATCTATACGTGTGACGCAAGTGCACGTGCACTGGGGGTAATTTTATAACAGGCTGCCTAGGGTGAGTGGGCAAGTAGAGACCTATTTGTAGCCTTTTTATAAAACTACAGAGACACCCATGTGAGTCTTTATAAAATATTAGAAGTAGATTGGTAAAAAATCATGGCTAGATGGAAGCCACAGGCATTTCTGCCTGCTGGGGAGTAAGTATAAACGTTAGCATATTAAGTACAAGGCTGATATTCAAAGCATTTTAGCTGGTTAGCAGATCTGCGCTGCTCATTAACCTCACAGAGCTGGTTCAAACAGTGACAATCTGTAGTCAGATCAAGAGCAGTGCCAGTCGTCTGTCTAGCAGAGATATTCAGCCGCTAACCAGATAACTTGAACTGGTTAAAGTCATCTAAATAGCTAACTTTAACCCATTTTCGCTATCCAGTTAGTGATGTGCTGGCCGGTGAACCTGGATATGGAAGGCCAAATGCTGGATTAGTTCCAGCGTTGAATATCTGGGTTAAATAAAGTGGTAGCAGTTACTGTACGCACTATAAACAGCCTAGCCACCACCGCTGAATACCGCCCCCTACGCGCATACGCGGGCATTTTATAATGTACGTCCCAGAACACAACTACATGTGGCTCATGTAAAAGCACCGCCTTCTTGACATCACACGTACGTTTTGCATACATAACCCCTGGGGTAATTTTATAAAACCGTTTTAAACACAGAGTTTATAAAATTACCCTCCCTAAGGAAATAATTTTCAAAAGTCATGTCTGTATGGACATGGCCAAATACTGTATGCATGTACGTAGCCTCTTATAAAAGTCTGGCCAGTGTAAAAGCATGATTTGACATGGTGGTGTGTACTTTGCCCATAGGCCTTCACGGGACAGATCATGCAAGCAAACACAGATTACAAAATACTATAATTTACATACTTATCTGACAATTATGGTGTGACTATTTACACCAGCTCAAGGTCTGATGTAAACGTCTGTGTCTACAATGTAGGCTAGATCTGTCGCTTAAGACATTACTTTGCAAAGACAAGTAGGTGCCTACTGTACATGTCTTTAAAACATTGCCTTAACAGAGGCACCTGAAAACATGCTTAAACTAGGTGTCCCCTTATAAACTACCCTCCATAAGTTCAATTTTGTATAGATTGTCCAGACCAAGTTGGGGCATTCACTTATTTGTGGTGTACTTTACAAAAGGCTTGCCGAATGTGGAGCCTTTTGTAAAGTATGTATGAGGGCACAGGAAACACACGTGTATTTGCTCATATGAACAGTAGAAACAACTATGCTACAAAAAGCAAAGCATCATCACTCAGTCTGGTACAAGTCTGTGCCTGCACTTACACAAATAAGTAGCAGATTTTGTAAAGCTGCACATCAAGAAAAAGCTCTAAAGCTCATGTTTTTTGCTTTTTCAGGAATTTAAAAACAAAACAAAGCAAAACACAGAAGTGAGCACAGTTCTCCCCGAATCACTCCTCCAAACCCCAACTCCATAAAGCAGTTAGCTGATATCTATGCATAATTCAGAACAGGCATAAAATGCCAACTTTTAAATTTTGTTTTGAAGTATACATATATTTCCATTGCAAAATAGAGAATACCTTTTATTCTGAGATGTATACAAATTGTTTTTCCAAAAATTACTGCTTACACACACATGCCCATTTCAAATGTAAATCATCTTTTTGCATGTGTAAATGGCACCAAACCTTTCTAAATGTCCCTCCTAATTCTTGCTTTTTGTTGCACACAGGAAGCTTCTGAAGAGAATACCTTATGCCCCAATAATAATCCTTTCATAGAAAAATCTACATTCCAACTGTCTAAGATTTCAAGGATACAGTATATCATGGAAAGTGGACACTTATCCATCAATCAAGGGAGAAATTACAGGGTGATATTTAATCATTTTAATGTAGCAAAATCATGCAACAAGGTGATAGGTAAAGCCAACAGAATCCTAGGGTGCACAGGGAGTGTAAGGACCGGTAGAAAATAGACATGCCTCTGGACAGGTCATTGCTGAGACTTCATCTGCTGCACTGTGTCCGGTTCTGGAGGTTGTACATCTAAGAGGATATAGACAGTTCGGAGGAGGACCAGAGAAAGGCTTTTAAAATGATGCAGCATCCACCTCTAAAGTCCTACGAGATGAGACTAAAAGACCTAGACATGTATACTTTACAGGAGCAGCATAAATAATGCATAAACAGCAAACCTCTTCTAGAGGACAAGATATTCAAAAACAAGACGTCAAAAATATGAAGCTCCAAGGGGTTAGGCTCTTTGGTGTTCTGGGCTTAAAGTCAGCAATTTTTAAAAAGGACCTGCTGGGATGAGAAAAGACTCAAAGAAGGGTAACAAAAATGATAAGGCGGATGCAAGACTTCACTTATAAAGAAAAGCTAAGCAATTAAAGGCTCTTTAGCTTGAAGAAAAGATGGCTGAGGGGGATATGATAGAATGAAGTAGAATGGTTGAATAGCAAATGATTG
The DNA here is from genome assembly GCA_033557465.1 of Ichthyophis bannanicus. Classification (NCBI taxonomy): domain Eukaryota; kingdom Metazoa; phylum Chordata; class Amphibia; order Gymnophiona; family Ichthyophiidae; genus Ichthyophis; species Ichthyophis bannanicus. The sequence continues at coordinate 922,064,308 of CM066034.1, forward strand.
TTTACCCTTCAAACACAAAAACGAGAGGCCAGCAGAGTGAAAAATTGTAACATAATTAAGGTGTGGAATCTGTTGCTGGAGGACATGGCCAAGATGACCAACATGGCAGGATTCAAAAGAGGTTTAGACATATTCTTGGAGGAAAAGTTCATGAAGAATTATTAGCCAGGTAGACAAGAGAGCCATTGCTCATCACTGGAAATGAGTTATGAGAAACAGATTTACCTTCTTGAATTTGCTGGTTAGTTGTGACCCAGACTGGTCACTGCCAGAGACAGAATTCTGGGCTTGATAGACTTTGGTTGAACTCAGAATGGCTTTACTTATGTTCTTAACATCTGAATGTATCACTTCATGGAGAGAGTGGTGGCTGCATGGAATGACCAAGCAGACGTGGCAATAGCAATAGCAGAAGCAGAGTTTAAGAAAGGATGGGATCAACACAGGTGATCCCTTGTCAAAGGAAAAGAAAGTCAGATTTAGGCATCTGGTATACAACAGGAGGTATACGGAGCAGACGGGAAGAGCCCTTCAGGCCTCACCTGCTGTCATTTTGCATTTCCATATTTAAGAAAGCAAAAAAACCCTCCTTTCATTTATTTACTTCATAGTACTCTATCCAGAATGAACATCCAGTTTTTCTCATTATATAGGGAAAATTGTATGGAGAGCTAACTAACCAGAGACCACTGCTGTTCATGCCAATTAATAAGACATGTAGGAACAACCGAGAGGGGTCTGCCTTTCCACCATGAACAAAATGCCCCATAAAAAAAAGAGATCAATCATACAACAGAAAAAAAATAAGAAGAAAACCTAATGAAGAAAAGAAAACTTCGTCATTTTATTCCCATTCTTTAGCTCCCAGAGCGCCAAAGTAATTATTCCACAGGCCTGACAACTCTGGTCTTTTACCAATCATTTCATCAACAAAATAAGGGTTCTCTTATTACAACAAGGAGGTAATAAATGTATAGTGTTCTGGGCTTAAAGAGGGCGGTTTTGTTGAGTTTTATTTTTGTGTATGCTACCATGAAATAATACATGCTAGCTCATTATAGCGCACATTTGGAAGGTCATCTTATACCAGGGCACCTATTACTGTGCCTTCTTTATAAAAGGGCGACATATGTGCTTATACGCTTCTATAAGTGGAGGAGTAGCCTAATGATTAAAAACACTGGCTTGGGAACCCAGAGACCAGGGTTTGATTCCCGCTAGCACTCCTTGAGGCCTTGGGCAAGTCACTTAACCCTCCATTGCCTCAGAAAAATCCAAGTTATCAATGTCCCTGTTTAATGTAGTCCAAGTTTAAGTTTCAATGTAAACCGCTTTGATTGAAATGATAAAGCGGTATATAAAACCGGTTAAATAAATAAATAAAATGACTTCAGATGCGTGTATGTGTGCATAAAGCATGTGTATAAATTACAATCACGCCCTTGCTGTCTATTTCTCCACCTATGGGAATGTCTACGCATAATCATATGCAAGGAGGTGCTGAAGGCTTGTGAATCTACCTCGTGTGTACTTATACCTCTGGGCACCTTTATAAAAGCTCTCTTTAGCGCCCAAAACACTGCTCGATATCCTCATGTTCCCTTATAAAATGACCCCTTTAGTGTACGCTAAACACAACAGACTGCACTAAATTGGAGCGCCATGAACCCTCCCCCCCCCCCACACACACAAAATGCCCATCTCTATTAAATACTGTACAGCAGCTACATTTCTATCTCTTTTCTTTGGAACAGGTGCAAAAACCAGGAAGCACCCCCTCATAATTTTATGATACTTGTGCCCCCTAGAATGCAGGTGAACTTTGAGTCACACAGATAGTTAATGACAGACTTGGCGGCCTCTGCTTATGCCACTTGTACTTTCCTGTAACTTTAGTCACAATAAATGTGTGGTGGAAGTCCCAGGGCCAGGACGGTATCTGTGGTTTCTATTACTTTGGTACTATTCAGCTGATTTTGGTTTGCCCCTTGACAAAGTTTGATCTCTGCTATGTAGCCTGAAATTGCCCAAGTCCATGCAGACATTCTGATCCTATCTGATGAATACCTGTGAGTCTACGCCCATCCCTTCCCTCCTCCCACCACATGCAATCCTTTGTTTTTGTATTTGTTAATGTTTTAAGTTATCTTAGTGATTTTTACCCGTTTGTGTTCTTTAGTTACTTGCTCTGTATGCTCTAACTGCTGCAGTGGCAGTGCGCTGATCTTCCGTGCTGAAGTCCCCCCCCCCCCCATGTCAGAAAGCAACGCCCAGCTCTTTTATTTCAGCCCTCAAGCAGCACGCAGCTGCCACCGGTACAGGTCTAAGGAGCATGCAATGCTCCTTCAGGGGCCTACGAGGGCACCTAGAGAGCCCGGTACTTTTACTCTACATTTCTAACTTCTTTTCATTATCTCTCTTGCACTGCCAATTCCAGTCGATGAGCACTGCCAATTCCAATAGGAATAGCGGGAACCCCACTAAAATGGTTCACTTCGTACATATCGAATAGAATGCAACAGGTACAGTTCAATGGGGAAAAGGCAGAACCTTTCACACAAACTCAGGGCATACCACAGGGCTCGGCCCTCTCAGCGCTCCTGTTCAATGTGTATATGCAACCACTCTGCAAAATTTTCCAACGGCATAATATCAAATACCACGTCTACGCAGACGATATTATGTTGTACACGCAACTGGACACGGTCGACCCGAACTACACCCAACTAGAGGAGTGCCTAAGCGAGATGCAAGCCTGGCTGCACCAAAGTAACATGGCAATAAATCACAAGAAAACGGAGGTAATGTACATCTCCAGAAAGCCAAACCTCAACCCCCCGCAACAATCACCCTATGTAACAATACATACCAAACAAAGGACGAAATAAAATATCTGGGGGTGACGCTCGAAAGCGACCTTAAGATGGAGAAACACCTCCGCAAAACCAACCGAGCCATCTTCCACAAGCTAAGAGTCCTGCAACCACTAAGGAGTATTATCGAACCCCAGGATTTCAGGACAGTGGCGCAGGCACTCATCATGCCACATTTTGATTACTGCAACGCCATTCTGCAGGGTCTCCCAAAGAAAACCCTAAACATTCTGCAAATGGCGCAAAATGTAGCCGCCAGGGTCATAATGAAAAAAGGATTTACGGATCACATCACCCCGGTATTGATTGAGCTACACTGGCTCCCCATTTCTGCCCGCATAAAATATAAGACCCTCACGACCACTTTCAAGCTCCTACGCAACACAGCCCCGTCATTCCTCTCCACCTTGATCTGCCCTCAACCACTCAACAGAAGCAGGAGAACCATCAATACTAACACCCTGATAGTTCCATCAGATATTAGAGCTGTTAAAACTAGCACAGGTAACAGAGCATTCTCATACTCTGCACCAACACTCTGGAACCATCTGCCGCCAGAGTTACGAGCCTGCAAAGACCTAACTGACTTTAGGAAAAACCTCAAGACTTATTTGTTCCAGAGTCATTTCAATTTGATTTAAGCCCAAGGCTTAAGATTATTCACCGCAATAATCCATTGCATACCTATGTACACCTGATAGTTTATGTGAATGTATATTTGGTTTTGTGTATACTGGTTATTTGTATATATGTACATATTCCACATCAGTGTATTTATGTAAACAGTGCCCCTTATACCCGAAGGTATGAGTATACATGTATCCAGATATACATGTATACAGATATACTTATACTTATACAGATATACTTATTTACACCCACTTGTGTGATGTGCCTACCCTCCGAATCAACCTATGCGCGCCCCAAATTCTACTGTATTTATTACTCTTGAATTTGTTTTGTGTATACTGGTTATTTGTATATATGTACATATTCCACATCAGTGTATTTATGTAAACAGTGCCCCTTATACCCTTAAGGTATGAGTATACATGTATCCAGATATACATGTATACAGATATACTCATACTTATACAGATATACTTATTTACACCCACTTGTGTGATGTGCCTACCCTCCGAATTAACCTATGTGCGCCCCAAATTCTACTGTATTTACACCCACTTGTTGTGATGTGCCTTACCCTCCGAATCAACCTATGCGCGCCCCAAATTCTACTGTACTGATTTGACAGTTCTCCTATTGTAATCGGACCGCTGCTGATCGCTGGAAGCAGCGGTATATAAATGTTTGCTAAATAAATAAATAAATAAATGTTACCATCTACCTTCCAGGAAACCAGAACATCAAACTGTGGAATTCCTTACTGGAGGATGTAGTAAAAGCTGTTAGTGTAGCTGGGTTTTAAAAAAGGTTTGGACAAGTTCCTGGAGGAAAGGTCCATAAACTATTGTTAAAGAGGACCTGGGAAATCCACTGATTGCTCTGGGACAAGTACTGTGGAACCTGTGTGCGTTTGTGGGAACCTGACAAGTACTTGTGACCTGGCTTGGCCACTGTTGGAAACAGGAGACTGGGCTTGATGGACGTTGGTCTGACCCAGTCTGGCAAATCTTATGTTATCTATCCTGACAGACCTTTGCCATCAAATTTCTTTCCAAAGAACAGCAGCCACATCCATCTTTAACGTGTTTACCTCTGCTCATTCTCTCAAGGTAAGACTGCTTACCAAATGATCATTAAAAGCCCAGACTGTCTTCACCTTAGAACTGACAGGCTCTCACCAACCACTACAGAAACCTGGATAAAAGATGGTGAATCACCACCTGCTTCAGTCCTGCCCCTCTACTTTTACAATCTTTTCTACCTTCCATGCCCATCGCCAAAAATTATTGTATCTAAATATGTACACACCTTCAGTTCTTTGTCAGTTAACTCTCCTCTTATTACTTTGTCTTCGCCCTTTGGTTACCTCCGCTTCCTTAAATACTTTAAGTCAGTTAATAGCCAACTTTAAATCTACACTTTGACTCTCTGGCTTCAAGCACAGAAGTACATTTTCTGTCCTTTTTGATTGATCTTAGTTTAACCTTGCCATTTTCAATGCCCGCACGTTTTGCAGATCACTGTCTCTATCTCGACTTCCTCAAGGGTGACCTCCAATCCTACATTACCTTCCATTCTGCTTTTATCCTGGTCTGACCATTTCTTTGTGCACTTCTCTGTCTTCTGAGATCTCCCTCCAATAACACTCTGCCTCAATAAAAACCTTCAGAAACTTGAAGATTCTTAATTCAGATACAAGTGGAAGAATTGTTAAAATAGCAGGCTGAAAACCAGGGAAGCCAGGTTTGACTCTCACTGCGGTTCCATGGGAAGTCACTTAACCCTCTTTTGTCTCAGGTACAAACAGCCTGTAAGCCCTCTGGGGACAGGAAAAATATCTACTGTACCCAAATGTAGCACACCCTGAGAAAGATGAGAGCTAAATCCAATTTCCCTTGTGCTTTTTCCATTCATGCCTTCTCAAATTGACACTTCTCCTCAGGACTCTTCTCTAGATAAGACTACCACTTGGAAAAGTAGCCTCTATAATTCCTTAGAATAGATCAATTTGCTCCCAGTAGGACTAAGGTCTACAACCTCAAGTCCTGGTCCCCTTGATACAACAGTTTGAAAGGTAACAAAAGGAAATTACGCATGAAGGAGCAAAATTGGAGAAAAATTTGTAAGGAATAGCAGATTGAATATAACAAACTCAAAAATTTAAGAAAGAATACTACACCACCCGGATTCTATCTTGCAGAAACTACATAAAGAGCTGTTCAGGAGTTGTTGTGCAAGAGCTAGTTTCTTCCAAAAATAAAAACCTCATTCCAACGCCTATTCCTTCTGACCAATTTGTAATTTCTTAATCCTTTTCTATTTCAACTTTCCACCCCTTCCATCCCAATACTAGTTTCTCCCAGCTCAGCTCCTCTAACCATCTACCAGTAGAGCATTCTTTATCTTCAACAGTACTCACAAATTTTGATTTATTTTTACCAGTCACAAGCATCTCACTTGAAAAAAAATCACTGCGACAAGGAACTTTAGTCCTTCCCTAGCAGATCCAATTTCTGCCAAACTACTGAAAACTCTACTTCCTTACTTCTCAGAGTATCTTCTCAACCTCTTAAATCTAGCCTCAAGCAAGGCTACATCCTTTCCAGTTGGAAGGCAGCCATCATTTGGACCTATCTCAAGGATAATAAATCTGATCCTTATGATCCAGTGAATTACCAGCCCATTTCCAATCTGCCTTTTGTAATTAAAGTAGTTGAGAAACTGGTTTTTCAACAACCCTTCTCTTTTATGAAGGTAAACATCTCATTTCACCCCCAGCAATTCAGCTTTAGACCAGTACACAGTAAGAAAAAACTGCTCTTAGCTATACAAAATGACATCACTACACACTTAGATGATGGAATGGAGGTTATAATCATTCAGTTCAACATGACTACCGCCTTTGACCTGGTCAACCATAAGTTGTTTTTAACGAGGTTGAGGGAAACTGGTATTGCCAGAGCAATTCTTGCATGGTTCCAATCCCTTCTTCTTGCACCTTTGCAGTAAACAATGGACAATCCATCTCCTCAGAATATTCTCTCGAGTGTGCATCCCACAGGCATCCATACTGGCCCCAGTTCTTTTTAATCTGTTTCTAGCACCTTTAACAATTTTTAATAAAACGTTTTGGACCTACTGTTCACACATATGAGGACGATATACAAATACAAGCACCGAGGATCTCTAAAGGAAAAAAGGGGACTGTTGTAGTGGTTGATATGGAGGGCAAACTAGATAGGCCATGTGGTCTTTCTGTCGTCACGTTTCTATGTTACTAATCTTGCATACTACTCTTAATCCACCTTTCATACCACGCATTCTCAACATCTGAATTTGATCACAGACTGGATCTTGATTATCAAGCTTTTTTAAACAAAAAAGATTGCAGCTCTTTGGTTCTCCAAATGTTTCACAACTCGTAATGTCCCTCTCTTTGCAGGCAATTCATCATGATCACAGACACTATCACATCCCTATGGACAATTGAATATCCTTATGGCAACATAGTTGATTTCTGATTAAGAAATTCTATTTTGCTCTTAGATATAAGAGCCATTATTTATTTATTTATTTATTTATTTTATTTATTTAATTGGATTTTTATACCGCCTTATCATACAATCAAAGCGGTTTAACAAAAGAGAAAATTAGTAATAGTGAAAAAATCTGTGATAATATATACATAGTTTGTAAATATATGACATCTTCTGGATTCAAGAGCTCTAAAGACTATTGTTCATGTTTTCATACTAGATCATTTGGATAACTAACTTGTTGATTGGTCTTCTGCAATATCATATTAAGCATTTTCAATTAATCCAACACACTACTTCAAATTAATCTATAAATGCTAAATGCTCTGACCATGTTACTCCTTTATTGATTGAGAAGCACAGATGACCTGTTCTAAGCTGGATCAAGTTGAAAATTCTTATGCTTTTCCACCGCAACCTTTACACTAGTCTCCCACACTACTTATTTCCCCATATCATTTTATCCCCCTTTGCACATTTAAGATCTCAAATGTATCTTTTGGCTGTTACTTCCCATCGTAAGTTTAAATTGGAATGGACCAGAGATTCTGCTTTCTCTTACCATGCCCGTTTTATGGAACTCATTATCCCTGGACATCAGAGCTGAAACGTCTTCTCAGAAATTTTAAAATTATTTTAAACCTGTTTTATCTATCAATCTTAAGCTATTTATGACTTGTTTCTCTTTCCCTATGTTGTCATCCCTGAGTTCCACCTGGATTCATGCAGTGTACTCCTCTACTCCCATCTCTTATCTCATAGGTCATATTTCTATGTTTCTATTAAAAAGGGGACTGTTGTAGTTGTTGATATGGAAGGACAGACTAGATAGGCCATGTGGTCTTTTTCTGTCATCATATTTCTATGTTTCTATATTGCAAAATCTAAGGTACAAATGGTTATCCTAGTCATCCCTCCCCTAGTATCTCTCCATCATGCTCAGATACTCTCTTGTCTACCTGTTGTATGTTTGGTACAATTTGCTAATTGCCTATTTATCATATTTTAATTGTAAACTGCCATGATATAATGCTACATTTCTGAAAGGCAGTATAACAAATACCTATAAATAAATAAATACAATAAATACAGTTCTCTGTAGAAGATGAGCTCTGGGACTTGTTACCTCTAATTGCACAGGGCTGCCAAGAGGGAAATTCAGGGTCTATGAAGAACTTCCCAATAGCCCTGTGCCCCTAGTTCTCTTCTAATTATAAGCTGTCTGCACTGCCCCCTCTAGCAAATGACACTGAGAATTTAACCCTTACTTACCATATAAAGTAGGCTGTTGCAGCCTACGCCAGGACCAAAGGACAAAGTGACTATTAAAGGTGGTTGTCAATGCAAACATTGCCACCCTGCAGCTATGGTTCACCTTATTATGGCTCATACTTGGAAAACGTAACACACCTCCCTCGCCCCCCCCCCCCCAAAATGAGCTCTGGATTGGGTAATCCCGTTTTGAGCTGGGACTTAAAATTGCACTTATTCCTGGTAAAACCTACCAGCTTTGTTGAAACCTAGTTGTATCATCATTGCTGTCACGTAACAGTGAGGAGTTTCAAGGTAAAAAGGGTTATTACAGTGCAAAGCTACGAACCAAGATACGAGTCAGCAAGTCAACCCTAATCATCACGCCTCTGAGAACTGTTTACAGTGTGTGCAAGATCCAGCCTTTGGATGCAAGAGACTATCCAATAATGTTTAATGATTTACTGTTTAGTACAAGCTACTATTTTTTTTCCTGTGCCTGCAGCCCACTAAGTGGATTACAAAGTTCAGAAACTGTGTATATGTTTCCCACTTAATATTTCTTCTCTTGTCAATCAGAAATGAATTTAAAGAACAGATGTATATATAAAAAAATATGCAAAAGCTGCAGGTAAATGCTCTTATTTTAAATTTCACATGAGCCAGCCAGGCTGACAGCAAAGGAATGAATAAAAATGTTGACGATTTCTGTACAAAGACTTTGGAGCGGAACAGATATAATTGCACGTTTATGTCAGCAACACATACAATGGTTTGCAGTACCCCATGTTTTAGCACACATCACACCATTCATAACAGTGAAACTAAATATTAGGGGCTCTTAGAGTATTAAAATAGAGCACAGTGCATTTTCAGGACAAGAAATAACTTTCTCAGTTTAGGAGAAAGCCCTAAGGGGTATATGCTTGGACTGTGCATAATAGTGAACTGTTTCTCCTTTTGAAGCTGGAAAAGGTTATTCGTATAAAACTCTTCCTCATGATTTTGTCTGACACAGAAGCTATTTGGGGACCTCAGAGATCCAACTGTACCCCGCATCCCTGGGTTCTTCCCAATCATAGGGGAACTTGTTGAACACTCCTTTAGCAAAGTCCTATGTGATAGAAAAACAATTTCCTAATGCTGACCCCACAGTCTACCACTGAGGAACTCTACAACTTGACCCACAGTTATCTGTATATCTGAAGCCACTTAGAATAGCATTGTGCCATCCACCATGGCAAACTGGCAATGAATGATGTCACCGTAGTGCCTGTTAAAGGAATGCCCTACTAAGGATTAAAAGGACTCTGGCCACTATTTCTCCCCGCACAATACACTTTACTTGCAGTTACTTGTACTGATGGAGCTACTTTGAAAATCAATGTACCACCTACCAAGGTGATTGCCGATGACTGAAAGACTTATTAAAGGGTGCCTTACTGAGGCATCATGCCTTAAGTATTGTGCCAAAGGAGAGGTTCATGTGCTATACTGCCTCTCATTGCCAAGGTAGCGAGGTGGTTTACACAACAACATAATTGACCAAAACTAGAAAAGCAACTACATTTAAATTAGGAAAAGGATAGCACAGTGAAAAACAGGAGCAATCACAGTCAGCGCTTTGAACAGGAATTGGTGGATAGCCACAACTCGGTGATAAAGGAAGGACATAAATTAAATCACAAGTGGCCCTGCAAAAGCTGACGAATTAAAGAGGCTTCAGCACTGCCTTAAACTTTTTATAGGAAGACTTGCAGCATTGTGCTGGTGCCCCAAGTGGTCACCGAGGTAGCCTTGCATGAAGTACTGCATAGAATTATTCTCAGAGTGATTTTCCTCTGACTCAGGCCTTTAAAGCAGGGCTTGTGCAAGTGGAGGCTTGTGGTAAGTGTCAGACGTCAAGAGTCTCTTTGTCCTGTATGTTCTGGCTGTGTCATCTGATCCAAATATTTTGGAGTAGGATGAGAGATTATTTGGGAACAGTGCTAAACTAGATGGTGGAAGTCAGGAATTGTGCCAGGAGAACTCAGGGACTTCAGGGTTAGGGGGAAGGGTGCCAAGCTATTTGTACATAAGGCTTGCCTGTTGGGCCTAATAGGGATTTCTCCAGATGTGGCATGGGCAGGATCCACCTGATTTTTGGGTTGGTGTAATAGGCTGCACCGCTTCATGCAGATGGAAAACAGCTATTCAATTTTGAGCATCTCGATATGTGAAATTCTTAGAAATCTGGGAGCCCTATTTACAATTCTTACCTCCTAGAGGTCAGAGTATAGCTCTTAACTGTGTTTTTGTTTAACAGTCTCTCTCCATTAGGGAGGGAGGATGGGCAGTTGGGAGGGGGTAATGGTCAGGGTGGAATGAGGGGTCATGAGGAGGAGACAAAGTGATAAACACTACATGGGGTTTTGAATGCTTGAAGTTCAGGAGTTTTGATTTCTTCTTTGTACTTCCTGTTGATTTGTTCTGCTCCTGACCTATTCTCTGAACAGAATTAACCACAAAAAGCAGGGTGTCAAGTGGATTCCAGACAGAGGAGACAGTTAGTAAATTCTCATTTTGGGAACATAGGGTGTGTGGGCAGGTCGGTAAGGTATAGGGAGAATGGATAAGTAGGAAGGGAGACCAGTATAGAATACGTCACGTATTTGGCAAAGGAAAGAAACTCTCAAAGTGCCTCTACTACTACCAATCATTTGGAAAGTGGCACCAGGCAAACGCAGCGCTCTACGGATGCTCCACGAGCCCTGTATTGGGACATCTGAAAGGACACATTTTCCCTGACGCAGCTTTTCCAAGTGAAACGCTGGCAGTGTCGGAACCTCTTGTGAAACATTCAATAAGTAAAATATTAAATGGCATGGAGCACTTTTTTTGTGATAAATTTCTGAGATATTTAACAAGACAAGTGAACCATTAATTGGTATAAAGCACTTTTCCCAAATCAGCATTGGAGGTGGTTAGGACCAATGATGTATGAAATTTAAGGAGGCAGAGTGGGTCCGGTTTATTTTCTTCAAACAGGTCTTTTCCTTCCATTTGAATCAGACGCTATGGTTTTGGGAAAAACGATTTTCTAAGTACTGTTCTCCAAATCATGTGTGGCGTTCTATTCAGCAATATTGAAAAGGAAGCAATGGCATGCCTTTTAGCAGGAGTTTTGGGTGTGTGTAGAGGAAAGGAGAGAGGAGCATCAAAGATCTTCCTCAGCTCACAAGCTGATGGAACCACATGGATGAGTGCGCTATTAAAGAGAAGGAAGAGGAGGAAAATGGGGCTGGGGAGGGAGAAGACTCTGCCACTCCATTATAGTTGTGCCAAATTAGAAGCAAGGCTTCCTTCTTCTAGCAAGACCCGATGAAGCTTCCCTTACGTCCTTTATGAGATTAAACACAGAAGATGACGGCAGAAGATCATATGGCCTATTCAGACTCGTTCAAGCCATGGTATTTTCAATAACATCATATGGATGCGAAAGCTGGACAGTGAAAAAGACAGACAGGAAGAAAATTGATGCCTTTGAATTATGGTGCTGGCGGCGAATACTGCGTATACCATGGACTGCCCGAAGAACAAACCAGTCGGTACTAGAGGAGATCAAACCTAAGCTTTCTTTAGAAGCTCAGATGAGAAGACTTCGATTTTCATACTTTGGACACATGCGAAGAGAGAGATCGAGAAAGACATCATGCTTGGCAAGATAGAAGGTAAACGCAAAAGATGAAGGCTAGCAATGAGATGGATCGATACAATAACAGCAGCTACGGGTACCAGTCTGTTAACAATGAACCACCTGACTGAAGACCGAACACAATTTAGGACAACTATCCAGAGGGTCGCCATGAGTCAACACTGACTCGATGGCACTTAACAACAACAATCCATAGGCAGCAGAATGAGGTGGGCCACTGGGGTCATGGCCCAACCAATATTTTTCCCAACATGGCATCAGCAACTAGAGGAGCTTGAGGCAAGGCTGGAAACTGGTTTGATATCCCCTTCATCCAAAATAGCGTTCCATTGCCCATTCACACAAACCTCTTAGCTCTAAAACCCCCGCCTCTCCCTCAAATTCTCTGTGCCTGCCCCATGCTCTTAATCTCAGATACTGTCCTCGTCTCTAGCACCTCCACTAGAAGGCTGTTCCATGCAGCTGCCACCTCTATTTCTTTAGGTTACTCTTGCATCTACTCAACCTCATCCTATGACCTCTCATTCCAAAGCTTCCTTTCAATTGAAAGAGGCCCGCCTCCTCTGCATTTATACCTTGGAAGTACTTAACTGTCTATCTCCCCTACTTTACGTTTCTTTGTATACATTTTAGATCTTTAAATCTCTCCGCATATGCTTTATGAAGACCATTGGCTATTTTAGTAGCTACCCTCTGGACCAGCTCCATTCGGTTTATATCCTTTTGAAGGTGTGGTCTCCAGAACTGCACAATACTCCAAAATGAGGTCTCAGACTATTATAGAGGCAGTCACTTCCTTTATCCACCAATCATTTCTCTCCCTGTGCATCCAAGCATCCTTTTGGCTTTCTCACTTGCTTTATCTATCTTTTTGATCACCTTATGATCAGATATGATCACGTCCCCCTATCTTACTCTGTTTCATTTACAGAACTTCACCCTCCATACTGTACACCACTTCCTTGAGCTTTTGCAGTCATAATAATACAAATTCAGAGTCATGCATTTAATCTCAGCTTCAATTCCATAAAATTTACCATAGCAGCACTAGAAAATAATTATATATTGCAAATACATACCAAAGTAAACAACTGTGTTATGCTTTTTATAAAAAAACAACATTAAGTCAAAGACTATTATAAAATTTAGGTCAATGATTCTTAACCTGTGGTCCGCAAACCCCTGGGGGTCTATGAAACCATTAAAAGGGAAAGTTTGTGTGTTAGGGCTAGGAAAGGACAGACTGAAGAGAAGTGGCTGGGGGAAGGGACAGAAAAAGATGAGACAGATGCAGAGGGGTTGGGGGGGGAAGAGTGAGTGTCTGGAAAACAGACAGCAGGCTAGTGATGACAAGCTTTGCACTGGTAAGAGTGGTGGTGATGAATTGGGGAGTCAAACGTTTTGGAGGTTAATAAGGGGTCCACACAACCAAAAAGGTTGGGAACTCCTGATCTAGATCTCTTGGATATCACCAACCTCTTTTTTGGAGATCACCAGGTTTTCGACAGGCTGTTCGTTCTTGAAGACTTGTATCTCCTCTATGATGTGCACAACAGACTTGACCACCACTGCCTTGTGAATCCAGCCATCACCTGCACAACCACAACCAAAAGTAAATGAATACAGAATAAAGAGCTGTGGGAATTGCACTCACGTCTCTCCCCACCGCTTGCAGACCTTCCTAATTTCAGGTATTAGAATAATACAATTCACTAAAAAAGGGAAATATGATGTAGCTTTAAATTTTACTCTTCAGTTCTCATCTTTTTTTACACTCTGTCCATCACCAACACCTTTCTTAGGCTGAGAAAGCGGGAAAACCAGATTCTGGTAGCTCTCGCGTCTAAAGGGGCAGATGGGAAATTTCCCTTTAGCCCCTGCGGGCTTAACAGAGACGCGAGGGAGACAGACACTCCCTTCGCGAATCTGAAAGCCCTTGCAGAGAGGCTCAGCGAGGAGAGGGGGCCCCGCGGGACACTCCATTTTGCTGCGGAGGCCGCGGCAGTAGCCAGAGCCAGCTTTTTTTTTTTTAATATAATTTTTAAAAAAAAGCAGAATGTTCTTTGCGCGGGGCCCCCTGAAACGCGGGGCCCTGTGCAAAGAACATTCTTGCTCAATGGACGGGCCGGCCCTGTGCAAACGTAATCACTCTAGACAACATCTAGTAGAGGTACAGAAAGATTATTTCAAAGGTCTTCAAGCCAGGACAGACCATTATGGCACACAGGGAGGCTAAAAGAGAAGCAATTGCAGAGCGACGAAGAACAGGCAGAAAGGCACACAAGTAGCTGTTAGAGAGCTTTCTGTTCGAATGCATCTATTTTCTTGGGTGCAATAAGCAAGTCAGTTCAGATCATTATGGCACTAAGACAACGAGGCAGAAAGCGTGCAATTATATGGATAAACCAGTAGCTAAAGTTCATGGCTGATCTTTAGCTAATGGTTATTTAAAACTGCTATCTTGGAAGCCCAGACCAGATGTATTCCATGCTTTAAGAAAGGGAGACCAAATAGCCAGTATGGTTTACAGGTGAGGTCAGAGAGGCTGTTGGAGCCAAGAAAATGGAACCAAATGCCGAAAACAGGAAACATAAGCACTGGCAGGTTACATGCAAGGGAACCGATAAGCAAGCAAAGAGAATTTGAAAAAAGCAGCATGCCGTGGAAGCAAAAGTGCATAATAAAAACTTTCAAGCACAATCATAGCAAAACACCTGTAAGAGAGTGAGTTGGACTATTAGATGATAAAGGAGTAAAAGAAGCATCTAAGAGAACAAGGCCATAGTGGAGAGATTGAATGAATTCTTTGCTTCATCCTTACTTCAGAAGATGTAGGAAACTTACCCATGCCAGAAATGATATTTAAAGGCAATTTATCAGAGAAACTAAAACAAATCTTGATAAAGCAGGAAGATGTAATACAACAATTTGATAACCTAAAGATTGGCAAATCACCTGAACTGATGCTATACAACCAGGGTGCTGAAAGAACTCAAAAATGAAATTGCAAACCTACTAGCAGAAATTTGTAAACTATCATTAAAATCATCTAGAGTACCTGAAGACTGGCGTGTGGCTTATGTCAACACCAGTTTTCAAAAAGGGCTCCAGGGGTGATCCGGGAAATTAGACTGGTGAGCCTGTCAGTGCCATGCAAAATGATATAAACCATTATAAAGAATAAAATTAATGAATTAGATAGTCAAGGTTTAATGGGACAAAGCCAACATGGGTTTAGCCAAGGGAAGTCTCGTCTCCCTAATATGTCATTTTTATGAAGGTGTGAATAAACAGGTAGATAAAGACCAGCCGGTTGATATAGTTTATCAAGATTTTCAGAAAGCCTTTGACAAGGTCCCTCATGAGACACTCTTGAGGAAATTAGTGTCATAGGCGGTATAGAAGAGATGTATAAATAAATAAAAAATAAAAATAAAATAGGATAGCAGACCATGTACTATTGTTTACTGGGAACTTGTAAAAGATAGAAACAGAGAATAGGGCTAAATGGCCAATTTTCTCAGTGGAGAAAGGTGAATAGTGGAGTATCCCAAGGATCTCTGCTAGACCCACTGCTTTTTAACATATTCATAAATGACCTGGAAATGGGAATGAGTGAGGTGATCAAATTTGCAGATGATACAAAATTATTCAAAGTAGTTAAAAAATATGATTGTGAAAAATTGCAAGAGGGCCTTGAGAAAGTGGAGAATGGGTGGCCAAATGGCAGTTGACATTTAATGTGGACAAGTGCAAAGCAGGAAAGAATAATCCAAATTATAGTTATATGACGCAAGGTTCCTTATTAGGAATCACCACCCAGGAAAAGGATCTAGGCATCATTGTGGTTAATACCTTGAAACTCTGCTCAGTGTGCAGCGGCAGCCAACAAAGCAAATAGAATGCTAGGAACAATAAGGAAAGGAATGGAGAATAAAACAAAGGATATCATAATGCCTTTGTATTGCTTCATGGTGGAACCGCACCTTCAATAAAAAGTAATATTAAATCATAAACATTCTATAACACAATTGTGCGTGTGATCTAAGGACATGCAGATTATAAACATCATGAATGAATAGTGATTGTGCTAAAACATATATGTATGATACATTAATATATCCATAAAAATCAGAAAAGGGGAGAAATCCAAAGGATCAAAATCTAAAAAAAGTAAAAAAGGGGATAATAATTAAAAAATTAAAATGATAAATAGATAAATAAATGAATCACTATTTATTCATTTTTATGATTGTTCATAGTTTTTTATGATTTCATGATGTTTATAATCTGCATGTCCTTAGATCACACACACAATTGTGTTATAGCATGTTTATGATTAAATATTACTTTTTATTGATCCCAAAGTATAACCATGTTATTTTTTTATTCAGACATTTATATTTATTATTATTTATTAGTATTCTTTTAATATGTGGTAATATTGTTTCTCATGAGTTTTCTTATTAGTTTTTAGGTTTTTATTGTTTTTAAGTTATTACTGTGTGTCCAATTTATAGTTCATATATCTTATTCATTCTTTATCCACGTTTTTAATATGGTTTCAATTTTTACTCTTTTATATGTAACTTTTAATGTATTTATGATGTTTTTATTGTTTTCTGGTGTGCCTCAACCCCTGAAGTAGTATTATACGAAACACGGCCTGTGTTGGGTTTGGCCCCCCTTTTTAAGGACCAATAAAAATTGTGTGTTCCAAATACTGCCCACGTCTTTGCACTGTTTTCTACGCTCATCTGCGTGGCAGAGTGCTGTTTGCTTCCTGGTAAACTACAAATAAGCCATACAGGAGAGCACTCTCAGAGAATGGAGAAAGGGCAGAAATCTCACGTCAATGAACAGGAAATCACACAAGATGCTAGGCAGAAAAGTCCAAGGTATTCCTTTTAATGCATCTATCAGCATACAGTCCAGTAATGAAGGTGGGGCAAAAGAAAGGCCATTTGAGGATGGTAAATCCCCATGGAGGCAGAGGTAGACTTTGGCTGCGGAGCAGGAGTAGGTTTTCTAAATTCTCACTCTCTCCGTCTTGTGACTGGACAGAGTGAATGCTGTTTCTGATCCCCCCCACCCCCCCCCCACAGCACAGAATGAAACATTCAGCTGATACACCGACCACCAATACATCTGGAGCCAAACCTCACTAGTGAAAGGTTTCCACTCACAGATCTCTCTCCAGTTTCCACAGTGACTCTCAAATAGAAATGGAAGCAGCACACCCTTATGATACCACAGAAGAATTCAAATTTTAGAAATGACCCGGGAAACCAGTAAATCCTCTGTTCACAGCCTGTTATGGGGGTGAGTGAACAGACTGAGCCATAGGGATGTGCACAGGCAAGAAAAAAATGATAGTTTTCTTTTCTTTTTTAATGACTTTTCTGATTTTTGGGTGTTCATATTCGTTAGTTACACACATTTGTTTAAAAAGGGAATGTTTAATGCACACTAAATTGATTTAACATACACTAACCAAACAAATTAAGGCAATGTGAATTAATGCATGCCAAGTCAAATTAACATACAGTATATTTAAGGTACACTAATGAACTGAATCAGTGCTGACAAATGCACACCACTACTCAGCCATTGTAGAGCGACACAGTGGCCAGACTCTGACTGCATGTCTACTGCGTTCTAGAGGGAGCTATAGTCTGTGGGCATGGTTCAAGGATTGTTGCAGTAAAAGCTGGACTAGATGGGAAAGGGGGAGGTGGTAAAAAATGGGAGTAAAAGAAATTTGAATGAAGTCTCATGGCACTGTAGCCCAGTAAAGGCCCGTTCAAATGGACCAGGAAGCACAGTAACAATGTATTGGCTAATGAGCAACCAAAAACTCAGTAGAGTCTGCAGAAGTCAGGGAAGATGGGTGCCACTCATGTGCCATCCTTCAAAAGGTTTCTCTATAATCCAATTAAATTAAATTAATGGAGCAATGCCAATTCAGCGTACTGCTGTTAGAATCAAAATCAAAGGAGTTTACACTCTACAATGATGATGAAGAACATGAACCAATAATACACAGTACACTTGAAATACAAAAGAAAAGGGGACAAAAGGCTGGGGATCCAAGTCATGGTATCTGAGCAGATCTGAACTAAGAACAGTTTGCTGCCTTGAGGAGGAAAGAGCACAGGACGTACCTGTTCCTATAAACAGCACATCATACTGCTTTTCATCCAAAGCCAAAACTCTGTCTACTGCAATTTTGGTGTAAATCACATTTTTCTTCATGAGGAGAGGCTGCTCCCCGATGGGCTTCACCTCCTCAAACATCAGGGTATGGATCTTCAGAAAGTCCAGGACATTGTTTGGCAGGTCTAGAGAAGAGTAGAAGCCATTCGTCCGGAGTTCATGGGTGATGCACTATGCAACAAGGGAAGAGTCATTCGTTATTCCAATTTCTTTTTTGGGTAGCAGTAGAGGGAGGGAGGGAGGGAGATGCATGCAACACATTTTAGCATTGAATGACCTGGTGAAATGGTCTGGGAACACAACAAACCAACAGTTCAGATTAAGGCTGAACAAGTCATACATACTGGTAGTGAAGGCGGCCTGCTGAATATCTAAGCTTGTATTCCCTGAAAGGGATGCAAGCAAAACTGATATGAAAACTGAGCCAACAGTAACCCTCAGTATCCTACACCATAGCTACCTACAATACGGAACTGTGAAATCCCCTCCAAAAGCATAGGCAGCTCCTTGAATCCCCCCCTCCCATCCCTTAATGGTGAAACCTTTGGCATGTGACATATCCAAACACAGGTCTAATGGTTCCTTTTCCTTGCAGTCATGCCTGCTACCACTGAGGTAAAAAAATAAAAGTGAGAACACGAGTTATGTATTTAAATGGAATCAACGTACAAGTACTACCTGAATTGCAACACCCCTATGCATCTAAACATCACCAAACAATTCATATAGGGCAAGATTCCATTCCGGACATCAATCCCATCTGTAAGTCCGGTCTGCACTAGAGGTACAGAGGGGATCACGATTCTGATACCACAGGATGTGTCTAGCCCCGCAGGATCAGAATCGCGATCAGTCATGTACATGCAGGCCGGGACTGCAATTCAGTCTGGCCTGCACATACATAGAAACATAGAAACAAAGAAATACGATGACAGAAAAAGACCACATGGCCTATCTAGTCTGTCCTTCCATATCAACAACTACAACAGTCCCCTTTTTACCTTTAGAGATACTCTGTGTTTGTCTCATGCTTTTTTGAATTCAGTTACTGTCCTCATCTCTGCCACCTCCACTGCGAGACTATTCCACGGATCCACTACTCTTTCCGTAAAGCACAGTTACTTACCTGTAACAGGTGATCTCTGGGAACAGCAGGAATAAGTCTTCACATATGGGTATCGTCGGTACCGACGGAGCCTGCGTGGGAACGCTCCACAGCGTCCAGTAAGAAAGCTTTTGGGAGCATCCCACAGCGCCTGCGCGCTGCCTTCCCGCCTTTCCCAACCGCCTCTCTCCAGTTCGAGTTTTAAAGCTGAGACAAAGAGAGAGAGAGGAAAGGAAAGAAAGATAGAGAGATACAACTCCTAGGGGAGGTGGGTGGGTTGTGAAGATTTATTCCTGCTGTTCCCAGAGATCACCTGTTACAGGTAAGTAACTGTGCTATCTCCAGGAACAAGCAGGAATGAGTCTTCACATATGGGGACTCCCTAGCTTCAGATGCCAGGGGAGAAGCCCAGGTTGTGTGTCCTTGAAAAGGACTCTACCTCCTCCCATGGATCTCTGGCATCCAACCAGGGTAGGTGGGTAGGAGTTGATTAGGAATGGAACAGGTGTTTGAGAACAGCCTGACCAAACAAGGCATACCGGCGGGAGTCCTTGTCCAAGCAGTAATGGGCTGTGAAGGTATGAACCGAGGCCCAGGTGGCCGCTTGACAGATTTGGTCGATGGACACAGAATTTAGATGAGCCATTGAGGCTGCCATGGCTCTCACATTGTGAGCTGTGACATGGCCCTCCAGAGAAAGGTTTCTACTCTGGTAGGCGAAAGAAATACATTGAGCAATCCAGTTGGACAGTGTTCTCTTAGAGACTGGAAGTTCTAAATGAGAAGGATCAAAAGCAACAAAGAGTTGAGAAGACTTTCTATGTTGCTGTGTTCTTTGTAAGTAAAAAGCAAGAGCTCTCTTACAATCCAAGTATGAAGATTCCTCTCTGCACTTGATGCATGAGGTCCTGGAAAAAAGACAGGTAAATATACCTCTTGGTTCAGATGAAAAGGCGAGACCACTTTAGGCATAAAGTGTGGATTGGTCCTGAGGACTACCATATCATGATGGAACCTTGTATAAGGTGGATTAGCCACCAAAGCTTGCAACTCACTGATACGGCGTGCTGAGGTGACTGCAAGAAAAATAACTTTCCAAAAAAGAAATTTCAAGGAGGTGGTGGCTAAAGGTTCAAAGGGTGGCTTCATGAGCTGGCCAAGAACCAGGTTTAAGTCCCATGCCACTGGACGTGGTCTAATGGGAGGTTTAGTTAAAAGAAGGCCTCTCATGAATCTTGCTATAAGAGGATGAGAGGAAATAGGTTGTCCATTGAGAGGCTTGAGGGACGCTGCAATAGCACTCAAATGGACTCTTACTGAATTTGTTTTCAGACCTGCATGGGATAGATGCAGGAGATACTCTGGTAGAGAATTCAGAGGTATTGCAAGAGGGTTTAGACCCTTCTCTGAACACCAAATGGTAAATCTTTTCCATTTGAAAGCATAGGAACGTCTAGTAGAAGACTTTCTAGAGGCATGAATAACATCTCCGACTTGCTGAGAGAGATGAAAATCTTGAAGGTCTAAGCCCTCAGCAACCAAGCCCTGAGATGGAGCGACTGGGGGTTTGGGTGCCATAATGTTCCCTCTTCCTGGGATAGAAGGTCTGGTGCAGAGCCCAAGTCCAGGGAGGGAGCTTGAGAGAGATGCAGAAGTAGGGGGTACCACACTTGGCGTGGCCAATGTGGTGCTATGAGGATCATGGTCCCTCGATCTCTCTGAAGCTTGAATAGTGTTTTGGGAATTAGGGGTATTGGTGGAAAGGCATAAAGGAAGTCTTGACCCCAGTGAAGGAGGAAGGCATCCTTGGCCTGAACTCCCTGACACGGAATTCTGGAACAGAACCGGGGAAGTTTGGCATTCCACGGACTTGCAAAGAGGTCTATGTCTGGGGTTCCAAAAATTCGAAAAATCCTGGCTACTTGGTCCATGTGGAGGGACCATTTGTGTGGAAGCAGGACTCGACTGAGTCTGCCCGCCCAAGAGTTTTGAATGCCTGGAAGATATACTGCCAGAAGATGGATGTGATGCTCTCTGGCGAAGGCCCACAGTCGCAAAGCTTCGTTGCAAAGCGACAGAGAGCCAGTGCCGCCCTGCTTGTTCACATAGAACATGGCTACTTGGTTGTCCGTATGGATGAGGACTGTCCTGTAGCTGAGCAGGGTATGGAACACTCTGAGAGCTAAGAATATTGATCTGAGTTCCAATAGACTGATATGCAGAGAAATCTCCTGTGGAGACCAGATGCCCTGGGTGGAGAGATCTTGTAGATGAGCTCCCCAACCCTTTGGAGAAGCATCTGTTGTGAGAGTTGCTTGGGGTAGTGGTTGCTGAAAAGGGGACCCCAGCAACAGGTTTTGAGAGGACTTCCACCACTGGAGAGACCAAAAAAGCGACTAGAGTTTGCTATTTTGTCTGACAGGCAACCTGATGCCTGAGTCCATTGGGTGGACAAAGTCCATTGAGCTGCCCTCATGTGAAGGCGAGCAAATGGAACCACATGCACGGTGGATGCCATGTGGCCAAATAGTTGTAACATCTCTCGAGCAGTAAGGTGGGACTTTAACTGTATCTGAGAGGCTAACTGCACTAGACGTAGGCAACGGGCCTGAGGAAGATAGGCCCTTGCAGTTGTGGTATCCAGCAAGGCCCCTATGAACTCCAGAGACTGAGTAGGGGTGAGATTGGATTTTGGGATGTTTATTACTAGTCCCAAATACTGAAGGATACGCATTGTGCAGGTTAGGCAAGTCTGGGCCTCTGACTGGGATGAGGCTCGAATGAGCCAGTCGTCCAGATATGGGAATACAAATATTCCCAGAGTGCGGAGAAATGCAGCTACTACTGCCATGCATTTCGTGAACACCCTTGGTGCAGAGGCCAGACCGAAAGGAAGCACCCTGTATTGGTAGTGCTTTCCTTGAAAAAGGAACCGAAGGAACCTTCTGTGTGTTGGATGGATGAGGACATGGGTGTACGCATCCTTGAGATCTAGAGAACAAAGCCAGTCCTGATTCTGAAGGTATGGAAGCAGAGCCCCTAGAGAAATCATTTTGAATTTCTCCTTGAATAGAAACTTGTTCAATTCTCTGAGATCTAATATGGGTCTGTAGCCCCCTGTTTTCTTTGGGATAAGAAAATAAGGGGAGTAGAACTCTGAGCCCTGTTGAAGAAGAGGTACTTCTTCTATTGCCCCTTGGGCAAGAAGGGTAGCAATCTCCTGACCTAGAAGGTTGAGGAGAGATATTGGAGAATTGAACTGTTTTACCATGGTGTGAGGAGGAAGGCTTAAGAAATTAAGCTTGTACCCTTCCTTTATGATGGAGAGGGTCCATTGCTCTGCTGTGATTTGCTCCCATCTGGGAGCAAAGTAAGTCAACCTTCCTGGAATGGTGAGGGGCTCTGGTTTTTCCAGAGCTAGAAAGGCTAAGTTCTCTAGTTGCAAGTCAAAGGCCCTGAGGAGGTTGAGGCTGCTGGGCTGTGGTAGGCCTGGCAGGCTTTGACTTGGCCTGTTTAGGTGGTTGCTGACGCTTTGCAGCAAAACGACCTGCAGAAGATGTCTGCCCATGAGCAGGATAATATCTTCCCTTTTTAGAAAAAGATGTCTTTTTGAACAATCTTTTCTTAACAGGGGCAGAGGTAGACTTTGAAAGTCGATCCAAAGCAGAGTTTTCAGCATCCATCTTAGTGGCCTTTGATTGCCAATCCCTGCCAAACAGGTTTTCACCTGTACAAGGAAGGTTTCCCAACTCATCTTGGACCCAGAGTTCCAAATCAGAGGCTTGTAACCAAGCAATTCTGCGTGGAATAGCCGTGGCTCTGCTTACACACTCAAAAGAGTCAAAGGCTGCACGGTTGGAGAATTTGGAAACATCTTGGGCATGTTTGAGCCAAGTGAGAAATTCCTGCCTTTTATCTTCTGAAATAAAAGGAGCTAAAGTCTGCAGATGATCTGTGACTTCTTTTAGAAACATCCCCATATAAAGACTATAGGAGTTGATTCTGGCAGCAAGCATATTGGCCTGGAAAATCCTTCGGCCAAAAGCATCTAGAGTCCTACATTCATGTCCTGGAGGGTTAGATGAGTGTCTTTTTGCATTCTTTATTTTCTTCATAGCAGACTGAACCACAATAGAGTGGTGAGGAAGCTGAGTCTTATGAAAACCAGGACAGGGAGGGACACGATACATGGTGTCTAACCTACGAGAATGAGGAGAGGTGGTGAGAGGAGTCTCCCACATGCCCAACATGAGATCATAAAGAATCTCATGAATAGGTAAGGTAGCTCTTCCTTAGGAGCCTTAGGATATTGCAAAATATCTAATTGCTAGGCTCTAGGCTCTGACTCAGAGGCCACTGTGATGGAGAGGCCTCTAGCCACTTCCCTAATGAAGTCTTCAAAAGACAAGTCTTCTGGAGGAGACCTTCTTTGTTTTGTAGAAGCAGACTCCTGAGGAAGAAGTACCAGTGCATCGGCAGAAGCCTCTGACTCATCAGAGTCTTTGGAGGAATCGAAGTATCGCCTGTCTGGATGCTCCTGCAAAGCCCGATACGGATACCGAGTGGGATCGACATTGGGAGTAAGCGGTACCGGTTCGGTACCGATGGGCATCATAGGACAGGGTACCGTTGCAGTCGACACCAAAGCCGATGTCGATGCAATTGGTACCGGCACTGGAAACGATGCCGGTGCCGGTAACGGAGATTGTTGCGGTACCGGAGGCACCGAAGCTTGCATAAACGCCGTAAGGGTGCGCTGCATGGACAGAATTTTCTGATCCACTGACGCCACCAAAGTCTGGATGTCGGTACCAATGGAGGCCACCGGTACCCTAGAACATGGCAACAGGTGATCAGTCGAGGCCAAGCCATCGATGTCAACCTGTGACCCCATAGACAATGCTTTGGAAGCCGGAACTTCCCGCCGGGGTAATTTTGCCGGAGCGGAATCCTCGAGGACAAGCCCGGAGGCATCTCGATGCTTAGAGGGAGATTTGCCCTTCGAGGACCGGCTAGATTTGTGTTTGGTTACCTGAGATCCATGGGAGGAAGAAGCAGCCCTGGAAGACGTTGATGCCACCGAGGCTGCATCAGAGGGAAACAGGGTACTGAGCTTGGCTGCTCGGTTCTGCCAAACCTCTTTTAGAAATCATGGTGCAGGACACACAATCTGTGATGGAATGGTCAGGACCCAAACATTTGAGACACCAGACGCGACACAGAAAAATAAAGAAAAAAATAAAGAACTTCTGCGGTGACAGGAACACGACCTGCTGGCTCCGCGGAAAAGAAGAACTGGAGAAAGGCGGTTGGGAAAGGCGGGAAGGCAGCAAGCAGGCACTGTGGGATGCTCCCAAAAGCTTTCTTACTGGACGCTGGGGAGCATTCCCGCGCAGGCTCCGTCGGTACCGACGATACCCATATGTGAAGACTCATTCCTGCTTGTTCCTGGAGATAGAAATATTTCCGCATATCACTCCTGAATCTATCCCCCTTCACCCTCATCCCATATCCCCTCGTAGCAGAACTTGCTTTCAATTGGAAGAGGCTCTCTCCCTCAACATTTGCGCCACGGAGGTATTTAAACATCTCAATCATATCACCTCTATCCTGCCTTTCCTCTAAGGTGTACATATTAAGATCCTTAAGTCTGTCCTCGAGTGGAGGAGTAGTCTAGTGGTTAGAACACTGGCTTGGTAACCAAGCAACCAGGGTTCAATTCCCACTAGCACTCCTTGTGGCCTTGGGCAAGTCACTTAACCCTCCATTGCCTCAGAAGAAAGGCCTGGCAATCTACTTCCAGTGACACTGCCAAGAAAACCCAGGAGCTTCTGGGTCGCCAGGAATGACTCGAAGGCACACATTGCATTTTTGCAAGTCTGTCCTCATATGCTTTATAATGAAGACCACTAACCATTTTAGTAGCCACCCTCTGCACCAACTCCATCCTGTTCACATCCTTCTGAAGGTGCAGTCTCCAGAATTGCAAACTATACTCCAAATGGGGTCACACCAAAGACTTATACAGAGGCACTATCACCTCCTTTTTTCTGCTAGCCATTCCTCTCCGTATGCACCCAAGCATCCTTCTAGTCTTTGCTGTCACCTTTTCTACCTGTTTAGCTACTTTAAGATCATCAGACACAACCACACCTAGGTCCCGCTCTTCTTTAGTGGACAAAAGTACTTCACCCCCTATACTATATTGCTCCCTTGGACTGCTGCAGCCCAAATGCATGACCTTACATTTTTTAACATTAAATCCCAGCTGCCAAATTCTAGACCATTCTTCAAGCTTAGCTAGATCCCTCCTCATGTTATCTACACTTTCCTGGGTGTCTACTCTATTGCAGATTTTGGTATCATCCGCAAAGAGGCAAACCTTACCTGAAAGCCCTTCCGCTATATCACTAACAAAGATGTTAAAAAGAATCGGACCAAGGACAGATCCCTGGGGCACACCACTGGTAACATCCTTCTCCTCAGAGTGAGCTCCATTACCTGTACTCTGTCACCTCCCACCCAACCAATTTCTAACCCAAGCAGTAACTTTAGAGTTGATCCTTAGGGTGCTCAGTTTATAACCAAGACCTCCCTTACTAACTCAGTCAAGTCTTTTTAAATGGAGCCGTGGCATTGCCATGGCACCGCGGCTACATTTAAAAGCCGCGATGCCAGCTGCCGGATTTAAGTGTTTATTCCCCGCAACTTGACCCCCGATCTGGCCTCCTAAGGCCAGAGTCGGGCTGCGGGGATTGTCCTCCCCCCCCCCCCCCCCCGCCCCATCTGCACCCTGGCAGTCCCAAAAAAAAAAAAAAAAAATGTCCAGGGAAGATATTCCACCTCAGAGGTGGAATAACTTCCCCACACATATTGCTAGCCCTGGATGTAGAGGGCCGACATCAGAATCGGCTCTTTATGTCCAGGGCTGGTGACCACTCAGACTCCACCCCTAAGACGCCCTTTCCCCGCCCCATCTAACTTCCCCACACAAGCGGGGATGAAGTTAGTCACTGCCAGGAGAAGGCACGAATAACCCCAATAATGAAGAAATAAGGGGTCTCAGATAAGAGAGAGCCCACCATTTAAACAGCATAGTCAAGGCCAGGATTCTTTACCCCTCCAGTGTCTTTCATCGGTCCCAAAAAAACTAAGTATAGTGCTACCACAGAAGAGCAGATCTATATATATAGAAATACTGTTAAATAAATAAATAAAATATATGCAGTGAGCCCTGCTCCATTTTCTATGGATGTACTCGAGACTCTACCACTATCTGCAGGAACAGAAAAAGTGGTGCAGATATTTTCAAGTCTTTTCTTCCAGCAATCAGATCATTTGGAGAAAGAAATCTAGCAAATATTTTTTTCTTCAACCCACCCAAGTTGTTGGAAACAAACATCTTTAAATATTTATCATTTTCTCTCTGGCGGTTGAGCAGTACCATAGCACTCCATCTGTATCTAAAGATAGAAATAATGGATTGCAGCCATGGTCGGAAGGAGGTGCTTTTAAAGAGAGTACTTTTAAAGCAACATGGATAAGAGGGAGGAGACAACACAGTTTAAGGTAGCTACTTTCCCTCTAGCTATGTGTGAGAACAGCATGATAGATATTCAAGAAAGCCTGGGTGGTCAGGACTCCTCTTACCAAGGCCTTCCACACTCCCTGTAATCTGCCTGTGATAAAAACCAAGTTCTATTAATTCTATTACACAATGTACCCTTACAATGGTTCTCAGAGCTTCTTTTCACCCACTTGTGTGAGCCTGAATACAGCTGATGTTAGTAATCTATCTCCGCCTATCCTTACTACACAGATGCAAGATTGCATAGTCAGTGCCGTAAGTGTATCAAAACGGGTTAGTCCAAATGTCTGGAAATAAATATTAGAAATGACACGATCCCTCAAAGGCATGACATCTAAGAGGAATAAAAGCCCCAGTCTGAATCCCACCGCTGCCCCTTGTGATCTTGGGCAAATCACTTAACCTTCCATTGTCTCAAGTACAAACTTAGATTGTAAGCTTTCCAAGGAACAGGACAATATCTATGAAATGTGAATGCAACTCACCTTGAGCTACTCCTGAATAAGGCATGGGCTAAATCCAAAATCTCTTCCCTTTTACATTTCAATTAGGCTTGATTTTGGTTTCTAACCTGTGCTTCACTTCTATGCTCTACAATGTTTCTTCTTGCAATTTTCTTGCCAAATAGACACCATAATATACACCGTTATACATTAATTAGAGTGAAACATGAAATGGATTGCCTTGCTAAGGCGTTAAGATATCAAGAGATTATGAACACTTACTGAACCTGGCCGGGGTTGCGGAACATCACCATTAAACCGGGCCCATTTCCGGGAATCAGTTTGGTATTCCATATAAGGTCCTTCAAAGACCTTCTGCATGTCAGAAATGCTGTACTGGCAGATGGCAGAGGCCTCCATGTTTCTCCTAATTATGAAAACAATAACAAAAAATAAATAGTCCCTTGTTAAATTGTACTTAACCGACTGAACAAGAGACTGCTTTTGCTGACCTACACAGCTGATAGAGTATCTCAGTGATAGCAAGTCTACCTTGTTCAGGGGGCCACAATAGCTGCATGCACTATTCTGTGACAGTCTCAAAATATTCTGTTCTAAAATTCCCACATTGTGGACCCAAAAAAGCCACTCGTGATTCCAAGTCACAGGAGGGGAATCACCGCAGCATTTCAAGTACAGTCAAACCTCGGTTTTCGTATGCCCTAGTTTTCGTACGATTCGGTTTTCGTTGACTTTTTTCGTTGAGATTTTGTCCCAGTTTTCGTACATTGTCTCGGTTTTCATACAGTTGAAAATAGAGCAACATCTTGTGGCCAGAATTGGGATTTTCTTTATTTTGATTCTCTTGCTGATTGACTGTCTTCCATATGCCAACAAGAGTCTTCAATAAAGGTAAAAGTGATGTTAAATGTTCATTTATCCATTTCATTAGTCATTTATATTTATTTCTCATTATTTTCTGTATGTAAAAATATAGTTATTATCTATAAAATGTATTTTTTGTTAATATTTTTGGGTGTTTGGAACAGATTAATTGGATTTACATTATTTCTTATGGGAAATATTGCTTCAGTTTTCATACATTCGGTTTTAGTCATACTTTTTCGAACGGATTAATCACGAAAACCGAGGTTCCACTGTATGGCAAATTGTCATGGTCAGACTACAAGAGACATATCAAAGTTTTTCATACTGCCTGTGAAAGCACATTTTTGTAACTGCCACGTCTCACAAAGGACAATCGGTAAAATTTATCGCAATGCCACATTCTTTTGCACTGTGATTTCTGAGAGTTAAAAGTGTGGTCCATGGCAGTACAGAACCTTTGATGAAGGATCAGCTCTTTGCCAAACCCTCCCTTTACAGAGAAAGCCAAAGCTCTGTGCAGTCTACCTGCAGGTGAGCGCACAAGGAGAGCCCCATATTACACTGCCAACAGTTCGCTATTACTCAAACTGTATAATGTTTTCCCAGTTGGGTCATATAGAGAGGACTATGCGTGTGACATTGGACAAAGCACAGTTACTTACCTGTAACAGGTGATCTCTGGGAACAGCAGGAATAAGTCTTCACATATGGGTATCGTCGGTACCGACGGAGCCTGCGCGGCAACGCTCCCCAGCGTCCAAAAGGAAAGCTTTTGGGAGCATCCCACAGCGCCTGCGCGCTGCCTTCCCGCCTTTCCTAACTGCCTCTCTCCAGTTCGAGTTTTAAAGCTGAGACAAAGAGAGAGAGAGGAAAGGAAAGATAGATAGAGAGATACAACTCCTAGGGGAGGTGGGTGGGTTGTGAAGACTTATTCCTGCTGTTCCCAGAGATCACCTGTTACAGGTAAGTAACTGTGCTATCTCCAGGAACAAGCAGGAATGAGTCTTCACATATGGGGACTCCCCAGCTAGAGATGCCTGGGAGATCACCCAGATTGTGAGTCCCTGGGAAGGGCTCCACCTGCACCCATGAATCTCAGGCATCCAGTCAGGGATGGAGGGTAGGAGTTGATTAGGTATGGAACAGGTGTTTGAGAACAGCCTGACCAAACAAGGCATCCCGGCGGGAGTCCTTGTCCAAGCAGTAATGGGCTGTGAAGGTATGAACCAATGCCCAGGTGGCTGCTCGACAGATTTGGTCGATGGACACAGAGTTAAGATGAGCCATAGAGGCTGCCATGGCCCTCACATTGTGAGCTGTGACGTGGCCCTCCAGAGAAAGATTCTTGCTCTGGTAGGCGAAGGAAATACACTGAGCAATCCAATTGGACAGAGTTCTCTTGGAGACTGGAAGTCCTAAATGAGAAGGATCAAAAGCAACAAAAAGTTGAGAGGACTTTCTATGTTGCTGTGTCCTTTGTAAGTAGAAAGCAAGCGCTCTTTTACAATCCAGGGTATGAAGATTCCTCTCTGCAGTTGATGCATGAGGTCCTGGAAAAAAGACAGGTAAATACACCTCCTGGTTCAGATGAAAAGGTGAGACCACTTTAGGCATAAAGTGTGGATTAGTTCTGAGAACTACCTTGTCATGATGGAACCTTGTATAAGGAGGATTAGCCACTAAAGCTTGCAACTCACCGATACGGCGAGCTGAGGTGACTGCAATGAGAAAAATAACCTTCCAGGAAAGGAATTTCAAGGAGGTAGTGGCTAAGGGTTCAAAGAGTGGCTTTATAAGCTGGCCAAAACCAGATTCAAGTCCCATGCCACTGGAGGTGGTCTAATGGGAGGTTTAGTCAAAAGAAGGCCTCTCATGAATCTTGCTATAAGAGGATGAGAGGAAATAGGTTGTCCATTGAGAGGCTTAAGGGATGCTGCAAGAGCACTCAAATGGACTCTGATTGAATTTGTTTTAAGGCCTGCATGGGATAAATGCAGTAAATAGTCTAGTAAAGAATTCAAAGGTATTGCAAGAGGGTTGAGACCCTTCTCTGCACACCAAATGGAAAACCTTTTCCATTTAAAAGCATACGAACGTCTGGTGGAAGGCTTTCTGGAAGCATGAAGGATATCCTTCACTTGCTGAGAAAGGTGTAAATCCTGAAGGTCTAGGCCTTCAGCAACCAGGCTCTGAGATGAAGAGACTGAGGATTTGGGTGCCACAAGGTTACCTCCCCTGGGAGAGGAGATCTGGAGCAGACCCCAGGTCCAGGGAGGGAGCTTGAGAAGAATGCAGAAGTAGAGGGTACCACATTTGGCGTGGCCAATGTGGTGCTATGAGGATCATAGACCCCTTGTCTCTCTGAAGCTTGAACAGAGTTTTAGGAATGAGGGGAATAGGTGGAAAGGCATAGAGGAAGTCTTGCTCCCAATGGAGGAAGGCATCCCTGGCCTGAACTCCCTGACATGGAATCCTGGAACAAAACCGGGGAGGTTTGGCATTCCACGGACTTGCAAACAGGTCTATGTCTGGGGTACCCCAAATCCGAAAAATCCTGGCTATCTGGTCCCCATGGAGGGACCATTCGTGTGGAAGCAGAACTCGACTGAGTCTGTCTGCCCAAGAGTTTTGAACCCCTGGAAGACACACTGCCATGAGATGGATTTGATGCTCTCTGGCGAAGGCCCACAATCTGAGAGCTTCGTTGCAAAGCGACAGCGAGCCAAGTCCCTCCCTGCTTGTTCACGTAGAACATGGCTACCTGGTTGTCCGTGTGGATGAGGACTGTCTTGTAGCTGAGCAAGGTGTGGAAGACTCTGAGAGCCAGAAAGATTGCTCTGAGCTCTAAAAGGTTGATATGTAGAGATGGAGTGGAGGAGTAGCCTAGTGGTTGGGGCAAGGTACTTCAGGCCGGAAGGTCGGTGGTTCAAATCCCACTAGAGGACAGCAACCTTGGGCCGGAAGGACTGGGGTTTCTAGTCCCACAGGTGCTCCTTGTGGTCTTGGGCAAGCCACTTAACCCTCCATAGCCCATGTTCCCTGTAAAATAGTTATCTCCAAGTTATAATACCCTGTTCAATGTAATTTCAGTTTGTTCAATGTAAACCGCACTGATGCAGAATAGCGCGGTATATAAGAGAATGTAAATAAATAAATAAATAAATGTCTCCTGTGGAGACCAGATGGCTTGGGTCGAGAGATCTTGTAGATGAGCTCCCCAACCCTTTGGAGAGGCATCTGTTGTAAGGGTTGCTTGGGGTAACACCTGTTGAAAGGGGGACCCCAGCAACAGATTTTGAGTGGACTTCCACCAGTGGAGGGACCAAAAGAGGCGACTGAAGGTTGCTATTTTGTCTGACAGGCAACCTGATGCCTGAGTCCATTGGGTGGATAGGGTCCACTGAAAGGCGAGCGTAAGGAACCACATGCACCGTGGATGCCATGTGGCCTAAGAGTTGTAACATCTCTCGAGCAGTTAAAAGGGATTTTAACTGAATCTGGGAGGCTAACTGCACCAAGCGTAGGCAACGGGCCTGGGGAAGATAGGCCCTTGCAGTTGTGGTATCCAGTAAGGCCCCTATGAACTCTAGAGACTGAGTAGGGGTGAGATGGGATTTTGAAATGTTGATTACCAGTCCCAGATACTGAAGAACACGCCTTGTGCAGGTCAGGGAAGTCTGGGCCTCTGACTGGGATGGAGCTCGGATGAGCCAGTCGTCCAGATATGGGAATACGAATATTCCTAGAGTGCGTAGGAATGCAGCTACTACTGCCATGCATTTTGTGAACACTCTTGGAGCAGAGGCCAGACCAAAAGGAAACACTTTGTATTGGTAGTGCTTTTCTTGGTAAAGGAACCGAAGGAAACATCTGTGTGTTGGATGGATGATGACATGGGTGTACGCATCCTTGAGATCTAGAGAACAAAGCCAGTCTTGACTCTGGAGGTACGGAAGGAGAGTTCCAAGAGAAGTCATCTTAAATTTCTCCTTGCATAGAAACTTGTTCAATTCTCTGAGATCTAATATGGGTCTGTAGCCCCCTGTTTTCTTTGGAATGAGAAAATAGGGGGAGTAGAACCCTGAGCCCTATTGAAGAAGGGGTACTTCTTCTATTGCCCCTTGGGCAAGAAGGGTAGCAATCTCTTGACCTAGAAGGTTGAGGAGAGATGTTGGAGAATTGAACTGTTTCACCATGGTGTGAGGAGGAAGGTTTAAGAAATGAAGTTTGTACCCTTCCCTTATGATGGAGAGGGTCCACTGCTCTGCTGTGATTTGTTCCCATCTGGGAGCAAAGTGAGCTAACCTTCCTGGGATGGTGAGAGGCTCTGGATTTTCTAGAGCCAGAAAGGCTAAGTTCTCTGGTGGAAAGTCAAAGGCCCTGAGGAGGCTGAGGCTGTTGGGCCGTAGCAGTCCTCGCAGCCTGGGTTTTGGCCTGTTTTGGTTGTTGCTGTCTCTTTGTAGCAAAACGACCTTGAGAAGAGGCCTGACCATAAGAAGAAAATTTCCCTTTCTTTGGGAAAGATCCCTTTTTGAACAACCTCTTTTTAAAAGGAGCAGTAGTAGACTTTGAAAGTCTATCTAAAGCAGAATTTTCAGCATCCATCTAGTTGGCCTTTGCTTGCCAATCTTTGCCAAACAGGTTTTCGCCTGTACAGGGAAGGTTACCTAGACCATCCTGTACCCAGGATTCCAAATCAGAGGTTTGCAACCAAGCAACTCTGCGTGCACCTATGGCAATGGCCGAGGCTCTACTGGCCCCCTCAAAAGAGTCAAAGGCTGCACGGTTGGAAAACTTGGATACATCCTATGCATGTTTAAGCCAGGTGATATATTCTTCTCTCTTATCTTCTGACATAAAAGGAGATAAGGTTTGCAGATGATCTGTAACTTCTTTCAGAAACATCCCCATATAGAGACTGTAGGAGTTGATTCTGGCTACAAGCATACTGGCCTGGAAGATTTTCCTGCCAAAGGCATCTAGGGTTCTGCATTCTCTTCCTGGAGGAGCAGAGGAGTGCTTTTTGTACTCTTGATCTTTTTCATAGCAGACTCTACCACAATGGAGTGGTGAGGAAGCTGAGTCTTATGAAAACCAGGACAAGGAGGAACACGATACATGGTGTCCAACTTTCTGGAATGAGGGGAGGTGGAAAGAGGAGTCTCCCATATGCCCAACATGTGATCAAAAAGAATCTCATGTATTGGTAAGGTGGCTGCCTCTTTAGGAGCCTTAGGATATTGAAGGATATCTAATTTTTTGGCTCTAGGTTCAGTTTCAGAGGTCACTGAGATGGACAGGCCTTTGGCCACCTCCCTAATGAAGTCCTGAAAAGACAAATCTTCAGGAGGAGACATTCTCCTTTTTGGAGAAGAGGGTTCCTGAGGAAGGATCCCCGATGCTTCAATTGAGGCCTCTGAAGAATCAGAGTCTTCAGAGGAATCGAAGTATCGACTGTCTGGATGCTCTCGCAGAGCCCGATACGGATACCGGGAGGTATCGACATCGGGAGTAATCGGTACCGTGTCGGTACTGATGGGCATCACTGGATAGAGTAGTGCTGCCGTCAATGCTAATGTCGATGCAAGCGGTACTGGTATCAGAACCGGAATCGGATCCTGTACCGGAATCGGTACGGGTACCGACAACAGGGTTTGTTGCAGTACCGTAGGCGCCGCAGCTTGTATGAATGCCGTGATGGCACGCTGCATGGTCAGAATATTCTGATCCATTGACGCCACCAATGTCTGGATGTCGGTACCGATGGAGAGCACCGGTACCCCAGAACATTGTAACAGGTGATCGGTCGAGGCCGAGCCATCGATGACAACCTGTGACCCCATAGGTAGTGCTTTGGAAGCCGGAGCCTCCCGCCGGGGTAATTTTGCTGGTGTGGGTTCCTCAAGAGTAAGCCCGGGGGCATCTCGATACTTGGAAGGAGATGAACTCTTTGAGGACCGGCCAGATTTAAGTTTGGTTACCTGAGATCCATGGGATGAAGAAGCAGCCCTGGAAGACGTCGATGCCACAGAAGCTGCATCGGAGGGAAACAGGACACTGAGTTTGGCTGCCCAATTCTGTAACCCTCTTTTAGACATCATGGAACAGGACTCAGAATCCGCAATGGAGTGGTCAGGACCACTGTTCCCTCTAAGCTGTGCGCATGTGCGCGCGCACACACCTCGCCGAGTGAGCGCACATACTTTACAATAGAGCGCAAAAAAATTACGGTTCTGATTCTGATAGAAAACAACAGACGCCTTAAAATTTAAAAGTTGTTGTGTATTTATGGTTTTCACAAGTTCTACAATATTTTCTAGTGCAATCAATGTGGTGTACATACTGTATTCTGACGTGTAGTCAAATTTTAAAGTATATAACTCCGAGTGTCGTTATGTGGCGCACAAAAATTTAACCTTCCTTCAAAAGCTGCACAGCTGATATTTTATGGGCACACAGCCTACAGAAAATTAGAGGGAACATTGGTCAGGACCTAAACATTTTAGACACCAGTCATGGGTGTCGGTGACAGAAATAGTGCTACTGCACTTCGTGCACTTTTTAAACCCGGAGGCGGGTTTTTCCATGAGGAAAAATATATCTGTAGGCCTAAGGCCCCAGAAGAAAAAATGCACCGAAGAGAGTAAAAGTTTTTTTTTTTTAAATAAAGAAAAAAGACCGGTAGTACCGGTCCGGAATCGAGAAGGCAGACACGCGACTAAAGAAAAATAAAAGAAAATAAGAAATTCTTCAGCGGTGACAGGAAACACGACCTGCTGGCTCCGCGGAAAAGAAGAACTGGAGAGAGGCAGTTAGGAAAGGCGGGAAGGCAGCACGCAGGCGCTGTGGGATGCTCCCAAAAGCTTTCCTTTTGGACGCTGGGGAGCGTTCCCGCGCAGGCTCCGTCAGTACCGACGATACCCATATGTGAAGACTCATTCCTGCTTGTTCCTGGAGATCAACCTTCTGCATCATACTGCCTGAAGTCTTGCATCCAAACTTAACCACACCACATCTAGGAAAGCGTCATCATGGAGCAAAGGGAGAATTTCCTGAATTAATCTCAAAATGGCATGCTCGGGAACACCAGAAGAGAGAACTGAAATGCAGGAAGCACGCTGCAGAAAAATCTGGCATGAAGGTGCTGCTTTGGAGACATGGCTCACATTTCTTCTGAAGCTTTAGTAAAACGTCGTGCTATCCATTAGTGTGCAGAGTGCCAGGCTCCCTGCAGTCTGCTGTAGCCAAGAGGGTTGTCTGTGGCTCATCTCACCTGCTGCCTGCTCCACAGAGGTCTTTACAGGCTTCAAGGTGCCTATAGTATTAGCACTGCCTTTAGATATTGGATGAAACTAGTCACCCTTTATTCCTCTGAAACACTCAATTGCACATTACGCACCATACTTCCGTCCTTAGGAGTCATTAGACATTGGGAAAGCACAGTTACATACCTGTAACAGGTGATCTCTGGGAACAGCAGGAATAAGTCTTCACATATGGGTATCTTCGGTACCGACGGAGCCTGCGCGGGAACGCTCCCCAGCATCCAATAAGAAAGCTTTTGGGAGCATCCCACAGCGCCTGCGCGCTGCCTTCCCGCCTTTCCCAACCGCCTCTCTCCAGTTCGAGTTTTAAAGCTGAGACAAAGAGAAACAATCAAGAAACAATAATAATAAACATCAACAGAGAGGAAAGGAAAGATAGATAGAGAGATACAACTCCTAGGGGAGGTGGGAGGGTTGTGAAGACTTATTCCTGCTGTTCCCAGAGATCACCTGTTACAGGTAAGTAACTGTGCTATCTCCAGGAACAAGCAGGAATGAGTCTTCACATATGGCTACTCCCTAGCTGCAGATGCCAGGGAGAAACCCCAGGTTGTGTGTCCTTGAAAAGGACTCTACCTCCCCCCATGGATCTCTGGCATCCGACCAGGGTAGGTGGGTAGGAGCTGATTAGGAATGGAACAGGTGTTTGAGAACAGCCTGACCAAACGAGGCATCCCGGCGGGAGTCCTTGTCCAAACAGTAATGGGCTGTGAAGGTATGAACCGCGGCCCAGGTGGCCGCTCGACAGATATGGTCGATGGACACAGAGTTTAGATGAGCCATTGAGGTTGCCATGGCTCTCACATTGTGAGCTGTGACATGGCCCTCCAGAGAAATGTTCCTACTCTGGTAGGAGAAAGAAATACACTGAGCAATCCAGTTGGACAGTGTTCTCTTAGAGACTGGAAGTCCTAAATGAGAAGGATCAAAAGCAACAAAGAGTTGAGATGACTTTCTATGTTGCTGTGTTCTTTGTAAGTAAAAAGCGAGAGCTCTCTTACAATCCAAGGTATGAAGATTCCTCTCTGCATTTGATGCATGAGGTCCTGGAAAAAAGACAGGTAAATATACCTCTTGGTTCAGATGAAAAGGTGAGACCACTTTAGACAAAGTGTGGATTGGTCCTGAGGACTACCTTATCATGATGGAACCTTGTATAAGGAGGATTAGCCACCAAAGCTTGCAACTCACTGATGCGGCGTGCTGAGGTGAATGCAATGAGAAAAATAACTTTCCAAGAAAGGAATTTCAAGGATGTGGTGGCTAAAGGTTCAAAGGGTGGCTTCATAAGCTGGCCAAGAACCAGGTTTAAGTCCCATGCCACTGGACGTGGTCTAATGGGAGGTTTAGTTAAAGGAAGGCCTCTCATGAATCTTGCTATAAGAGGATGAGAGGAAATAGGTTGTCCATTGAGAGGCTTGAGGGATGCTGCAATAGCACTCAAATGGAATCTTACTGAATTTGTTTTCAGACCTGCATGGGATAGATGCAGGAGATAATCTAGTAGAGAATTCAGAGGTATTGCAAGAGGGTTTAGACCTTTCCCTGAACACCAAATGGTAAATCTTTTCCATTTGAAAGCATATGAACGTCTAGTAGAAGGCTTTCTAGAGGCATGAACAACATCTGACTTGTTGAGAAAGATGAAAATCTTGAAGGTCTAGGCCCTCAACAACCAAGCCCTGAGATGGAACGACTGGGGGTTTGGGTGCCACAAAGTTCCCTCTTCCTGGGACAGAAGGTCTGGTGCAGAGCCCAAGTCCAGGGAAGGAGCTTGAGAGAGATGCAGAAGTAGAGGGTACCACACTTGGCGTGGCCAATGTGGTGCTATGAGGATCATGGTCCCTTGATCTCTCTGAAGCTTGAATAGTGTCTTTGGAATTAGGGGAATTGGTGGCAAGGCATAAAGGAAGTCTTGACCCCAGTGAAGGAGGAAGGCATTCTTGACCTTAACTCCCTGACACGGAATTCTGGAACTGAACCGGGGAAGTTTGGCATTCCATGGACTTGCAAAGAGGTCTATGTCCGGGGTTCCCCAAATTCGAAAAATCCTGGCTATCTGGTCCATGTGGAGGGACCACTCGTGTGGAAGCAGAACTCGACTGAGTCTGTCCGCCCAAGAGTTTTGAACGCCTGGAAGATATACTGCCAGAAGATGGATGTGATGCTCTCTGGCGAAGGCCCACAGTCGAAAAGTGACAGAGAGCCAGTCCCGCCCTGCTTGTTTACATAGAAAATGGCTACTTGGTTGTCCGTATGGATGAGGACTGTCCTGTAGCTGAGCAGGGAATGGAACACTCAGAGCTAAGAATATTGCTCTGAGTTCCAAGAGATTGATATGCAGAGAAGTCTCCTGTGGAGACCAGATGCCCTGGGTGGAGAGATCCTGCAGATGAGCTCCCCAACCCATTGGAGAAGCATCTGTTGTCAGAGTTGCTTGGGATAGCGACTTCTGAAAAGGGGACCCCAGCAACAGATATGGAGGGGACTTCCACCACTGGAGAGACCAAAATAGGAGACGGGAGTTTGCTATTTTGTCTGACAGGCAACCTGATGCCTGAGTCCATTGGGTGGACAAAGTCCATTGAGCTGCCCTCAAGTGAAGGCGAGCATATGGAACCACATGCACGGTGGATGCCATGTGGCCTAATAGTTGTAACATCTCTCGAGCAGTTAAATGGGACTTTAACTGTATCTGGGAGGCTAACTGCACCAAGCGTAGGCAACGGGCCTGAGGAAGATAGGCCCTTGCAGTTGTGGTATCCAGCAAGGCCCCTATAAACTCCAGAGACTGAGTAGGGGTGAGATGGGATTTTGGGATGTTTATTACCAGTCCCAAATACTGAAGGAGACGCATTGTGCAGGTTAGAGAAATCTGGGCCTCTGACTGGGATGGAGCTTGAATGAGCCAGTCGTCCAGATATGGGAAAACGAATATACCTAGAGTGTGTAGAAATGCAGCTACTACTGCCATGCATTTCGTGAACACCCTTGGTGCAGAGGCCAGACCGAAAGGAAGCACCCTGTATTGGTAGTGCTTTCCTTGAAAAAGGAACCAAGGGAACCTTCTGTGTGTTGGACATGGGTGTACGCATCCTTGAGATCTAGAGAACAAAGCCAGTGCTGACTCTGAAGGTATGGCAGCAGAGTACCGAGAGAAATCATCTTGAATTTCTCTTTGAATAGAAACTTGTTCAATTCTCTGAAATCTAATATGGGTCTGTAGCCCCCTGTTTTCTTTGGAAGAAGAAAATAAGGGGAGTAGAACTCTGAGCCCTGTTGAAGAAGAGGTACTTCTTCTATTGCCCCTTGGGCAAGAAGGGTAGCAATTTCCTGACCCAGAAGGTTGAGGAGAGATGTTGGAAAATTGAACTGTCTCGCCATGGTGTGGGGAGGAAGGTTTAAGAAATGAAGCTTGTACCATTCCCTTACAATGGAGAGGGTCCATTGCTCTGCTGTAATTTGCTCCCATCTGGGAGCAAAGTAAGCCAACCTTCCTGGAATGGTGAGGGGCTCTGGTTCTTCCAGAGCCAGAAAGGCTACGTTTTCTAGTTGCAAGTCAAAGGCCCTGGGGAGGCTGAGGCTGCTGAGCCGTGGGAGGCCTGGCAGCCTTTGACTTGGCCTGTTTAGGTGGTTGCTGATGCTTTGCAGCAAAACGACCTGCAGAAGATGCCTGCTGACCATAAGCAGGATAGTATCTTCCCTTTTTAGAAAAAGTTGTCTTTTTGAACAACCTTTTCTTAGCAGGAGCAGAGGTAGACTTTGAAAGTCGATCCAAAGCAGAGTTCTCAGCATCCATCTGAGTGGCCTTTGCTTTCCAATCCCTGCCAAAAAGGTTTTCACCTGTACAAGGAAGATTTCCCAGTTCATCTTGGACCCAAAGTTCCAAATCAGAGGCTTGTAACCAAGCAATTCTGCGTGCACCTATGGCAATAGCCGAGGCTCTGCTTACACACTCAAAAGAGTCAAAGGCTGCATGGTTGGAAAATTTGGAAACATCTTGGGCATGTTTAAGCCAAGTGAGAAATTCCTGCCTTTTATCTTCTGAAATAAAAGGGGCTAAAGTCTGCAGATGATCTGTGACTTCTTTTAGAAATATCCCCATAGAGACTATAGGAGTTGATTCTGGCAGCAAGCATATTAGCTTGGAAAACCCTTCGGCCAAAAGCATCAAGGGTCCTGCATTCACGTCCTGGAGGATTAGATGAGTGTCTCTTTGCACTCTTCATTTTCCTCATGGCAGACTCTACCACAATAGAGTGGTGAGGAAGCTGAGACTTATGAAAGCCAGGACAAGGATGGACACCGTACATGGTGTCTAATCTACGAGAATGAGGAGAGGTGGTAAGAGGAGTCTCCCACATGCTCAACATGAGATCATAGAGAATCTCATGAATAGGCAAAGTTGCTGCTTCTTTAGGAGCCTTAGGATATTGCAAAATATCTAGTTGCTTGGCTCTAGGCTCTGACTCAGGGGCCACTGTAATGGAGAGGCCCCTAGCCACTTCCCTAATGAAGTCCTGAAAAGACAAGTCTTCTGGAGGAGACATTCTTCGTTTTGGAGAATCAGACTCCTGAGGGAGAAGTACCAGTGCATCGACAGAAACCTCCGACTCATCAGAGTCTTCAGAGGAATTGAAGTATCGCCTGTCTGGATGCTCCTGTAAAGCCCGATACGCGTACTGAGTGGGATCGACATCGGGAGTAAGCGGTACCAGTTCGGTATCGATGGGCATCATAGGGCAGGGTACTGTTGCAGTCGACACTGAAGCCAATGTCCATGCAATCGGATGCAGCACCGGGAACGATGCCGGTGCCGGAGTCAGTACCGGCAACGGAGACTGTTGCGGTACTGGAGGCGTCGAAACCTGCATAAACGCCGTTAGGATGCGCTGCATGGACAGAATCTTCTGATCCATCGACGCCACCAAAGTCTGGATGTCGGTACCAGTGGAGGCCACTGGTACCCCAGAACACGGCAACAGGTGATCGGTCGAGGCTGAGCCATTGATGTCAACCTGTGACCTCATAGACAATGCTTTGGAAGCCGGAACTTCCCGCCAGGGTAATTTTGCCGGTGCGGAATCCTCGAGAACAAGCCCGGAGGCATCTCGATGCTTAGAGGGAGATTTGCCCTTCGAGGACCGGCTACATTTATGTTTGGTTACCTGAGATCCATGGGAGGAAGAAGCAGCCCTGGAAGACGTCGATGCCACCGAGGCTGCATCAGAGGGAAACAGGGTACTGAGCTTGGCTGCTCGGTTCTGCCGACCTCTTTTCGACATCATGGTACAGGACACACAATCCGTGATGGAATGGTCAGGACCCAAACATTTTAGACACCAGTCATGGGTGTCGGTGACAGAAATAGTACCGCCACACTTCGTGCACTTTTTGAACCCGGAAGCGGGCTTCTCCATGAGGAGAAAATATGTTCAGGCCTAAGGCCCAAACCAAAAATGCACAGTTGAAGAAAGAAAAGGTTTTTTTTTTTTGGTTTTTTTTTAAGAAAGAAAAGAAAAGACCGGCGGTACCGGTCTGACGTCGAAGAAGGCAGACGCGACACAAAAAAATAAAGAAAAAAATAAAGAATTCTTCTGCGGTGACAGGAACACGACCTGCTGGCTCCGCAGAAAAGAAGAACTGGAGAGAGGCGGTTGGGAAAGGCGGGAAGGCAGCGCGCAGGCGCTGTCGGATGCTCCCAAAAGCTTTCTTACTGGACGCTGGGGAGCGTTCCCGCGCAGGCTCCGTCGGTACCGACGATACCCATATGTGAAGACTCATTCCTGCTTGTTCCTGGAGATAAACAGTTAATCGCCAACCTTTTGAAGACATTTTAAAAATGAGAATGCCCTGGGTTCCTTACTAGGCAAGTGCACATTTTCACATTTTTATGTGTGAATATTTATTTATTTCTAAGTATAAACACATGCATGCACACATTACTAGAACTACTACTACTGATCATTTGTATAGTCCTACAAGGCATATGCAGCACTGTAAAAGGCGGTTCCTGCTAGTCAGAGCTTACAATGTAGTCAAGACAGACAACACAACAGCTGAGGTGACGGATACATCTAAGGGAAAGGAAAGGAAACACATAGGAGACTAAGGGGCTTGTTTACAAAGCCACAGTAGCAGCTTCCGCCCGATATCGGAGCCACTGCCCCATTGAATTTAAATGGGGCCACGGCTCCGATATCGGGCGG
Organism: Ichthyophis bannanicus; assembly: GCA_033557465.1. NCBI lineage: Eukaryota > Metazoa > Chordata > Amphibia > Gymnophiona > Ichthyophiidae > Ichthyophis > Ichthyophis bannanicus. The sequence continues at coordinate 922,106,063 of CM066034.1, forward strand.
AAGCCGCTACCGCAGCTTTGTAAACAAGCCCCTAAGTGGATCCAGATCCAAAAGCGGCCTAGAAGAGGTGAGTTTTCAGCCTGGATTTGAAAAAGGCCAGAAATGAAGCCTGGCATTTATCCCCACGTTCTGTGAGAATAAATTTTAGCAAGCCTTTTTCACATGCAAAGCCTATTTAACCACAGAAAATGGCTCTTATAAATTGCACAGCCAAATATGTGCATATAAATATGCACACAGACAAGATCACAAGCCCAAGTGTAGATGTTTCCTGGGATGGTGAATAGGCAGGGATGGGGTGGAGCTGCCACACACACCCAGGGTTCAATTTGTACACAAAAATGAAGAACTAAGGAGGGGGAGAGGGGAAGCAAGCCAGCAGCAGGAACAGGAGAAGAGGGCTGGACTCAAGGAGCAGAATAACGGTTCTCTGTTCTGCCCCAGCCCCTCCTCTTTCCTGTAGGTTTCTTGGAAGGAAAGGGTTAGAGCAGAACAACCCAGCAGCTTTGAAGACTGAAAAGAAGTGCTGGAACTGAGTTGCAGGCAGTTTCCCCAGAAATTAAGCCCTGTATTTTATACAATTTGCATGCCTACACAGAATTTGCACATGCTTTTATGCCTTCTTTGAAGTAGGTGCAAATTTGTGCGCACTTGTGCCCTGCTGGGGCTAGTTCTTGGTGCCTTATTTATAAAGGATGAAAATGATGCTGAGTGAGCAGAAGTTGCCTTCAGGTTTTGTACAGTACATGGATAATTTCAAGAATAGGAGTTTGGATTAATAAGAGTACACCCTGATGAAGGAAATTGGATTTTTTTGAAACACAATTGTTTCTTCAGTAGATTTGCCGTGTGGTACATTTATGGCAGTATGAAAGTTCAAATGCACTATTCAGATAAGTACACTTTTATCACTGCTATTGAATAATGTTGTTTTTTTTACACAGACTTTGAAATTTATACATTATGGGACCAATGATACGATGAGTGCTCACAGTGATGGAAACACTTTTCCACAATTGTGCTCTCTATGGATTTCATGGTCCATCTTTACTGAAATTCTGTTTTTTTACTTTTCTATTGGATACGATTCTCTATATTACCTCATGTGTACATGTCCCAAGTATATTTATGGCGTCAAAAGCAATAGTGGAGTACATGGCATGATTGAGTAGTTGGATCAACATTCTCTGAATCACAATTCAGATTTGAAGGCACCCTGGCTATAGGACTTAATTTCTACAAGATCAGACAGGAGGGGGAAAAAAAAGGAACGGCTACAGTTAGTTTGAGATTCTGAATATATAAAGGAGGTTCAATGTTTATTTGCAAAACTAAACATTGTTAAAAGAAAACCAACAGAGTTCTTGGGTATTTTCTCCATTAGGCTTGCAAAATATTTTCTTTACTTCTATTTATAGGTTGCCCATTCAACACAAGTCAACTCTAGGCAGTTTACAAGATAACAAGCATTCCAGGATACCAAAGTCATCTTCCCCACTAACAAAGACCCTGGGCATTACAGGCAATGCCTCATCTCCTAGCTGTTGAAATCTTCATATTTTTTCACTAAATGTTTGTATTAATGCCCAGGCTCTGTATCTCAGGAGAGGGGGAAAGAAGTAGCCTAGTGGTAAGAGCAATAGACTGACAACGATTCAAATCCCACTCTGCCACTATTTGTGACCTTGCCTCGGGTACCCAATTACACTGTAAGCTCTTTATTGAGATACAATATATTCCTGCACTACTTATCACCACTTTACAGTGCTATATACATTCAGTAACATTAAAAAATAGGTATTGTAAAGAGATGTGTTATACTCTAATCTTGGCAAAGCAAGCCATTATTGAAGTAGTCGCACTATTAGGTTTTCCTGAAAGAAATCACCCAGGGCAGATTAAATCCATGAAACTAAAGTGTTAAGGTTAACTAACAAACAAATGTAATGTTTGTTAAGTTGAGCATTGTTCTAAAAGAACATCTCTCTCTAGTGTGGTAAGGGAAGCCTTGGACTAAATAGTATCTTCCAGCAGAAAATCTGGTAAGTTATAGCATCAGATTCCAGATGGTTATAATCACGAAACTTCACTTGCAGCACAGACCCTCAGAAAAGGACTCACTATGGTTCTTCCAAGTCCAGGTAGCCAGTTAGGGACCCATTTGAATTAGGGTCCCTTCTTTCCGTCACTGATCACATATTTGATTCAGGAACTAGGGACACACTAGATCACTGTTGGCTCCTTCGTGTGCCTTTATCTATTTTATTTATTTAGCAATGCTTATATACCTCTTTTCACTGGGTCAAAGCAGTGTACATTCGGGTACAGTATATATTTCCCTTGTCCCTGGAAATGCTTACAATCTGTTTGACCTGCCCATGAGAACAGGCCCTTGAGCTGTCCAGGTACTCAACACCAACACACGCTTAGAACTTAACGTCTACAAGATCACATCCCCTGCTCTGAAACCTTTTCTAGTGGCGGCATGTCCAAACATACAATCAGCATTAATAAAGATGGCAAAAGGTGAGGATTCATCTATCGAAGGCCTGGTCTGTGCCACAAACCAACTCAAAGAGTTACCGTAAAATGTTACAGTTCTATGTAAACAATGTACACCACTTTGACCTGGTGAAAAACACTATAAAAGAACAGTTAAATAAATAAAATAAATATAGATAAATATGCAATACAACTATCAATTTAATTATATAGACAGTAAAGTACATAAAGTTAAATTTATTATAGAGAATACTAGATGAGCAAAATACCCAGCTGGAATGAAAATATTGTATTTTACTTGCTAGCCATACTGTTCTTGCAAGAACGGACTGTGCAGGTTCCTCCATTTCTAATAATTAAATAGAGTGATACCACTTGTGACACTGCAGTTACAGGTTTCGTTAGAATGAGAACACAAGATAAAACCATGCTGGGTCAGAACCAAGGTCCATCTTTGATGTAAGCCTGTCTTCAGAGGTTTCCTGAAACTTCACAGAATGAATTCCTCCTGGCGACATCTTGGCAGCCAAGTTCTCTGCATGGGAGAGAATGATCTTTTTCATGCAATAGACCTGAAATCCTTTGCAGCGTCTCACTGGGTGATTTTAGTGTCTTCCACATCCCATCAGCCTGATTACTGAGTTCCACGTCAGGCAACACTGGTTACTGTATGTGCTACTCAGGCAGATGCATCACAAGCCAAGCAATCCCCAATCCCAACGGAAACGAGAGAAGATAAGGCCCTTGCTGAGGGATTGCACGTTTGCCAACAGGACCTGCGACAGTACTAAACACTTGATACAAATCTTACTGAGCATCCCAGCTGTAGGACTGCTGGCAATCCTGCTTAAAACAATCATGAAAACATATTTTAAACTCTGTACTTAGCTACCGTTCAGCTCAATGGCTTATCAAGCTAGTCCCAGAGGCCCAATTAACCAGTTTGATTTTTAGGATTGTCATAACAAATATGCAGGAGAAATCTGCATACACTTTGTCTCTCCTCCTCCTAGGATAAGTTTGGGGAACTCCTGGATCTAGTGTTTTAGTTTACCTCAGAGTTAAACTACAGATCAGAGTGGCATCGTTGGCCTTAGCCTCTGGTCCTTGAGCAGCTTGGAAGGCAAAAACTGCTACGGATTTATTAATGAAAACAAATTCTTGCAAATATTTTCATTGGGAAAACCGATTTGCAGTGAATATATTTTCTATCTGCCCAAAGGTCACCTCCTGCAGCTGGAACTGTAAACTGCTCTGATGCTACCCAGCCTAAGGCGGCAAAGCAAGTTTAAATAAACAAGCGGTGTTCGGAAGGCTAGATGGATCCTGAGGTCATATTCTAGGTTTCTATGCCCTGTGTCAGTAAATGCTCAACAAAGCTTCAAGCAAAGGCATCCTATAGGAAAATCCTTGATTCAACCATCAGCAGCTGGCTTAATGCATTGTTGTGATGATTAGGCAGAGCCGTATTATTTAGGAATAAACTTTTTTTTTTACAAAATAGATGGCACAGTTTAAATAAACAAATGCAAAAATTGGCCAAAGTCCTAAATGCATTTTCAACTTTCCCGCAGAATAACTCCTCTTAAATTACTTTCTTCCAATCCCTTCTAAGCGGCTTTGTTCTGCATTTCTCAGCTATAGCAGCTTCTCTTTGGTGGGAGGAAGTGTTTCATTGTCTGCCAATCGTCTGTCAACAAGAGGGCAGACAGATCAGCGAAACAGGTGCTTGGTACAAGATTTCTTCAAATGCAGATCAGATTGGTAAAGCTGAAAGGAGCTCTGACATATGGAGAAGGCAGGCACTATAGCTCAGTCATTTGTCAAACAAATCCCAGAGATGTAAACTGTGTTTTTAAACAATTTATAGTGACTTTTTGTTTAGTGATTTTTGCCTTGCTGGTTAACTAATTCCACGTATATGGACATAGGTGCACACACACACTTATCTTTCTATATATTTATATCTCTCTAAATATATGCACATACATATATATTTCTACCACTTAGATGCATTACACAAAACACAAACCAGACCCTTCCAGTACGGGTTATATATTGTAAATAATTTTCCAACACTACGGTGATACTTGTATATAGTTTATAATGCAACTGTACATAGTTCCCTGTTCTATCCCAAGTTATACATCCTGTTATAATGTAAGCCTATGGCCGTTTGTCTGTGGCAATATTTCTGTTATTTGTAAACCGCACTGATATGAAAAGCGCGGTATAGAACAACTGTAAATAAATAAATAAAATAAATAAATTATGTATTACAGTATATAGGCAGAATAAATGAAATCAAATATACATATCTATATAGGTATAGGGAGCAGAGTAGCCGCCTAATGGTTAGAGCAGTAGCCTGGTGACCAAGAGAACAGGGTTCGATTCCCACTGGCACTCCATGAGGCCTTGGGTAAGTCACTTAACCCTTCACTGCCTCGGAAGAAAGGCCTGGCAATCTATGTCCGGTCATGCTGCCAAGAAAACCCAGGGTCACCAGAAGTCAGCACTGACTCAAAGGCACACATTGCATTTGTATATAGGCATAGATATATAATAGCTGATATTTATACATCCTACTGCATTATATTTTGGACACACTTTGAATTCTGTGATGTGTCGCATACAGCTTGTTGAAGGCATTTGTATAGGGGGTCGTATATACTTCCATCAATGAAATTAGAAGGGGTTACTGTGCAGGCATAGAGAGGGTTTAAATGCATAAGAGAGACGGTTTAGAAAGGATGTTCAGGTGCAATTTGGGACATGCAGGTCAAAATGTATGAAAAAATGCCAATCACTTGCAAGTTTTGGCCCGATTTTAGAAACAGCATGTGCCCAAAATTGGTGGCACTGACTATAGCCACAAAGATGCCCCTGCGACAAAATTTTAGGATGGGGACATCTATCCAATGCTGAATACATGTTCCTGACTGCTATTTGAAAGAATTTGAAAAGAAATTTGCTGTGGAAACAAAAATGCATAATAAAAACTTTTTCATGTACATTCATAGCAAAAAATTTGCGAGAGTCAGTTGGACCACTGGACAATAGAGGGATAAATGGGGAGGACAAGGCCTGTGATAAGGAAGCTTATCATAGCTCAGGAAGGAGCTATAGAAAAGGTGAAGTGACTCTGAACCAGCAACCTGTCAGTTCTGGTAGAAATAAGAAAACAGAATTTTGCCATAAAAGACTACCAGTCCCAGAATGCACCAGGTTTCCAACAGCCATTAGAGGAGCTGAAGTGGGGAGATGTGTGTTCAATCAGGAGGGCTATGAGGTAATCCCTAAGCACTCATCTCAAAGGGCAGGGCCTGATTCAGCACAGCTGCGCTGTGTTAGGGAGAAGCACTCATCTAAGCAGAATAAGGGTAGAGTTTATTCTACAGAGAATTATCCTTATCCTGAGAATCAGCTTGAGCTTGATCATCTTCATCATCAGGAGGATCATCAGAAGCAGAAGCCAAACCGGACGGACAGAGAGGGAAAGAAACCCTTTGGAAGAAAGAGGAGAAAAGCCTTTGAGAGGTCTAGAAGAGTCCAGAGCAGTACGTATACTGGGAGGCATTCCAAGGGCCAGCATACACCATTGGACTGGGGAAAGCCAGAGGAATGGTGCTGCAGAGCTAGGAATCTCCAGACGGTACCTGTAAGGGAGACGGCTGCACGTGGAAGGGACCCTAAGACCCGTGCCAGAAGGTATGTGAAGAGAGATCCAGTGTCCAGGGATCTGGACTGGAAGGCTGGACATAAGAACTGGACTACATACTGGCCAGGCTATATAGAGAGGAACTCTAACAGCAATGGAAGCTCAGGTATGAACACTGATCTATGCCCTAGCTATAACCTTGAAAGACAGCAGGGAAACAAGTATTCTCCTGAAAGTGCTCCATTGGGAGATTCATCTATGCCAATCCATGACATTGAACCCATGCTTGTTGAAGAAGAGGGGGTGATAGCAGATGAAGAATCTGTTTACATGGACTGCTCTCTGTCTAAACTCCTTTGGTGATTTTCTGTTATAAAGTACAGCAACCATCACAAAGAAATACAAACTTGTTCTTTAATCTACTCAGAAAAGCTCCTGTGTAGGATTTCTAGCCACGCAGTAGGAAGCAAGCCAGCTAAGGGGTTTCAGCTGGATGACTGCTAGCAATTGAGCCTTACCTAATTGCTTGTGAGCTAGGAGAGAATCACTTCTGAATCTATGCGTGAAGATACAAGAAGTTAACCTGAGAAGAACAGGGTTTTTTCTTTTTTTGTGGCTTTTGGTTTGTTGTTTGATATATGCTAAGAAAACATTAGCTAATGCCTACAGAAAAGACCAGTTTGTACCAACCAGGTCTTATTTCTTTGCTTTAATTGCATGATAAGTTAAAAGGTTGTTTTCCTGATTTTGTTTTTTTCAAGTTTAACACTGAAAGCAAGTAACCTGATTTATGTGCTACCAAGCATATCTGTGTTGGGAGAAATAACCCCATAAATAAATATCTTATTGGCTTTACCCAAAAGCACAACTAATTATTGTGAGCAGCTGTGTCTGGTGTGAATGAACTGCATTGCCCACAATCCCTTGCAAATCATATAGATATATGCACTTGCCAAGACTGTGAAGATTCTCACCCAGGCAGCCGTCTGACAGGCCATAGAGGAGAGACTGAATTCATTCTTTGCTTTGGTCTTTACTGAAGATGATGTAGGGACATTACCCATGGCTGAAATAGTATAAAATGAAGTAGCATAAGAATTGAAAGAAATATCGATAAATTGAAAAGTAGCAAATCACCTGGACCTGGACCAGATGACATACTTCCAAGGGTGTTGAAAGAACTGAAAGATGAGATTACAGACCTAGTATTAGTATTCTGTGAACTATAATTAAAATCATTTGTAGTACCTGAGTAGCCGATGAAACTCAATTTTTTAAAAAAAGAAGTCCAGGGAGGATCTGGGAAACTGTAGACTAGTGAGCCTGACATCAGTACTGGGCAAAATGGTAGAAACAATTATAAAGAATAAAATTACTGGACATGTAGATAGGCATGGTTTAATGTGAGAAAGCCAACATGGATTTAGCCAAGGAAAGTCTTGTCTTACTAATCTGTTATAATTATTTGAAGGTGTGAAAAAACAGGCAGACCAAGGTGAGATGGTTGATATTATGTATCTGGATTTTTAGAAAGCTTTTGACAAGGTCCTTTCATGAGAGACTCTTGATGAAATGTAAGTGATGGGATAGGAGACAGTGTAGTATTGAGGAACAGGAAATGGTTAAAACATAGAAAGCAGAGAGTAGGACTAAATGGCCAATTTTCTCAGTGGAGGAAGGTGAATAGTGAAGTACCCCAGGGATCTGTGCTGGGACCACTGCTTTTTAACATATCTTTAAATGACATGGAAATGAGAATAATGAGTGAGGTGATCAAATTTGCAGATGACACAAAATTATTTAAAGTTGTTAAAACACAAAAGGATTGTGGAAATATTGCAAAAGGACCTTGAAGAATTGGAAGACTGGACATCCAAATGGCAAATGAAATTTAATATGGATAAGTGCAAGTTATGCACCTAGGAAAGAACAACCCAAACTATGGTTACATGATGCAAGATACCACCTTAGAAACCACCACCCAGGAAAAAAGATTGAGGCATCATAGCGGATAATACGTTGAAACCATCCACCCAGTGTGCAGTGGTAACCAAGAAATCAAATAGAATGTTAGGGATCATAAGGAAAGGAATGGAAAATAAAATAAAGGCTATTATAACGTCTCTATCATAGCATGGTGCGACTGCACCATGAATATTGTGTGCAATGCTGGTCGCTGCATCTTAGAAAGGTATAGCGGAATTAGAAAAGGTACAGAGAAGAGCGACAAAAATGGTAAAGTGAATGGAAGGATAACCCTATGAGGACAGGCTTAAAAGGTTGGGGCTCTTCAACTTGGAAAAGAGACAGCTGAGGGGAAATATGTTAGAGGTCTATAAATTAATGAATGGAGTGGAATGGGTAAACGTAAATCGGTAGTTTACAACATCAAAAAGCAGAAAGACTAGAGGACACACTGCAACCCATTTAGGATTAATAAGAGAAAATATTTTTTCATTCAACACGTAATCAAACTCTGGAATTCGTTACCAGAGGATGTGGTAAAAGCTGTTAGTGTAGCTGGGTTTAAAAAAAAGGTTTGGACAAGTTCCTGGAGGAAAGGTCTATAGACCATTATTAAAGAGGACAGGGGAAATCCACTGCTTGCTCCGGGACAAGTATTGTGGAACCTGTGTGCCTCTTTGGGAGCCTGCCAGGTACTTGTGACCTGGATTGGCCACTGTTGGAAACAGGATACTGGGCTTGATGGACCATGGTCTGACACAGTAAGGCATCTGTTATATTCTTATGTACGTCAGAGGTTTTGCCGGTTGGGAGGCTAGCCAGCTAAAGTTCAGAAGTCTCTCTGGTGCTACAGTATGTGGAAGATTGACTCTCAAAGAATTTGTTCAGAATCTAGGTATAAGTTCTGACACTACTCTTTCTACAGACAGACGTATTTCTAATCTGTGCAGAAGATCGTTCTTTTTGGGCAGATCTATTTGAACACTGGCCCTTATCCTATGAAGTTTGATTTACCTGCAGTGCTCCAGACAATGAAAAAAACATTGCTCACCCCTGGGGGTAAGTAGCATGGAAACAGCTATTTTTGAGAACTGTCTGTACTTGAGACCTCGATTGGCCACTGTTGGAAACAGGACACTGGACTTGATAGCGCTTTGGTTTGACCCAGTATGGCAGCTTTTAATGTTCTTATGTAATGATTAGTTGAGAAAGCGCACACACTCTGTCAACTAGTACCTCCAAAGCAAGTTAAACACATTATCAGAGAGTCATAAAAGTGGATTTATTAATCTTCAACACATCTAAAACCTTACACAACTGGAATACTGAAGAGTGAGGCTGTTCAAGACTGGTCTGAAGAAGTCAAACTATAAGAATGGAGTGTTTATGCAAGGTGGATTTTTAAAGCCATGACCACCACCTACAGATAAACATCTTTTTAGACAAAACCTCTGAAGAAGGCACCACTGAACCATGGTTGTGGAGGTTTTTCAGATGTGTTAAGAAGATTAGACTTTTATGACTTTTTGCGGTACTTATGTAATTATCATACTTTGTCTGGACTTCTGCAATAGTTTAGTCTTCCAGGTAAATCTATTTGTGAAATACATCTGGATTAAAATACTGCCTCAAGGATCCTCTCAGGAAGAGGTGCTAGAGTATGACTCCTGTATATTTGATCTTCACTGCCTGCCAACTGGAGACCCTATTTGAAAATGTTATTGGCTTTTAAAGACTTTTTTGTGGACAGTTCACTATAGCTTTGGGAGCTTTGTAGATCTAGTGTCAACTAGATAATTAATATCCTTGTAAAGTGTTTGTACCACAGTCCCATCTTTTAAGAAGCCCCATCTTGTTCATAAAAGGAAATAAGCCTTTTTTTTTAAAACAGTGAATGATACCTGCCCTCCTGAGATCAGGCTGACAAAAGACACTGTCCAATTTAAGTGATTTATCATAGTTTGATTACTTGAACAGGCTTTAGGAGTTTTGATGTGTTGAATCTTAAATAAAAACAATTTAACAACTATTTTGGTGACTTGCATATAGTCCTATGCAATTGTGGTCTATTGATCTTCATCACTGAACACTATGAGGTATGCGGCCTCTGTGCAATATCACATGGAGGCCGCTTCCGCTGCTTTGTAAACATACCCCTACATTCTGTTTCTTCAATTTGATTTTGTTTAATTTCAGTAACTTTTTATGTGTCTATTATATATTTGATCTTTGATATTTATGGGATTTGATGTAATTTTATTTCTACTCGTACCAAGCTTTGAGACTGTAATGTCAGGGAGTAATAATTTTTACGGCTTACTCTACATAACGTGGAATTGAAACAGTAGGGAGGGTGAAGAATGGGAGGGGCAACAGCAGCTCTTGTTGTGCCATCAGCTGCCACTAGTCCAGGCCATTTTCATGAGGACTGGATCTCTGCCCATTGGGTTCTTGTTTATAGGAATATCTGTCTGTTTTTTATTACTATTATTTTTGCTCATCAGAATTGAAGACATCAATGTCATAGCGTCTCTCAAAATCTTGTGGTCATATCCGAAATAGCCAACTCAGCCAGTACATTTTCACTGGTAATCTGCTTATCTCTTTAAAAAAAAAAAAACTTGTGAAAATCATCATCTTTTAGTGATTTTGGATGGAAACCATGCATTGTGGAAATTATTTCTGTCAACATGTTTTAAGTTCTGCCAGAGGTCTATCATCTCTGACAATGTAATATCTATTAAAAAGCACTTCATGTTGCACTAGAGCAAATATAAAATGAACCTTGGATAGAATACTCTTCAATTATTCCAGAAAGATTATAAGATCTTCAACGTCACCCTTCTATATAATAAAAAATATTGTCTACCACTGCACAATCTGATTCCTGGATGCAATATAGTTCAGTAAGTGCTCTTGTTCATATGTAGAGGGACGCATACTGTGAGACTACACGATCCTACAGCAGTCCTTTGGTACCTGACAATAGAAATTACCTCAAAGACATTTTTATGACATACAATGCTTGGGGTGCCGTTGCTGGTGGAGTGGCCTAGTGGTTGGGACAAGGTACCTCAGGCCGGAGGGTTGGGGGTTCAAATCCCACTAGAGGACAGCAACCTTGGGCCGGAAGGACTGGGGTTTCTAGTCCCACAGGTACTCCTTGTGGTCTTGGGCAAGCCACTTAACCCTCCATAGCCCATGTTCCCTGTATATACTCATAGTTATCTCCAAGTTATAATGCCCTGTTCAATGTAATTTCAGTTTGTTCAATGTAAACCGCCTTGATATCCATGAAAGGCAGTATATAAGAAATGTTAAATAAATAAATTTCTAATAGCAGCAACAGAAAAAAATAACCCATACCATATGTTATAACCACAAAATCTGCAGTACTATTTGACTTACAAAATGTTTAACAGAAATAATTTTAAATTATAATTTTAAAAAATGGCTAATTTCTGCACAACATTTTCAATAAGATAAATATAAATATGGAACTGAGATCCAGGATGGGTAAAAAAAAACCTGTCTTCTTGGGAACCAGGAAATACCAAAAGTAGAACCCCCGCCCTTCCGGCACAGGTTCTATTGCCTGTTCATCCAACAGGGCAGTGGTCTTTTTTAGGAGAAGCCCGCGGTGGTGCGGGTTGAGAGAGTACTCTCCTGGAAAGAATAGAGGGGGTAGCTTGGCAAAATGCAACTGGTATCCAGTTTGGACAATCTGTAAATCCCAGGTGTTTGTGGTCACAAGATACTACTTGTGTGCAAAATGGAACAGTTGCCCCCCCCCCCCCTGAGGGGGCACCACATTGGATGGAGGAAGATTGGCTATGTTTATTTAATATTTATTTATTTAACATTTCTTCTATACTGCGCTATTAAAATCAGCGCGGTGTACATCGAACAAAAATACTACAATATATACAAACAACATTGAGTTTACAAAGAACAGGGAATTGAACATGGGATCGAAACCGGGGAAACTAAATACATATGTTCCTTAGAAACCAGTCAAACTCCCCCCCTCCACCCCACCATGACTGAGGGGTGAGCTGGGCATTTTGATGCTTGGGGCACCGTTGCTGGTGCAGGGCCTGAGCTTTTTGTTGGGCAGGCTGAGAACTGGTAGTTTACCTGTGCTTTTGCAGGTAAAGACCTTCTTGCCAAAGACTTTTTTGGAGGGATCTCCATTGATAAGGAAGGCAAAGAGAGACTTTGAAAAAAAAAAAGCTTGCCGTGGAAGCAAAAACACATAACTTTTTCAAGCACATTCATAGCAAAAAAATTGTAAGAGAGTCAGTTGGACTATTAGATAATAGATGGATAAAAGGGGTGCTCAAGTAGGACAAAGCCATAGCAGAGAAATTGAATGAATTCTTTGCTTTGGTCTTTACTGAAGATGATTAGGGAAAGTTACCTATGCCTGAAATGGTATTTAAAGATAATACATCAGAAGAATTAAAAGAAATCTCGATAAACCATGTACGGGGTGAAGAATCAGCTGGACTGTGGGCCAGACAGCTCCCAAGCAGACATCTTACTCCATCCAAAAGGGGAACCACTCAGGGAGGACATATCACTGCCCAATAAAAGAAACATCACAGAGAGGACTTACACTTCCCAATAAAATCTCACCTTATACAGGACAACACGCTCGTACATGGTAATAACTATCTCACAGATTTTTCTTCCAAAAGGATTCTTTTATTATTCTCTATCTTACAGAAACAGAAAGCTAAGAGCAAAGGAAAAAGAAAGAATTACAGATCTTGCCACCTCTCACAGCAAGCAAACAGGGCCATTCTATCTTATCTCAGATGCAGATCTCTAAACAGCTACAAGCCAGAATGTCTGGTCTTGCCTGCATGATTCTGTCTTACTTCCTGACTCAACAAGGAGTGAAAGAATGTATGACAGACTTTCCTGGACACAAGAGATTAGTGTAACAGACATACACAAGACAAAATAGCATGCACACAAAACTCTCATACACGACAACAGGGATATTGGGGCCATAGGGAACCCAGGGAATCCATACCCTACACAGCCTTCACTGCGCAGGAGACAAACTCATTGCCTATCTGGTCCTGTCACATTATATACCTTTGCTCAGGACCATTCTTATTATTCAGGGCATTCTTCTCTAATTAGGTAATTCTTGTTCCATGTTATTCTACTCATATCTGTACCCCTCTCTATTGATCTTCTTCTGAGGCCCTTGTCAGATTTATATTGTTAACTGACCTCTGCCCTTCTCACTCAGTTCTTCATCTGTTCTCTTGCTTGGTTCTCTCCCACCCCTCAGTTCCCAAGAAATCTCTCTTCAAACCCCCGTGTTCTGACAACTATACTGGGGGGGCCATATGTTGTTCTTCATGCTAAGCTGGCATGTTTCTCTCTCATGATTGCCTTTCTACCCTCTCTCAAGGTCCACCATTTACTGATAAGTGAGTTTTCACATCTTTTCCATATGATGTCACATACCTCTGAAAGCTTCATGTACGTACCTCAGTACAATTCCAGCATTCAGACATTTCAATGATTTTTTTGTGTTACTGTGTTAACCCCTTCTCCTCTGGCTCTCACACTCCCTCCCCCCTTCAGGAGTAGAATGTGAGAGCACATTCACCCTCCTGATTTGGAAAGGCTCATGGGAGACATCGGGTCCAACACTGTCATAAATGGGCACAGCCTGATTGCGCCGTGGCTCATGAGGATAGGAACATGGACTTGCGCTGGGAGCACAAGAGAGGTAGGCACCGAGTACAGCATAGCATGAGGTGAACAATAATACAGTATTATAACAATGAGAAAAGTTCCTGATGCCTTGGCCTAAACCAGAAAACCAGTTAAAGAACCAAGCAAACCAGTCACCCTCCTTTCTCATTTCATCAGCAAGCTCCTGTAAGTGTTTAATGACTTCTATAGTATTATCATGTGATGGGTTAGAGGAAATGTAGGTGCAGCATGACAGACCAAATAAAACACAAACTGTGGGGCCAACAGACAATACAGAGCTAAATGATTTTGATAAGACATTAAAGAAACATTGTGTATCTCTTCAGACAGTACTTGAAAGCCTGAAATGGTGAAATTTTAAACTCTCATAGGATCATAGCTAACCTTCTGCATCGGTTTTAGAATTTGTCTCCTATTTAACAACATGAACACATTAACTTTAATGACAGTAGCACAGCTAAACAATCGTCAGAGATGGTATGTGACCCTTGAGGGGAAAAACCAGCTAGCAAACCGTGTAAGTGCGAGAATCCACAGACACTGGAAAGTTTGACAGGCAGATAAGTATATACATGAGATCTACCTAAATAATACATGAAAGGGGAGAAGAATTAGAAAAGGCAAACACTAACATGAGGTAGAAATACCAAAAACAACACACTATAGTATGAGATCTTTAGGTACCCCCACTCCCTAAACGCTTGTAACAATATGTAAAGTTAGCCGGAGCTCTCAGGGAAAATCGTAGAGGCTCAGGTCTAACCTCACTAGTGTAATTAGCCAGATCAAATAAATAATGTGGCAATCACCGATTCAAAAGCAGCCTCAAAGAGATAAGCCTTAAGTGTGGCTTAGGAGGAGGAGCAGAAATACAGCCTGATGCACCAGCTCAAGTAGTTTGTTCCAGGCACAAAGAGCAGCAAAGTAAAAGATTGATGCATGGAGTTGGCAGCGGAAGAAAAAGGGAGAACAATAATAGACAGAGAGGCCTACATAAAGGATAAGTGGAGGAGTGGCCTAGTGGTTGGGGCAAGGTACTTCTGGCCGGAAGGTCAGGGGTTCAAATCCCACTAGAGGACAGCAACCTTGGGCCGGAAGGACTGGGGTTTCTAGTCCCACAGGTGCTCCTTGTGGTCTTGGGCAAGCCACTTAACCCTCCATAGCCCATGTTCCCTGTAAAATAGTTTCTCTGTGTGCTGTGCTTTCCTGTCTAATCAATGTGTTTATACCTCAAAAATTTCCTGTCATGATTTGACAATTTCTAATCTGTAATCAAAACCGCTGCTGATCGCTGGAAGTAGCGGTATACAAATGTATACTAAATAAATAAAATAAATAAGGATTAAGTACAACAGCAGTGAGACCCTGATCTTCCTGGATACATGATAGCATTAAAGCACAATGCATCAGCCACCAACCACTCTCCAGGGAGAGCAGAAGGGGAGAACACACAATACTGTTTGTACTACTCTACATACTCTTAGTTTTGTACCATCTTCGAAGATTTTTTTGTGTTACTGTGTTAACTCCTTCTCTGGCTCTCACAACCGGGAAGATATATTAGAGTATTTGATAAACTGAAGAGTAGTAAATCACCTGGATTAGATGATATACATCCAAGGGTGTTGAAAGAACTGAAAGATGAGATTGCAGACCTACTATTAGTAATCTGTGAACTATCATTAAAATCATCTGTAGTACCTGAAAATTCAAGGATGGCCACCGTAATGTCAATTTTTAAAAAGGTTTCCAGGGGGGATCCAGGAAACTACAGACCTGTGAGCCTGACATCGGTAGCGGACGAAATGGCTGACATCATTATAAAGAATAAAATTACTTAACATGCAGTCATGATTTAATGAGAGAAAGCCAACATGGATTTAGCCAAAGAAAGTCTTGTCTTATTTATATTTTTAAAAGGTATGAATAAACAGGTAGACAAAGATGAGATGGTTGATATAGTGTATCTAGATTTTCAGAACAAAGTCCCTCATGAGAGACTCTTGGCCAAATTAAAGTCATGGGATTGGAGGCAGTGTAGTATTGTGGATCAGGAACTGGTTAAAAGTAAGAAAGCAGAAAGTAGGGCTAAATGGACAATTTTCCCCAATGGAGAAAGGTGAATAGTAGAGTACCCCAGGGATCTGTGCTGGACCCACTGCTTTTTAATACCTCCATAAATGAAATGGGAATAACGAGTGAGGTAATCAAATCTGCAGATGATTCAAAATTATTCAAAGTTGTTAAAACCTAAGAGCATTGTGAAAAAATTTCAAGAGGACCTTGATAAGTGCAGAGTTATGCATTTAGGAAAGAACTCAAACTCCGGTTACACAATGAAAGGTTACATGTTAGGAACCACCACCCAGAAAAAAGATTTAGGTGTCATTGTGGATATGTTGAAACCCTCAGTTCAGTGTGCAGCGGCAGCCAAGAAAGCAATAGAATGCTAGGAATCATAAGGAAAGTAATAGAGAAAAAAACCAAGGATACTATAATGCCTTTGTATCGTTCCATGGTGCGACCGCACCTTGAATATTGTGTGCAATTCTGGTCGCCATATCTTAATAGGAATATAGCGGAATTAGATAGGATACAGAGAAGAGCCACCAAAATGGTAAAGGAGATGGAAGATACCAAATGAGCAAAGGCTTTAACGGTTAGGGCTTTTCAACTTGGAAAAGAGATGGCTGAGGGGAGATACGATAGAGGTCTATAAATTAATGAATGGGTAAACAGATTTATTGTTTACACCATCAAGTAGAAGAAAAACTAGGGGACACACAATGAAGCTACAACATAACCCATTTAAGACTAATAAGAGAAAATATTTTTTCACTCAACGTAAAATCACTCCGTTACCGGAGGATATAGTAAAAGCTGTTAGTTTTGCTGGGTTTAAGAAAGGTTTGGACAAGTTCCTGGAGGAAAAGTCCTTAAACCATTATTATAGAAGACCCAGGAAATCCACTGCATGCCCCGAGACAAGATTGTGGAACCTGTGTGCCTTTCAGGAACCTGCCAGGTACTTGTGACTTAGATTGGCCACTGTTGGAAACAGGACAATGGGTTTGATGGATCTTGGTCTGATGCTTTATGGTATTTCTTATATTCTGATGTTCTTAACTGTGGTATTTTGCAAAAACCTGTTTATGGCGAGTTGCTCCTTTTCGATCTCACCGGCCTTCTCCTCCATTGGTTTACCAAAGAGATTTCCCCCCCTGCAGAGCACATCAGCCACCTTGTCCTGGACCCACTGCTCCAGGTCCAAAGATTGAAGACAGAATAGTCGGCGAGTCCTGATGCCCACTGACCGATTTTAGGCATTGTATGCCACTCTACTCATGTATATGGAGCATTCCTTGCCACGCCCCACCAGAGCTTGGAAGGCCTCGTGGTGTTCCGGCAGTATCAGAGCAGAGAACTCATTGATGCCCCCATGATGTCCTTTAGAAATATAGCCATGTCCAGCTAGTAGGAAAGAATGTGAGCCAGAAGCATGAACCCCTGATAGCAACATCTCCTGAAGCCATCGAGGGTGTGAGCCTTCCTATCCGGTGGAAACGATAAATGAGTTTTGGAGCTCTTCAACTGGTACATGGCAGACTCCACCACATGGAATTGTGAGGTAACTGAGGTTTCTCAAAGCCAGGGCTTTTATGTACCTGGTACATGAAGTCTAGTCTGCAGCTGATGGCAAGCACCGTAAGAGGGTCCCCTCCACATACAGAAAAGGAATCACTGTAGGATGCGGTGCACCAGCACTATGACTGCCTCCTTGGGTGGCGAGGGATACTGGAGGATCTCAAGCTCCTCGGCTCTTGGTTCCTCCTCGATCTTCAAGGGGAAGGAAAGGGCCTTTGCAATGTTACAAATTTCTGAAAAGAGATGTCCTTGGGTGAAGATGCATCTTTCATATAGAAGGGATGTGTCTGAGGGAATATCTTGCTGCCCCTTGTTCAAGACTGGCATCTCCTCTCAGTTTCCCATCCATCAGAGTCCAATTCTGATAGGAAATCGTAATATCGCCTGGTCTCTGCATGGTGCCTCCACTGCTTGGGTGGGGAAAGTGGGGTCTGAGGTGCTCAATTCTGGCATGTGACAGCATCAGAGTCAGAGACACTGGCAGGAGAAATGGTGATCAAAATAGACATGTGGTCCGATCTCTGACTCGACAGCCCTCCTAGTCTGGGCAGGGATCTCCATGAATGGCTGGACTGCAGACAGTTGCACCGCAAGTGGTGGTCCCACCGTTGGCATCAGGGCACCTGAAGGCACTGGGGCCACTGAGGCCTAGGCTGCCAAGAATGCTGCCATGCTCTTCTCCAGGGGCCTGCAGGCGTTCAGCCAGCACCGCCGTCTCTGAACCCATCGGGGCCAGTGCAACAGCCTCTGCCACTGACTCAGGCACCCAAGTCAGGGAATCCTCAATGGTCAGAGCATAGGGAAACTTCCAGCAGCCCTCTGGGGCCTGGGGAGTCAACGCCTCCCTCTAGGGAAGCTTCACCGGCCACTTCTGGTCATCGTCCTCTAAGTAGCATCGAGAAGGACTCCGATGCCGGTGGTCATGGAATTTTCCCCAGCCTTCAGCATTGGCCTTTGGTGTCAATGGGGCAGAAGACCCACGCTTCTCGGGGTCTGGTCCGAAGGCACTGAGGCCTCTCGGCTCCAAATCAGCATGGGCACTGCACAATACCAAAGCCTCGGCAGAGCCCCTCAAGGGCATCAATGCTGGCGCAGAGAACGCAGCATTTGATGGTCTGAAGAGCGACTCAGCTTGTTTCTCACAGTTCTTCAAACCCTTTCTTGTCATCTGAAGGCACAGTAGAGTGTTCATGGTCGGGTTCAAGACACACTGGATGCACCAATTATGGTGGTCCATTGCCAAAATGGTGCGAGCACACTGGGTGCATGCCTTAAATCCACTGGCCGACTTGGAAATGGCTGGAAAGATGACCGCTACTAAATCAAATGGCTCAATGTCTCAGCCAACCAGGAAAAGCATGCGGGAAAAAGCCCTGAATGGAGAAAATAAGGAAAGAAAAGAAGAAAAGAAACCCTGAATCAGCATTAATGGAATCAACACCCCCAATGACAAGCAGGAAGGCAAAAGAAAAGAATTACTTGAAACAAAAGAAAAAAAAACCCACAAAGGGGTGCAACATAGTAGACCTTTTCCGATAGCAACAAGACAATATCCACTGGGCTTCATGAAAGAGAAGACTGAGATAAAGATGGATCCAGTGGGCAGGAAGGTGGGCGCACATGCGCGATGGAGCTCCCAAAGGTTTCCTATGGAAGCTGGGGAGCGTTCCCGCATAGGTTCCATTGGAGCATGTCACCCATATGCGAGGATTTACTTACTGCTTGTTCATGGAGAATGGGATATTCCTGGATGAACATATAATGGATGATGAGGCACTGAAGCTGGATGTGAAATACTGATACTTAGTTCTAAAATACATCCAAACAAGGCCAATAAACACAATCACCCCACTATACATAGATGTATATTATAGATAGATATACACATGGGCACGGTTGCTGAATAGGGTCCAGTGAACGATGGCTTAACACATTGGGCCACACATTCACTGTGCAGGGGAAATTGGATTTAGCTCATGCCTTTCTCAAAATTTCAAGGCGTGTTACATTCAGGTATAGTAGGTATTTTTTTCCTTTCCCAGAGGGCTTACAACCTAAGTTTGTACTTGAGGCCATAGAAGGGGAAATGGCTTTCCCAAGATCACAAGGAGCAACAATGGGATTTGAATTTGGCTTCCCTATTTGTCAACCCACTGCTTTCACTACTAAGCTACTCCTCCACTGTCAGGGCCGGCACTACCTGGTAAGCTGGATAAGTGCAGCAGGCGGGCACCAGCGGCGATAGGTGCCATCACTAGCCGCCCGCTCCCACTCACTGATTCATCATTTGAGAAATGAAAGCAGCCGTGGGAACACTTCTCTTTCCCACGGCTCTGCTATCTTATAAACCGCTACCTACAGCGTTTCTAAAGCATTTCCTATTTCTTACTGCTTTATCGCTAGCTTGTTTTTTGAACTACACTCAACAGTAGGTAAGAGGGCAGGCAACCCCAATGCAGTTTGATTTTTTGGCAGCGTTTGATTTACTGGACCATAACCTGTTGCTATTCTGACTAAACAAGATTGGTATTTCAGGGAATATATGGCAGGGCCACAAGGTTATTTATTTTTAAACAAGTAGATCAATTAAAGCTGGAAAGTAGGGTGCCGCAAGGTTCACCCCTATTGCAGATTCTCTTTAATATCTGTATTTAGGTAAAATTAGAGGGCTATTTAAAAAAAATACGGAGACCCAGATTTTGCATCTATACAGATATTACGCGGTTACTTCCTTTCAGACAGATTTGGCCACTACATGTGATAGTTCCGCCAATTATTTTCAGCTGATCAATATGCAATTAAATCTAGAAAAAGCTGAAATCTTATAGATAGGCAATGATATGGATATGTTTCCTGTTAGGTCTCTTGTGTTAGCTTGAGTATAAGTTCCTTTATTAAAGTCAGTTAAAGTTTTAGGCACATTCCTAGACTCAACTATCTATGGAGGAACATGTCAGGTCTCTTACAAGAAAGACATTTTGTAAATTACAATATATTCAGATTCATTCAAACTTTACCACTGACAATCTGAAGGTCTTGGTGCAGGCACCGATTATGACCCAACTTGACTTTTGTAATACTGTGTATCTGAGAATATCAAAAAGACTAAAGCTCATTAGCTACTTAACGGGAGTTTTAGCAAGTGGCAACAGGCAGCTGGGTGCTCCAATGTGTGGATAGGGTCTTCCACCGCATGTTAAAACACATGTTAATCAGCAATCAAGTGATGGGGAGGAATGGGCAGTGCCTGGGCACGGAAAGCACAGTAGCATAAGAGCCCAGGCTATTTCCATGCACTCAGCAGCAACACGTCACCTTACGTGGGTTCACATGACGACACCTCTAAAGGAGTTGCCAAGTGAATCTGCAATAGTAGAGTGCTTGTTAGGCAAACCCTTTGTGCGTTAGTTGTGGGGAGCGTGCTGGTCACGTCCGACAGCTAAGGTGAAGACACTACCGTTAATGCACATGAGATCGGTGCATTAATGGTAAAGCCTTAGCAGGCTTTAATAAAAGGGACCCTTAATACTTTTGCAGATTTTACAAAACACTGCTGCTAAGATTATGCTGAAGGGTCAGAGATGGGGAAGACACCATTCCTTATTTGGTTACACTGGCTTCCAATTCCTGTGAGAATAATTTTTTTCATTGTGTTTTCTATTTAAGATCCATTATGGCCTGGTCTCAGTTTATGTCTTCAATTGTGAAATGTAATGATTCTCCTAGAGCAGTGATGGCTAACCTTTTTGAGCCCGAGTGCCCAAACTGCCGCACAAAACCAAAGAATTTCCTCAAAGTGCCAGCACGTCATTTGCATAAGTGGTCTTATTTGCATAAATATTTGCATAATGTTACCATACACTAACTTTTAGTAAACATGTCTCTTAATGAGTGTATGGATAAAGAAAGACTAAAAGATTTCTACATTACTATAATCCAGTGCCAACCGCCAGGCACATTAGGAACTACTACAAACGCTGCCCATTTAGAACCCATAGCAAACCCGCCGTATCCTGACAGCATTACCAGGACTCACAAAGCACCATACCCTACCTATCAAAAGGCAACACTGCAAATATTAAACCAATACATTTCAGTGAATACTGGGGAAAGAGAACAAGTGGCAACGTCAAATAGGAATTTCCTCTTGTACCAAACAAAGCGCAGATGTTAATGATGCACATTTCCCAGAGCTGACATATTCCAGTTAATAAATTCAAAATAAAGAGATATCGTTCTACCTTTTGTGCATTTTTTTTCAGTTGCAATTGGTCCAGCCATTTTCTTCTGGTTTCTTCATGTTTTCTGCTAACTCTCCATCGTCTGCTGTCCATTTGTCCTTTCTTCTCTCTTCTAGTTTTTTTTCCATTCTCTCTCTCTCTACATCTGCTTTAACATACTAATCTTTCTCCTTTTGCTCTTTCCTCATTCCTATTTCATCCACACAAATTTTACCCCTCCATCCTCAATCCCCAATTACTCTCCCAATACCTGGCCAATTGTAGATTTTTCATCCCTCCTACACAAAATATTTTTCCCCTCTCCATTTTACTCTCCCAGCCCCATCCCATTCTAATCCTCCCCCAACATCAGCTCCCTTCTAGTTCCAGTCTCACCCAGCATCCATTCCCTTCTTCAAGCCCCCCGCTTCCCCTCAGCCCATTTCCAATCCAAGACCCGTACCCAGCAGCTATTTGCAGTTCAAGCCCCCACTTCCCCTCAGCCCATTTCCATTCCAAGCCCCATCCCCAACAGCTATTTGCAGTTCAAGCCCCCTTCCACTCAGCCCATTTCCAGTCCTAGCAACCCCCCAACCCATTACCAGTCCTAGCCCCCCATAGCTCACTCCCAGTCCTAATCCCACCAGCCCATTTCCAGTCCTAACCTCCCCATCAGCCCACTCCCAGTCCTAATCCCCCATCACTCAATTTTTAGTTTAAGCCCCCCCAGCGCTATCACCACTCCTAACCCCCCCAGTGCCCATCACCACTCCTACCCCCCCAGCCCAGCGCCCATCACCACTCCTAACCCCCCCAGCCAGCCCAGTGCCCATCACCACCCCTAACCCCCCCCAGCCAGCCCAGTGTCCATCACCACTCCTAACCCCCCAGCCCAGTGCCCATCACCACTCCTAACCCCCCCACCCCAGCCCATCACTACTCCTAACACCCCCAGCCCAGCCCATCACTACTCCTAACCCCCCCCAGCCCAGCCCAGCCAATCACCACTCCTAACCCCCCCCAGCCCAGCCCAGCCCATCACCACTCCTAACCCCCCCCCCCAGCCCAGCCCAGCCCAGCCCAGCCCATCACCACTCCTAACCCCCCCCAGCCCAGCCCAGCCCATCACCACTCCTAACCCCCCCCCAGCCCAGCCCAGCCCATCACCACTCCTAAGCCCCCCAGCCCAGCCCAGCACCACGCGTAACCCCCACCCCCACCCCCAGCCCAGCCCAGCCCAGCCCAGGGAAAATTAAAAAAAAAAAAAGAAAACCTGTTTGCTGCCGCTGTCGGGGCCGCCGCGGCAGAAACGAGCGTGCCGCGGGGCCCCCCGGTACCCACCGGCAGAGCCTGTCCTCCCCGTAGCAGCTCTCTCATTGGAGCTGCAGTCAGACGCGCCGGCTGGCAGAGCGCGAGGGAAGAGTTCCCACGCTGCTCTGTTAAGCCCGCGGGGGCTGATGGGAAGTTCCCATCAGCCCCCGCGGGCTTAACAGAGTCGCGAAAGGGAAACTCTTCCCTTCGCGCTCTGCAAGCCGGCGAGTCTGACTGCAGCTCCAAAGAGAGAGCTGCTACGGGGAGGACAGGCTCTGCCGGTGGGTACAGGGGGGCCCCGCGGCACGCTCGATTCTGCCGCGGCGGCCCCGACAACGGCAGCAGATAGGGTTGTTGTTTTTTTTTCGATGGCGGACCTTCCCGCGTGCCAGCTGCAAGGCCTTCGCGTGCCACAGCTGGCACGCGTGCCATAGGTTCGCCATCGCTGTCCTAGAGCCTTGTGTTCTGCGATTGGTAATGTGCCAGCTATTCCCTCATGCAGGAATTTTATTTATAAATTAATTTTAGATGAGTTATTTGGCTATAGAGCTATGGCAGAATGGAATGCATTGCCTGCTGGGATCAGATGCACAGCAAATTATATGCTTTTTAGACCATTACTGAAAACAGTGTTTAGGAAATTTCTACTGAGCAATCTAATCTTTAATTAGAGCTTTTTGTTAATAGGGGCTTTCTGAATCCTATGAGATATGTAAATATTTCTGACTGACATTACTACATTTAATGGTTGTAAATTAATGTATACAACCTAAATCATATATAGGCAGAATATAAATGAATAAATTAAACATTCAAACGTTGTACCTTCACAAATATCACCCCAGGCCAGTTGGTTGCAAAATAATGAGGGGCAGCTTGAGAACTCCAACTCCATCCAGGCCTGGATTAAGACAAAGGCAACATAGCCAAGGGCCTAGGGTACCTGAGACCTGGACTAAACAGCAGCCTATTTCCACATGCTAAGACCATGATCTATGATCTCTGGGGAGAAACCTACTTACCACCCTGCTCTTCTGTTCTGCTTATGGGCACCAATATCTTAAATTCCTCTCTAACTCCGTGCAAAGCAGCCCCCAGATGTCCTGGCAAAAGGATGAATTCCACTATGACTGACAGTGGAATGCTTACACAAACCCTAGGCAATTAACTATAATAGATATGTGAGGACCCTCATTATCTGCACGCTCTCAACCCCTGAGCTTAAGCACTCCGAGTTATGATGCTGTACTATCAAAGTAAACAGCAAGGATATGCTGCTTCATAGTGTATCAGGAGGGATGGGGTTAACTCCCTTTTCTAACTGGTAGGAAGGAGACACAGAGAATGGGACAAAAACAGAACCAGCCAGACTCTTCCAGGGAAGCCAAAGTGATCATAGGCAGCATTCCTGTGAGGCTTTTGGTGTAAAAGGTGGCAGAGGAAACTAATCTGCAAGAGAAATTCCCCAGCATGCTAATGACGGTTGCCATATCTACCCAGACAGAGGGGGTCAGGAGGAGAGTTGGCTGAAGCCATGGCTTGCTCATCTGGGTTCAGAGCTGGAAAACCTTACTGAGGCATATCTGAAAAAGGATTCCCTTCCTTCATCAGAAAGGGGGTTGAAAAGAGAACTTTTGGCACCTATCAGAAACCCCCCTATCCCCCCCTTCAGTTGGAGCTGTACAAATGTTGGATA
This sequence comes from Ichthyophis bannanicus, assembly GCA_033557465.1. Taxonomy (NCBI): domain Eukaryota; kingdom Metazoa; phylum Chordata; class Amphibia; order Gymnophiona; family Ichthyophiidae; genus Ichthyophis; species Ichthyophis bannanicus. The sequence goes on from CM066034.1 coordinate 922,130,805, forward strand.
GAGAGTTGGGAGTTTATCCTGTTTTACTAAACACTCTACAAATGCATAGCTTGGAGAAAGAAAGGAACTATATGTCCCTTACCTCCAATTCAGAGACGCCAAGAAGAGAAAAATAAAACAGAATCACTTGGGGCCCATAACATCCTGAGACAATTTCAGCTCGTTTTTTCCTCCAAACGTCTGTTCTAGCCCTTTTGTATTTGGAATACTTTTCCTTAAGCTGCACAATTTCCTTTCGGTACCATCCTAAAGAGGTTAATATTTTTACTTGATTTTCTTTTTCTTGTAAATGACATGTTTCTTTTGTAACATACAACCTGGAGTGTGTGCATCCGCGGGACTTGCCTGAGGCCAGGATATACAGGTGGGTGATATTAGTGTTCCGGAAGGGTCAAAGTCCCAAGCCTCTCTAGCCATTAATCTTCCTAGCTCCATCTGGCTCAAGCACCAGAGTTAATATAGGAGTGAAGAAGGAGCTGAAGGTGTAAGTGGTCTTGCCATCAAGAGTGAGGTTGCTGCTGGTAGGCAGATCAGGCACAAATAGATATTCATTTGTGCTACACACACACACACGCAGGGAGAATATTTGCATATTTTATTGACTCTCCAAAGGCTTCTGATTTTACGTGGCACCCTGGCCTTAACTATCAACAATTGCAAACTGGAATTGGGGGGGGGGGGGATCTATGGCATAATTAAATCAGTATATTCATCCATCAGTTGTAAGGTAAAAATAAATATGGAGATGGCGAGCAACAATGATGTAGCTTGATGATCTCTTCACATTACTGGAGAACTCCTCAGTGACAGGACCAAATGCTTACAACAGGTTGTCCAACTGCTCTCTTGGAGGGCCGCAAACCAGTCATGTTTTCAGGATATCCTTAAACAATGTTCATGAGATACATTTTCATGCACTGCTTCGATTGGGTGAATCTCTCTCATGCATATTCATTAAGGATGTCCTGAAAGCCTGACTGGTTTGTGCCTTTCAGGATTAGAGTTTGATACCCCCGCCTACTTATATGTAGATAATCTAGTAATTCTATCCCCTATACCAGAAGGTCTACAAGAGAACTTAAACCTGCAAGATCAGTAGTTCTACTACTACTACTACTGAGCATTTGTATAACGCTACAAGACGTACACAGCACTGTACAGACACATCTAAGAGACAGTCCCTATTCATTAGAGCTTTCAATCTAGTCCACACAGACTACAAAGTAGCTGCAGACATAGGATACATCTACTGTAGGGGGAAGGGTAAGGAAACACAAAGGAGATCAGGTGAGTCAAGATCCGAAAGCGGCAGCAAAGAGGTGAGTTTTCAGCCTGGATTTGAAAAGGGCCAGAGAAGGCGCCTGACGTACAGACTCGGGTAGTTTGTTCCAGGCATAAGGAGCGGCAAGATGAAAGGATCAAAGTCTGGAGTTAGCAATAGAAGAGGAGGACACAGATAGAAGCGATTTACCAGAAGAACGGAGTTCCCGAGGAGGGATGTAAGGAGAGAAGAGAGGAAAGGTAGTGAGGAGCTGCAGAGTGAATGCACTTATAGGTCAGCAGGAGAAGTTTGAACTGGATGTGGAAACAGAGAGAGAGCCAATGAAGTGACTTGAGAAGAGAGGTAATATGAGCATGCAGTCATGACCCCAAATGGGGTCACAGCAGCAAAAGCCCTCAAACCTCTGGACAGCGACATCATTGGTCTGCACAGGCTGACGGGATATGGGCTCAGTGGGTTATGGGGACTGCTGTAGCATTAGTCAACGTTGCCAAATCAGCCTGGAGCAGAGGCACAGGAGGAAAGGGAGGGAGCTGCTAAAATGACATCATAGTCCGGTAAAGCTAGAAACCTACTGCAAAATCATGGGCCCTGCAAGCAAGCCTGGGAAATTATTTTCTACAAAATAATGAAACTCAAACACAATTTCAAATTTTTTCTAAATTAGTAGTTAAATGTACTTTGGAATATACATACCTCGGTCGGAGATGAAATGCACCTGGGAGTTTTAAACTGGCTATGAAGGTACTACAAGAAAAAACTCTAGATAACCCTATGCGGATGGGACTTAGATTTTTAATTGCCTTTTTCCAAACCTGAGTTCAGGGTGAACTGCAAATTCAAATACCTGCATTACTTCCCCTCCCAAATAGCTCAATCTATTTGTACCTGAGGCGGGAGAGGGTGAAGAGGGTGCCCAAGGTCACAAAGTGTCAGCAAGAGAAGTAGGATTGGAACCCTGGTTTCCCTGCTTCATAACCCATTTCTCTAACCTCTAAGCTACTCCCTCTACATATAAACCTCTGAACAAACAAACCCCAAGTACAACTACCATTAACAGTATTTGATAGCATCACCCTACTACTGTGTGGGAATGAGGTTTGATTTCTATCATTAATCTCAAACACTACAAATTCTTGCACCGCCAGTTCTGAAAAACAGACATTCCATTTCCACAGACAACTCCTCGAATTTTGGATACAAAGCAAGAATTGGTATGCTTTCTCTTACTACTCGGTATACAAAAAAAACAATATTCAAGTTTCGGTATCATTGAGAACAATGATCAATTCCCTGCCATAGCAGGCTCTCTGTGAAGTTTCACAAAACCCTGGGAAAAATGACACACAACACTTAGGTATATACCTGCCCTAAAAAATTATCTTTAACATCCAAAACCAAAACAGATAGAGCCCAGCCTATGAAAAGAAAGCCAAGCAAACATCGTAGCAGGCCTTAGAATGCCAGCATACCTCCTACTTGGAGATGCTGGACTGCTACAAATTCACAGGGAGTAAGCTACATGCTAGCAAAATACTCAGCCTCTGTCACGCATGCAGACAGATTCTCACCCAGTACAGAATAAGAAGGTAATTTACAACAGGGTGCCTAGGCTCTCAAGGCACACAACGGCATATATTACACCTATTTTATACAGGCAGCAGATGTGCTTGTGTGCCTTTATAAAACTATTGTAGGGAAAGTGGGCACAAAAGCGTGCAGTTATGTACCAGAAAAGAAGAGGCGTATATGCCATATTCTATAAAACACCTACTTTTTATGCTCCTACTCATACATGGGCCAGTTTATTAGAAAAATGAGGGCGCGGGCCAAGTCCCGAGCGCCCGGCTAGTAACCGGGTGCCCGGCCCGAGGCGAGCCGGCGCGTGCTGCTCGGGCGCGAACAAGAAGGGTGGGGGGGGGGGGGTCGGCAGGAGCGGGTTGCAAGGCCGAACGGGATTGGCCGACAAAAAGGGGGTTATTTGAACTGATTGGATCCCCCAGCGCGGGAGCGCGTGCGGGGGATCCACCAGCCTGCACTTCTGCGCGCCCGAGCCTGTCGGCATCGTGGCGCGGCGAGAGGTGCACGCTGGTTGCTTCGGGGTCCAGAGTTGGTTTGGTTTGCTTGCCTGGTCACGGCGAAGGTCCATCGAGGCTGCTGGAGGGAGGAGAGAGGAGCTGAATGGCTTCCCCGCCCGAGAGGAGCGTTCGTGCGGCAACCGGCTGTGAAGCTCTGCACCGGGTTTAGTGCTGCGGCGGCACGCCAGGCAAGTTGGGGGGCCTAGTTGGGAGGAAGGGCAGGTCCCGAGCAGGGGTCTGTGGCGTGCCTGTGCTAGGCATTTAAATTCTCTCCGGGCGGCCTTTGCCATGTCCCCCCGCCGGCCAGGCTCGCGTAAGCCTGGAAAAGGTGCGGTAGCTGGGAGGGGACTGAGGGTTCAGCCGGGGAGGGGAAGAGCAGGGACTCGGAGCAACAGACGGGCAGGGCTGGCAGGGAGCCCTGGGACTTCGGCTGCGTCGGAGAGGGGACAAGGGCCTGCAAGGCCATCAGGAGGCCCCCGCGCACGGGCCCGAGGGGCAGGTGCTCGGGGGAGAGCCGGGAGAACGGGCACGGGGGCCTCACGGGGGGGGGAGAGGCATAGGAACGGCAGGGGGGCTTGAAAGGGGGTAGGGGGGGGGGAGGCTGAAGGTGGGGGCATGACCACTGGTACGGGGGTGGGTGCTTCAGGGTCCCCAGGTGGCGAAATGCGTGGTTCCCCTGGGGGGGATGGGTATATGGCTCATGCTGCCAGTAGCTCCCGCAGTGTTGACGGGGGGGGGCTTGCTGTAGGTCCCAGTGGGGGTGGGGGACGGGGGCCCTGCCGGGTTTTGCTACGGGCGGTCGGTTTACGGATGGGGAGGGGTGGAGGAGGGGGGGGTCAGGGGACGTCCTCCTCCGATTGGGCGGGGGTGTGGCATCCTACCTGGTCTATGGGTTTTGCTCCCCAGGGTGTTCCTTTTCTGTCTCCGCAGGCTACATTCCCTGGCTCGCCTGGGCCGGTGTGGGGTAACATTGGCTGGCAGCGGAGTATGGCTGAGCAACTGGAACGTCAGCCTCCAGGGCTGGAGGTGGCGACGACCTCTGCGGTTCGCGAGCACCAGCGGAGCGGGGCCACAGACCACGGACTGCAGACGGCGGAGCAGATGGAGGCTTCCGCGGCTACACCAGTGGGTGAGTTGCCTGTTGACGAAAGGCGTGAGGGGGAGGAGTGCGGGGAAGGGGTGGAAAAAAGGGGCAAGGCCACCAGAAAACAGAAGCACTCGTGCCGACGCAGAAGAGACATGGATTCATCGTCTTCCTCCTCGTCCGAGTCCTCGGGGTCGTCTTCGGAGGGGCCGGCGGGGGGAACGGCTGCGCGCGGCTCGGTGCAACATGTGGCTACCTTATCCGAACTGTGGGAGGGGGTGCCGAAGAAGTTACGGCGCAAAATTCGGAAACGGAAATATATCGACATTTTTCGCCTCCTCGAGGGCCGGAAGCGTTCAGGTGATAGCAAAAAGAAGCGGAAGGAAGACGAGAAGGCAGGTAGGGTTCGGAAGGTGTCTAAAACGGTCGTCAATTGGGTTAGGGCCTTTTTGAGGCTGGCCAGCGTGTGGGGTCAGCATTGGCCCGGCCAGTGTGGCATGATGCTCGCTGATGCTGATACAATCCTCGAAGCTTCCCAGACTCACGAAGGGTGGGCCTGGTTGAATTATGATGAGAAGTTTCGGGATAAGATGGAGGAGAACAGGTCCCTGACCTGGGCGATGCAGGACATCAACTTGTGGCTTACCCAGATGTCTGCGAGGGCGCCAGGGGGAATGGGGTCGGGGAGGAGTGGCTGGTCATCCCCGGTCGGGACGAGTCGTTCCTTTCGGGGCGGGGCGGTGCAAACGCCTCTTAAAGGGGCGGCTGGGGCGACAGGGGACGTGTGTTGGCGTTCCAACCGGGCAGCTTGCCCCTTTCCTGATTGCAAGTTTCGGCACGCCTGTTCCGCCTGTGGAGGAGGACACCCGGCAGCAAAGTGCCTTAAAAATAGGCCCCGCGGTACCAACCGGTGCTCCCGGCAAGCCAGCTGGGGGTGTTTGACGTCGCCCCCACGCCGATACGTGTAGAAGCGTTGCGGTGGTGGTTGCGGGGATACCCGAGCTCGCGCATTAAAAGGCTGTTGTTGTCAGGTTTCCAGTTTGGGTTTGTTATACCGATTATGGGGACGGTGACGTCCTCAGTTGCACGGAATTCCCCGTCGGTTAGGAGGTTTGCGGCCGCAGCCGCGGAGAGGGTGAATACGGAGGTACGGTTGGGCAGAGTGGCGGGGCCTTTTTCCCGTCCGCCGTTGCAGGATTTTGTCCTATCCCTGATCGGGATTATACCAAAGAAAGAACCGGGTAAATTTCGATTGATACATAATCTGTCCTTCCCGATAGGTGACTCCGTTAATGATCACATACCCCGTAAATATTGCACGGTCCGTTATGCGTCATTTGATGAGGCGGAGGAGCTGGTCCGGAGAGTTGGGCGGGGAGCTTTGATGGCAAAGGTTGACATTGCGTCGGCCTTCCGCTTGCTGCCCGTCCACCCCTCGTCCTTTCGGCTATTGGGTTTTCAATTCTTAAAGGGCTTCTATTTTGATAAGTGCATGCCGATGGGTTGCGCAGTGTCCTGTGCGTAGTTTGAAAGGTTCAGCACCTTTTTGCATTGGGCATTGAACCGACTAGTGGGGCGCAGTGAAGTGGTACACTATTTGGATGACTTCCTGTTTGTAGGTGACAGTGGTTCCCAGGCGTGTCAGGAGCTCTTGGATGGGTTCGTGGACTTAGCGGGGCAGTTGGGGGTTCCGCTAGCAGAGGAGAAGACCGTAGGGCCATGTTCACGGCTCACGTTCTTGGGCGTGGAACTGGATTCCGATCTGATGGTAGCGCGCTTGCCCTGGGAAAAGGTAGTTCGGTTGCGCGTGCTGGTAGCGAACACTCTGGCCTCAGCTAAGTTATGCTGCGCGAGATGCAGGCCTTGATAGGTTCCTTGAATTTTGCCTGTAAAGTGATTCCGATGGGCCGAGTCTTTTTACGGCGTTTGTCGGCTGCGACGGTAGGGGCGACAAAGGCGCATCATCATATTAGAGTGACGAAGGGGATCAAGGAGGATCTCAGAGTCTGGGACGTATTTTTGCAAGAATTCAACGGGACCTCCGTGATAAAGGAGTTGGAGTTTTCGAGCCCTGAGCTGCAGCTCTATACAGATGCGGCAGGGGGAGTGGGTCTCGGTATCTATTTCGGGGGGGGCATGGTGCGCGGAGAGATGGCCGGAGGCTTGGCGGGCGTCGGGTCTTTTGAAGAATATAACTTTTTTGGAGTTGTTCCCGATGCTGGTTGCGATCGAGTTGTGGCCTGACAGATTGCGTAATCGCAGGGTGGTCTGGTGGTGTGACAATGCTGCTGTGGTGTGTATAGTCAATCGTCGCACTCCTCGGTGTTTGCAGGTGGCGGCGTTGATGAGATTCCTCGTGCTTGGCTGTATGCGCTTAAATCTCTTGTTGACGGCGCGCCATGTTCCGGGGCATTCTAATTCCATTGCCGATGCTCTTTCTCGTTTGCAGATGGAGAGGTTTCGGCAGCTTGCACCGGAAGCGGATACCGAAGGGAGAACGGTCCCGTCGAGATTGTGGAGCTGTGGCCGGCTGTGATGAGAGAGCTGTTGCGGAGTTCGGTGGCTGAGCGTACCTGGGCTGCGTATCGACGGGGCTGCAATAAGGTGGTAGAGTTCCTGCGGGGGTGTGGCTGGCAGTGTGGCGCGGTGACGGACCACCTGTTCGGGCTGTATATTGCTTGGGCACAGAGCTCCGGGTTATCCAGAGCGGCGGTCTGGGGGCATCTGGCGGGTTTTGATTTCTTTGCAAAGGCGGTGGGTTGGGGGTCGGGCGGGGGAGGCTTTCTGGTACGCCGGCTCTTACGCGGGTGGGAGCGCTCCTGCCCGTCTCCTCCCGACCGTCGGCGTCCCGTCTCGTATAGACTGTTGAGGAAGCTTTGCATTGCATTGCCGAGGGTTGTGGAGTCTCAATTCGAGGCGGTGCTGTTTCGGGCCACGTTTACGTTGGCCTTTTTTGGGGCTCTGCGAGCGGTGAGCTGGCGGCCGCTTCCAGGAAAGATGGGTCGGGATCGGGTTTGCGCATCCAGCATGTTCGGATAGACGGGGGGCAGCTTACGGTCCTGATTCCGAGATCAAAGACCGATCAGATGGGAAAAGGGGCTTGGGTAATCCTAAACGCTATAGGCGGTGTCTCGTGCCCGGTGTCGGCCATGCGGGATTATTTGCGGGTCCGGCCGAGGGTAGCGGGTAGCTTATTTCTGCATGAGCATTCCCAAGCGCTAACGCGTTTCCAATTTTCAGCGGTTTTCCGGAAGGCATTGACACATCTGGGCGAGGACGCCTCGCTTTTTGCGGCGCATTCTTTTCGCATTGGCGTGGCGACCAGTGCAGCGCAGCTCGGCTGTGGGGACACGCAGATCCAACGGATAGGCCGGTGGCAGTCTCGGGCATTCCAGAGTATGTACGTTTATGACGTCTAATCATGGATAACGCGCATGTCTATATATATAAGGATAACTATATATATAATTACGGCGATACATGCTCCCGGTGGGGGGAGATTGTGGGGGGGGGGGGTGTTATTAACTGTTATTTTTCTTTTCCAGATGTCGGACACGCTGGAAGGGCGTGTTGGTTGATGGGGCACTCCTTTGTCTGCTGGGCGGAGAATCGTGCAGCTGTGCGGCCGGTCGGGCGCAACCTGAGCTTCGATACGGCAGTGTTGTCAGTCTCATGGCTGGGTCTGCGGGGGATGCGCTGATTCCAGCTGCTGCCCATGCTTCGACAGCAGCTGCAGCTCGGAAGGCAGCCAGCGATTCTGCTCGTGCACCTGGGAGGCAACGAAGTGTCATCATGGACTACCAGGCAGCTGATTAACGCGGCGAAGAGAGATTTGGCAGTGGTGCTGCGTTGGTGTCCGGAGTTGGTGGTGGTCTGGTCGGACATCATCCCTAGACACGCTTGCTTGGGTCAGAAGCGGTGGTCCAGGGGTTTGAGTAAGATTAATAGACAGGTGGGGAGATGGGTGTGTGCACAGGGGGGTTACCAGGTTCAGCATTCCTGGGTGGAAGTGGCTTGTGCGGGCTTATATCGATGTGATGGGATACACCTATCCCCGGTTGGGTTAGACCTCCTGCTCAACGACTGGCAGGAGGGGCTGGAGACAGTAGTTCGGGACAAAGGAACTGGTCGCTGATGCAGTTATTCCTCCTAGTCTTCTCTTTTTGGGGGGGCGGCACAGACGGCTAAAGTGTCTGTGCCGGTGGCGGGGTCCCGGGGGTTCCCGGGGTCCGGAGTGGCAGGCCATGAGGGCGGGGGGCCCTCGGCATGGTTAAACCCGGCCGGCTTGTGCTACTGAGACGGCCAAGTCGGGGAAGGGTTATTGCCAATTGGCCGATGCTTTTACTGTGCGGGGGGCGGCGGAGAAGTCACCTTGCTAATCACACGGCGGGTGGCCGATCTTGCCGCGGGGCACAGGGTTTGTGTTATTATTGTTATAACTGTTATTGAGGTTATGTTCAATAAAACTGCGACCAGTTTATGCCCAACTACTGTCTCTGTGCTTGATTTGGGGTAAAAGGGGGCTAGGAGAATCGGTGGGGGACTCCTAAGAGCTGGGAAGGAATGGAAAGGGGGGGGGGCGGGTTTGAGGGGGATAAGGATTGGGTAAAGGTGAGCGGGGGGTCCGGCTACCCGGTTAAAATGAGGGCGCGGGCCAAGTCCCGAGCGCCCGGCTAGTAACCGGGTGCCCGGCCCGAGGCGAGCCGGCGCGTGCTGCTCGGGCGCGAGCAAGAAGGGTGGGGGGGGGGGGGTCGGCAGGAGCGGGTTGCAAGGCCGAACGGGATTGGCCGACAAAAAGGGGGTTATTTGAACTGATTGGATCCCCCAGCGCGGGAGCGCGTGCGGGGGATCCACCAGCCTGCACTTCTGCGCGCCCGAGCCTGTCGGCATCGTGGCGCGGCGAGAGGTGCACGCTGGTTGCTTCCCACCCACCCACCCTATGGTTAGTTGGTGGAGTGTCCTGTATGGGTTGTCGCAGTTGGAGGGGGTTGCGGGGTCCCGGGGGTTCCCGGGGTCCGGAGTGGCAGGCCATGAGGGCGGGGGGCCCTCGGCATGGTTAAACCCGGCCGGCTTGTGCTACTGAGACGGCCAAGTCGGGGAAGGGTTATTGCCAATTGGCCGATGCTTTTACTGTGCGGGGGCGGCGGAGAAGTCACCTTGCTAATCACACGGCGGGTGGCCGATCTTGCCGCGGGGCACAGGGTTTGTGTTATTATTGTTATAACTGTTATTGAGGTTATGTTCAATAAAACTGCGACCAGTTTATGCCCAACTACTGTCTCTGTGCTTGATTTGGGGTAAAAGGGGGCTAGGAGAATCGGTGGGGGACTCCTAAGAGCTGGGAAGGAATGGAAAGGGGGGGGGCGGGTTTGAGGGGGATAAGGATTGGGTAAAGGTGAGCGGGGGGTCCGGCTACCCGGTTACTATCTGCTACAGATGAACTTTTGGATGGTGAAAAAGGCGCTCAGGTCCGGCATAAATGGTTTGTGAAAATCTGGCTCTTTGTGCTGACGATGATATCCTCAATACCTTGAAGCTCTGTATGGGTGCAATTAGACTGTGGGAGGGGGAGGATTTTTCTTTTTTGGATGTGCGCTCAATTGTGGTTTACAGTACTGTTGAAGTGTACTGTATGCACATATTGGAAAATCATAAAAAATAGATGGACTGTAAAAGCATAGTAAGGTATGTAAAGCGTAGTTACTCACTGGTAATAGGTGTTCTCCGGGGACAGCAGGAATCAGTCCTCACATATGGGTGACGTCGACGCCAATAGAGCCCGCGCGGAGCAAATCCCCGGTTTTCAAAGAAAGCCTTTGGGAGTTGCCACCACACATGCATGGTCCCCCTCCCGCCCAAGGGTGCCATCTTGCTCAGTCAAATGACATAGCTAAAAAGACAGCAAAGTAACGAAGAAAACAAAAATAATTGGACTGCAACTCCAAGGGGAGGAGGGAGGGTTGTGAGGACTGCTGTCCCCAGAGAACACCTGTTACAGGTGAGTAACTACGCTTTCCCTGGGAACAAGCAAGAAGTCATTCCTCACATATGGGACTCCACAGCTACAGGTTACCTGAAACCTAAAGCCCAAAAAAGGCTCCCTCTTCGAGAGCCGCAAGCAGCCGCAATGAAACCCTAACCAGGGAAGTAGCACTCCGGTAGCCTGAACACAGAGGGGTTGGAGGGCAGGAGTTGCCTAGACCTCAAACAGGTTAGGGAGCACAGCCTGGCCGAAGGCATTGTCCCATCGGGACTCCTTATCCAGGCAGTAATGAGCCGCGAAGGTCTGACCCGAAGACCAGGTAGCGGCCCGGCAGATGTCCGCCAACAGAACAGAGCGGGGGTGAGCCATTGACGCTGCCATGGCCCTGACCCTATGAGCCGTAACACGGCCCTCCAGCCGAAGCCCTGCTGCCTCTAAGTCCGGGCAATACAGTCCGCCACCCAAGTGGACAACGTATGCTTTGTCACCATCTTCCCCAGTTTACTGGGGTTGTAGGAAATGAAAAGCTGGGAGGCTTTGTGGTGAGTTTGTGTGGGCTGGATGTAGAAGGACAGGGCCCTCCTACAATCCAGAGTATGGAGGACTGACTCTGCTTGACTGGCATGCAGCCTGGGAAAGAAGGTAGAAGAACCACCTCCTGGTTGAGGTGAAACGAAGAGACTACCTTCGGAAGGAATTTGGGATGTTTTTGAAGCACCACCCTATTCTTGTAGAACCTGGTATAAGGCCTCTCCACCACAAGAGCTCGGAGCTCACTTACTCTCCGGGCAGAAGTGAGCGCAACCAAGAATACCACTTTCCAGGAGAGATAGCGGAGATGGCACGTGACCATTGGCTCACAGGGTGGTCGGGTAAGCTGCCCCAACATTACATTAAGGTCCCATTTGGTTGCTGGAGGACGGACCAGGGGTTTCAACTGGAGCAGGCCCCTTAGAAACTGGGATACCATTGGGTGAGCTGAGAGAGGCTTCTCGTCCACAGGAAAGTGGTTCGCTGCTAGGGCACTGAGGTGCACCTTGACTGAATTGGACTTAAGGCCCAACTCAGAAAGGTGGAGAAGATACTTCAATACCACCACTACTGGGTGAGAATAGGGGTCCACCTTTTGCCCAGCACACCAGACAGCAAATCTGCACCACTTAAAGGCATACGTCCATCTAGTAGACGGCCAACGAGAAGCAATCAAGACCTCCTCCACCTCCTTCGGAAGGAGGAGTGGGGAAAGAGTCATCCTCTCAGCAGCTACACCATCAGCGAAAGGGAGCTGAGGTTGGGATGCAAGAGAGAGCCCCCCTCCTGGGAGAGAAGACGTGGAGATGACCCCAGGGGAATGGGGTCTCCACCAATAGCTGCAGGAGAAGCGGGAACCACGGCTGCCGGGGCCACTGTGGGGCTATGAGAATAACAGCAGCTCTGTCTCGAAGGATCTTGAACAGAGTCTGTGCGATCCAAGGCATCAGGGGAAAAGCAAATAGAAGACCCCTCGACCATGAGATTAGGAAGGCATCGGCAGCCAGCCTGGATGGGTGCGCAGCTGCCTCGAGCAGAAATGGGAAAGCTGGTGATTGTTTGGACTCATGAACAAGTCCATCACCGGTTCCCCCCATGCCTGGAAAAGCCTGGTGGCCACCGCCCGGTCCAGATGCCACTTCTGCAGCTGGAGGATCCTGCTCAGCCTGTTCCCAAGCCAATTGTCTTGGCCCGGTAGGTAAACTGCCTTGAGGAGAATCCCTTTTCAGGTTGCAAAAGAGCACAGGTCCAGGGTCTCCTGACAGAAGGTGCATGACCCCGTGACTCCCTGTTTGTTCACATAGAACATAGCCACCTGGTTGTCCGTTTGAACCAAGACTGACCTGTGGACCTGCCTGAAAACCCTCAGGATGAGGCAGATGGCCCGGAGCTCCAACAAGTTGATCTGTTGGGCCCTCTCCTCCAGGAACCACACTTCTCAAGTGCAGAACCCCTGGCAATGGGCCCCCCCCCCCACCCAGTAAGGAGACATCTGTGGTGAGGACCCTTGATGAGGACCCTTGAATGGGGAAGGGCCTGAAAAGGCATACCTGCCTTCAAATGCTGGGGCGAGAGCCACCAGGCCAGGGACTATACCAGATGTCTGGTCACCTTGATCCTGTCCTGGAGGTGTCCAGTGGCCTGGGACCATTGGTCTCTGAGACACCACTGCACAGTCTGCATGTGGAGGCAGGCGTCTGGAGTGACATGGACCTTGGAGGCCATGTGCCCGAGGAGGCACAGCAGCTGCCTTGCTGACACCGAGGAGCTGCGGTGCACTTTCCCTGCGAGAGCTATAAGCCTGTCTGCTCTATCTGAGGGTAGGAAGGCCTTCGACTGCAGGGTATTGAGCCTTGCCCCAATGAAGTCTAGCTCCTGGGATGGACAGAGACTGGACTTGGGGTAGTTGATCACAAACCCCAAGTCCTGCAGGACCTGGATGGTGCGGGCTGTGGCCTGCTGCACCTCTACGGCCGACGTGCTCCTGATGAGCCAATCATCGAGATAGGGGGAACACGAAAATACCTTGAAACCTCAGGAAGGCGGCGACCACCACCAGGCACTTTGTGAACACCCTGGGCCAAAGCAAGGCCAAAAGGGGAGCACCCTGTACTGATAGTGGTTGTCCCCACCACAAAGCACAGGTATAGCCTGTGGCTTGGGTGGATGAGGATGTGTGTGTAAGCATCCTTTAGGTCTAAGGAGCATAGCCAGTCTCCCTGGCGAAGGTAGGGCAGCAATATTCCAAGGGAGAGCACCTTGAACTTCTCCCTCACCAGGAATTTGTTGAGGTTGCGCAGGTCGAGGATGGGCCTCAGGCCCCATCCTCTTTGGGATGAGGAAATACCTGGAATAGAACCCCTTGCCCTTGAGGTGGTGGGGCACTGGTTCCACCGCAAGGTCGAGAAGACCTGTCAACTACTTCAGAAGGTCCCGGTGAAGGGGAGATCTTGGAGGCTCTCCTGGGAAGTAGCATGGAGGGCCAGATGGAGAAGGTATTCCTCCCTGACCACTTGCAATGCCCAAGATGGCCCACCTGTGGGCATATAAGACTAGCCGACCCCCTGTGGGCTGCCCTGTTCCTGCTGGGAGAGGGGCGATGCTGATGGAGTCAGAAGCCCCCACCAGGCTGGGCCAGAGTTGGAGCTTGGGGGCTTTCTGCTTACGCGGGCCATGTCCCTTGTCCCTTGGCCTGCTGCACCTGTGGGGGAGCCGTGGTAAGGGGGTAGTTTCGATAAGCAGTTCCCTTTCTTGGGTAAAAGGGCTTTTTACCCAAGGCCTTCTTTTGAGGAGGGGCAGAGGTCTTCTTAGAGAGCCGTGTCCTCGTCATGAACTCGGTCTCCAGCTCTGTGGCCTTGTCGATAATAGGTTTACCGAAGAGGTTCTCCCCTTGGCATGGGACATTGACCAACTTGTCCTGAACCCACTGCTTGAGGTTGGATGACTGCAACCAAACCTGGCGGTGTGCACCAATGCCTGCCACGGCCATTCGAGCTGCCGACTCAAATCCATCATAGGCTGCCCGAAACAAGCTTGGAGCATTCACAGATGGCTTTGGACAGGCCCTTGAAGCGCTGCAAGGGTTTCTCAGAGAGACCAGCCGAGAACCCGGCAAGTTCCTTCGCCAGGTGTCTCAGGTACATGCCCATGTACAACTGGTACACCTGGACTCAACAATTCAGCATTACGCCCTGGAAACACTTTCTGCCGAGGGCATCCAAGTTGTGGGCCTCCCTGCCGGGGGGCACCGAGGAATGCGTCTTCTGGCTCTTCAGCCGGCGCATGGCCGATTCCACAACCATGGAATTGTGTGGCAGCAGCGATTTTTGGAATCCAGGGCTCCAGCGAACTCAATACATTGAGTCGATCCGTTTGCTGATCACCGGTGCCGATGTCTCCCACATGTGGAGCATGACTCGTTCCAGGAACGGAGGAATGAGTACCGTGAGGGTCTCCTGAGGAGGAGCCTCATACTAGAGGATCTCGAGCTCATCGGCTTGAGGATCCTCCTCAGACTCCGTGGGGAAAGCCAACGCCTTGGACATATCCCACACGAAGTCCAGGAAACCCATATCCTCTGGTGGGGACCTTCTGCAAGGTTCAGACACGGGGGAATCAGAGGGAATATCCCAATACCTCCGGGTATCCAAGAACTCTTCATCCTCCGTCTCCCAGGCCGAGGCCTCCGAGGAGGACTTGAGGGGCTCCCCGTGCATCGAGGATCTGGGCACCGAACGGGAGGCCGAGAGTGACCTCGGCAGAGGATCGACTCGAGTCCAAAAGGTCTCAAGGATCAGCTCGGCCTCCGGGGTTGACTTGGTTGTCAAGGGCCCGGTGGTTGGGGCAGAAGAGCCGGACATGCCAGACATCAGTGCCCTCTGCTGTTTGATGAAGGCAGTAAAACTGTGCTCCAAGGCCGCCATCCTGGACCGAGTTCCGGAGGCTCTGCAGCTACCGGTTCGGAGGCCGACATAGTCGGATCCGGAAGGGAGTCCATGACCAGAACAGTCAGTACTTGCTTCAGCTGATCTGGTTCTCATCGAGGGACTTTGGCCAGGCGCTCCTTCTCCGACGATCCTGGCCGACACTCGGGGCTTCGCAATCGATCCCACAAGGAACCTGGTCATTCGGAGCCATCCAGAGACATTGTCTTCGGGGACTTCTTCCTCTTGTGCTTCCCCTTTCTAAGGAGCTCCGATGATGCTCGGGCTCAGAGTGATCCCCCTGAGACATCAAGGCCTCAGATGAGGTCCTGGCTCTCGAAGGCATGGGGGATTCCAGAAAAATCTTCTCATGCTGCTGCTGGCAGCTCCGCAAGGCGTTGGACGACATTTTCTTACAAAAAGGACAGACCACTGGATCATGGTCCAGACCAAGGCATCAGAGACTGCAGTCGTGCGTATCGGTGAGGGACATTATTTTCCCACACTGATCACATTTTTTAAACCTGCTGGTAGCCATCAGGGGAAAAAGGACCCCGGCTAGATCGAAGACCTTACCAGCCAGCGAGGTAAAATTGGAAAACACAGTGTGAAGATGCACAAGGTAAAAAATTAAGAAAAACATGACCGACCTGACACTGAAGTACCGAAGCCGGAGGCAGGAAGGGTACCGGTGTCGACTGGTCGTCAAAAGGCACAGAAAAAAGTCACTTTTTCTGGGACACGAGGGACAATCGTCCGATGGGCTCCGCGGAAAAAAAAAGACTGAGCAAAATGGCACCCTTGGGCGGGAAGGGGACCATGCATGTGTGGTGGCAACTCCCAAAGGCTTTCTTTGAAAGCTGGGGATTTTCTCCGCATGGGCTCCGTCGGCATCACCCATATGTGAGGACTGACTTCCTGCTTGTTCCCGGAGAAAATGTTATTCTACATGCCCAAGTCCCTTATAAATTTATCACCTAAGTGACCACAGGCTGGAAAGAACAGCATGCAGACACAAGCTGAACTGGAAACCAAGAAGCCAGACTCTGCAGGTACAGTAATCCAGTGCTGGAGAAAGAGAAACTGAAATGCATTTCCTCCTGTTTGTGTTGTTGAGTCAATGCGGACTCCTGCTGACCCAGCTCCTGCTGCACTGTGCAAAACCTAAAGATACCAGAAATGCACATTCCCCAAAACTACCAGAGGAAACCAAAGACTTCCCGCAACATAATGAGTAGGAAAAGTTCTCTATAAACCTGGGGGACACCAGAGAAACAACAACATCTACAGCAGCAAAATGTGTTATCTTGTCACCAGGCAAGAAATATAACCTGGCTAGGGCCACTATAGAGCAGTTCCAAAGCTGGAAATTGTCCTTTTGATTTTCCACTCTAATATTCCATTTAATTTTTCTGCTACTATTGCTATTCCTTTTTTAAAATCTCAACCGTTTGTATTACTTCAGCAATACATCAATCTGGTTATGTCACACAACTAGTCCAGAATGTTTCTGCACTTCTGTCACTCTCCACAGATGATTTAGGAGCCTTATAAAATCTTGGGGCCAACTAGACACATTAAGCTCTAGCTTTTGTCCTTTCCTTTGGTCAATATTCATGGCCGCCTGTCCTGATCTTTATCTGCCAATGCTCAGAATCTACATTTCCTATGTCTCTTTCATTCTATGGCTTATCTTCAGGCCTTGACAAAATTTCTTCACATTTCGGAAGCACCTTTTACCCCTCTACCACCATCGTCTCCAAAGAAGGAGAGATGGGGACGAGGGGAAGAAAGATTCCTTCCGAGGTCTGCCACACCTCATTTGGGGCTTTATTTATTAGGCTATTTTCCAGTTTTGTGCCTGAGGTAAAAGAAAGCCAAACAAATCAGGCCCTTAAGGATTGGCAGTAGTACAGAGCCAGCAGCACCCCTCACTCCAATCTCTCTCTCCACCCAGTCTCTCTCATTCATCTCCCCACTATCTGACGTCTCTTTCTCACCCCACCTCATCCCCAGCATCTCAACCCATCCCCTTTTCCCAGTCACTGTCCCACGTAGCCAGCAATCTCCTTAGCACTGACATATAACCAGTCCTTATCCCCTTAGCTACTCCCTCCATCCAGTCAGTCACTTTTCCCAGCCTGTTCTCCAGATGGCCCCTCAGCAAACCAATAGTACTAGAGGCAATGAGGTTATTTAAGACTCTATTCGTTTGTCCCTACATGTCCATGTTTCGGCGTGTGCCTTCGTCGGGGGTAACCAACCTCAAGCATAAAAACAAACATGAGCATTGAATAATGTGAATATGATAAAAACAATAAGCAAAACAAATAAATAGAATTTGAAGTATAAGAGAATCACTCATAAGTAATAAAATAAATAGTAATATGTGGGGAGGGATGTCTACAGAAATAATATATATGTATATGAATGTATAAGTGATAATGTTTGTAAAGTAAATTTAAAAAGGTGGGTACAAAGAGCCAACTGAATGCATACATAGGAAATAAAAAAATTAGACAACCCCATTTTAACAAACCAATAAAATGAAGAAGAAAAGGATACCTTATTATTCCTAATATTAAAAATAGTTACACAGAGGACAATAAAAACCATGATATGTTGACATCAGAAACACTAAGGGGCTTGTTTACAAAGCCGCGGTAGTGGTTCGCGATCGCGATCGCAGCCGCGGCCCCATTGAAATCGCGATCGCAGCCGCGGCCCCATTGAAATCAATGGGGCCGCGGCTGCGATCGCGATCGCGAACCACTACCGCGGCTTTGTAAACAAGCCCCTAAGTGATAAAATAAAAAATCGTGGGTGCAATCGTGCACAAATGAGTTCATTTAAAGCAAAGGGTAGCCAATTGAATGAATAAATTATGGAGTACATGCATAAAAAACATCCAGGATATGTATGTATGATGGCAACGTGTAAAAGAGTAATGTAGACAGAGAGGTCTTGAGGGAAACTTACAATAACTCAAGGTTCACAGTCTTGCGCATGAATAAACACTCTTGTTGACTATGAAGAGAGATGTACAGAAAGAGAAGAAGTGGTAACACCATCAATCGCACCATAATAAAGACAAAGGGAATACAATGTGTGTGTGTGTATTATAGGCCTGAAGGCATTTATAGTCATCCCTTATCAACGTTCAAAAATTGAGACCAATCAAAACAGTCTGACCGGTATAGAGAATCGTGTTATGATGCTGGGAGAGACACAAACACTTGGAGGCCGATTCTGCAATGTGCACGGCCAGGACGTTCGGACACCAAAAAAATTGGACGGGGCCAATTTGTACCCAATTCTGCAACCGTGGGAGCTATACATTCCCACGGTTGAAGATCAGGGCACTTGGACAGCCCGCGGTGCACCCAATTCCATGGTGGGAGCCGTCCCAGCATCTGCACGTCCAGTCTGCACAATGCTCCAGCTAGTGTGTCGGTGCTGTGGAACAAAAAAGGAAAAATGGGGAGGGGGAAAAGGAAGAAGGGAGGGAAGGAAAGGAAAGGAGAAGGGTAGAAAAGGGAGGGGAAGAACCCTCTAAAAAAGCATGTGTAAATTGCACTCTACACTAGCTGAACCAATAAAAGGCTATAAAAATGAGTAAAAAGATATAAAAGGCTGTAAAAGGAAGGGGAGGGAGGGAGGGGGAGAGGAAAGGGGAAAAAGAAACCTATGATAGGGAAACAAAAAAAATATATATAACAAAAACTCCAATAAATTAAAAAAACAGAAAAGTGTGTCTGAATTGAAACCTTTAGTTATAAGAGACTCCTGGTACTGTTGTTGTTTTCCCTGTGAAGGTGTGTGCTCTCCCTTGGACACTCCCAGTCAGTACTGTTGAGAAAGAGCGTTCTAGGAATATTTGCAGAATGTTACATTCCAGCTGTTCTCTCTCTCTCAATAATCTCTATGCAAAGGGAGGTCTTTAGGGTCTACAGTTACAATGTGGTTCTTCCCTTCAAGTGCAACTGAGGACAAGAAAGAGTTAAGGTCTGCATGATTGAAAGTACAATAACCCAAAGCAGTAGGAGGTTATGTATTCTGGAGAATTACTGACAGTGTGTCAGCCATTATCTTTTCAATCAAGGAACTGCAATGAAAGAACTCAAAATTACATAAAGCCATTGAAATAGAGAATATCACAGCAGATAAGGACTGTAAGGCCCATCTAATCTGCTCGAGGATCCCAAGACATGACATGAAGATTTATATGACAGACAGAAAAAAGTCTTAAGTAAAACAATTTAGAAAACCTTTTATTAAAATACCCAGACTAACATACAAAGACACGCTTGTGAGATGTAAGATATATAGGGGTCTGTTTACTAAACGGCGCACTTGTACGGGGCGCACATGAGCGCTCTAAAAGAGGTATTTAAGTGCTCTTAAGCGCCCCGTACGAGTGCGCGGCACATTAACGGGTCCCGCAAGCGTGCGCCGACAACGCGCACATTTGCGGGACGGTAATGTGCGAAACAGGCGTGGAAAGGAGAAATGAGGGCGGAGGAAGGCCCCCTAGGGGCGGAGAGACGGGGTCAGTGGGCGGAATGTGGGAGGGGGGAGACTCGCCGCACAGGAGCGTGCCCGAATCTCCAAGGAAATATACCGCGAGTCCAACAGTCGCGTTAGAGGTGCTGGGAAGGGAAAGGAAACCGTTTCCGTCAGCAATGTGCAGCACAATACTGGAAAGCCCAAATCCGTGAGCAGTGTGTCCCATGTGCACAGATCAACCTCGTTCATTGCACAGGGCACTAACCACACGGGCGCCGCGCACCTTCGCGCATCTGTCACTCACAGCTTCCCGACGGAACGCCCACTCCTTCTACGGCACCCGCTCTGCACCGCGGACCGCACACCTCCGGCCTTTAGTAAACAGACCCCATAGTGTATGAAAACAGACCTTCTGGGAGCTGACTTGCTGAACGCTGCCAGGCATACAGACCTGATTTCAATTCCCAGCTCAGGTCTTCCATGATATCCCCAGCCAACCGAGAGGGGATTCGTGGTGATTGTTAGGGGTGATACCTGGTGGCCAAATTTCAGAGCCCATGATACAGAGTTGCAGAATAGAGGAAGTCCTAGTGAACCGCTGCTGGCTCAGACCTATTGCTGCAATAACTAGACTAGGCATGGTAGAAGGGTAGGGTTATTAAAATGAGGGGGAAAACTCCAAGTAGCAGGGAATGAAGAATCATATTGTCATGATTGGAATTGGATTTAATTAATAACCTCTGCAAATTCAAGCTCATTATACTTCAGATACTGTAATTATTTCCCTTCCCAAGGGGGCTTATCAATCTAAACTGTAGATGAAGCAATGGAGGGCACATGGCTTGCTTAAAAAGTCACAAGAGGAGGACATGAATAGCTCTAAGGTCCCAGCCCTGATTCCAACTGAGTTGACAGGAGTTAAAAGGAGGAACTACTGGATCAACCCAGCCTTCCATAAACAAAACGGGAAACTAGATTTTGTACTCAGAGAAATGACGAAGCGTTAGCCTGAAAGCCTGCAGGTGGGCTGACAGACAACTTCTGAAGCACGAGCAATGAGGCACATGGGAAGAGAAGATGGCTGATGATAAATCAGGGATCCAAGAAAAAGCTGCACCTTCAGGATGACCCCTTAACCTTTGGGAAACTTTGCAACCTGTGACTTTCACAGCAATATGCGAACACTGCATGTATCTTAGCAGCACCTTCATAAAAACCCCTTGTGAAACTAAGAACAAGTTCTGCATCTCACAAAGTGACCAAGCCAGCTCGTGAAGGATTTTTGCTTTTAAAAATGAAAAAAAAACAACAACAAAAAAAAAACGAAACAAGACATGCAGCTGAGCCTGGGCTGGACATGAGCATCTCGCAGTGACTCTATATAACACAGATCACCTTTTCTTGCTCCTTACTTCTTTTCCTTCACTGATTTATTGCCTCAGCCTGCCCGCTTTGATAAGCTGGGTTCTTTACCTTAGCCCCGTCCCTTTTATATAGGCTGGGCTTTACCAAACACAGATCCCCCATGCCTGGCACTTGGACCCTCTTTTCTTTTAAGTCAAGGTGGTGTACCATCTTTCATCATCTGGGCTCCCCAAGATGCCTCTCTACCCTCTTTTCACCAGTGAAGCCCCACTTCCAAGTGGGTACAAGGCCCTTTATTTGTACCTAACTACCCTACCTCTTATTACCAGAGTGCCCTGCATAAATTAGCATTTAATATATCACTTCCTGGTTTTGTTTTGTTTTAAATTTATTTATTTTTATTTAAGTGCCATCAAGTCAATGCTGACTCCTGGCAAGCTAGCAGCCCCTGGGTTTTCTTGGGAAGGTATGACCGTTAGTAGATTGCCAGGCCTTTTCTTCCAACGTAATGAAGGGTAAAGTGGCTTGCCCAAGGTCCCATTGCCAGTAAGAATTGAACCCTGATCTCTTGGGTATTAGGCTGTTGCTCTAACCACTAGGTTACCCCTCCACGCCAACACTTATACACCATCTTCCAAACACAGTTCCTTGGCTCCAGTAAATAACATTTCATGTCTAATTACAATGACGCCTAATGCTTTTACAAAGTTTCACACTTCGTTATTCAGTTTTGTTCCCGGTCATCGGGTCTATAGCATCCTTCCATTTTAGCTAAGGCATTATTTAGGACTATATAATGCCAGTCCCTTTCCAAATTACTTTTATGCAGGCTAAATCCTTTCTATTGTTTATGGGGTCTGTTTTTTTGTATACTCTAGGTCACTTACTCCTGGAGTTTTTTCACCTTTTGCTAATGCTCAAACGGCCGGTATGAGCTGGACACTCTTTGCTTCAGAGTCAGGACCAGATTTTTCTGTGCCCAAGGAAGACGGAAAGAATTACATCCCTCCTCCTTGCCCCGCCCCTCACTTCTATATTTGAGTACGCTTTAGTCAAGGACAATTAAAATACTACAGTGGCTAACACCACCTGCAAACTGCAAAGACTGGAGAGAGCTAACCCCATATTGTCACTGTCAAGACTTTGTATCTACTTCCTGAACTGAATGAAAGCAAGGTCAGATTAGGACACCACTGACAAACTTTGGACATCCATAGGACAGAGGGACTGAGAAGGAAGGGGGATGATCTATTCCATTAAACAACTGCACTCTCAAGTCCTGAGTCTGTTTCCTCTATTAAAGCCAGAACACAGAATAATAGCAGAAGAAAAGACCATTCTACAGAGTTCTTCACCTAGGACAGGGGGACGTTAGCAAATCAAAGACATTGAAAACGCTAGCCAATACACATTGGCACATAAGTCAAGATTAGTTTCAAGTTAGTTTACATCTACTGGGGCAACCACTGAAAAACTATCAAACAAAACTCCTTTAAAAGCTATTCAAACCCCCTATCATAGGCCTCATATTCTTAACTACAGAACCCCTCAAAATCTATTTTTTTTGTCGGATCATTTGCCATGAGGGGAAACCTTTCTCGTAGCAAACACTCCTTTTATTCTTTGTTATGAGCCTAACACACAGCTCAAAAACTATTAGAAATAATGATCCGATAAAAAAATAGATTTTGAGGGTTTTTGTAGTTAATTAAGAATTTGAAGCCTATGATTGGGGTTTTGAACAGATTTTAAAGGAGCTTTGTTTGATAGTTTGGTTATTTTTCTCCTTCGTGGTTTTTGATATTACCAATAGATTTAAAAGCAAAGAAACAGACTAGGACAGCAGCTCATTTTCCATTCCTACTGCAATATCTCAGACCCCACCTGATCTGTGTCTTTAACCTTGCTCCGCCCCTCCCACATTAAAGAGGCCTGCTCCATGCCGATATTTTATGTTCCTGAATTTTGTTAGCTTTTGCTTTAAATGGGAGATTTCACCATGCATCTTTTGTGAAGAAAGGCTTCCTTGAATGATGAACCCTTGTCCCAAAAGTTCGCTCTCTACCAAAACACTTACTATATCACATTTATACCTCCCTGTGGGTAGGATCGTTTTCCCCTAGGCGTAAATGATTAGATCCTGCTTTTGACCTACAAGCAGTACATTAGTCAAGGTAAACACAAGAAAAGAAACCTGAAAGGGGGCAAATTAAGTCCTGTGCATGAGTAAGAGGAAACTAGGCCTGTGCAGTCATTTGAATTGACATTTCTACAATCATTTCATGTGATTTTCACATGAAAACAAAAGAAAATAATCTCAAAATGTCATCGCTTTCCACCTGTTGTTACTAGCATGCACTATTGCGCGTGCACAGCTTCCTTTATAACGAAACAGTCTATGGCTTAGATTGTAGCCATCACAGATGCAGGGCAAGCAGAACGGAGATCCAAGTCTGACCCTAAAGCTCAACAACAATGTGCGCTAGAAGTGCTCATCCATCTCTTACCATTGAGGTCTGAGCCCGAGTGGAGGTGATGGATTTTGGAACCTCGGCTAAGTTCCTAGTTGCTTTCCTCTCACCCTGTAGACATTCGTGCATCTTGCTGCTGCAGATAGCTCTCTTGCCTGTCGTGATGCATGTGCTTGTATTGGGGGGTGCTTGTATTGGGGGGGTGCTTGTATTGGGGGGTGCTTGAAACTGCCGAATCAAATGTACAGCAGATGGGGTCTGGCCAGTGACAGCAATGCACATTATCATGCCGAAGGACCCTGGCTCAGTTCCCAGATCAGGTCTTCTGCACACTGGGCTGAATGAGGCTAGGAC